>CP125976.1:443825335-445075335 GCA_030063025.1 Avena longiglumis
GGATGGCCCAAGCCCATGACGCCTTCGGATGCTTGGAGAACAAGACTAGAGTAGATAGAATTTCAAAGGGGCAAACCCTAATCTGTAACCGACTCGACCTGCGCCCGGGACCTGCCTATCTATATAAATGCTAGGAGAGCACGACGAGGAGGCCAATCAACTCACCTCATACACACCGCATGCCAGATTGCATCTGCGCACCCCTATAACCTTTGGTTCCGCCGTAATCAAGAGAAGACAAGCAGGAGTAGGGTTTTCCCTCCGGGGCCTGAACCTGGGTAAACTTCGTTTCCCCATGTTCCATGATCTCTAGAATCCCCATCTTCTTCAAAACCCAAGTCCATAACAATGGGCATTGACGAGATTAAACCTCTTCACATGGGTAGGTTTAAGTTGGGGCCGGATGGACACTTGAGGAATCTGGGGAGGGTGTGCGCGGTATAGCCGCACATGAAAAACACACTTGAACCGCCAAGGACTTGTGATTTTATTCCACCTTCTAACTTACAAGTGCTCCTTGAGCTGTTTTCCTATAAGCTACTAGCAAGAAGGAAGATTGCTAGCCTTAGGGCACGAGTTGATCATATCTCTAACCCTAGCTATGCCCCTCCTTATATAGGCAACAAGAATTGCTAGGTTACAGTTTGGGTCCTAGGTTTTACTATTTGGGTCTTGTCATAATCTTGAGGGTTGGGTCAATGGGCCAGCCCTAGGCCCTTGACCCAGTCAGCAAAGGTACATAGCCAACGGTCTTCTTGTACATAGCAAAGGGACTGGTAAGAACTAGGAGCGTAGCAAGAGGCGAGGTTGATATCCGAGTCGTCAACAAAGCAAGAGTTGCTGCGTTGGAAGTCGACACGATGCAGCTTCATTTACCTTCCAGATTCATTATGGAACTGAATAATTGTTATTATGTTCCAGTGCTCAATCGAAACATTATTTCTGCTTCATGTTTGATGAGGCAAGGCTATGAGTCGAATATCAAGAATAATGGTTGTTCTTTGTATTTGAATGATATGTTTCACGGCTTTGCACCCGTCCAGGATGGGTTATTTATTTTGGATCTTGATGGTGAGTCGGTTTATAACATAAATGTTAAAAGGTTGAAACCAAATGATCTGAATATGACTTACTTTTGGCACTGTCGGCTTGGTCATATAAGTTGGAAACGCATGAAGAAGCTCCATGATGATGGAGTCCTAACTTCATTCGACTTGGAGTCATTCGAGACATGTGAATCTTGCCTACTCGGAAAAATGACCAAGACACCTTTTGCAAAGAGTTGCGAAAGGCCGTCAGACTTGTTGGGACTAGTACATAGTGATGTATGTGGACCAATGAGCACGACAGCCAGGGGTGGTTATGAGTACTTCATTACCTTCACTGATGATTTGAGTAGGTATGGATATATCTACTTGATGAAACATAAGTCGGAAGCCTTTGAAAAGTTCAAAGAATTCCAGAACGAAGGACATAATTAAATCGGCAAGAAAATAAAGTTTCTTCGGTCGGACCGAGGAGGCGAGTACATGAGCCATGAGTTTGATGACCATCTGAAAAGTTGTGGAATAGTTCCTCAACTTACTCCGCCAGGAACGCCACAAAGGAATGGTGTTTGATGACCTTGGGTTACTACTTCTACAACCGAGAAGAGGGCAAAGTGTTTGTCGCTCAGAACGGTGTCTTCCTTGAGAAAGAGTTTCTCAGTCGGGGAGTAAGTGGGAGCACGGTGCAGCTCGAAGAAATTCGAGAGGAACCGGATAGTAGCAAGTCGGCAAAAACCTTGGAGGTTGATTTGGTCGTGGCAGATGAGCCGGCAGCAACACCTATACTACGAAGATCGGCAATATTACGAAGTGTTCGTGATGTGTTACTGTTAGACAGTGATGAGCCGGCAAATTATTCGAAAGCGATGGTGGGATCTGATTTCGAGTTATGGCTTGGAGCCATGAGATCCGAGTTAAAGTCCATGGATGAAAATCAAGTTTGGAACTTGGTTGATCTGCCAGACGGTGCAAGACCCGTCGAGTGCAAATGGGTCTTTAAGAAGAAAACTGATATGGATGGAAATGTTTCCGTCTATAAAGCACGCCTTGTCACGAAGGGGTTTCGACAAGTTCAAGGAGTTGATTACGACGATACTTTCTCGCCCGTAGCGATGCTTAAATCAGTTCGGATCATGTTAGCTATAGCAGCCTATTTCGACTATGAGATATGGCAGATGGATGTCAAAACGGCTTTCCTTAACGGAAATTTAACCGAGGACGTGTATATGATACATCCCGAGGGTTTTGTCGATCCGGCTAATGCTGAAAAGGTGTGCAAACTTTCTAATCTTATATGTGGATGACATATTACTGATTTGAAATGATGTCCAGATGTTGCAAGAAACCAAGGAATCATTGGAAAGGAGTTTCTCAATGAAAGACTTGGGTGAGACAACATACATCCTCCGAATCCGGATCTATAGAATAGATCAAGGAGGCTCATTGGATTGAGTCAGAGTACTTATTTGGACAAAGTGTTGAAGAAGTTCAACATGGAATTGTCTAAGAATGGGTTCTTACCGATGTCCCATGGTGTAAAACTTAGCAAGACTCAGTGTCCTTCGACAACTGACGAGCGAAGTCGGATGAGTGTGATTCCGTATGATTCTGCAGTCGGATCCATCATGTATGCCATGATTTGTACTAGGCCGGAAGTTTCATATGCTCTAAGTGTTGTGAGCAGATACCAGACTGATCCTGGAGAAATCCACTAGAAAGCGGCTAAAAATATCCTAAAGTACTTGAGAAGGACTAAGAATATGTTTTTGGTTTATGGTGGTGAAGATGAACTCAGTGTAAAGGGTTACACGGATGCGAGTTATCTTACCGACTCTGATGATTCTCGTTCGCAATCCGGATACATGTTTATTATGAACGGAGGTGCTGTGAGCTGGAAGAGTTCCAAGCAAGAGACTGTGTCTGCATCTACAATAGAGGCTGAGTATATTGCCGCCTCAGAGGCAGCAAAGGAAGCTGTTTGGATGAGGAATTTCCTCATGGATCTTGGTGTGGTTCAGGGCTCATCCAATCCGTTAGACGTGTATTTTGACAACAATGGTTCTATTGCTCAGGCCAAGGAACCTAGACAACACCAGAAGAACAAGCACATACTCATGCGGTACCACCTGATTCGCCAGTTCGTCGATCAGGGTGATATCAAGTTATGCAAGGTACACATGGATGAAAATATTGCGGATCCGTTGACAAAGCCGTTACCACAGCCGAAGCATGAGGTGCACCTGAGTGCCATGGGCATTAGATAATTAGACATGTGATGTCGAAAGATTGACTCTAGTGCAAGTGGGAGACTGTTGGGAATATGCCCTAGAGGCAATCATGTATGATGATATTTCCCATTGTATTCATAAAGATATTAAGCAGTCCTTGTATAAACATCTGATGTGTATCATTGAATATGTGATTCGGTTGTGGAACTATGCATTCATGTTGTTTATACTAAATATCCTTGGTCATTGAGTTTGTGATGGACACACAACTTAGACCAATGTGAAAGTTGGCTTGATGACTCGGTTCCACTTGTCATGGGCATGGAGATGCTATTCCAACTTACACAGATTCGGCTAAAGAGTTTAGCGAGTCGGATTGACCCATATTGAGGTACAACAAACAAGTTGTCATTTGTATATCTCAGCCAATGTAATCCTTAGACCCGAGGTTATTGCATAATCCGAGTTGAAGATCACCGACTTAGGTTCTGTCAAACGCTGGTCCGTAACTGGGCAGTTATAAAGGCAGAGTTCGGGTCGACTGAGAATCAAGCTGCGTGATGTGAATAACCAAGATGGGATTTTGCCCCTCCTCTTGGAGAGATATTCTCTAGGCCCTCTCGGATGATATGATTCGGAAAGCATGGCCATGCAAAACTCGGTTAAGTGTTAACCGAGGCGATCGACTAATAGTTAGTCGGGTGAATCACTTATCACAGATCGAGAAGAGAGTCGGACTATTTAAGGGATGACAAATATTCGCCTATAGTCTGACAAGGTATATCGTGAGGCAAAAGGGACTCGGACATAAGTCGCATTGGAAAGGCAAGTCGTCATGACTCTTTGGTACTTGGGACTCGGCACGTTCTGCTAGGAGTCGCTATCGACTGATCGATTGAGAGTCGGACTCCAATCGTGTCCAAGTAGCCATGAGCCTGCGGGGTCACACACTTAAGAGCGGGAGAAAGTTCGGATTGGATCTGAACTGGTAATCTGGTTGGGTCGTACCTAAGCCAGATTAGGACTGAGTTAGTGAGTTGGACTCACGGTGACTAGAGTAATATGGGCTTTAGTGAATGGGCCGCGCAAGCAGAGCCCACTTTCACTCTCTATATATAGTGGAGCACCATAACCCAGAAAGGTTAATCATTGATCGGTTAGGTCATTCCATGTGTTGGAAACCCTAGCTCCACAACAGTCCTGCTGTCGTAACGAACCTAGCAGTTCGCCCCCGTGCTCCTCCTTGCACGTGTGGATACCAGCAGAGGTGATGTACGATCAGCACCAGGACGATCCGATCGCAAAGGACTGCACTGCATCAACTGACGTGCTTCATCAGTAATCCGCAATTGCGCGTGTAGTGGTTAACCTCGTGGCCTTCTACCTCAGCTGGATCTTGGGATCACCACGTTAGAGAAATTTTTTGTTTTTTCTCCGCGTGGCCCAACAGTGGTATCAGAGCGATAGCTTCTGGTTTTAGGCTCGAGATCTCACATATGTGATATGCGGTAGGCTGTAGATGAGATCTATATGCTGTACTGGTGGTCGATCTATGAGATAGATCGGTTTTGTATAAGGTTGATTGGATCAACTGTACTCTGGGAATGGTAGATCTGATTTCCATGATCATACTGCTGAGGTTGTGGAACGACATACCCCTACTGGTCGGCTTCCACTATTGGGGTAGACTGTGACACGTAAATCCAGAGGCGGTTATCGAAGATCAAAAGTTTCATCGAATCGGAATAACCGCCGGCTTCGCCCCGTCGTAGCGCCTTAGATGTCGTTGCGAGTTTCACAACGCTGATAGATATTATATCTATGCATAACTTGTTTTTGCAGGAAGTTGTGAATGGTATGGTTCATGTGCATGCGATGTATGTGTGTTATCCATACGTTATCTGTGAATCATGGTTTTTGTCAGCCGGCTGGAGCCTAGGTGCTGTCATTTTATTGTATAACGACCTGCGTGTCGGATTCTCTATGTAATTTACTTTACTAAGCTAGTGTAGCTGTTTGGAGAACCCGGAAGGCATGCAAGGCGTTGTACATGTCGGCGACATGGAGTAAGACGACAAGTGACAAGAGTTGGCATGAGTCAGATTACAGGCTTTGTGGAGATGGAGATCGCCATGAAGAGAGCCATACCATTTCACATTATAATTGCTTTATTTTGTGTTATTGTTATGTCTCTGTTTTACCTCTATTAGATAGTCGGTAAAATTTAATCCCTTAAAGAAGGTCTAGTCGGTTTTCCCGCCTGTGTTTGCACCATCACAAGTCGGACATTTTTGGTAGTGGGCTCATAAAATTGAGGTGCTGCCAATTGTTTCCGACTAGGTGGGTTCGAGTCGGACTCTTACTGCGGAAACACTTGGTAAGCTAGACAGGTCTATCACAACGGTTGTGGGGCTCGGGGAAAGGTCGGATGGGAGCCAGGGCATGTGATGCCACCCGTCCAACATGAGTCGTATGAGATACAATTGACAAGGAGTTGTCTACCTAGATCACTTGGCGGCTAGCGGTGATGCTAAAGCTCACTAGCCGACTTGCTTATTTAGGATCCTGAATCACTAAGTAACCATCGGAGGGGTATTGGTTCTAGTGGGAGCATAAAATATTAAAGTATTTAATATGCTTGCTCTTTTATGAATACATGTCTTAAGTGTTTTGCATATTTTCTGTTGTAGATCATGGCACCAAGTAGCAGTCACTCTCAGATATCCGGTTTTGCGTTGAGAACTATCCTTGAGAAAGATAAACGGAACGACACTAATTTACCAACTGTCATCGAAATCTGAGAATTGTTCTCAAATAAGAAAAGAAGGACCATGTCCTAGACAACCCACTTCCAGATGAGCCGAATGAGTATGAGACTGTCGCTGCCACCAATGCCTACCGTCGGGCTAAGGATGAGTCCATGGATATTAGCTGTCTTATGCTTGCTCACATGGAACCGGACTTGCAAAAGCAGTTCGAGCATGTTGAGGCCTACGATATGATCGAAAGCCTCAAAAGTATGTTCCAGGCTCAGGTGAAGACTGAGAGGTATCAAGTCTCTCAGGCTTTGCTGAGTTGCAAGCTTAAGGATGGTGATCCACTGAGTTCGCATGTGATCAAAATGGTTGGTTACGTGTAGTCTCTGGAGAGGCTTGTCTACCCCATAAGCGAAGAGTTCGCTATAGATATAATTCTGAACTCTCTTCCTAGTGCATATGGGCAGTTTATTTCGAACTACCACATGCATGGTATGGATAAGAAGCTCACTGGATTGCATGGGATGCTCAAGCAGGCAGAGGCAGATCTCAAGAAGGGCGCCAGTCAAGTGTTGATGGTGCAGAATAAGGCTAAGTTCAAGAAGAGTTCTTGGACTAATAAGAAGGCTAAGTTAGGAGGAAAGCAGGCTTAGGACCCGGTCCCAAGCGCTTCCTCAGGGACTAAGCCATCTCCTTCAGCCGGATCCACTTGCTTCTACTACAAGGCGGATGGCCACTAGAAGAGGAACTGCATCAAGTACTTGAGCGACAAAGCCAAGAGTGGAGGTATGACTTCCGACTCAGGTACACTTTTTTGCAATGTTATAGACATATATCTTGCTGATGCACCTAATAGTTCTTGAGTATATGATACCGGGTCAGTTATTCACATCTGCAACTCGTTGCAGGGACTGGTAAGAACTAGGAGCGTAGCAACAGGCGAGGTTGATATTCGAGTCGGCAAAAAAGCAAGAGTTGCTGCGTTGGAAGTCGGCACGATGCAGCTTCATTTACCTTCCGGATTCATTATGGAACTGAATAATTGTTATTATGTTCCAGTGCTCAGTCGAAACATTATTTCTGCTTCATGTTTGATGAGGCAAGGCTATGAGTCGAATATCAAGAATAATGGTTGTTCTTTGTATTTGAATGATATGTTTCACGGCTTTGCACTTGTCCAGGACGGGTTATTTATTTTGAATCTTGATGGTGAGTCGGTTTATAACATAAATGTTAAAAGGTTGAAACCAAATGATCTGAATATGACTTACTTTTGGCACTGTCAGCTTGGTCATATAAGTTGGAAACGCATGAAGAAGCTCCATGATGATGGAGTCCTAACTTTGTTCGACTTGGATTCATTCGAGTGGTAAACCTCGTGGCCTTCTACCTCAGCTGGATCTTGGGATCACCACGTTAGAGGAAATTTTTTGTTTTATCTACGCGTGGCCCAATAGTTTCACCCCTTATGATCCTATCGGGGGCCATCCCCCTGACATTAGTCCCCGAAGCTGGTGAGGTCTATCGGTTTTGGCTGTTAGGAATCTCCAGGTTCCTTTGGTGAATCTGGAACTTTATTTATTTTCTGATATTTTTCTTGCAGAATTGCTCATTTGGCTCGATCTCGATCTTTGCTGAGTATCTGCTCTGCTCAGTATTTGCCAAGTCTATCTAAACTTTGTCGAGTCATTCTTGACCTTTCCGAGTCATTTAGACTTAGCCGAGATAATTTGGGCTTAAATATTGTTGATTCCTAGGCGGCGCGTAACTATTGCGGTTTGCCACAAAACCTTCTCCAATCCTAACAGCACAGTGACCACGACGCACTTATACCCGTCACTATGGAAGTCACATCACGATGCGCCTCGGGCCTTTCATTGACCGATGCGGTGCGGTCCGGAACGTATATCACTCGCACGTGGCACGGTACTACGCGTCGGTTACTCCCACACACGGCTACACCTAGACCACATGGCACAACTTTATCCCATGATTGGGGTTTTACCTTGCCCTTAAGTAGGGGCATGGGGGAAAAACCGCCTCGCCGCTTCAGTTTTCCCCCACCTTCTTTCTTCTTCCTTGAGCTGCTCCTTGCCAGTTCCAATCTTCATCTGTCCCCAAAATCTCTTTCTTTCCAGCATTGCTGGCTCTGGAGAGGCGCTTCCCTCTACCCTCTTTTTCCTCAGATTCACCGATGGGGCCTCGTTAGTCTAGGCTGCTTCTGTCAGAGGAAGCACTCGAAGCTCTGGACTATATGGACGCCCGCGACGCCGGTGAGAAGGTGGAGGAGCACGAGACCGCCGACAAACATGGTGTTTGGGAGGGCACGGATGTCTCCATCAAGGATATTGAGTGGCTGCGCTCTACCAGACGCATCCCCTTGGGTGTTGGGTGCCGCCCTCCTGGTGGTGAGATTTCTCCTAAACCCGAGCCGAACAAACGCGTAATTTTTCTTTCCCACTTTGAACATGGTTTTGGCCTTCCTGCTAGTGAGTTCTTCAAATCGTTTCTCTCGACTTTCCACTTGCAACCACACCATCTTCCTGCCAACGCTATTGGCTCCTTTTCTTGCTTCATCTCTGCCTCAGAGGGCTATCTTGGCCTCTGGCCCACTACTTTGCTTTGGGCGAAGTATTTCTCTTGTCAGATTCAGGTAGTTCCTGATCTGGGTGTCCCTTCTTCGGAAAAGAGACCCATTGAATGTGGTGCTGCTAGCATCACGCCCAGGAGGGGCTCCATCTTTACGCGAGTCACTGGTTTGGACTCTTGCAAAAAGTGACATAGAACCTTTTTCTATGTCAAAAAAACCACCCACAATGTAACATACCTAAAATCACATTTCAAACTTATGCATATCATCCATGCATCCATAATCATTTAGAGCTTCATTTCAGAAAACCATTTCAAAACAGGAGCATATGAGCTCATTATTTTATGTGATCAGCATTTGAAACAAATGCTACTCTCAAATGAGAGATTGTTGTTCATGAAACCAAACTTTGTTGTCTTATTACTCTCAGGCTGTTGTGCTAAGATTGCTAAGGTTTAAACCAAAAATTTCAAAGCAAATACAATTTGAAAACCAATTTCAAAACCAATATCAAACAAGTTCTATGTCACTGTTTATTCTATTTTATTTCAAATGACCAAACCAATTCAAAGTGACCACTTGGTTTTATGCCCAGATTTGTGACTATTGCACACTGCAAAATCCTGAAAAGATTCGAATTCAAATAGAGGTTGAAATCATTTGAAATTCATTCTAGAAAATCAAATCAGAAAAAGAAAAGGAATAAAGAAAAGGAAAAAGGCCAGCGCTAGGGTTTGAGCCCATCAACAGATCCAGCCCAGCTAGCCCACCCGGGTTCCCTCTCTCTCTCTTTCACTCACAGACGCACCCGCAGAGAGACTGACGCCAGGACCCCAACCCCACTCTGTTTCTCTCGCAGACAACTGGGCCCCGTCCACGTCACCGTCGTCTTCCCCAAATCTCGCGAAGAACACGTCGCACTGGCCGTTGCTGGCGTTGATTTCGCGACATAATTGCCATTGATTCTGCAGGCGTTTCTTGTCGAGCCCTTTCCTACTTAAACTCCTCTGCACCGCGGCCATTTCCCCTCACTCAATTTTCTCTCCACGCCACCAGGCTGCTCACAACTCGCCAAACACCGCCGCAGCTCCAACGACCTCTGGCGTGCGATTCCGGTAAGACCCCGTCGCCCCTTACTGTCTAAGTTGGCCAGAATGATCACAACATCCATGCGCACTTCTCAACCTATTGGTGCATGCTAGGACCATCTGGAGACTCGCCAACGACGACGACTGCAAGCACCCGACGCCTTCTTCTTCTCCGGCGATCGATTGCGGTAAGCACTGAGCACCCCTTGACCTCTCTCGCATACGACTAGGTTCGCCTTGTCCTTGCGCATCTACTGATGCCTCTGGTTGGTGCTAGGAAGGACCAGAGCGTCGGCAACAACTTCGTCTGCAACCACCCGACGCCGTGCACAACTCCGACGAGCTCCCTCAGCCACTACAGCGCGCCCCTTGACCAGCCATCACCACCTTGAGCATCAGCATCGCACGGCGAGCTCGGTAAGCCCCTTCCCCCTCTCCCGCGCGACCTAGAACGCCAGCTCCGCCACTGACAGAGGCGCCGCCGCCTGTCGCCGCCGCTAGCGCCGCCACTAGATGGTCAGGCTGCTCAGGAACGTTGGATCCAGATCGTGCGGATAGGATAGAACACGAGCGAAGCGGTAAGATTAGATCTGAGCCGCGCGATTAAGTTATATCCAGCGGCTCAGAAGCATGATCCGACGCGAAACGGTACGCGCCAATCTGAGCGTGACGCGTGGCTAGGGTTTAGGTTTAAAAACAGATTTTGAATCAGATTATTGTTTGAATTTGATTTAGCTATAACTTTTGATCCCCACGTTAGAATTTGACAAATTTTATACCGTTGGAATCAGGAGAGCAAGCTCTTTCTGATTGTGCAATGTGTTTAAAGTTTTGCTTCTGTCAAAAAGGTTTTATTTGGAGAAACATGTGTAGGGCTTATTTGAGTATATGAAATGTTTAAGAATTGTTTTTAGTGTTAAATAAATTTGGTTTGGCAAGTTTTTGACTTGTTTAGGATCCAGTACTATGCACTTGCTTGGTTGAGTTTTAAAAATCATCACATATCATCTTGCATGCATGCATATATTTTTGATTGTATATGTTTTGTGTGTAATTTGTTGCTACCAATCTTTGTGTAGATTTTGGTGCTAGTGATTGTGATTGTGAGGAGTGATACTCTCCCAACTACCAAGGCAAGTGGTACTTCATGAATATTATCATTCCTATGTTTTCTACTAAGCATTAGAAATATTTTGTTAGACTTGCATGCTATATTTTGCTTATATGCCATGTTGGGAAATCCTAGTAGTTGTAGAAATGCTAGGGAATTTCTAAGTTAAGTTACTATCTATGCCATGCTTAGCCTAGCTAGTAGCAACCAAGGGTTGGTGAAATATATACATGCTATGATGAAAATATTTCTAAGTCCTTTGGACTTGTGTTTTGTCTAATAAAACAACTAAGTTAATGAAACACCTGGGTGGAATGGAAGGAAAGGTTTATGTTGAGTGGTTACACAAGGCCCATTTCTATGGTTTACCTTGTGTATCTCACTTGTGGTAAGCCACCCAGGAACAAAGAGATTTTAGAGGCCAAGTGTTAAGAAGCTTCTAGTGCAGCCACTTGGCAATATGGGCTCTGCCTGGACCATATAGGTTGCTAGAACTTAGCCATTTGGACAGTTGGTGGTAGTGGGAATGATAGGTTGGAGCGCGTCCATTTGGTCTAAGGGAAGGCTTCTGAAAGGTCATGTCTTGGTGAAACCAAGTCTGGTGGGGAAAGTGCACAACCTCTGAAGATGGAAAAATCTAAGTACTTAGCCAAGTCCATGGCAATGGACAACTTGAGCATTAAGGCATGGAAGCTATCAAGAATCTCCTCATCTCAACTTCTAAATAAAACTTGTGGGTGAACAAGGGAGAAGGGCCTCAATGTCTATTGGTGGTTCCTTGGGAAAAGTTTTGACAAAGAAAAACTTAGTGATTTCAACTAATAGGTAAAATCTATTTTAAGCAAATCAAGCCAAGCTACACTTAGCCAAATTGCATATAGTATCTAGTCCACTTAAAATTTTACTAAGGTATCACTTGCCAATACTATTCCAAAGTATTGACCCACTGTGGCTGTAAGTTGTGATGTTGCAGGTTAATCTGATGAGGATTAGGTGTCATGAGTCTACACTCAACATGTTTTCCTGTGGTACATGAAGATGAAGACTTTTGTTTATTTACTTATTCAAACTCTTGTATTAGGCCTGTGGCCTTGGAGTTGTAAAAACTATGTTTATCTCTGGAATGGATGTAATAAATGACCTTTGTATCTGTGTACTTCATCTTAAACTGTGGATGCTAGCAATGATCCAGGGATTAGCATTGCAATCACAAGGATCCTATTTCCTTTATAAAGGAGGGATCTTACAGATGGTATCAGAGCACTGTGTTGCCTGTAGGATTATGACCCTAGGATTGGAAACCACTAAGGAAAAACTTTCAGCAACCTCTACACTTGTCTATTCTTCTCGTAAAACTTTTATAATCTTCTCTCTCATATCTATTTGTAGATGAACTCCATCAACGAAGCCGTGAGGAAAGGACCACTCATGACAATGACTTTGGAGTGTGAGACAGAATTCCCCAAGGCTCTCAAGGACCTCATGGTTGCATTGGATATACAAGGTGCAGATGTGTACAAAGGTTTTACTGTGATGGATGAAGGAGTAGAATACTGGTGGGTGCAACTTCACTTGTATAAAAACAAGGAAGACAACCACCAGGAAAAAGGATTCTGCATGTTCACCAATTCAGTGGTGCACACTACATTCTTTGAATCAGCAAAGGATGCAGCTTGGAAGACCATCAAAGAACTTGGTGATAGAGTCAAGTGCAGAATGCTCAACCTCCAAAATGATCTAAAGAAAGAGAAGGAACATACCCAAGAGTTGGAAGCTACCAACCAAACCTTAAGAAGATACATTATAGACTTAGTGATGGAATCATGTGAGCAAGATAGCCTGATTTCTTCTAGAAACATTGTGTTAGCCAACAGATCCAGTGAGATAGGATTGTAAACGTACTTCGTTAGTTGGACCACCACTTATCACCTTATTTTCCAAATGTTGCTTAAAATAAGATTGAACCTTGGTTGTTGTAATGGTTTCATGTATGCATGACTTGTGTGTTTTGCTTTCCAAGGATATGTATGTGATGTTTTGTCTTTTGTTCTATCTTGTTTGTGTTGTTCTAACTTTTCTATCTTATAAATAGATGCCTACTGTTACCATCAGCACTGTTGAGGAGTTCCAGGTTACTCGCTTTGGTCCTCGTATCGTTGAGCTTACTACTTTGCTCAATCTCCCTCTTCCCACCATCATGGTGCTTCCCCTCACTAAATTTGAGAGGAAGGATCTCTGGGGCTTCAAGGTCAACCAACCCGGACGCCAGACAGAGCCTACCACGGAGGCCATCGTCTTCAAGATCATGCATGATGACAAGGAGAGAGGCCTTGAGGTAGTTATGCAGGATCTGATAGGACGTCTGCTGGGGAGACACTCCCGACAGGTTAGAGGTACTCATTTCCACGTCTTCGGTAGACGTGATGAGGATGGAGAGTCCATCGACTTTGAGGACGATTCGAGGGACGCAGAAGAGCCGATTCGCCTGTACCTCCAGGACTTAGAGTCTCTCATTAGGCACGTGGACACTGACAGGACCAACATCATGCTCAACAATGACGAACTCTAGGTGCAGCTTCGCGAGAAGGACAAGATCTTCGCGGAGCAAGACGAGATAGTCAAGGAAATGGAGGCGAAGTTCGAGAGCCAGGACAGGAAGTTCAAGAGTCAGGAGAAGCGTGTCCAGGATAGGAACAAGAAGATCCGGGACATGACTGAAGAACTGCAGTCCAAGGACTTCGAGCTCGAGCAGCAGCAGACGGTGATTGAGAGGCTTCGTTCCCAGAAGAGGGCTCTCAAGGCCAAGATAGAGACCTTGACCACTAGTGTCGAGGAATACAAGACCGCGATGGAGAACGCATGTCTTACCTTTGTCGAGGAGGAGATTGATGCCGAGGAGTAGATTTGACTACTCATTTATCATTTGTTATCATACTTGTTATTTGAGAACTTGTTATTTGACCATCCGACATGTGGATGGCTTGCTACTTGTGTGTTTTACTTTGTGAACTTGTTATCTTGTTGTTGAATCTTTATCTTTGTGTTGCATGCTTTGTGTTTGCTTATGTGATGTAATGTGCATGAAAGCATCTATGGGTATCTCATTCTTATCTCTGATGGGGATACGCCTACTGGGGTATACTCGGCGGGACGTTTCCGACTAGCCCAAGGGCTGGCGAGTGGGCCTACAGAACAGCGAGTGGATCAAAGCCCAGCAAGGTACCAGGCAACTGGAAGTTGAAGGCCCAGGCGAGTAGATAGGCCCAGTCGGTCTAGGTTAAACGATTACAAGTCAGAATCAATCGGTTGAGATATGTAAACCCTAGGGGAGGTGAGCCTATATAAACCTCCCTATGGGGTGAGTAGAGACACGTTCCCTCATACACCCAAGCAACTCGCCGCTTAGCCGCCGAGTTCGCCCATTGTAAACACCTCCATAATACAATCTAGCGGTAGGTCTTTACCCTCGGGGCGAACCTGGGTAAAACCCTGTGTCTTTGCCCTCATCTCGCACCGCAGATGGCTGGCCGCCCTTGCCCCTCGTTCTACTACTCGCTGCCGATTGCAGCATCTGCCGTGGCCATTCCCACGACAGTGGCGCCCACCGTGGGACCTGGCCGGTCTGGCCGGTGTTCTGCGGCGAGATCCAATCTGCCCATCAACGAGACGGTCGCCACCGGCCGTATGATAGCGATCGGCGAGATGCTCCAGATCTTGCCGAGCAGCTACGTCCCGGCGGCGCGACCCGTCACGCACAGCGTAATCCTGCCAATCGGCATGATCAGCCTCTTCGTCGGCCTCACCGACGTCATCACCTCGGAGGACTCGGCTCGCATCCGCGAGTCGCCACCATGCGATCGGCTCTCTGAGAGCCAGGTTCGCGATCCACCTCGCCCGAGTACAACTCGCCCACACAACGTGGCGGGAACTCGGCCGTGAAGATGCGGCCCTCAGACGACGCCGACTCGGCGACCCGGCGTCACTCGCCGGATCCATCACCGGCCTCGTCCGGCTCCATCGCCAGTCTCCAGCTGGAGATTTCGAGGACCCCTCCATCCTCGGGATCTTCGAATTCGACTCCGGGTCGGAAAACTCCGCCGACCTCCACGACGGAACTGGTCGCCATGCCGCGACCTACATGGCCACCGGCGCCGATCCGCCGGAGGATCCTTTCTCCACCCCAATCCCTCCTAACGCCACGGCAACGGAGGTCGAGGAACTCCGCCTGAAATTGGCGGAGGCAGTACGCAAAGAGCAGGCCGAGCGCGAAAAATTTCGCCTCGAGCAAGTGGCGCGAGGCATCACGCTACCAACAGCGGATCAGGTCACGCTGAACCCCACCGTTCGGGGCGCGCCCTGAAGACGAAAACGACCCAGCTAGCCGAATGCGCGCGATCTGAACGCGCGCCACGGGAAGCGCCGACCCCGCCAGATCGACAGCGATGGGTGCCCCACCACCACCCAACCGCACCCTCGAGGACCAGCCGCGGATAGTCGTCTCCTCACGGGAGCGAGATGCGAACGGCCTCCCACTGTTCTCCACCCCGATGGACAACCTCGTGGCAGGCCGAGCAGCAGCCGATAGCATCACGGCCACCGGCGACGGCGCCTTACAAATCCAGTACGTCAAGGCCCTGCTCGCAAAGGCCGTGGAGCAGCAAAGAGCGGGCGCCGACTCGCAAGGGCGAGTATACTCGCGCTCCTCGGGAAGCAGGGCGGCCTCAAGCGGCCGCCCAGCGGCGGCAAACACCCTCAATTGCCCGCCACCAGAGCCACTGCAGCTCCAACGCCGACCCGTGAACGCGGCACTCTCCACCAACGATCCCAGGCCGGCGACCAACTTCGTCGCCGCTAACGGACAACCCATCGACGCCCGCACTCACATCATCAACAACCAAAACTGGCGCGCACGCCAGCCCGACGACTTGCGGCACACCCTAACTAATCGCCGCGATGGCGAGCCTATGGGGTCACTCAGTCGACTAGGGCCTAAGTGCTTCGGGCCAATGATCCGAGGCGAAAAGTACCCGCCAAAGTTCAAGGCGCCAAAGGAGATAGAAAAATACGACTCCTCGTACGACCCCGCAGTCTGGCTTGACACATACCTCATGGCAATGGGGATCACGGGTCACACCGACCTACTCGCCGCCCGTTACCTCCCACTGATTATGGAGGGGACGTGCAGGCAATGGATCAACACGCTCCCCCAGGACAGTATCGACTCCTGGGAGGAAATGCAAGACGCCTTCGTCAGGCACTTCGAGTGCTCCTACACCCGCGCCACCACCATCGAGGACCTGGAACGATGCGTCCAGGGACCTCGCGAGTCGACTCGCAACTGGGTCCAACGGTGGCAAGATCTCTGGTACAACGCGGTCGGCATCCACCCGGACACTGCGATCCATTGCTTCAAGACCTCGTGCCGCTACGAGCCTCTAGTCGCCAAGCTCAAGCGACACGCCCGCACACTCGACAACATCCCCGACCTCCTCGAGATCGCCAAACGGTACGCCGAGGAGGACCCCAACCAAGAAATCGACGACGAGTCGGAGCAACGCCGACGGCGGCAACGACGGCGGACGCGCCGAACTACGCTACGGCACCCGCCTCACAGGCAAGCGCCGCAACGACGGGCGAGTCGACTTCGTCGCCAACGCTGGGCACGCACAACGCGAGCCCAAGAGCTACCGCCGCGACGGAGGGCAACGGCGCGATGGCGGCAATTACAAGAACAAGCCAAGGTTCGATCCCGCGGCACTCCTTAACCAACCATGTGCGTTCCACAGCAGGGAAGGAAAGCCCGCAACGCACACCACCGCCGACTGCCACACCCTCAGGGAAATCGAGAAGGCACGGCACGCGCGGGAAGACACCGACAACGACCCGCCAAATGGCGGAAAATTCGGCAAAGTAGCCGGCTCGCTCCACACCTTCACGGGCTTCAACACGAAGCGTGAGAAGAAGGTCATCGCCCGCGCCGTCGCCGTCAACGCGGTGGCCCAAACAGACGTCCCCCAGTTCCTGAACTGGTCGGAACAACCCATCACCTGGAGCCGGCAAGACCACTCGCCACGCATCGAGTACCCAGGACGAGTCGCCCTGGTGGTCAAGCCCAAGGTTGGCGACTACTGGCTCCCCAAGACACTGATGGACGGCGGCAGCTCCATCAACATCCTCTACCTCGACACCTTCAGGCGGCTGCGGCTCCCGCAGTCGATGATCGAGACAACCCACACTACGTTCCACGGCATCGTCCCCGGTCGGAAGGCGTACCCGATCGGCAAAGTCACGCTGCCAGTCACTTTCGGCAGTCCGGCAAACTTCCGCACCGAGCGGATCGTCTTCGAGCTGGTGCCCTTCGACAGCCCTTACCACTGCGTCCTGGGGCGCCAGGCGTTTGCTAAATTCATGGCAGCGCCCCACTACGCGTACAACGCAATGAAGCTCCCCGGGCCGTGCGGCGTCATCACCATCCACGGCGACCCCGACATGGCCGCCGAATGCGAGGCCAAAGGAGCCGAACTCGCCGACGCCGTCATCGCGGCAGAAACTAATCACGCCGACGAGCTCGCCAAATACGCGAGCGGGGTTAACAATGACGATCCCACGATACTCAAGAAGCCAAACTCAGAGGGCGCAAACACCTCAACCTTTGAGGCCACGACGCACACTCGCACCGTCGAGCTGGTCCCAGGCGACTCCAGCCAGACGGTGACGATCGGGACAGGCATGAGCCCAGCATAGGAAGGCGCGCTCATCGAGTTCCTCCGTGAGAACAGGGACATCTTCGCATGGAAACCCTCCGACATGCCTGGTGTCCCTAGGGAGCTCGCTGAGCACAAATTAAACGCCGACCCCAAAGTGCGACCCGTCAAGCAGTCGCTACGGCCCTTCAACGAAGAACGCCGTCGAGCAATCGCCGAGGAAGTGCAGCGTCTACTCGCTGCCGGCTTCATCCGGCCAATCAAATACTCCAAGTGGCTGGCAAACCCCGTCGAGAAGAAAAACGGGACCTGGAGAATGTGTATCGACTACACAAACCTGAACAACGCCTGCCCAAAGGAGCAGTTCGTCCTCCCGCGGATCGATCAGATAATCGATTCAACCGCGGGTTCGGAGTCGCTATGTTTCCTCGACGCCTACTCCGGGTACAACCAGATCAAAATGGCTGTCGAGGATGAGGAGAAGACGGCGTTCATCACGCCATTCGGAGCCTTCTACTACACCGCCATGACCTTCGGCCTCAAGAACACCGGGGCAACCTACCAGCGGTGCATGCAAGAATGCCTCGCGAGCCAAATTGGCCGCAACATCCACGTCTACATCGACGACGTGGTCGTGAAATCCGCTCGCCAAGGCGACCTACTCGCCGACCTAGCGGAGACCTTCGCCAATCTGCGGAGGTACAAGATAAAGCTCAACCCGAGCAAGTGCACCTTGGTGTACCGCGGGCAACCATCGGGTACGTCGTCTCCAAACGAGGGATCGAGGCAAACCCAACGAAGATCGACACGATCGCCCGGCAAACCGAGTGCTCGCGGCGTCGAAGCTGGCCGGCGTGTAGCGGTTCTCGATCGCTTCATCCCCGCTGGCGAAAGGCGATGCCCTTATACCGCTGATGCGCAAGAACCCCACCTTCCGGTGGGACAAGGAGGCGGACGGCGCTCGCGACCTTAAAAAGGTGCTACCGCCGCACCACTACGCCGCACCGGACAAAGAGCCTATGCTGGTTTACGTCGCGGCGTCCGAGCCGTCGCTGCCGTAATGGTTGTCGAACGACCAGAGGAAGGAAAGGCGCCCGGTCCAGCGGCGGTGTACTACATCAGCGAGGTCCTCACCGAGTCGCGCCCGATACCACCTGATATCAAAAGCTGGTATACGCGGTCTTGAGGCTCGGCGCTGCGCACTACTTCCGTGAGCACCCGATCACGGTCGTCTCCTCAGCACCACTACAAGACATCATCCGCATCGCGAGGCGACGGGCGGGTCGCCAAGTGGGCCGTCGAGATCGGCGTCCACAACATTAAATCTGAGCCACGAAGGCGATTAAGTCCTGCATCGCAGACTTCATCGCCGATTGGAGGCCCGGCAGCGGAAGCCGCCGTACCTCCATTACTGGAGCCTGCACTTCGACGGGTCCAAGAACGCGGACGGTGCAGGAGCGGGGATAGTGCTGACTTCACCAAAGGGCGACAAGCTCCGCTACATCCTCCGCCTCGAATTCACGCCCTGCACCAACAACATGGCTGAATACGAGGCCCTACTCCACGGCATGCGAGCCGCAAAGGAGATGAGCGTCAATCGCCTTCGATGCTACGGAGACTCCGACCTCGTTGCGGGACAAGTCGCCGGCACCTGCGACGCCATCTCCCCCACCATGGCGGCGTATCGCCAAGAGGTGGATAAGTTGGGCGGCCACTTCACCGGTTACTCTGTCGAGTGGATCGACAGGCGGAAAAACGAGGAGGCCGACGCCCTCTCTCGAATCGGGTCGGCTCGACTCGCACCACCCGCCGGCGTGTTCCTCGACACAATCTCAAACCATCGTCTCTCCCGAGGAGATCGACATCGAGTCCCACTCCAACCAGAGGCAGCCTTGGTCGCACTCATCACCGAGCGCACGATCGACCAAGCCCTACATCGCTACCGAAACCGCACCCTGCCAGGCCAGACGAGACAAACGCTTGAATGATTGCTCGCCGATGCAAGTCCTACACCATCATCAACGGCGAGCTACACAAGCGGCGTCACCGGCGTCTTCCAACGCTATGCCCAACCGATCAAGGACGCAAAATCCTCCGACATCCACTCAGCGATTGCGGCCACCACGCGCGCTCCTGGTCGCCAAGGCTATGCGACACGGCTTCTCATCGCCCACCGCACACGCCGTCGATATCGTCCAGCGATGCGCCGGGTGCCGGCATCGCCAACGCACGTTCCAAGTTCGGCGCTCAAAACAATCCCCATCACCTGGCCATTCGCCGTGTGGGGCATGGACATGGTAGGCCCCTTCAAGAAGGCCCCCTCTGGCTACACCCACTTGCTAGTCGCCGTCGACAAATTCACGAAGTGGGTGGAGGCCAAGCCAGTCCGGAAATGCGACGGAAGACCGCCACTAAGTTCCTACGAGCTCATATACCGCCACGGGTTCCCCAAGCATCATCACGGACAACGTCACAAACTTCGCCAAGGAGCAATGGCGAATTGCGAAGAGCACCACATCCGGCTTGACCTCGCGTCAGTCGCACACCCGGAATCCAATGGCCAGGCGGAACGAGCCAACCAAAGCATCCTCCACGGCCTGAAGCCGCGACTCCAAGTACCACTCGAGCGCACCGCTGGATGCTGGGTCGAAGAGCTCCCCTCCGTCATCTGGGGAATCCGCACCTCGGTCAACAGGTCGACGGGATTCACTCCCTTCTTCATGGTCTACGGCGCCGAAGCAGTCATGCCCACCGACCTCGAACACGACTCGCGCTGGTCGTCCACTATCTGAGGCCGCAACGAGCTGACCCGCCAAGATGGGCTCGACCAACTCGACGAAGCACGCGACCTCGCTCGATCGCGTACCGCCATTTATCAGCAAGGGCTCTGCCGCTACCACAACCGACGGGTGAAAACCCGCACCTTCCAGGAAGGCGACCTGGTGTTACGACTCATCCAGGACAAGAAGGGCATGTACAAGCTCTCACCTCCGTGGGAAGGCCCGTTAAGCTGCTCGGTAGCGTGCAACGACGCCTACTACCTCATCGGCGTCGCGGGACGGCGAACTTGACGCTGCGGCCATGGAATGTAAATCTCCTCCGGAAGTTCTACTCCTAGAACCCCACACATGTACTCTCCGATCGCTATGAAATAAAAAGCAGTTCGCAAATTGCGTCTACTCTCCATGCCTTGTGCCACTCGCTTTTCGTAATAAACAACGTCATGCTAAAATGCAGAAGTCAACCTTTGGTACAGCGACCGCACGGCTAAGTAGTGCGATGTAAACCGAGTCATTTCAGTCTTGCGTCGTCCACGAAAAACGCCAAACCGAGCCCCATTGAGTCGCCTAGCTCGACTGGTTTTGCGAACCAAGACAACTGCCCTCGCTTCTCACGGCGACCTCGGTCCTCCGCATCCTCGGCGTAGCGACTCGAGCTAAGTACCACGCCGGGGACTGAATACCAGTTCGTCGCGATCGGTCGAGAAAACGCCAAGTAAGAGAGCATGCCAGGACTGCGCCGATCGACCCTCCGGCTAGGCAGGGTGACGCTCACCAACGCTCAGTCCTCAACCACCCTCAAGTCGCGCCTTGAACTACCAAGTACCACGCCGGGGACTCGGCCACCGACCCGTTCGCGTCACAGAAAGCGGTAAAATCTGAGCACTCAAAGGGAGTCGCCTTGATCGCTCTCCGAGATCGGGCGAGTCGACTAAACTAACAAAACACATGATAACAACAAACATCATATACTGAGGTGAACCCCACAAAAGGCGGACGCTCGGGACTCATCAAAATCAATCCAAAACACACAAACAAATAGCAAAATAAACACAACGTTCCATTCAATCGCATATCGCATTGTCTTATATTACAAATTATGCCCGCATGGCGAACTGCGCTAACACATCTAGGCAAACTACCCTATTCTGCGAGCCGGCGATGACGCTGAATCCGGCGCTCTGGATGAACGCGGTGTACGGATTTGACGGATACGTCGTCGGCTCACCCGCCATCGCCGGCGGAAAGGTTGCTCAACCTTGAAGTCACGATGCGGCTCGGGTCGTTATTGCGACGACCATTTCTGGTAGGGAAGGAGGTCGCCCATCGCCCGAACCGCGCCCGATGCAGCGGCGGCGTTCCGCAACTTGAGAACCTCGGACAGATCCACGCGCCCGGTCGGCGAAGGATACCCACTCGTCACATCGCCGAGGTCGAAATCCTCGGGAAGTGGGCAAGTCAAGGCTCGGCATCGACGCTCCACGCCGAAACGCCGACCGCGTCATGAACTCTACGACCGCGGGCGCCTTCTCCAAATACTCCCACACCTCAATGAGGTCACTGGGAATAACCTCCGTTGGCGACATCTCTTGAAGGTAGGCACGGATGCACGTCGCCGACAGCGTCGCCGAGTCGACGAGCATGCTTACGCACTCCCTCGCGTCAAGAGAGCTCGCTTCTTCTTGGCTACCAATAACACGACCTGCGAGAAGGAGGCAATTATGAGCACCACGGAAACCACAAACAATACAACTGAAAGGAAGGGAAGACGGACTCACCAAGCAACGGGCGGGCGAGTCCCGTGATGAAGCTCTGAAGCGACGTATGATCGTCCTGAAGCCCAACAATGAGGGCTTCCGACACCTTGCGGTCTTCCTCCGCGGCCGCAATGGCGGCCTTAGCTCGCCCGTTCGCCGAGCTTGCTTCTTCTTTTGCCTCCCGCAGTTCACGCTCGAGGTCGGCGACCCTCTGCTCAGCAGCACTTAACGCAGATCGCACCGCCACCAACTCACCAGCAGGGACAAGCTCCTGGCGAGCCACCTCCGCTTTGCAACAGCACAAAGCTCCTTGTTTTCTTCTTGGATAGTGGCCATCTCCTTCTCAGACGCTGTTTAGCAATCGCTCCGACTCAGTGCAGACCGCACATCATCAAAGTCAGCGAACACGAAAAATTACTCGGTGCTCACCGCTAAAATTAGCGAGTGCGCACTTCGACCGGGCGATCACAAAAATTACTCAGTGCCCACCCGCTAAAATTTAGCGAGTGCGCACTCGGGGACTGGCGATCACGAAAATTACTCAGTGCCCACCCGCTAAAATTTAGCGAGTGCGCACTCGGGGACTGGCGATCACGAAAATTACTCAGTGCCCACCCGCTAAAATTTAGCGCGTGCGCACTCGGGGACTGGAGGTACCTGGATGGCTGCACCAAGCATGCCATGGATTTGTATTGCGTCGACAGACACAAGCAGCGCCGGCGTGTGCCCGCGACGTTGGTCGACTTCAGCGGCGGTCCTCGAGCGAGCTGGGCGCAGCCCCGCTTGCCGTGGCCGCCTTGGTTACGAAGCGGGGGAAGGTAGCGATCGAGGCACCCGCCCCAAAGGAGGTCGCCTCCTCTGGTCTAGGCAAGGAAACGCCATCCTTCGTAGACGCGGTTGCTTCCACTGCGGGTCCGGCCGGTGCGGCCGCCGGGTCGGCAGAAACAGCGACGATGTCGTCGCTCTTGGCCTTCTTGCTGCCTTCCGCTGAGACGGCGACTTCGTCCACTTTCCTCTTACAGGAAGGATCCTCCTCGCTAGCGGCGGAGGGTACCTTAGCCACGGTCGGGTGGCCCATCTTTTTCACTCCGGTCCTGCACATCAAATCAAATCAATAAAAGACAATCAAGTACTTATAGAAAATAGAGAAGGCGAATGCACTCACTTGGCGATCGAATAAACGCAGCCGATGCGAAGGCGGCCGGTTTTCCAGTTCGGGGCTTGGCGACTAAGCCCAGTTCGGGCGTCGTGGGCCCAAGACACGGCGGCTTCTTTCGTCGTCGAGGTCGGCGCCTCTGGACGCCTTCGGCGGGGCCTCCTGCAAATTGGAGCTGCGGCGGAGCCTCCTTGCGGGCGAGACCGCCACGTTGGGACCTCCTTGCGAGGCGAAGTCGCCACGGCTGGAGCCTTCCCTAACCCAGAGACCGGCGCGAATGGCGGAGGCATTGAGGCCAGCGGCACTTCCAGAGATGGCGCATCTAGCGCGGTTGTCGCCGGGGCCGCGCCTTCACCGACCGAGCTGTGAGCATCAGAACTGCTCGTTGAGTGCGGCGGCGAGGCCATCTTGGCGTTTTCCTCCTCGGGGGGGCCCTCGCCTCCTTTTCCTTCTTCTTCTTCTTCGAAGGAGTGGCCTGGCGGCGCGAGGTCGTCTCTGGGAGCTCGTCGTCGTCGTGGCGCTCGAGGCTCGCCGCTCGATTTTGTGACGTTGCCCGCGGGTCTTTCGGATCAGCGGGGCGATCTCCTCTTCGGACTCGTCCTCATCGTCCTTGTTGCCCCTGGCGGGTGGCGATTCGCTTCTATCCTGGGCAGATGGCCCGGGGCTCTCGTCGTCGGCGGGTGGGAGCCACCCTTCCACCACTTGGAATAGCTACAATGAATACGAAACAGAGTTAGAATTACCGCGACTGCATACACTGCGACTGCGAACAAGACAAAGAAATTACCGTCGGAGCCGGACGCCAGCGGTGTGGGGGACCCGGCTGCATCGCGTGATATCTTGCTGGGTGATCTTCTTCAACGCCGAGAGGTAGTCCTCCATCTTCCACTCGTCGAGGCAGGCTTTCGTCGAGTCTCCCCGGCCCGTGTATTGGTACATGTAATGATCGCGTTGGGCGAGCGGGATGAGCCGCCGCCCAAGCCAACAATTGTACAAGTTTATTGTCTGGAGCCCCTTCTTCTTTAGACCACGGATGGTCTGGAGCATCTCATCGACGACCATCCGCTGGTAGTCGGGAAGCTTGCCGACCTGGAGATGGCGTGGCTCAGAGCGGTTGGCGAAATCTGCGGGATCGCCGCCTCGTCCTCGAGTCGCCTCGGTCACGTAGAACCATGACTTTTCGATCGCTCGCTGCTTTGGCGGTAGCATCGGTCGAAGAAGGAAGCTTTGGACTTGAGTTGAATGTCAGCCGCCAGCTAGCATTGCGCCCGCCCTCGTGGCTGATCCGTCCATGGAACAGATCTTGCCACAAGGGAAAGTAGGGCCGGCAGCCCAAGTAGCACTCGCAGAACGCCATGAAGATGGCGAGCTGCTCGATGCTGTGGGGACCCAGATCTGAGGGCTGGATCCCGTAGTAGGCGCAAAAACGCCAGAAGAACAAAGATGTGGGAAACCCTAACCCCCGCTCGAGATGACTGGTGAAGCAGACAAACTCTCTCTCTTGCGGGTTCGGGGTCGTTTCTCCGGCTGCGGGGATACGCCAACAGCCGGCTCGCAGGATTCCGGCCTCCTCGAACGAGGCCAGCTGCGCCCTTGTGCATTTGGATCTGCCCCAAGGTTCGGTGGAGAGGGCCATGGCCGAAGAGGTTGGTTGGGGATCGAAAGATTTCGGGTCGATTGGATCGCGGAGCAAAGGAAGGGAGATGCGCGCACTCGGAAGAAATGGTGGGCGGTTGGCTCTGCGATAGCCTACCATTCCTCTTATATAGCAGGAGTTGCCCGCCAAATCAGGGGGCCGTTACCGCGCGATGATTACGCCAGAAGTTACCGTTGAGTTACCTTAACGGCTAGTTTGACCACGCCTGACGGTCCAACTCCAGCCACTCGGCTCGTTAAGTCACTCGCCGAGACCGCGTCTCGTTGGCTCGACTCGCCCAAGACGCGACTCGGTTCGCCGGATTTTTTCCTTTATACAGGAGCCCGCCGACGATTCGACTGGATGCCTACTTGAAGCCGTACTCCATGCCAAGAGCCACTCACGCCTAATCAACGACGGCCTCGGGGACTCTGATGGGGATACGCCCTCTTGGGGTATACTCGCGGGACATTCCGATCGCCCAAGGGCTGGCGAGTGGGCTGAGCGGCAGTGGATCAAAGCCAGCAAGGTACCAGCGATGGAAGTTGAAGGCCCGAGTAGTAGATAGGCCCGTCGGTCTAGGTTAAACGATTATCAAGCTGAATCAATCGGTTGAGATATGTAAACCCTAGGGGAGGTGAGCCTATATAAACCTCCCTATGGGGTGAGTAGAGACACGTTCCCTCATACACCCAAGCAACTCGCCGCTTAGCCGCCGAGTTCGCCCATTGTAAACACCTCCATAATACAATCTAGCAGGAGTAGGTCTTTACCCTCCGGGGGGCCGAACCTGGGTAAAACCCTGTGTCTTTGCCCTCATCTCGCACCGCAGATGGCTGGCCGCCCTTGCCCCTCGTTCTACTACTCGCTGCCGATTGCAACATCTGCCGTGGCCATTCCCACGACAATCTCTATTGAACAAACCACAGATGGCTCCCCGTCGTGCAAACCCCAACAACAACAACATCATCACTCCAGAAATGCAGCAAATGATGACCGCTCAAACTCAGCTGATGCAGATGATGACGACGTTCATCCAGAACCAAAACAACAACAATAACAACAACAACAACCCACCGGGTTTTGATATGCTTACCAGGTTCTTGAGATTGAGGCCAACAAAGTTCTCAGGGACGACTGATCCCATGGTGGCCATTGATTGGCTACGCTCTGTGAACAAGGACTTGGTAACCGTGGGCTATACGGATGCTGAAAAGTCAGATTTGTAGCACATTTGCTGGAAGGACCAGCCGCCACTTGGTGGGACAACTTCCAGATCACCACTCCCATCGAAGATGTGACATGGGCTATCTTCGAGGATGGCTTTCGTACTGCTCATATCTCATCTGGAGTGATGAGTCTGAAAAAGAAGGAGTTCCATAACCTGAAGCAGCGCCACCACAGCGTGGCCGAATATATTGAGGAGTTCAACAATCTGGCGCGATATGCACCAGATGAAGTTGACACAGATGCTAAGAGGAAAGAAAAGTTCCTCGAAGGGTTAAATGATGAGCTGAATCTGCAGTTGGCTGTGGCCTATGTTCCCACTTATCAGTCTCTCTGTGACAAGGCTGCTATTTTGGAGAACAAAATGAAGCAAGTTGAGAGCAGGAAGAGAAAGAACTGAGACAAGCACAGCTCGGGATCGTCTCACAAACGTTCCCATTATGATGACAGTGGAAGCTCAGGATCCCACAAGCATGGGAAATTCAACAAGCACCACAACCACAACCGTCATGAAAACAAGCATCACCGTAGTCATGACAATGACAAGTACAAGAACCACAAGGGTGGATACAAGAGCCACCACAGTGGTAATGGAAGTGGAAGTGGAAGCCAGCCTGTCAAGAAAGACATAAGTCAGGTTGAATGCTTCAAGTGCAAGAAGATGGGGCATTATGCAAATGAATGCCCAGAAAAGAAAGTTGAAGGACCCAACAAGCCCAACCCTTTTCAGAAGGGACAGGTGAACCACATCAGTGTGGAGGAGGTCTATGAGGATCCTGATGCTGTTGCTGGTAAGTTCAGACTCAATTCTGTTCCAACATTTGTTCTTTTTGATACTGGAGCATCACATTCATTCATATCAAACGCATTTGTTGATAGAATTGGGTTTCCAACTGAAAACATTGGGTGTCCAATAAAAGTTAGTTCTTCGGGTGGAGATATGATAGTAAGTCTTGGATGCCGGGATCCAGTAATAGAGTTTGGAAAGCATAAATTTCCAGTGAGTCTGATAATCCTAGATTCCCAAGGACTGGACGTAATATTGGGAATGGATTGGATGGCTAAGTATGAAGGAGTACTAGATTGTGCTAATCGTCTTTGTGCACTCACAACCCGGAAGAAAACGGATTAAATTCAAGTCCAACTTTGAATCAAAAGGAAGTAAGCTAAATTCTCTTAAGGGGTTAGCATGGACATTGTGCCAATTGTGAGTGAGTATCCGGATGTGTTTAGGAAGAATTGCGGAATGCCACCGATAGAGATGTGGAGTTTCTTATAGATTTGGTACCAGGGTCTGGACCAATAGCAAAGAGACCATATAAAATGTTAGTTGATGAACTGAAAGAACTCAAGAAACAACTTGGAGAACAGTTGCAGAAAGGATTTATTCAACCAAGTTATTCATCTTGGTGAGCCCCAGTTTTGTTCGTGGAGAAGAAAGATAGAAGTCAAAGGTTATGCATAGATTACCGTTCACTCAACGAGGTGACTATCAAGAACAAATACCCTTTGCCTAGAATCAATGACTTGTTTGATCAGCTAGAAGGAGCATGTGTGTTCTCAAAGATTGATCTTCGTTCAGGCTATTTTCAACTCAAGATAAGAGAACAAGACATACCTAAGACAACGTTCACTACAAGGTATGGATTGTATGAGTATACCGTAATGCCATTTGGTTTGACCAATGCTCCAGCATACTTCATGAATATGATGAACAAGATGTTCATGGAATTCCTTGACAAGTTTGTTGTTGTTTTCATCGATGACATCTTAGTCTACTCCAAGAGCAAAGAAGAGCATGAAGGACATTTACATTTGATATTTGAGAAGTTAAGAGAGCATAAACTTTATGCCAAATTCAGCAAGTGCGTGTTCTGGTTGGATGAAGTTGGATTTCTAGGACATGTTATGACAAAGGATGGTGTAGCAGTTGATCCTGCTAAAGTTTCAGCTGTGACTGATTGGGAATCTCCCAAGTCCGTGAAAGAAGTTCGTAGTTTCCTTGGCTTAGCAGGTTACTATAGAAGGTTCATTGAAAATTTCTCAAAGGTATCTAAGCCTATGAATGAATTGCTAAAGAAAGACAAGAAATTTGCTGGGTCTAAAGGTTGTGAACTCAGCTTTCAGGAATTAAAGAAGAGACTTGTGACAGCACCAGTCTTGTGTCTGCCAGATTTGGAAAAAGATTTCCAAGTATATTGTGATGCATCTCATCAGGGTTTGGGTGCAGTACTTATGCAAGACGGTAAAGTTGTGGCATATGCCTCGAGACAACTCAAAACTCATGACGTGAACTATCCTACTCATGATTTAGAGTTAGCCTCTATTGTCCATGCACTCAAAACATGGAGACACTATCTTTTGGGAAAGCGATGTGAAGTGTTCACAGATCACAAAAGTTTGAAGTATATCTTCACCTAGAAGGAAATCAATATGAGACAAAGAAGATGGCTAGAACTCATTAAGGACTATGACTTAAGTTTGCAATACCACCCCGGTAAAGCAAATGTTGTAGCAGATGCTCTAAGTCGTAAGGTTTTTGTGAATGGCCTTACCAAGGGAGAATTGCCAGATGATTTGTGTGCCCAATTCAGAAAACTCAGATTGGAGATTATGCCTGAAGGACATCTCATGACTTTGGACGTTCAACCCACTGTGTTAGACAAGATCAAAGAAGCTCAGAAGATTGATAAGGAAATCGAAGAGATTAAAGAGAAGATTGGCAAAGGAAAAGCCAAAGGGTTCCATGAAGACGAACAGGGTACTTTATGGCATGGGAAACGATTCATGTTTATAAGACCGAGTCGGAACTGATTTTGCAAGAAGCACACAACTCTCCGTATTCCATTCATCCGGGTAACACCAAAATGTACATGGACATGAAAGAAAGATTTTGGTGGAATAATCTCAAGAAGGACATCGCCGAACATATTGCTTTGTGTGATGTGTGTAGTAGAGTGAAAGGAACATCGAAACCAACAGTTTGCTTCAACCACTACCTATTCCTGATTGGAAGTGGGACAAGATTGGTATGGATTTCATTACCGGATTACCAAGGACCCGGTCAGGATACGATTCTATTTGGGTAGTAGTGGATCGCCTAACTAAAGTGGCTCATTTCATACCCGTGAAGATAACCTATACAAGTGCTAAGTTAGCCAGAATCTACATGAGTAAAATTGTATGTCTACATGGAGTGCCCAAGAGTATTGTGTCTGATAGGGGAACTCAATTCACTTCCCATTTTTGGAGACAGTTGCATGAGTCATTGGGAACAAGGTTGGAATTCAGTACTGCTTTTCATCCTCAAACTGATGGACAAACAGAAAGGACTAATCAGATTCTTGAAGACATGTTAAGGGCATGTGCCCTAGACTATGGAGCCAGTTGGGATGAAAGTCTGCCTTACGCAGAATTTTCTTATAACAACAGCTATCAAGCCAGCATTGAGATGGCACCGTTTGAGTTTCTCTACGGAAGAAAGTGTACCACCCCATTGTTATGGAATGGTGTGGGAGAAAGAAGTTTATTTGGGCCAGATCTTATCAAGGAAGCCGAAGAGAAGGTCAAGTTGGTTAAGGATAGGTTGAAGATAGCACAGTCCCGACAGAAAAGCTACGCGGATACTAAGCATAGAGAAGTCACCTACGAAGTTGGTGAT
This sequence comes from Avena longiglumis, assembly GCA_030063025.1. Classification (NCBI taxonomy): domain Eukaryota; kingdom Viridiplantae; phylum Streptophyta; class Magnoliopsida; order Poales; family Poaceae; genus Avena; species Avena longiglumis. The sequence continues at coordinate 443,855,076 of CP125976.1, forward strand.
AGAGCTTATCTTAGAGTGTCACCACTTCGTGGAGTGAAGAGATTCGGAGTCAAAGGAAAATTGGCCCCAAGATATGTTGGACCATTCAAGATTCTGAGTCGAAAAGGAGAAGTTGCCTATGAAATTGAACTGTCAGAATCTCTGTCAGCTGTCCATAATGTGTTTCATGTGAGTCAACTTAGGAAATGGCATCCAGAAATGGAAGAAACTTCTTTGAAGGATACATACCTTTGGAGGAGGTTCAACTGGAAAGTGATCTCACTTATGAAGAGAAACCTTTCAAGATTCTTGAGACTGCAGAAAGAGTCACACGGACTAAGACTATCAAGTTCTTCAAAGTGCAGTGGAATCATCATTCCGAAGAGGAAGCAACATGGGAAAGAGAAGACGATCTTCGGAAAGACCACCCTCACCTATTTGCTAGCCAATCCGAATCTCGAGGGCGAGATTCACTTTAAGGGGGTTAGATTTGTAACATCCCTAAAATCACATTTCAAACTTATGCATATCATCCATGCATCCATAATCATTTAGAGCTTCATTTAAGAAAACCATTTCAAAATAGGAGCATATGAGCTCATTATTTTATGTGATCAGCATTTGAAACAAATGCTACCCTCAAATGAGAGATTGTTGTTCATGAAACCAAACTTTGTTGTCTTATGTAAGATCCCTCCTTTGTAAAGTAAAAGGATCCCTGTGATTGCAATGCTAGTCCCTGGATCATTGCTAGCATCCACAGTTTAAGATGAGTACACAGATACAAAGGTCATTTATTACATCCATTCCAGAGATAAAACATAATATTTTACAACTCAAGGCCACATGCCTAATACAAGAGTTTTGGAATAAGTAAATAAACACAAGTCTTCATCTTCATGTGCCACAGGCAAGCATGTTGAGTGTAGACTCATGACACCTAATCATCATCGGAGTAACCTGCAACATCACAAGTTACATCCACAGTGGGTCAATACTTTGGAATAGTATTGGCAAGTGATACCTTAGTAAATTTTAAGTGGACTATATTACTATATGCAATTTGTCTAAGTGTAGCTTGGCTTGCTTTGCTCAAAATAGGTTTTTCCTATTAGTTGAAATCACTAAGTTTTTCTTTGTCAAAAACTTTCCCAAGAAACCACCAATAGACATTGGGGTCCTTCACCCTTGTTCACCCACAAATTTTTACTTAGAAGTTGGAGTGATGAGATTCTTGATAGCTTCCATCTGCCATGGACTTGGCTAAGTACTTAGATTTTCCATCTGCAGAGGTTGTGCACTTTCCCCACCAGACTTGGTTTCCCAAGACAGGACCTTTCAGAAGCCTTCCCTTTGCCAAATGGACGCGTTCCAACCTATCATCCCACTACCACCAACTGTCCAAATGACTAAGTTCTAGCAACCTATTTGATCAAGGCAGAGCCCATATTGCCAAGTGGTTGCACTATAAGCTTCTCAACACTTGGCCTCCAAATCCCTTTGTGCCTGGGTGGCATACCACAAGTGAGATACACAAGGTAAACCATATCCATGGGCCTTGTGTAACCACTCAACCAAAAACCACCATTCAAGTCCCATTCCACCCAGGAGGTTCATTGACTTAGTTGTTTTATTAAGAAAACATAAGTCCAAAGACTTAGAAATATTTTCATCATAGCATGTATATACTTTACCAACCCTTGTTTGCTACTAGCTAGGCTAAGCATGGCATTGTAACTTAAATTAGGAAAATTCCTAGCAATTCTACAATTCTACAACTACTTAGGATTTCCCAACATAGCATTTGGCAAAAATAACAACATGCAAGACTTATCAAATATTTCTAATGCTTATACAAAAATATAGGGATAAAAATATTCATGAAGTACCACTTGCCTTGGTAATGGGGAGAGTAGCACTCTTCACAATCACAGTCACTAGCAAAATCTACACAAAAATTTGTAGCACCAAATTACACACAGTTCATATACAACCAAAAATATGAATGCATGCATGCAAGAAAATGCTAAGTGATGATTTTTGAAAACTCCACCAAGCAAGTGCATGATACAGAAACATAAACAAGTCAAAAACTTGCTAACTAAACTTATTTAGCACTAAAACAATTTACTAAACAAATTCTATACTCAAATTAGTCCTAAACAAGTTTCTGCATAAAAAGTCATTTTAACAGATACTTTTTGTTAAACACATTGCAGATTCAGAAAGGGCTTGTCTCCCTGATTCCAACGGTGTAAAGTTTGCAAAAATCTAACGTGGGAATCAAAATTTATAGCCATTTGAAATTTGGATCTAAATCTGATTTGAATTCTGTTTTTGAATCTAACCCTAGCCACGCGTCGTGTTTCTATTGGCGCGTACCGGTTCGGCCGGATCGAGCTCTACGGGCCGTAGGATCTAATTAAAACACACGGCCTAGATCTACCAAAAACGATTCGCTAAGTGACCTAAATCTACGCGTTGGATCCAGATCTGACGGTTCTGGATCAAACGACCAAACTCGAGCGGCGCTAGCGGCGGCGGCTGGCGGCGGCGCGTCAGTCAGCGGTGGTGCTGGCGTTCTAGGTCGCCCGGGTAAGAGAGGAGATGCTTACCAGAACCGCAGGAGGCTGCTGATGCTCAAGGTGGCGATGGCTTGGTAAGGGGCGCACGGGTTCATCGGAAATTCCTCGCCGGAGTTTGCGAACGCGTCGGGCACGGTCAGTCGTTGACGTTGGCGAGGTTCCTTGTCGCGCTAAGCCAAAATAGGGGTACTGTTAGATGTGCAAGACTATGGGGATTCTAGGCGACGATCGGAGGGCAAGGGAGGCTACTTACGGGAGAGGTCCGAGTTCGTGGCAGAACGGTGGCGGCCAGTCGTCGATGTTTTGCTGGAGCTACAGATCATGCGAGGGCAATTGGGGAGTGTCAGTAGGTGCGCAAAGACTTGTTGAACTTGATAGCATGAGCTAGAGACAGAGGGGAACACAGAGCTCACCGCAATTCGTCGGCGTAGTCGTCGGAACAGCGGCGGCGTCGTGCGAGTTGTGAGCAGCCTGGTGGCGTGAAGGAGAAATTGTTTGAGGGGAAATGGTCGCGAGAGTGTGGGGATTTTATAGCCAGAGGCTCGACAAGAAACGCTTGCTGCATCAATGCAATTTATCTCGCGAAATTAGTGCAGCAACGGGCAGCGGCGGAGTTCGTGCGCGGAATCTGGGGAAGACGACGCTGACGTGGAGAGGGCCCGCTCATCAGCGAAACGCGCAGAAAGGAGGTGGAGTCTGGTTGTCAGCGGCTGTGTGGGTGCGCTCGTGCGTGCGAGATGGAGAGGAATGGCCCGGGTGGGCTAGCTGGGCCTGTTCTGATGCTGGGCCAGATTGGTGGCGCCTGGCCCTTTTCTTTTGTTTTACTCCTTTTCTTTTTCTGTCTCGATTTTCTGAATTGATTTTCAAATGAATTCAAGTTCCATTTGAATTCAAATCTTCTTGAGATTTTTGAAGTGAGCAGTAGTCTCAAATATAGGCATAAAAACATGTGGTTGCTTTGCAAGGGCTTGGTCAAGCTTGGAGAACAAAATATCAGAGACTTGGCACTTGGTTTGCAGAAGTTTGAAAAAGGGTTTTTGAAACTATTCCCAATTTGTAAATCTTGGTTTAAAATCTACACTCAAACCTTTCCTCATAGAAGGCAACAAACTTGGTTCATAAACAATCAAACTTTCAAATGGGGATGGCCATTTGATTTAAGTTTGTTCACATAAAATCATAGCACTATGTGCTTCTGTTTTTCTGTAATGAGTTTGAAATTGATCTCAAATCTATATGCATGCATGAATGATATGCAAACTTTTAAATTATGATTTTAGGGATGTTACAAATCTAACCCCCTTAAGGTGAATCTCACCCTCGAGATTCGGATTGGCTAGAAAATAGGTGAGGGTGGTCTTTCCGAAGATCATATTCTCTTTCCCATGTTGCTTCCTCTTCGGAATGATGATTCCATTGTACTTTGCAAAATTTGATAGTCTTTGTCCTTGTGACTCTTTCTGCAGTCTCAAGAATCTTAATAGGTTTTTCTTCATAAGTGAGATCACTTTCTAGTTGAACTTCTTCCAAAGGTATGGTATCCTTCAAAGAAGTTTCTTCCATTTCTGGGTGACATTTCTTAAGCTGACTCACATGGAACACATTATGGACTGCTGATAGAGATGCTGGCAGTTCATTTTCATAAGCAACTTCTCCTTTGCGACTCAGAATCTTGAATGGCCCAACATATCTTGGTGCCAACTTTCCTTTGATTCTGAATCTTTTCACTCCACGGAGTGGTGATACTCTAAGATAAGCCCTATCACCAACCTCGTAGGTGACTTCTCTACGCTTAGGATCGGCGTAGCTTTTCTGTCGGGACTGTGCTATCTTCAATCTGTCCTTAACCAATTTGACTTTCTCTTCGGCTTCTTTGATAAGATCTGGCCCGAATAAACTTCTTTGTCCCACACCATTCCATAATAATGGGGTGGTACACTTTCTTCCGTAGAGAAACTCAAACGGTGCCATTTCAATGCTGGCTTGATAGCTGTTGTTATAAGAAAATTCTGCGTAAGGCAGACTTTCATCCCAACTTGCTCCATAGTCTAGGGCACATGCCCTCAACATGTCTTCAAGAATTTGATTAGTCCTTTCTGTTTGTCCATCGGTTTGAGGATGAAAAGCAGTGCTGAATTCCAACCTCGTTCCCAATGACTCATGTAGCTGTCTCTAAAAATGGGAAGTGAATTGGGTTCCCCTATCAGACACAATACTCTTAGGCACACCATGAAGACATACAATTCTACTCATGTAGATTTTGGCTAACTTGGCACTTGTATAGGTTGTCTTCACGGGTATGAAATGAGCCACTTTAGTTAGGCGATCTACTACTACCCATATGGAATCATATCCTGATCTGGTCCTTGGTAATCCGGTAATGAAATCCATACCAATCTTGTCCCACTTCCAATCAGGAATAGGTAGTGGTTGAAGCAAACCTGCTGGTTTCTGATGCTCCGCTTTTACTCTACTACACACATCACACAAAGCAATATGTTCGGTGATGTCTCTCTTGAGATTGTTCCACCAAAATCTTTCTTTCATGTCCATGTACATTTTGGTGTTACCCGGGTGAATAGAATACGGAGAGTTGTGTGCTTCTTGCAGAATCAGTTTCCGCATCTCCGGATCTTGTGGAACACATATACGTTTCCCATGCCATAAAGTACCTTGTTCGTCTACATGGAAATTTTTATCTCTCTCTTGGCCAATCTTTTCCTTAATCTCTTCAATTTCTTTATCAGTCTTTTGAGCTTCTCGAGTCTTGTCCAACAAAGTGGGTTGGACATCTAAAGACATGAGATGTCCTTCAGGCACAATCTCCAATCTGAGTTCTTTGAATTGAGTACACAAATCATCTGGCAATTCTCCTTTGGTAAGGCCATTCACAAACACCTTACGACTTAGAGCATCTGCTACAACATTTGCTTTACCGGGGTGGTATTGCAAACTTAAGTCATAATCCTTGATAAGCTCTAACCATCTTCTTTGTCTCATATTGATTTCCTTTTGGGTGAAGATATACTTCAAACTTTTGTGATCCGTGAACACTTCACAACGCTTTCCCAAAAGGTAATGTCTCCATGTTTTGAGTGCATGGACGACAGAGGCTAACTCTAAATCATGAGTAGGATAGTTTACTTCATGAGTTTTGAGTTGTCTCGAGGCATAGGCCACAACTTTACCATCTTGCATAAGTACATCACCCAAACCTTGATTAGACGCATCACAATATACTTGGAAATCCTTTTCCAAATCTAGCAGACATAGAACTGGTGCTGTCACTAGTCTCTTCTTCAATTCTTGGAAGATGACTTCACAACCTTCAGACCAAGCAAACTTCTTGTCTTTCTTTAACAATTCAGTCATGGGCTTAGCTATTTTAGAGAAATTCTCGATGAACCTTCTGTAGTAACCTGCTAAGCCAAGGAAACTGCAAACTTCTTTAACATTCTTGGGAGATTCCCATTCAGTCACAGCCGAAACTTTAGCAGGATCAACTGCTACACCATCCTTTGTCATAACATGGCCAAGAAAACCAGCTTCTTCTAACCAGAACTCACACTTGCTGAATTTGGCATAAAGCTTATGCTCTCTCAACTTCTCAAGTATCAAACGCAAGTGTCCTTCATGCTCTTCTTTGCTCTTGGAGTAGACTAAGATGTCATCGATGAAAACGACAACAAACTTGTCGAGGAATTCCATGAACACTTTGTTCATCATATTCATGAAGTACGCTAGAGCGTTGGTCAAGCCAAAAGGCATTACGGTATACTCATATAATCCATACCTTGTGGTGAATGCTGTTTTAGGTATGTCTTGCTCTCTTATCTTGAGTTGAAAATAGCCTGACCGGAGATCAATCTTCGAGAACACACATGCTCCCTCTAGCTGATCAAACAAGTCATTGATTCTAGGCAAAGGATATTTGTTCTTGATAGTTACCTCGTTGAGTGAACGGTAATCTATGCATAACCTTTGGCTTCTATCCTTCTTCTCCACGAATAAAATTGGGGCTCCCCAAGATGAAGAACTTGGTTGAATAAATCCTTTCTGCAACTGTTCTCCTAGTTGCTTCTTAAGTTCTTTCAGTTCATCAACTGACATTTGTATGGTCTCTTTGCTATTGGTCCAGATCCTGGTACCAAATCTATCAGAAATTCCACATCTCTATCTGGTGGCATTCCTGGTAATTCTTCCGGTAACACATCCGGATACTCACACACAATTGGCACACTGTCCATGATAACCCCCTTAAGAGAATTAAGCATACTCCTCTTTGCTCCAAAGCTGGTCTTGAATCTGATCCTTTTATTATCCGGAGTTGTGAGTGAGACAGTATGGCTGGCACAATCTATCACTCCTTTGTACTTAGTCATCCAGTCCATTCCCAGAATGACATCCAAACCTTGGGAGTTTAATATTATCAAGTTAACGGGAAACTTATACTTCCCAAATTCTATGACTAGGTCATGGCATCCTGAATTCACTATCATTTCTCCACCAGGAGAACTTACTTATATAGGACACCCAATAGTTTCTACCGGTAGTTCATTTCTTTCAACAAATGCTCTTGATATGAATGAATGAGATGCACCAGTATCAAAGAGTACAAATGCTGGAATGGAATTGAGTCTGAACTTACCAGCAACGCGTCAGGTTCCTCATAGACCTCCTCCACATTAATGTGATTCACCTGACCTTTCTGGAAAGGATTGGGCTTGACAGGTCCTTCAACTTTCTTTTCGGGGCACTCATTTACGTAGTGTCCCATATTCTTTCACTTGAAGCATTCAACCTGACTGACTTCCACTTCCACTACCATTTCCACTGTGGTGGCTCTTATGTCCACTCTTGTGGTTCTTGTACTTGTCATTTTCATGACTGCGGTGATGCTTGTTGTCATGTCGGTTGTGGTTGTGGTGCTTGTTGAATTTCCCATGTTTATGGGATCCTGAGCTTCCACTGTCATCATAGTGAGATCGTTTGTGAGACGACCCCGAGCTATGCTTGTCGGAGTGTTTCCTCTTCCTACTCTCGACTTGCTTCATTTTGTTCTCCAATATAGCAGCCTTGTCAAAGAGCGACTGATAAGTGGGAACATATGCCACCACATTGCAGATTCACTCATCATTCAAGCCTTCAGAATTTTCCTTTCTTTTGGCATCTGTGTCAACCTCATCCGGTGCATAACGCTTGATTGTTGAACTCTTCAATGTATTCAGCCACATGCGGTGGCGCCTTGATGTGGAACTCCTTTTTCAGGCTCATTATTCCTGATGAGATATGAGCAGTGCGAAAGCCATCTTCAAAGATAGCCCAAGTCACCTCATCTATAGGAGTGGTGATTTGGAAGTTGTCCCACCATGTGGCGGCTGGCCCTTCTAGCAGATGTGCTGCAAACCTGACCTTTTCAGCATCCGTGCAGCCCACGGTCACTAAGTCTTTGTTTACAGAACGTAGCCAATCATTGGCCACCATGGGATCAGTCGTCCCCGAGAACTTAGCTGGTCTCAAACGCAGAAATCTGGTGATCATATCAAAGCCCGGAGGGTTGTTGTTGTTGTTGTTATTGTTGTTATTGGGGTTGTTGTTGTTGTTATTATTCTGGTTCTTGATGAATGTTGTCATCATCTGCATAAGCTGTGTTTGAGCATTCATCATTTGCTGCATTTCTGGTGTTATGTTGTTGTTGTTGGGGTTGGGGTTTGCGCGACGGGGAGGCATCTGTGGTTTGTTCAAATAGAGATAAGAATGAGATACCCATAGATGTTTTCATGCACATACATCACATAAGCAAACACAAGCATGCAACAGAAGATAAAAGTTCAACAACCAGATAACAAGTTCACGAAGTAAAACACTCAAGTGGCAAGCCATCCACATGTCGGATGGTCCAATAAAAAGTTCACAAAACAAGTACGATGATAAAAAATAAACAAGTAGTCAAGTCTACTCATCAGCATCAATCTCCTCCTCGACAAAGGTAAGACCTGCGTTCTCCATCGCGGTCTTGTTCTCCTCAATAGTAGTGGTCAAGGACTCAATCTTGGCCTTGAGAGCCCTCTTCTGGGAGCGAAGCCTCTCAATCACCATCTGCTGCTGCTCTAGCTCGAAATCCTTGGACTTCAGTTCTTCAGTCATGTCCCGGATCTTCTTGTTCCTATCCTGGACGCGTTTCTCCTGACTCTTGAACTTCCGGTCCTGGGTCTCGAACGTCGCCTCCATTTCCTTGACTATCTCGTCCTGCTGTGCGAAAAGCTTGTCCTTCTCGCGAAGCTGCACCTGGAGCTCGTCATTGCTGAGCATGACATTGGTCATGTCCGTGTCCACGTGCCTAATGAGAGACTCTAAGTCCTGGAGGTAGAGACGTATCGGCTCTGCTGTGTCCCTCGAGTCATCCTCGAAGTCGATGGACTCTCCATCCTCATCACGTCTTCCGAAGACGTGGAAGTGGGTGCCTCTAACCTGTCGGGAGTGACGGCCTAGCAGACGTCCTATCAGGTCCTGCATGACTACCTCCATGCCTCTCTCCCTGTCATCGTGCATAAGCTTGAAGACGATGGCCTCCGTAGTAGGCTCTGTCTGGCGTTCGGGCTGGTTCACCTTGAAGCCCTAGAGGTCCTTCCTCTCGAACTTGGTGAGTGGATGCACCATGATGGTGGGAAGAGGGAGATTGAGCAAAGTGGTAAGCTCAACGATACGAGGACCAAAGCGGGTAACCTAGAACTCCTCAACAGTGCTGATGGTAATAGGCATCTATTTATAAGATAGAAAAGTTAGAACAACACTATTTAAGATAAAAACAAATACAAACATCACATACATATCCTTGGAACACAATTCACACAAGTCATGCATACATGAATCCATTACATCAACCAAGGTCCAAACTTATTTAAGGTATCATTTTGGAAAATAAGGTGATAGGTGGTGGTCCAACTAACGAAGTGCGTTTACAATCCTATCTCACTGGATCTGTTGGCTAACACAATGTTCCTAGAGGCAATCAGCCTATCTTGTTCACATGATTCCATCACTAAGTCTATAATATCTCCCCTTAAGGTTTGGTTGGTGGCTTCCAACTCTTGGGTATGTTCCTTCTCTTTCTCTAAGTCTTTTTGGAGGTTGAGCATTCTGCACTTGACTCTAGCACTAAGTTCTTTGATAGTCCTCCAAGCTGCTTATCTTGCTGACTCAAATAATGTGGTGTGCACCACAGTGTTGGTATACATGCAGAATCCTCTTTCTTTGTGGTTTTCTTCCTTGATTTTGTACAAGTGAAGTTGCACCCACCAGTACTCAACTCCTTCATCCATCACTAGAAAGCCTTTATACACAACTACACCATGTATTTACATTGCCACCATGAGGTCCTTGAGAATTTTGGGAAACTCAGTCTCACACTCCAAGGTCATGGTCATGAGTGGTCCTTTCTTCACGGCTTCGTTGATGGAGTTCATCTACAAATAGAGATGAGAATGAGAAGATTAGAAAAGTTTACGAGAAGAATAGACAAGTGTAGAAGTAGTTGAAATTTTTCCTTAGTGGTTTCCAATCCTAGGGTCATAATCCTACAGGCAACACAGTGCTCTGATACCATCTGTAAGATCCCTCCTTTGTAAATGAAAAGGATCCCTGTGATTGCAATGCTAGTCCCTGGATCATTGGTAGCATCCACAGTTTAAGATGAAGTACACAGATACAAAGGTCATTTATTACATCCATTCCAGAGATAAAACATAGTCTTTTACAACTCAAGGCCACAGGCCAAAACAAGAGTTTTGGAATAAGTAAATAAACACAAGTCTTCATCTTCATGTGCCACAGGCAAGCATGTTGAGTGTAGACTCATGACACCTAATCATCATCGGAGTAACCTGCAACATCACAACTTACAGCCACAGTGGGTCAATACTTTGGAATAGTATTGGCAAGTGATACCTTAGTAAATTTTAAGTGGACTATATTACTATATGCATTTTGGCTAAGTGTAGCTTGGCTTGCTTTGCTCAAAATAGGTTTTTCCTATTAGTTGAAATCACTAAGTTTTTCTTTGTCAAAAACTTTCCCAAGAAACCACCAATAGACATTGGGGTCCTTCACCCTTGTTCACCCACAAATTTTTACTTAGAAGTTGGAGTGATGAGATTCTTGATAGTTTCCATGTCTTGATGCTCAAATTGTCCATTGCCATGGACTTGGCTAAGTACTTAGATTTTCCATCTGCAGAGGTTGTGCACTTTCCCCACCAGACTTGGTTTCCCAAGACAGGACCTTTCAGAAGCCTTCCCTTAGCCAAATGGACGCGTTCTAACCTATCATCCCACTACCACCAACTATCCAAATGACTAAGTTCTAGCAACCTATTTGATCAAGGCAGAGCCCATATTGCAAAGTGGTTGCACTATAAGCTTCTCAACACTTGGCCTCCAAATCCCTTTGTGCCTGGGTGGCATACCACAAGTGAGATACACAAGGTAAACCATATCCATGGGCCTTGTGTAACCACTCAACCAAAAACCACCATTCAAGTCCCATTCCACCCAGGAGGTTCATTGACTTAGTTGTTTTATTAAGAAAACATAAGTCCAAAGACTTAGAAATATTTTCATCATAGCATGTATATACTTTACCAAACCTTGTTTGCTACTAGCTAGGCTAAGCATGGCATAGTAACTTAACTTAGGAAAATTCCTAGCAATTCTACAATTCTACAACTACTTAGGATTTCCCAACATAGCATTTGGCAAAAATAACAACATGCAAGACTTAGCAAAATATTTCTAATGCTTATACAAAAATATAGGGATGAAAATATTCATGAAGTACCACTTGCCTTGGTAATGGGGAGAGTAGCACTCTTCACAATCACAGTCACTAGCAAAATCTACACAAAAATTTGTAGCACCAAATTACACACAGTTCATATACAACCAAAAATATGAATGCATGCATGCAAGAAAATGCTAAGTGATGATTTTTTAAAACTCCACCAAGCAAGTGCATGATACAGAAACATAAACAAGTCAAAAACTTGCTAACTAAACTTATTTAGCACTAAAACAATTTACTAAACAAATTCTATACTCAAATTAGTCCTAAACAAGTTTCTGCATAAAAAGTCATTTTAACAGATACTTTTTGTTAAACACATTACAGATTCAGAAAGGGCTTGTCTCCCTGATTCCAACGGTATAAAGTTTGCAAAAATCTAACGTGGGAATCAAAAGTTATACCCATTTGAAATTTGGATCTAAATCTGATTTGAATTCTGTTTTTGAATCTAACCCTAGCCACGCGTCGTGTTTCTATTGGCGCGTACCGGTTCGGCCGGATCGAGCTCTGCGGGCCGTAGGATCTAATTTAAACACACGGCCTAGATCTACCAAAAACGATTCGCTAAGTGACCTAAATCTACGCGTTGGATCCAGATCTGACGGTTCTGGATCAAACGACCAAACTCGAGCGGCGCTAGCGGCGGCGGCTGGCGGCGGCGCGTCAGTCAGCGGTGGTGCTAGCGTTCTAGGTCGCCCGGGGAAGAGAGGAGATGCTTACCAGAACCGCAGGAGGCTGCTGATGCTCAAGGTGGCGATGGCTTGGGAAGGGGCGCACGGGTTCGTCGGAAATTCCTCGCCGGAGTTTGCGAACGCGTCGGGCACGGTCAGTCGTTGACGTTGGCGAGGTTTCTTGTCGCGCTAAGCCAAAATAGGGGTACTGTTAGATGCGCAAGACGATAGGGATTCTAGGCGTATCAGTCAGAGGGCAAGGGGCGGCGGCTACTTACGGGGAGAGGTCGCCGGAGTTCGTGCAGAGAACGGTGGCGGCCAGTCGTCGATGTTGCTGGAGCTACGGATCATGCGAGGGCAATTGGGGAGTGTCAGTAGGTGCGCAAAGACTTGCTGAACTTGATAGCATGAGCTAGAGACAGAGGGGAACACAGAGCTCACCGGAATTCGTTGGCGCAGTCGTCAAAACAGCGGCGGCATCGTGCGAGTTGTGGGCAGCCTGATGGCGTGAAGGAGAAATTGTTTGAGGGGAAATGGTCGCGAGAGTGTGGGGATTTTATAGCCAGAGGCTCGACAAGAAACGCTTGCTGCATCAATGCAATTTATCTCGCGAAATCAGTGCAGCAACGGGCAGCGGCGGAGTTCGTGCGCGGAATCTGGGGAAGACGACGTTGACGTGGAGAGGGCCCGCTCGTCAGCGAAACGCGCAGAAAGGAGGTGGGGTAATGGCCCGGGTGGGCTAGCTGGGCCTGTTCTGATGCTGGGCCAGATTGGTGGCGCCTGGCCCTTTTATTTTGTTTTACTCCTTTTCTTTTTCTGTCTCGATTTTCTGAATTGATTTTCAAATGAATTCAAGTTCCATTTGAATTCAAATCTTCTTGAGATTTTTGCAGAGTGAGCAGTAGTCTCAAATATAGGCATAAAAACATGTGGTTGCTTTGCAAGGGCTTGGTGAAGCTTGGAGAACAAAATATCAGAGACTTGGCACTTGGTTTGCAGAAGTTTGAAAAATGGTTTTTGAAACTATTCCCAATTTGTAAATCTTGGTTTAAAATCTACACTCAAACCTTTCCTCAGAGAAGGCAACAAACTTGGTTCATAAACAATCAAACTTTCAAATGGGGATGGCCATTTGATTTAAGTTTGTTCAATAAAATCATAGCACTATGTGCTTCTGTTTTTCTGTAATGAGTTTGAAATTGATCTCAAATCTATATGCATGCATGAATGATATGCAAACTTTGAAATTATGATTTTAGGGATGTTACATCTTATTACTCTCAGGCTGTTGTCCTAATATTGCTAAGGTTTAAACCAAAAATTTCAAAGAAAATACAATTTGAAAACCAATTTCAAAACCAATATCAAACAAGTGCTATGTCACTGTTTATTCTATTTTATTTCAAATGACCAAACCAATTCAAAGTGACCACTTGGTTTTATGCCCAGATTTGTGACTATTGCACACTGCAAAATCCTGAAAAGATTTAAATTCAAATAGAGTTTGAAATCATTTGAAATTCATTCCAGAAAACCAAATCAGAAATAGAAAAGGAATAAAGAAAAGGAAAAAGGCCAGCTGTGGTTTGAGCCCATCACATCCAGCCCAGCTAGCCCACCCGGTTCCCTCTCTCTCTTTCACTCACAGACGCACCTGCAGAGACCGACGCCAGACCCCACCCCACTGCTTTCTCGCATAACCGGGCCCCGCCCACATCACCGTCGTCTTCCCCAAATCTCGAAGAACACGCCGTGACCGCGTTGTTGGCGTTGATTTCGCGGCGTAATTGCCATTGATTCTGCAGGCGTTTCTTGTCGAGCCCTTGCCTACTTAAACTCCTCTGCACCGCGGCCATTTCCCCTCACTCAATTTTCTCTCCAGGCCACCAGGCTGCTCACAACTCGCCAAACACCGCCGCAGCTCCGACGACCTCCGGCGTGCGATTCCGGTAAGACCCCGTCGCCCCTTACTGTCTAAGTTGGCCAGAATGATCACAACATCCATGCGCATCTTCTCAACCTATTGGTGCATGCTAGGACCATCTGGAGACTCGCCAACGACGACGACTGCAAGCACCCGACGCCTTCTTCTTCTCCGGCGATCGATTGCGGTAAGCACTGAGCGCCCCTTGACCTCTCTCGCATACGACTAGGTTCGCCTTGTCCTTGCGCAGCTACTGATGCCTCTGGTTGGTGCTAGGAAGGACCAGAGCGTCGGCAACAACTTCGTCTGCAACCAACCGATGCCGTGCACAACTCCGACGAGCTCCCTCAGCCACTACAGCGCGCCCCTTGACCAGCCATCACCACCTTGAGCATCAGCATCGCACGGCGAGCTCGTTAAGCCCCTTCCCCCTCTCCCGCGCGACCTAGAATGCCAGCTCTGCCACTGACAGAGGCACCGCCGCCTGTCGCCGCCGCTAGCGCCGCCACTAGATGGTTAGGCTGCTCAGGAACGTTGGATCCAGATCGTGTGGATAGGATAGAACGCGAGCGAAGCGGTAAGATTAGATCTGAGCCGCGTGATTAAGTTAGATCCAGCGGCTCAGAAGCATGATCCGACGCGAAACGGTACGCGCCAATCAGAGCGTGACGCGTGGCTAGGGTTTAGGTTTAAAAACAGAATTTGAATCAGATTATTGTTTGAATTTGATTTAGCTATAACTTTTGATCCCCACCTTAGAATTTGACAAATTTTATACTGTTGGAATCAGGAGAGCAAGCTCTTTCTGATTGTGCAATGTGTTTAAAGTTTTTCTTCTGTCAAAAAGGTTTTATTTGCAGAAACATGTGTAGGGCTTATTTGAGTATATGAAATGTTTAAGAATTGTTTTTAGTGTTAAATAAATTTGGTTTGGCAAGTTTTTGACTTGTTTAGGATCCAGTACTATGCACTTGCTTGGTTGAGTTTTAAAAATCATCACATATCATCTTGCATGCATGCATATATTTTTGATTGTATATGTTTTGTGTGTAATTTGTTGCTACCAATCTTTGTGTAGATTTTGGTGCTAGCGATTGTGATTGTGAGGAGTGCTACTCTCCCAACTACCAAGGCAAGTGGTACTTCATGAATATTATCATTCCTATGTTTTCTACTAAGCATTAGAAATATTTTGTTAGACTTGCATGCTATATTTTGCTTATATGCCATGTTGGGAAATCCTAGTAGTTGTAGAAATGCTAGGGAATTTCTAAGTTAAGTTACTATATATGCCATGCTTAGCCTAGCTAGTAGCAACCACGGGTTGGTGAAATATATACATGCTATGATGAAAATATTTCTGAGTCCTTTGGACTTGTGTTTTGTCTAATAAAACAACTAAGTTAATGAAACACCTGGGTGGAATGGAAGGAAAGGTTTATGTTGAGTGGTTACACAAGGCCCATTTCTATGGTTTACCTTGTGTATCTCACTTGTGGTAAGCCACCCAGGAACAAAGAGATTTTAGAGGCCAAGTGTTAAGAAGCTTCTAGTGCAGCCACTTGGCAATATGGGCTCTGCCTGGACCATATAGGTTGCTAGAACTTAGCCATTTGGACAATTGGTGGTAGTGGGAATGATAGGTTGGAGCGCGTCCATTTGGTCTAAGGGAAGGCTTCTGAAAGGTCATGTCTTGGTGAAACCAAGTCTGGTGGGGAAAGTGCACAACCTCTGAAGATGGAAAAATCTAAGTACTTAGCCAAGTCCATGGCAATGGACAACTTGAGCATCAAGGCATGGAAGCTATCAAGAATCTCCTCATCTCAACTTCTAAATAAAACTTGTGGGTGAACAAGGGAGAAGGGCCTCAATGTCTATTGGTGGTTCCTTGGGAAAAGTTTTGACAAAGAAAAACTTAGTGATTTCAACTAATAGGTAAAATCTATTTTAAGCAAATCAAGCCAAGCTACACTTAGCCAAATTGCATAGAGTATCTAGTCCACTTAAATTTTTACTAAGGTATCACTTGCCAATACTATTCCAAAGTATTGACCCACTGTGGCTGTAACTTGTGATGTTGAAGGTTACTCTGATGAGGATTAGGTGTCATGAGTCTACACTCAACATGTTTGCCTGTGGCACATGAAGATGAAGACTTTTGTTTATTTACTTATTCAAACTCTTGTATTAGGACTGTGGCCTTGGAGTTGTAAAAACTATGTTTATCTCTGGAATGGATGTAATAAATGACCTTTGTATTTGTGTACTTCATCTTAAACTGTGGATGCTAGCAATGATCCAGGGACTAGCATTGAAATCACAGGGATCCTATTTCCTTTATAAAGGAGGGATCTTACAGATTACAAAATAGGGGTTTAACTTGACTGGTGAGGACTTGATGCGCACTTTTGTTAGTCACTGAGTCAGCCCCGTTCAGCTCAGGCTGCATGATGACCCACAAGTTTAGGGGGTGTATCGTAATACTTTCGATAAATAGGAGTGTCGATCCCAACAAGGATCAGAAGGTGTTGACTAGTGGTTTGGAGCAGGAAATCTCTATAAATACTTAGAAAACGGATTTTTAGGGGTTTTCTGATAAAACAAGGAAATAAAGTGCAAGTAAATAAAGACATAAATTAATTGCAGCAAGTGGCCCAATCCTTTCTTTGCAAAGGACAAGCTGGTGTAAATACTAATGAGGACCAAACGTTCTCGAGGACACATGGGAATACTGTCAAGTGCTTTGTTTCATATAGCTGATTAATCTTCTTTGGTTTTATAAGTGTTGTGTGGGTGAACCTGTGCTAATGTACCAAACTTACTTGGACTAATACATACTTGTGATTAAACCCCTTGCAAGCATCCACAACTACAAGAAAGCAATTAAGGTAAAAACCTAACCACAACCTTAAACTCTGAGATCCTACACTCCCTTGAGCAAAGGTTTCCTAACGGGGGTTCAAGTTTCTGTTACTCCGAAAACCCCACAATTAGTATCCAAATACACAATGCATTCCCCTAGGACCATAAATGCTGAAGTATCATGTATTCGATGTTCACGTGACACCACTAGAAGAATAGCACCACAACTTAAATATTTAAACCATTGAAAAATACCTCAACATAATTCCACTACTAACAACATGACTTCTCCCATGTCCTCAAGAACTAAATGAACTACTCACGAGACATCATATGGATCAAGATCAGAGATGATATAATGTTGGATAACAATCTGAACATAAACACTAATTCAATGGTTCCACTCACAAGCATCAACTACAATAGTAATCAACACCGAGAAAGTTTCCCCTAAGAACTATGGAAGATTCAACACAATTGTTACAGCGGGATGGGGTGGTGATGATGGTGCTAGTGGAGATGATGGTGTGGATGATGATGATGATGATGATCCTGATGAAGTCTAGCTTGATGATGGTGTTGATAGCGACAATCTCCCCTCTCCGGGAAGGAATTTCCCCGGCAGAAATCTGTCTGCCGGAGAGCTCTTTCTCTCTCGGTGTTTTCCGCCCAGCAGAGGCGGCGAAATCTTTCTGTGGTCACTCCCTTGACTTTAGGGTTTCGAGGAGAAGATATATGAGTACTCTTTTTGCTCAGTCATAAAAGGCTTTTCACAATGATGGCTTTCAAAGTAATACTCATTTAGATAAGAGTCTTGTGCAAACAAGGAAAATAAGGAACATGATTGAATAAATCATCATATGAATGCTTGAAACACAACAACTCAAATACTTGCTAGAGATAGATAGGAGTAGGTTTACTGACTCAACTTAGAAGTAGAAGAAAGGCCCTTCATAGAGGGAAGCAAGGATTTCAAGTTCATAAAGAGCTTTCAAAAGATTATGGTACTACTAGATTTGAGATCTCATTGCCCCTATCATAAGCATCTTGAGGCGATTAAGGTTAAAGTGAACAAGGATGGAGTATATTGGCAATCTCATGTCCCTTAAGTACGAGGGCCGCTCCTCATGCTACTCAACTTTAGTTACCGGCAAGTTCTTATCATAGTTAGTACATGCGTATCATAGAGAACCTCCAATAGGGTACCCCTTGCACATGATACATGAGGTGTCCCATATCAAAATGAAAAGGCAAGCAGACAGTGAGCATCTCAGGGATCTTTTTATTTGCTATTTGCATAGGTTTTTATTAAGGATGCTTCACAGATTGCCCACTATGGTTATGCTGCAAGTTTCCACCATGATTAGGCATGGCTTAGGCTAGCGGCCCAGGCGTTTCTCTAACACACATACATAACTCCATGGACTTACAAGATCCCCTTTTATTTCACACCGATGACATCCGCAAACAAAAGAGCATGATATCAACTATGTACAGTGTACATGTGCAATGTTTAAACGTTCCTCGTGATAGCACGGTTCTGCTAATTCCAACGTATAGGTGCAAGCATATACAACTTCGATGACACAATGGTTCAAGTTTATTAGGGGAAAGAAAATAAGGTGTGCCATAAAGTTCGTGAGAGCTTTACTAACTAGTTTTCCCATAACAAAATAATTTTTAATTTGAAAGATAGATGAAGCTTGAGAATTTACTTGGAATAGCAATAATGCTAATGGGTAGATATGGTGGACACAAATGGCACAAGTTTTGGTTTAAAGGGTTGGATGCATGAGAAGTGTTCCCTCTCAGTATAGGTTTTTGGCTAGCAAGGCTGGGTAGCAAGAAAAAGAGTTCAAGGAAACAAGCAAACAAACAAGTAATAAAGTCAAACAAGCAATCTTCCTTGAAGACACAAAAGATCTTAAATAAAGAATACTAAGCTTATGAGCCAATCAAGAAAGAAAATAAATGATACAAAATACCTGTAAATTCTTTTCTCTTTTCCTTTCAAACCTCAAAAAGTGTTGCTACTAACCAGAGCTCGGTTTGCCAAAACCAATTTAGATCTACTTGATTCTCCCAAAGTGATACCAATACTGATCAACAAGATCAATCATATAATAGAGATTGCAAACTAAAATAAGAAGTGCAAAAAGTAAAATATGAGACTTCTCATTAATATTACATAAAGGCACTCACACGAAGGGATACATAGATAACCAACTAAAGGAGAGATACTTCCACAATGCAAACCAACCTATATGATAACTTCTCTACCCAAGATATGACTCTACTAAAAAGGTAAAAAGATGAAAGATAATGATGTGATACCGCGGCACTCCCCCAAGCTTGGAACAAGCCAAGGGGATGCCAAACCTGGTGACGAATTACTCCTTCGGTGGTGGTGGTTTTACCTTGATGAGTTTTTCAATCAGCTTCCTAATATCCTCAATATCGAAGGTTAGAGTACGAATCAACTCCGAATTATGCTCAATGTGGTTCATGATCATGTCGGACCGAGAATCCCAGTCCTTTTTATTCCTTCCCTGCATGGTTAGAACGAGGCATATCCCAACTAGAGGGCAACTTTCCTTTGGTCCCCTTTTGGAATTGTTGCTCATGTATAAGAGTATGGAAGGGATTCTTGGTACGTGGAGGAAGTGACCGTGGAGCAAGGCAATGGCGTGGAGGTTCAACCAAGATCTCTTCCTCCTTGGGGTTTTGAGGATCATCTTCCACGGGCTTCTTTCCCTTGTCGTTGGCGGAGACCATGGTGCCTCTAAACTTGAGAGTATTTCCTGACAGAAACATATCGAAACGAAAACACAACGGGAACACAATATACAAACCTTGGGGGATACAGGGGGTTATATATTACGAAGTTTTACTACATAAGGAAGGTAATGTGCGAAAACAAGGTAGAGACGGACTCCAGGGGGCTCACACCCCCTGGTGGCACGGCCAGCTGGGATCCGCGCCACTGGTGGGTGTGGCCCACCTGGGCTCCGTTTCCTCCTTTGTTTTGTCTCGTAACCTTCCATATGTAATAAAAACATCAAAAATATAAAAATATAAGGTTTTCACGAACCTTCTGTTTGCAGCACTTCTTACCTATTCAAAGACGGACTCTGCAGATTCCTTCTCTCCATCACCTGAAAATTCCTTTCATGCAAATCCTCACACAAACTTCATTGGCAATATTAGTGTATGCAAAAAAAATAAACCTTTAGGTTCAAACTTGATCTAAAATCCATCAAAACAAAAGCTACTGTAGCAACTCCTTTTCAAAATCCCAAAAAGGATCTGAAAGGGAATCAATATAAGAGGGAAATGCAAATAATGGCAGAAATCTGTCAAAACAGACCAGCAGGTAAATATTGATTTTTTTGAAAAACTTCTGTTGCTCAAATCAAAAAGTGCAAAACTAATAAAAGTTGGATAACAACTTCGAGAACAAGCACAGAAAATTACAGCTCCATCCGATGTACTGAGCTACTTCACGAATTTTTAAAATGCAGCACAAAAAATCTGTCCCAGGACAGTAACTTTTCACAACTCCTCTACTTCTCAAAAGAGGTTTATCTTTACTCAAAAACCAAAACAAAAAGGATAAGGAGAGGTTATTACAAGTAATAACTTCCAAGACTCAATAAATCTATTGGGTTATCTCCTAAGAAGTACTTTTCTTTAATGCCTTTAAGTTAGGCTTGACAAATTTAAAGATGCTCACAGAAGAGATATGGATTTGAAGTGAAAAAGAGCATCAAGAAGCAAATAGCCAACACATTTGAGTCTAACCCGCTTCCTATGCAATGGAGTTTCATGAGAAAACAAATTATTGAAACAAAAGGACACTAGCATAGGAAGACAAAACAAATTCAACTTCAAATCTTTCAACATAAAGCTAGGAAACTTAATACTATTGAGATGCATGAAACCATGTTTCCCTCTCTCATAATAACTTTCAGTAACACTTTTAATAAACTTGACAATATAACTGTCACAAGATACAACTTTATCATCAGAATGATCATACTTACAATCATCAAAAAGAGGTCTAAGGTCATAAACTAGATCAATAGAAGAAGTTAACCCTGAAATCCTCATTAGGCAATTCATTTTTATAAGGATTTTTAGAAAATTTGGAAAAATTAAACTCATACAATTCTCCATCAAACTTAGTCAAATCTTTATCCTTCTTATAATCTATAATATCCCCAGAAGTATTCAAAAAAGGTCTACCAAAGATAATAGGAGAAGTTTTACTAGAAGCTGGACCAAGTACTAGAAAATCTGTAGGATATTTAATCTTACCACAAAGAACTTCCACATCTCTTACAATGCCAATAGGGAAAATGGTTTCCATATTATCAAGGTGAATAACCACATCAATGTCCTCAAGCTCACAAGGACCAATCTCATGCATAATTTCTCTGTAAAGCTCATAAGGAATATCATTAGAACTAGCACCAATATCACATAAACCATAATAGCATTGATCACCAATTCTAATAGAAATCATAGGGACATTAGTTTTCCTAGATTTTCTAGAATGAGAGACAATATTGGAAGCGTCTTCACAGAAGAAATGTGCACATCCTCTATATTTTTAGCGACAAGATCTTTCGCAACGACTATCGAAGGTTCAATGTTTATTTGCTCATTCGGTCCACGGTTTTCTTTGTACTTTTGCTAACCACATTAGCTATGATAGAATGTTCCTTTACCTTAGCAGGAAAATGCATTTTCTCAATATAAGGTTCAGGCAAAATATGATCAATAGTACAAACTTCAGTATTCCTAGTAGGAACATGATTAACAACATCTTTATAAGGCGCATGGTATTTGTCCCAATGCTTTTTGGGAATTTCAATATAAGAGTCAAAGGCCTTAAATTTTTTTGCAAGAACTTGAGAATCAAGACCATACTTAGTACTAGTATCATGAAAGTCATCAGTTCCCATAAAAGATTTAATGCATTCATAATCATAATTTATACCTGACTTTCTTCCTTTGTCGTTCTCCCATGCTTCAGTGTTCTCTTGAATACGGTCTAGGAGATCCCATTTAGCTTCTTCCTTCATACATGTGAACAATCCAGCACAATAAGCATCTAATAAATCTTTATCATGAAGAGAAAGCCTTGCATAAAAGTTATTGATAATAATATTGTTAGGGGGTTCATGAATAGGACATTTAAGCATCAGTAAATTCAATCTCCCCCAAGCTTGGGTTGTACTATCTCCATCACGAGGCCAAAAGTTATATATTTGATTCCTATCCTTATGAATCTCACTGGGAGGATATAATTTATAATAAAAGAGAGGTACTATTTCCTCTCATTCCATTGATTGTCCATTCTTCAGCAGCTTATACCATTCTTCAGCTCTTCCTTTCAATGATATGGAGAATAAGTTCTTCTTCACCTATTTAGTTATGATACCTGCACACTTAAACAACCCGCATAATTCATGGATAAAAAGAAAATGATCACTAAGATGGACAGTTATATCACCAAAATAATAATTATCCATAACACGATCAACAATACTGAAAGAACATATGGGCCCCATGTGTGGTTTTGGTAATTAATGACAATCTTTATGGACTAATGTGTGTATTAAGTTGCACTTGTAGGATTTGTCCATTGGCATCGCTTGGAGCATGCGTTGGCTTCAAGGTCGATGAAATAAGAATAAGATGTGTTATGCAAGCTCAAAATGCGCCATCTATAGTAGATCTCATGTTTGATGCTTGCCATTGATACGTTGGAAACATATCTATAATTTTTGATGCTCCATGCTTGTTTAGTATCTACTTTGCTTTGCTTTGTCTACACTTTGAGGTGCTTTTTACATGTTTTCTGGTACTAACCTACTAACAAGTTGCAATAGTGCCAGATGCCTGTTTTCTGCTGTTTTTGGTTTCAGAAAAGTTAGTAAAGAAATATTCTCGGAATTGGACGACGCAAACGTCAAAGTCAATTACTTTTCGTGGGGAACAAGAAGTCCATAGGGGAGCCAGAGAGGCTGGCTAGGGTGGCCAGACCCACCCTAGGCACAGGTAGGCCCTGCCCCGCGCCTGGGAGGGGTGTGGTGCCCTGGCCGCCGCCTCGGCCTCCCCCTTCGCCTATAAGAAGCCCCCGATGCAGAAACCCTAAGAACCCGATCAAATCTCCATGAAACCGTCTGTAGCCGCCGCCACCATCATCCCTAGATAGGGGGGATCTGAAGTTCTTCCCGGCACCCTGTCAGAGGGGAGATCACCCCGGAGGCCTTCTCTCCGGTATGATGCGTGAGTAGTTCCACCTTGGACTATGGGTCCATGTAGTATCTAGATGGTTGTATCTCCTCCTTTTTGCTTTCATGTATAGATCTTGTGAGCTCCGTTCATGATCAAGATATAATCTATTTGTAATCATGCATGTTGTGTTTGGGGTGATCCGATGGATATTGATATTATTATGTTGCTTTGATTAATGGTTTTGTCTTTATGATTCTATCATGTCTGTGTTGTTTGTGATCTTGCATGCTCTCCTTTGTTAGTAGCTATCTTGTCCAAGTAGTTGCTAGTGACTCCAAGAGGGGGTATTTATGCTCGATAGCGGGTTCATGTCTCTAGTTTCCAAGGGAAGTGAAAATAATCTCTTCGGTTGTAGATGTGATATTGATACTAGGGAGAAAACAACGGTCTCTTGTTCATGGAACATGTGGACTGTTTACCTTACACACTTTGCTTAAAGCAGTTGTTTGTTGCTTGCAACTTAATACTGGAGGGGGTTCGGATGATAACCTGAAGGTGGACTTCTATTCATAGATGCAGTTGGATGGCGGTCTATGTATCTTGTTGTATTGCCCAATCGAATCGCATAGGATCTTTCTGACTAGTAATTGCATTGTTATGCCTTGCTCAGTTCCTGTCAATTGCTCTGATGTAATTTGTTTACCCTTCATGCCATGTTGTTTATCTAAGGAGATCACCTCTAGTGAACTATGGACCCCGGTCCAATCTTTACCATTGATACATCTTCCACTGTTACTTGTTTACTTGCTGCAAACCATTACCTTCCACACCATATGTTTAATCCTTTGTTACAGCAAACCGGTGAGCTTGACAACCTCACTGATTCGTTGGTACAAAGTCTTGAGTTTGTGTTCTGTAGGTCTCCACGTTGCTTGCAACACCTTTGAGATTTTTCCTTCCTCCTTCAGGTTCGATAACCTCGGTCTCTTCTGAGGGAAACTTGCTACTGTGCTCATCACACCTTGCTCTTGGGGTTCCAACGAAGTGTCCCACGTCAACACTAGGTGCATGCATCAATATTTCTAGCACTGTTGCCAGGGAGTCTAAGGATATCTTCACAAGGGGAGTCCTTCACTTCCTTTCTCTTTACTTTTTTAGTTTGCTTTGTTTCTTTTGCTTGGTTTTGTTTGCCTCTTTTCAAAAAACCCAAAAAAATGAGTCTACTTTGGTTTGCTTTCTTTATTCAAAAACACAAAAAATTATTTCCTTCTCTAGTTTCTACCTTGCTCTAGCTGGCCATGTTGCTCCCTAAGTTCGCCCTAAAAGATCTTGCAATAGTTAGTGTTTCCATAATTGGGAAAGATAATATTGAAGAATTCTTTAATTATGTTAGCAAGCATGAGGATATTGAGGATAAATCTATAGCAGAGCTTGCTCCTAATTATGAGATTGCTGCAGCTTCTTTAGTTCATATGTTGGAGGCTAGGTTTGTTAGCCTTAACCCCTTCATACAATTATTGTTCGTAAAACTAAAATAAGAAAAGAATGCTGAAAAGAGAGAATTCATCCTTGAAACTTTATCAAAAGAATTTCATGATGTTGCTAGGGAGGCCAAAAAGATCTTTGAGCGTTTTAATATGCTAGGATCAAGTGTAGATGTTGTGGGTATTTTAGATAAAACTAAGCCTAGAGAAGAATTTAAGGTACCCATACCCTTTAAGCTTGTTGGAATGCATGAAGCCATTGAAAAGAATTTTGATTGGATTGCTCCTGAAAACCTTTTTGATGAAAGTAGTAGAACAAAGAGAGATGATAAGGGATCCTACAAAACCCATTTGGATGAGATACCTTTTATAGTTGAAGATTTTGCAAGTATTGATGTTAATGCTTCTTCATTTGAAAATACTTGATTCTCCTTGCTTCTTATGCCTAACTTAAAGGCGTTAAAGAAAAGTACTTTTTGGGAGATAACCCAAGAGTTTCCTTGAGTCTTGGAAGTTATTATTTCAGTAATGACCTTTCCTTATCCTTTTTGTTTGATTTTTGTGCCAAGAATGACTTCTAATGAGAGGGAAGTAAGATTTGAGGAGTTGCTGTCCCGAAACAGATTTCTGTCCTCCACCAAAAAAAATCGTGAGGAGTAAATATAACTCGTATTGAGCTCAAATTTTACGAATACATCCCCCAGTATGTTATATAACTTTAGTTAGTTCAACACTTTTTGATTTGAGCAACAGAATATGTTCGAAAAAATCAGTTTGTACCTGCTGGTCTTTTTTGACAGATTTCTGCCATTATTTGCATTTGCTTCTTATTGATTCCTTTTTGAGTTCTCTTTAGGTGAATTGAGATTTTTGAAGTATTTACTACAGTAGCTTGTGTTTTTAGTGAAAAGCCTTGCTGTTACAAAGCTTTGCCAGAGGTCTAATATCTTTTAAATAAACTAATGTTGCTAATAAAGATTGTGTGAAGTTTTGTATGAAGGAAAAATTTCAGGTGTAGAGAGAGAATGATGCAATGAGATGAAGAATGGACAAAATCTCAAGATTGGGTATGCCACCATGGTGTCACCCCAAGAAATATCCAAGAGGCAAAAGCGTCAAATCTTGGGGATGCCCAAGGCATCCCCTTTTTCATCAATAAAAAGCTCATGTCTATCTAGACACTTCGTTTTTATTGTTTCATGCTCAGTTGTGTTGTTCTTGGAGCATCTTAGTTTTTGTTTGCTTTGATTAGGTTGTTTAGTTTTCTTGAATAAAGAAGTTTGTACCCCCGTTCTCGTTCTGTTGTTTTGCAAATAAGTTGCTTGGTGTTGGAAAGGAGTAGTAAGTTCTTGCTTGAAGTGCAAGAGGAGCTTGCATTGACTGTGACTTAGACTTTAGCATGACATGCTAGGTGTTTTTTTGACCTTATGCTTAGTGATTATTGATTTAGCATGTCTTGTTCCAAACAATTGGGATTGCTTAGTGTGCCTTGAAGAAATTATGCGTTGTTTTAGCATGCAAAAGCATAGTATTATGGTATTCTCCTTTGATGCTTTGCTTGGGTTGACTTGGCACATGCTCACACCATGTTATGACTATGACAAGTCACCATTATCCTCTATGATCATTTAGTCCTTGACTTGTGGTACCACTCTTTGTTTTGATTAGTATGCTTTGTTGCTCTGCATGATTATGGCCATTATGCTCTCTTAGTTGGTTGCTCCTAGTCTTTTGCTAGCCTCTACTTGTATGAGTAAGCTCTACTCATGCTTCCAACTCCCAAGAAACCAAGTTATTCCAAAGTGTCCACTATAACTCCTATGCATGGTTTGTTACACCTTTTCAAGTATATTCTTGTTTTCAACCATCTTCCAATTAAAAACTATTTTGTTATGTGAAAACTTAGTGATTAAAGCCCTCGCGAACTTGATGGCACACTTTATATTCTTGCCCCTAATAAACTTGAACCATTGTGACAAATTTTTTGTATATGCTTGCACTTATAAGTTGGAATTAACATAACCGTGTTGTCACGGGGAACGTTTTCAACATTGCACTTGTACTTTGTACTCAGTTGATATCATGCTCTTTTGTCATGGATGTCACTAGTGTGAAAAAAAGAGGGAACTTCTAAGTCCATGGAGTTTGTATCCTGTGTTAGAGAAACGCCTGAGCCTCTAGCCTATGCAATGCCTAATCATGGTGGAAACTTGTAGCATCACCATAATGAGCTATCTATGAAGCATCCTCAATAAAAAGCTATGCATATGGTAAATAAAAAGATTGCTGAGATGCTCATTGTCTGCTTGCCTTGTCATTTTGGTTATGGTAAAGCTCCTGTACCATGTGCAAGGGGTACCCCGTTGGCGGTTCTCAATGATATGCAAATACTTACAATGACAAGAACTTACCTGGGCCCAAATTTGAGTATGCATGAGGTGTGGCCCTCGTATTCAAGGGACTTGAGATTGCCAACTTATACTTCGTCAAGCATATACTCCATCTTTCCCACTTTAACCTTAACCACTTCAAGATGCTTATGATAGGGGCAATGAGGGCTAAAATCTAACAAGTACCATAATTTTTGGAAGCTCTTTTTGAAACTTGTAATCCCCGCTTCCTTTATATAAAAGGCCTTTCTTCCACCACTATTGAGTCTCCACCTTCTACCTTTAGGCACCACTAAGAGAGTATAGTTGTCATTCTGTGTGCAGTGTTCCAAAGCTTATTGATTGATGCATATTGTGATATTAATTATTCTTGTGTTATTTGTTTCTAGGCACCCTTGTAAAATTTGAAGGTGTCCTATGCATCGATATTGCTACTCTATGAGGGACAAGCTGATTGCCACTATGCTATGTTTTCCGTATGTGAAACAAACAAACATTTTTCATTGCATATTATTCATGATCTTTGTTTGTAGCTTGACATGTTGCATGCATAGTTACTATGTCCTATTGTTAGAACTCCATCTTTCATGCACATGTTTAGAGTTCTTTGATCCCAGATTTCAATGCTTGCAAATGGTTGGATATTTATTGTGAGGGTGCATGTCACCTCAAAAATTATTCTTTTATCACTTACCTACTTGAGGACGAGCAGGAGTTAAGCTTGAGGATGCTGATACGTTGGAAATGTATCTATAATTTTTGATGCTCCATGCTTATTTAGTATCTAATTTTCTTTGCTTTGTCTACACTTTGAGGTGCTTTTTACATTTTTTCTGGTACTAACCTACTAACAAGTCGCAACAATGCCAGATGCCTGTTTTCTGTTGTTTTTGGTTTTAGAAAAGTTAGTAAAGAAATATTCTCGGAATTGACGGAACAAACGTCAAAGTCAATTACTTTCCGTGGGGAACAAGAAGTCTAGAGGGGAGCCAGAGAGGCCGGCCAGGGCATCCAGACCCACCCTAGGCGCGGGTGGGCCCTGTCCCGCGCCCGGGAGGGGTGTGGGGCCCCTGGCCGCCACCTCGGCCTCCCCCTTCGCCTATAATAATCCCCCTATGCAAAAACCCTAAGCACCTGATAAAATCTACACGAAACCGTCTCTAGCCGCTGCCACCATCGTCCCTAGATCGGGGAGGATCTGAAGTTCTTCCCGGCACCTTGCCAGAGGGGAGATCATCTCGAAGGCCTTCTCTCTAGTATGATGCGTGAGTAGTTCCACCTTGGACTATGGGTCCATGTAGTAGCTAGATGGTTGTATCTCCTCCTTTGTGCTTTCATGTATAGATCTTGTGAGATCCGTTCATGATCAAGATCTAATCTATTTGTAATCATGCATGTTGTGTTTGGGGGGATCCGATGGATATTGAGATTATTATGTTGGTTTGATTAATGGTTTTGTATTTATGATTCTATCATGTCTGTGTTGTTTGTGATCTTGCATGCTCTCCGTTGTTAGTAGCTATCTTGGCCAAGTAGTTGCTAGTGACTCCAAGAGGGGGTATTTATGCTCGATAGTGGGTTCATGCCTCTAGTTTCCAAGGGAAGTGACAATAATCTCTTCGGTTGTAGATGCGCTGTTGCTACTAGGGAGAAAACAACGGTCTCTTGTTCATGGAACATGTGGACTATTTACCTTACACACTTTTCTTAAAGCAGTTGTTTGTTGCTTGCAACTTAATACTGGAGGGGGTTCGAATGATAACCTGAAGGTGGACTTCTAGTCATAGATGCAGTTGGATGGCGGTCTATGTATCTTGTTGCATTGCCCAATCTAATCTCATAGGATCTTTCTGACTAGTAATCGCACTGTTATGCCTTGCTCAGTTCCTATCAATTGCCCTGATGTAATTTGTTTACCCGTCATCCCATGTTGTTTATCTAAGGAGAGCACCTCTAGTGAACTATGGACCCCAGTCCAATCTTTACCATTGATACATCTTCCACTGTTACTTGTTTACTTGCTGCAAACCATTACCTTCCACACCATACGTTTAATCCTTTGTTACAACAAACCGGTGAGCTTGACAACCTCACTAATGCATTGGGACAAAGTCTTCAGTTTGTGTTGTATAGGTCTCCATGTTGCTTGCAACACCTTTGAGACGTTTCCTTCCTCCTTCAGGTTCGATAACCTCGGTCTCTACTGAGGGAAACTTGCTGTTGTGCTCATCACACCTTGCTCTTGGGGTTCCAACAAAGTGTCCCACGTCAACACTAGGTGCACGCATCAGCCATCCTCGTGATCATGGATTGATGATGAGGAATCAAGAAAGGCGTTCCATCTTGAGAAGGTCAAGTTCGTCTACATCGATCCCAAGTGGAATGCTTAATGCAAAGGTATAATCTTGATAGGTTTTCCCTTTTGCTGGTCTCATGTTGTGGGTGGGAGACCGTGTTTAGGATAGATAACCATACTATCAAGAGGGGCTCTCAAGTGAGTAACTTGATCATATCTTTCAAAGAGATCTCAAACCTTTGCATACTTAGAATCATCCTTGTTTGGTTTTTATTTGAATCTTATCCATGTGAGGTTCTATAATTTGTCGTAATTCATAATAATCTCTAGTTCATCAAAAACGGATTTCATATGCATTATCTATTGCGTTTTAGATATTGGAGGTTTTACCGATTTGTATTTTATAGATAGGTAAAACCTTCCATTATTTGGTTCTTACTCATATGTGAATTTAGAGCTTATATTAATCTCCATGACAAGCTCTAGTTCATCGAAAATGGAGTTCACATGCATTTTCTATTATGTTTTTTATGTTGGAGGTTTTACCGGCTTGTCTTTTTGAGAGAGGTTAAACCATTTGTCATTTGGTTATATCCTCCCTTGATGGACTATGATGTTTTTCTGTATTATCTTGTAGAGCTTTTTGTTCTCTTCAAAACGAGCCCAAGATCATCAAAATCAGAGTCCGGATGCAAAAGTTACGGCCGTTTTTGTTCTGGGATAACCGGTAGTAACGAACCAGAATCCGGTAGTACCGGAGTCCGGTAGTATCACATTTTGGTACCGGGGAGCACAAAGAAAAATGCGTTTGGCGCCCCAGGAAACCCAGGAAATGTTCGGTAGTGCTGGGTCCGGTAGTACCGCATTTTGGTACCGGGGAGCACAGAGAAAAATGCGTTTGGCGCCCTAGGAACCGTAGGGAATGTCCGGTAGTGCCGGGAAAGTCCGGTAGTACCGGGAAAAGTCCGGCAGTACCGGGAATCGCGTTTTTGGGCTGCAACAGTTGGATTTTGGAGGGACCTATTTAAGGGGCCTTCTTCCCCAATGGTTCCTCAACTATTCTTGCAAGTTTTCCCCTCCATTGTTGACCTTCTTGATCTTGCTTCCCCTCAATCCCTCCTATGATTCTTGCATATCCTTGAGGGATTTGAAAGAGGAGATCTAGATCTACAATCCCACCAACCAATATCTCCTCTAAGTGAGGGGAACATATTGGGATCTAGATCTTGGAGTCTTTTGTGGATTTCCTCCATTGTTCTTCCTCTCTTATTCCCCCATAAGCTTTTGTAGCTTTGGTGGAATTTGGGAGAGAAGGATTTGAGCACTTCTTGTGTCCTTGCCATTGCATTTGGTGCATCGGTTTGAGTTCTCGGTGAGGATTTGGTGAGTGACAGTTGAGAAGCCTTTTACTCTTGGGTTCATGGAATCCTAGACGGTTTGTTGGTGTTGAAGGTTGTGGCCTTGGTGGCGTTTGTTGAGGGCCTCCAATTAAGTTGTGGAGAAGTTCCCCAACCTTGTGAGAGGTACCGGTTTGCCACCGACAAGTGCACCGATAGTGGAAGTGTGGATCGATCCCGTTGAGGTGAGATTCACCGGAGAATAAGGGAGGCCTTTTGTGGCGTAGGTGGTTAGATACCACCCCCTCTCCAAATGAGACGTACTCCATGTTGGGAGGAACTCGGTAAAATATCGTCGTCCCTGTGTGCCTCGGTTATCTCTATACCTGAGCTCTTATTTATGAACTTTACTTTGTGATAGCCTTCGTGCTTGAAGTATATATCTTGCTATCACATAGTTGTTTGTCTTTCTTAGCATAAGTTGTTGGTGCACATATGTGAACCCTAGATTGTCCTAGGTTTTGTGCTTAACAAAGTAAACGCTAGTTTAATTCCGCCTTTGTTGAGCCACTCTTGAAAAAGTTTTAATCGCCTATTCACCCCCTCTAGGCGACATATGTATTTCAAATACTTGTAGGTATCTTAAAAGGATCTAACTCAACAGGTGGTGGTTCATCTACTACCCTAACAGTGGTAGTAGTTTTCCCAAACAGGAAACCAAGTGGGTTATCCATATTGGAAACAAAGTAACAAATAGAAATAAAAAACAATACTCATAGTAGATGTTTCCTTTACCAGTTCCACTCTTCAATAGTGCCTCACTCCCCGGCAATGGCGCCAGAAAATAGTCTTGATGACCCACAAGTATAGGGGGTGTATCGTAGTACTTTTGATAAATAGGAGTGTCAATCCCAACGAGGAGCAGAAGGTGTTGACTAGTGGTTTGGAGCAGGAAATCTCTGTAAATACTTAGCAAACGGATTTTTAGGGGTTTTATGATAAAACAAGGAAATAAAGTGCAAGTAAATAAAGACAGCAAATAATTGTAGCAAGTGGGCCAATCCTTTCTTTGCAAAGGACAAGCCGGTGGAAATACTAATGAGGACCAAATGTTCTCGAGGGCACATGGGAATACTGTCAAGTGCTTTCGTTTCATATAGTTGATTAATCTTCTTTGGTTTTATAAGTGTTGTGTGGGTGAACCTGTGCTAATGTACCGACTTCACTTGGACTAATACATACTTGTGATTAAACCCCATGCAAGCATCCGCAACTACAAGAAAGCAATTAAGGTAAAAACCTAACCACACCTTAAACTCTGAGATCCTACACTCCCTTCTACAAAGGTTTCCTAATAGGGGGTTTAGGTTTCTGTCATTCCAGCAACCCCACAATTAGTAGCCAAATACACAATGCATTCCCCTAGGCCCATAAATGGTGAAGTATCATGTAGTCGACGTTCACTTGACACCACTATAAGAATAGCACCACAACTTAAATATTTAAACCATTGAATAATAGCTCAACACAATTCCACTACTAACAACATGACTTCCTCCATGTCCTCAAGAACTAAACAAACTACTCACAAGACATCATATGGATCAAGATCAGAGATGATATAATGATGGATAACAATCTGAACATAAACAAATATTCAATGGTTCCACTCACAAGCATCAACTACAATAGTAATCAACACTAGGAAAGTTTCCCCTAAGAACTATGCAAGATTCAACACAATTGTTACAGCGGGATGGAGTGGTGATGATGGTACTGGTGGAGATGATGGTGTGGATGATGATGATGATCCTGATGAAGTCTAGCTTAATTATGGTGTTGATGGCGATGATCTCCCCTCTCCGGGAAGGAATTTCCCCAGCAGAAATCTGTCTACCGAAGAGCTCTTTCTCTCTCGTTGTTTTCCGCCCCGCAGAGGTGGCAAAATCTTTCTGTGGTCGCTCCCCTGTCTTTAGGGTTTCGAGGAGAAGATATAGGAGAGAGGGCGGAGCCAGAGGTGGGCCAGGGTGGACACACCCCCTATAGGCACGACCCAGGGTGGCCCGCGCCTGGGGGGTGTGGGCTCCCTGTGGCCAAACTCCGCCTCCCCTTCTAGCATCCTTCGTCTTCTGGGAAAATAAAGTTTGATGTAGTTTTTCTGGTATTTTTCTGATCTTCGCGAAATTGCATAAACCACCGCTTTTTCCATCAGAATCCTGACTCCAGCAGTTCATCCTCAAAGAATCTCCATCATGCAAAAATAGATGAAAAATACATTAGTAACACCTCATAATATGAAATATATCAATGAATAGAGGTAAATTAAGATATAGAATGGTGATGCAAATTGGACGTATAACCGCACAAGATATGTTTTATGAGTGCTTTACACAACCTCACTCATCATTCAACCTTTGATCTGCCTAAAGATGTTGTTGCTCGCCGAGTCAGCTCTATCTTAAGCTTACTATGGCTGCCGACTGGGTTTGGACCTTTCCCCCTTCGATCGTCAGAGGCCTGTCCCCTGGGTAAATTTTCAGGTTACCTGACTTTGCCGACATTCATTACTCGGCCTTTGTTTTTCTTTATCTTATTCGGCGTTCCCTTGTTAACTTCATTTTATCCCCTTTTTGCAGAACCTTCTGGCCTAGGTTAACGATAACACCTGCCCTCCTGCTGGTTTTTACGAAGATCGCCCCGATCCGATGACGAGGATTTTGATTCTGAATGCTTCATGCCTATTCTGTTTGCTGCCGCTGGCCCTTCTCTAGGTAAGAATCCTACCCGAGTTGCTTTGAGGGATTGGCTGGATGATGATGATTGCCAACTTTTGTAGGTATTTGATCCTCGCCTTGTGCTCTTGGCTTATCTTGTTGAATTTGCATTTGCTGATGTAGCCGGACAGGTGTATGAGGGTCTTCCTCTCTCCACGGGCGGTCGTGGCAAGATTCCAGCTGCCAAGCCGACTAAATGGCGCGATGCATCCGCCAGCGACGCCCATTCTTCAAAGAAGCGTGGAGCTTCTGCTGTTGTGGCCCCTGAAGACGAAACCTTGCAGCCCTCAAGATCCATAAAGTATCATGGTGTGTTCCTTGCGATCCCGTTGCGTACATATCTGGATGTGTACATATCATGGTATGATTGATCAAAACATTCTCGTGATTTCACTCATCAAGTGTCAAAGCACTTGAATCTTGTTTCACTTATCAAGTGTCGATGCACTTGAATCTTGATTCAATTTCTTTCCATGCGACAAGAACCATTTCTAGTCGTTTCTATATTGAACTCCTTCAATATCTCATATATGTACGTTTGGCATAAACATATTAGCGTCACAGTCTATCCACTATAGACATTCATGCTAAATATTCGGGTTTTGCCTAAGTCTTTCAGCGAAATGAAATTCTTAACCTTTGTCAATAAAAGATACATCATTTCTAATCAACAAGATGTCATCCACATAATGTATTAGAAATGTGTCTCAGCGCTCCCACTTAATTTCTTGCAAATGCAAGCATCTTCATCGTCTCCGGATGAAAACTCCTTTTCATCACGGTGAAGATTCCAACTCCGCGATGCTTACTTCAACCATTGAAGTTTGCATGCCCTTTTAGCATCCTTTGAATTTAACAAAACCCTTTGGACCGTGTCATGTACACGTCCTAGGTAACCATTCTATTAGAAGAACTTTGTTTTGTTTATTCATCTACCATATACCAAATTATATGTAGTGGTTGCTACTTTAATCCATCCAGACTAAATATCGCTATGAAAGATCAAATCTTGTCATAGTCAACTCCTTGAACATTGTCATAAAATACTTTATGACATGTCGACTATTTCATAGATTTGAAACATCCATGTTTGTTTCTTTATAGATCCAAATACGACCAATAGGTTTTTACACCTTTCCGGAGGGTCTTCCAAGTTCAAAACTTGATTTATCGTGTATGGACTTATCACGGATTTTATGGCTTCAAGCCATTTGACGGAGTCAGGGCCCATCATCGCTTCTTTGTATGTATTCGGTTCATCATTGTTAAACAATAATGATTTACTCTCAAATCTTAGCATTTGATTGTTTAACGGACCTACTTGGTTCAATAGGAACTTAGATCTTCGTGACCACAACCTTTGAGGCACATAAGCTATGATCATTATGGCAGCCTCCAGAACGATTTCAAGCGCCATGCAACTCAAAGACATTTAGCTAAGGTTCGTTAACCTTATCAAAGTTCTATTGTCCTCCCACTTAACTTTTGCGAAAAATTCCTTTTTGAAGAAACTTCACATTTCAAGCGACAAACCCTTTTGTCCTCGGTGTTACGGAGGAATAACCAATTGTTATTCGAAATAACCTACAAAGACATGCTCATCCAACTTTGGTTGTAAACATCTTACTTATGTTTAGCATACCAAAATTTAAGAAAGGACAACTTGGGTTTTACCCCAAACCATAACTCATATGGTGTCATTTCAACGGATCAAGATGGAGCTCTTTTCAGTGTAAAAGCGGTAGTCTCTAAAGCTTTAATCTTTTAAAACATAATGGCAGTTTTATAAATAACACCTTTGATCCAACCATGTTAAACAAGGTTTCCTTACAAATCTCAAACACTCCATATTCCTATGGTGTTTCGGGAGATGTAAATCTAGGTGTTTTGCTAAACTTGTAACTCAAATAAATCCCTTTTATGATAAAATCACAATTCATTTATTTTTCTTGTTACACTTGTAACTCAAATAAATCCCTTATGATAAAATCATAAACCATTTATTTTCTTGTTACAATGATTTTCACTTCATCTTGAAAGTCTTTGAAACGTTTTTCAAATATTTCATACTTCTTTCTCATTAAGTGAACATTCACTCAAATTTCCGGAGAAAGCATATGAAGTTGAAACCCATCGCTTATGACTACACATAATGGACTACATACATCGATATGTATAAATTCCAATATTTTAGTCGTTCGTTCTTCCTTGGCCTTTGAACGAAGTTTTAATTATCCCAAGGAAAGTCTCACAAGCGTCACTTGATCAAATCAAAGACTCCAAAAATCCATGAATATGGAGATTCTTCATGTTTTCTTTCCAATATAATTTAAACGGCGATGTCACTTCGTAAGTGATCTTTCAATCATTTGTCTTGCGACATTTTAGCATTAGGTTTTATGGATGTGATTTCTCCAACTAGATTTGTAAATCATCCATCTTATATGGAATACGGTAATTATTTGAACAACCTTTATTCTCATAATACCTTATTCAAATAACAATTATTAAAACAAATCTTGAAGTCAAGCTTTGATGTCAACGAGAAATACAAACAACGATTTGTTTGTTTTCGATGAACATCATCACATAATCTCTTGCTAGTTACTTAGGCCATTGTGGTTCATGAATTGCATTGTTCCGTATGAAATTTCATACCAACCAATTCAGTATCCAATACCCAAGAACCACATTGTTTAACAAGCAAAGAATACAACCATAACATGTATATCATTTATATACCTAAATTGGATATTTCCAATCTTTTATTTTCTGCCAAATATATTTTATAGATTATCTTTCAGCATTTCCTTTTACTTTTAAAAGAATCTATCAACATCAAAAGTGGCTCCATATACATGACACATAGTCCAAAGCGTGTATATTCAAATAATAATACCTTTGGATTTGCACTTTGAAGTAGATCACCATCATCAAAATGATCGGTATTCTTTTAAAATCCATTCTTTAGTAATCTTTTAGTGTAGTAAACACTTTACATACATCTTCTATTCATACTTATCATGACGACTTTCATGATCAAGCTAATGTAGCTTATAAGGATAATCGTGAGTATAATGTTGCTTTCCAAAACCCTTTTGGATGATTAGGATGTCTAGCATCTCCAACCTTTCTAAACTCTCATCCTATATGAGAACACATATTATACTCTATCATATTGCAACCAAAACATTATTTCAGATATCGTTATATCTGCCACACATGATGGTTTCTGAAACAATTCTTTCAGCTCCTAGATAAACTTGATATTAAAACAATCAAGAATTATGGAGGCAAACATGATACTTAAGATACCAACACTGGAATTGTTACTCTCGATTTAATACCAATTATTAAATTTCACGGAGTAAATAGAATTTTTCTGAAAGTTTGCAATAGGACTTTAAACTTTAGATTGACACTCAACACAATACGATACCAGTTCGTAAAGTATATATCCAGAATTCTATAGTTCTATTATCTCAATTACAACTATGCATAAGGTGGTGAACGAATGCCAATGACTACAACAAATTATGCAAATTCACTTTGATTTAATTTATGATAAATTGAGTTTTACTAATCCAAATTAGAAATGAACTCCCACTCAAAAACGACATCCCTCGTGTCTTTTTGGTGATTACATGAACCAAATCCACTACACCAAGTCCGATCATCACGTGAGTCGGTGTAGCTTCAAAGGCAAGCATCAAATGGGCATCATATCTACTATATGACTCATGCTTAACCTTTTGGTCCGTGTTCCGAGGCCATGTCTGTACATGCTAGGCTCGCCAAGTAAGAACCTTAGTATTCGCGTGTGTAACTGTCTTACACCCGAGATATGCTCGTGGATTTAAGTATACCCGATCATCACGTGATGCCTTGAAGCGACGAAACATTGTCGGTGCATACTTATGGAAGAACACATTTTTATCTTGATATCTAAATGAGGGATCATCTTATTATGCTAATAAAACGCCAAACAAGCAATATAAGATGCAATCAAACATCACATGTTTATTTAGTGAAATGATATGGTTTCCGCATATGATCTCTATCATGTGCACCGTGGTATGATCACTATCATATCTTTATATGTAAATCCAAGGTCTATGGAGTTTACACATTATGTGTGTTGTAAGAGTATCATCTCATACTTCTACTTACAACATCACCATATCATAAAACTAGCCCAGCAACAATCTAAACTAGATGCCTCTAATTTATCCATTGCAAATTTTACGTGGCTTAGGGCTTTCGAAGATAGAACCGTTCTTACCTACGAACATGAACCACAATGAGGATAACCAAATTGTTCACAACTTGTTGCAAATTAGATATTGACTATAGTAGGAGAGACAGACACCCGCTAGCCACTTATGCAAACTAGTTGCATGTCAAGCGTGGAACAAGTCTCATGTGCGAGGACATGTAAAGTTTGTCCGGGCCGCTTCATCCCACTATGCCACCAATATCCAAAGTACAACTAAGAAGCAATAAAATGATCATCATTTCCCACATACTCATATATGTACTACCCGTGCAAAGCATCTACGCATAGATCCGACTCTGATACCACTGTAGGGTTCGCAGCATAGAAAACAAAATTTTTCCTACGATGGGAACATCTATGTACCAAGATCTATCTACTAGATACAAGCAACGGGTGGATATACATCCATAGAATACATACCCTCGAAGACCGAATATCGTTAACGAGGTTGTACTCGTGGATGATGTAGACTAACGCTTGCCGATCTCAAGATCGTGATGAAGTCCATCTGGTCCAGCCGGTCCTGCACGATCAAGTCCAGCACCTCAAAGCAGTGGTGCATCCGTGATCGCACACACGTACGGGTACCCCGACAACCTCCGCGCCCTTGCTCCAGCGAAGCAGCGGAAGAAACAAATCCTTCCAGAAAAAGCCACCGGGAACATGTATCTCGCTGATCCGAGACCATGGGGAAATTCTAAAGGGGGGAGAGAGATCCTTCGCGAGGAGGTGTGCTTTGAGAGAAGGAGAGGGGGCCTTTTATAGGGGAGAGGGGGGCACCCAAGGGGCATGGCACCCAGCCATGGGGCTGCCCCCACCTCTTCCACATTCATGTGGGTGGAGATCCCACTCAAAATGAAAAGCCTCCACTCCCATTAAAAAGCCTCCACTCAAAAATCCACTCACATGCATTAAATTTCCACCAAATTTAATGCAAGCTCTCATTTATATAAAACTATTTTATTTATTTATTCAGAATTTTGTTAATTACTTTAATTAACAAACATTCACATAAAACCCCTTACAACATTTCAATTTCACATACAGAACCAGTTTCAGCAATTTCAACCGAAACAGTTTCAGTGTCTAGTGAAATAAATTCATGTGCTTTCCTTTTCTTTTTCTGGCATATCATTTGCTCCGAATGGTGTCGTTATCCCTTAAGTGTGTCACCCTACGGTTCTCGAATAATGCGGACATGATCGAGACCCTTTTCCGATCAATAATCAGTAGCGGGACCTGGAGATCCATATTGACTCCCACACATTCAACGATAACTTCTGTGATCGTGTGAACCTTTTACGTTAGTATCTTAATCCCTTTGTTTCACGATATATTACATGTCCGAGATTCGATCATCGGTATCTCCATACCTAGTTTGATCTCGTTACCGACATGCACTCTTTTCTCGTTCCCGCGATATAACATTCTAGTGATCAAATCACTTGCTTGCAAGATAATCAATGTGATATCACCGAGAGGGCCCAGAGCATATCTTTCCGTCATCGGGATGAACAAATTCTACTCTCGATCCATGGGTCTCAACATAACACTTTAGTAGTTCTGAAGCCATCTTTATAATCACCCAGTTACGGTGTGACGTTTGATGTCATCGAGAAACTCTTCCGGTGTTAGTGATTGACATGATCTCATGGTCTAAGGATTAGGATCACTTCGTAAGTTGTTATAGCAATATAAACTCAATGACTTTGATCGTAATGCTATACTTCGGATGAATGTTCATCACATCATTACACTAATGTTGTGACCTCGTTATTAACAACATCCAATGTTCATGATCAGGAAACTTTGATCATCATGTTAATCAACGAGCTAGTTTATAAGAGAGGCATAACTAGGAACTTCCTTTTTGTTTATTAAACACACATGTATTAACGTTTCCGTATTAATACAATTATAGCATGTAAAATAAACATTTATCATAAATAAGGAATACGATAATAACCACTTTATTATTGCCTCTCGGGCATATTCCCTTCAGTCTCCCACTTGCACTAGAGACAATAATCTAGTTTGAAAACTTTGCGTATTGAACACCTATGGCTTTTTGGTGTTCCAAATATGTAACTGCAAGTGGTTAACATAATCTACGGATCTGACACTTTCAGGTCCGTGTGTATTTGCATGTCTTTGCGTCTTCACGCATCACTCATTCTCCAATGAGATGGCATTGTATAAATTTGGTCTTTCGGTGAGACCTTTAGTTCCTTGGGGTTTAAAACACGTCGATACTATTGTCATACAATATATCTTTAGTGTTAGCCCGTTGCGAACCACACCTTAGTTTGATAACAAACTACTTGACACAAATTCCCTCCTTTGCTGCTACTATAGAAGTCATATACTTAGCCCTTTTGTTGTAGTATTCGTCACAATGTCTTAACTATGGATTTCATCCAAATCCATCATGGAAACTTTCTTTCCATTTCATTGTGCCACTCATAGTTTAAATTGAGATAAACTTAATTTTTATCTTGTGACAAAACTAGTATCAATGTAACACTTTACAATGAACTATTTGTAATTGTTTGTCACCTCTACACAAATATATTCTTAGTTCTTCCAAAAGATCATAAGAATATCCTTACTATAGTCCAATGATCATTTTATGATTCATTCTGGTATATGCTCATAACACTTAGAGCATAGGACATATCTGGATGTGTACATATCATGGTATGATTGATCAAAAAACATTCTCGTGATTTCACTCATCAAGTGTCAAAGCACTTGAATCTTGTTTCACTTATCAAGTGTCGATGCACTTGAATCTTGATTCAATTTCTTTCCATGCAACAAGAACCGTTTCTAGTCGTTTCTATATTGAACTCCTTCACTATCTCATATATGTATGTTTGGCATAAACATATTAGCGTCACAGTCTATCCACTATAGACATTCATGCTAAATATTCGGGTTTTGCCTAAGTCTTTCATCGAAATGAAATTCTTAACCTTTATCAATACAAGATACATCATTTCTAATCAACAAGATGTCATCCACATAATGTATTAGAAATGTGTCTCAGCGCTCCCACTTAATTTCTTGCAAATGCAAGCATCTTCATCGTCTCCGGATGAAAACTCCTTTTCATCACGGTGAAGATTCCAACTCCGCGATGCTTACTTCAACCATTGAAGTTTGCATGCCCTTTTAGCATCCTTTGAATTTAACAAAACCCTTTGGACCGTGTCATGTACACGTCCTAGGTAACCATTCTATTAGAAGAACTTTGTTTTGTTTATTCATCTACCATATACCAAATTATATGTAGTGGTTGCTACTTTAATCCGTCCAGACTAAATATCGCTATGAAAGATAAATCTTGTCATAGTCAACTCCTTGAACATTGTCATAAAATACTTTACGACATGTCGACTATTTCATAGATTTGAAACATCCATGTCTGTTTCTTTATAGATCCAAATACGACCGATAGGTTTTTACACCTTTCCGGAGGGTCTTCCAAGTTCAAAACTTGATTTATCGTGTATGGACTTATCACGGATTTTATGGCTTCAAGACATTTGACGGAGTCAGGGCCCATCATCGCTTCTTTGTATGTATTCGGTTCATCATTGTCAAACAATAATGATTTACTCTCAAATCTTAGCATTTGGTTGTTTAACCGACCTACTTAGTTCAATAGGAACTTAGATCTTCGTGACCACAACCTTTGAGGCACATAAGCTATGAGCATTATGGCAGCCTCCAGAATGATTTCCGGCGCTGCGCAACTCAGCACATTTAGCTAAGGTTCGTTAACCTTATCAAAGTTCTATTGTCCTCCCACTTAACTTTTGCGAAAAATTCCTTTTTGAAGAAACTTCACATTTCAAGCGACAAAACCTTGTGCCCTCGGTGTTACGGAGGAATAACCAATTGTTATTCGAAATAACCTACAAAGACATGCTCATCCAACTTTGGTTGTAAACATCTTACTTATGTTTAGCATACCAAAATTTAAGAAAGGACAACTTGGGTTTTACCCCAAACCATAACTCATATGGTGTCATTTCAACGGATAAAGATGGAGCTCTTTTCAGTGTAAAAGCGGCAGTCTCTAAAGCTTTAATCTTTTAAAACATAATGGCAGTTTTATAAATAACACCTTTGATCCAACCATGTCAAACAAGGTTTCCTTACAAATCTCAAACACTCCATATTCCTATGGTGTTTCGGGAGATGTAAATCTAGGTGTTTTGCTAAACTTGTAACTCAAATAAATCCCTTTTATGATAAAATCATAATTCATTTATTTTTCTTGTTACACTTGTAACTCAAATAAATCCCTTATGATAAAATCATAAACCATTTATTTTCCTGTTACAATGATTTTCACTTCATCTTGAAAGTCTTTGAAACGTTTTTCAAATATTTCATACTTCTTTCTCATTAAGTGAAAATTCACTCAAATTTCCGGAGAAAGCATATGAAGTTGAAACCCGTCGCTTATGAATACACATAATGGACTACATACATCGATATGTATAAATTCCAATATTTTAGTCGTTCGTTCTTCTTTGGCCTTTGAACGAAGTTTTAATTATCCCGAGGAAAGTCTCACAAGCGTCACTTGATCAAATCAAAGACTCCAAAAATCCATGAATATGGAGATTCTTCATGTTTTCTTTCCAATATAATTTAAACGGCGATGTCACTTCGTAAGTGATCTTTCAATCATTTGTCTTGCGACATTTTAGCATTAGGTTTTATGGATGTGATTTCTCCAACTAGATTTGTAAATCATCCATCTTATATGGAACACGGTAATTATTTGAACAACCTTTGTTCTCATAATACCTGATTCAAATAACAATTATTAAAAAAAATCTTGAAGTCAAGCTTTGATGTCAACGAGAAATACAAACAACGATTTGTTTGTTTTCGATGAACATTATCACATAATCTCTTGCTAGTTACTTAGGCCATTGTGGTTCATGAATTGCGTCGTTCCGTATGAAATTTCATACCAACCAATTCGGTATCCAATACCCAAGAACCACATTGTTTAACAAGCAAAGAATACAACGATAACATGTATATCATTTATATACCTAAATTGGATATATCCAATCTTTTATTTTTTGCCAAATATATTTTATAGATTCTCTTTCAGCATTTCCTTTTCCTTTTAAAAGAATCTATCAACATCAAAAGTGGCTCCATATACATGACACATAGTCCAAAGCGTGTATATTCAAATAATAATACCTTTGGATTTGCACTTTGAAGTAGATCACCATCATCAAAATGATCGGTATTCTTTTAAAATCCATTCTTTAGTAATCTTTTAGTGTAGTAAACATTTTACATACATCTTCTATTCATACTTATCATGACGACTTTCATGATCAAGCTAATGTAGCTTATAAGGATAATCGTGAGTATAATGTTGCTTTCCAAAACCCTTTTGGATGATTAGGATGTCTAGCATCTCCAACCTTTGTAAATTCTCATCCTATCTGAGAACACATATTATACTCTATCATATTGCAACCAAAACATTATTTCAGATATCGTTATATCTTCCACACATGATGGTTTCTGAAACAATTCTTTCAGCTCCTAGATAAACTTGATATTAAAACAATCAAGAATTATGGAGGCAAACATGATACTTAAGATACCAACACTGGAATTGTTACTCTCGATTTAATACCAATTATTAAATTTCACGGAGTAAATAGAATTTTGCTGAAAGTTTGCAATAGGACTTTAAACTTTAGATTGACACTCAACACAATACGATACCAGTTCGTAAAGTATATATCCAGAATTCTATAGTTCTATTATCTCAATTACAACTATGCATAAGGTGGTGAACGAATGCCAATGACTACAACAAATTATGCAAATTCACTTTGATTTAATTTATGATAAATTGAGTTTTACTAATCCAAATTAGAAATGAACTCCCACTCAAAAACGACATCCCTCGTGTATTTTTGGTGATTACATGAACCAAATCCACTACACCAAGTCCGATCATCATGTGAGTCGGTGTAGCTTCAAAGGCGAGCATCAAATGGGCATCATATCTACTATATGACTCATGCTTAACCTTTCGGTCCGTGTTCCGAGGCCATGTTTGTACATGCTAGGCTCGCCAAGTAAGAACCTTAGTATTCGCGTGTGTAACTGTCTTACACCCGAGATATGCTCGTGGATTCAAGTACACCCGATCATCACGTGATGCCTTGAAGCGACGAAACATTGTCGGTGCATACTTATGGAAGAACACATTTTTATCTTGATATCTAAATGAGGGATCATCTTATTATGCTAATAAAACGCCAAACAAGCAATATAAGATGCAATCAAACATCACATGTTTATTTAGTGAAATGATATGGTTTCCGCATATGATCTCTATCATGTGCACCGTGGTATGATCACTATCATATCTTTATGTGTAAATCCAAGGTCTATGGAGTTTACACGTTATGTGTGTTGTAAGAGTATCATCTCATACTTCTACTTACAACATCACCATATCATAACACTAGCCCAGCAACAATCTA
Source organism: Avena longiglumis (assembly GCA_030063025.1). NCBI lineage: Eukaryota > Viridiplantae > Streptophyta > Magnoliopsida > Poales > Poaceae > Avena > Avena longiglumis. The sequence goes on from CP125976.1 coordinate 443,899,286, forward strand.
AACTAGACGCCTCTAATTTATCCATTGCAAATTTTACGTGGCTTAGGGCTTTCGAAGATAGAACCGTTCTTACCAACGAACATGAACCACAACGAGGATAACCAAATTGTTCACAACTCGTTGCAAATTAGATATTGACTATAGTAGGAAAGACAGACACCCGCTAGCCACTTATGCAAACTAGTTGCATGTCAAGGGTGGAACAGGTCTCATGTGCGAGGACATGTAAAGTTTGTCTGGGCCGCTTCATCCCACTATGACACCAATATCCAAAGTACAACTAAGAAGCAATAAAATGATCATCATCGCCCACATACTCATATGTGTACTACCCGTGCAAAGCATCTACGCATAGATCCGACTCTGATACCACTGTAGGGTTCGCAACATAGAAAACAAAAATTTCCTACGATGGGAACATCTATGTACCAAGATCTATCTACTAGATACAAGCAACGGGTGGATATACATCCATAGAATACATACCCTCGAAGACCGAATAGCGTTAACGAGGTTGTACTCGTGGATGATGTAGACGAACGCTTGTCGATCTCAAGATCGTGATGAAGTCCATCTGGTCCAGCCGGTCCAGCACGATCAAGTCCAGCACCTCAAAGCAGTGGTGCATCCGTGATCGCACACACGTACGGGTACCCCGACAACCTCCGCGCCCTCGCTCCAGCGAAGCAGCGGAAGCAACAAATCCTTCCAGAAAAAGCCACCGGGAACATGTATCTCGCTGATCCGAGACCATGGGGAAATTCTAAAGGGGGGAGAGAGATCCTTCGCGAGGAGGTGTGCTTTGAGAGAAGGAGAGGGGGCCTTTTATAGGGGAGAGGGGGGGCACCCAAGGGGCATGGCGCCCAGCCATGGGGCTGCCCCCACCTCTTCCACATTCATGTGGGTGGAGCTCTCACTCAAAATGAAAAGCCTCCACTCCCATTAAAAAGCCTCCACTAAAAAATCCACTCACAGGCATTAAATTTCCACCAAATTTAATGGAAGCTCTCATTTCAATAAAACTCTTTTATTTATTTATTCAGAATTTTGTTAATTACTTTAATTAACAAATAGTCACATAAAACCCCTTACAACATTTCAATTTCACAAGCAGAACTAGTTTCAGCAATTTCAACCGAAACAGTTTCGGTGTCTAGTGAAATAAATTCCTGCGCTTTCCTTTTCTTTTTCTGGCATATCATTTGCTCCGAATGGTGTCGGTATCCCTTAAGTGTGTCACCCTACGGTTCGCGAATAATGCGGACATGATCGAGACCCTTCTCCGATCAATAATCAGTAGCGGGACCTGGAGATCCATACTGACTCCCACACATTCAACGATGACTTCTGTGATCGTGTGAACCTTTTACGTTAGTATATTAATCCCTTTGTTTCACGATATATTACATGTCCGAGATTCGATCATCGGTATCTCCATACCTAGTTTGATCTCGTTACCGACATGCACTCTTTTCTCATTCCCGTGATATAACATTCTAGTGATCAAATCACTTGCTTGCAAGCTAATCAATGTGATATCACCGAGAGGGCCCAGAGCATATCTTTCCGTCATCGGGATGAACAAATTCCACTCTCGATCCATGGGTCTCAACATAACACTTTAGTAGTTCTGAAGCCATCTTTATAATCACCCAGTTACGGTGTGACGTTTGATGTCATCGAGAAACTCTTCCGGTGTTAGTGATTGACATGATCTCATGGTCTAAGGATTAGGATCACTTTGTAAGTTGTTATAGCAATATAAACTCAATGACTTTGATCGTAATGCTATACTTCGGATGAATGTTCATCACATCATTACACTAATGTTGTGACCTTGTTATTAACAACATCCAATGTTCATGATCAGGAAACTTTGATCATCATGTTAATCAACGAGCTAGTTTATAAGAGAGGCATAACTAGGAACTTCCTTTTTGTTTATTAAACACACATGTATTAACGTTTCCTTATTAATACAATTATAGCATGTAAAATAAACATTTATCATAAATAAGGAATACGATAATAACCACTTTATTATTGCCTCTCGGGCATATTCCCTTCATCTAGCATGATCGAGAAGACGGATAAGCTGCTTAAAGAGAGTAAGTTGATGATAACCTCAGCTCATCAAGATCTTGAAGCTCTTCGTTCCAAGTCTAAGACTTGGAAATCCAAACTCGTCTGTGTCAAGTCTTTCCTCGGTAGTGAGTCCTTACTCTTCTTGATGATTCTTCCTTCTCTCGGCGAAAATTTCCGAGAAGCCAACATGTTTGCCCTTAGGGCCATGCAGAAAGTTCTTTTCGAGTCCGGTGATCCGGCAAACGGCGACGTGACCATTGATGAATATCTGCTGAAATCACATCCGTCAAAATATCCCAAAATCAGCCAAACATGATGAAACTCACATCCGTCGAAATATCCCAAAATCTGCTGAACATGAAAACGATATAATGCCATATTCACATCCAGTGCATCCTAATGCCTAGACACTTGCTGAATGACCAAGTCTGAGTCGCCAAAACACATGATTCTTTTAATGCCAATTTCCTTAGACACTTTTATCCCATGAACAAGTGCTTCATATTCGGTGACATTGTTGGATGTGGCAAAATGGATTTGTAGCACATACTTGAGTTGATCCTTCTTTGGTGAGGTAAGAACTATCCCGGGACGAAGACCCATTTTCATTCTGGACCCATCAAAGTGCATCTTCTAGTAGTTCGGGTCAGGTAACGGCGGCTCATATTGCATTTCCATCCAATCTACAAAAAAGTCTGTGATTTCCTGAGATTTAATGGCTTCCCGCCTATCATATTGTGGAGTATATGGCGCTAACTCAATGGCCCATTTTGCCACTCTGCCGCTTGCGTCCTTACTACCCAAAATGTATGAGATAGGTGCCTCACATATTACTCGGATTGGGTGCTTTTGAAAGTAATGCTTTAGCTTCGTGTACACCCCATATGTCATTTTCTCATAGTGGGGTAGTTATGTTTTGACATAGAGAGCACTTTGCTCAAGTAATAAACTGGTATCCGGACTGATTTTCCCTCTTCTTCGCACTTTACCACTATCACTGCACTAACCACTCGATTAGTTGCTTCGACATAGATCAGCACTGGCTCCTTGGATAGTGGTGAGGCCAATATTGGTGTTGTTGCCAACATCTTCTTAAGTTCATGGAAAGCGCTATCAGCTTGCTGTGTCCGTATGAACTTGTTTGATTTCTTCATCAGTTGATATAATGGTAAGGATTTTTTGCATAGCCGACTCAGAAACCGACTTAATGAGTCCAGGCACCCTGTGAACTTCTGGACATCATTGAGGGTTTTCGGCAATTCCATTATTTCAATGGCCCTGATCTTTGTCGGGTTAGCTCCAATTCCTCGGCTAGATACAAGAAATCCAAGTAACTTTCCAGTCGGGACACCGAAGGCGCATTTTTCCAGGTTAAGTTTCATCCAGAATCTTCTTAAATTTGTGAATGTTTGACACAAGTCATCGATGAGAGTGTGACTCTGCGTGGTTTTTATTACCACATCATCGACATATACTTGAACGTTTTTGTCAAGTTGATCTTGCAGGCATTTTTACATGAACCTTTGATATGTGGCACCTCTGTTTCCCAATCCAAACGGCATAGTACGATAGCAATAAGCCCCGTACGGGATAATGAAATCCGTCTTTTGATCATTCGGGTTAAGTGGTATCTGGTGGAAACCAGAATACGCATCTACAAACAAGAGTAGTTCACACCCAGCAGTCGAGTCAATCACCTGATCGATTCTCGACAGTGGAAATGGATCTTTCAGACATGCCTTATTTAGGTTCGTGTAGTCGATACACATGCGCCATACCACTGCAACATTCGGGCCGTCCTTCTTGGTCAAGACCGGATTTGATAACCAGTCCAGGTGCAGAACCTCCATGATAAACTCGACAGCTAGGAGACTGGCTATCTCGGTGGCAATCACTTTCCTCCTATCTTCGGTGAAGCGGTGGGGGGGGGGTTGCTTCACCGACTTGGCATCTAGTCTTACATGTAGATAGTGCTCAACCAACTCCCTCGAAACACCTTGCAAATCCTATGTAGACCATGCAAAAATATCCCGATTCTCAAGGAGGAAATTGGTGAACTCGCTTTCCTATTTGTTAGATAACACGACACCAATGGTCACTGTGTGCTCCGGGAATGCATCATCAATTTGGATCTTATTTGTTTCCTTGGTAGCTTGAAAGGACACACTGCCATGCAGGTTAGTTAATATCGGCATAGGCAATTGTGCTGCCTTAGCCAATGCTGCAACCTCCATCATTTGATGTTTTTCCTGTGCTATCACCAAAGACTCGGCCAGAAAAGAGCCGGCTGAGGGGCATGCAATAGATCGCTTGTAGTCACCCTCAACTGTGATAACCCCACATGGACCTGACAACTTCATCTTTAGATAGACAATGTGAGGGGTAGCCATAAACTTTGCCATAGCTGGCCTGCTGAATAACGCATGATATGATCTGACCAGGTCCACTACCTTGAACTCTATAGCCTCAGTGCAACAATTCTCCCTGTTGCCGAATAATACATCCACCCAAATTTTTCCAATTGGATTGCATGACAATCCTGGCACAATGCCATGAAATGTCGTCTTAGTCAGCTCTAGCATGTTCATGGTAATGCCTAGTTTGAGCATTGTATCCTTATACATGATATTGATGATACCGCCATCATCTATCAGCACTTTGGAAAACTTCACGTTAATATCAGGGCCCATGAAAGTTGGGTCCAGCACCAGGGCTTAACTTCCTGGAGTTGGCATGATCTTTGGGTGATCCTTTATGCTCCACGTTATTTCTTGATCAGACCAATGCATGTATTTTGGTATTACTGGCATTATGGCATTCACTTCCATCATTCTCCTTTGTTGACTCTTCTTGTCATTCGGCTCAGTGATATGTCCAAAACGTATCTACTTTCCCGAACACTTTTTCTATTGTTTCTCCTCTAAACTTGTGTGATTTGGATACAACTAACACGGATTGACGTTGTTTTCAGCATAATTACTTTGGTGTCTAGTTTTTGTGCAAAGAATCAAATATCAGGAAAAATCCCGGAAAATATGCCAAAAATCATATTTCACCAGAGGACTCATGGAGCCAAAATATGAGACGGAGGGGAGGCCTGAGGGGCCCACACACCCCTGCCACACGGGTGGGACCAGGTCGCGCCTGGAGGGGGTGTGGCTGCCCTAGGCACCCCCACGACCTCCCTCTTCGCCTATACGATGCCTCTTGACCTAAAAACCGAGGGGGGTTCGACGTTTTTCCAGAAAGAGTTCCGCTCCGCCGCCACCACCAGAAACCGCGATTTGGAACCAGAAACTCCGTTTTGGCACCCTGCCGGGACGGGGAATTTGGAGAGGATCATCGTCATCGTCATCACCAACGCCTCTCCATCAACCATCCATGTTTCCCTCATCCATGAGTGAGTAATCCCCCGCTATAGGCTATGGGGATGGTAGGTATTGGATGATTTCTATCATGTAATCGAATAAGATTGTTAGGGCATGGTGCCTGGTATCTCTATTAGTGCTATTTGAATTTGTTGCAACTTGTTGTGCTTAATGCTTGTAGCTAGGGCCCGAGTGCCATGATCTCAGATCTGAACTCATTATTGATTCATTGTGATAGTATTGTTTGTGATCTTATATGCAAGTTGTGTACACATATCATTGTTCCGATCCAAAGGCCCCGAAGTGACAGAAATTGGGACAACCAGAGGCGATGGTTGTGATGTGAGTATCACATGTGTTCACAGAGTGTTAATGCTTTGCTCCGGTGCTATATTAAAAGGAGCACCTTAATTGTCGGTAGTTCCCTTGAGGCCCCGCTGCAACAGGCCGACAGGACAAAATATGTTGTGCAAGTTCTCATTACAAGCACGCATGACTATATATGGAGCACATGCCTATGATTTTTTAGTACTTGGATGCTTTATCCTATTTATCTGCAATTGCCCTATATATTGAAGTTACATGTTTATACTCGTCCATGCAACGCCCGTCCATCCATCCCTATGCCTACCGCTCTCATATACTACTGTTTGCTACTACTGTTACTATTGCTCTTGTTTTGCTGCTGATGTTGTTTTGCTGTTGCTACTACCAAACTATTGCTACTAATAAACTTTTGTGAGCAAGAACTATTTCCAGGTGCAGCTGAATTGACAACTCAGTTGTTAAGGCTTGCAAGTATTCTTTGTCTCCCCTTGTGTCGAATCAATAAATTGGGTAATACTACCCTCGAAGACTGTTGCGATCCCCTATACTTGTGGGTCATCAAGACTATTTTCTGGCACTGTTGCCGGGGAGCATAGCTTTATTTGTAAGTTCACTTGGATCTATTATTGTTCACTGCTACTCCTTTCATCATGGGTAAGTCTCGTGATGGAAAGTTTCCTATTTTACCATCCACTACAAGAAGAGGTATAGTCCTAAACACCTCTGCTGCTCTTGATTCACCATCTGTTATAAGTAAGCTTGTCACACCACCACCACATACAAATGCTACACACAGTGCTACTGCTGCTGAATCTGAAATTGCTTCTGATACTCATGATGTTACTTCTACTATGCTTGATGCGAGTGGTTTATTAGGTCCTTTCCTAGATGCTACTATGGCTAGTCTAGGAAATACCGAAACTCCTAGTGAAGACACTGTTACACCTGTTAGCTCTCCTGAGTCTAGAGAGAGATATGATATTAATGATGGTTACATTGAGTTGACTGATGATTTTATTGAAGTGTGCCAAAGCACACATGGTGCTAGTGCTATTAAGAGTCTCCTTGAGAGACGTACCATTATTCCTAAACTGTCTTCTGATCCTAAGTTTGCCACCTCTACAATAGATATTAAATATAAAGATTATGATTTCTCTCTTGATTTATCCTATTTATACATTGTTGAGAAAGAACCTCTTTGTGGGACCGAGAATGAGAGTGCTGTGGCACATATGAATGAGCTTTCCACTATGAGTGCTTTATTCTCTGATGATTTTAAGATGCGCAAGTACTTTGTTACTAAGATCTTCCCCTTTTCACTAAAAGGATAAGCTAAAGCTTGGTTTAATAGATTACCTCCTGGTTCCATTGATAGCCCTGATTGCTTGATTGCTTATTTCTTCCAGAAATATTTTCCTCCCAGTGCGAGACATGCTAAAACTGTTTGATTTTAAACAGGGAGAAGAGGAGAAATTGCCTGAGTCATGGACAAGGTTCTGTGTCTTGATTCATGCACATCCTAGATGTCCATTGCCTAAAAATAAGCTTCTTGATATTTATTATAATGGACTAACTGATGATTCTAGGACATACCTAGATAGTTTTGCTAATTGTGTTTTCAGGAAAAGAACTCCTACAGATGCTGAAGAATTAATAGCTAAAATAAGCAAGAATTATGATGATTGGACTTCAATTAAGCTAAATACACCTGAGCCTATTACTCTTGAACCAGTTGTGCCTGAACCAGTTCCAACACCAACACCAAAGAAGAGGGGAGTAATTGCATTAAATGATGAAGTGATTAAGGAAGCTAAGAAATGTCTAAAGGAGAAAGGTATTAGAGCTGAAGATGTGAAGAATCTACCTCCTATAGAAGAATTATGTAAGCCAATTCCCCACGCATCCACTAGAGGTACACTCTCTCCACTTTAATGAAGGTTATATTCCCTATGGTAAGCCTCCTGATCAATGCTTAGAGGAACTTGACACATTTATTGTTAAACAAGGTAATTTTAATAAACAAGTTCAGAATCATTTATTAGAAAACTCTAGAGCTATTAATGAGTTGAAAGATATTGTGGAAAGAACTGCTAATGGTATTAAAATGCTTTGTAAACACTTTCAAATGGTTCAAACTCAAATTGATCAACTTGCTAAGGTACAAAAAGATATGCTAGTTAATTCCTCAGGAGATAAACATGCTTATGGAATTAGAACTAGGAGTGGTATAGCTACTCAAGATCCTTTATATCCTGAAGGACACCCTAAAGAATTGATCAGGATTCTCAACAAGGGGAAAGTAGTGGTATTCCTCACAAGAGAAAGAAAAATAAACACATAATAGTTGAGGAACCGCCTAAACCTGCTGGAGATCCTAATAGTATATCTGTCTCTGATGCTGAAACTGAGAGTGGTAATAAAAATAATGCTCCTGATAAGGAGGAAGTTGAGGAAGAACCTGAGAAGCACACTAAGAATACTAGGTACACTAAGGAAGATTTTATTGCTATAAACATGGTAGTGAAAGAGAACCTTGGGTGCAGAAACCTATTCCTTTTCCTAATAAGAAGCACAAGTCAAAGGAGGAAGAACAATATAACAAGTTTTGTGAGTGGATGAAACCTTTATTTTTTCAAATTCCTTTGACTGATGCTATTAAGTTGCCTCCTTATTCAAAGTATATGAAGGATATCATCTCTAATAAAAGGAAGATTCCTAATGAGGAAATTTCTACTTTGATTGCTAATTATTCCTTCAATGGCGAGGTTCCAAAGAAACTTGGTGATCCAGGTATACCAACTATTCCTTGTCTTATTAAGAATAATTATGTTAGAACTGCTTTATCTGATTTGGGAGCTGGAGTTAGTGTTATGCCTTTTTCTCTCTACAAGAGACTCCAGCTAGAAAAGTTGATACCAACTGATATATCTTTGCAAATGGCTGACAAGTCTACTACTATTCCTGTTGGTATGTGTGAGGATGTTCCTATCCAAGTGGCTCATAATTGCTTGGTTTTAACTGATTTTGTTGTGCTTGAAATGCCTGAAGATGATAATATGTCTATTATTCTTGGGAGACCTTTTCTTAATACCGCAGGTGCTGTCATCAATTGTAATCAAGGAAAAGTAACTTTTAATATTAATGAGAAAGAGCATACTGTCTATTTCCCCAAGAAGGTTGCTAAGAGCTATTTCCTGAATTCCATTGAAAATATTGAGAGCATCAAAGTTGGAGAAATATATTGTCCCATTCCACAAGAAAGTTTTGAAACTATTATGATTGGGACTATTGCTATCAACTGAACGGAATATGCCCAAGAGGCAATAATAAAGTGGTTATTATCGTATTCCTAATTTATGATAAATGTTTATTTTGCATGCTATAATTGTATTAATACGGAAACGTTAATACATGTGTGTTTAATAAACAAAAAGGAAGTTCCTAGTTATGCCTCTCTTATAAACTAGCTCGTTGATTAACATGATGATCAAAGTTTCCTGATCATGGACATTGGATGTTGTTAATAACGAGGTCACAAAATTAGTGTAATGATGTGATGAACATTCATCCAAAGTATAGCATTACGATCAAAGTCATTGAGTTTATATTTCTATAACAACTTACGAAGTGATCCTAATCCTTAGACCATGAGATCGTGTCAATCACTAACACCTGAAGAGTTTCTCGATGACATCAAACGTCACACCGTAACTGGGTGATTATAAAGATGGCTTCAGAACTACTAAAGTGTTATGTTGAGACCCATGGATCGAGAGTGGAATTTGTTCATCTTGATGACGGATAATTATGCTCTGGTCCCTCTCGGTGATATCACATTGATTAGCTTGCAAGCAAGTGATTTGATCACTAGAATGTTATATCACGGGAACGAGAAAAGAGTGCATGTCGGTAACGAGATCAAACTAGGTATGGAGATACCGATGATCGAATCTCGGACATGTAATATATCGTGAAACAAAGGGATTAAGATACTAGCGTAAAAGGTTCACACGATCACATAAGTCATCGTTGAATGTGGGAGTCGAGATGGATCTCGTGTCCCGCTCATATTATTGATCAGAGAAGGGTCTCGATCATGTCCGCATTATTCGTGAACCGTAGGGTGACACACTTAAGGGATACAGACACCATTCGGAGCAAATGATATGTCAGAAAAAGAAAAGGAAAGCGCGGGAATTTATTTCACTAGACACCGGAACTGTTTCGGTTGAAATTGCTGAAACTGGTTCTGCATGTGAAATGGAATACTACCAAGGGGTTTTATGTGAATGTTTGTTAATTAAAGTAATTAACAAAATTCTGAATAAATAAATAAAAGCGTTTTATTTAAATGAGAGCTTGCATTAAATTTGGTGGAAATTTAATGCATGTGAGTGGATTTTTGAGTGGAGGCTTTTTAATGGGAGTGGAGGCTTTTCATTTTGAGTGGGATCTCCACCCACATGAATGTGGAAGAGGTGGGGAAGCCCCCATGGCAGGGCGCCATGCCCCTTGGGTGCCCCCCCTCTCCCTATAAAAGGCCCCCCTCTCCTCCTCTCAAAACACACCTCCTCGCGAAGGATCTCTCTCCCCCCTTTAGAATTTACCCATGGTCTCGTATCAGCGAGATACATGTTCCCGGTGACTTTTTCTGGAAGGATTTGTTGCTTCGCTGGAGCGAGGGTGCGGAGGTTGTCGGGGTACCCGTACGTGTGTGCGATCACGGATGCACCACTGCTTTGAGGTGCTGGACTTGATCGTGCTGGACCGGCTGGACCAGATGGACTTCATCACGATCTTGAGATCGACAAACGTTTTTCTACATCATCCACGAGTACAACCTCGTTAACGCTATTCGGTCTTCGAGGGTATGTATTCTATGGATGTATATCCACCCGTTGCTTGTGTCTAGTAGATAGATCTTGGTACTTAGTTGTTCCCATCGTAGGAAAAAAATTCTATGCTGCGAACCCTACATCAAGTTTGAGGTAACATAATCACTTTGTGGAATTCAAAGTTTTGTTTCATATAAGATTGTTTTAGTAACAAGACTTCATCAACCTTTCTAACAAAGGGATTTTAATGAACAAAACAATGCTTTCACAGTGGTTATAGTTGCTCACTTTTATTTTTCTCGTTCCTAGTCTTTGCTCTTTCTCTTGTTAGCTTTAATTTTGCTAGTTGTTTTCTTGTTAGAGTGTCTTAGAACTTCTATAGTTTTGGTTTTTGATTTGCTTTCGCTTCTTCTAAAAAAATCTTTTCTGCGAGAAAATCAATTTTCATACCATGAAAATTGGCCAAAAATAAAGTTTCCCAAAAAAATCCAGAAAATTCATATTAAATTTTTCCTCAAAAAAGGGGCAGAGGGACACCTGGAGTGGCCCAGGGGGACCCCCCAGGCCAGCACACCCCCTGGTGGCGCGACCAGCCCCAGGGGCACGCTTGGCATGGGTGGGACCCACCTGAGGCCCTCCAAGTTGTCTCCTCCTATCCACTTCTTTCTCTCTCTCAAAAATGTCGGAAAAATATCTCAAGCTTGAGTTCTTGCTCCTGATTTTTGATCTCCTTGCTCAGCCCATCTTTGCTGCTAATTTTTGGAGAGATTTCTCCTTGGTATGTGCCTCCTCTGCTTGTACAATTAGATTTGTGATTGATAGATTGTATCTTGAGTATTTTGCTGCTATAGGTGTTAGGTTGTGTGAGCTTGCATGCTTTTTCTATGCTTAGAGATTTCATTTTGATGCATGTGTAGTGCTCTAGCAAGTTCCTATAGTAGTTTCTCATCATTTATCAACTTGGAAATCACTTGGTTTGTTTTTTGTGTAAAATTTTTAGAAAGGAAGATGAGTGCATACCCACTAAATCAATATTATTTGATGGCACCTGAGCCAATGAAAGTCCATCGTGAGTAAGGAGTCTTCCCTTCCATTTATCCATGCCCTGAATTTATGAGAGCCACGGGAATCTTCCAGGATTTCTAAACTATGATTAGTAATGCAGGGTTGGAACACTTTGTTGAAGAAGAACCATATCATTATGTTAAGCTAACCATGGCTATGGTGTAGGACTTCTGGTTTACTTGGTCCTCGTCTAATCCCATGGTCCATTATAAAATCTACAATCTAGCTGTCGACCTGCCTTTTGCTGATTTATGTGCAGCTATTAGAGTGCCCCATTGGGGATCTTGTGAGAAGATCAAGGAGAGGCCTAAGTCACGTAAGGATTTATATGATGAAATTTGCCAAGGTTTCAAATTTCGAAGGAAAGTGGTAAAATTCGAAACATTCAGTTCCCATCCATTAGGTATTTTTCCTATTTCATTACCAAGTGTGTTCTTGCTAGAAAGATTGCTAGAAAGTTATCTTCATTTGATCTAGCTTTTATCTCAGTTGCTTTGAATAGGGATAGATCTTATAACTTGGGTGCTTTGATAGCTTACCGTCTTACCACTAACCACGAGAAGGGTGGAATTTGTGGAGGTCTCATTGCCTCTATGTTGCTAGCTTTGCATGGTTTAGAGCCTCACCATTCAGATTATCGGTTCCCCATAGAGAGGCTTGATCTTGATTCCATGGTTCAGCATAATTTTTTTCTTCTTGGGCTACTGTGAGAAGTTTACCGCATGAATTATCCTTTGTCAAGCATGGTTGGAGAGGGGGTAGGACTGAGAAAGTAGTCTATTTGCCTGCACCTGCTTTGTTTAATTTTGATAACAGGCGAGGATGGTCGCTCACGGAGGAGGAGTTTGACACTTACGTGGCGGAGATCTCCCAGCAAGAGGAGAATGTTGGAGAGTATGTCGAAGATGATTCCGTTCAACCCTCCAACATGGGGGAGTCTTCATACCAGCAGCCCTCCTATGATTGGGGTGCGTCTTCTTCTTCATCGCGAGGGCCTGATTATGATCATTCCTATGATGACCCACCAGCTTGGGGTTACTACCTGCGCTATTGAGCCCCACTTAGGCCAAAATCCTAAGCTTGGGGGAGGTACACCGACATCACACTCATCTATATATCATGTTTCGTCGGTCCTTTGTATATCCATTCTTTCGATTTCTTTTTGGTTTTTGTTTTTGCTTTCTAAAAACACAAAAATATCAAAAATATTTTTGTTGTTTCTCTTGGTTTGTTTCTTTGCTTTTTAGCTTTGGTTTGCCTTAAATAAAAATCCAAAAAGATTTTGCTTTGTTTGATTTCGCTTTGTTTGATTTTGCTTTGTTTGGTTTTGCTTTGTGTGCTTGCTTTAAAAATCGAAAACACCAAAAATATTTGTTGTTCTTCTTTGGTTTTGTGAAGTTCTTTGTAGGGTTCAGCCGTCCTCAGTGGAGTTTGGTTTCATGTTATTATTCAAGTCACACAAGTGAAGGGCAATAATGAAGATTAAGACAACTTGAGGTGTGGTAAGAGGCTGGTAACGAACTCTATTTTTTTGTACATATACTCATCATTGTGAGCATGCTTAGTCTGTTCATGTAAGGTGTATGTTATTTATGGATGCTTAGTAGTTCTTGCTCTCTTATGATTAGCCCCAGCTTTCTAATAGTTTGTAGCATGTCATATGAATGTTTGCTTGCATTGTTCTATTCATAACTTGGTATGATATTGTGGTATCCTCCTCTGAATGTTTCATGTGAATCGAATGGCACATGCTCACGCATGCATATGACTAAACAATAGTCAGTAAGCCTCGATGATTTATTTTCCTTAGAGTTCTTGTATCATTTTCATGCCATAATTAGTCATGTTTTGTTGCAAGCATGATTATGGCAGTTATTGATTTCTTGTTTGTCACTCCCTCTCTATTTCTAGCCTTCACTTGCACTGAGTATGAGCTCTACTTGTGCATCCAACTCCCCAAAACCAATATTGCCAACAGTGTCCACCATACCTACCTACTGGCATCATTTGTTATTCCGTGCATATTCATTATGCCTTGTTTTCTTCCAAATAAAATGTTTGTCTGTTTTGAGGAAGTTAGTTAGTGAAGCTCTCACGAACTTGATGGCACACTTTATTCCTTGCACTTAATAAACCTGAACCATTGTGACTGTCCATGAAAGTTATATGCTTGCAAATTATAGGCTGGGAGTTAGCAGGACTGTGCTGTCATGGGGGACGCTTTCAACACTTATGGATACATATCCAGTTGATATCATGCTCTTTTGTTTGTGGATGTCGTCGGTGTGAAATAAAAGGGGAGCTTGTGACTTCATGGAGTTATATATATGTGTTAGAGAAACGCCTGGGCCGCTAGCCTAAGCCATGCCTAATCATGGTGGAAACTAGCAGCATAACCATAATGAGCAATCTGTGAAGCATCCTCAATAAAAACCTATGAAAATAGCAAATAAAAGATCGCTGAGATGCTCATTGTCTGTTTGCCTTTCCATTTTGATCACGGGATAGCTCCTGTATCATGTGCAAGGGGTACCCCGTTGGCGGTTCTCTATGATATGCATGTATTTACAATGACAATAACTTACAGGTAACTAAAGTTGAGTAGCATGAGGAGAGGACCTCGTACTCAAGGGACATGAGATTTCCAGTTTATGGTCTGTCAAGCATATAACTCATATTGGACCTCACTTTTACCTTAACCATATAAAGATGCCTATGATAGGGGCAATGAGAGCTCAAAGCTAACGAGTACCTTACTTTCAGCATTTGGAATCCTTTAAAACTTTTCAAAACCCTTTTCACTTCCTTGTTGAGTCACCACTTATTCTATGAGCGCCTTGTTGAGAGCATAGTTGTCATTCTTAGTGTAATGTGCTTGTCTCAAAACTTGGTTAATTATATCATGACTTTGATGCTTGTATCTTTGATATCTTTACTTCTAGTCTTCACTTGAACTTCAGATGTGCCTTGGAATTTAAATTGTGCTCTACAATCAAAGGCAAGCGAGATACCACTCTATCATACCTTATTATGAGCATTGCAATGTTGCTTATGTTTATGTTTCATGCTACTTATTATTATTGAGTTGGAATCTCTTCATAGCCTGCATTGACTATTGAGTAGACTTAGTTACATACTCCTTATTCTGACAACATATGAAGCAAATGTGTTCGTGAAAGTTCTTTTATCGCACACAGTTTTCAACTGAATTGCTTGAGGACAAGCAATAAGCTAAGCTTGGGGGAGTTGATACGTCCAAAACGTATCTACTTTCCCGAACACTTTTGCTATTGTTTCTCCTCTAAACTTGTGTGATTTGGATAAAACTAACACGGATTGACGTTGTTTTCAGTAGAATTACCTTGCTGTCTAGTTTTTGTGCAGAAAATCAACTATCAGGAAAATTCCGAAAAATATGCCAAAAATCCTATTTCACCAGAAGACTCACGGAGCCAGAATATGAGACAAAGGGGAGGCCCGAGGGGCCCACACCCCTGCCGTGCGGGTGGGGCCAGGCCTGGCCTGGAGGGGGTGTGGCTGCCCCAGGCACCCCCTCGACCTCCCTCTTCGCCTATAAGATGCCTCTTGACCTAAAAATGAGGGGGGTTTGACGTTTTTCCAGAAAGAGTTCCGCTCCACCGCCACCACCAGAAACCGCGATTCGGAACCAGAAACTCTGTTCTGGCACCCTGCCGGGACGGGGAATTTGGAGAGGATCATCGCCATCGTCATCACCAAGGCCTCTCAATCAACCATCCATGTTTCCCTCATCCATGAGTGAGTAATCCCCCGATGTAGGCTATGGGGATGGTAGGGATTGGATGAGCTCTATCATGTAATCGAATAAGATTGTTAGGGCATGGTGCCTAGTATCTCTATTAGTGCTATTTTACTTTGTTGCAACTTGTTGTGCTTAATGCTTGTCACTAGGGCTCGAGTGCCATGATCTCAGATCTAAACTTATTAGTGATTCATTGTGATAGTATTGTTTGTGATTTTATCTGCAAGTTGTGTACACATATCATTGTCCGGATCCAAAGGCCCCAAAGTGATACAAATTGGGACAACCGGAGGGGATGGCTGTGATGTGAGGATCACATGTGTTCACGGAGTGTTAATGCTTTGCTCTGGTGCTCTATTAAAAGAAGCACCTTAATTGCCAGTAGTTCCCTTGAGGCCCCGCTGCAACGGGCTGGCAGGACAAAAGATGATGTGCAAGTTCTCATTGTGAGCACGCATGACTATATATGGAGCACATGCCTATGATTGTTTAGTACTTGGATGCTTTATCCTATTTATATGTAATTTCCCTACATCTTGAAGTTACATGTTTAGACTCGTCCATGCAACGCCCGTCCATCCATCCCTATGCCTACCACACTCATATCCTACTATTTGCTACTACTGTTACTATTGCTCTTGTTTTGCTGCTGCTGTTGCTTTGCCGTTGCTACTACCAAACTGTTGCTATTGATAAACTTCTGTGAGCAAGAACTATTTCCAGGTGCAGCTGAATTGGAAACTCAGTTGTTAAGGCTTGCTAGTATTCTTTGCCTCCCCTTGTGCCGAATCAATAAATTGGGTAATACTATCCTCAAAGACTGTTGCGATCCCCTATACTTGTGGATCATCACTCAGTGACAAACACAATGTAAATCTGGTGATGCTCCTTGTACATGTTTCGACCTCCGTGGTCGACATGAGCGCCATCATTTCTTGGGTCATGCACTTGATGCACTGCCTCTCTTCTTTCTTGGTTATGGTATATTGGATTATGATTTTCGTATCTTGGCTCGGTGCCAATAATATGAACATTTCCTCCCGTGTGCGGTGGTGGAGGAGGTGGTGGTAGCTGCTGACTTGCCAAATCTAGTCTATCACCCTTTTGGAACCAGTTACACTATCGAGTCGTGTGGTTTGCCGGCTTAATCGGACTTGGCGTATGGAACTTGCACGGTTGATCCAACATTATCTCGTAAGTGTATTTTTTTCCTTTCTTGCCAAGGATTCTTATGTTCATATGGCTTTTTGACATTGTTCTTTGGTACCCATTATTGTTGCCCACTTGTTCTTTGACGTTGGCTGCTGTCGGAATTAGGATGATCTTGACTTACAACGGCGACTTGAGTCGAATTGTACCTGTAATCCGGACTCTCATCTCGTCTCTTGCTTCTGTACTCATTACGGTCCTGGCGCCTTTGTGACCCGGCTGCATCATAACCTGGAGTCTGTGTGTTTCCATCTGTCGAGATAAGCAAAGGCTGAGTCGGATCTCCTAATGTATACGAGTAGGCAATCTTTATTGTCTCGGCTAAGCTTGTCGGCATATACCTTTGTAATCTCTGCCACATTACACTTCCATGATGGCAACCTTGTGCAAACCATTCTATGTCTTGCGACTCGATTACCCCTTCACAAGTGTTGCACATAGTGCACCACCTAGTGAGAAACTCTCTGTTCGTTTCATTCGGCTTCTGCTTGCACATTGCCAATTACTGTGCGCGATTCAGCCTCTTGTATGTGCTGGTGAAGTTACTCACAAAGGCTTCTTGAAAATCAAACCAGCTATTGATGCTTTTGGGTGGCAAGTTATTCAGCCACACCCTCGCTGGTCCTTCCAGCATCTGTGGCACGTACCGCACTACCCATCTCAAATTACCCTGCGCAATGTTTACCGCAGTTTCGTAATCGATAAGCCAATCTTCAGTTTTGGTGATACCATCATATGTCTTGGTTCCTCTTGCCAGCTAAAAGTTTGGAACTGGTGGCTCTCTCATGATCATTGGCCCAAAGCATGGTGGACCCGGCGGACCTTGTGATTCAACAAGTTCAGCCATCTTTATTTGGTCGAGTCTTAGTCTCGCATCATCCAGCTGGAGGTTTCTGCCTCCTAGTCGAGATCCCAGCGCATTGCAGACATGATCCGGCATTTCATACCCAGCATTCATCATGCCTGAATAACCATCATTGTATCTGTTAGTGTTTTGATCTGCAGGTTGTTGTGCCGCTCGCCCTGCATTTTTCTGCTGCCTTTTTGGCTGTGCTGGTGGCGGATTCGGAGGTGGGTTTCCTCCTCCTGCTGAGTGAATTCCATGCCTAGGATGTGTCAGGTAATTCTGACCTCCATTGTCATTTCTCTGGCCGACATGCCTTTCTCAGCCAACGTTCCCCTTAGTTCTCATTTCCCTGGCCAGCATTTTTTCTTGTGCCTTGACCACGACCTGGATTACCTTGAGCAACTACGGGGTCATATGCAACCATCTGCTTGTTTCTTCCCGAGTATACACTCTTTTCTCGTCTTTGTCTTAGCGTGTCACCCGGCGAGGAAGCCGCATGTCCAATGGATCTGGCCGGGATTGGCGTTGCCGAGTGAACCAGCTGTGATCTGCCTGCTACACCCAGATTTGCCTTGTAGTATGCTTCATTCAGTTTGCCAGCTGCTCTCACCAACTCATTTACTCTTTCCTGTTGTTTTCTCTTTGCCTCACCCATCAAGTGAGATAACTCGGCCATCGCTGCTTCTACATCCCTGAGATTTGCAGCTGCCGTTTTGTATGGCGGTTGTATGGCAGTTTCATGGCTGCACTCCGGAGTCACTTTTGATGTGGTGTCTGCTGCCATCTCGTTGTTGAGTTTCCTTCCTCTTATTCTTGCTATGTCGAGCCGGGTTTTAGCTCCCTTGACTCGATTTGCCGAGTTATACTCTTGGAGGGTAATCTCTAGATCTTGCTGAAGATGTGCAACCTCTTTAGCTCTTTCCAACACCTTTTTCCTAGTTTCTTCTAACTCGTCTTACACACGCATTGGACCAGCTGCTGGTGCCACTGGTTCTACCAGCTTTCCTATCGCTTCTTGCAATTCTTTTGCTCTCCTACTCATTGCTATGTTCTTCGGTCTCTCTAGCAGTACCTTTGTAGTCCTTGTTGCAGTGGCATCCGGGTCATCTTCCTCGGCTGGCTCGTTTACCACTGGAACTACTAGAGGCGCTGGGGGACGCGAGAGAGCGGGTGTAGTCATCATTACCTCTGCAGAAGCAACCTAGTGTAGGTTTCCCGTAGCATGAATCGCAGGTGGATTCGGCGCCAAGACGACTCGCTCGGGGTACGCACGCTCCACGTGCACCACAAAATAGACATGATTATCGTCGAAATTGATGAAGCGACCGCCCCTAGGGAACGTCCTTGTGCCGAAGCAGCCTGCATTGTCGCTAACAAAGTTGAGCGCGCCAAACCTCTGGATGAGGCCTGAGTAGACGTGCTCGCCCATTGAAGCGATGATGTTTCCCGTGCGGATGAAAACCCCCGCAAGCGCCACTGATTTCCCCATGGTGGGCGCCAATTGTCGTGGTGGTGTCACGGCAGATGTCATGGGTAGTCTTAAGTTGGGGCCGGATGGACGCTTGAGGAATCCGGGGAGGGTGTGCGCGGTGTAACCGCACATGAAGAACACACTTGAACTGCCAAGGACTTGTGATTTTCTTCCACCTTCTAACTTACAAGTGCTCCTTGAGCTGTTTTCCTATAAGCTACTAGCAAGAAGGAAGATAGCTAGCCTTAGGGCACTAGTTGATCATATCTCTAACCCTAGCTATGACCCTCCTTATATAGGCAAAGGGAATATCTAGGTTACAGTTTGGGTCCTAGGGTTTACTATTTAGGCGTTGTCATCATCTTGCGGGCAGGGTCAATGGGCCAGCCCTAGGCTCTTGACCTAGTCAGCAAAGGTATGTAGCCAACAGTCTTCTTGTATGTAGACGCCAGCTCCTCTGGCGTCACTCCTCGCTTTATGCGTCACTTGGTGCTTTTTGTATCACCCAGATCCTTTGGTTGTCACCCGACGGCGCCCTTCTCTTTTGACTCTGCTTTAGCGTGGTCCTTCCAGGATCTTACTAGTAAAGGAGCCATGGGCGTTACTTCACTCGGCTTCCTCTTGTGAGACTCGGTCTGTCATTACCTGCGGATTGTAAATCATTGTCCTTTATGAGCCAACTTACTTCTTATGTTGGCCCCTGCTGGCAAGATGACCCAGCCACTATTACTCGGCCCGTGTCAACCAGACTTGGCCCAAGCCAGGATGGTACTGCAATGAGTTTCACCCCTGACGACCCTATCAGGGGGCATCCCCCGACACATATGGTCATTATTTTGTGCATCCCCATTAGTATCATGCATGGAAGATGTATGAGAGGGTTGCAAGAGAATTTCTTTGCGAAGTTGAGCACCATCATTAGGATTAAGTGATGCAAAAGGGAACACATTTTATTCAAACACCCACATGTCTAGAAATGTAGATTCGGCCACTAGAAACATCTAAGCACTTAACACCTTTATGAAGAGGACTATATCCCAAGAAGACACATCTATTGGAATGAAAAGCAAGCTTCCTCTTGTTGTATGGGCACAAGTTTGGCCAGCAAGCACAACCAAAAGTGCGGAGAGACTCGTAGTTTGGTTTAGTGTGTAGGAGATGTTCTATAGGGGTTTCATGATTAATTACTTTGCTAGGGAGCAAGTTAATGGGAAAAGTGGTTGTGAGGAATGCTTCATCCCAGAACTTAAGAGGCATAGATGCAATGGATAGCAAATAGAGACCTACTTCAACAATGTGTCTATGTTTGCGTTCAGCTGAACCATTTTGTTGGTGTGCATGTGGACAAGAGACATGATGAGAGATGCCTACATTTTGAAAGAAACCGTGGAGTTTTTCATATTCACCTCCTGTAGCACCCCGGGTAAAACCACTACTAGAAAATCTCTTTTTTTGGTGCATCGTCATGACCACAGGCTCTTGTCATCATGCCACATTGCATTTGAGCATCGTCATGTTATCATGCATATGCCTGTCTAAAACTATTTCCAAAAAGTCTATTTGTTTTCTACATTAGTCCCTTCTTTATCTCAAACTAAAACCCTAGTCTCTCTGAATATTTTGTCTATCTAAAACTACTTACAAAATCTTTTATCAAAAAATGAAAACAAATAAAATAAATAAAATCATTTTGTCTAGGGAGATAGCCACCAGTCAGGCCCAAGGCCCAACCGTAAGCCCGTCTACCACCCAGACAAATCCTAAACCTATCCCCAAATCCTAGACCCTCTAAACCTAAACCCTAACCAACACCACCCACTCCCTCCACCTACCGCTGCCACACCCCACCACCTATCGCCGCACACAACCACCCACTACACCACCCGATCGACCCAACCCTGCCACACTCGCTCCCTGGACCCACCCTGCAGACACGCACACCCTGCCGAACCGCACCCTGCCAGCGATGCAGCACGCAGGCATACGCGACACAACCTCCCACCCCGCACTAACCCCGCATCGCAACACGCCCGCGCGTCTACCCTGCGCCTCCTCGAACGAATCCCACCACCCGTCCGGCACTACCCCACCTACCCATGCCCGGCCCACCCCGCCGCAATTACTATCGCTCACCAACCCCCCGCGATCCCCTTCCCTGTCTTTCCCTCACGTTCTCAACCAAGCGCCGCCGCCACCTGCGCCCTGATGGCTGCAAGTGCACAGATCGTATGTAGCTAGTTTCGAAGTTAAGATGTCGATCGCACAGGGATCCCAAAGATAAGTGTTTATGGGTGAAGTCTCTGCCACACTCAAAGTTGTCATAGGTCTTTGAGTGAATTGACTGCAAGTGTTGAAATAAGAATAGAATTTGGATTAACTGAATGTATTTAAATAAAACTAAAATGTAAACTTTAGAATTAAAATGCATAAAAGTAAAGAACGATTTGTTTGTTGTTTTCTGCAGATGACAAAATAGGAGCAGGGAGATTCAGTTCATGATGATAGTGAATGTGCCAGGTGGATGAGTGATAAGTGTAACAATTATAATCTTATAAGTATGTGTCTAGGCGAGCAACCCATAATTTGTCGGAACTCCTCTTGGTATATTTCATCCCAACTTCAATAATCCTACTAGCATGTTACCACAACCATGGTCAGTCACTGGACGATTAAGATCCTTTAGGTTGCTTAGAAATTAAGCTCCTTGGATCGGACTAATGCAATAAGCACAGTGGTTCCTCGTGATCCTCGAGTCAACTAGGTTCCCATTGATATCCCCGTGTCACTCGGGGGGTCACCGGTCTGCTAGTGAACAAGATTCTATATATATAGAAGAAAGCATCGTGTTGTCTAGGCCCTTAATTGGACAACAAGCATTAAGAATCCCACAAATAGTAAAGCACACATAATATAGTAATTAAAATCAACCACAAACTTAATGGAAATTGTATAGGCACATCACATCTCACAAATCCCTTACATCTCCCACGCCCAAGGGAACTTACTCACACATGAGAGAAGAAAGCATCATCGATATAATTAAATAAATGGAGTTCTTCTTGATATTACTTTGGAGATCCACAGTAATAAATAGAAATAAATCTGACAAAATTCAAGATGGGAAGATCAATCTCAAACCCTAATCTTGCAAGGTGGAGATCTCTCTCTCTCTCACTCAAGTACAAGTAATGTCTATGGAGGTGTGGTGGCTAGGAGATCAAAGAGCATGGAGCGAGATGAAGAACGTCTTCTCCTTATTCTTCGGATCTCTTCTTTCTCCCTTCTGGATGGGATGGCGGCTCGTGTTTTCTATTTTCGACCTCGGCCTCTTCACGAAAGTTGTCCCTTTTAACAAGATAAAGCTGATGGTAACTATATGGCGGGAACTATAAGGCCGGAAAATATTCCCGCTGTATAGTTTCTCGTTAAATCTACCGTACGCTCCCCTTGATTGCTTCCAAAGCTGGGAGTAGGTGTAGTGGCTTGCATAGGCAAGGTTGGATAGCCCTGTATTTGCACACATGTAGTCGAAGTCCGCCATCAACCCTGCTGAGATGAGAAAGCCATCATCGGCCCATCGTGTGGGCAGCACCTTCCTTTCCAAAACCATGGCGTACTTGTTTTCGATCTCATCCCGGAGCCCCGAGCCTTCACCATGTTGGCGCTTTCTCTTGTGAAAAATACTACCGAGCTTATTCATCTTGATGCACTGAGATATTTCAACATAAAACCTTAGACATATAGTTTCTACATGATATATGAACGATTCTACGTGGAGGAATTCAATCCTAACATGAGAAATTAAAAGAGAAAATAAATAAAGCTTGAGTTCATCCACTAATTAAATGTGAGGATTTCAACCATGGAATTCTTAAAATAAAGCATGGATAGGGAGAGAAACATACCGATTTGTTGATTCCCCAACTCAAACGAACAAATCCACGAAGAATCAAGAGTTCTTGGTGGATTTCGAGAGGTTTGGAGAGAGAATATGAGAGAAATAATGAGGTGGAGGAGAAGCCCTAGCTACCCCGGGGCGTTTATGTGGTCGTGGCAAACTATACGGTGGGAGCTCACTACTAGGGAAATGGCCATTCGTGGCGCACCTAAAAAGATCATCTGTGGCGCACTAGGGGTGCGCCACTAGCCTTGCGCTACGGCTATCTCCTAGCCGTGGCGCACTGCCTAGTGCGCCACGGTTGTGTTGAGATAGGCGTAGCGCACCTACTAGTGCGCCACGGCTATGTGGGCTGGTGCGCTACGCGTAGGATCTTCTGTGGCGCACTGTGAAAGCTTCTGAGGTGCGCTTTAGGCGTAGTGCGCCACAAAAGGTAGGTCCTGTGCGCCACAGGTGTTTTTTTTGTTTTTTTTAATTTCCGAGCCAGATTATATACAATATTACAAGCACATATACACACACAGATACAAGATATACAATTATATATATAAATACACAATTTGAAAAACAAGTTTGAAACAAATACATATAGATAAGTATCATACATGAATACATATTATAAGTTACATTGCTTCGATCAAGTTACAAAGTAGTTGGTGACATGCGAATACATGTGTCGATCGAACAAGTTAGAGCTCGGAAGCTCTCCTAGACATCTAAACTAGCTAGACACAAACGCGGGATAAACAACCAAAGAAGATAAGCATGATCACCGCCGTGACGAAGGTGTAGGTCTTCATTCGGTTCCTTGTCCTAACACCCGCTAGATAGCGCGTGTATCTAGCTTCTGCCTCCGCCATAGTGTTGTACTCTTTGTAGCTATTGCCGCTGAAACGGTGCACCTGTCTCCGGCAGTCTTCCCATTCATCGTAGACTCCGGGAACCCGTCCCTTGTACACGACGTACCACGTCATCTATAAGTTGACAATAATAATTAACCGGTGATTAAAAAAAACATATATAATTAAAGTCGTATATGAAGATACACTTATAGAAAGTACTCCTAAATCAAAAAGACCAAAATCAAAAATCATGCCTCATATATAACTAGTTTCTTCGACACAAGAATATGCTACGATGGAACTGTTCGCCAAGTAGGATGCACAACACCTGGACCTGTGCATAGCACAAGGCAAACAATCCCATCGCAGCACATTCACATATAGTGTGCCACAACATTTCAATCATCGGCATTATTCTCGAAAAAGACCAAAGTAACTCGAAAAGAATGTCTCATATATATACATAGGTCGTTGGACACAGGAATATGCTACGACGGAACGGTTAGCCAAGTAGGATGCACAATTCCTGGACTTGTGCATATCACAAGGCTAACTATCTCGTCGTAGCACATTCACATATATATTGTGCCACGACATTTCAATCATCGGCATATTCTTGAAAAAGACCAAAGTAAATCAAAAAGAATGCCTCATATATATATACATAGGTCGTTGGACACAGGAATATGCTACGATGGAACTGTAAGCCAAGTAGGATGCACAGCATCTAGACTTGTGCATAACACAAGGCTTATAGTCCCGTCGTAGCACATTCACATATATATTATGCCACGACATTTCAATCATCGGTATTATTCTCGAAAAAGACCAAAGTAGCTCGAAAAGAATGCCTCATATATAACTAGCTAGGTCGTTGGACACATGAATATGCTACGACGGAACAGTCAGCCAAGTAGGATGCATAATTCCTGGACTTGTGCATATTACAAGGCTAACTATCTCGTCGTAGCACATTCACATATATATTGTGCCAAGACATTTCAATCATCAGCATTATTCTCCAAAAATACAAAAATAACTCGAAAAGAATGCCTCATATATATACATAGGTCGTTGGACACAGGAATATGCTACGATGGAACTGTGATCCAAGTAGGATGCACAAGACCTGGACTTGTGCATATCACAAGGCTCACAATCCCATCGTAGCACATTCACATATATAGTGTGCCACGACATTTCAATCATCGGCATTATTCTCGAAAAAAGAGTAAGGAAAAAAGGACCAAAGTGAGCAAAGAACCAAAGAGTAAGCAAAAAAACCAAGCATTGATTGATATATAATAATAATAAGCAAAAGAAGTAAGCGATGATTCATAAACCTAATAAGATAAGTATAGTAGCATGTACACTTGTCCACACACACACAAAGGTCATCTATAGTTTGTAACTACAACTAGGCCAACATCAAGCCTTCTGGCTCGGCTTAGGGAACGGGAGGACGCCTTGTCTCGTCATGAACTTCCTATAGTCACCCTGCATCTCTAGGCGATCTTCTATGTCACGGTTATTCGGGATATTTCCTCCGTAGAAGATCCCCCCCAAAGTCATGACATCACGAAAGATGATTGCCGCCGTAGAAGATCTGGCATGTTGATTATGGTGGTGACCAGACTCTCGCACACGTTTTTCGTGATATGCATGATGTCGAGGCTATGAGGCGTGCAGAGAAACTTCCAGTATGGCAACTCCCAGAAAACAAACCTTGTTTTCCATACCTTCATCAGCGGCTTGTCTTGTTGCTTCCTCTTTCGCTTCTTTCCAGGCTTAGGACAATCTTTCCAGTTTTTCAGCAACTCTTCCACTTCTTCGCTGCTCCTACGCTCTAGGATTCCTCGGGTCTCGGATTTGCCATCGAACAGGTCTCCACGTTTTCTCCATGGATCATTCTTGCCGAGCCACCTCCGGTGCGCCATGAACACAGTTTTCGATGACCCTGGATCTTTCTCTAGTTGGAGATAGCTTGTGTTATCCATGCACCTAACGCATGCGCAGAATCCTTGGATAACCTGCCCCGAGATATACCCGCAACCTGGATAGTCTTGCACCGTAGTGACCAACGCGGCTCTCATAGTGAAATAATCTTGTGCGACGGCGTCGTAAGTATTGGCTCCAGATTCCCATAACGTGGCTAGCTCCTCTTTCAACAGCCCGAGATACAGATTGATGTCGGTACCAGGTTGTTTCGGCCCTTGAATTAGCATACTCATTTGTGTGTACTTCTTCTTCATGCACAACCATGGAGGGAGGTTGTACATCCATACAAACACGGGCCAAGTGTTGTGCGTGCTGCTCTAGCTACCGAATGGATTGAGTCCATCGGTGCTCGCACCAAGCCTGATGTTCCTCGAATCTCCACCGAATTCTGGTAATTCGAGGTCCAATGCTTTCCACTGGCTAGCATCTGAAGGGTGCGTCAGCAGCTCATCCTTTTCGGGGTCATCATCATCATCTCCTGGCTTCTTCCTTTCCGCATGCCATCGCATGCGCTTCCTTAGGGTCCATGAAATAGCGCTGCAGACGAGGAGTGATAGGAAAGTACCATACCACTTTTCGAGGTGCTTTCTTCCCTTTCTTGTATCGACTCACGCCGCACACCGAACATGTGGTTTTCTCCGCGTCCTCGCCCCGATAAATGATGCAATCGTTGATGCATACGTGATATCTAACATGCGGTAGATCGAGAGGACAGACGATTTTCTTGGCGTCCTCGATACTAGTTGGACATGTGTTCCCCTCCGGGAGACGATCGTGCCAGAATGTCATCATATCGTCGAAGCTTGTGTCGCTCAATTTGTGTTTTTCCTTCATCTCCATAGCCTTGAGCGTTACATTCAACCGGGTATCATCGGGCCTGCATCCTTCATACAATGGAGTAACCGCGTCTTTCTCAACTTGCGCAAGCTTGGCTTTCTCTCTAGCGGAAGCCCTGGCGTTACTCGTCTGCTTGAGAAGCAGCTCTTGCACATAAGGGTCCCGCACCCAGCTTGACGTTGTTCCATCGTCGCCTGCTCCTCCGGCATCTAGATCATCATCATCCTGGTCTGCTTCCACACCTTCACCATCTCCAGGAGACTCTTCATCATCTCGCCCGTTCTCGCCGTGATGATGATCATCGTCATGTTGCCCACCTTCACCGTCTCCATCGTCTTCGTCATCGCTTATCTAACGAGTGTATCCATCCATGAAACCATGGCGGAGCAGGTGCGCCTGCAGATTCCCGGAATCTGGGTCGATCACCCAGTTGAGTTTGCATCTTCTACACGGACATCTTATATCCGTCTTGTTATTTCGTATCATGTCGGTCGTCGCACATTTCAAAAATCTAGCCACAATGTCTTCGCTCATTATGAGCACCATTTTTGCCTGCACGGTGTACACGGTACAATTAGAAGTCTATTAGAACCACATAATCAATGCATGCATGCAATGGTGTCGATAGAAAATTTCGGCATGACCTATCCTAAAATTAGGACCTTTGCGAAATGCCAAAGTCTTGCAAAAATGAAAATGAATCAACATTTTGGCAAAACAAATGGCAACTTGTTCACATACTAACACAAGAGAGAGAGACCGATCCATACACACATGAACATATCATTATCCTCTCCATACACACATGCATGAGCATCATCGATACTCTCCATATACACACACATATGACCATCGATCCTCTCATACACACATCATGAGCATCGATCATCTACATACATATGAGCATATCATCCATATACACATGAACACATCCTTACATGGACAACTTACCGAGATGAGAGACCAATCGCGAGAAAGATGGAAAGGAGAGGTGCGTGCGAGACCGGAGAAGGAGATGAGAGACCGGAGACCTTCCTCTATTACTTATGTAACATCCAAGGCAAGTTCTACATGCTAAAAATGGTGAATGGGTGGAGAAATTAAGGTGGGAAGGAGGAGATCCCGACTAGATCTAAGGAGGAAGAAGAAGGGGAAAGTGAAGTGTGGGGTGGTGGATGGTCACACATGTGCACATAAAGTGCAGCTGCCAAAAAAATCGCCACATCCGTGGCGCACTCTGCCCTAGTGCACCATAGGGAGTAGTAACATTCGTGGCGCACATGCCATAGTGCGCCACGGATGTGTCTGGACGTTTCACAGCAGAGAGGGGCATGCGCTTAGGCGTAGCGCACCCCCTCCATGTGTGCCACGGTTGACACTAACAACCGTAGCGCACCTACCCTATATGCGCTACGGATGTCTGGCGTGCAGCTAACACGGCCCTAGCCCACACATATTTGTGGCGCACTATGGTCATGTGCGCCACGGTTGTTCTAGTTACTAGTAGGGCACTGCCCATAGGTGAGCCACGCCTGTTTTAGCCGTGGGGCACTTCAACCATGTGAGCCACGGACGTGCTGATTACCTATAGCCATTTTCCTAGTAGTGGCTATACGACCGGGTTAAGTAGCTCCCACCGTATAGGTTTGGCGGCGGCGAGGGTTAGGGTTTATCCACGCCAGACCACAACTATACGGATGCAACTAAACGACCGGATAAAAATGGTCCCGCCGTATAGTTGGTCGTTAAACCTTCTGTATCCGAGACCCCTATTTTGAGAATTTTGTCTATAACTATACGATCATAGCTATACGGCTGGAATAAATATTCCCGTCGTATAGTTGGTCATTAGAACTCCTGGAACATGCTTTTTCGCCCAAATTTTCAGAGATTCACTTTTTAATCTGGCCAATATAATTTAGCTAGTTTCTACATATAAAACTCAAACTTTATTTTCTATAATAAATCTATGCTTATTCAATCGATATTTCTACTACGATTTGGCATCTGCATCTTCATGGGCGCGCTTCCGCAAGAATGTCTGTGAAAAACTATAGGAATGCGATAAACTTTTTATTATTAATCTTTATTTTATTTTTGTAATGGTTTGACTCCCATTAAACATTTATTAAGAATGGTTGAGTATTTCCACCCTTTTTCTGTTCTTGAATTCTTACCTTGGGTTGCCCTTTATCAAAGGCACTAACCACATGAACTCGTTTTGCCGGTAGAATATACCTTTATCTTGCTTCTAGTTTCTTTGGAAAATACTGGATGATTTCAGCATTATAAAC
Organism: Avena longiglumis; assembly: GCA_030063025.1. NCBI lineage: Eukaryota > Viridiplantae > Streptophyta > Magnoliopsida > Poales > Poaceae > Avena > Avena longiglumis. The sequence goes on from CP125976.1 coordinate 443,928,143, forward strand.
ATCAAAGATTATTTTTCCCTCGGCACAATCAACTAAAGCTCCTACAGTACTAAGAAAAGTTCTTCCAAGTATTATAGATATTTTTTCATCTTCTGGCATTTCAAGAATAATAAAGTCAGTGGAAATAACACGCTCATCTATTCTAAGTAGAACATCCTCAATCATACCAATAGGTTGTTTAGTGGATTTTTCAGTCATCTGTAAAGTGATAGAAATGGGGGAATACTCCCCTAATCCTAACCTTTTATAGAGGGAATATGGCATTACACTAGCTCCTGCACCTAAATCACATAAGGCATTATGAATATCAGTTTTGCCTATTGAACATGAAATAGATGGTATTCTGGGATCTCCTGATTTAGACAATAGCTTCCCATTAGAAGGGTAACTAGTCACCTTGGCAACGGTTTTAGTTATCTCTTTCTTTCTATTAAGAATATAACGGAGAAATTTAGAATAGGTAAGCAATTTTATTGCATCCGCAAATGGAATTTATAGACGAAGATCACCTAATGCTTTTGTAAAAGAGTCACAGATTACCTCATCCGGTGCTTTATTTTTGTGATCTGGATATGGAAGTTTCTTACTCTTATATTTTACCTTTTGTGGGGGATCAGGCTCTTTATTCTTTTCTATTGCAACTACTTCATCTTATTTGCTTGTTTATTTTTCTTTTTTTGGATAAACGGTCTCTACATCAGAGTCATAACTGTCATCATGTGCATCATTCTGCTCCTCCAAAGTTTGATCTTGTGTTTCTTGAGCAGTATCATCTTGAGGATCCACCAGCGTATCATCTTCTTGGCTTGCTTTGAGCGAGGCTTTTAACCTTCAATCTTTTTCAGCTTCATATTCTGGTGGTCCTAATGGTCCTTTAACAACTGCACCTCTCCTTGTAACAACATGAGTAGAAACAGGAATATTTATATCGTCTAGAAGAAAAATTTGATAACCAGATGCTATTTGTTCATATTGGGTTTCAATCTTACTAAGGTACTTGTGATATAATTTTATTTCTTAGACAATTTCATCATAAGTTTTTGTAAGTTCACCCAAAATTTTCTTGTGTCTTTGAAATTGCTTATGCAAGTTACTATGAGATTTGGCATGTAGATGTTTCAATTCTTGAAAAACTTTTCTAGTTTCATCCTGCTCAGTAAAAACTTGTAACAAATCTAATTTGTTTTCCTTAACAAGTTCAGAAGGTATACCTTTTTATTTCATGGTTTTGCGTACTTCAGGCATAAGATCAGGATTTATACGAAGTATTCCCTTTTCCGGCTTAGCACCAAAATCAGGATTATATACAGAATCATTCTTAGCCCTAGTAGACATCAATTCCAAACATGATTTAACAGTTAAAGTATTTATCGATCCTCTTGCAGATAAATCTAACAACTATCTGGATTGAGTATTAAGACCGTGGTAAAATTAAGTGGCAAACAATTGACTCAGAATAGCCATGATTAGGAATACTATTGATCATTCTAAATAATCTATCCCAAGCTTGTGGGTACTTTCTCCCACGTTCTGACCGAAGTTTCCTATATTCTATCTAATTTTTGTTACCTTTGTAAAAGGATTAAACCTGTTTATGAATTTAACAATGCAGTTTACCCAACATTTTACATAATGACGAGGGAGAGAATATAACCAGTCTAGAGCCTTACCTTTAAGAGACCAACGAAATAATTTTAAACGGGAAAAATCTCTTGGTATACCTTTTGGTCCAAGTGATGTTATCACATCGTCGAACACTCTAATATGTCTTCCGAGGTTTTCATCTTCCCTTCCACTAAAAGCTTTTTTCTGTAAAATTTTAATAATCTCGCCATCAAATCGATATTCTCTAACTCTAGGATTAGGAAATTCTATTGGTTGTTTAAGAAAGGCAGAATTTGGAGCATTGTATTCTCTGAGAGTTTTCTCAGGTTTCTTGGGAGATGTCCTATGAATGGACATGATTTCCATGAAATCACTTAGGTTTTCAACTTCAACCTTGTTCGATCTCAAAAGTTTTTCAATAATTTCCTCGCGCCTTTGAACAGGCACGCAATCAAGATAATCTGGTAGATAGGTCCTACCAGAGCGTGTAGACTCTTTGTCTCCTAGGGAGACCATCTTGTAATAGTAACACCTGAAATGTCAAGAGACAAACACTTAGCGCTTAGCTTCCCAACAACAGCGCTAGAAAATAGCTTGATGGTTGCAAGTGCATAGATTGTATGTAGCTAGTTTCGAATTTAAGATGTCGATCCCATAGGGAGCCCAAATGTAAGTGTTCATGGGTGAAGTCTCTGTCACACTCAAAGTTGTCATAGGTCTTCGAGTGAATTGACTTCAAGTGTTGAAATAAGAATATAATTTAGATTAAAGTAATGTATTTAAATAAAACTAAAATGTAAACTTCGAAATTAAAAAGCATAAAAGTAAAGAACGATATGTTTGTTCTTTTCTACAGATGAAAAAATAGGCGCGGGGAAATTCAGTTCATGGTGATAGTGAATGTGCCAGGTGGATGAGTGATAAGTGTAACTATTATAATCTTATAAGTATGTGTGTAGGCAAGCAACCCATAATTAACCAGAACTCCTCTTGGTAGATTTCATCCCAACTTCAATAATCCTACTAGCCTGTTACCACAACCATGGTCAGTCACTACACAATTAAGATCCTTTAGGTTGCTTATCAATTAAGCTCCTTGGATCGAACTAATGCAATAAGCATAGTGGTTTCTCGTGATCCTCGAGTCAACTAGTTTCCCATTGATATCCCTGTGTCACTCGGGGGGTCGTCGGTCTGTTAGTGAACAATATTCTATCTATACAGAACAAAGCATCATGTTGTCTGGGCTCTTAATTGGACAACAAGCATTAAGCATCCCATAAATAGTCAAACACACATAATATAGTAATTAAAATCAACCACAAACTTAATGGATTGTATAGGAACATCACATCTCACTAATCCCTTACATCTCCCACGCCCAAGGGAACTTACTCACATATGAGATAAGACAACATCATTGATATAATTAAATAAAGGGAGTTCTTCTTGATATTACCGTGGAGATCCACAATAAGAAATAGAAATAAATCCGACACAATTCAAGATGGGAAGATCAATCTCAAACCCTAATCTTGCAAGGTGGAGATCTCTCTCTCAAGTACAAGTAATGGCTATGGAGGTGTGGTGGCTAGGAGATCGAAGATCATGGAGAGAGATGAAGAACGTCTTCTTCTTCTCCGGATCTCTTCTTTCTCCCTTCTGTATGGGATGACAGATCGTGTATTCTGTTTTCGACCTCAGCCTCTTCACGAAATTTGTCCCTTTTAACAAGATGAAGTTGATGGCAACTATACGGCAGGAACTCTACGGCCGAAAATATATTTTCGCCATATAGTTGCTCGTTAAAGCTACTGTATGCTCCCCTTGATTGCTTCCAAAAAGAGACTTGCTTGTTTTCGTCTGAATATTGTGTTTTTGCTGTTAAAACCCTCTGTTGATATTCAAAACCTGAAACACAAATTAAAAACCAAGTTTTGTTTGCTACCTAAGTATTAGCGTTAGGTAAAGCTAGAAAACCATCAATATAAACCATAAAAAATGTGTTAAATCTCGCAACTATCACGCCCTGTTGGGGATATGCTATATGGGTATCCTTATAGCATGTCTCTTATCCGGCAAACCCGGGTGGCCCACAGTTGGTAGCATGGCCTATGGCCTGCTGGGCGGCCCATTTAGATGGATCCAGAAGTGAGGCCCATGCCGGATAAAGGAAGGCTACGGTGGAGTTACTAGCGTACCCGGAGCCTTGGAGTGCAAGATACACAAGACTAGTAATAGACAGTGTAGGACTCTACAACCTGTCCGGCTAGGACATTTCCCTGTAACCCTAGGACCTGGCGACTATATAAGCCGGGCCTATGGGAGCCTTTAGGGCATAGATACACACAACCTCGCACAGCGAACCTATCTCTGTAACTCTGCGTATTGCCCTTATAGTGATTTATAGCAGGAGTAGGATTCCGCCACCATCGTGGAATCTGAACCTGGGTAAGCTGTGTTACCTCATACCCGTCAACCGTCCGCCTTACCCCACGTCTATAAACACGCACTGTGAGGAACCCTCCATGGCGTACTCATCGGCAATACCACGACAGTTGGCACCCACCGTTGGGCAAGAGGCGCTCCAGGCTCTTCAGCGGGTGAGGACCAATATCTTCGCGGGACTCGGCAAAACCGTAGCCATCGGTCGTGTTCTCTTCTCCGGAAATGTTCCGATCGTCCCCCCTGATGAGTTCTGGATCCCGGCGAAGACGAACCCATCGCGGTGTTCGATCGTTCTTATCGGATACATCCACCTCTTCATCGGCGAAACCGACTCGGGCACTAGTTCCCTGGGAGTCGGAGGAGCACCAAGACCCGCACGGACCGCCTACGGGCTGGATACGTTCGTGGAAGGATCGATGTCGGATCTCTCTTTGGAGTTTTCCGACAAAGATCGGAAAGCACCAAGGCCCGCACGGACCGCCTGCGGGCAAGATACGTTCGCGGAAGGATCGATGTCGGATCTCTCCTCGGAGTTTGCCGACAAAGATCGGAAAAATTCAAGTTCCACCCAAACCGCCCCTGTGAAGGATATAAAGGTGGAAGATCACTGCAAATCCGCCAGCTTCATCCGTGCGTCTGGACAGCAGAAATCTAAGTTCGTCGGCGTGGTTACCATCTTCGATCTGGCGCGCTGCGTTCAGAGAGAGGGCGAAAACCCCCGCGATTACCTAGCCAGGTGGCTTTGTATATGAGCAGATCTGGCCCACTACCCCAATATGATGCTATCTATCACTTTGTGGAAGGACTGGACCACGGCACACTTCACCGACATTCTCTAAGACGGCAGCAGGCGTCAGGACGCCTTACCTTCGAAGGCATGGTGAACACCGTCAACAACTATGCGGAGGCCGAAGCGGCAGCTCAGACAGCGCTTGAGCTCAATGATGGAGCCCCTCCGATTCAGCCACCGCCACCACCGCCTCCGGCCGCCATCATCACAGCAGCACCACCACCTCCAGTCATCGTCGAGGCCGTTGCACCTCCACCGCCCGTCATCGAGGAAGTCCTGGCATCCTCCGACTCTGTCATTGACGCGCTTTATGCTGATTTCAGTGCAGATTCAGAGGAGATAGACTTTAGTCCATAAGAGATAGACTCCGCTATGCAGGAGATGGAGGAGGAGTACTCGCGCGACGAGCAAGCCAACAACACCGGCACGTCTCGAGGGGTGTTCGTCACCATTGGGACGGCGATGGATGAAGACCAGCCCGGACAAGCTTCACCTACAGTGCTGGAAAAGGGGAAGGGGCCACTTATTGCTGCTGGCATTGATCACGCAAAGGTCATGCCCCCTCCGCCTAACCCAGTGCAGCAGCCGCAGGAGCTCGACACCGGCCCGAGCAACAATAACACTGCAAACTTGCCGCCTCCTGCATCTACGTCGGCAGCAGCCCATGTTACTCCAGCTGATAGACTTGCTCATATCCGGAACGTGACCCAGCTTGACGAGAAGCGCTAACAGTTGCTGGAGGAAGCGCATGCCATCGTGGAGCAAGGCGCTAAACAAGATCGAGATCTGGTCAACGCACAGAAGTCCATAGAGAAAGCTAGAGCAATGGAGGCCGAGTACAAGACTTTGCTGCAGCAGCAGAAGACTAAGAAAGCTCCGGCTCGCGTCATCAATGATTCTGGTGTACAGCGCAACCTAGGATGGGCTCCCTCAAAACTGGCACAGGCCAAGCCATACATTGACAGTGAAGGCAAGCAGGTGATGCCCACCCCACTCCTTAACCTCGCCGTCGCAAAGACCCTTCTGGAGCAGGATAGATCGCCTGAGGCAGTAGAATAGATCCATGACCTAGTGTCCAAGGCGGTGAAGTAGTAGGAAAAGGCCACCTCTCGGAGGCTTGAGTCTGACCCAGCGCTCCGGGGGCTACTGTTGGGGATATGCTATATGGGTATCCTTATAGCATGTCTCTTATCCGGCTAACCCGGGTGGCCCACAGTTGGTAGCATGGCCTATGGCCTGCTGGGAAGCCCAGTTAGATGGATCCAGAATTGAGGCCCATGCCGGATAAAGGAAGGCTACAGTGGAGTTACTAGCGTACCCGGAGCCTTGGAGTGCAAGATACACAAGAATAGTAATAGACAGTGTAGGACTCTGTAACCTGTCTGGCTAGGACGTTTCCCTGTAACCCTAGGACCTGGCGACTATATAAGTCGGGCCTATGGGAGCCTTTAGGGCATCGATACACACAACCTCGCACAGCGAACCTATCTCTGTAACTTGGCGTATTTCCCTTATAGTGATTTATAGCAGGAGTAGGATTCCGCCACCGTCGTGGAATCTGAACCTGGGTAAGCTGTGTTACCTCGTACCCGTCAACCGTCCGCCTTATCCCACGTCTCTAAACACGCACTGTGAGGACCCCTCCATGGCGTACTCGTCGGCAATACCACGACACACCCCTCTGCCAGCGTCCTCCCTTGTTGGCCCGCCTCTCTTGTGTCCAAGCTTCCGCAGCGCCACCCCACGCCCGCGTGAGCCCAGCGCCTGATGTCGCCCGCTTGAGCCGTGAGCTCCCCCGTCCCCTGCTATCGCCCGCAATCCCCTTCTGCTCGGCCGCGGCCCCGCTTGTCCCCGCTTTGCTCGACCGCCGCAGGCATCTGCATCCGCTAGAGCCTGGGACCCCAGCGCCGCCGCCCCTGATGTAGGCTATCCTCGTGCCTATCCTCTACCTCGCCAGCCGTCTCGGTGCCAGAACCAGAGAACCCCAATGCCAGCTTCGCGTCATCCCGCTGCAGATCCCCCGGCAGAGCTCGCCCTCTCCTCTCTGTCTCTCTGCCATGTTAACATGGACAATGTATGCTCCGGCAATATCTACTGAAACCTCTCTCTATTCTTCTGCATGGATCCTAGTCTCAATCCTTGTTGTCATGGTAGCCGCTGCCAGCGTGCACCCTCTGCAATGCTCGTGACCCTGCCTCCTTCTTGGCCGTAGCACCTTCGTCGCTCCATGTTGGCGAGTCCAGTACCGCTCAGCTTCACCCAGGCCACAACTCGAGGCCACCATGGTTCTTCCATGTTTCAATATAGGTATGTGGTGGGTATCTTGTGTCCTCTGTTCTCGCTTGTAACATGTGTGTTCTTGTTTGCATGTGAACTGTGTGTTCCTGCGAACTCTTCAACTAGACCCATGGGTTTAACATCTTTTTTGCGCCATATTCCATCCTCATGGTGTCATCTATAACAAAGAAACCATGACAAGATCGTCTCCGACTTTCGTTGCATTTCCGTCAAAACCTTCTGAAGACCCAAGTGTTGCTACAAGATTGATCAATATTGGTGAACATGGAACCCGAAGCACCACGGTGTACCACTAGGTGACGAGGTTTAATCTCATCAATGCCCATTTTTCTGGACTTGGGTTATGGAGAAGATGGGGATGCTGGAGATCGTGGAACGGTTAACAGACAAGCAACCAGGGGACACGAGATTTACCCAGGTTCAGGCCCCCAGAGGGAAAACCCTACTCTTGCTTGCCTGCTCTTGATTACGGCGGAACCGAAGGTTACAAGGGTGCGCAGATGCAATCTCGCGTGGAGGTGTGTATGCGGTGGTGTGTGAGAGATTGTAAGAGAGCCTCCTCGTCGTGCCCTCCTGGCCCTTATATAGAGATAGGCAGGTCCCAGGCACAGATCGAGTCGGTTACAGGTTTTAGGGTTTTACCTCCAAGGATAGTTGCTCTCCAAGGATCCGAAGGCGTCATGGGCCCTGGCCACCCGAAAGTCTTCATGGGCCGACGTATATTTGTCGTGGGCCTTCCTTGGGCTGGACTAGGTATGCTGATGTCGTGTACCCGCGGGGTATAACCATGTCACTAGCCCCCGAGTGCTCAGTCGAATCGTAGATTCGGCTGAGGACTCTTCAATCCTTCGGGTGCAACTCTGTCTTTCAAGAGAATGTGTAGGGATTGTGGATGCGTGTGCCTGACTCTCCCGACGGATCGGGGTCAGTTAACTGCCTTAGGACAAAACAACACGATCTTCTTCAGGTTCAAGTCCCTCGACTCGAACCTGGAACATATGCTGGCGTAATTAGACTCAGGTCGTGGAGGACTTATAGGAGTGGAATTCCAGTGAAATTAAATGATGTACCCAACGCGTCTGTCGGGATTTTTCATCGCGCTTGTTAGCACGGAATCATACTAGCAGAGCACGGTCGTGTGTGTTGCCAGGCCATTAGATGATATCTATAGGTCTTATCTTTGCGTCGCAGACACAACATCTGAATGTTTATCACCGCGGAGGTGTTTCGGGTGGCCAAGGAGAATGTTGCTCACTCAGCGTTTAATTAGGGCAAAGTTACCGAAAAAATGTTGCATGATGATCCCAAGGATCGCAGTCGAAGAATTCATAGGATGCGCGACCGACGCTCCCTATGGGAGTAGCCCCCGAGTGTCTGTTTGAGTCGTAGACTCGAGCAGGGACTTTAATTTAGCTGTTTTTCAGCTTCAGGTCCGTAGGACACAAATTTTTTGGATGCTTGAATCCATGCTCCCTATGGGAGTAGCCCCCAAGTCTGTAGTGGAGTCGCAGACTCGACGTAGGACTCGAAGAAATAGTTCAGTGTTGTAGTGTTTTGTTCATTTTCGGGTGCGCGGCCAGCGCTCCTGATAGGAGTAGCCCCCGAGTAGTTAGTCGAATCGTAGATTCGAGTGAGTACTCTTAGCTTTGTAGCCGAAGAATTGTGGCCTTTGCTAGTATAGCTTTTGATGACGTCAGTGCTGACGATCGGTGACCTCAAGCGCCTGTTGCGCCAGAGATGACGTGACTGGACGAACATGGGTCCCACCTTCTGACCTTGAATTGACCGGTCACGCGTGGCGTGGAGATAATTATGGTGTTGCCACGATTTCTGCGCATAGTGGACGGCGTGTGAGCGACGGTTCACTGTTGTACTGACACGTGGACGGTCAGATTTTGCATTTGGCGCTAGGTATTCTCGATGGACGGTTGAAGTGCATCGTCTTTGTCCTTATAATCTATGGGGAAAAATTAATCTGTTTTCACTGCAGCCATTCTTGTTTCACTGCTCCAATCTTCTCTAAGCGTTCTTGCTGCGTGCTGGAATATCCTCGAACATTTCCTTCTTCGATCCTAGGTTCTCGCGGCCGCACCGTAATGGGGAATCCTAAGAAGTCTTCTTCTGCGGTTGGCACCAGCACTGTTGGGGGCAAGAAAAGTGTTGCCGTTGCCCGTGTCACCGACGGTGGCTGGCGGCGATCGGAGACGCGGGAGAGTGATCTCCGCAAGCTTCGTGAGCGGGGCTTGATCCCGTAGGATAGGGAGGCCGTCAAACTCCCTGGCAACGAGGTAATTCCCCGTCCCCCCACTGGGTTTCGGGTTATGTTCCTCGCATTTGTCCTTCGGGGCTTTTCCTTCCCAGTCCACAATTTCCTTCGTGGACTGATTTTTCTTTACGACATCTAGCTGCATCATCTTTCCCCCAACTCTCTTCTTCACATTGCTTGTTTAGTTAATTTCTGCGAGTGTTGGCTCGGTATCGAGCCGCACTTTGGCCTCTTCCGGAAACTCTATTCCGTGAAGAGGCAATCTGGTTCTGATGGTGTTTATCCCATTGGGGGTTGCATCATCTCCCTTCGATCCAATCTTCTTTTCTTCTCTTTTTCCATGTCCAAATCTGTCTAGTACTGGTGGAGGCGATGGTTTTACACCCGCGACTCCACGATAGCTGGGCAAGATTTTGGTCTTGCTCCTTTTGACCCCTCCCAAAAGATTGAGCCGAAGAGGTCCTAGAAGAACCAGATCTTGGATGGTGAGGTAGCGGACATATAGACTCTCTATTGTCGCGTGGAGGATCTCCAGCTGATTCTGGATAAGGAGGTGAACGGTGTGGATGTCATCCGCACTTTTCTCAAACGTCGGGTGCAGCCGCTCCAGGCTAGGGCGCACCCGATGTTCCTTTATGCTGGTCGTCGTGATCCGACTACGGTTTCGGCTGAAGAATTCTCCAAGGGAGATCTCGACGGGGTCCTTCGCCCGCTGCTGAAGTTCAAGGCTGGAGAGGATATCCCGGGGAAGTCGCTGACTTCTCCGTTCTCTGCTTCTCGTCCGGTTCCACAGGTGTAGATCCAGGACGTGCGCGTGGCGCTATTTTCGACTGCGTTTTTCTTGCATTTATTTTCCTGCTAACAAATTTGCTTCTTTTGTGTAGGAGTTCAAGGTGCCGGGCATGTCGCCTCCATTGCCCGAAGTATTCCCGGATGCTCCAGATAATGAGGTGGTGGACTCCATGTCCGAGCTTCCATCGGCGTGGTCTCCGGCTGAAGAAGCCAATGAGTCGAGCGAGGATCACACTCGCAAGCGCACGAGGAGCTCCAGCGAGTCGTCGGATGCCTCAACTCCACCGACCCCCAGGAACCCGTTGTGCCTTGAACGTCACAGTGATGGGCATGGGGCTCTTCCTCTCCAATTCCTGCCGTTCCCATGCGGGCTGTGGCACCGCACCCGCCGGCGAAGCGGAAGAAGGAAGAAAAGAAGGAAGAGAATAAAGAGTAGAAGAAGGTCCGGAATACCCCTCCTGTCTTCGACTTGAACGATCTTGACTCGTAAGTTTCCTCAGTCATGTTTTGATTTCTCTTGCCTGTTTACCTTGCGTTGTGCTGATTTGTCCTTGTGTAGCCACTCCTCCGACGACTCCTCCAGTGATGGTACTCAGGAGATGATGGGGGAGTCGAAGGTCGTTCTTCCTCCTCCTCAGACGGTGGCCACCTCTAAAGGCGCTGCTCCAGACCCTTCTTCGCAGGAGATTCGGGTGGTTGCGCCTCAGAAGGCTGCGAGCGGACCTTCGGAGTCGCTGTCAAATCATGTAAGTAATTCTGTTTTCTGCCACGGGGGAGCCCCCGAGCCTTTTCGGATGATCTGTTGATTTTTCTTTTCTTCCCACCTCGGGGGGAGCCCCCGGGCATCTGTAGGGTATTTTGTTGTTCGTTTTTCCTTCGAGTCTTGGGGGGATCCCCCGAGCATTTTTTGTATGTGTAACTTGCTTCTGCTCGTTCTTTTGGGTGTAGTCCCCGAGCCATTCTTTTGACTAGTAGTTCTTTTTTGCAGCCTTTTGTGCAAGGTGCCAACCAACTGATGCAGCAGCACCTGGTGTTGGAGGCCAGCCTCAAACAACTTCAAGGTATTTTTATGCCTTGGTCTTTTGCTTCTTCTTGCATTTTTGTCCTTTGATCCGACAAGTGTGTTGCTGACTGCAGAGGATCACAACACCTCTCTTCGTGATATTGATGCTCTCAAAAAGAGCCTCGGTCAAGCGGAGAAGAAGGCCGAGGTCGCCGTTGGTGCAAGGGAGCGCCTCGAGCTGGAGTTGGCCAACGCGGCCAAGGCTAAGGAGCGCCTACAGCAGGAGGCTACGGACCGCGAGGAGCAGCTCGCCACCGCCACGGCTTCGCGCGAGAGAGAGGTGGCCGGCAAGCTTATGGCGGCTGCCAAGGATGTTTCAGGTGAGTATCTCCGCCTTCCTCTTTTTGATTTTCTTGTCTTTCTTTTGTAGTGCTTTTATTCATTCTGCTTCCTTTGTTGTCTTAGATGCCGCGGGCATCGAGTTTGATCGTGGTGCTCTGGAGCACGGGAGCGCTCTGGATGATGCTACTGCGGCGGTCGAAGACCGCTGCAGTACCGTTGTCAACTCGCTTGCCAAGGCCAAGGAGGTCCTTGGGCGCTTCTACAAGGATCTTGTCCCCAAGGGTGTGGCCCTCGAAGATGTTGATGCCTTGGTGGAGGCGCTGTCAGCCGAAGCACCTGCAACGTACAAGTGCAAGCAGAAGGGCATCGGCGCATCCGTCGGGTTGGCAATGGCCTTGGCGGATGGAGCGGAGCTGGACCTTCCTCAGGTCACTTCCCGGATGCCGACGACTGCTAATGGATCCGAGGTAGCCTTCGCCACCTATGCTGCTCGCTGTAAGCGTTACGGACCAAAGCTGATTGATCTGCTGGCCGAGTACACACTAAGGCAGCAGGGGGAAGCCAAGGCGAGGCAGTCCGGCTCCGCGGCTACTCAGGGTGCAGCTTCGTAGGCGTTGTAGCTATAGGATAGTTGTAGCTTCTTTTGTTGTAATTATTTTGATGAACAATCCTTGTTCCACGTAGTGTCTTTTGCTGCAATTAATGAATCTGCTGAGTTATGTGCTCCTTCATCTGCTTGTTCATGTCTTTGTCTTTCTGTTAATCTAGGGTCCTTTGGGTGATGATCGTGTTGAAACTTCGTTTGCGGTGCAGCTGCGGCCATCCCTGGATGATGCGTCACAGCTTGTGTTTCTTCGAGACCGCATCCGTAGCCTCAAGAAAGAGTTGCTTGGGGTACGTGGCCACGCTGACGTTTGGAAATCCAAAGCGGATCGAGGCGCTACCAGAGAGGAGTACTTGATGGCGGAGTTGCTTCGCTTGTCCGAACAGCTTCAGTGTGAGTTTTTTGAGCTGTTGCCCGTTACTTCGGATGTGCCTGCTAGCTTTTCATCTTACTCTTCTGCAAGTATTGCAGGTGCTAACATTGCTCCAAGGGAGGAGAAGGAGCGTGTTGCTGTTCGGATCAACTGCTTGACTTAGCAGGACATGGAGGCCGGCGGGTTCTTCTGGATGGACCATCATCGTGCCATGGTCCTTGCGATGGTGAAGGATCGCTTTCATCAGGTATCACGGGTGCTTCGTCAGGTGAAGTCTTCGCTCGCGTCGGTTCTACATGTAATGTTTTCGCTGGATGATGCGTCGTCGACTCTCTCTGGTCTGATGTCAAAGTTTCGGAATGTGCATCATGTCAGGGAATTGGTACGGCATCAGCTCGTCACAGGGGTGAAGGCTGCGCTCTCCCTTGTACGGTTACATCGTCCTGATTTAGATCTATCTGTTGTGGCGGCTGGGCCGCCTCTTCGGCCAGATGGTGGCGAGTGGGATATGCGTCCGCATTATGCGGCTGTAAGGCAGTATGCCGAACCGATCGTAGATCTGTTTGAGCAGCGTGCTCAGGTTATTCTTCAGAATAGGTAGTGCCTGTAAAAAAGATAGATGTAAAATTTGTATACATTTGACTGGGCGTGTTTTGCCCTTTGTTATAAAGGTTTGGTTGTTGTTTTAGCACGTAGTGCTTTGTTCGTATACGTGTCCTTTTCGTTAGCCTGATGTGGTCAGCTACTCAGGTGTACACGTGTTATCCTCAGTCGACGAAGTCGTGAGGTGGGGGGAGCCCCCGAGTGCGTTTGTAGCATGGAGTAAAAGTGCGAATAGTAAACAAATTTTTGGGGCGAGACACTTAGCTTTATTCATATCGTAATGGAGGAGGTACATTGTTCGGCTGAGTAGCCTTGGCTGAATAGCCTTATTGAAAGTAAAAGAGGGAGGTAGCTAGGGGTAGAACCGTCGCAGTTGTGCGACGTTCCATGTATTGGAGTATGCGACTCCAGACTCCACGTGCTTGAGGCGATAGGCGCCACCTGGGATGACTTCAGTGACGATGTAGGGTCTTTACCATGGTGACTCGAATTTCTTCGGTCGCTCTTGCTTGAGTCTCAACACTAGGTCTCCTTCGACGAAGGACCTTGGGCGCAGCCGTCGGCTGTGGTAGTTGCGGAGACTCTGCTGGTACACCGCTGATCGAGCTGCTGCTATGTCTCGCGCTTCGTCGAGTGTGTCGACGGCGTCTTCGAGTGCAGTCGTGGATTCGGCTTCGCTATAAGCGACGACTCGTGGGGCCTGGTGGCTTACTTCGGCTGGTAGCACGGCTTCGGCTCCATGCACCATGAAGAATGGCGTGTAGCCGGTTGAGCTGTTTGGTGTTGTATGCAGGCTCCATAGGACGAAGGGTAGCTCTTTCGTCCAGGCTCCGGCGAGTCGCTCGAGTGGGATCATGAGGCGCTTCTTGATGCCAGCGCCGATTAGGCCATTGGCCTTCACCACCTGCCCGTTCGTTTGCGGGTGTGCCACTGAGGCGTGTGTGATATTGATTCCGAGGCCTTCGCAGAAGTCCTGGAATTCTTTGGAGATGAAGTTCGATCCATTGTCGGTGATGATGCTATGTGGTAGGCCAAACCTGTAGACAATGGATTCAAAGAACTTGACGGCAGTCTTGCCCTTTTGGTTAGTGACCGGCATGGCCTCAATCCACTTGGTGAATTTGTCAACTGCGACCAGGAGATACATGTGTCCCCCTTTCGAAGACCTTGGTAGTTTGCCGATCATGTCGAGGCCCCATTGGGCAAAAGGCCAGGCCAAAGGTATGGGCCTGAGCTCTGACCCAGGTGCGTGTGGTTTGCTGGCGAACCTTTGGCAGCCGTTGCATCTTCGGACGATGTCCTTGGCGTCGTTCATGGCCGTTGGCCAGTAGAATCCGGCTCGTAGAGCTTTAGCGACAAGGGAGAGGCTGCCTGCATGATGGCCGCAGATTCCCTCGTGGATGTCTTGGAGGAGGGTTTTTCCGTCGCCGATGGTGACGCACCTTTGTAGTACACCCGAAATGTTGCGCTTGTAAAGCTCGCCATTGATGATGGTGAAGGCTTTGGACCGACGAGATATGCGACGGGCATCCGTCGGGCTATCAGGCAGTTCTCCGTTTATCAAGTACCGGAGGTATGGTCGTGTCCAAGTTTCTTCGACTACCATGACCTCCATCAGGTTGACCACAACGACCTCTGTGTCTAGATTTTCGGGTCCTTCTTGACCATCGAGTAGCGCGGCCCCCGAGTGTTCTGCTTCTTCGGGTAATCCCTTGGGGAATTTCCGCTTGATGGATGGCACGCAGATCTGTTCAAGGAACACACCTGGCGGCACCCGTGCGCAGGTGGAGCCGATGTTGGAGAGTCTGTCGGCCTCCTCGTTGCTTTCTCTTCCAACGTGCCGAAGCTCGCGGCCATCGAAGTCTCCTTCGAGTGCGTTGTAGAGTGGGTGGTACGCAATCATGTTGATGGCGTGCGCATCACACTCGTTCATCGTCTGTTGGATGACGAGGTTGGAGTCACCGTAGATGACTAGGCGTGTTGCGTCGCAGATCTTTTCCATCCTCATGCCGTGGATGAGGGCCTCGTATTCTGCTTCGTTGTTGGAAGCTCGAAACTTCATCTGGAGGACGTACTTCATCTTATCACCCTGCAGGGAGGTCAGTATGACCCCGGATCCTGCTCCGTCTTCACGCTTGGAGCCGTCGAAGTGCATCGTCCATGACTGTGTCATGTCTGGGGTGTCTGGCAGCTGAAGCTCCATCCAGTGTACAAGGAAGTCCGGGAGGACTTGAGACTTGATCGCGTGGCGTTTCTCATAGATGATGTCTAGAGGCGACAGCTCGATGCCCCACATAGCCACATGACATGTGGCCTCTGGGTTGTTCAGGATGCTGTTCAGGGGTGCCTCGTTGACGACCATCACCTGGTGCTCCTGGAAGTAGTGGATCAACCGACGAGCCGTCATGAACACGCCGTAGGCGAGTTTTTTTGTAGTGAGGCTACCTCTGTTTTGTTGGCGTCAATACCTCGCTGAGGTAGTATATTGGGTGTTGGACCCCATGGGTCTTGCCCTCTTCGGGTCGCTCGACCACCAGTACGGTGCTCACTACCTGGTGTGTAGCTGCTATGTACAGCAGTAGGGGCTCGCGCTCCTTTGGCGTGACCAAGACGGGCGAGGTAGAGAGCAGCCGCTTTAGATCTTCGAATGCGTCATCCGCCTCAGGCGTCCACTTGAATTTGTCTGCCTTGCGCAGCAGCTGGTAGAATGGCAGTGCTTTCTCGCCCATGCGGCTGATGAACCTGCTTAATGCCGCTATTCGTCCTGCAAGCTGCTGGACACCTTTGAGGTTTTTCGGATTCTCCATGGCCATTATGGCCCGTATTTTCTTCGGGTTCGCCTCGATCCCTCGCTGGGAGATGAAGTAACCAAGCAGCTGACCCGATGGGATGCCGAAGGCGCACTTTTCAGGGTTAAGCTTGATCCTGTAGCGATCAAGATTATCGAACGTCTCACAGAGATCGTCGATGAGCGTTCTCGCCTCCCTGGTTTTGATGACTATGTCGTCGACATAGACTTGGACATTGCGACCGATCTGGTTTTTTAGGCATGCCTGCAAGCACCGCTGGTACGTGGCACCTGCGTTCTTTAGCCCAAAGGCCATTGTGTTGTAGCAGAACACTCCGAACGGCGTGATGAACGCTGTTTTCTCCTGATCTTCGACTTTGAGTCGAATCTGGTTGTAGCCTGAGTAGGCGTCGAGGAAGGAGAGTTTCTCGCATCCTGCAGTAGAATCGATGATCTGATCGATCCGAGGGAGAGGGAAATGGTCCTTTGGGCAGTGCTTGTTCAGCGACGTGAAGTCCACGCACATCCGTAGGATGTCCGTGTCCTTTTTGGGGACCATCACTGTATTGGCGAGCCACTCGCTTTCTTTAATCTCCCTGATGAAGTTTGCAGCGAGTAGTCTGTTGACTTCAATCCCTATGGCTTCGGCCCGGGGCTCGGACAGTCTCCGGATGGACTGCTTGACGGGCTTGGCATCTGGAAAGAAGTTGAGTGCATGCCCGGCGAATTCCCTGGGAACTCCTGGCATGTCCGCAGGACACCAGGCGAAGATTTCCCAGCGCTCACGGAGAAATTCGACGAGCGCGCTTTCCTATGCGGGGCTAAGATCGTTTGCAATCAGCGCCGTCTTGGAGGCATCCGTCGGGTGTACCTGCACCTTCTTTGTGTTGACGGTGGAGTCGAAAGACATATCAGGTGTGTTTTGCTGTGCGACTGGGGGTGCCCCATTGTCCGTCACCTCGCGGAGCCTTACGAGCTCCTCTTGCATGACGAATGACTGGGAGATTCTGTTGAAGTCCCTGTCGCAGTGGTCCGGTCGGGTGAACCTCCCGTGGACCGTGATGTCGCCCCTAGGTCCTGGCATCTTGAGTAGCAGGTACGCGTAGTGTGGTACTGCCAGGAACCTTGCGAATGCTACACGCCCGAGGATGGCGTGGTATTGTGATGGCCAGTCCACCACTTTGAACTCGAGCCGCTCGCATCGGAAGTTATCCGGTTTGCCAAAGATGACGTCGAGCCATATCTTTCCCAGGGGGAATATGCCCTTTCCTGGAACTATGCCATGGAACGTTGTGTCTGACTGTTCCAGGCTGCACAGTGGGATCCGCATTGCTGCTAGGGTGCTTGCGAACATCAGGTTGATGCCGCTGCCACCGTCCATGAAGACGCGGCTCATCTCGAAACCTCCGATCTGCGCCTCAAGCACCAGGGCAGCATGACCTGGGCGAGGGACCTTGCAAGGGTGATCCGAACAGCTGAACGTGATGCAGGACTACGATCCACTGAGGTACTCAGGGATGGCGGGTGGAGCTGTCACGGCCAGGTTAATCTGACGAGTGATTTTCTTCTGCATCCTATTTGTTGGGCGCCCTTTTTGGATCATCAGCGCTCCTTTCGGCGGGGGATACCCGTGCCTACCGTTATTCTGTGCTGGTGCGACTGGGTGGTTCGGGCTTCCTACAGGTGGCGGTGGAGGAGCTCCATGCGCTATCTCGCCTGGTGCGGGTGCGTTCCCGAATCCAGGGTTTTGGGCTTGCTGCCTCATCTGAGCCATGCTTTCGCTGAGTTTCTGGAACTCGCGGCAGTCCTTGAGCATGTGGCTTGCCTTCTTCTTACCATCCTGCTTGTCGATGTAGAAGTGGATGGTGCATGGACCCGACAGTTTTTATGTCGAGGGTCGCTGTCAAATCATGGCGCTTCCACGACTGTGTTGGGCGTCCTCCATCGTGGAAATTGCCTCCGCGGTATCCGTCGCTGTTGCGGTTGGCATCGCTGCGGCGGTCGGCGTAGCCAGCCGCGACCATGTCGGGTCCATCGCGATCGTCGTAGACGCGTGATCTCCTCTTGCTACGGCGTTCTCGTCGTCGGCCGTAGTCTTCCTCTTCCTCCGAGTGCGCTCGGTGGATGGAGTCCTCGCCGTCGGCCCACCTGTTGGCGATGTCCATGAGGTGGTCGAGTGTCTTGGGCTTGACGCACCCAAGTTCTTCCTTGAAGTCCTGGCGCTTGACGCCGTCCTTGAAGGTGTCGATAGCCCTTTCTTCGAAGATGTGCGCCGTGGAGTTCTTGGTGTTGGACCAGCGCAGTATGTATGAGCGAATGGATTCGCCCGTTCATTGAGTACAGGCTCGCAACTCCTCGATCGAGGAAGGCCTCTTGCTGGTGCCTTTGAAGTTTCGGACAAAACTATATGCCAGCTCCTCCCAACTTCGGATGGATCCTGAGGATAGGCTGCTTAGCCAGATCCGAGTTGCGCCTGCCAACTGCAGTTGAAGGCATTGCATGGCGGTTTCCCTGCTTCCACCATGCATCTTGACGGACGACAAGTGGTCGCTGAGCCACGCCTTGGGGTCTTGTGTGCCGTAGAATTTCGGGAGTGTCCGAAGGGAGCTTGAAGTTTCACGGCATCCTTGTCCATCGGACAGATCTGCTGAAGCATCGAGCTCCGCAGAGTTCTCCTTCATCTTCATCCATTTCAGATTCAGACGAGCATACGCGCTTGGCGCGTGGATCTTGTGCTGCGTTAGTTCGTTTCGAGCGTCGTAGTCGCGACTGCGATGGCGTGAGCTCTTATGCCTTCGAGGAAGGTCATGCTCTTCATCCTCGGATGAGGGTGTGGGGCTGCGATTGAATCTGACCGCGGCCTTCTTTTTTGGCTCCGCAGGAGCTTCTCCGTGGAGCGCAGCTCCAACGAGTCCGAGTCCGGTAAGCGCGGACTTGTGCATGGCCCTCTTCGGGTCCCCCTCCGGAGGTGGGTGGGACGCGAGGTACGCGGTGGCTTCCATGATCGCGGCTTATGGCGTTTTTGGGATGACGTTGCCGTCGGCGTCCATCTCCATGAAGGACGCGTTGAGGGCTCGGGTCACCTCGCGACGCTCTTTGGGGTCCATGTTCTCCATCCGAGAACGGTGCCTGTTGCCGTTGTTGTCGTGCGAGCTAGAGCCAATGCCCATGGCGGAGAGCGCAGATCGTCGCGCACTGGACTCCGAAGCTGGTTGCTTGCACTTGTCAAGCACTTCCTGCATCTTGATCTGCTTCTTGTGATCCTCGATGAGGAGCATGTGG
Organism: Avena longiglumis; assembly: GCA_030063025.1. Lineage (NCBI taxonomy): Eukaryota > Viridiplantae > Streptophyta > Magnoliopsida > Poales > Poaceae > Avena > Avena longiglumis. The sequence goes on from CP125976.1 coordinate 443,947,337, forward strand.
TATGCCATCAGTAGATCTTGTGAGGCATCGGCGGGCAGGATCTTGTTGCCTGCCACGGCCTCGCGTGCTTGAGCCCATCCCTCCTCGTCGACGTGGATGACCCAGTTGTTGTTTTCCTCGTTGGGTGGGGGGATTGGCTTCTTCTGTTTCCACCGTTTCTACCCTGCGGGTTGGGTGGCGGATTGTGTTCCTGATCCTGGATGACCGCGGTGCACTGGTAGCGCTTGTAGATCGGTCTGCTGCTGCCGCAGCTTTCGGATCCGGAACCGTAGGTCCCTTCGTCCGATGGCGGATCGCACAGATCGGAGTTGCAGCTGATGCTGACATAGGACTCGTCTGTTGATGATGAGGTGCGTAGCATAGGGTGTGGAGCCCATGAAGCGGGCCTGATCGATGGTAGGGGCACCCGCTCTGGGAGGCGGAGAGTGCCGGTCTGCCCCACCTGGAAGCAGAAGCTCCCGAATAGGATCTCGAGTCCGTCGCCAACGGGCTCGAAGTCCTTCATGGTGGCCGGTGAGTGGGCGGTGAAGTCGAAGGCGCCAAAGAGGAGATGTCTCTCCGTCACCGCGGAGTTGTAGATCGCCTGGATTGGGACTGTCATGATCGCACAATCAGCGTCCCCAGTTCCCACAGACGGCGCCAATTGACGAGGTTTAATATCGTCAATGCCCATTGTTATTGACTTGGGTTATGGAGAAGATGGGGATGCTGGAGATCGCGGAACAGTTATGCACAAGCAACCGGGACAGATTTACCCAGGTTCAGGCCCCCGGAGGGAAAACCCTACTCCTGCATGTCTGCTCTTGATTACGGAGGAACCGAAGGTTACAAGGGTGCGCAGATGCAATCTGGCGTGGAGGTGTGTATGCGGTGGTGTGTGAGAGATTGTAAGAGAGCCTCCTCGTCGTGACCTCCTGTCCCTTATATAGAGATAGGCAGGTCCCAGACACAGATCGAGTCGGTTACAGGTTTTAGGGTTTACCCCTTTGAATTTCCTATCTACTCTAGTCTTGCTCTCCAAGGATCCGAAGGCGTCATGGGCCCTGGCCACCCGAAAGTCTTCATGGGCCGACCTATATTTGTCGTGGGCCTTCCTTGGGCTGGACTAGGTATGCTGAGGTCGTGTACCCGCGGGGTATAACCATGTCACCAGGAGGACCATCGATAAGATCTTCTACATGGACGCCGAACATCTTCAACATGGACACAATACCTCCTTCACGGATGCCAAGACCCTGTATTTGAAGATCCAAAGACCAAACCCCAAACCCCAAAACCCCAAGTTCGCCACCCCCTCCCCCAAAGTGTGACCCCTATCTGAGAGCCCTATTTTATAAATGCTATATATATACCTTGTTGCATATAATTATTCATGCTTGCATACATATTCGTGTGGTTTGGGGGGCTTATGTCGATTCACCTTGGTATTAAATATGGAGACCATATGCGGACTTTTCTAGTCTTATATTGGTTCCATTTAAAATTGTGTAGCGAACTGATGCTATATTTTGCCTTGTTAAGAAAACATTTAAATTGCGGGGTATCTAAATAACATGAACCATCTAATTAATTGTCGGACCCTGGTTTCGCTTAATATTGCCTAATTGCATCGCATCTTTGCCATGTCACGCATTACATATGCATCATGCCCGATCTTCTGTCGTAGTATTAAATAGTGCATCCGGTGTTTCTTCTAGTGCTTTGCATCTTCACGAATTAGGACGATGAGTTTATGCGAGTGTTGACCCGATCTTCGTATGTACCTTCGTCAGTGTTTTCAGGAAAGCATTCCCCCCTTTCTACCTATTTTATATTTATAGTATGTACTTCCTTCTGTTGGTCTATTGCTATCTGTGTTGTGGTGCTTTAGATTTCATATCCCTTTATATATCCCTATAGCCTTTATATTGCCTTGGACACCTCCTATTGCTTGTTTTTTGGGTAGACAGTTGGCCTTGCGAGTCGTAGTCTCTTGCTTAGGTGCTGCTTTGCGTCATCGATGTTCCACTGATGTTGGGGGTTGGCATATTCATAAAGGTGGAGATGATCGTGGTTTTAATTACAGCTAGTTAATTAAATATTAAAATGGATATAAGTAATGAAGAGGCACCAGTGGGTAATAGTTGATATTTGGTTGTTAACCGCCCACTTGTGTCCACCTAGGACCCGAGTTCTTGACACATGTTCCGAGACTAAGCGCGCTAACCACATGTGGGGTGTATGGGAACCCCTATCGGCTTAGTACCTGATTTCAAAGTACTATACTGGGGGCCACAAACTAGTTTGAATTTCTCATGCCACGTTATGCCATGTATGCCATGGTATGCCATGTTTTATTACTTGTTGCTCGATGAGCATTTATTACTGTTGCGCAGGCACAGCACTCTGTCACAGGAATATATTGTCCATGACCTCTGCTCGCGGTGCAAGTGTATGCAACCCTATGGTCCATACGAGGAGGATTAGCTATACCTCGACGGGTACCTCTTTTGGGTGGCCCCCATGTACTGGCTTTGGGTCTAGGAAAGCGTCATGTCCTAGGCCCCACTGACATACCGATGGGTGTATGTTAATATATCCGGAAACAAGGGCCGAAGTGCGTGTGGAAACTTTGGGGTGCATCCCTGCATGGTTAAAATCTTTTCAAAAAACCGTGCCTGCGGTTATAAAAGACTTGGAGCATAGTATATCGATCATAGACAACTATAACTAAAGTTTACTGTTATAATTTGACTTGTATCTGATATGACTAGTAAGTTTGATAACCACCATGGAAAGAATGAATAAAACTTCCAACCGTGTGAGTTTCCTCGGAATAAATTCCTCTTTTGGTCTCGAGGGGGGACTACCAGGATGGGTTTGTTTAGTGTTAGTATCAGATTGGATCCGAATAGGTCTTTCTTATCCTCTCTAATAGCCGACTGTTGTATCGAGTCTCTATAGGTTGTTTAGTGCTTGTTGTGCTGCCGCTTCAGTCGATCATACCTATGTAGGCGAGGACCGCTGAATTCTATGTCTCGTCATGTACTGGCCTCAGTACTGACCGCTCTTTTTCCTTTGCCCTTTGTCGGCACCCCTTTTTTTAGCAGGTTTGAGATCGACGTTGTTAGCAGGGTTACCCTTCCGTCTTGGCATGGGAAGGGTTATGGACGTCATTGATTATTCTTCAGGGCTCTTAGCTCAATTTGCATCTTGTTTGTACTCGTACGATGTATCGTTTTCAAGGATATTTGGATCTTTATATTGTATATTTGTATTCTTGACTCATTGATTCATTGTTGTATATATATATATGTTTTGTGGGTTGCATCATGGACTAATGTGTAATGGTATTACTTCGTTTTCTACCCGCATGAAAGTTCCTTTGAATCGTTTCTATGCTGGTTTGGCGGGAATCGCTAAAACTTGCATAATGCTGATCCGAGGGTGTTACACCTCCCCAATCAGTTTGCATGGTTTTAATTTTTCTCTCAAACTTGCGCTCAACAAATTGTTGGAAATTAAGAAAGGCTTGATATACATCATAATGGTTCTTAAGCAAAGTAATCTATGTAAACTTGCTATAATCATCAATGAAGCTTACATAATATAAATGTTTGCCAACAGAGACAGGTGCTAGACGCTATATATCAAAAAATATTTGCTCCAAAGGAGCAGTAGAAACACTAGTGGATACAGGGTATGGCAACTGGTGACTCTTGCCACATTGACATGCATCACACATGTAGGGATTTATTTCTAGAGAATGGGAAAGTTTATGTTTCCTAATAATTTGCTTAACCACAAATGAAGAAGGATGGCCTAAACGACAATGCCACGTAAATGACGTCGACTTTATTGTGAGGAAAGCATTCTTGGATGACCCAGTAGAAAATGGGACTAGCGGGTAGAGACCACCATGACATGTCCCCTTAAACAGTATCTTCCTTGTTGCCAGATCCTTAATCAAAATGAGAAAGGCATGAAACTCAATGAACACATGATTATCAAGAGAAAGTTTATGAATGGACAAAAGCTTTTTTTAGAACTAGGAACGTGCAAGATATTGTTGAGATGCAATGAACTAGTTGGGGTGCGTAAAATAGAGTGACCAATATGTTAAATTTGCATACCATTTCCACTGGCGGTGTGAACATGTTCGTTTCCATTATACTTCTCATGGGTGGAGAGCTTGTTTAGCTCCCCCGTGCTGTGGTCGGTGGCACCCGTGTCAGAGTACCAGTTGGTATCCACTCCATAGGACGCCATGTTTGCGGTATTCTCATCACGAGCATCGTCATCATTAGAATCATCATTCTTGTAGCGTCACCAGTAGTCAGAGGCTGGGTGGTCGTGGATCTTGCAGATCTGGCAGGTGACATCGACGAAGCGAGTGGGCGCACGGCTAAGCCTGCCACATCCATCATCATAGTCACTTCAATCCTCCTGGCGGCATCCCTCATTGCGGCGAGGACGATCATCACGACAGGGTGCGTAGTAGCCATAATCACTGCGATCATCGTGGCAGCCACGGTGGTCATCATAGCGACCGCCCTTCTGGCTGCCATGGTCTTCATAGCGGCCACCATCCTGGTAGCCACGATTGTCGGGGTGGCGATCCTGGATCCCACGCGTGTCATCGCGACGCTCCTGGCGCCCACAGTCATAGTGACGACGCTCCTGGCAGCCCACCCTCCTGGTGACCACGGTGAGAGAGGTTGGCGGATGACAAGAACCCGGCGTCCTGGCTGGTGGAGGCGAGCATCTTCTGGCGCATGTCATGGTCGTAGAGTTGACCGTAGAGGTCGTCGAGGGTGATGGCTGGATTGGCACGGACAGCCGCAACTAGGTCGTTGCAGGTCGCATAGAGGCCATTGAGGATGTAGGCGATCAGCTCGTCTTCGTCCACCACCTTGCCTACCGCAGCAAGTTCTGAAGAGAAATTCTTCATCTTGGCAAAGAACGCTGCGGCAGAGAGGTCGTTCTTCATCTCGCTGTTGAGAGCACCGCGCAGGTGGGAGATTCTGGATTTGGACTAGGCATAAAACATCGACGTGATAATAGCCCAAACTTCAGCACAGGAGTTGAGACCTACCAGATGCGCCACGACCTCAGGCGCCAAGGTGTTCATGAGCCAGCCAGCACAGTCTGGTCGCGAGCGATCCAGGCCGCATAGGCAGGATTGGGCTTCCGCTTGTCGTCGGGGTCCAGGAACTCGGCCGGTGCAGCGTCAGAGTCGTCGAGGAGGCTGAAGACCTGAGCACTTCTCGGGATGGGGAATACGATGGTTTTCTAGAATAGGAAGTTGGAGCGCGTCAGCTTCGTCGAGGGAGGGGATCCGAGGGCAGCGCTAAGGGCGGCGCCAGATCCTGAGGAAGACATGGTCGTGTCATGGATGCGGCGGCCAAGGTCGGCAGCATCGTCGTTGATTTTTGGTCGTGAGGTTTTGCGGCGGTGGAAGATCAATCACAGGGTGAAGATCGCGGCGGCGACGACTGTGTTGTATCATGGTTTTTGTAGGTCGTGTCGTGGTTTGAGGCGGCGGCGGATCACGTAGATCGGCGACGGCTGGATGTATGTGTGTATAGGGTTTTGGGTTTTGGGTTGTGGCGGCGACGGATCAGAGAAGACCGGCAACAACTGTTTAGGGTTTTGGGATCAACAGCGGCTAGTGTATGGAAGAGAATGGCTAATACCATATTAAACTAGACAAAAACGATACCCTCGTTGGAGAGTTCGGGTGCATGTTATATAGAGATGGAAATGTTATATAATGGTGGAAAAGCTCCGCCGTGATATATACCTAGGATATACGTATAGGGCAGTATACTATATTGTACCTATACGTATAGGAGGTGCTAACAACTCTAACAAGCTACAGTTCCATCGAGAAAATACGGTGTATGTTGGGCCACATAAAAAAGGATTAATTTTTGTCCAAAAATAAGAGTTTTGTATTCCCATATTCACACTTTTGTATAGCCAAAAATAGAACATGCACCTACCAAAACTGCGCGTTTTTTCTACGGCTGGCTTCGAATCCACGCTTAACCACGCCTATGTGTTGCGTACGATCGACGAGCCGTTCCTAGCCTGCACATTGTCGGTCGGTTTCCGTCACGCGCAGTCGGGCTTGGCCGATCTGGTATAGGACTCGAAACCACCTCCGGCTCCGGTTCGTCTTTGCCCACCCGATCGATAAAAGGCACTTCACCCACGTCAGATGATCCCCACGAAACGCAGCCTCGCCGCCTCAATCACGATCTTCGATCACGCCCAGGCAGATCACGCCCAGGCAGATCACGCGCACACACGTACGTCCCGGCACCCAAGCAGAAACGCCCGTACGTGTTCGGTCTAGCCATGGCGCATCACGGCTCGGCGACGACGCAGAAGCGCAAGAGCCCCGAGGAGGAGGAGACGGCCGGCATGTGCGCCAACGGATGCGGCTTCTTCGGCGACGCGGCGACCGGCGGCTTGTGCTCCAAGTGCTACAAGGAGCACGTCGCGGCCGCCGCATCTGACACCACGGCTGAGACGAGCGTCTTCGTCCCTGACCCTGCGGTAGTTCTCACCGCGGCACCGGAGAAGAAGGCCAAGACGACTGTCTCCGCCGCGTCCTCTCAATCTGATGGTGCGGTTGAAGCCTTCATGAAGCCACCGACGACGGCGGCGACGAACCGGTGCGCGACGTGCCGCAAGAAGGTGGGCATCCTGGGGTTCCGCTGCAGGTGCGAGGGCACCTTCTGCAGCGTGCACCGCTACTCCGACAAGCACGACTGCGGCTTCGACTACAAGACCGCCGGCCGGGAGAAGATCGCCAAGCACAACCCGCTCGTTGTTGCAGACAAGATCGCTACCAGGATCTGAAGCCCACAAATAAGATCACTAGATGCAGTTTAGATGACCTCAACAGTTAGTAATTTGTACTAGTAATAATGGATCTTGAGAATACGACGATGCATGCTCTCTGTATTTTGCTTGTACAACAGTTTGTAATGGTTCCGGACGATATCATCCATGTTCTTTGTATTTTCCTGGTCTGGAACACTTGCTGCAGAAAGTCTGAAACGATTCAGGATTCAGCTACAGACTTTGTTTCTTTTCTTTTGTATACACTATAGTATTTTCGTTTTTTTTTGTAGGTCACATGGTGGTTTTGACTTTTGATTGGTAGCATAGGGCGGCTCGGTTCCTTTGTAGCAAGATGTTCTGCTTTCTGAATTGCCATTAGGAATTGTATTTGTACCTAGGGGCCGGTTTCAGATCCGTAAAACCAAGGATAATGATAGTACTCCAGTATGTGTTTTCTACTAGTGCTGTCATGCTGTCTTGACACACACCGATCTGTTTGCTATTGGCCTCTGATGAAGTTCTGTGGCAATGCAGAGATAGCAGAGAAAACACTCAGAACATTAGCTGTAGTTTATCACATTCAGCTTGGCAGATAAGATTAGTCATTACTGGCATATAAGTAATACAGTATTATTCATCCTACAGAAGAGTTGTGATAACCCAAGCACACGAAGCTGAATAGTGACAAATAGCACATGTTAAACACAAATTGTTTCCACCGGTTATATTAGACCGTGAGATGCAGAGAACAAAGCTATTTTTTTTAAATAATACATTTTTTTATTGAATTTCACAAATAATACGTAAAACCGGCAAATTGCAAATCTGATGATCCGTCGTCCATTGAAAAGACGACCAGACTTCTTCATCTTTTGCAAATACGACCCAGTGATTCGTCTTTTGGGAGGACGTCGGCCCCAGATGGTCGGTTGGAAAGACGAACGTACTGTTCGTCTGTTGGAAAGACGAAGAGTACATTGATCATGCAAGGGTTCAGGTTCCAAATAAGTTTTAGGTTTCGGACTATTGTTTCGCGTCGTTTCTTTCGGCCGATTTTTCTCGCCACTCCTTTCCGCCGATTTCTCCCGCCGTCTCTTCCCGCCGATTTTTTCCGCCAGTACTTCCCGCCGATTTTTCCCGCCAGTCCTTCCCGCCCTTTTTTTCCCGCCAGTCCTTCCCGCCATTTTTTTCCGCCTATTCGGTTCGGTGCCTCTATAAATACGGGCAACGAGATGTATCTTTTCACCCAGTCATCTCTTCCTCCTCTTACTCTCTAATTAATTTCCCTCCTCTTCTCTTGCTCTCGCATTTTCCTCCACTCCCCTCCACTATGACCGACACGTTTCCCTGGCCGACAGAGATGTCCATTAGGCTTCTCCAAATAGCGAGAAGTGTTATGATAGGCGATGAACCAGTCCACTGGGAGACGTTGGTAAAGAATCATGATGCTCTCGTTATGCTTGGTAAGTCACTTCATCGGAGAGGGTGGAAACTGAAGACCCCAAATCAGGTACGAGCAGAGCTTCTCAGGATCCAGGCAAGGTGGGACAAGCTCAGCTTCAAGAGTGAAGCTCGCATGATGGAGCGGGCTGATGCACCTTGGTCCTGGATAGAAGAGAGCGAAGATGAGGATGATATCTTCATGTCGCCACCCGTTGGAAGCAAGGCAAGAGCTGAGTGGGACAAGAGGCAGGAGAAGAAGAAAGCGCAGGCCAAGAAGAGTCAAGCTGACATGACGGAGCAGGTTGTGGCACCTAGGGCCTGGATAGAAGAGAGCGAAGATGAGGATGATATCTTCATGCCGCCACCCGTTCGAAGCAAGGCGAGAGTTGAGTGGGACAATGTAGCATCCCAGTTGTCTAACCCCTGTAATGCTACTAGTAATAATAATAAAATGGGCCACTTCCAACATATAATCGTTGCATCATCATCATATCATGCTCATGTCATCATGTCCCCTTGCATTTGAGCATCATATAAAACCTTTTTCCTGTTTGCTTCTTATCTCATGTGCATGATTAATTGTAGTTGCCTCTTGATATTGTATTTGGTTCTTATTAAATTGCTAAATGCCCAAGTTGAGTTGGGGGCATCTCTCCTTTGACTCCACCACCTTATCTTTCACCACCTTATAATTCCACCATCCAATAATATGGGCTTGGCTTTTATTGAGTTTCTCTAGCCCATGTTGTTGGTTGGATCCACTCCTAATCTATTGCTTGGCCTTTGCCCACCTTTTTGGGAATGCAAGGATTAAAAGCCACAAGAAACAATGTTGTTTTCACAATGTGACCTTTGGGCTTTAATTGTCTTGCATGGGCCATGCAAGTATCCTTTTTCCTAGCTTTTGGTTTTGTTGGCATTCTAAATGGATTCCTTCTTGCTTGTTTGATCTTGTGTTGGTAGTGCTATACCTCTCTCTCTTTCTCCTTTGGCTACATCAAAACCCTTGGACCTTGCACCCACTTGTGCTAATGAGCATTGCTAAATCTTAAACCACCCCTTCTTTTGTTCTTGCTTGACCTATGTTTGGATCATGCATGAACCCAAAACCCCATCACCAACCTTTTGGCCATCTCTCTCCTTTCCCCCTCTTTTCTTGCTTTTCTTGTTAGTGCTTGCTTGTAGTTGGCTTGACCAAGATTAGTACCCCTCCACCTTCTTACCCTTGCAAGCAAAAGACCCTAATTCAAATCCATCCTAAAAACCAAAACCTAAACCCTATTTTATATCTATCCTAAATCCAAAACCCTATTTTACCATTAACCTAAACTAAACCCTAAACTACATTTTACCTCTAAACAAAACCTACCCCTCCCCTTTTCTCTTCTCCCTAGCATGTCACCATGTCCCTCCCCCCTCTCTTCCTCTCCACTCTAGCAACAAGCCTAAACCCCCCCCCCCTAACCCTCTAATCTACCCCTCTCCCCTAGCAATAACCCTATGCCCTAACCCACCTAGCTCGACCATCCTCCCTTCCATGCTTGCCCCACCCCATTCGCATCTCCCCTCTCTCTTCACTGCCACACGTGACCAAGACCACCTCCTCATCCTATCCCTAGCCCGACCATCCCTCTTCCCTCTTTCTTTCTCTCGGCTAGTACTGTCCAGCCTGCCCCACCAGCGACCCTAGCCGCCCCCGGCCACCCCTAGCGGCCACGCCACCCTGCCGTGCCCTCCTAGCCGTGCCGATCACGTGTTCAGAGGAGGAGGCGCCAGAGACGACCTACCCCTCCCCCACGCTACAACCTGCCCCCCTGGCGTTCTTATCTCCCCCACCTCCCTCTCTGCCTCACCCAGAACCCCCCAGATCCACCCCAAGAACCCCCTGCCTCTCCCCTTCCTTCCCCCTCGCCACCGGCTCGACCTCGCCGTCTACCTCTGCCCCTGTTGTTCTAGCCGGTACCGTGGAGTCGCAAGGCGTCGAGGAAGGTCAGGGACGTGTCTGCGTCGCCACCGTGCAACCCGCGAGGAGGAGCAGGCCCAGACGTCGCCAGGAACCTGTCGCGCCGCCCGGAAACCCTAGATCGACGGAGCGCCAGCCTCGCCGTGGATCGCTACCCCCCCAGCTCGAACCGACCACGCCAACACGCCCGCGGTGAGCCCACGACCTCCCCAGACATCCTCCTGTGCTTGTCCGCTTCCTGGTTGCTCGGTTCGTTTCGTCGAACGCTCTCAGCGCGCCGGCGGCGAGTGTGTGTCTGCAAGCTTCCGAGCGCGCCGCACCCTATCTAGCACGCGCGCGTGTAGCATCGACTGCCGCCGCCTTGGTTCCAGCATCGCCAGCATGGTCGACTCTGGCGCGCCTCCTTTTCCTGTCACAGCGTGCTCGCTTTCGTCTGCAGAGGAAGAAAGCAGTGCCCACAGGCGTCGTTTTTCGCAAAACCCCTTCCCCAACCTTTTAGCTACCGCGACCCTCGCGGCCCCACTGCCACGGCGGAATCTTGCGAAAAATCCCACAAGAACCCAGTCGAACCCGCAGTCCTCCCCACAGGCGTGTGTTTTGCGATGACCCCTCCTTACGCTCACTCAACCCGGTCCTTCGGCCCATTGTCTCTTTGGAAGTTTTCTAAAAAGGTTCTGCGGTTTTGTTTATTCAACCCATGGTCCAGTTGCTCTCGAGCCTTTGCCGTGTGGGCCAGAGATACCCCCTGGCCCACCTGTCTGCGGCTCAGGCTGGGACAGCCTGGGGAGAAAACGTTCAGATGCGGTTTCAAATTCAAATTGTTTTAAATAATTTAAAATGCAAATTCAAATTCAGATTTTAATAACTTTGCCATACTTTATCCAAATTAGACAAATGATATATGTATTGATATCAGAAAAATGAGAGGATTTCAAATATGCCATCTGTTTAGTGTTTTGCACAAGTAAAATTCCAAGATATGTTAATTACAACAATTGCCACTGGATTTTCATTAATTCACAACTAATATTTTGTAATTCCAAATTAAGCAAATTAGTAGTCTAAAATGATCAGCTCGACGAGACCTTTCTGTTTATGCTATCCTTGACTTCAATTGCAGCATGCATCATATAAATATATTGTGAACAACAACTGTTATGGCAACAAAATATGACTAAAACCCAATTCAAATGTTATTTTCTTGCCCTTCACACCTCACCCATGCCATGCTACTTTACTTGCCATGTAATTGTGCATCATTCATCATGGCATGATTGTTTGCTTGACGCATCTTATTCATATGCTTGTGCTCTATATTTATGTTGGCCTTGTTTGTTTGGTTTTTCTCGGATAGACACTGAGCAGGGGTTGTATCAAGAGAACCAGGAGCACTACCCAGATCCGTCCTTCGCTTCAACAGAGATACCAGGCAAGCACTACCACATGCTTGCATACATACAGTACCTATTGCCTCCATCTTATTCTTGCATCAACGAGTCGCGATTGCATTAAATTGAATCCCAAGTATGCATAGCCTTTACTTTTAAACCCCACCAAGCTTGTTCCTCCATCCCATGAGCCTCTACTATAGGAGTTGTTTGAGCCATGCGAGTCGTAGAACAGCATGTGTAGGGTTTGTGCGAGTCTGTAGGATAACGAGGTACCTAAACAACTTAACATGAGTAGTATGGGATAACTAAAGAAAGTGGCACCGGTGAGCAACATCTGCTATTTGGTTTTTCCTGCTCACTTGTGTCCCGTAAGACCCCGAGTACTTGATTCCTGTTCCTTGATTTATCGCGCTATCCACATCCGGGAGGTATATGGGACCCCCCTGGACCAGAGCTTGATTCCGTCTTATTTCTTGGGGCCACAAACTAGTTTGAGGTTTTATTTACGATCCTGTACTTATGCCATGATTACTGTTTTATTTACGATTGTGCGAAGTACTGCACACTGTACTGTTTAGGATCGGGACACGATTCCGCGGTGTCGACAAGCCCCGTTTGGGGTTCCCAGTCGTTCACAGCCGTATACCCAGCACCTTGAGGCCGTCTCGGAGCTTGCTTACTCCGTTGCGGGATCTACTTAAGGGGTGGCCCCCTGAAATATTTCTGAATCTTGTGATTGTTCAGTCGTGAAAGCCTCGTTGGGTTTTGATTTGGTTTTTCCGAGGTTGATCGAGTGTGTGTTGCTATTGGTGCACCCCGGTAAAACTTTTCAAAGCCGTGTCGCGGATATGGACGACTTGGAGCACAGTTTCGATCATAGACAAGCATAACTAAAGTACCGCCTTAATTTGACTAAGTAAATTGACTAGTAAATAGAGCAATACTCATGGAATGGTTAATAAAATTGCCAATGGATGGGGTTGTTTCCGCTTCCTTGTTGGTAGCGAGGAGGAGGATGGATCGGATGAGATTACCATTATAACTGTTGTATTTAAATTCACGGACATCCGTCTATCATTGGTTAGGCGGATGGTTAGCGTTATCTGTAGAATTGCTAGGGTTTATCTTTTGCAATTCGTCACCCTGTGTTGTGTCCCCTTTAGAGGCATTAAGACTTCTTTGAGTACCCTTAGGGTCTCACACGATAAATTCTTGATTCGATGAGCAGTACCTTCTCGGGACGGATCTTTGGGTGGAATAAGCCGATGATGTGGGCAACGATCGTTCGGTGTAGAGATTCCGGAACGGGATCCGTGAGACCTAGTTGGGATGTGCTTATTTTCTCGGCATCTTATGCCTATTTGCTTCTTATCCGTACTCGGATCTTGTTTGCCGCTTCCATGATACTCGATGTGTCTTGTATGAGGAACTATCCTAAATTATAGATGTATCCAGGTCATTTGAATCTTGCCGTATGGCGTTGGTATATTCCTTTCTTTCTAGATGGTGTGGCTCGATGTACTTTTGTATGGTGGCTTGCGTACATACCCACTTGTGTCGTAGTTGATCCCTTCGCTGCCGACCACGCCGTCTGAGGTCCCGTTGAGAGGTTAGCGGTTGGGACGTCTGAAAGGACTACCAGTGAGTGGCTTTTGGGGCCCCACCGTACTATTTCAACCGCTATCTCTCATCCAGGCTTGTATCTAGGAGCGTAGTTCACCGAGGTAGTTACAATTGGTATCAGAGCCATCCCGACCTTCAGGGTTTCAGCCAAACGGTCGTTGTCAGTCTAGCAAATATTTTAGTAGTTATGTATATAGGGAAAAACAAACGCGAGAGTAGGACTGCTTCCATTTTTCTTCTTACCCTCCCAACCACCCTTTCTGGTAAGGAAGTGCAACGTTTTCAATCCTCTTCTCAAAGTTCAAACTAGGATTCATGTGTTCGGGGTTTCCGTAGTACCATAGGATGTGTGTGTGTGTATGTGTGTGTAGTCCCTTGTCTATCTGTTGCATCCAAGTTGTTATCTTATCTGCCTTTGGTTATCAACTGTTGGTACATTCCATACCGACAGGCTTTTGTAAACCGACGCAAGCTATCTTCCTTTTGTATCCGACGCTATCTTGTTTGGGGTGTTCGTTTCGTAGTATCAATCTTTAGGTTTCGTCGTGAGAAGAAGGGGTTAGGATATGTGTTCCACTTGTTCATGTGCGGAGTAATGATTTGAGTGCGGGATGGAGTCGCGACCATACCACTACTTGTATCATTTGCTTTTGTATATTGGATCGGTAGAGTCACTAATCTTGATTCGTTAAGTAATTTTGCGCATCTATTGGTATTTTAATGCCGAAATTTGTGGAAAATTTTTCTTTGATATGTTTGTGTACCACTCCTTTTCGATCGTGTGCGATATGCTTGATATCTTTGAGGTGCTATGAACTTTGTTGATATTTTAATATCATCTCAGTAAAATGTATCCTTTAAACTTGGTTAATTCCATCTTGGTACTATTTTGGATTATTATCATTCTCCATTATAGTACTGACTTGAGTTTTATATCAATGGCAGGATGGCTCCCCCACGCCGGACTGAGGAGGATATCACTCGGGACTGGATCACATCAAGCATAGCTAATGCTTTGGCAGCCATGCAAGAGAACCAGCTGCGCTTTGAGGAGAGCGTTCGCAGGAATGAGTTCACTCCACTTCCTCCACCTCCCAAGCGTGGCGACATCAAGAGCTTCCTCAAGTTCAGTCCGCGACAGTTTGACGTGTCTGACCGACCTCTTGATGCGGACGATTGGCTGCGTGAGATCTCCAGGCTGCTTGAGACTGCTGATGTTCCAGAGCAGGAGTGGGTAAAGTGTGCTACTCACCTTCTCAAGGGGGATGCAGCCCTCTGGTGGGAAAACTACTTGAAGGCAGCTTGCACTGGGTTCCAGCCAACTTGGGAGAGGTTCACAACAGCTTTCAAAGAGCAGTTTCTCTCAGAGATCGTGATGGAAAAGATGAAGGATGCTTTCCTCAACTTGAAGCAGGGAAACGATAACGTCAACACATACATCAGGAATTTCATCAATCTGTCTCGCTATGGTGGTGATGAGGTGTCTGATGACAAAAAGAGGCAGAAAAGGTTCCGGCAAGGGCTCAACGCATCAATCAAGTATGCAATCACGCATGCAAGACCGGCAACCTTCCTAGAGCTTCAGCACATGGCACTACAAGAGGAGGCTAGCAGGCAGATGTTCGAGGACTCCAAGAAACACAACAGGGATGCGTCAAGTTCGGCAGCAATGGCAGCTCCTTCTAAGCGGCGTGTCTGGGTTCCTAACACCCCACCGACGCTCCCGGCTCCACCAAGAACTGCAACTTACGCGCCAAGGCCATCAAACTTCACCACTGCGGCTCCCAGGGGCTACAACAACCCTTACCCTGGAGCGCCTGGTGCAGTCCCTGGCTACTCTGCTCCACGTCCTCACGGTGCTTGCTACTCGTGTGGAGATCCTGGACATCCCCACTGGAACTGTCCAATGAAGAACAAAGCTCTCCCTCCACCCCCGCCAAGAACTGCAACAAGCTCTCCTTCAGTACGTGCACCACCGCCTCGGGCTCTCAACATCAACACTAAGCCCGGGTCTGCGGTTGTTCGAGCTAACTGCGTCAACGCTTCTCAAGCTGAGCTCGCACCAGGAGTGGTCATGGGTATGCTTTCAGTTAACTCAGTCCCTGCACGAGTTCTCTTTGATTCTGGTGCATCGCATTCTTTTGTGTCTCACAAGTTTGCAAATGAGAATGAGTTAGTCATGGTCCCTCTCCAAAAGCGGTTAATGGTTCTTTCGCCTGGAGCAAATATGGTAACATCTAAGATCAGTCATGGCAATCAAGTTGAGATTGGTGGTTCTTCATTCTTGGCTTCTTTAATTCTTCTGGGCAACTCTGACATTGATGTCATCTTGGGCATGGATTGGTTGACAGCAAATGCAGCTGTGATCGATTGTCTTTGAGCCTCGTGTCTCTGAAGATTCCTGAAGGCCATGTAGTCTTTTCTCCAAGTCTGACTCCTGCTGTCCAGCTCTATTCCTTGGGTACTCTGAATAATGATGCTATGGAAGCTATTCAGAAAGTACCAGTGGTCTATGAGTTTCCAGATGTTTTTCCTGAAGAGTTGCCAGGTATGCCCCCGGATCGCGAGGTAGAGTTCGTCATTGAGCTAGAACCTGGAACGGCTCCTATCTCCAAGAGGCCATATAAAATGGGTCCTTCTGAGTTGGCTGAGCTCAAACGGCAACTCGATGAACAAGAGAAGTTGGGTTTCATTCAACACAGCACTTCTTCTTGGGGTAGCCCAACAATCTTTGTGAAGAAGCGTGACAGAACCGATAGGCTATGTGTTGATTATCGGGCTCTCAATGCTAAAACCATCAAGAACAAATATCCTCTTCCTCGGATAAATGATCTGTTTGATCAGCTAGCAGGAGCTGTGGTGTTCTCTAAACTGGACTTGAGAAGTGGTTATCACCAAATCAAGATTCGCAAAGAGGATGTGCCCAAAACAGCTTTCACCACTCGCTATGGCCTGTATGAGTACACCGTCATGTCTTTCGGTCTCACCAACGCACCTGCTACCTTCTCGAGGCTGATGAACTCCGTTTTCATGGAGTATCTTGACAAGTTTGTGGTGGTATATCTGGATGACATTCTGGTCTATTCCAAGTCCAAGGAGGAGCATGAAGAGCACCTGCGGTGTGTCCTGAACAAGCTTCGTGAGAACCGCTTGTATGCAAAGTTCTCTAAGTGTGAGTTTTGGCTTCCTGAAGTAACCTATCTGGGGCATGTTATCTCTGCCAAGGGCATTGCAGTCAACCCGGAAACCGTGAAGACAATAGTCGAATGGCTTCCTCCTGTGAATGTCAAGGAAGTAAGGAGTTTTCTCGGTTTGGCTAGCTATTGCCGTCGCTTTGTGCAGAACTTCTCGAAGATAGCAAAGCCTCTTACCGACCTCCTCAAGAAAGGCAAGAAGTACCTGTGGACTCCTGCTTGTCAAGAGAGTTTTGAGACACTCAAAGAGAAGCTCACTTCCACACCAGTCTTGGTTCCTCCGGATACATCTAAGCCTTTCCAGATATTCTGCGATGCCTCTTTGCAAGGATTGGGTGCGGTCCTTATGCAAGAGAGACAGGTGGTTGCTTATGCCTCTCGTCAGTTGAAGACGCATGAGGTCAACTATCCCACACATGACCTTGAGCTAGCAGCAGTGGTCTTTGCTTTGAAGCTATGGAGGCACTACTTGCTTGGGAACCGTTGTGAGATCTTCTCAGATCACAAGAGTTTGAAGTATATCTTCACGCAACCGGATCTCAACCTTCGGCAAAGGAGATGGATTGAAGCCATCAATGACTTCGATGTGACCATCAACTACACTCCAGGCAAAGCAAACGTCATGGCAGATGCGCTTAGTCGTAAAGCTTATGTCAACAACCTCATGGTAGAAGAGCAGCAGCCTCTTTTGTGCGAGGAGTTCCGTCAGTTGAACCTGGGAATTGTGGAACAAGGGCATCTCCTGAACCTTCTGGCTACTCCTCTCTTGGAAGAACAGATTCGTTCTCGTCAGCGTGGTGATCCGCACACCAGAAAGCTCATCTCTAAGCTTGGCACTCCGAAGTATGAATCCTTCCATGTTGATGATCAGGGCACGCTCTTCTTTGATCACCGGATGTTTGTTCCAAACTACCCGGGTCTGAGAGATCAATTGCTCAAGGAGGCACATGATTCGGTTCTTTCTATCCATCCTGGCAGCACAAAGATGTACATGGACTTGAAAACACAATACTGGTGGCACAGGATAAACGGTATTGTGCCAAGTATGTCTCAGAATGTGATGTCTGCCGCAGAGTCAAGGCTGTTCATCAGAAACCATTTGGTCTTCTACAGCCATTGAAACCTCCGGAATGGAAGTGGGAGAAAGTTGAGATGGACTTCATCACGGGTTTTCCTAGGTCGCAGAAGGGCAACAATGCAATCTTTGTTGTCATCGACAGGCTTTCTAAAGTGGCACACTTCTTCCCAGTCAAAGAAACAATTTCTGGACTTCAGTTGGCTGAGCTCTATATCAGGATTGTCTCTTTGTATGGGGTTCCACTTGAAATCAGTTCGCACCGTGGGAGCATCTTCACCTCAAAGTTCGGGAGAGTTTCCAAAAGCTTTGGGAGCGAAGTTGAACTTCAGACCGCCACCACCCTCGGTCTCAAGGGCAAGTGGAGAATCAATCAGTTTCTGGAGGACATGCTTAGAGCTTGCGTCATCTCGTTTGGCATGAAGTGGGAGGAATGCCTTCCATATGCTGAATTCTCCTACAACAACAGCTTCGGAAGAGTCAAGATGGCACCATTCGAGGCTCTCTATGGTGGAAGTGCGTAACTCCGATTGGTTGGTCAGTGCGGAGAAAGAATCTGGTTTGGGCGACATTGTGACTCGAGGCGGAGAAGGTGCATATCATTCGGAGAACACGAAGATTGCTCGAGTCGTCGGAAGAGCAACTATGACAGAAGCACAGATATGGTATATGCCCCTGGTGATCTCGTCTACCTTCGTGTCACTCCCATGAGAGGAACACACCGCCGGTATCAAAGGAAAGTTGGCTCCTAGATACATCGGTCCTTTCAAGATACGTGGAAGAAGAGGAGAAGTTGCTTATGCATGGAGCTTAGGAAAACTCAAAGTCCATGATGTTTTCCACATCTCTCAGCTCAAGAAGTGCTTCAAAGACCCCGGCAAGACCGTGGATCATGAGCTAATAGACCTCCAAGAAGATCTCTCTTATCAGGAACACCCCACCAAAATCCTTGAGACCGCAGAACGTAAGACTCGCAACAAGTCCATAAAGTTTTGCAAGGTGCAGTGGTCACACCATTCTGTTGATGAAGCAACATGGGAGCGTGAAGATGAACTCCGTGCCAACCATCCTTCTCTCTTTGCGTCTTCTTCTTCTTCTTCCTAGAATCTCGGGGCGAGATTCCTGTTTAGTGGGGGAGAGTTGTAGCATCCCAGTTGTCTAACCCCTGTAATGCTACTAGTAATAATAATAAAATGGGCCACTTCCAACATATAATCGTTGCATCATCATCATATCATGCTCATGTCATCATGTCCCCTTGCATTTGAGCATCATATAAAACCTTTTTCCTGTTTGCTTCTTATCTCATGTGCATGATTAATTGTAGTTGCCTCTTGATATTGTATTTGGTTCTTATTAAATTGCTAAATGCCCAAGTTGAGTTGGGGGCATCTCTCCTTTGACTCCACCACCTTATCTTTCACCACCTTATAATTCCACCATCCAATAATATGGGCTTGGCTTTTATTGAGTTTCTCTAGCCCATGTTGTTGGTTGGATCCACTCCTAATCTATTGCTTGGCCTTTGCCCACCTTTTTGGGAATGCAAGGATTAAAAGCCACAAGAAACAATGTTGTTTTCACAATGTGACCTTTGGGCTTTAATTGTCTTGCATGGGCCATGCAAGTATCCTTTTTCCTAGCTTTTGGTTTTGTTGGCATTCTAAATGGATTCCTTCTTGCTTGTTTGATCTTGTGTTGGTAGTGCTATACCTCTCTCTCTTTCTCCTTTGGCTACATCAAAACCCTTGGACCTTGCACCCACTTGTGCTAATGAGCATTGCTAAATCTTAAACCACCCCTTCTTTTGTTCTTGCTTGACCTATGTTTGGATCATGCATGAACCCAAAACCCCATCACCAACCTTTTGGCCATCTCTCTCCTTTCCCCCTCTTTTCTTGCTTTTCTTGTTAGTGCTTGCTTGTAGTTGGCTTGACCAAGATTAGTACCCCTCCACCTTCTTACCCTTGCAAGCAAAAGACCCTAATTCAAATCCATCCTAAAAACCAAAACCTAAACCCTATTTTATATCTATCCTAAATCCAAAACCCTATTTTACCATTAACCTAAACTAAACCCTAAACTACATTTTACCTCTAAACAAAACCTACCCCTCCCCTTTTCTATTCTCCCTAGCATGTCACCATGTCCCTCCCCCCTCTCTTCCTCTCCACTCTAGCAACAAGCCTAAACCCCCCCTAACCCTCTAATCTACCCCTCTCCCCTAGCAATAACCCTATGCCCTAACCCACCTAGCTCGACCATCCTCCCTTCCATGCTGCCCCACCCCAGCTCGCATCTCCCCCTCTCTCTTCCTGGCCACACGTGACCAGTACCACCTCCTCACCCTATCCCCTAGCCCGACCATCCCCTCTTCCCTTCCCCTCTTTCTTTCTCTCAGCTAGTACTGTCAGCGCCCATTGCCCGACCCTAGCCTTTGCCCCGCCACCCCTAGCGGCCACGCCACCCTGCCGTGCCCTCCTAGCCGTGCCGATCACGTGTTCAGAGGAGGAGGCGCCAGAGACCCACCTCCCCCCACGCTACAACCCCCCTGGCGTTCTTATCTCCCCTCCTCTCTGCCTCACCCGAACCCCCAGATCCACCCCAAGAACCCCTGCCTCTCCCTTCCTTCCCCCTGCCACCGCTCGACCTCGTCTACCTCTGCCTGTTGTTCTAGCAGTGCAGTGGAGTCGCAAGGCGTCGAGGAAGGTCAGGACGTGTCTGCGTCGCCACCGTGCAACCCGCGAGGAGGCAGGCCCAGACGTCGCCAGAACTGTCGTCATGCCGGGAAACCCTAGATCGACGGCGCCGGCCTCGCGTGGATCGCTACCCCCAGCTCGAACCGACCACGCCCAACACGCCTGCGGTGAGCCCACGACCTCCCGGACATCCTCCACGTTGTCCGCTTCCTGGTTGC
Source organism: Avena longiglumis (assembly GCA_030063025.1). Classification (NCBI taxonomy): domain Eukaryota; kingdom Viridiplantae; phylum Streptophyta; class Magnoliopsida; order Poales; family Poaceae; genus Avena; species Avena longiglumis. The sequence continues at coordinate 443,967,777 of CP125976.1, forward strand.
TCGGTTCGTTTCGTCGAACGCTCTCAGCGCGCCGGCGGCGAGTGTGTGTCTGCAAGCTTCCGAGCGCGCCGCACCCTATCTAGCACGCGAGCGCCCGTGTAGCATCAGCCTGCAGCCGCGCCTTGGTTCCAGCGTAGCGCGCGCGGTCATGGTCGACTCCTGGCGCGCCTCCTTTTCCCTGTCGCGCGAGCGTGCTCTGCTCGTCTGCAGAGGAAGAGAAACAGTGCCCACGGGCGTCGTTTTTGCGCAAAACCCCTTCCCCCAACCTTTTAGCTACCCGCGACCCTCGCGGCCCGGCGACCGGAATCTTGCGAAAAAGGCTCCCACAAGAACCCCAGTCGGAACCGCGGTCCTCCCACGGCGTGTGCGTTTTGCAGATGACCCCCTGTCCTTTACGCTCACTCAACCCGCGGTCCTTCTGGCCCCGCTGTCAGTCTCTCTGGAAGTTTTCTAAAAAGGTTCCTGCGGTTTTGTTTATTCAACCCGCGGTCCAGGTTGCTCTCAGGCACTGCCGTGTGGGCGAAGATACCCCTGGCCCCACTGTCATGCTCAGGGGACACAGCCTGGGGAGAAAACGTTCAGATGCGGTTTCAAATTCAAATTGTTTTAAATAATTTAAAATGCAAATTCAAATTCAGATTTTAATAACTTTGCCATACTTTATCCAAATTAGACAAATGATATATGTATTGATATCAGAAAAATGAGAGGATTTCAAATATGCCATCTGTTTAGTGTTTTGCACAAGTAAAATTCCAAGATATGTTAATTACAACAATTGCCACTGGATTTTCATTAATTCACAACTAATATTTTGTAATTCCAAATTAAGCAAATTAGTAGTCTAAAATGATCAGCTCGACGAGACCTTTCTGTTTATGCTATCCTTGACTTCAATTGCAGCATGCATCATATAAATATATTGTGAACAACAACTGTTATGGCAACAAAATATGACTAAAACCCAATTCAAATGTTATTTTCTTGCCCTTCACACCTCACCCATGCCATGCTACTTTACTTGCCATGTAATTGTGCATCATTCATCATGGCATGATTGTTTGCTTGACGCATCTTATTCATATGCTTGTGCTCTATATTTATGTTGGCCTTGTTTGTTTGGTTTTTCTCGGATAGACACTGAGCAGGGGTTGTATCAAGAGAACCAGGAGCACTACCCAGATCCGTCCTTCGCTTCAACAGAGATACCAGGCAAGCACTACCACATGCTTGCATACATACAGTACCTATTGCCTCCATCTTATTCTTGCATCAACGAGTCGCGATTGCATTAAATTGAATCCCAAGTATGCATAGCCTTTACTTTTAAACCCCACCAAGCTTGTTCCTCCATCCCATGAGCCTCTACTATAGGAGTTGTTTGAGCCATGCGAGTCGTAGAACAGCATGTGTAGGGTTTGTGCGAGTCTGTAGGATAACGAGGTACCTAAACAACTTAACATGAGTAGTATGGGATAACTAAAGAAAGTGGCACCGGTGAGCAACATCTGCTATTTGGTTTTTCCTGCTCACTTGTGTCCCGTAAGACCCCGAGTACTTGATTCCTGTTCCTTGATTTATCGCGCTATCCACATCCGGAGGTATATGGGACCCCACGGACCAGAGCTTGATTCCGTCTTATTTCTTGGGGCCACAAACTAGTTTGAGGTTTTATTTACGATCCTGTACTTATGCCATGATTACTGTTTTATTTACGATTGTGCAATCGCACCTGTCTTATTTAGGATCGGGACACGATTCCGCGGTGTCGACAAGCCCCGTTTGGGGTTCCCAGTCGTTCACAGCCGTATACCCAGCACCTTGAGGCCGTCTCGGAGCTCGCTTACTCCGTTGCGGGATCTACTTAAGGGGTGGCCCCCTGAAATATTTCTGAATCTTGTGATTGTTCAGTCGTGAAAGCCTCGTTGGGTTTTGATTTGGTTTTTCCGAGGTTGATCGAGTGTGTGTTGCTATTGGTGCACCCCGGCCGGGTAAAACTTTCTGAAAGCCGTGTCCGCGGATATGGACGACTTGGAGCACAGTTTCTCGATCATAGACAAGCATAACTAAAGTACCGCCTTAATTTGACTAAGTAAATTGACTAGTAAATAGAGCAATACTCATGGAATGGTTAATAAAATTGCCAATGGATGGGGGTTGTTCGTCCGCTTCCTTGTTGGTAAGCAGGGAGGAGGATGGATCGGATGAGATTACCATTATAACTGTTGTATTTAAATTCACGGACATCCGTCTATCATTGGTTAGGCGGATGGTTAGCGTTATCTGTAGAATTGCTAGGGTTTATCTTTTGCTGCAATTGCGTCACCCCAGGTTGTGTCCCCTTTAGAGGCATTAAGACTTGCTGAGTACCCTTAGGGTCTCACACGATAAATTCTTGATTCGATGAGCAGTACCTTCTCGGACGGATCTTTGGGTGGAATAAGCCGATGATGTGGGCAACGATCGTTCGGTGTAGAGATTCCGAACGGGATCCGTGAGACCTAGTTGGGATGTGCTTATTTTCTCGGCATCTTATGCCTATTTGCTTTATCCGTACTCGGATCTTGTTTGCCGCCTTAGCATGATACTCGATGTGTTTGTATGAGGAACTATCCTAAATTATAGATGTATCCAGGTCATTTGAATCTTGCCGTATGGCGTTGGTATATTCCTTTCTTTCTAGATGGTGTGGCTCGATGTACTTTTGTATGGTGGCTTGCGTACATACCCACTTATGTCGTAGTTGATCCTTTCGCTGCCGACTCGCCGCCCGTCTGGTCCCGTTGAGAGGTTAGCGGTTGGGACGTCTGAAAGGACTACCAGTGAGTGGCTTTTGGGGCCCCACCGTACTATTTCAACCGCTATCTCTCATCCAGGCTTGTATCTAGGAGCGTAGTTCACCGAGGTAGTTACAGACAAGAGGCAGGAGAAGAAGAAATCGCAGGCCAAGAAGAGCAAGTGCGAGGGATCGTCAAAGGGAAAGGGCGAGGCATCATCGAAGGGAAAGGGAAAGGCATCATGCTAGGGATAGATAGGACTCTTATTTATGTACCGCAAGTTATGTTGAACTATGTTGCAAGCTATGTTGAGTAGTTTGTCGAATAAAATCATGAAATAATAGAATGATGTCTCATACATAGATAGATAAATGTCTGATATATAAGTAGATATATGTCTCATACATAGATAGATAAATGTTTGATACATAAGTAGATATCACTGGTGTCGTCGACGAGGTGGCGGAGGCCTCGGTGTACTCCATCCATATCTGTGGGGTGGCATCACATCACGACGAGGTGCAGTTGACCCTTCACCTTGATCATGTGTATCATGTGTGGGGATAGGTGGTGGAGTACCTGGCTGATACTGGCCAAACCAGTCTACCTGCTCGTGTTGTGTCTGCTGATCATGGTCATCAGTACTGTCCCATGTAAACGGAGTCTCCTGCTAGTGTACAAGAAATTAAGTACTGAACAATGTCATACTGCATCTAACAATAGTAGGAAGGGACACGCTTACCATGAGGATGAGATTGTGGTTGATAAGCGAAGTCCATGTAGGGGATCGGCTGCTTCTCCTGCCATTGTTCGAAAGTAATCTGATTCTGCTGCAGCTGGTCGATATTAAATTGCGATTGCTACCACGGGTCAGAAGTAAACTGTGATTGCTGCCACCCCGAGCCTTCAGCCTGGTCTGGAGGTGGCGCCTGCTGTGAGAGTCGTGGACGAGGCCCGTGGCGGAGTGGAGGAGAAATATGCTCCTCGTGCCATCCCGAGCCTCCAGCCTGGTCTTGAGAAGGTGGCTGCTGCATGGGTGGACGTTGGGCGCGCTGCTCCATGGATCGACGCGGTGGGCGCTGCTGAGTGGAGCGACATGGGCCGCGCTCCTCCACCGAGTGACGCGGTGGACGCTGTGCTTCTCGGTGTTGAACGATGTCTGAGATGCTGGTGCACGTGATGGTCGCGTAGATACGCCGCAGCTTCTCCTCGACCCGTCGGGCAAAGGATCGAAACTGGCGACGGGCACAAGAGGAACGGTCGAAAGCGATCGTCCGTACTGAGCCATCTCAGTCTGTAGCTCCCACGTCATGTCGGCCTGCATTTGTCTCATAGTTAGGTATGCACTACATAGGCACTCATGTTGATTATGCTCTAAATAAAGTACTTACCGCTGACTGTCTGGACTCCAGTGTTGACTGGCTAGGGTATATCTCATCGTCATGTGCGTGTGGAATGGGACGTAGCCGTGTCATCGGCATGTACCTCTGTGGAATAGCTCCATATCAAACGGGCCAGCGTGCCACACTTGTGTTGGTGCATTCTGTCACTCGTTGACGTAAATCCCCACCCGTTAGAGCCATTGAGTGGCGGTCTTGCCAGTTTTCCGAGAGTACCTGTCATTAGAATTTGTTAGACCATCATTAAAGAACATAGATGAATAGAATTTGTTAGACCATCATTAAAGAACATAGATGAAGTATAAGACGCATTCCTTATGTACATATATTTACTTACGCGTGCACGACATCTGGAAGGGGAACATCCGGACGCGGGGATCTACCATCTGACAAAGACCGAACTGTCGCATGACCCTCTGTTGAGACATCTCCTCAACTTGGCAATCAAAGATGATCTTCGATGTAGTCAGCCAATACTCTCGATCTCTAGTGCACATAATAGATAACCCGCCGGGATATCGTGCGTGTCGTGTCTGCAGGGTGTACGGCTCCAAAATCACGACATCCTCTTTCAGTGTCGAATCGCTCACGAGCGATGGATAGCATCTAACGACTTGCTCTCCCGCGAAACGACACTGCATGACAAAATAGTTGTTAGTAACTTTCATATTGTAGTACCAGAAGAGCAATTTATTAAGACATTACACTGACCTTGCGACGGGTCCAGTGAGTGCCAAATGTAGGCAAGTCAATTTGCTCTTCGTCGAACAGCAGGTCAGAGTGGTAGACAATTGTTTCATGTTCCTGGTTGCCGACTATTTGGTTGACACTTACTTCTGGACGACCGATAGGGAACCTCTCCCATGACCACAGTTGCAGCAACAATGGGCATCCTAGCAAGGCAGAACTGTCCTTGGTTAACTGGCAACCATTGCACATACCTCGGTACGTAGCTTCTAAGACAGCTGAATCCCAACTCCATTGTGTGCATTCTTCCTGGCATGTCGCCTCCGCGATCCCTCTAGCAAAATGGATGTATCACGCACTAATGGTCGACACGTGGTTCTCAATGAACATCACCTTCCCAAGCAGCCACATAATGTATGCCTCCAGGCTGCGTGTAATCTGTGGCGCAGTCATCGGAGTGGCTGGGAATCCAAACCTCTGTATCTGCATTGGCAAATAGAACAATTTTCAGTACATGATACTGCTCCAACAAAATAGAACAAATTAAAACACACCTGATACTGCTCCAACCATCCAAATTTTGGCCCATGATTGTCATGGCCAAAGGCCAGAGCTCCATCACGGATGCCAAAGAATCGTTGGGCCATGTCTTGGGCCCAATTTGCCAGTGGATCCACTGGGCCTATGGGCACGCCAGCCAACGGAAGTCCCAGAAAGTACGAGACGTCCTGAAGGGTAGGAGCCATCTATCCCCATCAAAAATGGAAAGTGTGACTCTCGGGCCTCCATCGATCCACCAAGAACGTGAGCAAATACGAGTCGTACTGTAAGCGACTAGTCTGGAACCCAAGGTGTCGCCCTTCTATCTCCCCCATACGAGTGGCCTCAACCAAACGAACGAAGGGTAAGAGCCCAGCCCACTTCAATCTACATAAGAAGATAGCAGAACAGTTTAATCACTCTGGCTCATAAATATCCCAACAACAAGAGAAATAAATGTCACATGCCTCTGAAGCCAATCAGGGTGTATGCACCAGTTCGACATGGGAGTGCGAGTCACTAGGTGCTTCAAGGTCCCCGGGTTAGCATCCAGTACCGTCGACCGGTGCTTTCTATCTATGTCAGCATTCAGCAAAGATCCTGCCATCTGCACATTAGTTCCACACATATTACAAATTTAAGACATAGTTCCACACATATTACAAATGTAAGACATAGTTCCACACATATTACAAATTTAAGACATAGTTCCACACATATTACAAATTTAAGACATAGTTCCACACATATTACAAATTTAATACATAGTTCCACACATATTACAAATTTAAGACATAGTTCCACACATCTAGTTTCTTCCTCTGACTCTTCTTCCTCTGCCTCTTCTTCCTCGGCTGCCACGTCACGAGGAGCAGCTCCACCAGTCTCGAAGATGTGGCAACTGGTGTCTATATGACCAAATTGATTACACAGAAAACATTGCCTAGTAGGGCCTCCGGCTTCAGATTCATCCATATCATTACGGATGCGGACACATTGTCGCCTTCCTCTTCCTGCCTGCATCAGTTCAGGATCTGGGATGTAAACCCTTTCACCTGGATTTACTTTGTTGAAATTTCCCCATGCCCTATATCCCATCATCTCGCATGTCCACGTATTGACCATCACATCCTTAAGGAAATAAGGAGACACAAACGAGATCGCATCCATACCCATCAGCCCACATGCAACTAGTACATGCGAGCAAGGCAGATGCAACAGCTTGGGTTTATTGCACGTGCACTCACACGTTGGCCAGGCTTCGTTGCCTATCCTCACCTCCTATATCTTTACCTCTTCTCCTGTTCCAATCCGGTTGGAAGGGAGGCGTACCTCGAACCTTCTTTCCTAATTACCGACGGCGATGACATGCATGGACCGAGCCTTCTCCATCTTGGCATCCATGTAATGCATGATCTTTGAACAATACCTCGTGTTTGGGTTGTTCATGATATGCATCTGAGCCATCTGGAGTCTGTCTCTGAAATACTTCAGAGTTTCGGTGAAAATACACTCCACAATGGTTGTTAATGGTAGAGCCCTGCTTCCTCTCAAGACAAAGTTGTAAGTTTCAGCCAGATTTGTAGTCATGACGCCAAACCTAGCACCATGAGTGTCATGCAACAGAGACCACCTCTCTACAGGCTCGTGTTGTATCCATTCCTGAATTTTTTTAATCCTTCTGCCAGGCCTTCTCCTAGTACCGGGTTGGTCAAATCCTGGCAAGTCACAAAGCGCAATGGGTTCTTCCTCCGGTGGTGCTGCTCCTGTTGTTGCTGTGCACGCTTGCATGAGCCACGACCGTTGCTGCTCTAGATGCTCTCCTCTGAGTCACATGTTTTTTAATGAAGTCATCAAGATAGCCACGACACTTGATGTACTTCCACTCTTGGTTCTGCTTGCAAAGCTTCTTGAATAGGTTCATAAGAGCCTTGTTCCTGAACTGTGAGAAAAAGTTGGCCCCTAGATGCCGCATGCACCAACGACTCTACATGTCCAGCCATGGAGTTACTTCATCAGGAGTGGGAGGTGTGAGCTTCTTTATCGCGCTTAGTATACCTGGATGCCTATCATGAAGGACGCATACATTCGGTGTATCCCTCACAATTGCTATCTTCAGCTGCCTGAAAAACCATACCCAACTCTCGGTGTTCTCGCTCTCCACGAAAGAAAAAGCAAGTGGAACAACTTGATTTTTTCCATCTTGACCTATGGCAGTCAATATCTGACCCCTATACTTGCCAGTGAGAAATGTACCATCCACATAGATGACTGGTCGACAGTGAGTGAAAGCTTCTATGCATATAGCAAATGAGAAGAACACTCAATGAAGTACCCTCAAATTAGGTTCCTGTGGCAATGTAAAGTGTTGGATGTCCACGTAGGTGCCTGGATTCCTAGCCTACAGTGTCTGGAGCATCCTAACAACACAGTCATACCCGTCTCGAAACGAACCAAACCTTGCCTCTAGTGCCCTTTGCTTAGTCCTTCAAGCCTTCCTGTATGAAATATTGTAGCGGAATCTGACAGAAACTTTGTTAATGATAGATTTCACCCCCATGGCTTTGCCCTCCACTATCTTTGTGTACAACAGTCTAGCCAGCAGGCTTGACGTGAGGTTACGATGGTCCTGAAGGACACTGTCAAGTGTGCATGTGTGCATCACAACATCGGTGACCTTCCAGTTTGTGTCATACCTAGGTACATGGGCATGCGCCCTTGCAGGACATCCATCTTCCTCGCAAACCAATGTCAAATATTGTTGTGATGACACCTTCGTTTTCAAGACCCGTTGCATGGACATTGACCACTCAAAAATTGCTTCCTGCAGATGTCTCTTGCTAGGATATAATGCACCCAGAGAGATGTTGTTCGCGTGATAATGCCACGCCGAATCATGCCCATCGTTCACAGTCATTGCTGCTGTGTTGTCATTATTCCATGATGCCGGAATAGGTTGGCCCATCTCTTCTTAATCAGACTCGCCAGAATCATCAGCCGTATCACTGTTGCCTTCTGAGTCTTCGGCTTCCATTTGATTTTGTAACAAACCATCATATATCTCGTCCTCATCAGCTTCGCCACTGAATATGTCTTCCCCTAATCCTTCACCACCGTCCTCTGATACATAACCATCACCCCCAGTGTGTGCATAGCTACTGTGACCTGATTCATAACCGCCGCCACCCTCTTGGCCCTGACTACTCTGGCCATGATCATAACTACCTCCAGCATGACCGGTCTGACTACTCTGGCCATGATCATACCCAGCCTCTTTCGCCACAGGTAACACTAAGAGACTGAGGTTAACTTCTCTTTTCTGGCAAGCTTGCACAAATTTGACCCATTTATGTTGCACTTCTATTGGCCTTAAATAAAAATTAGGGGTTTGCCTTGACTTAGTCCATAAAGCATGCACACCGACAGTATGGGTAGGAGGGAGCCCTAAACGAACACATAACCAATCCTTCAACTGAGTAACGGGCATTGTTTCAGGATTCTGAAGCACTTCATCCATAAAATTAAACTCGCTCAAATCAACTCCGTGCTGGTTTGTTCTGACGAAACCAGGACCATACAAGAACCTAAACACTACATTATTTGACATGATTTTTGACCTAAAAAATACCAAAAATAGTCAAAAACAGGTACATTGACACATAATACTCTACAAATATCTTGCATCTAACAGACCCTATCAAAGGCTACCTATAAACATACACACATGACTATAATTAGCAAGAAATTAGGGTTTACCCTTGAAGCGTGCGAAGTCCTGCCGTGCAGCTGCCTCAGGTCAACGGATCAGCACCTCCACCATGCACCTTCCTCAAGTCCCAGCACCAGCCTCCACCATGGCCATTGCTCAACAAGAACACCACCAGATCCCTCCACCAAAACGACTCAAATCACTACACCAGGCTATTCCATTAGTAGATCGGGACTCTACTAGCTTGCTAATGTGTTAGAGCAGCGAGTTTGGGTAGAAATCTGGGCTACAAATCGGTGTAGCAGCTAAGAAAATAAGAGCAAGCGAGAGAGAGAGGAAGAACAGACAGAGAGAGAGGAGGGGAGGACGAAGACGGGAAAACACGGGCAGGCGCGGCGCGTGAGATATATGCTGGGGGGCGTCGTCCGTTCAAAGGACAAAACTTCCTTCGTCCATTCAACAGACGACCCAGACGTACCCCTGTCACCCGAGAGCTCGACAAAAGCATGTCGTCTTTTGAATAAAAGAAGACAACACGGTCGTCTTTTGAATAAAAGAAGACATGTCGGTCGTCTTTTGAAAAGACGAACCATCTCGGTCGTCTTTCGAACGGCCGACCGACCGTCAGATTTGCAATTTTCCCGTTTTGTGTAATATTTGTGAAATTCAATAAAAAATGTATTATTTAAAAAAAATAGCGAGAACAAAGGTCCAATTGCAAAAATTATGATTCGGAACCTGTGTTGATCGCAGACCATAACCAGGCATTTAGATTCCAGTGAATGAAATTTTTTTAAAAAAAAGATAACAATCCAAACTGTGACCTAAAGCTAGCAAGATTCAGAGTTTGATTAACGGCTGGCATGTGCCCCTGACAGAAGCCTACCACAGAACACGCGTGATTAAGATGGAAAGTTGCAACAATAACAGAGGAGCATCATGCTAGTGTGTTAGTTGCAAACCATTTTGACACTGATGCAGCAGTCTAAGAAAATCTTCAAACTGGTGATACAACAGCTACGTATTCAGTTAACAATCTAAGGAATGGCCTAAATCCTGGATGATGGAAAGATTGAAACCAAACATAATGCTAGTGGTACAGAAATTTGACTAAAACTGTGTTAATTGCAGATAATTTCGACACAAATGGGTACATTATTCTCTTGCTTTTCAGGATATACAACTGCTTTTATATATATTTATTTAAATAACCTGACTAGTTTATATTTGCTGAAATTCTAAAAAAATACTTTGTTTGACTGCTCATTTCATTATAGGAACACTTGCCTAATGCTTGCATGTCCTGTTCAACAGGTTCACAAGCGACTACATTATGTTTTGTATCTGGTTCTGGTTCGTTCTAAGCAACAACATAACTATCCTCTACTATATGGTTCATTTGTGGTTTGCATTCCTGCTCTACAAGTTTCCGCATGATGTCCTTATAATTTATGTCTTGTTCATTCTTAGCTAGGACAGTAACTGCATTCGATTTTCTGGTTTATTCTTCTATATATATTTGTTAATATGACATGGCTAGTTTATATTTGCTGAAATTCTAAACCACACACATTGTTATATTTCTCGTTTCATGGTAGGCATAATTGTTTAATGTTTGCTTGTCGTGTTTGTTTGGCGTGATGGTTAATATATTTGAACCATTGACCAGTAGTAAACTCCAGTTCATAGCTCTTGTCGTATCAGTTAAATGAGTAGTTTGTCTTATTTGATGTATTAATGTGGCATCCCGCAAAACCACTACTAGAAAATCGCGTTGAATTTGTGCATTGCATCGTCATCATCATGCATTGTTGCATAAAACTATTTTCACAAAGCCCGATTTATTTTTCCAAACGCCTCATCTTAATTCAAATGCAAAACCGGGTCCCCGGAATATTTTGTTTGTTGCTATCGGTTTGCAAATGGTGTTATTAAAACAAATAAAATTTATATTTATTTTAGTGGGACAGTCGAACGGGCCGAGTAGACCCGAACGACCACCCCTGTTTTTAAATCGGTCCACCCTGCCAGCCCCATCTAAATCCTAATCCCACCTAAAATTCTACCCACCCCAACCGCCTGGCCCACAGGCCAGCCTCACAGCCCCTCCACTCCCCCTGGACCCGCGCGCCCCAGCCCCCCCACCTGGCCTGCCCCTGGGCCCCACCCGGCTCAGCCCACGCCCGCCCCCAGCGCCGCGCCAGCAGCGCCAAGCACGCGCACCACGCGGTCCCGCCTGGGCCCCACGCGATCACCACACCCGGGCCCGTCCCCACAGCACCGCCCCACGCACCTCGCTCTCTCTCCCCAAGCGAGCAACCCGACCCGTCCTTCCAGCGCGGCCTCACGCCCTCTGCTCCCGTCGCGCCGCCTCCTCCCCAGGCCCCTCGCGTCGGCGCGCCTTCTCGGCCGCGCCACCCCTCGCCGGCTCGCATCCTTCTCCCTCCCGCTCTGCGCCCGCGCCCAGCGAGCCAGCGTCGCCCGCGCCGGCGGTGACCTCGCAGCTCCCCTCTGAGCCCGAGCTCCGCCCGCTGCTCCCCGTCGGCCCCGCACCGCCTCCGCCGGCCGCTCCCACTGCTCGCGTCCCGCCCGGCCCGCCTCGTCGGACCGAGGCCCTCGCCGCCACCGCCCGTCTGCGCGCCCAGCTCCTCCCCTTGCGCTCAGCCTCCCTCGCGCCCGGGCCTTGAGCGCCGCCCGCCATGCGCGCCGCCAAGGCCTCCCCGAGCCATCCTTTCCCTACCCCTTCGTCCCCTGCTCCGGCCAGAGTCCGAGCCGCCGGGGTCTGCTCCATGAGTCCGCAGCGCCGCCTTCCCTGGTCGCCGTCCACCTGCACCTTCCCTCCGCAAGCTCGCCCTTCTCCTTGTGCTCGCCCCGAGCAGAGCCTCGCCACGGCGCCGTCGTCGCCCCATCGCCAAGCTCACTTCGTGTGCTGCCTCCGGGGACCGTACCTCCATGTTGGTGCTCAGCGATGTGTGGTGCACGTGGCGTGTTGATGGATGGAGCTGCTCATGTACACCTCGTATGTTGGACCCGGAGAGTCTGTGTGACACTGATGAAGCTGGATTTGGTCGTCCTCAGAGACACACCACCGACCCTGTACACGAGTGCATCGAATCCTTTTGTCGCCAAGATCTGCCTCACGGAAGCCGAGACCCCCGGACCCGAAGACCGCGGATGCGACAAGACCGTCGCTCGGACGCCATGACTTGCTTCAAGGATCCGGTGGCCGAGACCCTCGTGCGACAAGTACTCCGACATGGAACATCAAGATCTCGTTCACGGAAACCCCGATGCTTTCGGCACGGATGCCATGATCTTCGTCACGGACGCCATGACCGCCACACGGATGCGAACCCCAAAACCCTGAGGCCCCGAACCGAAGACGATCTGAAGCGCCAAGACCTCCGACAAGGAACCGACGCAGAACGCCAAGCACTTCACCCCGAAGACAAGACCGACCCGACTTGAGAACCCGACAAGACCGTCGCTACGACAAGAACGGCACCGGCCTGGAAGAATTCGACACGCCCCGACACCGAACCAAGACCTGCTTCCCGGACGCGACAAGAACTACCCCGATATCCGAGAACGGCCCCAGAAACCCGGGAGCGCTTCCGCCGAGAACGATCCCGTCGAGACCGAACCCCGTCGAACCCTGGTCCCGGAGACCGACCCCGAACCCCGGCACCCCAAGTTCGTCGAGCCCCTACGTGTGACCTCTTATCCGAGAACCTTATTTTATAACATAATAACAACTTGCTGCATATTGAATTGACATCTCGCATGCATATCTGTGGTTTGGGGGCCTTATGCCGATTCACCTCATAATTAAATATGGGGCCCATATGCGGGCAAAGCTAGTCTCATATTGGCCTCATTTAAATTTGTGTAGCGAACCCGGTGCTATCTTTTGCAATGTTAAGACAACATCTAAATTGCGGGGTAGCTAAACAACTTGAACCATCTAAATAATTGTCGGGACCCCGGTTCCACTTAATATGACCTAATTGCATCGCACCTTTGCCATGTCATTCATCATACATGCATCATGTCGATCTTCTGCCGTTGTATTAAATAGTGCATCCGATGTTTCTTCTAGTGTTTTGCTTCTTCGCGGATAAGGCCGTTGAGTTGATGTGAGCTTCGCCCCGATCTTCGGTTGAACCCTTCGACAATGTTTTCAGGTGAGCATCTCCCCCTTTCTACCTATCTTACTTTTATAGTATTTATTCCCTCCTGTTGATCTATTGCTATCTGTGTTGCGATGCTCTAGTTTCCGTACCCCTGATATTCCCTACAGCCTTATATTGCCTTGGACACATCCTATTACCTGTTGTTTGGTAGATAGTTGGACTTGCGCGTCGTAGTCGCTTGCTCAAGTGCTGTTGCGTGTCGTCAAATGCCACAGTTGTTGGAGCCTTGCCGCATGTTGTTGTTGGAGATGATCTTAGTTTTACTTATTGTTCACTTTAATTCCTGTTTAACAACTAAAATTGAAATAAGCAGCGGCATCGGTGGGTGATAGAAAATATTTGGTTTCCGAACGCCCACTTGTGTCCCGTAAGACCCCGAGTACTTCATACATGTTCCTTGATTTATCGCGCTATCCACATCCGGGAGGTATATGGGACCCCACAGCGAGCTTGATTCGGTCTTATTTCTTGGGGCCACAAACTAGTTTGAGGTTTTATTTACGATCCTGTACTTATGCCATGCTACTTTACGTATTTAAATTGTGCGAGAGCACCTTTGTCTATTTAGGTAAGCGGAGTGATTACGCGGTATCGACACCCCGAGTTTTCGGGTTCCCAGTCGCTTACAGCCATTGTCGCAAACCTTGAGTCCGTCTCGGAGCTTGTTTACTTCGTTGCAGGTAGACTCCAAGGGTGGCCCCCTGAAATATTTCTGAATCCTGTGATTGTTCATCGTGAAAGCCTCGTTGGTTTTGATTTGGTTTTCCGAGGTTGATCGAGCGTGTGTTGCTATTGGTGCACCCCGGCCGGGTAAAACTTTCTGAAAGCCGTGTCCGCGGATATGGACGACTTGGAGCACAGTATCTCGATCATAGACAAGCATAACTAAAGTTTATTGTTATAAATTTGACTTTATAATGACTAGTAATCAGCTTCACTATAACGGAATGACTAATAATACTGCCCACAATTGCTTGTTTGAATTGTCGCTTGCGACCATTGAACCTGACTAGTAAATCTTGCAACTACAACGGAATGGCTGAATAAAAGTACCAACAACTGCCGGGTTTATGGGTTATCTCATACTGCTTGTACCTGACTAGTAAGTGTTGCCACTATAACGGAATGGTCAATTAAAAGTGCCCACTGCTTACTTTATCAGGACGATTATCTAAACCTGACTAGTAAAGTGCCGCAACTATAACTGAACAAGTAAAACTGCCAACTGTGTGAGTTCCTCGGTTGACTTCCTCGTTTGGTATCGAGGGGGAAACACCAGGATGGGTTTGTTTGATGGTAGTATCAGGGTACCTCCGAATAGGTCTTTCTTACCCCTCTCTGATTGCCGCCAGTTGTATCGAGTCTCTATAGGTTGTTTAGTGCATGTCTTTGCCGCTTGATCCACCATACCTATGTAGGCGAGGACCGAATTCTAGCCTCGCCGTGTCTTGGCCTCGATCGACGCTCCTCTTTTTCCTTTGCCCTTTGTCGGCACCCTTTGTTTAAGCAGGTTTTGAGATCGGCGTCGCGGTGGTTACCCTTCCGGCTTGGCCTGGCAGGGTTATGGGCGCCATTGGTTATTCTTGAGGCTCTTAGCCCCATTTGCATCTTTTTCCGTAGCTGGACGCTCTATCGCTTTCAAGGTGATTTGGATCTTTGTATATTATATCGTATTCTTGACTCTTGAGTCATTTGTTATATATCTGTTTTGTGGGTCCCATCGAGGACTGTTGTGTAATGTTATTACTTCGTTTTCCACCCGCACGAAAGTGCCTGGTGGGCACCTTTGAATCGTTTCTATGCGGGTTTGGCGGATTTCGCTAAAACTTGCATAGGTCCGATTCTGAGGGTGTTACAATTAACTTGTTATTACTTAGTTTCAGACTGCAATTATTGCGATCGCCACCAAAAAGGGGTTGCAAGATCATGTCTCAAGTTTGTTTTCCAATTTAGATGTCACTCTCAAAATGGAGATGCATGTGATAGATGGAGAAAGAAAATTAAGGACTGCTATGAACTCGATTGTCAACTGAAATGTTGATTTTTTCCCTTGAGTTGATAATATGTAATAATTTTAAGTAGTTTGAATTTTATGTAATATCTAAGACTAATTGCATAGGCCATGTAGTCATTTAGTTGATGTCGTCCACACATAGCGGTAGGCGGTACCGTGTCTGCTCTAGCCAGGTCGATTAGGATACAGTATCGTGCTTTGCATTTGCCCATCTTATATTAGACCGACGATAAACAGTAAAAATGCTCACAAGTTGTACACCTTTTATGGTATAGAAATGGGCTACAGAAATGCAGAAAATATAAATGACCATAAATTTAACAGGGCGGACCCACATGCGAGATTAGTAATAGTGGCAGGTCGTAATGGCGAATCAAACAAGAATAACTCAACAAGTAACATCCCGAAACAAGAATAGGTCGAAACGATACAGTCAAACAATAACAGAGGCCAACAAAGAATGAGCCGAAGCATTAACTCTCGAAACAGTAGGGAACAGAAAATTAACGGGCTAGAACCTTAAATGGACAAATAGTAACAGGCCAGAATAGTAGCAGGCCAGGACAGAAAAAGTCCAGGACCGTAGCAGGACAGAACAGTAATTGGCCGAATTTGCACCAGGCCAGAACAGTAACAGGCCGAGGAACTTACCAAGTTAGAACAGTAACGAGCCAGAACATGAGGTGAACATTTACGGGCCTAAACAGTAATGGGCCAGAAAGATTACGGGCCAAAGCAGGCTGGCCAAACGGGCCCATTTTGAACAGTGCAGGGCGGAACACTAACGGGTCCGGATATTTATGGGCCATGTAAACTGGTCAATTTCAAACAGTGTATGTGGAAACAGTAACAGGCCAGAAAGTTTACGGGCCGCCTACGGCTGCACCAGTGGGCCCATTTTTAACAGTGCATGACGAAACAGTAATGGGCCACGGTCATGTTCGGCTTTCTTAATGATCCGACCTACTTAATAATTATCAGGTCTTGCCTGGGCCTGTCTTCTACCACGGTTTTATTGATAGTTAACGGCGTTAACTAGCCATTAACGACGCTCGCCACGTGGAATTTTGCATGCCGTCAGCAGTCAACGCGGGTGACGAACAGATCTACGACGGAACAACTTTTCGTGGCTAAAGGGTGCGATCCGCCACGATCGAAACAAAACCATGGTAGAATCATTTGTGACGGGGCTTCTACCACGATGGTCATCCATCGTAGAAGGCTTTTTAACCACGATAATCGTCCATTGTAAAAGAATATTTTTCTTGTAGTGAATGTCCTGAATTATAGTTGTGATTCCTATCGTGAACTATGTAATGTTCTCACCGTCGGCAATATACGATGTACTGCTATTATTTTTGGTTCATATGATTGGTACCTCACCTCTCTCCAAAAAAGATTACCATAGCAGCAATAGTGTAGGCAACCAAACACTTTGGAAGCTACATTGGCAGCGATGGTGCGGACTACCAGATATCATAAATCATGCATTAGCTAGATGCAAAAAAGATCATTTGCATGCTACCAAATGGGCTGAAGAATATGGTCCAGAGGCTATTTTTGGTTGGCCCTGCTGGTCTTGGCACTGCCTGGATAGGCCCCAAAATTGGCCTAGCCTACCAGACGCGTCCTTATCCTACTTGGCTACAAGAAACCAGTACCGCATTAGCCAATTTAACGATCAGGTTGGACATGCACAACTGAGGACATGCAAAGGTCGAGGCCTTACCTTGATGCACCGAAGGGAACTATCTAGAGGTGGTCGTAGACGGGCTACTGTAGGTGTATGACCTTGCGGACAGCGTCGACGACTAGCAGCTAGTGGAGGATCTAGAGGAGTCGTCCCACGAGCAGTGGAATGGGCTACCTTAGGATCTGATACGTCCAATTTGCAACACCATTATATATTATAATTTGCCTCTATTTATTGATATATGTCTTATTATGAGATAATACTTATATCTTTTCATCTGTTTATGCATGTTGGATGATTCTTGGAGGATGGACTGCCGGAGTCTGGATTCTGATGGAAAAAGTGGTGTTTTGATGCAATTTCGTGAAGATCATAAAAATACCAGAAAAATATGGGAAAACTATATTTTCAGACAGACGAAGCCAAAAGGGGTGACAGAAACCTGAACCCCGGTTAGGACACCTTTGTACAAGGGAGCGTACGATCTCGGAGTTTAAGGTCGTGGTTAGGTATATATTTTAATTACTTTCCTGTACTTGCGGATGCTTGAAGGGGGTTTAATCACAAGTATATATTAGTTCAAGTAAGGTCGGTACATTAGCACAGGTTCACCCACACAACACTTACAACACCAAAGAAGAGTACTCAGCTATTTAAAGCGAAAGCACTTGACAGAATTCCTATGTGTCCTCGAGAACGTTTGGTCCTTATAAGTATTTCCACCGGCTTGTCCTTTGCTAAGAAAGGATTGGGCCACTTGCTGAATTTTTTCTTTATCTTTATTACTTGCACTTTGTTTTTTTTTGCTTTATCAGAAAGCCCCTAAAAATCCTGCTAAGTATTTACAGAGATTTCCTGCTCCATACCACTAGTCAACACCTTCTGCTCCTCATTGGGATCGGCACTCCTATTTATCGAAAGTACTGCGATACACCGCTATACTTGTGGGTCATCAAGACTATTTTCTGGCGCCGTTGCCGGGGTGTGAAGCGCTATTGAAGAGTGGAACTGGTAAAGGAAACTTCTACTGTGAGTATTGCTTTTTGTTACTGCTTGTTACTTTGTTTCTAATATGGATAACCCACTTGGTTTTCTGTTTGGGGAAACTACTACCACTGTTAGAGTAGTAGATGAACCAACACCTGTTGAGATAGATCCTTTTAATATACCTACAAGTCTTGTTGATCGTGTTATGGATAATTATTATTTTGGGGATGGAATTGTTCATCCTGGTGATCATTTGAATTTTATCCATGAATTATGCGGGTTATTTAAGTGTACAGGTATCACAACTGAACAGGTGAAGAATAAGTTACTCTCCATATCCTTGAATGGGAGAGCTGAAGAATGGTATAAGCTACTGAAGAATGGACAATCCATGGAATAGGAGGAGATGACATCTCTCTTTTATTCTAAATTCTATCCTCCTAGTGAGATTCATAAGGATAGAAATCTGATATATAACTTTTGGCCGCGTGATGGAGAGAGTACAGCTCAACCTTGGGGGAGATTGAAATTACTAATTCTTAAATGTGCTATTCATGAACTCCCTAACAATATTATTATCAATAACTTTTATGCTAGGCTTTCTCTTCATGATAAATATTTACTAGATGCTTCTTGTGCTGGATCATTCACACGTATGAAAGAAGAAGCTAAATGGGATCTACTAGACCATATTTAAGAGAACACTGAAGCGTGGGAGAATGACAAGGGAAGAAAGTCAGGTATAAACTATGATTATGAATGCATTAAAATTTTTATGGGAACTGATGACTTCCGTGATATTAGTAATGAGTTTCGTCTTGATTCCCAAAGTATTATCAATTGTTTTAAGGCCTTGGCCTCTTATATAGAAATTCCCAAGAAGAAGTGGAATAAGTACCATGCTCCTTATAAAGATGTTGTTAAGCATGTTCCTGTTAGAAGTGCTGAAGTTTGTACTACTAATCATATTGTGCATGAACCTTATGTTGAGAAAATATCTTTCCCAACTTAGGTAAAGGAGCATTCTATGATGATTAGTGGAAATAATAAAGATACTAAGAAAACTGTGGAGACTGTTGAGCAATTGAATATTGAACCTGTGGTAACTATTGTGAAAGACCCTATCACTAGAAATATAGAGGATGAGCACATTTTCTTATGTGAAGACGCTTCTAATATTATGTCTCATCCTAGTAAAGCTAGAAAAGCTAGTGTTCTTGTGCTTTCTGTTAAAATTGGTGATCATTTCTATTATGGTTTATGTGATATTGGTGCTAGTTATAGTGCTATTCCTTATGATATTTATAGGGAAATTATGCATGAAATTGGTCCTTGTGAGCTTGAGGACATTGATGTGGTTATTCACCTTGCAAATAAGGAAACCATTTGCCCCATTGGTATTGTAAGAGATGTGGAGGTTCTCTGTGGTAAGATTAAGTATCCTGCTGATTTTCTAGTGCTTAATTCTGCAGCTAGCAAAACTTGTCCTATCATTTTTGGTAGAACTTTCTTGAATACTTGTGGAGCTATTATAGATTATAAGAAGGAGAAAGTTTTAACTAAGTTTGATGGAGATTCTTATGAGTTTAACTTTTCCAAATTTTCTAAAGCTCCTTGTGAAATTAGCTTGCCTAATAAAGATTTCAGGATGGAACAACTTGCTTCTATTGATCCAGTTTATGACCTTGGACCTCTTTTTGGTGACTGTAAGTATGCTCATTCTAAAGGTAAAGTTGTTGCCAATGACAGTTATATTTTTATCTTTATTCAAAGTGCTACTGAAAGTTATTATGAGAGAGGGAAACATGGTTTTATGCTTCTCAATAATGTTAAGTTTCCCCGTTTTATGTTGAAAGCTTTGAAGTTGCATTTGTTTTCTCTTCCCATGCTGGTGGCTTTTTGTTTCAATAATTCGTTTTCTCATGATACCCCCATGCATAGGAAGTGGGTTAGACACAAATGTGTTGGTTATTTTCTTCTAGATGCTCTCATTCACTTCAAATATTTATCTCCTTTGTGAGCATCTTTGAAAGTTTCAAGCCTAACTTAAAGGCATAAAAGAAAAGTACTTGTTGGGATATAACCCAAGAGTTTTGTCGAGTCTTGGAAGTTATTACTTTAGTAATAACCACTCTTTATCCTTTTTGTTTTGGTTTTTGTGTCAAGTTCAACTACTTTTGAGAAGTGGAGGAGTTGTGAAAAGTGGCTGTCCTGGGAAAGATTTTTGTGCTGCATTGTAAAAATTCGTGAGGGAGCTCAGTATGTCGGATGGAGATTTATTTTTCTGAGCTTGTTATCCAGGTTGTGACCCAACTTTCATTAGTTCTGAACTTTTTTATTTGAGCAACATAATGTTTTCGAAAAAATCAATCTTTACCTCCTGGTCTGTTTTGACAGATTTCTGCTATCATTTGCATTTGCCTCTTACAGAAGCCTTTGTTTTGATGGATTTCAGTTGAAGTGTGGACCTAAAGTTTAATTTTTTTCTTACACTAATGTTGCCATTGAGGTTTGTGTGATACCTTGCAGGAAAGGAAATTCGAGGAGAAGGAGAAAAGGAGTCTGGAGAGTTCGTCTTTGAATAGGTAAAAGTGGTGAAAACAGAAGGTTCGTGAAACCCCAATCTTTTTATATTTTTGATGTTTTTAATACATAAGGGAAGTTACGAGACGGAAGAGAGAAGGAACCGGAGGCCGGGGCGGCCAAACCCACCCCAGGCGCGGGCCCCAGCTGGCCGCGCCTGGAGGGGGTGAGACCACCTCGAGCTCCGTCTCCGCCTTGTTTCTGTATCAAAACCTTCCTTATGCTTTGAAACTTCGTAATATATAACCCCCTAGATCTCTCGAGGTTCGTTCATCGTGTTCTCGTCGTGTTTTCGTTTTGATCTGTTTCTGTCAGGAAAACTTCTCAAGTTTAGAGCACCATGGTCTCCGCCAACGATAAAGGCAAGAAGCCCGAGGAAGACGATCCTCACAAACCCAAGGAGGAGGAGATTTTGGTAGGTTATGAAGGAGACATGGAGGAGGACAAACATCCGGACACCCATGCTACCGCCGCAAGCATTGGAGTGGTGGCAACCCCTATCAAGCTTAGGAGGACATCACGGATGTCTACAGGAGGGAAACCTCCGCGTCATATCCTCTCTCCACGGTCACCTCCTCCAAGTACCAAGAAACCCTTCCACACTCTTATACATGAGCGTCAATATAAACATGTGCCCAAAGGGAACTTGCCCTCGATGTGGGATATGCCTCGTTCTAACCATGCAGGGGAGGAGCATACTAAGAAGGAAGAGTGGGGAAAAAATAGCAAGGACTGGAACTCTCGGTCTGATATGATCATGAACCGCATTGAGCAAAACTCGGAGTTGATTCATACTCCAACCTTTGAGATTGAGGAGTTGAGGAAGCTGATTGAGGAGCTTATCAAGAGACCACCACCACCACCGAAGGAGTAATTCGTCATCAGGTTTGGCATCCCCTTGGCTTGTTCCAAGCTTGGGGGCGTGCCTTGGTATCACAATCATTATCTTCTATCTTTTACCTTTTTAGTGGATTCATATATTCTTCTTTTTTTTCCTCCCTCAAAAAAATATCTTTGGTAGAGAGGTTATCTTATAGTTTGGTTTGCATGTGTAAGTATCTCTCCTTTAGTTGATTATCTATGTATCCCTTGGTGTGAGTGCCTTTATGGAATATTAATGAGAAGCTTCATCTTTTACTTTTTGCACTTCTTATTTTAGTTTGCAATCTCTATTATATGATGGATCTTGTTGATCAGTATCGGCATCACTTTGGGAGCATCAAGTGGATCTATATTGGTTTTGGCAAACCGAGCTCTGGTTAGTAGCAACACTTTTTGAGATTTGAAAGCAAAATAGAAAAGCTTACAGGTATTTTGTATCATTTATTTTCCTTCTTGTTGGCTCATAAGCTTAGTATTCTTTATTTAAGATCTTTTGTGTCTCCAAGGAAGATTGCATGTTTGGCTTTATCACTTGTAGGTTTGCTTGTTTCTTTCAACTCTTTTGCTTTCTAGCCAAAAACATGTCTTTGAGAAGGTGTACTTCTCATGCTTCCAATCCCTTTGAACCAAAGCACTTGCCATTTGTGTCCACCATATCTACCTATTAGCATTATTGCTATTCTAAGCAAATTCTCAAGATTCATCTATCTTTCAAATTAAAAAGTATTTTGTTATGTGAAAACTAGTTAGTAAAGCTCTCACGAACTTGATGGCACGCCTTATTTCTTTGCCCCTAATAGACTTGAACCATTGCGTCATCGAAGTTGTATATGCTTGCATATATACGTTGGAATTAGCAGAATCGTGATGTTACGAGGAACGCTTTCAACATTGCACATGTACCTTGTACTCGGTTGATATCGTGCTCTTTTATCTATGGATGTCAATGGTGTGAAATAAAGAGGGAACTTTTAAGTCCATGGAGTCTATATTTTGTATTAGAGAAACGCCTAGGCCGCTAACCTAAGCCATGCCTAATCATGGTGGAAACTTGCAGCATCACCATAGTGAGCTATCTATGAAGCATCCTTAATAAAAAAGCTATGCATATAGTAAATAAAAAGATCGTTGAGATGCTCATTGTCTGCTTGCCTTGTCATTTTGGTTATGGGATAGCTCTTTTACCATGTGTAAGAGGTACCCCGTTGGCGGTTCTGTATGATACGCATGTACTTACAATGACAAGAACTTACCGGTAACTGAAGTTGAGTAGCATGAGGGGTGGCCCTCATATTCAAGGGACATGAGATTGCCAACTTATATTTCGTCAAGCATATACTCCATCTTTGTGCACTTTAACCTTAATCATCTCAAGATGCCTATGATAGGGGCAATGAGGGCTCAAAGCTAGTAAGTATCATAATCTTTTGGAAGCTCTTTATGACTTGTAATCCCTGCTTACCTCTATGAAGGGAACTTTCTCCTATTTTCTAAGTTGAGTCAGTAAACCTACATCCTCTCTATCTCCAGCAAGCATTTGAGTTGTTGTGTTTCAAGCATTCATATGGTGATTTATTCAATTATGTTCTTTATCTTCCTTGTTTGCACAAGACTCTTATCTATTGAGTATTACTTTGAAAGCCTTCATTGAAAAACCTTTTTGAGCAAAGAGTGTTCCTGTTATAAAACTTCTACAAAAAGCTTTTTGTAAAACTGTTTGCCAGCTGTTCTTTGACCAAGAACAAGAGTTTGCCTATTCCAATTATGATTTATCTTTATGCATCTCTATTGTGACTCATGTACTTGTCGCAAGCTAAGTTATATAATGGTGAGTTGCTTTCTTCTATGAGTTATGTAATGGTAAGTGTGATGCTTCTTGTCTGTATTCTTTTATCAACACTTCACTCCATAAACCCGTGGACATGTTTACTGATCTCAGTTTTCACTTGGGGACAAGCGAAGGTCTAAGCTTGGGGGGAGTTGATACGTCCAATTTGCATCACTATTCTATATCATAATTTGCCTCTATTCATTGATATATGTCTTATTATGAGGTAATACTTATGTCTTTTCATCTGTTTATGCATGTTTGATGATTCTTGGAGGATGGACTGCCGGAGTCTGGAATATGATGCAAAAAGAGGTGTTTTGATGAAATTTCGTGAAGATCGGAAAAATACTAGAAAAATATGGGAAAATTATATTTTCCCGGAAGACAGAGGAAGCCAGAAGCGGAGGCGAAGAAGGGCCATAGGGGGCCCACACACCCCTAGGCGCGGGCCCACCACTAGACGTGCCTAGGGCAGGTGTGGCCCACCTGCTCGGCTCCCGACTCCGCCCTCTCGCCTATATCTTCCTTATGGAACCCTAACACCACGAGGGCGACCATAGATAGATTTCCACCGCCTCTGCGGGGCGGAAAACACCGAGAGAGAAAGATCTCTCTGATAGACAGATTTCTGCCGGGGAAATTCCTTCCCAGAGAGGGGAGATCGTCACCATCAACACCGTCTATCAAGCTAGGCTTCATCGGGATCATCATCATCATCATCAACACCATCATATCCACCAGCACCATCATCACCACTCCGTCCTGCTGTAACAATTGTGTTGGATATTGCTTTAGTTCTTAGGGGAAACTTTCCTGGTGTTAATTACTATTGTAGTTGATGCCTCTCAGTGGAACCATTTGATTATTGTTTATGTTCAGATTGTTATCCATTATCATATCATCTTTGATCTTGATCCATATGATTTCTCGTGAGTAGTTTGCTTAGTTCTTGAGGACATGGGAGAACTCATGTTGTTATTAGTGGATTTGTGTTGAGTTATTATTCAATAGTTTAGTATTTAAGTTGTGGTGCTATTCTTCTAGTGGTGTCATGTGAACGTCGACTAAATAATACTTCACCATTTATGGGCCTAGGGGAATGCATTGTGTATTTGGCTACTAATTGTGGGCTTGCCGGAGTGACAGAAACCTGAACCCCTATTAGGACACCTTTGCACAAGGTAGCATAGGATCTCAGAGTTTAAGGTTGTGGTTAGGTTTATATCTTAATTACTTTCCTGTAGTTGTGGATGCTTGCAGGGGGTTTAATCACAAGTATGTATTAGTCCAAGTAAGGTCGGTACTTTAGCACAGGTTCACCCACACAACACTTACAACAAAAAAGAAGAGTACTCAGCTATTTGAAGCGAAAGCACTTGACAGAATTCCCATGTGTCCTCGAGAACGTTTGGTCCTTATAAGTATTTCCACCGGCTTGTCCTTCGCTAAGAAAGGATTGGGACACTTGGTGCGTTTTTCTTTGTCTTTATTACTTGCACTTTGTTTTGTTGCTTTATAAAAAAACCTAAAAATCCGTTTGCTAAGTATTTACAGAGATTTCCTGCTCCATACCACTAGTCAACACCTTCTGCTCCTCATTGGGATCGACACTCCTATATATCGAAAGTACTGCGATACACCCCCTATACTTGTGGGTCATCAAGACTATTTTCTGGCACCATTGCCGGGGAGTGAAGCGCTATTGAAGAGTGGAACTGGTAAAGGAAACTTCTACTGTGAGTATTGCTTTTTGTTACTGCTTGTTACTTTGTTTCCAATATGTATAACCCACTTGGTTTTCTGTTTGGGAAAACTACTACCACTGTTAGGATAGTAGATGAACCACCACCTGTTGATATAGATCCTTTTAAGATACCTACAAGTACTGTTGATCGTGTTATGGATAATTATTATTTTGGGGATGGAACTGTTCATCCTGGTGATCATTTACTTTTTATCCATGAATTATGCGGGTTGTTTAAGTGTGCAGGTATCACAACTGAACAGGTGAAGAAGAAGTTACTCTCCATATCCTTGAAAGGGAGAGCTGAAGAATGGTATAAGCTGCTGAAGAATGGAATGGGAGGAGATGGCATCTCTCTTTTATTCTAAATTCTATCCTCCCAGTGAGATTCATAAGGATAGAAATCTGATATATAACTTTTGGCCTCGTGATGGAGAGAGTACAAATCAAGGTTGGGGGAGATTGAAATTACTAATGCTTAAATGTCATATTCATAAACTCCCTAACAATATTAGGAATGGCCTAAATCTTGGATGATGGAAAGATTGAAACCAAGCATAATGCTAGTGGTACAGAAATTTGACTAAAACTGTGTTAATTGCAGATAATTTCGGCACAAATGGGTACATTATTCTCTTACTTTCCAGGATATACAACTGTTTTTATACATATTTATTGAAATAACCTGGCTAGTTTATATTTGCTGAAATTCTAAAAAATATTTTGTTTGACTGTTCATTTCATTATAGGCACACTTGCCTAATGCTTGCATGTCCTGTTCTATAGTTTCAAAAGTGACTCCATTATGTTTTGTATCTGGTTCTGGTTCATCCTAAGCAACGACATAACTATTCTCTACTATATGGTTCATTTGTGGTTTGTATTTATGCTCTACAAGTTCTCGCGTGATGCCGTTATAATTTTTGTCTTGTTTATTCTTAGCTATTACAGTAACTGCATTCGATTTTCTGGTTTATTCTTCTATATATATTTATTAATATGACCTGGCTAGTTTATATTTGCTGAAATTCTAAACCACACACATTGTTATATTTCTCGTTTCATGGTAGGCACACTTGTTTAATGCTTGCTTGTCTTGTTTGTTTGATGTGATGGTTAATATATTTGAACCATTGACCAGTAGTAAACTCCAGTTCATAGCTCTTGTCGTACCAGTTAAATGAGTATTTTTTCTTGTTTACCATATTAACTTGTTATTACTTAGTTTCAGACTGCAATTATTGCTATCGCCACCAAAAAGGGGCTGCAAGATTATGTCTCGAGTTTGTTTTCCAATGTAGGTGTCTCTCAAAATGGAGATGCAGGTGATAGATGCAGAAAGCAAATTAAGGACTACTATGAACTCGATTGTCAACTGAAATGTCGATTTTTCCTTTAAGTTAATAATATGTAATAATTTTAAGTAGTTTGCATCTGACGTAATATCTAAGACTAATTGCACAGGCCATGTAGTCATTTAGTTGATGTCGTCCACACATAGCGGTAGGCGGTACCGTGTCTACTCTAGCTAGGTCGATTAGGATACAGTATCGTGCTTTGTATTGCCCGTCTTATATTAAACCGACGATAAACAGTAAAAATGCTCACAAATTGTACACCTTTTATGGTATAGAAATGGGCTACAGAAATGCAGAAACTATAAATGACCATAAATTTAACGGGACGGGTCCACAGGCTAGATTAGTAATAGTGGCAGGTCGTAACAGTGGCAGACCGAAACAGTAACAAGCCGAAATAGTAGTAGGCCGAAACAGTAACAGCCCAAAACAGTAATAGGTCGAAACAGTAATAGGTCGAAACAATAACAAGACGAAACAATAACAGGCCGAAACAGTAACTCTCGAAACAGTAGGGAACAGAAATTTAACGGGCCAAAACCTTAAATGGACAAATAGTAACGAGCCAGAATAGTAGCAGGCCAGGGCAGAAAAAGTCCAGGCCCGTAGCAGGCCATAATAGGCTGAATTTGCACCCGGCAAGAACAGTAACAGGCCGAGGAACTTACCAGGTTAAAACAGTAACGGGCCAGAACATGAGCCGAGCATTTATGCCTAAACAGTAATGGGCCAGAAAGATTACGGACCAAAGCAGACTGGCCAAACTGGCCCATTTTGAACAGTGCAAGGCGGAACACTAACGGGTCCAGTTATTTATGGGTCGTGCAAACGGGTCAATTTCAAGCAGTGTATGTGGAAACAGTAACGGGCCAGAAAGTTTACGGGCCGCCTACGGCTCCACCAGTGGACCCATTTTTAACAGTGCATGACGAAACAGTAATGTGCCACGATCCTGTTGGGCTTTCTTAATGAGCCGGCCCACTTAATAATTATTAGGTCTTGCCTGGGCCTGTCTTCTATCACGGTTTTATTGATAATTAACGGTGTTAACTAGCCATTAACGGCATTCGCCACGTGGAATTTTGCATGCCGTCAGCAGTCAACGCGGCTTGCGAACATATCTACGGCGGAACGACTTTTCATGGCCAAAGGGTGTGATCCGCCACGGTCGAAACAAAACCGTGGTAGAATCATTTGTGACGGGCTTCTACCACGATGGTCATCCGTCGTAGAAGGCTTTTTAACCACGAAAAACAGACCTTCAACCACTAAAATCGTCCATTGTAAAAGAACATTTTTCTTATAGTGAATGTCCCGAATTGTAGTAGTGATTCCTGTCATGAACTATGTAATGTTCTCACCGTCGGCAATATACGATATACTGCTATTATTTTTGGTTCATATGGTTGGTGACCTCACCTCTCTCCAAAAAAAGGTTACCATAGCAGCAATAGTGTAGGCAACCAAACACTTTGGAAACTACATTGGCAGCGATGGTGCGGACTACTAGACATCATAAATCATGCATTAGCTAGATGCAAAAAATATCATATGCATGCTACCAAATAGGCCGAAGAATATAGTCCAGAGGCTATTTTTGGTTGGCCCTGCTGGTCTTGGCACTGTCTGGATAGGCCCCAAAATTAGCCTAGCCTACCAGACGCGTCCTTAGCCTACTTGGCTACAAGAAACCAGTACCGCATTAGCCAACTTAACGATCAGGTTGGACATGCACAACTGAGGACATACAAAAGTCGAGGCCTAACCTTGATGCACCGAAGGTAACTATCTAGAGGTGGTCGTAGACGGCCATCAGGTGTATGACCTTGCGGACAGCGTTGACGACTAGCAACTAGTGGAGGATCTAGATGAGTCGTCCCATGAGCAGTGGAATGGGCTACCTTAGGATCTGATAATCCAATTTGTATCACCATTCTAAATCATAATTTGACTCTATTCATTGATATATGTCTTATTATTAGGTAATACTTATGTCTTTTCATCTGTTTATGCATGTTGGATGATTCTTGGAGGATGGACCGCCGGAGTCTGGATTCTGATGGAAAAAAGTGGTGTTTTGATGCAATTTCGCGAAGATCAGAAAAATACCAGAAAAATAGGAAAACTATATTTTCCCGGAAGACAGAGGAAGCCAGAAGAGGTGACAGAAATCTGAACCCCCGTTAGGACACCTTTGCACAAGGAAGCGTAGGATCTCAAAGTTTAAGGCTATGGTTAGATTTATATCTTAATTACTTTACTGTAGTTACGGATGCTTGCAGGGGATTTAATCACAAGTATGTATTAGTCTAAGTAAGATCGGTACATTAGCACAGGTTCACCCACGCAACACTTACAATACCAAAGAAGAGTACTCAGCTATTTAAAGCGAAAGAACTTGACAGAATTCCTATGTGTCCTCGAGAACGTTTGGTCCTTATAAGTATTTCCACCGGCTTGTCCTTTGCTAAGAAAGAATTAGGCCACTTGTTGCGTTTTTTATTTGTATTTATTACTTGCACTTTGTTTTGTTGCTTTATCAGAAAACCCCTAAAAATCCTGCTAAGTATTTACAGATATTTTCTGCTCCATACCACTAGTCAACACCTTCTGCTCCTCATTGGATCGACACTCCTATTTATCGAAAGTACTGCGATACACCCCATATACTTGTGGGTCATCAGGATCAAAAGTAGGTAGAAGAGAAGCCACCTCTACGGAGGTCGCCGAATCTGGAGAGGCATGTCGAATTCGCCGATGCCGTGACTAGGCGCGATGAAGAGGCGGGGCTAGGGGAGTTCGGGAGGTCATCAAGGGCTGGGGAGGACAACGAGGAGAAGAAGTCGCCGAGGAGAAAGATAGGGATCTTCTTCTCCTGTCCTGCACGACCGCGACTCGGAGGAAAGGTGGTCTTCGGGGGGCAGGGAGGACGTCGGGGTAGGAGGGGCCACCAGGGAGGAGTGAGTTGGAGCGGCGGGCGGGATTATTGGGCACGCACTAGGTCGGCGACTCGCAGTTGGATTCGATAGAAAGGGAAGAGGGGTGAGACGAGACCAAAATGGAAAAATAACGATAGGCCAAAAAGAAAATTGAATCATGCAACAATCCGCACGAGAATGGCTGCAGCGAGCGGTTTACCGCCCAAGGGGAAATCCGTAACAAAGCTAGTTTAGTTGTGAAAACCTAAAGGAGCACCCGAAATGCAGTGCTCTAGTTTTTTTTCAAAATTATTGGAAAAATATACAAGTGGGTATACACATCTACTATGGACACTACACTTACCATGAGAAAATACGGTGTATGTTGGGTCACAGAAAAAATGACTATTTTTATCCAAAAATAAGAGTTCTTTTATGGATAGTCCTACGAGCGTCCCCGTGGGATTTGTATTTTTATCCCCCGGGTCCCAGCCAACCACGTGTCCTCTTTTTGGATCAAAATTCTGCTTTTGCTACAGAAAGTCTCGTTTTTGCTACAACTAGTCCCGCTTTTGCTACATGTAGCAAAAAACGGTTTAGCCCAAAAAATAGAAAAACAGACTGAGTCTCGTCGGAGATTTTGCCGGAGACCTCGCCGGCGATCGTGTAGCAAAAAAGTTGTACTAATGTAGAAAACCCGACCTCGCCGGAGACTTTCGCCGGTAGACCTCGCCGGAGACCTCGTAGCAAAAAATTTACATTATTGTAGCAAAACCGGGTGTAGCAAAATATTTTTTCTAATATAGCAAAATGCACATCGCCGGAGACATCACTGGAGACTCTCGCCGGAGATCTCGTAGCAAAACCGTAGAGATTGGTTGTAGCCAAAAAATTGTGCGAAAGTAGCAAAAAATATATAAATACATAGCAAAAATAATATGTTGAATTAGCAAAATTTTATTCATATTATGCAAAATCCAGAAAAACATGTAGAAAAAAAATTCTTCTATGTCGCAGGTTTACAGAGCTATTGTAGCGAAAAATCCTCTATGGAAAAAAGATAGAACACCAGCAGCACCATCGGATCCCGCCGGCTCCTTGGCGCGGCTCCAGTCTCGCGCTCCTCCCCGCCTCCCCGCACTCCCCTGACCATCTGCTTGCCCTCTCGTCAGCTTTCCTTACACGCAGCTCTGCCGGAAACTCGCCGGAGTTCTCCTCCCACCGTGGGAGGATCTCCTTCCGCCGTCGGGAACCTCTCATGCAACCTGCAGTAGTAAAGCCGATCGCCCTCGCCACATGCGGCCGTTGCGGACTTCACCCAACACCTTCCACCGCGGAGCTCGCCCGCCATCTGCGCCGCGTCTGACGGCGGAGAGAGATGGCGGCGACGCGCAGTAGAGATGGACAGCGCACAACAGGGAGGGGCCATGCATAATGGATAGGAGCGCCGCTTGCCGCTCGCAGCAGCGCCGCTTGCCGGCGGAGGGGCTCGGTCTGTCGGGGGTAGGTGGGATAGTCCGGCAGCGGAAAGCAGCTCCGATGATGAGGTCGTGGACTCATGGCGTACAGGGATGAGAAGCAAGAGAAACGAAGAGCAACGGCGAAGGGGGCAGTGGGACGTGGGCCCTGGTGACACGCATCGCACGTGCGATCCAGGGGACGTGAGTCGCGCGATACCCCGGCTGATACGTATCGTTTTTCTTCTTTTATTCCTATACTAGCAAAAATGCCCGTGCTTTGCACCGGAAGAGAAAAAACTACAAATACAAATACATGTAATTTAATTAAAAAAATTCTAGACCATATAGAATTTCACTACTCGAGGTCATATTTTGTTAAAAGGACGAAGCGAATTTCTCATCTAAATCCACCTAAAAATTCCTGTATAACAAAAGATAGAATATTTGTTGAACATCTAGAGAAAAAGATAGAGTAAACATGCCACCGGACTACTTCAGCGGAGGTCACGCTTCGAGTCTAGGTGGGCTGTGCCATGTCACGATTGTCCTCAATCTACTCGAAGTATAGCAAACTTCCATCGATCGCCGCCTTCGGAGGTGGACAACCTCTACATTATGAAGAGAAGTCACAAGATGAAAATACTCTTTTCTTTACCCATCTTGTACCTAGTGGATCAATCGAAGTACCGGAGGCAGGTATCTGAAGCATTGACGGAACTCCTTCTATAGCTGCACAGTCTGCTCTTCCAGATTAAGGCATTGCTCATCTTCAGTCCCCACCATATATACACCGGTCATGTTTCTGCACACAAGAAATAGGAACAAACAAAGTTAATCAGAAAGAAACAACAATCAAATCCAACCACATCAAACAGTAGGACAACGACTCTGCTCCTAACTTATTGAATGGTGAACTAAGCCCAAAGTACATCGCGGGTACATGGACACGACATGTACTGTACAGGTACAGCAGTAATCTAGAGAGCAGCAAAGCAACGGACGGCCACGCATGTGGAGAGGCCACGCGAGTGCGCGCACCGGCCAGATATCCTGCCTATACCAGCCGGAGAGCCTCCTACTCCTCGACGGGAACAGTGGTGTCTCCGTCCGCCCGCGCGGCACATGCACAGCAGGCCGCCCTCACCAGATTGGGGGCCTCTAGAATGCCAAGTGCTCGTGTCGCTGCTCGGTGTGTGTGTGTGTGTGTGTGTGTGTGTGTGTGTGTGTGTGGGGGGGGGGGGCATCTTTGGAGCAAAAGATCATTCCATCCTAGAACCAACACGAAATAACGACCGCCGCGGTGGCTCTATGAAAAAAAAAGGCAATTACGATGACTTATGCGTGACACGGTGAGTAATACACCCAAACTATTAAGGGCAAAGTCGTCCAAAAAAGTGTTGGACCGGGAGAAACACTATTATTATAATATAGATATAGACTAGCGAAAATGCCCGTGCGTTGCAACGGTTACAAATAAATTTAAGAGTTTGTATGGTATCCAAGAGTTTATCGGTGTTTAGCTGTAACTCTTAGATCGCCTCCTTCTACCTGGCCTAATCTTCTCTTTGGTGTAAAACTTTTAGGCAGCCATCGTAGTATGAAGATGCAACACCAAGCACACAAAAGAAAATTACTTAAGTTATTCACCAAGATACATGATGCAATTTATAAAACATCATAGGTAAGTATTCATAGTATAGAAAAGTTTAATAGCATTATTCCTCTCCCTAGGTGCGTCTCGTTTCTGGTCTCCTCTCCCGATTATACCATGTCTCTCATATCGAAAATTAGGTGTTGGAGTACTGAAACTGCAGGAGCAAACTACCCTTACAATAGTTCTGAACGCATACAACAAAAAAGCTTTATATCATTAGTTATCTCTCTATATATGCGTATCTGGCATATAATTGTCTTTTCTTGGCATGATTTTAATCGGTGCTCTTCAACTCCTTCCTCATCGTGTTACTCTTGGTGCACCTACATCAAGATGCATTTCCTTAACACCCTTAACGATCTCTTAATTGGGGATATCTTCATGTGCGCTCTGGTCTAGAAAAATTGCTTTTCTTTTGTCGAAAAAGCAAGATGTCTAGAGCTGTCCTACCCGAGCCCATCTCTATCTCCACCGATCCGCCCCTGTTGGCCTGAGCTCCCCAACCCCGACGCCCTCGGCGCCCCGACCTACATCCGCCGCCGCTTGGCAGGCCATCGACATGCAGGTGTTTGTGTAGTGCTGCACTGACTTTTATTTATTTGATTGGTGACACTTTGCCTCATGTGTACTCGTACAGTTGTAGCCTGCATATACTAAAGAAAATCATTGCTAATATGAACTGATGGTAAACAAATTTGTAGTTCACACTCTAGAAAACAAAACTATTTAGAGGTCGCATCCAGCACATGGCGAGAAACTGGAATAGCTAGTGCTAACACATCACATGAAGGCTTTTTGCGTGTAACCACTAACCAGTCGAGCCAAGGATCACGCCACATGCAGCAAGCAGGAGACCATACCGATGAGCTTTCCCGCTCCTTGACCTTCTATCCTTGGCCGCAGGGATGGCGTGTACTACTGCATGCGGCAGCCAGACCAATACCAGGAACCTGTTGCATAAGGCTGTTTACCTCGGTCTTGCATGGAGAGAGCAAGGTGGACCCGTCCATGCCACCATGAACTCGGCCTGGACTTCCATGTTAAGGAACTGTTATTTGAAGTTGTCCATGGTCTCAGACAAAATTCTACAAATAAAACTCTACAGGTTGCATGTGGAGGGGTCGTGGGACTTGCCAATATATAACAATCCTAAACCAGGAGACGTCTCTTTTTCCTCAGGTTTTTGGAGCAGCTGAGCGGTTTATTTCCTGCTGGCACGTGTCATTTTACTCGTCTGTGTGTGCTTATCGGGTGATCGTATCATTTTGTCCTGCTCTTGCATGCCTTGGTTGGCCTACATGTCATTGCTTTGGGGGAAAAACGTCCCTTTTCTTGGTGTGTGCCTAGCTATATTGTTTGCTGCTGCCTTGCATGCAGTTGACCGGCGTTGTATCCAATTGGTAGGCGTGGTCATGTCCATGCATGGCTGACGTTGATTTTATGTGAGCTCTTTTGTTTGTTTCCTATAATTTTTTCCCCTTGATTCTGTACAATGCCATCATGCCTCTTGTCTTTTGTTTCCCTCATCACATACTGTCTATGCGATGTCATCGTATCGGTTGTTTTCATCTCCACCTATTCGTCTTTTGTCCGTGCGTTGTCATCATAACAGTTGGCATCTTCTTCATCACATCATGGTTTTTTGGCTGCATGCATCATGTTTTCTCCTTCTTTTGCCATTTGTGCTTTACTCTCTTAGCTTGAGACGCGTGGTGCACACGTGGATCGGCAAGGGATTGCCGTGTTTCATCTCGCATGTTCTTCTATGGCTATATATATTCTTTTCGTTCTCTCCTTTTCTCTTGCCTTCTTGCTCTCCTTCTCATGGCTAGGGTTCCTTCAGGTGGCGGTCGTGGTGGGCGTGGTGTTGGGGCCTCTTCGCGTGCCAGACGCGGTGGTTGCCGACTGTGTGGGCGTGGCGGTTCTTTCCCCCCCATTGTGGTGGAGGGTGGCGGGATGGAAGCGCCGGTTCTCGATTCTTCTCGTGGCGGCCGTGGGGGTCGGGGTGTTCCAGCACGGCGGCGTGGCCGTGCTGATGGTGTGACGTGTTCCGGTGTGTACGAGCGGCATTCTATGCGCTCTCCTTCTTCTGCTGTTGGTGGTGGTGGTTGGGCTGGCTGTTGTCGTCGTGGTCGTGCTGCTTCGGTTCTTTGTCCCGTCGATGGAGACGTCGCCGTCCAGCCTGCTACTCGTGGTGCTGCCTCACCTTCTTCCTCTGGTTCGTTCTTTTTTGGATTTTGCTTCGTGTTTTTTTTGTTATTTTATGTGAACTGATGTTGCTCTATTTTGAGCTCCGGCAAGTTTGCTTCCGTTCGTGTTTTTTTGTTATTTTATGTGCGCTGTTGTTGTTCTCTTTTGAGCTCGGGCAGGTTTGCTTCCGTCGTTTACTGGTTCTGATGCGCGCTCCCGTCGACGTGCGATTAGACTGGGGAAGCGCCCTGCTGTGTCTGGTTGGTTTTCTATGTTGTTTCTGTGTGCATTGTTTTTGCTTGTGTTGTGTACGCGTTTTGACGTGTGCTTGTTGGTTCTGCAGGTTCTCCTCTATTGGTACCGTCGTGCTGTGCTTCCTTTTCTGCCCAGTGTGCTTCGGTTTTCTCCGGCGTTTCTTTGTCAGTTGCACGTGCGTTCCATGTAATTAGTTTTTTTAATTTTATGTTTGTTTTGCCATTTTCCCGTTTTCTGATTATTGGGTTTGTCCATTCAGGCCCGTCCCATCGTATGCGTCCTGGCCGGTCGGCGGATTCTTTGGCTGTGGTTCGCTTGTTTTTGTCTCCAAGACTGTTTATTCGTCCCGGTGATTGGTCGTCTCGGCCCTCTTTTTGTTCTACGTCGCGTGGTGCGTGTGGCACAGGGTGTTTGTTTGAATTTTTGCATCGCGTTATTGCTGTACTGCCCATTATTTTGGCTAACAGACTCTACAATGTGAAGTTTTGCCCGTGCCTTCGTTCCGTCCGAAGGGTGCTGCTAATAATCGTATTATTAGGAGGTTCATACTTGATTACCGTCGTCAAAAAATAAAGCGTATGCTCCCTTGCTATTTTCCCTGCATTCGTTCACCGTTGATGCAACGCGTTTTTTTAACCTTTGTTCTATGCTCACAGTTTGCCTTGGGGGTAAGTAAGGCGGATGAAGATTCTCGAGAAGATCTGTGCCAAGTTTACCGACATTCTCCCTTTACCGCACGTGTGTTTGGCACGCGTGGGAGCTCTTCCCGTGCCACCGACGTGGAACTTACTTACATTGGCTCCGACCCACCCCAGACGCGCCTCGAAGAGTTTGCATGCGATGTACACCACCTGTTGACAGGCGCCGATAGTGCATCTGTTCGTTTAGATGCGTGATTCATGGCCATGTTCGCTTTCGCATGCATCATGCCAACTCTATCGTACAACTTGCATATCTTCACGGTTGCTCTCCTTATGTCTTTTATTACTTTGCTGGCTTCCTGTCTATTTAGTCGCTTGTGTACTCCTCTTTGTCCTCACCTCCATGTACTCGTTGACAGTATGTACTATGTACCCTTTGAGTAAATTATTCCACCCCTTTCCATTTTATCCGTGTGCTCACTTGCTAATTAAAAAACATACAAGGACCCCATATGGATACACTTGTACAATCCTGAATGACAGGTATTACTATTGCCACATGCGAACATGGAAAAGTGCTGCATGCAAATATGTAAAAGGCTCCCTATATATTACTACTAATATAATATATGCAGGCACTTAATGTCTGGCATACTGCAATCGGGCACGCCGCGGGAGGTTCATCAGCGCTAACACGCCGCGGTGTGCGGGGCACTATTCTGTAGCAGCCAAATATTGGCCATGCACGGCACATGCGAGGCAATAATCAGAAAACTAGCAGAGAAATTAGTACGACCAGTTATTGCCGACGGTTGCGCATAAGTGAGAGATAAAAGCCACGCGTGCCTTCGAGCGGGACCAGGAGATAATTAATCACGTCGAGTACATAGATTAAATGACTGGAGTCGTGCATGCAGGCGTAACCCTGAAGATATGCCAATTTTATATCTAGCCTGCCAGGCTACACGAAGGGATGCTCTGACAATGTCCAAACAGAGGCTACACGACACACCGCACACGCCGCGTAAATTAAATAGTCCTGCATCAGTCTGCTGATTAGACTACGCGTCTGCTGGCTACATATAAACGGCTACTCAGGCCACTCATGTTTTATTTATTCAATCCTCGCGTAGCGTGCGCACCTCGCTGCATTACACGCCTCCAATCGAGCAGATAACGGCATGCACGTGGTAGCCATGCACTGCACCGTGCGCACAGACATACACTCCTTTCCTGTAGATGCCGTCGCCGCCTTCTATATATAGAGCCCCATCTCCCTATTATTTGCATCGTCCTACCAGTATATCCATCCCGTCCTCGCTTTACCCGCTATCCAGATCCACGTATGTCTGACAGTAAGCGCGGCGCCGTCGAGGCAAGCAGCGAGCACGCCTCGCCGCCTCCTAGCCCTGTTTATACTCCGATCGGTGTTCCACCGTCGCCGCCACACGTCTCCGTGCATTTTCCTGCCAGTCCTGACTACATTCCGCTCGGCCACCCGTCCCCGCCGGGTCTTATCCAGCTGTATCCGTGGCCTCGCCGCATTCCCACCTATCTTACACTCCATGTTCCAGAATTTACGTCTCCTCGCCATAGTTCCGAACCTCTCTCACCCAGTGATTGTCATAGTCCTGTGCACTCCGGTACCTATGGGCATTCTAGCCTAAACACTGACAATCAAGGGTACATGCAGGATGAAGAGCTAGACTACGAACCGCGGCCAGACAGCGACGTGGACGATGGCACCGGGAACGAGCAGCCCGACATGGGCCAGGGAGCTGGGGAGGCAGACGCCGAGGTGGACGATGACACGGGGAACCACCTGCCCGACATGGGCCATCGAGCTGAAGAGGTACGCCAGCCAAGCCTCGAAGAACAGCACGCCCGCCTCATGGGCGCTGCTATCCCCAAGACAGAGGAAGACGGATTCGCCCCCACGGCACAAGGACACCATTGGCACACCTGCCACGACAGCTTTCAAGCCCTCGTGGGTGCCGTCGCTGAGTCCACGGCTACGCATCACCACACCTACCCCAACAACAACAAGTGGAAGGATAGCCCCTTCTACGGGGCTAACAAGCAGCTTTTTGACTGGCTGCTCATGAACAAAGATCAGCGTGCCGCTCTCGCCAGCACGTCGGTCTCCCCCTCGAAGAAAGAGTCCCTGTCTAAGAAGACGGCAGCGACACCCTTCGACGCGTCCAATGATCTTATCATTATTCTGTCTTCGGATGACGACAGTGATGACCACGAGTAGACCGATGATGATAGCATTTGACATGTTTGATAGTACTTCAGATCGACTGTCAAAGACGATTTAATGTCTAGACCCTATGTACTGCCGATCTATCCAACACCTGTACCATCTACTATGTAAACACCACTTATCTCGCCTATGTTTTTTTTTCGCTAGCTGTTCAATTATCAAGCTTATCATACAAG
Source organism: Avena longiglumis (assembly GCA_030063025.1). Lineage (NCBI taxonomy): Eukaryota > Viridiplantae > Streptophyta > Magnoliopsida > Poales > Poaceae > Avena > Avena longiglumis. Next base: position 444,005,735 of record CP125976.1, read on the forward strand.
GTCCCCCGCGTTTCATAACACGTCGCTCAAACCAACGATATTTAAATCTATCTATCTGTGTTACTTAAAGCTAACCTCGCTAACTGTTCAATTATCAAGCTTACCATACATGGTCCCCCGCGTTTCGTAACACCACGCTCGAACTAACAATATTTAGATCTATCTCTCTGTGTTACTTAAAGCTAGCCAATACAGTCACCTCAAATGGATGCGCATCGACTCGCAACGACAATGGCGCGGCGTGCCGCCGCGCCGAAGCCCAGCTAGTTAATGCTATATATGGATGCATCGACTTAGCGATGGCCTTCATCTTGGCATGGTTGTCGATGTGCGCGATTATGCCGCCGAGGCGCAAGTAGTTCATGTGCTCGATGCGCTTGCAGATGGCGTTCTAGGAATGGCCTTCTTTACCTTGACCTTCTCTCACTTGTCCCTGCTGTTGCAAAGACTTCGAGGTAAACTTGAGAGGTCAATCTGTGGGAGGAGCTTCTCTGGGTTGGCCATGGTCCTTTAATTTCGATCTAGGGATTTGGATGGACTTGCCCGCATCTTGCACGCCCGCGGTTGGTGCCAAAAGCGATCAGGCTCAATGGTGCGACGTACATACGTACAATTAGCGCGGCGGTGTGGAAGGCCTCCTTGTCGACTCGACTTGTCGGTGCCAGATTTGATTTGATTTCGAGGAGTTGGCCGTCCGTTCCCTCGCTATATATATTGGGTGGGAGGAAGGAGGCAGCGCTGCGTACGTCTTGGTCACGTATTCCGTTTTGTTCTTCTCGTGTTGCCCAAGCGAATCAACTTGCGGACGTGACCAAGGGAGACTCTTAAGTCTCAACCGCCCTAGGTTTTTTTTTCAGTTGAGAAACTTTTTTAACTTACGGGTGGCATAGTGGGTAGTTGTTAACAATTTTTGGGGACAAAATCGTCTAAAAAAGTGTTGGACCGGAAGAAACACTTCGTGCTTTATTATTAGGTATAGATATAGATATAGATATATACACACTTTTATATAGTAGCCAAAAATACTAAAACACCTACCAAAACTGCGCGTTGTCTACGGCTGGCTTCGAATCCACGCTAGCTCGTTCTCCTTGAAAAAAAAAAAAAACCCGGCTGTGTTGCGTACGATGGACGAGCCGTTCCTTCACACTGTCGGTCGGTTTCCCTGGCTTGGCCGATCGTAGGATTCGAAAGTGGAAACCACCTCCGCTCTGGTTGTCTTTGCCCACCCGATCGATAAAAGTCACTTCACCCACGGCACAGCATGATCCCCACGAAACGCATCCGCCTCAAGATCGACCTTGAATCACGCCCCGGCAGATCACGCCCACACGTACGTCCCGGCGCCCAAGCAGAAACGCCCGTACGTGTTCGGTCTAGCCATGGCGCATCACGGCTCGGCGACGACGCAGAAGCGCAAGTACCCCGAGGAGGAGGAGTCGGCCGGCATGTGCGCCAACGGATGCGGCTTCTTCGGCGACGCAGCGACCGGCGGCCTGTGCTCCAAGTGCTACAAGGAGCACGTCGTTGTCGCCGCATCTGACACCACGGCCGAGACGAGTGTCCTCGTCCCTACGGCAGTTCCCACCGCGCCACCGGAGAAGAAGGCCAAGACGATCGTCTCCGTCGCGTCCTCCGACAGTGCAGCCGAAGCCTCCGTGACGCCCGTGAAGCCACCGATGGCAGCGGCGACGAACCGGTGCGCGACGTGACGCAAGAAGGTGGGCATCCTGGGGTTCCGCTGCAGGTGCGAGGGCACCTTCTGCAGCGTGCACCGCTACTCCGACAAGCACGACTGCGGCTTCGACTACAAGACCGCCGGCCGGGACAAGATCGCCAAGCAGAACCCGCTCGTTGTTGCAGACAAGATCGCTACCAGGATCTGAAGCCCACAAATAAGATCACTAGATGCAGTTTAGATGACCTCAACAGTTAGTAATTTGTACTAGTAATAATGGATCTTGAGAATACGACGATGCATGCTCTCTGTATTTTGCTTGTACAACAGTTTGTAATGGTTCCGGACGATATCATCCATGTTCTTTGTATTTTCCTGGTCTGGAACACTTGCTGCAGAAAGTCTGAAACGATTCAGGATTCAGCTACAGACTTTGTTTCTTTTCTTTTGTATACACTATAGTATTTTCGTTTTTTTTGTAGGTCATATGGTGGTTTTGACTTTTGATTGGTAGCATAGGGCGGCTCGGTTCCTTTGTAGCAAGATGTTCTGCTTTCTGAATTGCCATTAGGAATTGTATTGTACCTAGGGGCCGGTTTCAGATCCGTAAAACCAAGGATAATGATAGTACTCCAGTATGTGTTTTCTACTAGTGCTGTCATGCTGTCTTGACACACACCGATCTGTTTGCTATTGGCCTCTGATGAAGTTCTGTGGCAATGCAGAGATAGCAGAGAAAACACTCAGAACATTAGCTGTAGTTTATCACATTCAGCTTGGCAGATAAGATTAGTCATTACTGGCATATAAGTAATACAGAATTATTCATCCTACAGAAGAGTTGTGATAACCCAAGCACACGAAGCTGAATAGTGACAAATAGCACATGTTAAACACAAATTGTTTCCACCGGTTATATTAGACCGTGAGATGCAGAGAACAAAGCTAAATTTTTTTTAAATAATACATTTTTTATTGAATTTCACAAATAATATGCAAAACGGGCAAATTGCAAATCTGATGATCCGTCGTCCATTGAAAAGACGACCAGACTTCTTCGTCTTTTGAAAATACGACCCAATGATTCGTCTTTTGGGAGGACGACGGCCCCAGATGGTCGGTTGGAAAGACGAACGTACTGTTCGTCTGTTTGAAAGACGAAGAGTACATTGATCATGAGTACATTGATCATGCAAGGGTTCAGGTTCCAAATAAGTTTTAGGTTTCGGACTATTGTTTCGCGCCGTTTCTTCCGCCGTCTCTTCCGGCCGATTTTTCTCGCCACTCCTTTCCGCCGATTTCTCCCGCCGTCTCTTCCCGCCGATTTTTTCCGCCAGTACTTCCCGCCGATTTTTCCCGCCAGTACTTCCCGCCCTTTTTTCCCGCCAGTCCTTCCCGCCCTTTTTTCCGCCTATTCGGTTCGGTGCCTCTATAAATACGGGCAACGAGATGTATCTTTTCACCCAGTCATCTCTTCCTCCTCTTACTCTCTAATTAATTTCCCTCCTCTCCTCTTGCTCTCGCATTTTCCTCCACTCCCCTCCACTATGACCGACACGTTTCCCTGGCCGACAGAGATGTCCATTAGGCTTCTCCAAATAGCGAGAAGTGTTATGATAGGCGATGAACCAGTCCACTGGGAGACGTTGGTAACGAATCATGATGCTCTCGTTATGCTTGGTAAGTCACTTCATCGGAGAGGGTGGAAACTGAAGACCCCAAATCAGGTACGAGCAGAGCTTCTCAGGATCCAGGCAAGGTGGGTGTAACACCCTCAGAATCGGACCTATGCAAGTTTTAGCGAAACCCGACAAACCCGCATAGAAACGATTCAAAGGTGCCCACCAGGCACTTTCGTGCGGGTGGAAAACGAAGTAATAACATTACACAACAGTCCTCGATGGGACCCAGGTACGATATATATACAACAATGACTCAAAGAGTCAAGAATACGAATATAATATACAAAGATCCAAATCACCTTGAAAAGCGATGAGCGTCCGACTACGGACAAGATGCAAATGGGGCTAAGAGCCACGAAGAATAACCAATGGCGTCCATAACCACCTGTGCCAAGCCGGAAGGGTAACCCTGCTAACGACGTCGATCTCAAAACCTGCTTAAACAAAAAGGGGTGCCGACAAAGGGCAAAGGAAAAAGAGAGAGCGGTCAGTATTGAGGCCAGTACACGGCGAGGCTAGAATTCGGCGGTCCTCGCCTACATAGGTATGGTGGACTGAAGCGGCAGCGCAACATGCACTAAACAACCTATAGAGACTCAAAATAACTGTCGGCTATCAGAGAGGGATAAGAAAGACCTATTCGGAACCAACCTGATGCCACCACCAAACATACCCATCATGGTATTTCCCCCTCGAGACCAAACGAGGAAGTCAACCGAGGAACTCACACCGTTGGCAGTTTTATTTATTCGGTTATCGTTAGAGCAATTACTAGTCAGGTATAGATAATCATCCTGATAAAATAAGCAGTGGGCACTTTTAGTTAACCATTCCGTTGTAGTTGCAACACTTACTAGTCAGATACAATTAGCATGAGATAACCCCAAACCCAGCAGTTGTTGGTACTTTCATTTAGCCATTCGTTGTAGTGGAGCTGATTACTAGTCATAACAGATACAAGTCAATTTATAACAGTAAACTTTAGTTATAGTTGTCTATGATCAAGCACTGTGCTCCAAGTCTTCCATAACCGCGGACACGGCTTCTCGAAAAGATTTAACCCTGCAGGGTTGCACCAAAGTATCCACACGCACTTCGACCCTTTTTGCCAGATCAATTAACATACACCCATCGGTATGTCGGCGGGGCCTAAGTCATGACGTTCCCAGACCCAAAGCAAGCACGGGGGGCCACCCCACTAAGTCTACCCGCAACGAAGTCGGCCGGTCTTCGAGACGGACTCAGGGTTTGCGTCAGTGGTACATGTGCAATGAATCCCAAAAGCTGGGATTGTCGATACCATGAAACACTCGCTTCCTAAACAAAGACAGTGCTCCTCACAATCGTAAATAAAGCAGTAAAGCATGGCATAAGTACAGGATAGTAAATAAAACCTCAAACTAGTTTGTGGCCCCCAGTACAATACTTTGAAATCAGGTACTAATCAATGGGGGGCCCATATCTCCCCACCTGTGGTTAGAACGCTCAATCTCGGAACAGGTGTCAAGAACTCGGGGTCCTACGGGACACGAGTGGGCGGTCGGAAACCAAATATTATCTATCACCCACCGATGCCTCTGCTTACCTACTTCAATTTTAGTTGTTAAACAGTAATTAAAGTGAACGAAAAGTAAAGCCATGATCATCTTCAACATCAAACATGCGGCAAATACTCCAACAACTGTGGCACATGACGACACACAACAGCACTTGAGCAAGCGACTACGACGCGCAAGTCCAACTATCTACCAAACAACAGGTAATAGGATGTGTCCAAGGCTATATATGGCTGCAAGGGATATCACGGGTACGAAAACTAGAGCATCGCAACACAGATAGCAAAAGATCAACAGGAAGGAATAAATACTAGAAAAGTAAGATAGGTAGAAAGGGGGAGATGCTCGCCTGGAAAACATTGTCGAAGGTTCATCCGAAGAACGGGACGAAGCTCACATCAACTCAACGGCCTTATCCGCGAAGAAGCAAAACACTATAAGAAACAACGGATGCAATATTTAATACTACGGCAAAAGATCGGGCATGATGCATGTATGATGTATGGCATGGCAAAGATGCGATGCAATTAGGCAAGATTAAGCGGAACCGGGGGTCCCGACAATTATTTAAGTGGTTCAAGTTGTTTTCTACCCCGCAAATTAAATGTTGTTTAACCAGGCAAGATATGACAACGGTTCGATGCACAAATTTAAATGAGGCCAATTTAAGACTAGATTTGCCCGCATATGGGTCCCATATTTAATTTTTAGGTGAATCGGCATAAGGCCCCCAAACCACGCAATATGCATGCGAGATGAATGATTAATATGCAACAGGTTTTATATTTAGCATTTATAAAGTAGGGGCTCGGGAAAAGGTTCACACATTAGGGGGTCTCGACGAACTTGGGGTTCTGGGGGTCTCGGGGTTCGACAGGGGCTCAGGGTTCGACGGGATCGGTCTCGGATAACGGAGGTAGGTCTTGTCGCATCCGGGAAGCAGGACTTGGTTCGGCGCCGGGGCGCATCGGACTCGCCCTGGTCGGTGTCGATCTTGTCGGGTCCGCGCCATCGAGTCGGTCTTGGCATCCGGGAGGGAGAACTTGGCGCTCCACGGCGAAGTGCTTGTCGTACCGGTGGCGTTCTTGGCGGTCTTCGGGTTCGGGCCTTGGCGCTTCGGACCGGTCTTCAGGGGTCCAGGAAGGCGATCTTGGCGCTCGGGTTCGGCGGTATCGGTCTTCGGACTCCTTGAACGGGGCATCGGAGTACTCAAGTCCGTGTGGGCGATCTTGTCGTTCCGGGGGTTTTTCCGAGGTTCGGTCTTCGGATCCTCGGAATTGTGTCTTCGGGGTTCCGTGAAGGAGGATTACGTGTTCTGAGAAGATCTTGATGACACCGGTTTGAACCTTGCGATCCAACTGCCGTACTGCAACCTGGGCATCAGCAGCAAAACGCTGGCCTGAGACTGGGGAACAGAGGGTGGCGACCAGGATGCGGGGAGCGCGGCGTCGACCCACAGCCCTGCGTGCGTCCAGGATGTGAGGACGAGGCCGGCACGCGGGCGCGAGGCAGAGAAGGGGCGCGAAGGCGGGGCTCGCCGGCGGCAGTTTGCAGCGACGGCCGGAGGGGGCTCGGAGTCCGCGGGTGGCGAGCGGCGCGGGCAGACCCACGGCCGGGCGGCGGCGTCAGCCGGGGCCGGGCTTGAGCGGGAGGAGGGAGCACCGCGGCGGCCAGCGGTTTGCTGCGGTTGTTGCCGGGCAGCGGGCAGCGAGGGCGAGGAGGGGGCGGGCGGCGAGGTCGCCAGGGAAGGCGGCGGCGCAGGCTCGCCGGAGAGGGGAGGCGGGGCGACGCGGAGAGGATGCGGGCGAGGCAGAGGATGCCGGAGGGGAAGCGGCGAGGCGGGGCCTCGAGCTCCTGGTGGCGGCCGGGAGTTCATGGGAGGAGGAGGCCGACGGCCGAGGTCGGTAGTAGGTGGCGGGTGGAGAGGGTCGGCGTCGTGGTGGTGGAAGGGCGGAGGCGGAGGGCCTTGCGAGGGGCTCATGAGCGGAGAGGAGGCGGCCTTGAGAGGCAGAGGAAAGAGCGGTCAGGCGCGGCCATGCGTCAGGAGAAGGGAGCGGCGAGTGGAGGGGAGCGGTGGAGGAAGAGAAGATGGTGGGGAAGGAGGGCGAGGTCGGCCGGCCGGCGCCGGAGGGGAGAGGAGGGAGGAGCACGCGCCCGCCGGAGCCGTGGAAGAAGGGGGGCGGGGAGACGCGGGGAGGAGAGGGGCGCGAGCAGAGGGCTGCGGGGTGGAGAGGGAGAGAGAGGAAGCGGGAGGTGGGGGACGGGATGGGGCCCGCTGGCGGTGAGCGGGGGTGGGGCTAGGAGAGAGACAGGTGGGGGTGTGTGGTGGCCGCTGTGTGCGTGCGTGTGTGGCAGGTTGGGTGGGAGGAGTGGGGTGAGAGAGGGTGGCCAGGTGGCGGTTTGGGGTTGGATAGGGAAGGGGAGGTGATGAGGTGGCGGCATATTATTGGTTGGGGTGAGGTGGCTGGAGGGGTGGGTAGACTAGGTTGGGTAGTTTTAGGATTTTGGTGGACCGATTGTTTGTCCTGGGGATGGCCAACTGGGTCGGATCGGCCCGGTTCGGCTGCCCCCTAAAATAATTAAACAATTTTATTTATTTAGAACGGGACTTTGCAAAACACTGGTAGACAAAACAAACTAATCCGGAGACCGGGTTTTAAATTTGAAAACAAGTCGAGGCGTTTAGAAAACAAAACCAGTCTTTCCGAAAATAGTTTTATGCGAACAAATGCAAAATGATGACGACGCTCAAATGCAATGTGGCATGATGACATGAGCATGCGGTCATGATGATGCAATGCACAAAATCAACGCGATTTTCTAGTAGTGGTTTTTGCGGGATGCCACAGTGGGACAAGCTCAGCTTCAAGAGTAAAGCTCGCATGATGGAGCGGGCTGATGCACCTTGGTCCTGGATAGAAGAGAGCGAAGATGAGGATGATATCTTCATGCCGCCACCCGTTGGAAGCAAGGCAAGAGCTGAGTGGGACAAGAGGCAGGAGAAGAAGAAAACGCAGGCCAAGAAGAGTCAAGCTGACATGACGGAGCAGGTTGTGGCACCTAGGGCCTGGATAGAAGAGAGCGAAGATGAAGATGATATCTTCATGCCGCCACCCGTTGGAAGCAAGGCGAGATCTGAGTGGGACAAGAGGCAGGAGAAGAAGAAATCGCAGGCCAAGAAGAGCGAGTGCGAGGGAAAGGGCGAGGCATCATCGAAGGGAAAGGGAAAGGCATCATGCTAGGGATAGATAGGACTCTTATTTATGTACCGCAAGTTATGTTGAACTTTGTTGCAAGCTATGTTGAGTATTTTGTCGAATAAAATTATGAAATAATAGAATGATGTCTCATACATAGATAGATAAATGTCTGATATATAAGTAGATATATGTCCCATACATAGATATATAAATGTTTGATACATAAGTAGATATCACTGGTGTCGTCGACGAGGTGGCGGAGGCCTCGGTGTACTCCATCCATATCTATGGGGTGGCATCACATCACGGCGAGGTGCAGTTGACCCTTCACCTTGATCCTGTGTATCATGTGTGGGGATAGGTGGTGGAGTACCTGGCTGATACTGGCCAAACCAGTCTACCTGCTCGTGTTGTGTCTGCTGATCATGGTCGTCAGTACTGTCCCATGTAAACGGAGTCTCCTGCTAGTGTACAAGAAATTAAGTACTGAACAATGTCATACTGCATATAACAATAGTAGGAAGGGACACGCTTACCATGAGGATGAGATTGTGGTTGATAAGCGAAGTCCATGTAGGGGATCGGCTGCTTCTCCTGCCATTGTTCGAAAGTAATCTGGTTCTGCTGCAGCTGGTCGATATTAAATTGCGATTGCTGCCACGGGTCAGAAGTAAACTGTGATTGCTACCACCCCGAGCCTCCAGCCTGGGCTGGATGTGGCGCCTGCTGTGAGAGTCGTGGACGAGGCCCGTGGCGGAGTGGAGGAGAAATATGCTCCTCGTGCCATCCCGAGCCTCCAGCCTGGTCTGGAGAAGGTGGCAGCTGCATGGGTGGACGTTGGGCGCGCTGCTCCATGGATCGACGCGGTGGGCGCTGCTGCGTGGAGCGACATGGGCCGCGCTCCTCCACCGAGTGACGCGGTGGACGATGTGCTTCTCGGTGTTGAACGACGTCTGAGATGCTGGTGCACGTGATGGTCGCGTAGATACGCCGCAGCTTCTCCTCGACCCGTCGGGCAAAGGACTGAGCCTGCTGACGGGGCACAAGAGGAACGGTCGAAAGCGATCGTCCGTACTGAGCCATCTCAGTCTGTAGCTCCCACGTCATGTCGGCCTGCATTTGTCTCATAGTTAGGTATGCACTACATAGGCACTCATGTTGATTATGCTCTAAATAAAGTACTTACCGCTGATTGTCTGGACTCCAGTGTTGACTGGCTAGGGTATATCTCATCGTCATGTGCGTGTGGAATGGGACGTAGCCGTGTCATCGGTATGTACCTCTGTAAGTATCCGCGGAATAGCTCCATATCAAACGGGTCAGCGTGCCACACTTGTGTTGGTGCATTCTGCCACTCGTTGACGTAAATCCCCACCCGTTAGAGCCATTGAGTGGCGGTCTTGCCAGTTTTCCGAGAGTACCTGTCATTAGAATTTGTTAGACCATCATTAAAGAACATAGATGAATAGAATTTGTTAGACCATCATTAAAGAACATAGATGAAGTATAAGACGCATTCCTTATGTACATATATTTACTTACGCGTGCACGACATCTGGAAGGGGAACATCCGGACGCGGGGATCTACCATCTGGCAAAGACCGAACTGTCGCATGACCCTCTGTTGAGACATCTCCTCAACTTAGCAATCAAAGATGATCTTCGATGTAGTCACCAATACTCGATCTCTAGTGCACATAATAGATAACCCGCCGGATATCGTGCGTGTCGTGTCTGCAGGTGTACGGCTCCCAAATCACGACATCCTCTTTCAGGTCGAATCGCTCATTGAACGATGGATAGCATCTAACGACTTGCTCTCGCAAAACGACACCGCATGACAAAATAGTTGTTAGTAACTTTCATATTGTAGTACCGTAAGAGCAATTTATTAAGACATTACACCGACCTTGCGACGGGTCCGGAGTGCCAAATGTAGGCAAGTCAATTTGCTCTTCGAACAAAGCAGTCAGAGTGGTAGATAATTGTTTCATGTTCCTGGTTGCCGACTATTTGGTTGACACTTACTTCTGGACGGCTGATAGGGAACCTCTCCCATGACCACAGTTGCAACAACAATGGGCATCCTAGCAAGGCAGAACTGTCCTTGGTTAACTGGCAAGCATTGCACATACCTCGGCACGTAGCTTCTAAGACAGCTGAACCCCAACTCCATTGTGTGCATTCTTCCTGGCATGTCGCCTCCGCGATCCCTCTAGCAAAATGGATGTATCACGCACTAATGGTCGACACGTGGTTCTCAATGAACATCACCTTCCCAAGCAGCCACATAATGTATGCCTCTAGGCTGCGTGTAATCTGTGGCACAGTCATCGGAGTGGCTGGGAATCCAAACCTCTGTATCTGCATTGGCAAATAGAACAATTTTCAGTACATGATACTGCTCCAACAAAATAGAACAAATAAATGAAACACACCTGATACTGCTCCAACCATCCAAATTTTGGCCCATGATTGTCATGGCCAAAGGCCAGAGCTCCATCACGGATGCCAAAGAATCATTGGGCCATGTCTTGGGCCCAATTTGCCAGTGGATCCACTGGGCCTATGGGCACCTCAGCCAACGGAAGTCCCAGCAAGTACGAGACGTCCTGAAGGATATGAGCCATCTATCCCCATCGAAAATGGAAATTGTGACTCTCGGGCCTCCATCGATCCACCAAGAACGTGAGCAAATACGAGTCGTACTGTAAGCGAATAGTCTGGAACCCAAGGTGTCGCCCTTCTATCTCCCCCATACGAGTGGCCTCAACCAAAACGAACGAAGGGTAAGAGCCCAGCCCACTTCAATCTACATAAGAAGATAGCAGAACAGTTTAGTCACTCTGGCTCATAAATATCCTAACAACAAGAGAAATAAATGTCACATGCCTCTGAAGCCAATCAGGGTGTATGCACCAGTTCGACATGGGAGTGCGAGTCACTAGGTGCTTCAAGGTCCCCGAGTTAGCATCCAGTACCGTCGACCGGTGCTTTCTATCTATGTCAGCATTCAGCAAAGATCCTGCCATCTGCACATTAGTTCCACACATATTACAAATTTAAGACATAGTTCCACATATATTACAAATGTAAGACATAGTTCCACACATATTACAAATTTAAGACATAGTTCCACACATATTACAAATTTAAGACATAGTTCCACACATATTACAAATTTAAGACATAGTTCCACACATATTACAAATTTAAGACATAGTTCCACACATCTAGTTTCTTCCTCTGACTCTTCTTCCTCTGCCTCTTCTTCCTCGGCTGCCACGTCCACGAGGAGCAGCTCCACCAGTCCCGAAGATGTGGCAACTGGTTTCTATATGACCAAATTGATTACACAGAAAACATTGCCTAGTAGGGCCTCCGGCTTCAGATTCATCCATATCATTACGGATGCGGACACATTGTCGCCTTCCTCTTCATGTCTGCATCAGTTCAGGATCTGGGATGTAAACCCTTTCACCTGGATTTACTTTGTTGAAATTTCCCCATGCCCTATATCCCATCATCTCGCCTGTCCACGTATTGACCATCGCATCCTTAAGGAAATAAGGAGACACAAACGATATCGCATTCATACCCATCAGCCCACATGCAACTAGTACATGCGAGCAAGGCAGATGCAACAGCTTGGGTTTATTGCACGTGCACTCACACGTTGGCCAGGCTTCGTTGCCTATCCTCACCTCCTATATCTTTACCTCTTCTCCTGTTCCAATCCGGTTGGAAGGGAGGCGTACCTCGAACCTTCTTTCCTAATTACCGATGGCGATGACATGCATGGACCGAGCCTTCTCCATCTTGGCATCCATGTAATGCATGATCTTTGAACAATACCTCGTGTTTGGGTTGTTCATGATATGCATCTGAGCCATCTGGAGTCTGTCTCTGAAATACTTCAGAGTTCCGGTGAAAATACACTCCACAATGGTTGTTAATGGTAGAGCCCTGCTTCCTCTCAAGACAAAGTTGTAAGTTTCAGCCAGATTTGTAGTCATGACGCTAAACCTAGCACCATGAGTGTCATGCAGCAGAGACCACCTCTCTACAGGCTCGTGTTGTATCCATTCCTGAAATTTTGTAATCCTTATGCCAGGCCTTCTCCTAGTACCGGGTTGGTCAAATCCTGGCAAGTCACAAAGCGCAATGGGTTCTTCCTCCGGTGGTGTTGCTCCTGTTGTTGCCTGTGCAGCTAACGCCGCTGCATGAGCCACGACCGTTGCTGCTCTAGATGCTCTCCTCTGAGTCACATGTTTTTTAATGAAGTCATCAAGATAGCCACGACACTTGATGTACTTCCACTCTTGGTTCTGCTTGCAAAGCTTCTTGAATAGGTTCATAAGAGCCTTGTTCCTGAACTGTGAGAAAAAGTTGGCCCCTAGATGCCGCATGCACCAACGACTCTACATGTCCAGCCATGGAGTTACTTCATCAGGAGTGGGAGGTGTGAGCTTCTTTATCGCGCTTAGTATACCTGGATGCCTATCATGAAGGACGCATACATTCGGTGTATCCCTCACAATTGCTATCTTGGTGCACGAAAAACCATACCCAACTCTCGGTGTTCTCGCTCTCCACGAAAGAAAAAGCAAGTGGAACAACTTGATTGTTTCCATCTTGACCTATGGCAGTCAATATCTGACCCCTATACTTGCCAGTGAGAAATGTACCATCCACATAGATGACTGGTCGACAGTGAGTGAAAGCTTCTATGCATATAGCAAATGAGAAGAACACTCAATGAAGTACCCTCAAATTAGGTTCCTGTGGCAATGTAAAGTGTTGGATGTCCACGTAGGTGCCTGGATTCCTAGCCTGCAGTGTCTGGAGCATCCTAACAACACAGTCATACCCGTCTCGAAACGAACCAAACCTTGCCTCTAGTGCCCTTTGCTTAGTCCTCCAAGCCTTCCTGTATGAAATATTGTAGCGGAATCTGACAGAAACTTTGTTAATGATAGATTTCACCCCCATGGCTTTGCCCTCCACTATCTTTGTGTACAACAGTCTAGCCAGCAGGCTTGACATGAGGTTACGATGGTCCTGAAGGACACTGTCAAGTGTGCATGTGTGCATCACAACATCGGTGACCTTCCAGTTTGTGTCATACCTAGGGACATGGGCATGCGCCCTTGCAGGACATCCAGCTTCCTCGCAAACCAATGTCAAATATTGTTGTGATGACACCTTCGTTTTCAAGACCCGTTGCATGGACATTGACCACTCAAAAATTGCTTCCTGCAGATGTCTCTTGCTAGGATATAATGCACCCAGAGAGATGTTGTTCGCGTGATAATGCCACGCCGAATCATGCCCATCGTTCACAGTCATTGCTGCTGTGTTGTCATTATTCCATGATGCCGGAATAGGTTGGCCCATCTCTTCTTAATCAGACTCGCCAGAATCATCAGCCGTATCACTGTTGCCTTCTGAGTCTTCGGCTTCCATTTGATTTTGTAACAAACCATCATATATCTCGTCCTCATCAGCTTCGCCACTGAATATGTCTTCCCCTAATCCTTCACCACCGTCCTCTGATACATAACCATCACCCCCAGTGTGTGCATAGCTAATGTGACCTGATTCATAACCGCCGCCACCCTCTTGGCCCTGACTACTCTGGCCATGATCATAACTACCTCCAGCATGACCGGTCTGACTACTCTGGCCATGATCATATCCAGCCTCTTTCGCCACAGGTAACACTAAGAGACTGAGGTTAACTTCTCTTTTCTGGCAAGCTTGCACAAATTTGACCCATTTATGTTGCACTTCTATTGGCCTTAAATAAAAATTAGGGGTTTGCCTTGACTTAGTCCATAAAGCATGCACACCGACAGTATGGGTAGGAGGGAGCCCTAAACGAACACATAACCAATCCTTCAACTGAGTAACGGGCATTGTTTCAGGATTCTGAAGCACTTCATCCATAAAATTAAACTCTCTCAAATCAACTCCGTGCTGGTTTGTTCTGACGAAACCAGGACCATACAAGAACCTAAACACTACATTATTTGACATGATTTTTGACCTAAAAAATACCAAAAATAGTCAAAAACAGGTACATTGACACATAATACTCTACAAATATCTTGCATCTAACAGACCCTATCAAAGGCTACCTATAAACATACACACATGACTATAATTAGCAAGAAATTAGGGTTTACCCTTGAAGGCATGAAGTCCCGTCAGGTACCGCCTGTCAACGGATCAAGACCTCCACCATGCACCTTCCTCAAGTCCCAAAGACCAGCCTCCACCATGGCCATTGCTCAACAAGAACACCACCAGATCCCTCCACCAAAACGACTCAAATCACTACACCGGCTATTCCATTAGTAGATCGGGACTCTACTAGCTTGCTAATGTGTTAGAGCAGAGTTTGGTAGAAATCTGGGCTACAAATCGGTGTAGCAGCTAAGAAAATAAGAGCAAGCGAGAGAGAGAGGAAGAACAGACAGAGAGAGAGGAGGGGAGGACGAAGACGGGAAAACACGGCAAAGCGCCAGCGTGAGATATATGTTTGAGGCGTCGTCTGCTCAAAGGACAAAACTTCGTCCATTCAATGTATCGACCCGACGCACTTCCACCCGAGAGCTCGACAAAAGCATGTCGTCTTTTGAATAAAAGAAGACAACACGGTCGTCTTTTGAATAAAAGCAGACATGTCGGTCGTCTTTTGAAAAGACGAACCATCTCGGTCGTCTTTCGAACGGCCGACCGACCGTCAGATTTGCAATTTTCCCGTTTTGTGTAATATTTATGAAATTCAATAAAAAAATGTATTATTTAAAAAAATAGCGAGAACAAAGGTCCAATTGCAAAAATTATGATTCGGAACCTTTGTTGATCGCAGACCATAACCAGGCATTTAGATTCCAGTGAATGAAATTTAAAAAA
This sequence comes from Avena longiglumis, assembly GCA_030063025.1. Taxonomy (NCBI): domain Eukaryota; kingdom Viridiplantae; phylum Streptophyta; class Magnoliopsida; order Poales; family Poaceae; genus Avena; species Avena longiglumis. Next base: position 444,020,772 of record CP125976.1, read on the forward strand.
AAAGATAACAATCCAAATAGTGACCTAAAGCTAGCAAGATTCAGAGTTTGATTAACGCCTGGCATGTGCCCCTGACAGAAGCCTACCACAGAACATGCGTGATTAAGATGGCAAGTTGCAACAATAACAGAGGAGCATCATGCTAGTGTGTTAGTTGCAAACCATTTTGACACTGATGCAACAGTCTAAGAAAATCTTCAAACTGGTGATACAACAGCTATGTATTCAGTTAACAATCTAAAGAATGGCCTAAATCCTGGATGATGGAAAGATTGAAACCAAACATAATGCTAGTGGTACAGAAATTTGACTAAAACTGTGTTAATTGCAGATAATTTCGACACAAATGGGTACATTATTCTCTTGCTTTTCAGGATATACAACTGCTTTTATATATATTTATTTAAATAACCTGACTAGTTTATATTTGCTGAAATTCTAAAAAAAACACTTTTTTTGACTGCTCATTTCATTATAGGAACACTTGCCTAATGCTTGCATGTCCTGTTCAACGGGTTCACAAGTGACTACATTATGTTTTGTATCTGGTTCTGGTTCGTCCTAAGCAACAACATAACTATCCTCTACTATATGGTTCATTTGTGGTTTGCATTCCTGCTCTACAAGTTTCCGCATGATGTTGTTATAATTTATGGCTTGTTCATTCTTAGCTAGGACAGTAACTGCATTCGATTTTCTGGTTTATTCTTCTATATATATTTGTTAATATGACCTGGCTAGTTTATATTTGCTGAAATTCTAAACCACACACATTGTTATATTTCTCGTTTCATGGTAGGCATAATTGTTTAATGCTTGCTTGTCGTGTTTGTTTGGCGTGATGGTTAATATATTTGAATCATTGACTAGTAGTAAACTCCAGTTCATAGCTCTTGTCGTATCAGTTAAATGAGTAGTTTGTCTTATTTGATGTATTAACTTGTTATTAATTAGTTTCAGACTGCAATTATTGCTATCTCCACCAAAAAGGGGTTGCAAGATCATGTCTCAAGTTTGTTTTCCAATTTAGATGTCACTCTCAAAATGGAGATGCGGGTGATAGATGGAGAAAGAAAATTAAGGACTGCTATGAACTCGATTGTCAACTGAAATGTTGATTTTTTCCCTTGAGTTAATAATATGTAATAATTTTAAGTAGTTTGAATTTGATGTAATATCTAAGACTAATTGCATAGGCCATGTAGTCATTTAGTTGATGTCGTCCACACATAGCGGTAGGCGGTACCGTGTCTGCTCTAGCCAGGTCGATTAGGATACAGTATCGTGCTTTGTATTTGCCCATCTTATATTAGACCGACGATAAACAGTAAAAATGCTCACAAGTTGTACACCTTTTATGGTATAGAAATGGGCTACAGAAATGCAGAAATTATAAATGACCATAAATTTAACAGGGCGGACCCACATGCGAGATTAGTAATAGTGGCAGGTCGTAATAAAGGCGCATCAAACAAGAATAACTCCGAAAGAACATCCCAAACAAGAATAGGTCGAAATAAAGTCGAAACAATACAGATTTAAACAGTAATGAGCTCAAGCATTAACTCTCGAAACAGTAGGGAACAGAAAATTAACGGGATAGAACCTTAAATGGACAAATAGTAACAGGCCAGAATAGTAGCAGGCCAGTACAGAAAAATTCCAGGACCGTAGCAGACGTAACAGAATAGGCGAATTTGCACCAGCCGTAAAAGAATAAAGCCGAGGAACTTACCAAGTTAGAACAGTAACGAGCCAGAACATGAGGTGAACATTTACGGGCCTAAACAGTAATGGGCCAGAAAGATTACGGGCCAAAGCAGGCTGGCCAAACGGGACCATTTTGAGCAGTGCAGGGCGGAACACTAACGGGTCCGGATATTTATGGGCCATGTAAACTGGTCAATTTCAAACAGTGTATGTGGAAACAGTAACTGTAGAGTTTCGTAGCATGGAAAACAAAAAATTTCTATCGCATACAAACAAACAAGCCAAGATCTATCTACTAGATTGTAGCAACGAGTCGATGGAATAACTTACCCTCGAAGATTCCAAAGTGTTTAACGAGAGCGGATTCTCGTGGGTGATGTAGTCGTACTCTTCCCGATCTCAAGATCGTGTAGACGATCCTTCCTACTGCGTTCAGCTCCCAGCCGGTCACATCGCTCGGTGACGAAGACCTTCCTCTCCCTTGTTCCAAAGCAGAGGTTGTAGCACTCTCGCGATTCCTAAGACAACGGCGTGGTACCTAAGTAGAGGGAGATCCGAGGCTTAAGCCGGAGCGAGTATGGTGGAGTATGAGAGTTCTTGACGGTCTAGGGTTTAGACACACCAATTAGAAGGCTCTAATCCAAGGCTAGGGAAATTAGAAGCTCTAAACCAAAACGGCTCTAAACAAGGCTAGGGCTAGGGTTTAGATTTACAGGATAGGAACTTGTGTGTCTAGAGGAGGAGCCCCGCCTCCTTTTATAGGTGGAGGGGCCGGTTGGGGAAGGGAGGGAAGTCCTCCCAACTCGGCTTGAGGTGGGTCCGGTTGGAGGAGGATTCCTCCCAACTCGGTTCTCTCCTTCCTCTTTCCTCTTTTCCAATTTTAGCCGTTTGACTTTTCAAACTTGCTATTTGACTTTTCAATTTAGGATTCAATTTAATCCTTTATTTGGAACAGCGAGAACACTTAGTACATGATGCAATCATTCCAATATGCAATGACACATTCATGTACCCTTCCCTTCGAGTGTCGGACATTCCGAACCTTCTAGAACATTCCCGATGAAAACACCTAATCATTCCCGAACTCAAACGGGACTTTCCTTATATGAATCTTATTCTCCGACCATTCCGGATCACCTCGTGATATCCCGGATCCCATCCGAGACCAACAACATTCGGTCTCTTTCTCATAATACCATAACTACTCAAACAACATCGAATCCTTAAGTGTGTCTCCCTACGGTTCGTGAATTATGCGGACATGATCGAGACACTTCTCCAACAATAACCAATAGAGGAATCTGGAAATTCATATGGCTCCCATATTTCTACGATTACTTTGCGATCGAATGAACCACTTACATACGATACCAATTTCCCTTTGTCTCACGATAGTTTACTTATCCGAGGTTATGATCGCCGGTATCTCGCATACCTAGTTCAACCTCGTCGATAAGTACTCTTTTCTCGCTCCCGTGATATGTGATCACTTGTGAGCCAAGAACATGCTTGCAAGCCAATTGGATGACATTCCACCGAGAGGGCCCAGAGTATATCTATCCGTCATATGGATGGACAAATCCCACTCTTGATCCATGTGTCTCAACCAATACTTTCCGAACACTCAATGCCACCTTTATAGCCACCCGCCACGGTGTGGTGTTTGATGTCATCAAAGCATCCATCCGGTAAAGGTGATATGCATGATCTCATGGTCTAAGGAATTAGGTTACTATGTATCAGAAAGCATATAGCAATTGAACTATTGAAATGACTTGATCTTTATGCTACGCTTATCTATAGGAGTATGTCCATCATATCATTCTCCTAACGATATGATCTTGTTGTTGATAACATCTCAATGATCATGAAAGGGGAACCACAATCATTTATCAACCAACAAGCTAGTGAAGTATAGAGGCTATACTAGGGACTTCAAATTAAGTTTACAAATCACACAAGTATCAATGTTTCCTTGTTAATACTATTATAGCATGAATGTAAACATTTATCATAAACACAAAGATATAATAATAACTACATTTATTATTGCCTCTAGGGCATATCTCCAATGCCTCCCACTTGCACTAGAGTCATCTAATCTAGATTACATGGTAATATACCAACACCCATGGCAGTTTGGTGTTGGTCATGTTTTCCCTGGAGAGGTTTAGTCAACGGATCCGCCACATTCAGATTTGTGTACTTTGCAAATCTTTATATCCCCATTCGGATATGTTCTCGAATAGCGTGAAAACGCAGCTTGATGTGCTTCACTTCTTGTGTGACCTTGGTTCTTGCGCATTGGCTATGGCTCCCATGTTATCACAAAGAGATAGACATTGGATCCAGCGCACTAGGAACCACACCACTCTGTAATGAACTCTTTCATCCATATCGCTTCTTGTGAAGCCTCGGCAACCATGTATTCCGATTCATTGAAGATCTCGCCACAATGCTTTGCTTTGCACTCCTCCACTAATCACGCACCATTCAAAATAAATACGATCCGGATTGTGATTTAGAATCATCCGGATCGGTGTTCCAACTAGCATCGGTAACTGCTAACAACGAGTCGCTCATCACCTCCATAAGAAAGAACCATATCCTTAGTTCTTCTCAAGTACTTAAGGATGTTTTTGATCACGTCCAATGATCCACCTGGATCACTTTGATATCGCTAGTTAAACTAACAAGATATGCAATGTCGGGTCTAGTACATAGCATGGCATACATTAGAGATCCTATGGTCGAGGCATAGGGAGTCTTACTCATCCTTTCTATCTTCTGCCGATGTCGGACTTTGAGTTTTACTCAAGGTCGACAAGCAACATGGGCAGGAACCCTTTCTTGCTTTCTTCCATTCCAAACCTCTTTAGAACTTTGTCCAAATATGTACTGTGACAATGATATTTGGCGTTTCGATCTATCTCTATAAATCTTTATGCCTAATATGTAAGCTGCTTCGCCAAGATCCTTCATTGAAAAACTATTATTCAAATATTCCTTGACACTATTAAGAAGGTCTACATCATTCCCAATCAACAATATGTCATCCACATATAGTATTAAGAATGCTACAGAGCTCCCACTCACTTTCTTGTAAATACAAGCTTCTCCATAAGTTTGTATAAAACCAAAACTTTTGATCACCTTATCAAAACGTTGATTCCAACTTCGGGATGCTTGCTTCAATCCATAGATGGACCGTTGAAGTTTGCACACCTTGTTAGCATCTTTAGGATCGACAAAACCTTTGGGTTGCATCATATACAACTCTTCATCAATATCTCCATTGAGGAATGCTGTTTTGACATCCATCTGCCATATCTCATAATCATAATATGCAGCGATTGCTAACATAATCCTCACAGACTTTAGCTTCCACCGTGAGAAAGTCTCATCGTAGTCAACTCCTTGAATTTGTCGAAACCCTTTTGCGACAAGTCGAGCTTTATAGACAGTAACATTACCATCAGCATCTGTTTTCTTCTTGAAAATCCATTTGTTCTCGACAGCCTTCCGGCCATCCGGTAAGTCCACCAAAGTCCATACTTGGTTTTCTTACATGGATCCAATCTCGGATTTCATGGCTTCTTGCCATTTATTGGAATTTGGGCTCATCATTGCTTCCTCATATGTCTCGGGATCATCGGTGTTGTCCACCAACATGACACTCATAACGGGATCATACCAATCTGGAGTGGTACGAGTTCTCGTTGACCTCCGAGGCTCTGTAGCAACTTCAATCGAAGTTTCATGATCACCATCATTAGCTTCCTCTCTCATTGGTGCAGGCATCACAGGAACTTCTTCCGGTGCTGTGCTACTCGCAATTTCGAGAGAAGGTTCGACAACCTCGTCGAGTTCTACTTTCCTTCCAGTCATTTCTTTCGAGAGAAATTCCTTCTCTAGAAAGGATCCATTCTTGGCAACGAAGATTTTGCCTTCGGATCTATGATAGAAGGTATACCCAATAGTTTCCTTCGGGTATCCTATGAAGACGCATTTTTCCGCTTTGGGTTCAAGCTTGTCCGGCTGTAACTTCTTTACATAGGCTTCGCATCCCCAAACTTTAAGGAACAACAATTTAGGTTTCTTCCCAAACCATAATTCATACGGTGTCGTTTCAACGGATTTAGACGGTGCCCTGTTTAAAGTGAATGCGGCTGTTTCTAATGCATAACCCCAAAATGATAGCGTAACTGTAAGTGACATCATAGAACGAACCATATCTAAGAGAGTTCGATTACGTTCGGACACACCATTACTGTGGTGTTCCCAGCGGTGTCAATCAGTGAAAGTATTCCGCATTTCTTCAAATGCTCGCCAAACTCGTAACTTAGATATTCACCTCCACGATCAGAACGTAGAAATTTAATCTTCTTGTTACGTTGATTCTCTACCTCACTTTGAAACTCCTTAAACTTCTCGACAGTTTCGGACTTATGTTTCATGAAATAGATATACCCATATCTACTCAAGTCATCCGTGAAGGTAAGAACATAACGATAACCACCGCGCGATGCTACACTCATTGGACCACACACATCGGTATGTATGATTTCCAATAATTCTGTAGCTCGCTCCATCATACCAGAAAATGGAGTCTTAGTCATTTTTCCCATCAGACATGCTTCGCATCTTTCAAGTGATTCAAAATCAAGTGATTCAATAAGTCCATCAGAATGGAGTTTCTTCATACGTTTCACACCAATGTGACCAAGACGACAGTGCCACATATAGGTCGAATTATCGCTTGATTTCAAACGTTTAGCCTCAATGTTATTGATATGTGTATTTCCACTATCGAGATTCAATAAGAATAGACCATCTATCAAAGGTGCATGTGCATAAAACATATTACTCATATAAATCGAACAACCATTATTCTCGGACTTAAACAAGTAACCGTCTCGCAATAAACAAGATCCCGATATAATGTTCATGCTCAACGCTGGCACCAAATAACAATTATTTAAGTATAAAACTAATCCCGATGGTAGATGAAGGGGTAGCGTGCCGACCGCGATCACATCAACCTTTGATCCGTTTCCCACGCGCATCGTCACCTCGTTCTTCGCTAGCTTCCGTTTATTCTGCAGCACCTGTTTCGAATTACAAATATGAGCAACCGAACCAGTATCAAATACCCAGGCACTACTATGAGTACTAGTGAGATACACATCAATAACATGTATATCATATATACCTTTCTTATTGATGTTGTCGTTCTTCAGATCCGCCAAGTACTTTGGGCAATTCCGCTTCCAGTGACCTTCTCCCTTGCAGTAAAAGCACTCAATATCAGGCTTGGGTCCAGCCTTGGTCTTCTTCGCCGGCGTGGTAACTTTCTTTCCACCCTTCTTGAAGTGTCCCTTTTGCTTAGAGTTGCCTTTCTTGAATTTGGTGGTCTTATTGACCAACAACACTTGGTGCTCTTTCTTGATCTCCACTTCTGCAGATTTCAACATGGCAAAGAGTTCTGGCAACGTCTTGTTCATGTTCTGCATGTTGTAGTTCATCACAAAGTTCTTGTAACTTGGTGGTAGTGATTGGAGGACACGGTAAATCCCCAAAGCATTAGGAATCACTATACCCAAGCTTTGAAGTTTGTTTATGCCTGCACATCTTAAGCACATGCTCACCGATGGAGTCTTCTTCCATCTTGCGCTTAAAGAACTTTTCGTAAGCCTCATAGCTTTCAATTGCCGCATGAGTCTCAAAAATCAATTTGAGATCCTCGACAATATCATATGGGTCTGATTCTTCAAACCTTTTCAAGCTCCGATTCCAAACCATACAAGATAGCACACTGAACTATGGAGTACCGATTCTTCCGAGCGAGGTAAACATTCTTTACTTCATCGGAGCATCACCGCAGTGGGTCACCTAGCGGTGCATCCAAAGACATAGGTCAAATTACCACCGTGAGGACAATCCTCAAATTGCAGAACCAATCCGCGAAGTTGCTTCCATTGTTTTTCAACTTTTCTTTCTCTAGGAACGCATTAAAATTGATGGTAGGGGCTGCCATTGATCTACAACATATTTGCAATAGTTTAGACTAAGTTTATGATAAATTGAGTTCAAATTAATAATGAAATTAAACTAGGTGAACTCCCACTCAAAACAACATCCCTCACATTGTTTTAGTGATCACACGAACCAAATCCACTACATCAACACCGATCATCACGAGAGTTGATACAATTTCAATGGCGAACAATCGTCATGTTCATCATATCTACTATATGATTCATGCTTTACCTTTCGGTGATCCGTGTTCCGAGACCATGTATGTACATGCTAGGCTCGTCAAGATCAAACCTTAGTTTCCGCATGAGCAAATCTGGCTTGCTCACGTTGTATACACTTGCAGAATCTTACACACCCGATCATCACGTGGTGCTTCGAAACAACAAGCTTTAGCAACGGTGCTAACTAAGGGTGAACACTTTATGACTTGAAATTCATGTGCATGAGGGATCATCTTATAATGCTACCGTTGTCTACTAAGCAATACAAGATGCATAAAGGATTAACATCACATGCAATTCAATAATATGTGATATGATATGGCCTTTCTTCTTTGTGCTTCCGATCTCCATCTTCAAGCACGAACATGATCTCCATCATCACCGGCATTGCATCAAGGTCAATGATGCTTCTCCATGGTTGTCGTCCACCGGTTTTCAACTATTACAACTGCTTTGAATAGACACGCGGGTCTTAACATAAATTAAAGACAACCATCTAGCTCCTGCCGGTTGCCAACTTACAATAAGGAACATTGCATACATCAAATATAATCACAATCATGGCCATATCACATCACTGCACACCCCTGCAAAACAAAGTTAGACGCCTCTACTTTCTTTGCATATTTTATGTGGTTTGGGGCTTTCAATAAGTGTCGTTCTAACTTACGAACAAGAACCACAACATTGATACTAGCATTGTTGATCACCCGTTGTAAATTGGATCTTAACTATGCTAGGAGAAACAAGCACCCGCAAAGCCACTTATGCAATACAAGTTGCATGTCAAGCGTGGAGCAAGTCTCATGAACGATGTCATGTAAGGTTAGCCCGGGCCGCTTCATCCCAACATACCGCAAGATGCAAAGTACACAAGAAGCAATCGACAATAAAAGCATCAACGCCCACAATGACCATTGTGTTCTACTCGGCAATGATCTACATATAGACACGTCTCTGATACCACTGTAGAGTTTCGTAGCATGGAAAACAAAAAATTTCTATCGCATACAAACAAACAAGCCAAGATCTATCTACTAGATTGTAGCAACGAGTCGATGGAATAACTTAGCCTCGAAGATTCCAAAGTGTTTAACAAGAGCGGATTCTCGTGGGTGATGTAGTCGATTCTTCCCGATCTCAAGATCGTAGACGATCCTTCCGGCTGCGTTCCGCCAGCTCCCGCAATCGGTCACACGTTCGGATTTCACGAAGACCTTCCTCTCCTTGTTCCAAGCAGCGGAGGTTGTAGCACTCTCGCGATTCCTAAGAAGACAACGGCGTGGTACCGGAAGTAGAGGGGAGATCCCGCAGGGCTTCGCCTTAAGCCGGAGCGATTATGGTGGAGTATGAGAGAGTTCTTCGGCGGTATAGGGTTTAGACACACCAATTAGAAGGCTCTAATCCGAAGGCTAGGGCAATTAGAAGCTCTAAACCAAAACGGCTCTAAACCGGAGGCTAGGGCTAGGGTTTAGATTTAGAGGATAGGAACTTGTGTGTCTAGAGGAGGGAGCCCTGCCCCTCCTTTTATAGGTGGAGGGGCCGGCGCGCCAAGGGGAAGGGAGGGAAGTCCCTCCCCAACTCGGCTTGGAGGTGGGTGTAACACCCTCAGAATCGAACCTATGCAAGTTTGAGCAAAATTCGCCAAACCCGCATAGAAACGATTCAAAGGTGCCCACCAGGCACTTTCGTGCGGGTGGAAAACGAAGTAATAACATTACACAACAGTCCTCGATGGGACCCACAGAACGGATATATATAACAGCGACTCAAAGATTCAAGAATACAGATGTAATATACAAAGATCCAAATCACCTTGAAAACGATATAGCGTCCAGCTACGGACAAGATGCAAATGGGGCTAGAGCCCTAAAGAATAACCAATGGCGTCCATAACCCTGCCCAGGCCAAGCCGGAAGGGTAACCCTTCTAACGGCGTCGATCTCAAAACCTGCTTAACAAAAGGGGTGCCGACAAAGGGCAAAGCAGAAAAACAAAGAAGGAGCGTCAGTACTGAGGCCAGTACACGGCGAGGCTAGAATTCAGCGGTCCTCGCCTACATAGGTATGGTGGACTGAAGCGGCAGCGGCAGCATGCACTAAACAACCTATAGAGACTCGATACGACTGGCGGATATCAGAGAGGGGTAAGAATGACCTATCCGGATCCAACCTGAGGCTAACACCAAACAAACCCATCCTGGCGTTTCCCCCTCGAGACCAAACAAGGAAGTCAACCGAGGAACTCACACCGTTGGCAGTTTTATTTATTCAGTTATCGTTGCAGCAATTATTAGTCAGGTTTATATAATCGTCCTGATAAAGTAAGCAGTGGGCACTTTTAGTTAACCATTCCGTGATAGTTGCAGCAATTACTAATCATGTACAGATATCATGAGATAAACCCAAAACCCAGCAGTTGTTGGTACTTTTATTCAGCCATTCCGTTGTAGTTGCAATACTTACTAGTCAGGTACAATTGTCGCAAGCGACAAGCAAACAAGCAATTGTGGGCAGTATTAATTAGCCATTCCATTATAGTGAAGCTGATTACTAGTCATTATAAGTCAAATTTATAGCAGTAAACTTTAGTTATGCTTGTCTATGATCGAGATACTGTGCTCCAAGTCGTCCATATCCGCGGACACGGCTTTCAGAAAGTTTTACCCGCCGGTGCACCAATAGCAACACACGCCGATCAACCTCGAAAACCAAATCAAAACCCAACGAGGCTTTCACGATCGAACAATCACAAGATTCAGAAATATTTCGGGGCCACCCCATTGAGTAGATCCCAACGGAGTAAGCAAGCTCCGAGACGGACTCAAGGTTTGCGTCAATGGTCATGAAGCGGGAACCCGAAGTGTGGCTGGGCTTGTCGATACGCGTAATCACTCCGCTTACCTAAAAGACAAGGTGCTCCTCGCACAAAATAAATACGTAAAGTAGCATGGCATAAGTACAGATCGTAAATAAAACCTCAAACTAGTTTGTGGCCCCAAGAAATAAGACTGAATCAAGCTCGCTCGGGGGTCCCATATACCTCCGGATGTGGATAGCGCGATAAAACAAGGAACAGTATCAAGTACTCGGGGTCTTACGGGACACAAGTGGGCTCGAAACCAAATATTATCTATCACCCACCGATGCCTCTCGCTTATTTCAATTTTAGTTGTTAAACAGAAATTAAAGTGACGATAAGTAAAACTAGAATCATCTCCAACAACAACATGCGGCAATACATCAAGAATCGTGGCATATGACGACACACATCAGCACTTGAGCAAGCAACTACGACGCGCAAGTCCAACTATCTACCAAACAACAGGTAATAGGATGTGTCCAAGGCAATATAGGGCTGCACGGTATATCACAGGTACGGAACTAAAGCATCGCAACACAGATAGCAATAGTTCAACAGGAGGGAAGTAAATACTATAAAAGTAAGATAGGTAGAAAGAGGGAGATGCTCGCCTGAAAACATTGTCGAAGGGTTCAACCGAAGATCGGGCGAAGCTCACATCAACTCAACGGCCTTATCCGCGAAGAAGCAAAACACTAGAAGAAACACCAGATGCAGTATTTAATAAAATGACAGAAGATCGGCATGATGCATGTATGATGCTTGGCATGGCAAGGTGCGATGCAATTAGGTCATATTAAGCGGAACCGGGGTCCCGACAATTAATTAGGTGGTTCATGTGATTTAGATACCCCGCATTTTAAATGTTGTTTAGCAAGGCAAGATAAGATACCGGTTCGCTACACAAGTTTAAATGAGGCCAATATAAGGCTAGATTTGCCCGCATATGGGCCCCATATTTAATTATTAGGTGAATCGGCATAAGGCCCCCAAACCACAGATATGCATGCAAGGATGGCAATTCAATATGCAACAAGTTGTTATTATGTTATAAAATAGGGTTCGGAAAGGGGTCACACATCAGAGGGGCTCGACGATCTTGGGGTTTCCGGGGTCCGGGGTTTGACAGGGTCCAGGGTCGGTCTCAGGGTCCAGGGTTCGACGGTTCCGTTCTCGGGTATCGGGGTAGGTCTTGGCGCATCCGGGTGCGGGACTTGGGGTCATGTCGACGGTCATGGCGTTCAGGGGGGGATGTTCTCGGTGTCCGGGTGAAGCACTCGGCGTTCTACGGTTCCACGTTGACGGCCTTGGTTTCCTCGATGGAGAACTTGGTGTGTCCGTGTCGGGGTTCTCGGCTTCGGTCGCCGGCGTCGGTCTTCGGGATCGGGTCCGGGAAGAAGACCTTGGCATCGGATGGTCCTTGTCGGAGTTCTTGTCGCTACCGGTCTTCGGATCGGGCTCGGATCGGTCTTGATCAAGTTTCCCAAGCAGATCTTGGTGCTTGATGTCCGCGAGGAGTCCTCGGGTCCAAGATGGAGATCTTGTCGGCGAGGGAGAACTTGAATCCAATCCGGTGGTCATCGAAGATTTTGTCGACACCGCCAACGACCTTGTCCAATCTTTCGTTCTCGTCCACCGGAATGTTCAGGTCGAAGCCCGGTTGACTTGTGACCCCATCTTCTTAGCATCGTACCACACCCATCACCTTCTCATCTCACGTCACTGAGCATCACCAACACATCAACACAGGGGCTCACGCCAGCGGCAGGAGCTGAACGGGGAACGGTCGACGAGGACCCGCGTCACGGTGGCGGCAGCTCGGCCGCGCGGCTTGCAGATGGACCGGCGAAGGCGTAGGTTGGGGCAGAGGCGGAGGGGGCCGGTGAAGGGGGAGCACGGAGGCGCGGCCTTGCGGGTCGGTCGGGCTCGGGAGGCGGGCTGGCCCGACGACGGAGAAGGCGGCCGCGGGCGAGGGCTTGACGCCAGGGGGCGACGGAGGTGCTCGGGCGTGGTGGCGGCGAGGGACGCCTGGCGAGGAGGGACGCGGCGGAGGTGGCCTTGCGGCGCGCGGCCACGGAGAGGCGGCGAGGTCGGGATGCGCTGGGCGGCGCGCAGCCGACGCTGGGTTCGACGGAGGCGGCGACGCTGGTTGCCGGGCGTGAGGCGCGCAGGCGGCGCTGGAGCCGAGGTCGAGCAGCGGCGCCTGGCTGCGGGCCCGGTGCTGGCGGGGTCGAGTGGGTGAGCGGGCGTAGGGACGACGCTGAGCGGCGCGGCTGGAGGCGAGGGGGCGACGAGCGCAGAGGAGAGGCGACGGCGAGGGTGAGCGGCGGGCGCCGGGGAGAGGGAGCAGCGGGCTCGGCCGCGGGGCGTCTCTGGGATGAGGACGGCCGCCTCGGTGGCTGCTGGAGGCGCGAGCGGCGCCGAGGAGCGCCAAGAGGAGGAGGAAGGGGAGGAGCACGGGGCGAGGTGGGAGGTAGGAGACGGGGGAGAGGAGGGAGAAGGACAGGGAGCACGCGGGGGCAGGGGTGGTTCGTGGTGGGCCAGGGAGGGACGGGTCCACGGGGGGACAGGGGGGTGTGGAACTGGTGGGGGGCGACGTGGGGATGGGACAGATCCCGGGTGGCCACGCGGGCAGGGGAGCGGGGGCGGGTCCCATAGGCAGAGAGAGGGCTGGGGGGGAGGGTGTGAGGCCAGCAGTGGGGTGGGTCAGGCGGGGCCGCGTCGGTGGGTGGGTTTGGTGAGGGTGGAAGGTGAGAGAGAGAGGAGGGGTGAGGGAGTGACGTGGCAGGTTTTGATAGGCTAGAGGGGAGGGGAGAGGTGAGGTGTCAAACAGGGATTGGAGGGGGTGAGGTGGCCAGGCTGGGTTGGGTAGATTTTTAGGTAGCTATAAGATTAATAGGGCACTAGTGGACCGATTCAGTTTCTGGGCGTTCGGGTCAATCGCCTGCTCGACCGCCCGCTAAAATTAATCATAATTTTATTTATTGCAAACAAGGTTTTTGCAAACCGATTTGCAAAACAAAATATTCGGCCAATTTGATTTCGTGTTTGAATAAGATGGGGCGTTTGGAAAACAAATCGGGGTTTGCAAAATAGTTTTATGCAAACTATGCATGATGATGACGATGCAATGCACAAATTCAACGCGATTTTCTAGTAGTGGTTTTGCGGGATGCCACAGTGGGCTGCCGGTTGGAGGAGGGATTCCCTCCCCAACTCGGTTTCCCTCTCCTTCCTCTTTCCCTCTTTCCAATTTTAGCCGTTTGACTTTTCAAACTTTCTATTTGACTTTTCAATTTAGGATTCAATTTAATCCTTTATTTGGAACAGCGAGAACACTTAGTACATGATGCAATCATTCCAATATCCAATGACACATTCATGTACCCCTTCCCCTCCGGAGTGCCGGACATTCCGGAACCTTCTAGAACATTCCCGATGAAAACACCGGAATCATTCCTGAACTCCGAAACGGGACTTTCCTTATATGAATCTTATTCTCCGGACCATTGCGGATCACCTCGTGATATCCCGGATCCCATCCGAGACTCCGAACAACATTCGGTCTCTAACTCATAATACCATAACTACTCAAACAACGTCGAATCCTTAAGTGTGTCTCCCTACGGTTCGTGAATTATGCGGACATGATCGAGACACTTCTCCGAACAATAACCAATAGAGGAATCTGGAAATTCATATGGCTCCCACATATTTCTACGATTACTTTGCGATCGAATGAACCACTTACATACGATACCAATTTCCCTTTGTCTCACGATAGTTTACTTATCTGAGGTTATGATCGTCGGTATCTCTGCATACCTAGTTCAACCTCGTTACCTATAAGTAATATTTTCTCGTTCCTGTGATATGTGATCCCTTGTGAGCCAGTCACATGCTTGCAAGCCAATTGGATGACATTCCACCGAGAGGGCCCAGAGTATATCTATCTGTCATATGGATGGACAAATCCCACTCTTGATCCATGTGTCTCAACCAATACTTTCCGAACACTCAATGCCACCTTTATAGCCACCCAGTTATGGTGTGGTGTTTGATGTCATCAAAGCATCCATCCGGTAAAGGTGATATGCATGATCTCATGGTCGAAGGAATTAGGTTACTATGTATCAGAAAGCATATAGCAATTGAACTATTGAAATGACTTGATCTTTATGCTACGCTTATCTATAGGAGTATGTCCATCATATCATTCTCCTAACGATATGATCTTGTTGTTGATAACATCTCAATGTCCATGAAAGGGAAACCACAATCATTTATCAACCAACAAGCTAGTGAAGTATAGAGGCTATACTAGGGACTTCAAATTAAGTTTACAAATCACACAAGTATCAATGTTTCCTTGTTAATACTATTATAGCATGAATGTAAACATTTATCATAAACACAAAGATATAATAATAACTACATTTATTATTGCCTCTAGGGCATATCTCCAACACGGACTACCAGATATCATAAATCATGCATTAGCTAGATGCAAAAAAGATCATATGCATGCTACCAAATGGGCTGAAGAATATGGTCCAGAGGCTATTTTTGGTTGGCCCTGCTGGTCTTGGCACTACCTGGATAGGCCCCAAAATTGGCCTAGCCTACCAGACGCGTCCTTATCCTACTTGGCTATAAGAAACCAGTACCGCATTAGCCAATTTAACGATCAGGTTGGACATGCACAACTGAGGACATGCAAAGGTCGAGGCCTTACCTTGATGCACCGAAGGGAACTATCTAGAGGTGGTCGTAGACGGGCTACTGTAGGTGTATGACCTTGCGGACAGCGTCGACGACTAGCAACTAGTGGAGGATCTAGAGGAGTCGTCCCACGAGCATTGGAATGGGCTACCTTAGGATCTGATACGTTCAATTTGCAACACCATTCTATATTATAATTTGCCTCTATTTATTGATATATGTCTTATTATGAGGTAATACTTATGTCTTTTCATCTGTTTATGCATGTTGGATGATTCTTGGAGGATGGACTGCCGGAGTCTGGATTCTGATGGAAAAAGTGGTGTTTTGATGCAATTTCGCGAAGATCATAAAAATACCAGAAAAATATGGGAAAACTTATATTTCGTCAAGCATATACTCCATCTTTGTGCACTTTAACCTTAATCATCTCAAGATGCCTATGATAGGGGCAATGAGGGCTCAAAGCTAGTAAGTATCATAATCTTTTGGAAGCTCTTTATGACTTGTAATCCCTGCTTCCCTCTATGAAGGGAACTTTCTCCTATTTTTCTAAGTTGAGTCATTAAACCTACTTCATCTCTATCTCCAGCAAGCATTTGAGTTGTTGTGTTTCAACCATTCATATGGTGATTTATTCAATTATGTTCTTTATCCTCCTTGTTTGCACAAGACTCTTATCTATTGAGTATTACTTTGAAAGCCTTCATTGAAAAACCTTTTTGAGCAAAGAGTGTTCCTGTTATAAAACTTCTACAAAAAGCTTTTTGTAAAACTGTTTGCCAGCTGTTCTTTGACCAAGAACAAGAGTTTGCCAATTCCAATTATGATTTATCTTTATGCATCTCTATTGTGACTCATGTACTTGTCGCAAGCTAAGTTATATAATGGTGAGTTGCTTTCTTCTATGAGTTATGTAATGGTAAGTGTGATGCTTCTTGTCTGTATTCTTTTATCAACACTTCACTCCATAAACCTGTGGACATGTTTACTGATCTCAGTTTTCACTTGGGGACAAGCGAAGGTCTAAGCTTGGGAGGAGTTGATACGTCCAATTTGCATCACTATTCTATATCATAATTTGCCTCTATTCATTGATATATGTCTTATTATGAGGTAATACCTATGTATTTTCATCTGTTTATGCATGTTTAATGATTCTTGGAGGATGGACTGCCGGAGTCTAGAATTTGATGCAAAAAAGAGGTGTTTTGATGCAATTTCGCGAAGATCGGAAAAATACCAGAAAAATATGGGAAAATTATATTTTCCCGGGAGACAGAGGAAGCCAGAAGGGGAGGCGAAGAAGGGCCATATGGGGGGCCACACCCCCTAGGCGCGCGGGCCCAGCACTGGACGCGCCTAGGGTAGGTGTGGCCCACCTGCTTGGCTCCCGAC
The DNA here is from genome assembly GCA_030063025.1 of Avena longiglumis. Classification (NCBI taxonomy): domain Eukaryota; kingdom Viridiplantae; phylum Streptophyta; class Magnoliopsida; order Poales; family Poaceae; genus Avena; species Avena longiglumis. The sequence continues at coordinate 444,037,724 of CP125976.1, forward strand.
TCTGCCCTCTCGCCTATATCTTCCTTACGGAACCCTAACACCAGGAGGGCGACCACAGATAGATTTCCACCGCCTCTACGGGGCGCAAAACACCGAGAGAGAAAGATCTCTCCGACAGACAGATTTCTGCCGAGGAAATTCCTTCCCAGAGAGGGGAGATCGTCGCCATCAACACCGTCTATCAAGCTAGGCTTCATCGGGATCATCATCATCATCTACACCATCATATCCACCCGCACCATCATCACCACTCCGTCCCGCTGTAACAATTGTGTTGGATATTGCTTTAGTTCTTAGGGGAAACTTTCCTGGTGTTAATTACTATTGTAGTTGATGCCTCTCAGTGGAACCATTCGATTATTGTTTATGTTAAGATTCTTATCCATTATCATATCATCTTTGATCTTGATCCATATGATTTCTCGTGAATAGTTTGTTTAGTTCTTGAGGACATGGGAGAAGTCATGTTGTTATTAGTGGATTTGTGTTGAGTTATTATTCAATAGTTTAGTATTTAAGTTGTGGTGCTATTCTTCTAGTGGTGTCATGTGAACGTCGACTACATGATACTTCACCATTTATGGGCCTAGGGGAATCCATTGTGTATTTGGCTACTAATTGTGGGCTTGCCAGAGTGACAGAAACCTGAACCCCTGTTAGGACACCTTTGCACAAGGGAGCATAGGATCTCAGAGTTTAAGGTTGTGGTTCGGTTATATCTTAATTACTTTCCTGTAGTTGCGGATGCTTGCAGGGGGTTTAATCACAAGTATGTATTAGTCCAAGTAAGGTCGGTACATTAGCACAGGTTCACCCACACAACACTTACAACACAAAAGAAGAGTACTCAGCTATTTCAAGCGAAAGCACTTGACAGAATTCCCATGTGTCCTCGAGAACTTTGGTCCTTATAAGTATTTCCACCGGCTTGTCCTTCGCTAAGAAAGGATTGGGACACTTGCTGCGTTTTTTATTTGTCTTTATTACTTGCACTTTGTTTTGTTGCTTTATCAGAAAACCCCTAAAAATCTGTTTGCTAAGTATTTACAGAGATTTCCTGCTCCATACCACTAGTCAACACCTTCTGCTCCTCGTTGGGATCGACACTCCTATTTATCGAAAGTACTGCGATACACCCCCTATACTTGTGGGTCATCAAGAATATTTTCTGGCGCCGTTGCCGGGGAGTGAAGCGCTATTGAAGAGTGGAACTGGTAAAAGAAACTTCTATTGTGAGTATTGTATTTTGTTACTGCTTGTTACTTTGTTTCCAATATGGATAACCCACTTGGTTTTTTGTTTGGGAAAACAACTACCACTGTTAGGGTAGTAGATGAACCACCACCTTTTGATATAGATCCTTTTAAGATACCTACAAGTATTGTTGATCGTGTTATGGATAATTATTATTTTGGGGATGGAACTGTTCATCCTGGTGATCATTTACTTTTTATCCATGAATTATGCGGGTTGTTTAAGTGTGCAAGTATCACAGCTGAATAGGTGAAGAAGAAGTTACTTTCCATATCCTTGAAAGGGAGATCTGAACAATGGTATAAGCTGCTGAAGAATGGACAATCCATGGAATGGGAGGAGATGACATCTCTCTTTTATTCTAAATTCTATCCTCCCAGTGAGATTCATAAGGATAGAAATCTGATATATAACTTTTGGCCTCGTGATGGAGAGAGTACAACTCAAGGTTGGGGGAGATTGAACTAATGCTTAAATGTCATATTCATAAACTCCCTAACAATATTAGGAATGGCCTAAATCTTGGATGATGGAAAGATTGAAACCAAGCATAATGCTAGTGGTACAGAAATTTGACTAAAACTGTGTTAATTGCAGATAATTTCGACACAAATGGGTACATTATTCTCTTACTTTCCAGGATATACAACTGCTTTTATACATATTTATTTAAATAACCTGGCTAGTATATATTTGCTAAAATTCTAAAAAATATTTTGTTTGACTGTTCATTTCATTATAGGCACACTTGCCTAATGCTTGCATGTCCTGTTCTACAGGTTCACAAGTGACTCCATTATGTTTTGTATATGTTTCTGGATCATCCTAAGCAACGACATAACTATCCTCTACTATATGGTTCATTTGTGGTTTGTATTTCTGCTCTACAAGTTCTCGCGTGATGCCGTTATAATTTTTGTCTTGTTCATTCTTAGCTACGACAGTGACTGCATTCGATTTTCTGGTTTATTCTTATATATATATTTATTAATATGACTTGGCTAGTTTATATTTGCTGAAATTCTAAACCACACACATTGTTATATTTCTCGTTTCATGGTAGGCACACTTGTTTAATGCTTGCTTGTCCTGTTTGTTTGACGTGATGGTTAATATATTTGAACCATTGACCAACAGTAAACTCCAGTTCATAGCTCTTGTCGTACCAGTTAAATGAGTAATTTATATTGTTTACCGTATTAACTTGTTATTACTTAGTTTCAGATTGCAATTATTGCTATCGCCACCAAAAAGGGGGTGCAAGATTATGTCTCAAGTTTGTTTTCCAATGTAGGTGTCTCTCTCAAAATGGAGATGCAGGTGATAGATGGAGAAAGCAAATTAAGGACTACTATGAACTCGATTGTCAACTAAAATGTCGTTTTTTCCTTTAAGTTGATAATATGTAATAATTTTAAGTAGTTTGCATTTGATGTAATATCTTAGACAAATTGCATAGGCCGTGTAGTCATTTAGTTGATGTCGTCCACATATAGCGGTAGACAGTACCGTGCCTGCTCTAGCCAGGTTGATTAGGATACAATATCGTGCTTTGTATTTGACCGTCTTATATTAGGCCGACGATAAACAGTAAAAATGCTCACAAGTTGTACACCTTTTATGGTATCAAAATGGGCTATAGAAATGCAGAAACTATAAATGATCATAAATTTAACGGGGCGGACCCACGGGCGAGATTAGTAATAGTGATAGGTCGAATAAAGGCGCATCAAACAAGAATATCAAATAGTAGTAGGTCAAACAAGAATGTTTCAAAACAGTAATAGGTCAAAACAGTAATAGGTCGAAACAATAACAGGCCGAAACAATAACAGGCCGAAACAGTAACTCTCGAAACAGTAGGGAACAGAAAATTAACGGGCCAAAACCTTAAATGGCCAAACATTAACGAGCCAGAATAGTAGCAGGCCAGGGCAGAAAAATTCCAGGCCCGTAGCAGGCCATAATAGGCTGAATTTGCACCAGGCAAGAACAGTAACAGGCCGAGGAACTTACCAGGTTAATGTTGGAGATATGCCCAAGAGGCAATAATAAAGTGGTTATTATCATATCTTCATACTTATGATAAATGTTTACATACCATGCTATAATTGTATTAACAGGAAACATTAATACTTGTGTGATTTGTAAACATAAAAGAGTCCCTAGTAAAGCCTCTTGTTAAACTAGCTTGTTGGTTAATATATGATCATGGTTTCCTGATAATGAACATAGAGATGTTATTAACAACAGGGTCATATCATTAGGAGAATGATGTGATGGACATACTCCTATAGATAAGCGTAGCATAAATATCAAGTCATTTTAATAGTTCAATTGCTATATGATTTCTGATACATAGTAACCTAATTCCTTCGACCATGAGATCATGCATATCACCTTTACTGGATGGATGCTTTGATGACATCAAACACCACACCGTAACTGGGTGGCTATAAAGGTGGCATTGAGTGTTCGGAAAGTATTGGTTGAGACACATGGATCAAGAATGGGATTTGTCCATCCATATGACGGATAGATATACTCTGGGCCCTCTCGGTGTAATGTCATCCAATTAGCTTGCAAGCATGTGACTGGCTCACAAGGGATCACATATCACGGGAACGAGAAAAGAGTACTTATCAGTAACGAGGTTGAACTAGGTATGCACAGATACCGACGATCAAAACCTCGGATAAGTAAACTATCGTGAGACAAAGGGAAATTGGTATCGTATTTAAGTGGATCATTCGATCGCAAAGTAATCGTAGAAATATGTGGGATCCATATGAATTTCCAGATTCCTCTATTGGTTATTGATCGGAGAAGTGTCTCGATCATGTCCGCATAATTCACGAACCGTAGGGAGACACACTTAAGGATTCGATGTTGTTGAGTAGTTATGGAATGATGAGTAAGAGACCGAATGTTGTTCGGAGTCTCGGATGGGATCCGGGATATCACGAGGAGATCCGGAATGGTCCGGAGAATAAGATTCATATAAGGAAAGTCCTGTTTCGGAGTTGGGGAATGGTTCCGGTGTTTTCATCGGGAATGTTCTAGAAGGTTCCGGAATGTCCGGCACTCCGGAGGGGAAGGGGTACATGAATGTGTCATTACAAGTTGGAATGATTGCATCATGTACTAGGTGTCATCGCTGTCCAAAATAAAGGGTTTATTCAAATCCTAGTTTGAAAAGTCAAACGGCTAGTTTGAAAAGTCAAACGGCAGTTTTTGGAAAGAGGAGGAGAGGTGGAAACCGAGTTGGGGAGGAGTTCCCTCCTCCAACCGGCGGCCCACCTCCAAGCCGATTTGGGGAGGTACTCCCCTCCCCCTGGCCGCACCTCCCACCTATAAAGGGAGGGGCAGGGCTGCCCCTCCAAGACACACAAGATCCTCTCCTCTAAACCCTAATTTGGTGCCGCCACCTCCTAGGGCTCCTCTAGCCGCCGACTTGGGCAAACCCCAAGCCCTAGCCGCCGGCCTATCACCTCTTCCTCGGCGTGTCTAAACCCTAGATCGTCGAGGGCTCTCTCATAGTCCACCATACTCGCTCCGGCTTGGCGAAGCCTCGAGATCTCCCTCTACTTAGGTACCACGCCAGTTGTCTTCTTGAATCGCGAGGAGAGTGCTACAACCTCCATTTTCTTTGGAACAAGGAGAGGAAGGTCTTCGTCGAAATCTGTGACCGATTGTGACCGCGGGAGCGCTGCGGAGCAGCCGGGAAGGATCGTCTACGCGATCTTGAGATCGGCAAGAGTACGACTACATCACTCACGAGAATCTGCTCTCGTTAACCACTTTGGAATCTTCGAGGGTAAGTTATTCCATCGACTCGTTGCTACAATCTAGTAGATAGATATTGGCTTGTTTGTTTGTATGCGATAGAAAAATTTTGTTTTCCATGCTACGAACCCCTACAAAGGGTATCGAGCCGTGTCTATATGTAGATCTGTTGCACGAGTAGAACACAATGGTCATTGTGGGCGTTGATGCTTTTATTGTCGATTGCTTCTTGTGTACTTTGCATCTTGCGGTATGTTGGGATGAAGCGGCCCGGGCTAACCTTACATGACATCGTTCATGAGACTTGCTCCACGCTTGACATGCAACTTGTATTGCATAAGTGGCTTTGCGGGTGCCTGTTTCTCCTAGCATAGTTAAGATCCAATTTACAACGGGTGATTAACAATACTAGTATCAATTTTGTGGTTCATGTTCGTAAGTTAGAACGACACTTATTGGAAGCCCCAAACCACGTAAAACATGCAAAGAAAGTAGAGGCGTCTAACTTTGTTTTGCAGGGGTTTGCAGTGATGTGATATGGCCATGATTGTGATTATATATGATGTATGCAATGTTCCTTATTGTAAGTCGGCAACCGGCAGGAGCCATATGGTTGTCTTTAATTTCTGTTAAGACCCGCGTGTCTATTCAAAGTAGTTGTAATAGTTGAAGCTGGTGGACGACAACCATGGAGCAGCGTCATTGACCTTGGTGCAATGCCGGTGATGATGGAGATCATGTTCGTGCTTGAAGATGGAGATCGGAAGCACAAGAAGAAAGGCCATATCATATCACATATTATGAATTGCATGTGATGTTAATCCTTTTATGCATCTTGTATTGCTTAGTTCACGACGGTAGCATTATAAGATGATCCCTCAAGCACACAATTTCAAGTTTTAAAGTGTTCACCCTTAGTTAGCACCGTTGCTAAAGCTTGTTGTTTCGAAGCACCACGTGATGATCGGGTGTGTTAGATTCCGCAAGTGTATATTTGATGAGAATCTGCAAAGGGTTGGAGACACTAGTTGTCCTAATCCACCAAAAGGTTTTGGATAGCAACATTATACTCACGATTCATCTTTATAAGCTAAAAGTAGCTTAATCATGGATAATTCCATAATAAGGGTGAATATTTGATGTAGGTAAAATATTTACTACACCAAGATATTACTAAAGAAAGGAATTTTAAAGAACACCAAACATTCGATGATGGTGATCTACTTCAAAGTGCAAGTCCAAAGACATTGGTATTTAATTATACACGCTTTGGATTATGTGTCATATGTATGACTTCACTATTGATGTTGATAGATTCTTTCAAACAGAAAAGGAAATACTGAAAGAGAATCTCATAAATATATGGCAGAAAAGAAAAGACTAGAATTGTTCAGTTTAAGTATATAGATGATATACATGTTATGGATATATTCTTTGCTTATTAAACAATGTGGTTCTTAAGTATTTGATACTGAATTTGTTGGTGTGAATCGTCATACGAAACAACACAATTCATGAACTACAATGGCCTAAGTAACTAGCAAAAGAATATGTGATGATGTTCATCGAGAACAAATAAAGGGTTATTATGTTGCTCGTTAAACATCAAAGTTTGCCTTCAAGATTTGTTTTATCAGGTATTATGAGAACAAAAGGGTTGTTCAAATAATTTCCGTAATCCATAAAAGATGGATGATTCACAAATCTCGTTGGAGAAATCACATCCATAAAACTAGTGCTAAAAATGTCGAAAGACAAATTGATTGAAATATCACTTAGGAAGTGATATCGCTTAAATTATATTGGAAAGAAAACATGAAGAAACTCCATGTGGATGGAATTTTGGAGTATTTTGATTTTCTGATCACATGACGCTTGTGAAACTTTCCTAGAGATAATTAAAACTTCGTTCATAGGCCAAAAGGGAACGAATGACTAGCCTATTGGAACTTGTACATATTGTTGTACGAAGTCCATTATGTGTAGTCAAGAGCGATGGATTTCAACTTCATATGCTTTCTCCGAAAATTTGAGCGAATATATGAATATTTACTTAATAAGGATGAAGTATGAAACATTTGAAAAGTTCAAAGACTTTCAAGATGAAGTGCAAGATCATTGTAACAAGAATATAAATAGTTTATGATAAAATCATAAAGGAAGATATTTGAGTTACAAGTTTAGCATAATACCTAAGATTTAAGGAATCGTTCAGTGGATTTGCATGTCCCGAAACACCATAAGAGTATGGAGCGTTCGAGATATGTAATTAAACCTTGTTTGACATGGTAAGATCAAAGGTATAATTCATAAAACTGCCATTATATTTTAAAGATTAAAAGCTTTAGAGACTACCGTTTTTCCACTGAAAAGAGCTCCATCATAATCCGTTGAAATGACACCATATAAAGTTATGGTTTGGGATAAAACCCAAGTAGTCCTTTCTTAAAACATTGGTATGCTATGCATAAGAAATATGTGTGCAACCAAAGTCGTATGAACCTGTCTTTGTATAAACTGTTAAGTATTCCTCCATAAACACCGGAGACAAAAGTGTTTGTTGCTTGGAACGTCAAGTTTCTTTAAGAAGGAATTTTTCGTGAAAAGTTAAGTGGGAGGACAATAGAACTTTGATAAGGTTAAAAGAACCTTAGCTATATGATCAAAGTTGCGCAGCGCCGAAAAGTGTTTCGGAGGTAGCAACAATGCTCATGGCTCACGTACCTCAAAGGTTGTGGTCATTGAGATCTAAGTTCCTATTGAAACAAGTAGGTCGGATGAACAATCGAATACCAAGATTTGAGAGTTAAATCATTATTTGACAATAATGATCCGACTACATGCAAAGAAGCGATGATGAGCCCTGACTCCGTCAAATGGCTTGAAGCCATAAAATACGTGATAGTTCCATACACGAAAAATCAAGTTTTGAACTTGAAGGACCCTCGAGAAAGGTGTAAGACCTTACAATTGTGTTTGGATCTATAAATAAATAGACATGGATGTTTTACATCTATGAAATAGTCGACATGTTGGGAAAAAGTTCACAACAATGTTCAAAGGTTGACTATGATAAGATTTGATCTTTCATAGTGATATTTAGTCTAAACGGATTAATGTAGCAACCACTACATATAATTTTGTTATATGGTAGTTGAATAAACAAATCAAGTTCTTCTAATAGAATTGTTACCTAGGACATGTGCATAACACGGTCCATAGGGTTTTGTTAATTCAAAGGATGCTAAAAGCATATGTAAACTTCAATAGTTGAAGTGAGCATCGCGGAGTTGGAATCTTCACTGTGATGAAACTGTTAAAGAAGTTTAAAAGTTCATTAGAGACGATGAAGATGCTTGCGTTTGCAAGAAATTAAGTGGGAGCGCTAAGACATGTTTCTAATACATTATGAGGAAGACATATTGTTGATTGGAAATAATGTATCTTTTATTAACACATATTAATAATTTCATTAGGCAGAAACCCAAATATTTGGCATCAATTGACGCTAATATGGTTGTGCCAGAAGTACATAGACGAGATATTGAATGAGTTCAATATAGAAACTACAAGAAAGTTTCTTGTCGCACAGAAAGGATTGAAAGAGTTCAATATTGATGATATATTCAAATGTACTAACATTTGGTAAATGAAACAAAATTCAAGTATAGATTGATACTTGATCACAAAGAGTATTTATATCAATCATACTGTGATAATACAAATCCAGATATGTCCTATGCTCTAAATGTTGTGAGCATATACCAGAATGATTCATAAGATGATCATTGGACAATAGTAAGAATATTCTTTTGATCTTTTGGAAGAACTAAGAGTATATTATTTGTAGAAGTGACAAATAGATGGTTAGTTCATTGTAAAAGTACTACATTGATACTAGTTTTGTCACAAAGTAAAAATTAAGTTTATCTCAATCTAAACCAAGGGTGGCACAATATAATGGAAAGTGAGTTCCATAATGGATTTGGATGAGTTCCAAAGTTAAAGACATTGTGACAGATACTACAACAAAAGGCTAAGTATATGACTGCTATTATAGCAGCTAAAGAGGGCATTTGGGTCAAGTAGTTTGTTATCAAACTAGGTGTAGTTCATAGCGGGATAATACTATGAAGATATATTGTACGACAATATTATCAACATGTTTTAACCCCAAAGAACTAAAGGTCTCACCAAAGGACCAAATTTATAAAAAGCCATCTCATTAGAGAATGAGTGATGCGTAGAGACGCAAATACATGCAATTACACACGGACCTGGAAGTGTCAGATCCGGAGATCAGTTGACCACTAGCGAACGTGTACTTACAACACCGGAAAGCCATAGGTGTTGAATACACAAAGGTTTGAAACTAGATTATTGACTCTAGTGCAAGTGGGAGACTGTTGGAGATATGCCCAACAGGCAATAATAAAGTGGTTATTATCATATCTCCATACTTATGATAAATTTTTACATACCATGCTATAATTGTATTAACAGGAAACATTAATACTTGTGTGATTTGTAAACATAAAAGAGTCCCTAGTAAAGCCTCTTGTTAAACTAGCTTGTTGGTTAAAATATGATCATGGTTTCCTGATCATGAACATAGAGATGTTATTAACAACAGGGTCATATCATTAGGAGAATGATGTGATGGACATACTCCTATAGATAAGCGTAGCATAAAGATCAAGTCATTTTAATAGTTCAATTGCTATATGCTTTCTGATACATAGTAACCTCATGCATATCACCTTTACTGGATGGATGCTTTGATGATATCAAACACCACACCGTAACTGGGTGGCTATAAAGGTGGCATTGAGTGTTCCGAAAGTATTGGTTGAGACACATGGATCAAGAATGGGATTTGTCCATCCATATGACGGATAGATATACTCTGGGCCCTCTCGGTGTAATGTCATCCAATTAGCTTGCAAGCATGTGACTGGATCACAAGGGATCACATATCACGGGAACGAGAAAAGAGTACTTATCGGTAACGAGGTTGAACTAGGTATGCAGAGATACCGACGATCAAAACCTCGGATAAGTAAATTATCGTGGGACAAAGGGAAATTGGTATCGTATGTAAGTGGTTCATTCGATCGCAAAGTAATCGTAGAAATATGTGGGAGCCATATGAATTTCCAGATTCCTCTATTGGTTATTGATCGGAGAAGTGTCTCGATCATGTCCGCATAATTCACGAACCGTAGGGAGACACACTTAAGGATTCGATGTTGTTGAGTAGTTATGGAATGATGAGTAAGAGACCGAATGTTGTTCGGAGTCTCGGATGGGATCCGGGATATCACGAGGAGATCCCGAATGGTCCGGAGAATAAGATTCATATAAGGAAAGTCCTGTTTCGGAGTTGGGGAATGGTTCCGGTGTTTTCATCGGGAATGTTCTAGAAGGTTCCGGAATGTCCAAGACCGAGGGAAGGGTACATGAATGTGTCATTACAAGTTGGAATGATTGCATCATGTACTAGGTGTCATCGCTGTCCAAAATAAAGGGTTTATTCAAATCCTAGTTTGAAAAGTCAAACGGCTAGTTTGAAAAGTCAAACGGCAGTTTTTGGAAAGAGGAGGAGAGGTGGAAACCGAGTTGGGGAGTTCCCTCCTCCAACCGGCGGCCCACCTCCAAGCTGAGTTGGGGAGGGACTCCCCTCCCCTTGGTCGCACCTCCCACCTATAAAGGGAGGGGCAGGGTTGCCCCTCCAAGACACACAAGGTCCTCTCCTCTAAACCCTAATTTGGTGTCGCCACCTCCTGCAGCTGCCGCCACCTCCTAGGGCTCCTCTAGCCGCCGACTTGGGCAAACCCCAAGCCCTAGCCGCCGGCCTAGCACCTCTTCCTCGGCGTGTCTAAACCCTAGATCGTCGAGGGCTCTCTCATAGTCCACCATACTCGCTCCGGCTTAAGGCGGCCTGCGAGATCTCCTCTACTTCGGTACCACGCCAGTGCTACCGGAATCGCGAGGAGAGTGCTACAACCTCCCGACTCATGGAACAAGGGAGAGGAAGGTCTTCGTCGAAAATCGAACGCAGTGACCGATTGTGGGAGCGCTTAACGCAGCGGAAGGATCGTCTACGCGATCTTGAGATCGGCAAGAGTACGACTACATCACCCACGAGAATCTGCTCTCGTTAACCACTTTGGAATCTTCGAGGGTAAGTTATTCCATCGACTCGTTGCTACAATCTAGTAGATAGATCTTGGCTTGTTTGTTTGTATGCGATAGAAAAATTTTGTTTTCCATGCTACGAACCCCTACAGATAAAACAGTAACGGGCCAGAACATGAGCCGAGCATTTATGTCTAAACAGTAATGGGCCAGAAAGATTACGGACCAAAGAAGACTGGCCAAACTGGCCCATTTTGAACAGTGCAGGACGGAACACTAACGGGTCCAGTTATTTATGGGTCGTGCAAACGGGTCAATTTCAAACAGTGTATGTGGAAACAAAGGACGGGCGTAAAGTTTATGGGTCACTCTGGCTCCACCAAAGGGACCCATTTTTAACAGTGCATGACGAAACAGTAATGTGCCACGATCCTGTTGGGCTTTCCTAATGAGCTGGCCCACTTAATAATTATTAGGTCTTGCCTGGGCCTGTCTTCTACCACGGTTTTATTGATAATTAACGGTGTTAACTAGCCATTAACGGCATTCGCCACGTGGAATTTTGCATGCCGTCAACAGTCAACGCGGCTTGCGAATATATCTACGACGGAACGACTTTTCATGGCCAAAGGGTGTGATCCGCCACGGTCGAAACAAAACCGTGGTAGAATCATTTGTGACGGGGCTTCTACCACGATGGTCATCCGTCGTAGAAGGCTTTTTAACCACGAAAAACAGACCTTCAACCACGAAAATCGTCCATTGTAAAAGAACATTTTTCTTATAGTGAATGTCCCGAATTGTAGTTGTGATTCCTGTCGTGAACTATGTAATGTTCTCACCGTCGGCAATATACGATATACTGCTATTATTTTTGGTTCATATGGTTGGTGACCTCACCTCTCTCCAAAAAAAGGTTACCATAGCAGCAATAGTGTAGGCAACCAAACACTTTGGAAACTACATTGGCAGCGATGGTGCGGACTACTAGACATCATAAATCATGCATTAGCTAGATGCAAAAAAGATCATATGCATGCTACCAAATGGGCCAAAGAATATGGTCCAGAGGCTATTTTTGGTTGGCCCTGCTGGTCTTGGCACTGCCTGGATAGGCCCCAAAATTAGCCTAGCCTACCAGACGCGTCCTTAGCCTACTTGGCTACAAGAAACCAGTACCGCATTAGCCAACTTAATGATCAGGTTGGACATGCACAACTGAGGACATACAAAAGTCGAGGCCTAACCTTGATGCACCGAAGGTAACTATCTAGAGGTGGTCGTAGACGGGCTACTGTAGGTGTATGACCTTGCGGACAGCGTCGACGACTAGCAACTAGTGGAGGATCTAGATGAGTCGTCCCATGAGCAGTGGAATGGGCTACCTTAGGATCTGATACATCCAATTTGTATCACCATTCTAAATCATAATTTGCCTCTATTCATTGATATATGTCTTATTATTAGGTAATACTTATGTCTTTTCATCTGTTTATGCATGTTGGATGATTCTTGGAGGATGGACCGCCGGAGTCTGGATTCTGATGGAAAAAGTGGTGTTTTGATGCAATTTCGCGAAGATCAGAAAAATACCAGAAAAATAGGAAAACTATATTTTCCCGGAAGACAGAGGAAGCCAGAAGAGGTGACAGAAACCTGAACCCCCGTTAGGACACCTTTGCACAAGAAAGCGTAGGATCTCAAAGTTTAAGGCTATGGTTAGATTTATATCTTAATTACTTTACTGTAGTTATGGATGCTTGCAGGGGATTTAATTACAAGTATGTATTAGTCTAAGTAAGATCGGTACATTAGCACAGGTTCACCCACGCAACACTTACAATACCAAAGAAGAGTACTCAGCTATTTAAAGCGAAAGAACTTGACAGAATTCCTATGTGTCCTCGAGAACGTTTGGTCCTTATAAGTATTTCCACCGGCTTGTCCTTTGCTAAGAAATAATTAGGCCACTTGTTGCGTTTTTCTTTGTCTTTATTACTTGCACTTTGTTTTGTTGCTTTATCAGAAACCCCTAAAAATCCTGCTAAGTATTTACAGATATTTTCTGCTCCATACCACTAGTCAACACCTTCTGCTCCTCATTGGGATCGACACTCCTATTTATCGAAAGTACTGCGATACACCCCATATACTTGTGGGTCATTAGGATCAAAAGTAAGTAGAAGAGAAGCCACCTCTACGGAGGTCGCCGAATCTGGAGAGGCATGTCGAATTCGCCGATGCCGTGACTAGGCGCGATGAAGAGGCGGGGCTAGGGGATTTCGGGAGGTCGTCAAGGGCTGGGGAGGATAACGAGGAGAAGAAGTCGCCGAGGAGAAAGATAGGGATCTTCTTCTCCTATCCTGCACGACCGCGACTCGGAGGAAAGGTGGTCTTCGGGGGGCAGGGAGGACGTCGGGGTAGGAGGGGCCACCAGGGAGGAGTGAGTTGGAGCGGCGGGCGGGATTATTGGGCACGCACTAGGTCGGCGACTCGCAGTTGGATTCGATAGAAAGGGAAGAGGGGTGAGACGAGACCAAAATGGAAAAATAACGATAGGCCAAAAAGAAAATTGAATCATGCAACAATCCGCACGAGAATGGCTGCAGCGAGCGGTTTACCGCCTAAGGGGAAATCCGTAGCAAAGCTAGTTTAGTTGTGAAAACCTAAAGGAGCACCCGAAATGCAGTGCTCTTGTTTTTTTTTCAAAATTATTGGAAAAATATACAAGTGGGTATACACATCTACTATGGACACTACACTTACCGTGAGAAAATACGGTGTATGTTGGGCCACAGAAAAAATGACTATTTTTATCCAAAAATAAGAGTTCTTTTATGGATAGTCCTACGAGCGTCCCCGTGGGATTTGTATTTTTATCCCCCGGTCCCAGCCAACCACGTGTCCTTTTTTGGATCAAAATTCTGCTTTTGCTACAGAAAGTCTCGTTTTTGCTACAACTAGTCCCGCTTTTGCTACATGTAGCAAAAAACGGTTTAGCCCGAAAAATAGAAAAACAGAATGAGTCTCGCCGGAGATTTTGCCGGAGACCTCGCCGGCGATCGTGTAGCAAAAAAGTTGTACTAATGTAGAAAACCCGACCTCGTCGGAGACTTTCGCCGGTAGACCTCGCCGGAGACCTCGTAGCAAAAAATTTACATTATTGTATCAAAACCGGGTGTAGCAAAATATTTTTTCTAATATAGCAAAATGCACATCGCCGGAGACATCACTGGAGACTCTCGCCGGAGATCTCGTAGCAAAACCGTAGAGATTGGTTGTAGCAAAAAAAAATTATGCGAAAGTAGCAAAAAATATATAAATACATAGCAAAAATAATATGTTGAATTAGCAAAATTTTATTCATATTATGCAAAATCCAGAAAAACATGTAGAAAAAAAATTCTTCTATGTCGCAGGTTTACAGAGCTATTGTAGCGAAAAATCCTCTATGGAAAAAAGATAGAACACCAGCAGCACCATCGGATCCCGCCGGCTCCTTGGCGCGGCTCCAGTCTCACGCTCCTCCCCGCCTCCCCGCACTCCCCTGACCATCTGCTTGCCCTCTCGTCAGCTTTCCTTACACGCAACTCTGCCGGAAACTCGCCGGAGTTCTCCTCCCACCGTGGGAGGATCTCCTTCCGTCGTCGGGAACCTCTCCTGCAACCTGCAGTAGTAAAGCCGATTGCCCTCGCCACATGCGGCCGTTGCGGACTTCACCCAACACCTTCCACCGCGGAGCTCGCCCGCCATCTGCGCCGCGTCTGACGGCGGAGAGAGATGGCGGCGACGCGCAGTAGAGATGGGCAGCGCACAACAGGGAGGGGCCATGCGTAATGGATAGGAGCGCCGCTTGCCGCTCGCAGCAGCGCCGCTTGCCGGCGGAGGGGCTCGGTCTGTCGGGGGTGGGGTGGCATAGTCCGGCAGCGGAAAGCAGCTCCGGTGATGAGGTCGTGGACTCATGGCGTACAGGGATGAGAAGCAAGAGAAACGAAGAGCAACGGCGAAGGGGGCAGTGGGACGTGGGCCCTGGTGACACGCATCGCACGTGCGATCCAGGGGACGCGAGTCGCGCGATACCCGGCTGATACGTATCGTTTTTCTTCTTTTATTCCTATATATATACACACTTTTGTATAGTAGCCAAAAATACTAAAACACCTACCAAAACTGCGCGTTGTCTACGGCTGGCTTCGAATCCACGCTAGCTCGTTCTCCTTGAAAAAAAAAAAAAACCGGCTGTGTTGCGTACGATGGACGAGCCGTTCCTTCACACTGTCGGTCGGTTTCCCTGGCTTGGCCGATCGTAGGATTCGAAAGTGGAAACCACCTCCGCTCTGGTTGTCTTTGCCCACCCGATCGATAAAAGTCACTTCACCCACGGCACAGCATGATCCCCACGAAACGCATCCGCCTCAAGATCGACCTTGAATCACGCCCCGGCAGATCACGCCCACACGTACGTCCCGGCGCCCAAGCAGAAACGCCCGTACGTGTTCGGTCTAGCCATGGCGCATCACGGCTCGGCGACGACGCAGAAGCGCAAGTACCCCGAGGAGGAGGAGTCGGCCGGCATGTGCGCCAACGGATGCGGCTTCTTCGGCGACGCAGCGACCGGCGGCCTGTGCTCCAAGTGCTACAAGGAGCACGTCGTTGTCGCCGCATCTGACACCACGGACGAGACGAGTGTCCTCGTCCCTGCGGCAGTTCCCACCGCGCCACCGGAGAAGAAGGCCAAGACGATCGTCTCCGTCGCGTCCTCCGACGGTGCAGCCGAAGCCTCCGTGACGCCCGTGAAGCCACCGATGGCAGCGGCGACGTGCCGCAAGAAGGTGGGCATCCTGGGGTTCCGCTGCAGGTGCGAGGGCACCTTCTGCAGCGTGCACCGCTACTCCGACAAGCACGACTGCGGCTTCGACTACAAGACCGCCGGCCGGGACAAGATCGCCAAGCAGAACCCGCTCGTTGTTGCAGACAAGATCGCTACCAGGATCTGACGCCGACGAATAAGATCACTAGATGCAGTTTAGATGACCTCAACAGTTAGTAATTTGTAGTAATAATGGATCTTGATAATACGACGATGCATGCTCTCTGTATTTTGCTTGTAGTACAACAGTTTGTAATGGCTCCGGACGATAGCATCCATGTTCTTTGTACTTTCCTGGTCTGGAACACTTGCTGCAGAAAGTCTGAAACGATTCAGGATTCAGCTACAGACTTTGTTTCTTTTCTTTTGCACACTATAGTATTTTCGTTTTTTGGTAGGTCACATGGTGGTTTTGACTTTTGATTGGTAGCATAGGGCGGCTCGGTTCCTTTGTAGCCAGATGTTCTGCTTTCTGAACTGCCATTAGGAATTGTACCTAGGGGCCGGTTTCAGATCCGTAAAACCAAGCATAATGATATGTGTTTTCTACTAGAGCTGTCATGGTGTCTTGACACACACCGATCTGTTTGCTATTGGCCTCAGATGAAGTTCTGTGGCAATGCAGAGATAGCAGAGAAAACACTCGGAACATTAGCTGTAGTTTATCACATTCAGCTTGGCGGATAAGATTAGTCACTACTCGCAGATAAGTAATACAGTATTATTCATCCTATAGAAGAGTTGTGATAACCCAAGCACATGAAGCTGAATAGTGACAAATAGCACATTTTAAACACGGGAAAATTGGTTATTTACCCAAAACTTCACCGTTCTTGGATTATCTACCCAAACTTGAGTATACATTGGTAAAATACCCAATAAAAACTTGAAAGTAAAAAAGCAATTATAATAGGGCCCTAATTAGAGATGGTCATGATAGGCTTGATGAGTCTGTTTTACCAATCAGATCAAACCCTCGTCGGCCAGTTCAGGTTACGGATGCGCCTCCGATTAACGCTGCTCACGGCAGTAGATCAGCCACCTCATCATCCACCATGAGAGAAGCCGTTACGACGCCTTCCGTCCTTCATCAACATCGCCCCCTCGTGATCCCACCACTGCCACCGACCCGCCGTCCGCCTATACGTCCATGATCCCGATCTTACTTCTGTTATTTCGATGGTGCTATACGGCCAGTATGTCAAAACATTCGCACCTCTTGGCCCTTACAAGTGATTCGTCACTTGATCAGTATTCAGCCTAAGGAAGTCGCCGACATGATTTAAGATTCTTATTGCTTCAGTCTGCCATATTCTTGCTAGTAATTAACTAGCCAAAACCTGCATGCATGTATGGTGGCCAAAAAAAGGTGAAGAACACTCCACACACGCACAACATCCTCATACAAGGATTAAAACCTACCTGATGTCCTTAAAAAAAAACCTATGTGGTGATTATTGTACTGGAGCACTATCAGTTGAGTGTCCAAATGCAGAAACAGTTTGTTAAAGGGTACAATTTATTTGCTTAGTTTATAGAAAACCCCTCTTGAGTAATTCATAAACTCGTTTAACCTTTTTGGGTATTTTACCAATGTACACTCAAGTTTGGATAGATGATCCAAGGCTGGTGAAGTTTTGGGTAAATAACCAATTTAGACCGTGAGATGCAGAGAACAAAGGTCTAATTGCGGAACCTGTGTTGATCGCAGACCATAACCAGTCATTTAGATTCCAGTGAATGAAATAAAAAAAACAGATAACAATCCAAACAGTGACCTAAAGCTAGCAAGATTCGAAGTTTGATTAACGGCTGGCATGTGCCCCTGACAGAAGCCTACCACAGAACACGCGTGATTAAGATGGCAAGTTGCAACAATAACAGAGGAGCAGCATGCTAGTGTGTTAGTTGCAAACCATTTTGACACTGATGCAGTCTAAGAAAATCTTCAAACTGGTGATACAACAGCTACGTATTCAGATAACAATCTAAGCAATGGCCTAAATCTTGGAGGATGGAAAGATTGAAACCAAGCATAATGCTAGTGGTACTGAAATTTGACTAAAACTGTGTTAATTGCAGATAATTTCGACACCCATGGGTACATTATTCCATGAGAAGTAATATTATTCATCCTGCAGAAGAGTTGTGATAACTTGAGCACACAAAGTTGAATAGTGGCAAATAGCACATCAAACAAACCTAAAATGTTTTCACCAGTTATAGTAGCATGTAAGATGCAACAATGACAGAGAACAAAGGTCAAATTGCAAAACTATAATATTGAACCTGAGTGATTAATGCAGAGTCACAGAGACTAACCGATCCTTTGACACCAATGCCAAGATTCAGACTCATGATAGTTACGGATTCCAGTGGATGAAGTTCGACAACAAAATTCAGATAGCAATCGAAACAAAATTCAGATAACAGTCCAACGAGTGACCTAAAGCATGCAAGCAGATTTGAAGTTTGAAAATAAACATATCACAAAACACCCGTTATTAAGATGCATTTATGCATAGAACTAAAAGTGCAGGCAAGTTGAAACAATCACATAGAAGAGTGAGATACAGCATTTTGATTAACCTGTGTTAGGTGCAGACCATTTTGGCACTGATGCAGACTAAGCCAATCTTCAGACTGGTGATACCATAGTAATGTATTCTGGTGGAAATTTGACCAGAATTCAGATAACAATCTAAGCAAAGCAATGGTCCAAACCTTCAACCAATCATCACAAAACACATCTATTAGATACAGTTCTCTTGGAATATCATAAACGTGCAGGCATTTAACTCATGCGCTTCATCTATATAAGCACCAAATCAAGTATCCAGCAACACGAACCAAGTATGCAGCAACACCAAATCCGTTCATTAATCCATATATGAAACAGATTTCATCACAGATTAGAGGCCATCTACCCCCAGCAACGAAAACCTATCAACCCTAAGTATCCAACAGTCGAAGGAAGGGATCTGAGGATCAGCCCCCGAAGCCGTACAGGGTGCGTCCCTGGCGCTTGAGCGCGTAGACAACGTCCATGGCGGTGACGGTCTTGCGGCGGGCGTGCTCGGTGTAGGTGACGGCGTCGCGGATGACGTTCTCGAGGAAGATCTTGAGCACGCCGCGGGTCTCCTCGTAGATGAGCCCCGAGATGCGCTTCACGCCGCCCCTCCTCGCCAGCCTCCGGATCGCCGGCTTGGTGATGCCCTGGATGTTGTCGCGCAGGACCTTCCGGTGGCGCTTGGCGCCGCCCTTGCCGAGCCCCTTGCCTCCCTTGCCGCGGCCCGACATTGCTTGCTGGGGATGAGAGAAGGTCCGAGACGATGAGGTGGGGATTTTTTCTTGGTAACTGGTGTGGTAGCATTTCGGGGCGTGCGGGCTATTTATGTCAGCGGAAGGGCGCGTCGATGGAAATTGAACTGCGGGTTTGTGCGTTCGATTTGAGATTGACGGGCGGGATTCGGAGGCCGTGGAAAGAAGAAGGGGCGATCCACGGGGTTGGAAACCGAGTTATCTGATTGGTTACCTGGGGCAAGGCTGGATCGATGACGTGGCTGTAATGTTTTTTTAGGAAGCAGCTGGAACTCCACTCCGCTGCCAGCTTTATTAGTTTCAAATAATTGTTAAGTACATCATTAAGAAGAGTTTGTAGAATAAAGCTATGAGTTCATCAACCCAATTACACACAAAGTTTCTCTGAAAACAGTTCCTAGCTAATTCATACGATGCTTCCAACCTGGGTCAGGATATCAGCATAGACTGTTGTTGCGTCGTTCCAAATTCATTCAGCTCCTGAACATAGTTTGATCACCTCCAGAGAGTCCGACTCTGCCTCAAGATCATTATAACCCCAAAAAATTAGCAAACCCAAGCCATATAACATTGCCAAAGCCTTAGCCAAAGTGCCGAGGCCACATGTGGGATAAATTTTGTTGAAACAGCAATAAAATCTATCAGTTTGTTCCTTAGAATGGCACCAGATGCTCCCGTCTGATTCTCATTAAAGAAAGCCGCATTAACATTTAATTTAGTAACTAAAGTTGTTCATGGTTTATACCGTACCTTCTTTTCTTGAGGATTCAGCGGTTGCTTTGCTCTGAGCAAATTAGCAGCAATCGCCTTGATCGAATTAGTACAGTGTATAATCTTCATAGGTTTGTTTTCGACATGGACACCGGATGTATTAGGTCGCAATAGCTATAACACTTTGCACCTGAATGAATCATAACCAAGAAGTGAACACGATGGCGATTTGAGTAAAGATTCAAACACCTGGTTGCCAGATTGATGCGAACTCAAGGCTCCAGTAATAGTATTTTTCAGGCCTAATCCCTTCCATATGCTCGCTGCCCCTTGACTATTGAATAAAATATGCATAAAATCTTCTTCCTCCGTATTACAGAGAGGACAAATACCACTAGTGACAATGTGTTGCCTAAGAAAAATAGCCTCAGCGGTAAAATTCCATGTATAATTCTCCAGCAATATTGCTGGCACATCAAGCTTCCATAAAATCTTTGGAATTGGATTATTTAGGAAGGTACCAAATAAAAGGTCCAATTTTAATCGACTAGAGGAGAGGTGAATAGGAGATTACCAATTTTTATCTTTTTCATCAAGTTAGGCTTTACAAGGGATAAGATTCTCTAGATACGCAACTAGATGAGCACTATATGCAAGAGAACAACAAGTAACAAAGCGGTAAAGGACAACAAGTAATGGTGCGGAGCGAGTAAACCGGAAAGGATACGCGGATATATAGGGTCTGTTTGGTTTATACCCAAGCTAACCATGCCAAATCGAGGGCACGCCAATATTTTGGCGATGGATTTCCCGCCCGTTTTTTGGCCGCGCGTGGGCACAGATTCTAGAGTGGCCATCAAAATTTTGGCGTGGCAGCCAGAATTTGGCTTCAATCCAAATGCTAGCCTGGGGTTGACTCCAAAATTTTGGTATGGCAACCGTTGGCCACGATCCAAACAGCCCCATAATTCCCATAATTCACTTTTAAGAAAGCTACGTCTATATTAGAGGGTAATTTAAATAAAAAAACCTAAAAGTCAAACAAGTTTAAATAATAAACCTTCCGGCAAACTATTTCACACAGACTGACCATTTTCTGCAACTCCCGCCCCGCAGCGCCGCACACATGGGTGCAACTCTAGACGCACGGCGATGCAGACTTGCCTTGCTAGCGCGGCAGGACCCGGCTCGGCAGGATTGCCACGTTGGCGCGCATTTGCGACGCCAGGTTGCACGGCGCCGCAACCACTGCGACAATGCCACCTCAAACGGCGATGCACCCTTTCACACGCTGGCGTGGTAGGTCCCAACATCGCAAGTGTGGCGCCATGGTAGGCGGTGACGTACCATTACCTGCAGCACCGCGGTGGATGGCGCTGCACGATCGAGCACGACTTAGCCACGCCAATGGACGGAGACGGCCACCCCCTTCGGCACCTCTATGCAGCATGTCGCCGCCTACTTCGTCGAGGTCATGTTGGCACGCCTCGTCAACTCATGCCTCGGCCTCTACGTGCCGCTTCCCCTGATGCCTCCTGCCTCGTCAACTCTAGCATCGCCACCGTGTTCCAGGTGTTCAGCGGCATCAGTGTCCATGGAGGCGCTCGGGGCCACCGGGAAGCGGCTGTCGGACTTCGCGGAAACGCTGGGCCTGCCCTTCGATCGGGTTCTACCCCATGGTGGACAAGGCAGGGAACCTTGACCCAGAGAAGCTGGGCGTCGACACGCGCCGGCGAGAGGCCGTCGCCGTCCATTGGCTCCACCACTCGCTCGACGCCAACACGCTCCGACTCATCCAAAGGTCATGTACTATGCTATGCTTCTTCCGAATTCCATTGTGAAATGAATCTTCAGACTTTTCACTTCACAAGTGTCAAGTCATCTTGGCGTCAAGCATCAAACACCGATGGTACTATTCCAAGTACGCCATTGATTGATCTAACGACTAACATGAAAAGATGGCGTTAATTTAGGAGCTCTAAAAGTTCGTCATTATGACCAACTTTCTATGTTCTTCCATGATCTTTGGTGATCCGAGAAGAAATATATAAACTACTCTACTGCAAGTATACTCCATTTTGATCCGAGAAGAAAGTTATTAGATCAAGCTAAAAGTTCTTATCATCATGACTAGCTTTTCATGCAAAAAAGCTTTTCAACTTTCTTTGTTCCAAGTGCCATATCTTGTATAGTAATCTCAGTTGACCAGGCTAAGCTTTAAAGTTGATCCGGCCCAAGTTAACGTACTTGCATTGTATAGGGAGTCAAGTAAATTAACTAAAATGTCATTTGCTTGGCAATGCTAAATGTTTGAGTTTGTCCTAGTTCTCAAACGAATCACCTTAATTTGATGTACTGATCTTGCTATGTGGACCATGGATTACATAGGTTGGAGCCCGAAGGTGGTGACAATGGTGGAGCAGGACCTCAGCCACTCTGGCTCTTTCCTTGCCCGCTTCATGGAGGCCAACCACTACTACTCGGCCCTCTTTGACTCGCTTGACGTGAGCTACAGCGAGGACAGCTCGGAGTGGCACGTCGTGGAGCAGCTGCTGCCGGCGCGAGAGATCCACAATGAGCTAGCAGTGGGCGGCCCTGCGCGCACCGAGGACTTCAAGTTCAGGAGCTTGCGTGAGAAACTCGTGCAGTCGGGAATTGATGAGGCATTGCCGACATGGCCTCGGCGAAGTAGGTGGTGACACGCTGCATGGAGGTGCCGAAGGGGTGGCCGTCTCCGTCCATTGGCACGGCTAAGTCGTGCTCGACGTGCAGCGGCATCCACCACGGCACTGCAGGTAAGGGTGCGGCACCGCCTACCATGGCACCACACTTGCGGTGTCGGGACCCACCACGCCAACGTGTGCAAGGGTGCAACGCCGTTTGAGCTGGCATTGCGGCGGTGGTTGCGGCGCCGTGCAACTTGGCACCGCAAATGTGCGCCGGCGTGGCAATCCTGCCGATCTGGGTCCTGTCGTGCCAGCTAGGCAAGTTTGCAGCGTCGTGTGTCGTGGAGTTGCACCCATGTGTGCGGCGCCGCGCGTGCGGGAGTTATAGAAAAGGGTTAGTCCGTGTGAAATAGTTTGCCAGAAGGTTTATTATTTAAATTTGTTTGACTTTTGGGTTATTCTTATTTAAATTGCCATGTTGCCTGTCCCGTGACACCACTGGAACTTCCGATGGGCAACCGGAATTTCCGGTTAGCACTCTCCCAACGGCTCGAAAGATGTAGGGGAGGCTCCGGGTACGACCGAAAGTTCTGGCTCAACCTGAGCGGAACTTTCGACGGTACAACCGGTGCTAGTTCTGGTTGAAGTTCCGCCAGATAGGTCACTTCGAACAGAAAAGTGTTACTGAACTGATTTTGGCTTGGCCCGAACTTGAAGCGGAACTTGGCCCAAAAAAACTGGGTCACGGAACCTCCTGGCCGGAACTTCCAGTGGATGGGCGGAAGTATTGCTCAAGGCTACCAACGGAAGTGGCCAGGTAGTGTCGGTCGCAGGTTCCAGTCAGGATTGACCAGAACTAGTGACCGGAACTACCGGACCAACTTCCGACGCTAATTCCGGCAATTAGTACACCTCCAGGCAGAAGTATACTCGCTGACCAGAATTAGGTGGTACTTGAGATGGAACTTCCGCCTAGGCCAGCCCCGCAGAAGACTACGAGCGGAACTTTCGACGCATGGCCGGAACTTCTAGCTAGGGCAGAAACAACCCAAACACCTTCAAAGGTCTCTCTCTCGCTGATATATAGGAGGGTTGTGGTGGTGCAAGTATTGTTTGTGCAAGAAAACATGATTCCGCACAACCTTCTGGGTGAATCCCCTCTTGATAGTACGACGACCTAAAGCAACAACTGACGAGGTTCGATCTCGTCAATGCCCATTGTTATGTGTAGGGGTTCGTAGCATGGAAAACAAAAAAATTCTACCGCATGCAAACAAACAAGCCAAGATCTATCTACTAGATTGTAGCAACGAGTCGATAGAGGAACTCACCCTCGAAGATTCCAAAGCGATTAACGAGAGCAGATTCCCGTGGGTGATGTAGTCGTACTCTTGTTGATCTCAAGGTCGCGTAGACGATCCTTCCGGCCAAGGCTCCTAGCGCTTCCAATCGATCACACGTTCGATTCGATGAAGACCTTCCTCTCCCTTGTTCCAAAGTGCTGGAGGTTGTAGCACTCTCTCGCAATTCCGGCAAAGACGACAAATGGATACCTAAGTAGAGGGAGATCTCAGGCTTCGCCTTAAGCCGGAGCGAGTATGGTGGACTATGAGAGAGGCCTTGGTGATCTAGGGTTTAGAGGCACCAAGGAGAGAGGGCTAGGCCGGCGGCTAGGGCAAGGGGAAGGCCCCAACTCGGCAGCTAGGCAAACCCTAGGGGCGGTGGCGACTTGGTGGAGGTCGGCGGCTAGGGCTAGGGTTTAGAGGAGAGAGGTGTAGGTTTAGAGGGGCACCCCTGCCCCTCCTTATATAGGTGGGAGGGCGCCGGCCAGGGGAGGAGAGTCCTCCCCCAACTCGGCCTCCTTGGCCGACGAGTGGAGGGAGAGGAACTCCTCCCCAAGTAGGTTTCCTACTCTCCCTCCACCAAGCAAACTTGTCATTTGACTTTTCAAATTGGCGTTTGACTTTTCAAACTAGGATTTGATTTATCCCTTTATTTTGCTCAGCGATGACACCTAGTACATGATGAAACCATTCCAACTTGTTATGACACATTCATGTACCCTTCCCCTCCGGAGTGTCGGACCTTCCGGAACCTTCTAGAACATTCCCGATGAAAACACCGGAATCATTCCCGAACTCCGAAACAGGACTTTCCTTATATGAATCTTATTCTTCGGACCATTCCGGATCTCCTCGTGATATCCCGGATCCCATCCGAGACTCCGAACAACATTCGTTCTCTTACTCATCATTCCATAACTACTCAACAACATCAAATCCTTAAGTGTGTCTCCCTACGGTTCGTGAATTATGCGGACATGACCGAGACACTTCCCCGATCAATAACCAATAGAGGAATCTGGAAATTCATATGGCTCCCACATATTTCTACGATTACTTTGCGATCGAATGAACCACTTACATACGATACCAATTTCCCTTTGGCTCACGATAGTTTACTTATCCGAGGTTTTGATCGTCGGTATCTCTGCATACCTAGTTCAACCTTGTTACCGATAAGTACCCTTTTCTTGTTCCCATGGTATGTGATCCCTTGTGAACCAGTCACATGCTTGCAAGCTAATTGGATGACATTCCACCGAGAGGGCCCAGAGTATATCTATCCGTCATATGGATGGACAAATCCCACTCTTGATCCATGTGCCTCAACCCATACTTTCCGAACACTCAATGCCACCTTTATAGCCACCCAGTTACGGTGTGGTGTTTGATGTCATCAAAGCATCCATCCGGTAAAGGTGATATGCATGATCTCATGGTCGAAGGAATTAGGTTACTATGTATCAGAAAGCTTATAGCAAATGAACTATATTAAATGACTTGATCTTTATGCTACGCTTATTATAGGAGTATGTCCATCACATCATTCTCCTAATGATATGACCCTGTTGTTAATAACATCTCTATGTTCATGATCAGGAAACCATGATCATATATTAACCAACAAGCCAGTTTAACAAGAGGCTTTACTAGGGACTCTTTTATGTTTACAAATCACACAAGTATTAATGTTTCCGGTTAATACAATTATAGCATGGTATGTAAACATTTATCATAAGTATGAAGATATGATAATAACCACTTTATTATTGCCTCTTGAGCATATCTCCAACAGTCTCCCACTTGCACTAGAGTCAATAATCTAGTTTCAAACATTTGTGTATTCAACACCTATGGCTTTTTGGTGTCGTATGTACATGATTGCTAGTGGTCAACTGATCTCCGGATCTGACACTTCTAGGTTCGTGTGTAATTGCATGTCTTTGCGTCTCTACACATCTCTCATTCTCTAATGAGATGGCTTTGTATAAATTTGGTACTTTGGTGAGACCTTTAGTTCTTTGGGGTTAAAACATGTTGATAACATTGTCGTACAATATATCTTCATGGTATTATCCTGCTGTGAACTACACCTAGTTTGAAAACAAACTAATTGACACAAATGCCCTCTTTAGCTGCTATAATAGCAGTTATATACTTAGCCCTCATTGTTGTAGTATCTGTCACAATGTCTTAACTTTGGAACTCATCCAAATCCATTATGGAACTTACTTTCCATTATATTGTGCCACCCTTAGTTTAGATTGAGATACACTTAATTTGTACTTTGTGACAAAACTAGTATCAATGTAGTAATTTTACAATGAACTAACTATCTATTTGTCACTTCTACAAATAATACTCTTAGTTATTCCAAAAGATCATAAGAATATCCTTACTATTGTCCAATGATCATCTTATGAATCATTCTGGTATATGCTCATAACATTTAGAGTATAGGACATATCTGGATTTGTACATATCACAGTATGATTGATATAAATACTCTTTGTGATTTCATACATCAAGTATCAATCTATACTTGAATCTTGTTTCACTTACCCAGTGTCAATACACTTGAATATATCATCAATATTGAACTCATTCAATCCTTTCTGTGTGACAAGAACCTTTCTTGTAGTTTCTATATTGAACTCATTCAATACATCATCTATGTACTTTCGGCACAACCATATTAGCGTCTATTGATGCCAAATATTTGGGTTTTGCCTAAGTCTTTCATCGGGATGAAATTCTTAATATGTGTTAATGAAAGATACATCATTTCCAATCAACAATATGTCTTCCACATAATGCATTAGAAACATGTCTTAGCGCTCCCACTTAATTTCTTGCAAATGCAAGAATCTTCATCCTCTGCAATGAAACTAAACTCTTTTAACAGTTTCATCATAGTGAAGATTCCAACTCCGCAATGCTTACTTCAACCATTGAAATTTGCATATGATTTTAGCATCCTTTGAATTAACAAAACCCTTCGGACCGTGTCATGCACACGTCCTTGGTAACCATTCTATTAGAATAACTTGTTTTGTTTATTCAACACATAACAAAATTATATGTCGTGGTTGCTACATTAATCCGTCTAGACTAAATATCACTATGAAAGATCAGATCTTGTCATAGTCAACCTTTGAACATTGTTGTGAACTCTTTCCCAACATGTCGACTATTTCATAGATGTGAAACATCCATGTCTATTTCTTTATTTATCCAAATACGACTGTAAGGTCTTGTACCTTTCCAGAGGGTCTTTCAAGTTCAAATCTTGATCTCTCGTATATGGAACTATCACGAATTCTATGGCTTCAAGCCATTTGACGGAGTTAGGGCCCATCATCGCTTCTTTGCATGTAGTCGGATCATTATTGTCAAATAAGGATATAACTCTTAAATCTTGGTATTTGATTGTTTATCTGACCTACTTGTTTCAATAGGAACTTAGATCTCCGTGATCACAACCTTTGAGGCACGTGAGCCATGAGCATTGTTGCTACCTCCGAAACACTTTTCGGCGCTGCGCAACTTTGCACATATAGCTAAGGTTCTTTTAACCTTATCAAAGTTCTATTGTCCTCCCACTTAACTTTTCACAAAAAATTCCTTCTCTAAGAAAATTGACGTTCTAAGCGACAAACATTTTTGTCTCCGAAGTTATGGAGGAACAGTTATTCGAAATATCATACAAAGATAGGTTCATCCGACTTTGGTTGCAAACATCTTTCTTATGCATAGCATACCAATGTTTAAGAAAGGACAATTGGGTTTTATCCCAAACCATAACTTTATATGGTGTCAATTCAACGGATTATGATGGAGCTCTTTTCAGTGGAAAACCGGTAGTCTCTATAGCTTTTAATCTTTAAAATATAATGACAGTTTTATGAATTACACCTTTGATTTTACCATGTCAAACAAGGTTTAATCACATATCTCGAACGCTCCATACTCTTATGGTGTTTCGGGAAATGCAAATCCATGGAACGATTCCTTAAATCTTAGGTATTATGCTAAACTTGTAACTCAAATATCTTCCTTTATGATCTTATCAGAAACTATTTATATTCTTGTTACAATGATTTTGCACTTCATCTTGAAAGTCTTTGAACTTTTAAATGTTTTCATACTTCATCCTTATTAAGTAAATATTCATATATTTACTCAATTTTTTGGAGAAAGCATATGAAGTTGAAATCCATCGCTCTTGACTACACATCGAGTCGGTTACAGGTTTAGGGTTTACCCCTTTGAATTTTCTATCTACTCTAGTCTTGTTCTCCAAGGATCCGAAGGCGTCATGGGCCCTGGCCACCCGAAAGTCTTCATGGGACGACGTATATTTGTCATGGGCCTTCCCTGGGCTGGACTAGGTATGCTGAAGTCGTGTACCCGCGGGGTATAACCATGTCAGTAGCCCCCGAGTGTTCAGTCGAATCATAGATTCGGCTGAGGACTCTTCAATCCTTCGGGTGCAACTCTGTCTTTCAAGAGAATGTGTAGGGATTGTTGATGCGTGTGCCTAACTCTCCCGATGCATCAGGTCGATTAACTATCTTAGGACAAAACAACACGATCTTCTTCAGTTTGAGTCCCTCGCTCGAACCGGAATATCTTGGCGCAATTCGACTCAAAGTCGGAGGACTTACAGAGTGGAATTCAGAATTTAAATGATATACCCAATGCGTCCGTGATTTTTCATCGTGCTTGGCACGGATTCTTACTAGCAGAGAGCAGTCATGTGCGTTACCAGGCCATCAGATGATATCTGTAGGACTTATCTTTGTGTCACAGACACAGCATCCGAATGTTTATCACCGTAGAGGTGCTTCGGGTGGCCAAGGAGGACGTTGCTCACTTAGCGTTTAATTAGGGCAGAGTTGCCGAAAAAGTTTTGCATACTGATCCGAAGGATCGCATTCGAAGAATTCATAGGGTGCGCGACCAGCGCTCCCTATGGGAGTAGCCCCCGAGTGTCTGTTCGAGTCGTAGACTCGAGCAGAGACTTTAATTCGGTCGTTGTTCAGCTTCAGGTCTGTAGGACACAATTTTTTCGGATGTTTGAATCCACGCTCCCTATGGGAGTAGCCCCGAGTCCGTAGTGGAGTCGCAGACTCGACGTAGGACTCGAAGAAATAGATCAGTATTGTAGTGTTTTGTTCATTTTTGGGTGCGCGGCCAGCGCTCCTGATAGGAGTAGCCCCCGAGTAGTTAGTCGAATCGTAGATTCGAG
Organism: Avena longiglumis; assembly: GCA_030063025.1. Classification (NCBI taxonomy): domain Eukaryota; kingdom Viridiplantae; phylum Streptophyta; class Magnoliopsida; order Poales; family Poaceae; genus Avena; species Avena longiglumis. The sequence goes on from CP125976.1 coordinate 444,067,064, forward strand.
TGAGTACTCTTAGCTTTGTAGCCAAAGAATTGTGGCTTTTGCTAGTATAGCTTTTGATGACGTCAGTGCTGACGATCGGTGACCTCAAGCGCCTGTTGCGCCAGAGATGACGTGACTGGACGAACATGGGTCCCACCTTCTGACCTTGAATTGACCGGACACGCACGGCGTGGAGATAATTACGGCGTCGCCTCGATTTCCACGCGTAGTGGACGGCGTGTGAGCGACAGTTCGCTGTTATGCTGACACGTGTATGGTCAGATCTTGCCATTGACGTTAGGTCTTCTCGATGGATGGTTGTCGTGCATCGTCTTCGTCCTTATAATCATTGGGGAAAAATGAGTCTGTTTTCACCGCAGCCATTCTTGCTTCACTGCTCCAATCTTCTCTGAGATTTCTTGTTGCGCGCTGGAATATCCTCGAACATTTCCTTCTTTGATTCTACGGTCTTGTCGCTGGCGCCGCCGCATCGCGATGGGGAAGCCTAAGAAGCCTCTTCTGTGGTTGGCACCAGTGCTGCTGGGGGCAAGAAAAGTGTTGTCGCTACCCGTGTCACCGATGGTGGCTGGCGACGATCGGAGACGCGGGAGAGTGATCTCCGCAAGCTTCGTGAGCGGGGCTTGATCCCGCAGGATAGGGAGGCCGTCAAACTCCCTGGCAACGAGGTAATTCCCCGTCCCCCCGCTGGGTTTCGGGTTATGTTCCTCGCATTTGTCCTTCGGGGCTTTTCCTTCCCAGTCCACAATTTCCTTCGTGGACTACTTTTTTCTTTACGGTATCCAGCTGCATCATCTTTCCCCCAACTCTCTTCTTCACATTGCTTGTTTCATTTTCATGAAAGTGTCTTCGGTATCGAGTCAAGACTTTGGCCTCTTCCGGAAACTCTATTCCGTGAAGAGGCTATCTAGTTCTGATGGTGTTTATCCCATTGGGGTTGCATCATCTCCCTTCGATCCAATCTTCTTGTCTTCTCCTTTTCCATGTCCGAATCTGTCCAGTACTGGTGGAGGCGATGGTTTTACATCCACGACTCCACGGTGGCTGGGCAGGATTTTGGTCTTGCTCCTTTCGACCCCTCCCAGAAAATCAAGCCGAAAAGGTCTTGGAAAAACCAGATCTTGGATGACGAGGTAGCGGAGATAGAGGGGCTCTATCGTCGGGTGGAGGATCTCCAGTTGACTCCGGAGAAGGAGGTGAATGGTGTGGATATCATCCGCACCTTTCTCAAACGTCGGGTGCAGCCGCTCCAGGCTAGGGCGCACCTGATGTTCCTTTACGCTGGTCGTCGTGATCCGACTAGGGTTTCGACCGAAGAATTCTCCAAGGGAGATCTCGACGGGGTCCTTCGTCCGCTGTTGAAGTTCAAGGCTAGAGAGGATATCCCGAGGAAGTCGCTGACTTCTCCGTTCTCTGCTTCTCGTCCGGTTCCGCAGGTGTAGATCTAGGACGTGCGCGTGGTGCTATTTTCGTCTGTGTTGTACTTGCATTTATGTTCCTGCTAACATATTTGCTTCTTTTGTGTAGGAGTTCAAGGTGCCGGGTATGTCGCCTCCATTGCCCGAAGTATTCCCGGATGCTCCGGATAATGAGGTGGTGGACTCCATGTCCGAGCTGCCTTCGGCGAGATCTCCGGCTGAAGAAGCCAACGAGTCGAGCGAGGATCACACTCGCAAGCGCACGAGGAGCTCCTGCGAGTCGTCGGATGCTTCAACTCCACCGACCCCCAGGAACCCGCTGTGGCTTGAACGTCATAGTGATGGGCATGGGGGCTCTTGCTCTCTGATTCCTGCCGTTCCCGTGCGTGCTGTGGCACCGCACCCGCCAGCCAAGTGGAAGAAGGAAGAAAATAAGGAAGAGAAGAAGGAGGAGAAGAAGGCCCGGAAGACCCCTCCCATCTTCGACTTGAGCGAGCTTGATTCGTAAGTTTCCTTAGCCCTGCGTTGCTTTTTTTGTCTGTTTACCTTGCGCTTAGCTAATTTGTTCTTGTGTAGCCACTCCTCCAATGATTCCTCCAGTGATGGTGCTCGGGAGATGATGGGGGAGTCGAAGGTCATGCTTCCTCCTCCTCAGACGGTGGGCACCTTTGAAGGCGCTGCTCCAGACCCTTCTCCGCAGGAGATTCGGGTGGTTGCACCTCAGAAGGCTGCGAGCGGACCTTCGGAGTCGCCGTCAAATCATGTAAGTAATTCTGCTTTCTGCCACGGGGGAAGCCCCCGATCCATTTTTTAATGATCTATTGATTTTTCTTTTCCTTCCACCTCGGGGGGAGCCCCCGAGCATCTGTAGGGTATTTTGTTGTTCGTTTGTCCTTCGAGGCTCAGGGGGAGCCCTCGAGCATTTTTCGTATGTGCAACTTGCTTATGATCGTCCTTTTGGGCGTAGCCCCCGAGCCGTTCTTTTGACTAGTAGTTATTTTTGCAGCCTTTTGTGCAAGGTGCCAACCAACTGGTGCAGCAGCACCTGGCGTTGGAGGCCAGCCTCAAGCAACTTCAAGGTATTTTTATGCCTTGGTCTTTTGTTTCTTCTTGCATTTTGTCCTTTGATCCGACATTTGTATTGCTTGCTGCAGAGGATCACAACGCCTCTCTTCGTGAGATTGATGCTCTCAAAAAGATCCTTGGTCAAGCGGAGAAAAAGGCCGAGGTCGCTGTTGGTGCAAGGGAGCGCCTCGACCTAGAGTTGACCAACGCGGCCGAGGCGAAGGAGCGCCTGCAGCAGGAGGCTACGGACCGCGAGGAGCAGCTCGCCACTACCATGGCTTCGCGCGAGAGAGAGGTGGCCGGCAAGCTTATGGCGGCCGTCAAGGCTGTTTCGGGTGAGTATCTCTGCCTTCTTCTTTTTGATTTCCTGGTCTTTCTTTTGCAGTGCTTTTATTCATTCTGCTTACTTTGTTGTCTTAGATGCCGCGGGCATCGAATTTGACCGCGATGCTCTGGATCATGGGAGCACTCTAGATGATTCTACTGCGGCGGTCGAAGACCGCTGCAGTACCGTTGTCAACTCGCTTGCCAAGGCCAAAGAGGTCCTTGGGCGCTTCTACAAGGAGCTTATCCCCAAGGGTGTGGCCCTCAAAGATGTTGATGCCCTAGCGGAGGTGCTATCAGCCGAAGCACCCGCGGCGTACAAGCGCAAGCAGAAGGGCATCGGCGCATCCGTCGGGCTAGAAATGGCCTTGGCGGCTGGAGCGGAGCTGGACCTTCCCCAGGTCACTTCCCGGATGCCGACGACTGCTGATGGATCCGAGGTAGCCTTCGCCACCTATGCCGCCACAGAAGCGTTACGGGTCAAGCGATTGATCTGGCCGAGTACGCGCTAAGGCAGCAGGGGGAAGCCAAGGCGAGGAAATCCGGCTCCGAGGCTACTCAGGGTGCAGCTTTGTAGGCGATGTAGTTATAGGATAGTTGTAGCTTCTTTTGTTGTAAATATTTTGATGAACAATCCTTGTGCCACGTAGTGGCTTTTGCTGCACTTAATGAATGTTCTGAGTTTCGTGCTCCTTCAACTGCTTGTTCATGTCTTTGTTTTTTTGTTAATCTAGGGTCCTTCGGGTGATGATCCCGTTGACACTTCATCTGCAGCGCAGCTGCGGCCATCCCTAGATGATGCATCGCAGCTTGCGTTTCTTCGAGACCGTATCCGTATCCTCGAGAAAGAGTTGCTTGGGGTGCGTGGCCATGCTGACGTTTGGAAATCCAAGGCGGATCGAGGTGCTGCCAGAGAGGAGTACTTGATGGCGGAGTTGCTTCGCTTGTCCGAACAGCTTCAGTGTGAGTTTTTTGAGCTGTTGCTCGTTACTTCGGATGTGCCTGCTGGCCTTTCATCTTACTCTTTTGCAAGTATCGCAGGTGCTAACATTGCTCCAAGGGAGGAGAAGGAGCGTGTTGCTGTTCGGATCAACTGCTTGACTCAGCAGTGTAGGGGTTCGTAGCATGGAAAACAAAAAATTTCTATCGCATACAAACAAACAAGCCAAGATCTATCTACTAGATTGTAGCAACGAGTCGATAGAGGAACTCACCCTCGAAGATTCCAAAGCGGTTAACGAGAGCAGATTCTCGTGGGTGATGTAGTCGACACTTGCGATCTCAAGATCGCGTGACGATCCTCCTTCCGGCGCTCCTAAGCGGCCCCGCAATCGGTCACACGTTCGGTACTGACGAAGACCTTCCTCTCCTTGTTCCAAAGAAAGGAGGTTGTAGCACTCTCCTCATGATTCCGGCAAAGACACGTGGTACCAAGTAGAGGGAGATCTCGCAGGCTTCGCTTAAGCCGAGCGAGTATGGTGGACTATGAGAGTGCCTTGGTGATTTAGGGTTTAGACACACCAATCAAGGGGCTAAACCCGGCTAGGGCAATTAGAAGCTCTAACTCGGCTTGGGGAGAAATCCTAGGCGTGGCTAGGGTTTAGGTTTAGAGGAGGCAACTTGTGTGTGCTAGGAGGGAGCCCCGCCTCCTTATATAGGTGGAGGGGCGCCAAGGGAGGGAGGAGTCCTCCCCAACTCGACTTGTGGTGCGCCGCTTGGGAGGAGGACTCCTCCCCAACTCGGTTTCACCTCCTCCTCCTCTCTTCCACTTTCCAAATTTAGCCGTTTGACTTTTCAATTTAGCTATTTGACTTTTCAAACTAGGATTCGATTAATCCTTTATTTGGAATAGCGATGACACTTAGTACATGATGCAATCATTCCAACTTGCAATGACACATTCATGTACCCCTTCCCCTCCGGAGTGCCGGACATTCCGGAACCTTCTAGAACATTCCCGATGAAAACACCGGAATCATTCCCCAACTCCGAAACGAGACTTTCCTTATATGAATCTTATTCTCCGAACCATTCCGGATCTCCTGGTGATATCCCAGATCCCATCCGAGACTCCGAACAACATTCGGTCTCTTACTCATCATTCCATAACTACTCAACAACATCGAATCCTTAAGTGTGTCTCCCTACGGTTCGTGAATTATGCGGACATGATCGAGACACTTCTCCGAACAATAACCAATAGAGGAATCTGGAAATTCATATGGCTCCCACATATTTCTACGATTAATTTGCGATCGAATGAACCACTTACATACGATACCAATTTCCCTTTGTCTCACGATAGTTTACTTATGCGAGGTTTTGATCATCGGTATCTCTGGATACCTAGTTCAACCTCGTTACCGATAAGTACTCTTTTCTCGTTCCCGTGATATGTGATCCCTTGTGAGCCAGTCACATGCTTGCAAGCTAATTGGATGACATTTCACCGAGAGGGCCCAGAGTATATCTATCCGTCATATGGATGGACAAATCCCAATCTTGATCCATGTGTCTCAAACAATACTTTCCGAACACTCAATGCCACCTTTATAGCCACCCTATTACGGTGTGGTGTTTGATGTCATCAAAGCATCCTACCGGTGAAGGTGATAAGCATGATCTCATGGTCGAAGGAATTAGGTTACTATGTATCAGAAAGCATATAGCAATTGAACTATTAAAATGACTTTATCTTTATGCTACGCTTATCTATAGGAGTATGTCCATCACATCATTCTCCTAATGATATGACCCTGTTGTTAATAACATCTCTATGTTCATGATCAGGAAACCATGATCATATATTAACCAACAAGCTAGTTTAACAAGAGGCTTTACTAGGGACTCTTTTATGTTTACAAATCACACAAGTATTAATGTTTCCTGTTAATACAATTATAGCATGGTATGTAAATATTTATCATAAGTATGAAGATATGATAATAACCTACTTTATTATTTCCTCTTGGGCATATCTCCAACAGTCTCCCACTTGCACTAGAGTCAATAATCTAGTTTCAAACCTTTGTGTATTCAACACCTATGGATTTCCGGTGTTGCAAGTACACGTTTGCTAGTGGTCAACTGATCTCCGGATCTGACACTTCCAGATCCGTGTGTAATTGCATGTCTTTGCGTCTCTACGCATCACTCATTCTCTAATGAGATGGCTTTGTATAAATTTGGTCCTTTGGTGAGACCTTTAGTTCTTTAGGGTTAAAACATGTTGATAATATTGTTGCACAATATATCTTCATAGTATTATCCCGCTGTGAACTACACCTAGTTTGATAACAAACTACTTGACACAAATGCCCTCTTTAGCTGCTATAGTAGCAGTCATATACTTAGCCTTTTGTTGTAGTATCTGTCACAATGTCTTAACTTTGGAACTCATCCAAATCCATTATAGAACTTACTTTCCATTATATTGTGCCACCCTTAGTTTAGATTGAGATAAACTTAATTTGTATTTTGTGATAAAACTAGTATCAATGTAGTACTTTTACAATGAACTAACCATCTATTTGTCACTTCTACAAATAATATACTCTTAGTTCTTCCAAAATATCATAAGAATATCCTTAATATTGTCCAATGATCTTCTTATGAATCATTCTGGTATATGCTCATAGCATATGACATATCTGGATTTATACATATCACAGTATGATTGATATAAATATTCTTTGTGATTTCATACATCAAGTATCAATCTATACTTGAATCTTTGTTTCACTTACCCTGTGTCAATACACTTGAATATATCATCAATATTGAACTCATTCAATCCTTTCTGTGCGACAAGAACCTTTCTTGTAGTTTCTATATTGAACTCATTCAATACATCATCTATGTACTTTCAGCACAACCATATTAGCGTTTATTGATGCCAAATATTTGGGTTTTTCCTAAGCCTTTCATCGAGATGAAATTCTTAATATGTGTTAATAAAAGATACATCTTTTCTAATCAACAATATGTCCTCCACATAATGTATTAGAAATATGTCTTAGCGCTCCCACTTAATTTCTTGCAAATGCAAGCATCTTCATTGTCTCTGATGAAATTAAACTCTTTTAACAGTTTCATCATAGTGAAGATTCCAACTCCGCTATGCTTACTTCAACCATTGAAGTTTGCATATGTTTTTAGCATCCTTTGAATTAACAAAAACCCTTTGAACCGTGTCATGCACACGTCCTAGGTAACCCTTCTATTAGAAGAACTTGTTTTTGTTTATCCAACACATAACAAAATTATATGTCGTGGTTGCTACATTAATCCGTCTAGACTAAATATCGCTATGAAAGATCAAATCTTGTTAGTCAACCCTTGAACATTGTTGTGAACTCTTTTCCCAACATGTCGACCATTTCATAGATGCAAAACATCCATGTCTATTTCTTTATAGATCCAAACACAACTGTAAGGTCTTACACCTTTCTCGAGGGTCCTTTAAGTTCAAAAATTGATTTCTCGTGTATGGAACTATCACGGATTTTATGGCTTCAAGCCATTTGACGGAGTCAGGGCTCATCATCGCTTCTTTGCATGTAGTCGGATCATTATTGTCAAATAATGATTTAACTCTCAAATCTTGGTATTCGATTGTTCATCCGACCTACTTGTTTCAATAGGAACTTGGATCTCCGTGACCACAACCTTTGAGGTACGTGAGCCATGAGCATTGTTGCTACCTCCGGAACACTTTTCGGCGCTGCGCAATTTTGCACATATAGCTAAGGTTCTTTTAACCTCATCAAAGTTCTATTGTCCTCCCACTTATCTTTTCACAAAAAATTCCTTCTCAAAGAAACTTGACGTTCTAAGCGACAAACACTTTTGTCTCCGGTGTTTTGGAGGAACAGTTATTCGAAATAACATACAAAGACAGGTTCATCCGACTTTGGTTGCAAACATCTTTCTTATGCACAGCATACGAATGTTTAAGAAGGGACTACTTGGGTTTTATCCCAAACCATAACATATGGTGTCATTTCAACAGATTATGATGGAGCTCTTTTCAGTGGAAAAACGGTAATCTCTAAAGCTTTTAATCTTTAAAATATAATGGCAGTTTTATGAATTATACCTTTGATCTTACCATGTCAAACAAGGTTTAATTACATATCTCGAACGCTCCATACTCTTATGGTGTTTCGGGAAATGCAAATCCACGGAACGATTTCTTAAATCTTAGGTATTATGCTAAACTTATCTTCCTTTATGATCTTATCATAAACTATTCATATTCTTGTTACAATGATTTTGCAATTCATCTTGAAAGTCTTTGAACTTTTCAAATGTTTCATACTTTATCCTTATTAAGTAAATATTCATATATTCACTCAAATTTTTGGAGAAAGCATATGAAGTTGAAATCCATCGCTCTTGACTACACATAATGGACTTCATACAACAATATGTATAAGTTCCAATAAGCTAGTCATTCGTTCCTTTTTGGCCTATGAACGAAGTTTTAATTATCTCTAGGAAAGTTTCATAAGAGTCATTTGATCAAAAATCAAAAGACTCCAAAATTCCATCCACATGGAGTTTCTTCATGTTTTCTTTCCAATATAATTTAAACGGCGATGTCACTTCCTAAGTGATCTTTCAATCAATTTGTCTTTCGACATTTTTAGCACTAGTTTTATGGATGTGATTTCTCCAACGAGATTTGTGAATGATCCATCTTTTATGGATTACGGAAATTATTTGAACAACCCTTTTGTTCTCATAATACCTGATAAAACAAATCCTGAAGGCAAGCTTTGATGTTTAACGAGCAACACAATAACCCTTTATTTGTTCTCGATAAACATCATCACATATTCTTTTGCTAGTTACTTAGGCCATTGTAGTTCATGAATTGTGTTGTTTCGTATGACGATTCATACCAAAAAATTCAGTATCAAATACTTAGGAACCACATTGTTTAATAAGCAAAGAATATAGCCATAACACGTATATCATCTATATACTCAAGCTGAACAATTCTAGTCTTTTCTTTTCTGCCATATATTTATGAGATTCTCTTTCAAGATTTCCTTTTACATTTGAAAGAATCTATCAACATCAATAGTGGAGTCATACATATGACACATAGTCCAAAGCGTGTATAGTTAAATACCAATGTCTTTGGACTTGCACTTTGAAGTAGATCACCATTATCAAGTGTTTGGTGTTCTTTCAAATTCCTTTCTTTAGTAATCTCTTGGTGTAGTAAACATTTTACCTACATCAAATATTCACCCTCATCATGGATTTATCCATGATCAAGCTACTTTTAGCTTGTAACGGTGAATCGCGAGTATAATGTTGCTCTCCAAAACCTTTTGGAGGATTAGGACAACTAGTGTCTCCAACCTTTTGCAAATTCTCATCAAATATGAGAACATGACTTTTGCCATATTATACTCTATCATGTTGCAACCAAAACTTCGTTTCAGATATCACAATATCTTCCACACATCATGGTTTCTGAAACAACTCTTTCAGATCCTAGATAACCTTGATATTAAGACAATCCTTTGAATATCAAGAATCATGGAGACAAACATGATACTCATACACTAACACTTGGAATTGTCACTCTTGTTTTAATACTAATTATTAAACTTCATGGAGTAACCGGAACTTGCTAAAAGTTTGCAATAGGACTTTTAAACTTTAACACTTCAAAACAATACGATACCAGTTCGTAAAGTAACTAACCAGAATTATATAGTTCTATCATCTCAATTATAACTAAGCGTAAGGTGGTAAACGGATGCCAATGACTACAACAACTATGCAAATTCACTTTGATTTAATTTATGATAAATAATGTTCAACTTTTAATCATATTGCCGTTGAACTCCCACTCAAAACAATATCTCTCACATTGTTTTAGTGATCACACGAACCAAATCCACCACATCAAAACCGATCATCACGAGAGTTGATGCAACTTCAATGGCGAACAATCAACATGTTCATCATATCTACTATATGACTCATGCTTTACCTTTCGGTGATCCGTGTTCCGAGACCATGTGCATACATGCTAGGCTCGTCAAGATCAACCTTAGCTTCGCATAAGCAAATCTGGCTTGCTTACGTTGTATACACTCACGTAATCTAACACACCCGATCATCACGTGGTGCTTGAAACAACGAGCTTTAGCGGTGCTTACTAAGGATGAACACTTTAATACTTGAAATTGTGTGCTTGAGGGATCATCTTATAATGCTACCGTCGTGAACTAAGCAATACAAGATGCATAAAAGGATTAACATCACATGCAATTCATAATATGTGATATGATATGGCCTTTCTTCTTTGTGCTTCCGATCTCCATCTTCTAGCACGAACATGATCTCCATCATCACCGGCATTGCATCAAGGTCAATGACGCTTCTCCATGGTTGTCGTCCACCGGCTTCAACTATTACAACTACTTTGAATAGACACGCGGGTCGTAACATAAATTAAAGACAACCAAATGGCTCTGCGGTTGCCAACTTACAATAAGGAACATTGCATACATCAAATATAATCACAATCATGGCCATATCACATCACTGCACACCCCTGCAAAACAAAGTTAGACGCCTCTACTTTATTTGCATATTTTACGTGGTTTGGGGCTTTCAATAAGTGTCGTTCTAACTTACGAATATGAACCACAACATTGATACTAGTATTGTTAATCACCCGTTGTAAATTGGATCTTAACTATGCTAGGAGAAACAGGCACCATAAAGCCACTTATGCAATACAAGTTGCATGTCAAGCGTGGAGCAAGTCTCATGAACGATGTCATGTAAGGTTAGCCCGGGCCGCTTCATCCCAACATACTGCAAGATGCAAAGTACACAAGAAGCAATCGACAATAAAGCATCAACGCCCACAATGACCATTGTGTTCTACTCGTGCAAGATCTACATATAGACACGGCTCGATACCCTTTGTAGGGGTTCGTAGCATGGAAAACAAAAATTTCTATCGCATACAAACAAACAAGCCAAGATCTATCTACTAGATTGTAGCAATGAGTCGATAGAGGAACTCACCTCGAAGATTCCAAAGCGGTTAACGAGAGCGATTCTCGTGGGTGATGTAGTCGTACACTTGCGATCTCAAGATCGCGTGACGATCCTTTCTAGACTGCGTTCAAGGCGCTCCCTGATCGGTCACACGTTCGGTACTCGACGAAGACCTTCCTCTCCCTTATTCCAGCAGGCAGCGGAGGTTGTAGCACTCTCCTCGCGATTCCGGCAACTGGCGTGGTACCGAAGTAGAGGGAGATCTCATGAGCCGCCTTAAGCCGGCGAGTATGGTGGACTATGAGAGAGCCTTGGTGATCTAGGGTTTAGACACACCAATTAGAAGGGGCTAAACCGGCTAGGGCAATTAGAAGCTCTAACTCGATGGCTTGGGAGAAATCCCTAGGCTGTGGCTAGGGTTTAGGTTTAGAGGGAGGCAACTTGTGTGTGCTAGGAGGGAGCCCTGCTCCTCCTTATATAGGTGGAGGGGCCGGCGGCCAAGGGGAGGGAGTGGAGTCCCTCCCCAACTCGGCTTGGTGGTCTGGGCTTGGGAGGAGGACTCCTCCCAACTCGGTTTCACCTCCTCCTCCTCTTTTCCACTTTCCAAATTTAGCCGTTTGACTTTTCAATTTAGCTATTTGACTTTTCAAACTAGGATTCGATTAATCCTTTATTTGGAACAGCGATGACACTTGGTACATGATGCAATCATTCCAACTTGCAATGACACATTCATGTACCCTTCCTCCGAGTGCGGACATTCCGGAACCTTCTAGAACATTCCCGATGAAAACACCGGAATCATTCCCCAACTCTGAAACGGGACTTTCCTTATATGAATCTTATCCTCCGGACCATTCCGGATCTCCTCGTGATATCCCGGATCCCATCCGAGACTCCGAACAACATTCGGTCTCTTACTCATCATTCCATAACTACTCAACAACATCGAATCCTTAAGTGTGTCTCCCTATGGTTCGTGAATTATGCGGACATGATCGAGACACTTCTCCGAACAATAACCAATAGAGGAATCTGGAAATTCATATGGCTCCCACATATTTCTACGATTACTTTGCGATCGAACGAATCACTTATTTGTCTCACGATAGTTTACTTATCCGAGGTTTTGATCGTCGGTATCTCTGCATACCTAGTTCAACCTCGTTACCGATAAGTACTCTTTTCTCGTTCCCGTGATATGTGATCCCTTGTGAGCCAGTCACATGCTTGCAAGCTAATTGGATGACATTTCACCGAGAGGGCCCAGAGTATATCTATCCGTCATATGGATGGACAAATCCCAATCTTGATCCATGTGTCTCAACCAATACTTTCCGAACACTCAATGCCACCTTTATAGCCACCCTGTTACGGTGTGGTGTTTGATGTCATCAAAGCATCCTTCCGGTGAAGGTGATAAGCATGATCTCATGGTCGAAGGAATTAGGTTACTATGTATCAGAAAGCATATAGCAATTAAACTATTAAAATGACTTGATCTTTATGCTACGCTTATCTATAGGAGTATGTCCATCACATCATTCTCCTAATGATATGACCCTGTTGTTAATAACATCTCTATGTTCATGATCAGGAAACCATGATCATATATTAACCAACAAGCTAGTTTAACAAGAGGCTTTACTAGGGACTCTTTTATGTTTACAAATCACACAAGTATTAATGTTTCCTGTTAATACAATTATAGCATGGTATGTAAACATTTATCATAAGTATGAAGATATGATAATAACCTACTTTATTATTGCCTCTTGGGCATATCTCCAACAAGCAGGACATGGAGGCCGGCGGGTTCTTCTAGATGGACCATGATCGTGCCATGGTCCTTGCGACGGTGCAGGATCGTGTTCATCAGGTATCGCGGGTGCTTCGTCAGGTGAAGACTTCGCTCGCGTCGGTTCTGCATGTAATGTTTCCGCTGGATGATGCGCCGTCGACTCTCTCTGGTTTGTTGTCGAAGTTTCGGAATGTGCATCATGTCAGGGAACTGGTGCGACATCAGCTTGTTGCGGGGGTGAAGGTTGCGCTCTCCCTTGTGCGGTTGCATTGTCCTGATGTAGATTTGTCCGCTGTAGCGGATGGGCCACCTCTTTGGCCAGATGGTGGCGAGTGGGATATGCGTCCGCATTATGCGGATGTAAGGCAGTATGCCGAACAGATCGTAAATCTGTTTGAGCAGCGTGCTCAGGTTATTCTTCAGAATAGGTAGTACCTGTAAAAAAGATAGATGTAAATTTTGTATACATTTGACTGGGCGTGTTTTTCCCTTTGTTATAAAGGTTTGGTTGTTGTGTTAGCACGTAGTGCTTTTCTTGTATACGTGCCCTTTTTGTTAGCCTGACGTGGTCAGCTACTCAGGTGTACACATGTTATCCTCAGACGACGAAGTCGTGAGGTGGGGGGAGCCCCCGAGTGCGTTTGTAGCATGGAGTAAAGTGCGAATAGTAAATAAAATTTTGGGGCGAGACACTTAGCTTTATTCATATCGTAATGGAGGAGGTACACTGTTCGGCTGAGTAGCCTTGGCTGAATAGCCTTATTGAAAGTAAAAGAGGGAGATAGCTAGGGGTAGAACCGTCGCAGTTGTGCGACGTCCATGGGTTGGAGTATGCGACTCCAGATTCCACGTGCTTGAGGTGATAGGCGCCACCTGGGATGACTTCAGTGACGATGTAGGGTCTTTCCCATGGTGACTCGAATTTCTTCGGTCGCTCTTGCTTGAGTCGCAAGACTAGGTCTCCTTCGACGAAGGACCTTGGGCGCAGCCGTCGTATGTGGTAGTTGCGGAGACTCTGTTGGTACACCGCTGATCGAGCTGTTGATATGTCTCGTGCTTCGTCGAGTGTGTCGACGACGTCTTCGAGTGCAGCCGTGGATTCGGTTTTGCTATAGGCGACGACCCCTGGGGCCTTGTGGCGTACCTCTGCTGGCAGCACGGCTTCGGCTCCGTGCACCATGAAGAAAGGCGTGTAGCCGGTTGAGCTGTTTGGCGTTGTGCGCAGGCTCCACAGGACCGAAGGTAGCTCTTGTGTCCAGGCACCCGCGAGTCGCTCGAGTAGGCTCATTAAGCGCTTCTTGATGCCAGCACCGACGAGGTCGTTGGCCTTTTCAACCTGCCCGTTTGTTTGCGGGTGCATCATGGAGGCGTATGTGATGTTGATTCCGAGGTCTTCGCAGAAGTCTTGGAATTCTTTAGAGATGAAGTTCGACCCATTGTCGGTGATGATGCTGTGTGGCACGCCGAACCTGTAGACAATGGATTCAAAGAACTTGATGGCGTTTTTGCCCTTTTGGTTAGTCACAGGCATGGCCTCAATCCACTTGGTGAATTTGTCGACTGTGACCAGGAGGTACACGTGGCCTCCTTTCGAGGATCATGGCATGCCGATCATGTCGAGGCCTCATTGGGCGAAGGGCCAGGCAAAGGGTATGGGCCTGAGCTCGGATCCGGGTGCGTGCGGTTTATCTGCAAACCTTTGGCACCCGTTGCATCTTCGGACGATGTCCTTGGCGTCATTCATGGCTGTTGGCCAGTAGAATCCAGCTCGTAGATTTTTTGCGACAAGGGCGCGGCTGCCCGTGTGATGGCCGCTGATGCCCTCGTGGATGTCTTGGAGGATGGTTTTGCCGTCACCTATGGTGACGCACCTTTGGAGTATACCCGAAATGCTGCGCTTATACAACTCGCCATGGATGATGGTGAAGGCCTTGGACCGGCGAGATATGCGTCGGGCATCTGTCGGGCTATCAGGAAATACGCCGTTTATCAGGTACCTGAGGTATGGTTGCGTCCAAGTTTCTTCGACTGCCATTACCTGCATCAGGTTGACCACAACGACCTCTGTGTCGAGATTTTCGGGTCCTTCCTGTCCTTCGGGTAGCACAACCCCCGAGTGCTCTGCCTCTTCGGGTGATCCCTTGGGGAACTTTCGCTTGATGGATGGCACACAGATCTGTTCGAGGAACACACCTGGTGGTACTCGTGCGCAGGTGGAGCCGATGTTGGCAAGTCTGTCGGCCTCCTCGTTGCCTCCCGACGTGCCGAAGCTCACAGCCGTCAAATTATCCCTCGAGTGAGTTGTAGAGTGCGCGGTACGCGATCATGTTTTCGGCGTGTGCGTCGCACTCGTTCATCGTCTGCTGGACGATGAGGTTCGAGTCTCCGCAGATGACCAGGTGCGTTGCGCCGCAGATCTTTGCCATCCTCATGTCGTGGATTAGGGCTTCGTATTAGGCCTCGTTGTTGGAAGCTCGGAATTTCATCCGAAGGACGTACTTCATCTTGTCGCCCTGTGGGGAGGTCAGTATGACCCCGTCTCCTGCTCCGGCCTCGCGCTTGGAGCCGTCGAAGTGCATCGTCCATGACTGTGTCATGTCTGGTGTGTCTGGCAGCTGCAGCTCCATCCAGTGGACGAGGAAGTCCGGGAGGACCTGAGACTTGATTGCGAGTCGCTTCTCGTAGACGATGTCTAGGGGTGACAGCTCGATGCCCCACAGGGCTACGCGTCCTGTGACCTCCGGATTGTTCAGGATGCTGTTCAGGGGTGCCTCGTTGACGACCATTACCTAGTGCTCCTGGAAGTAATGGCTCAGCCGACGAGCCATCATGAACACGTCGTAGGCGAGTTTCTGGTAGTGAGGGTACCTCTGCTTTGTTGGTGTCAATACCTCGCTGAGGTAGTAGATTGGGCGTTGGACCCCATGGGTCTTGCCCTCTTCGGGTCACTCGACCACCAGTACGGTGCTCACCACCTGGTGTGTAGCTGCTATGTACAGCAGTAGGGGCTCTCGCTCCTTTGGCGTGACCAAGACGGGCGAGGTAGAGAGTAGCCGCTTTAGATCTTCGAATGCGTCATCCGCTTCGGGCGTCCACTCGAATTTGTCTGCCATGCGCAACAGCTGGTAGAATGGCAGTGCTTTCTCGCCCATGCGGCTGATGAACCTGCTTAATGCCGCTATTCGTCCTGCAAGCTGCTGGACGCCCTTGAGGTTTTTCGGCTTATCCATGGTCATGATGGCCCGTATTTTCTTCGGGTTCGCCTCGATCCCTCGCTGGGAGATGAAGTAACCAAGCAGCTGACTCGATGGGACGCCGAAGGCGCACTTTTCAGGGTTAAGCTTGATCATGTAGAGGTCGAGATTATCGAACGTCTCGCGGAGATCGTCGATGAGCGTTCTCGCCTCCCTGGTTTTGATGACTATGTAGTCGACATAGACTTGGACATTGCGACCGATCTGGTCCTTTAGGCATGCCTTCATGCACCGCTGGTACGTATCACCTGCGTTCTTTAGCCTGAAGGGCATTGTGTTGTAGCAGAACACTCCGAACAGCGTGATGAACGCCGTTTTCTCCTGATCTTTGACTTTGAGTCGAATCTGGTTGTAGCCTGAGTAGGCGTCGAGGAAGGAGAGTTTCTCGCATCCTGTAGTCGATTCGATGATCTGATCGATACGAGGGAGAGGGAAGTGGTCCTTCGGGCAGTGCTTGTTCAGCGACGTTAAGTCCACGCACATCCGCAGGATGTCTGTGTCCTTTTTGGGGACCATCACTGTATTGGCGAGCCACTCGCTCTCCTTAATCTCCCTGATGAAGTTTGCAGCGAGTAGTCTATTGACTTCAATCCCTATGGCTTCAGCCCGGGGCTCGGACAGTCTCCGGATGGACTTCTTGACAGGCTTGGCGTCTGGAAAGACGTTGAGTGCGTGCTCGACAAATTCCCTGGGAACTCCTGGCATGTCCGCAGGACACCAGGCGAAGATTTCCCAGCGCTCACGGAGGAATTTGACGAGCGCGCTTTCCTATGCGGGGCTGAGATCATTGACGATCAACGCCGTCTTGGAGGCATCCGTTGGGTGGACCTGCACCTTCTTTGTGTTGACGGTGGAGTCAAAAGACATATCAGGTGCGTTTTGCCGTGCTACTGGGGGTGCCCCATTGTCCGTCACCTCGCGGAGTCTTACGAGCTCCTCTTGCACGCCGAATGATTGAGAGATTCTGTTGAAATCCATGTCGCAGTGGTCCGACCGGGTGAAGCTCCCGTGGACCGTGACGCCCCTGGGTCCTGGCATCTTGAGTAACAGGTATGCGTAGTGTGGTACTGCCAAGAACCTTGCGAATACTACACACCCAAGGATGGGGTGGTACTGTGA
The DNA here is from genome assembly GCA_030063025.1 of Avena longiglumis. Taxonomy (NCBI): domain Eukaryota; kingdom Viridiplantae; phylum Streptophyta; class Magnoliopsida; order Poales; family Poaceae; genus Avena; species Avena longiglumis. The sequence continues at coordinate 444,084,079 of CP125976.1, forward strand.
TGGCCAGTCTACCACTTAGAACTCGAGCCGCTCGCATCGGAAGTTATCCGGTTTGCCGAAGATGACGTCGAGCCATATCTTTCCCAGGGGGAATATGCCCTTTCCTGGGACGATGCCATGGAACATTGTGTCTGACTGTTCCAGGCTGCACAGCGGGATCCGCATTGCTGCTAGGGTGCTGGCGAACATCAGGTTGATGCCGCTGCCATCGTCCATGAAGACGTGGCTCATATAGAAACTTCTGATCTGCGCCTCAAGCACCAGGGCAGCATGGCCTGGGCGAGGGACCTGGCAAGGGTGATCCGAACGGCTGAACGTGATGCAGGACTCCGATCCGCTGAGGTACTCAGGGATGGAGGGTGGAGCTGTCACAGCCAGGTTGATCTGGTGGGTTATTTTCTTCTGCACCCTATTTGCCGGGCGCCCTTTTTGGATCATCAGTGCTCCTTTCGATGGGGGATACCCGTGCCCACCGTTATTCTGTGCGGGTGTGATTGGGTGATTCGGGCCTCCTGAAGGTGGCGGTGGAGGAGCTCCATGCGCGATCTCACCTGGTGCGGGTGCGTTCCCGAATCCAGGGATTGGGGCTTGCTGCCTCATCTGAGCCATGCTCTCGCTAAGTTTCTGGAACTCGCGATAGTCCTTGAGCATGTGGCTTGCTTTCTTCTTGCCATCCTGTTTGTCGATGTAGAAGTGGATGGTGCATGGATCCAACATTTTTTCGTATGCTGAGGGTCCGTCGTCGCGATCGCGGCGCTGGCACGACTGTGTCGGGCGTCCTCCATCGCGGAAATTGTTTCCGCGGTATCCGTCGCTATTGCGGTTGCCGTCGTTGCGGCGGTCGGCGTAGCCAGCCGCGACCATGTCGGGTCCGTCGCGATCGTCGTAGATGCGCGATCTTATCTTGCTACGACGCTCACGTCGCTGGCCGTAGTCATCTTCCTCCTCCGAGTGCGCTCGGTGGATGGAGTCCTCGCCGTCGTCCCACATGTTGGCGATGTCCATGAGATGGTCGAGTGTCTTGGGCTTGACGCGCCCGAGCTCTTCCTTGAAGTCCTGGCGTTTGACGCCATCCCTGAAGGCGTCGATAGCTCTCTCCTCGAAGATATGCGCCGCGGAGTTCTTGGTGTTGGACCAGCGTAGTATGTACGAGCAAATGGATTCGCCCGTTCGTTGGGTGCAGGCCCGCAGCTCTTCGATCGGGATGGGCCTCTTGCTGGTACCTTTGAAGTTTCAGACGAAACTGTACGCCAGCTGCTCCTAGCTTCGGATGGATCCCGAGGATAGGCTGATGAGCCAGATCTGGGCTGCGCCCGTCAACTGCAGCTGAAGGCATTGCATGGCGGTTTCCTTGTTTCCGCCATGTAGCTTGACGGACGACAGGTGGTCGCTGAGCCACGCCCTGGGGTCTTGTGTGCCGTCGAACTTCGGAGTGTCCGAAGGAAGCTTGAAGTTTCGCGGCATCCGCGTTCGTTGGACGGATCTGCTGAAGCATCGGGCTCCGCAGAGTTCTCCTTCGTCGTCATCTTCTTCGGATTCAGACGAGCATACGCGCTTGGCGCGCGCTTTGTCGATCTTGCGCTGCGTTAGCTCGTTTCGAGCGTCGTAGTCGCGGCTGCGACGGCGCGAGCTCTTATGCCTTCGAGGAAGGTTGTGCTCTTCGTCCTCGGATGAGGGTGTGGGGCTGCGGTTGAACCTGACCGCGGCCTTCTTATTTGGCTCCATAGGAGCTTCTCCGTGGAGCGCGGCTCCAACGAGTCCGAGTCCGGTGAGCGCGGACTTGTGCATGGCCCTTTTCGGGTCCCCCTCCGGAGGAGGATGGGACGCGAGGTACGAGGTGGCTGCCATGATCGCAGCTTGCGGCGTCTTCGGGATGACGTTGTTGTCGGCATCCATCTCCATGAAGGACGCATTGAGGGCTCTAGTCACCTCGCGACGTGCTTTGGGATCCATGTTCTCTGTGCGAGAACGGTGCTTGTTGCCATGGTTTCCATGCGAGCTGGAGCTGATGCCCATGGCGGAGAGCGCAACTCTCCGTGCACTGGATTCCGAGGCTGCTTGCTTGCGCTTGTAGAGCACCTCTTGCATCCTCAGTTGCTTCTTGTGCTCCTCGACGAGGAGCATGTAGTATGCCATCAGCAGGTCCCGTGAGGCATCTGCTGGCAGGATCTTGTTGCCTGTTACGGCTTCGCGTGCTTGAGCCCATCCCTCCTCGCTGAGGTGGATGACTCGGTTGTTGTTTTCCCCGTTGGGTGTGTGTGGGGGGGGACCGGCTTCTTCTGTTCTCTCCGTTTCTACCCTACGGGTTGGGTGGCGGATTGTGTTCCAGATCTTGGATGACCGTGACGCATTGGTAGCGCTTGTAGATCGGATCGCTGCTGCCGCAACTTTCGGATCCGGAACCATAGGTCCCTTCATCCGACGGTGGATCACACAAATCTGAGTTGCAGCTGCTGCTGTCATAAGACTCATCTGTTGATGATGATGTGCGTAGCACGGGGTGTGGAGCCCACGAAGCAGGCCTGATCAACGGCAGGGGCACCCGCTCCGGGAGGAGGAGAGTGCCGATCTGCCCCACCTGGAAGCAGAAGCTCCCGAACAGGATCTCGAGTCCGTCGCCAACGGGCTCAAAGTCCTTTAGGGTGGCCGGTGAGTGGGCGGTGAAGTCGAAGGCGCAGAAGAGGAGATGACTCTCCATCGCCGCGGAGTTGTAGATCGCTCGGGTTGGGACCGTCACGATCGCATAATCAGCGTCCCCAGTTCCCACAGACGGCGCCAATTGACGAGGTTCAATCTTGTCAATGCCCATTGTTATGGACTTGGGTTTTGGAGAAGATGGGAATGCTGGATATCGCGGAACAGTTAGCAAACAAGCAACACGGGGACACGAGGTTTACCCAGGTTCAGGCCCCCGGAGGGAAAACCCTACTCCTGCTTGTCTGCTCTGATTATGGTGGAACCGAAGGTTACAGGGGTGCGCAAATGCAATCTGGCATGGAGGTGTGTATGCGAAAGTATGAGGTGAACGAGATCTAGGTCGTGCCCTCGTAGCCTTTATATAGAGTTAGGCAGGTCCTAGGCACAGATCGAGTCGGTTACAGGTTTAGGGTTTACCCCTTTGAATTTTCTATCTACTCTAGTCTTGTTCTCCAAGGATCCGAAGGCGTCATGGGCCCTGGCCACCCGAAAGTCTTCATGGGCCGACGTATATTTATCGTGGGCCTTCCTTGGGCTGGACTAGGTATGTTGAAGTCATGTACCCACGGGGTATAACCATGTCAACAACAAATAGAAAGAATAGCAAAACAAAAGGTGCCTTCTTCACTAGTCTTCAAGAGATGGGTCCACACGACACTTTGAAAATGGATAATCCTGCAACTTAGGCACACAATTAAACCACAAGTGGTATTGTCATCAACACCAAAATACTTGGAGAAAACAATGTCCTTTCAATCTCCCCTTTTTGGTACTTGATGACAACCCCATAAGATTTTTATAGATAAGGAACATAAGAACATATTTTTGTAATGTAAGAATGGCTCCCTCTAGGTGTGTGTAAGAGTTGAATATATGCTTATGGAATGCAACAAGCACACACATAGAAAGGCTCTCCTTACCATTACAAAAGCAACACAAGTGCAAAGATACATGAAAGAAAAGAGAGTGAGTCATACCTTTGCACCAACAACCATTTGGTGAGAGACAATAGATGAGACAACACCAAAGATAGCTCTCCACCAGATACAACCAATCACGAGAATACCACAAGGATAACATACCAAATAGTCTCATACAAATAGTAGCACAAATACACGAGGTCCACAAACAGACATAATAGAGTAAATGTTCACGAGCATGAAAAGATCAAAGAAAGAACAAGATCGTGACATGTCCCATGCAAATCCCGTAGCAACCTAATAGACATATTTCTCCCCTTTGGCATCAAGACGCCAAAAAGGGAAGGACCAAACTACGCTCCCCAACCACTAAAAGGAGGAGGATATGGCTCGGGGATCCAGGTGGCATCGGTCCAGGTAGGCGGAGGGGTACCAGTGACATCATCATCATCAAAGTTATTCCACCTGCAGTTGGCATGCACCCACTAACCTTTGGGCATGGTGATAGAGCTATAGTCAGGAGAACAATCGATTGCAAGCTTCCTCATGATAGCCTTCTCTCTCTTGACACTGTACCTATGGTCAACATAGGCTTGATATTCATGGTCTTACTATTGGGTTCTTAGCATGGAAAATAAAATTTTCTATCGCATGAACTTACAAAACCAAGATCTAATCTATGGAAAAGCCAAGATCTAATCTACAAGATCGATGCAACAAGATTGTACAGAACTAACCCTCGTAGACCAAAGCGTTTAACGAGATTGGATTCTCATGGTTGATGTAGTCGATCACTTGCCAATATCAAGATCATGTAGACGATCCTTCCGGCGCCGCGTTCCGGCAGCGCTTCCGCAGTCGGTCACACGTACGGTAGTTGATGAAGACCTTCCTCTCCCTTGTTCCAGGAGAGCAGCGGAGATTGTAGATCTCTTCGGAATCCCAATAGCACGATGGTGTGGTGGTGGTGGTGGTGGAGGAGGAGAGATTTCTGCAAGGCTTCGCCTAAGCCGGAGCAGTGCGGTGAAGGAGAGAGGGTTGCGGCGGCTAGGGTTCTAGGCGCCAGGGACAAGGGTGCCAAGAGGGGCGGCGGCCAAGGCCCCATTTCCCTAGCCGAGTTCCACAACTCGGCTAGGAAGAAGGGGAGTTGTAAAATTGACTTTTAAGATTTCCCTTTCCTTCCCAAACTAGGATTTGACTTTTCAAACTAGGATTTGACTTTTCAAACTAGGATTTGACTTTTCAAACTAGAGTTTGACCCTACCTTTCTAGTGCTTGTCCGAGTTGGCCTAGGATTTGGTGCGTACATCCCCTTAGGGCATGGTGCTTTCCAAGTGCCCCCTCCCGGGGTAGTGGACCTTCTAGAACATTCTAGAAGCTTCCGGTCAAAACACCAAAAACATTTCCGAACCTCGGAAATTGACTTTCCTTATATGAATCTTATTCTCCGGAACATTCCAGATCTCCTCGTGATGTCTTGGATCCAATCCGAGACTCTGAACAACATTCGGTCACCAACTCACATTCCATATCTACTCAGACAACATTGGTTTCTTAAGTGTGTCTCCCTACAGTTCGTGAACTATGCAGACATGACCGAAACACCTCTTCGATCAATAACCAATAGTGAGATCTGGAAATCCATAATGGCTCCCACATATGTCTACGATGACTTTGTGATCGAATGAACCATTTTCATATGATACTGATTCCCTTTGTCGCGCAATAATTTACTTATCCGAGGTTTGATCGTCGATATCTCTATACCTAGTTCAACCTCGTTACTGATAAGTACTATTTACTCATTCCATGATATGACATCCCTTGTGACCTAGTCACATGCTTGCAAGCCAGTTGGATGACATTCCACCGAGAGGGCCCAGAGTATGTCTATCCGTCATATGGATGGACAATTCCCACTCTTGATCCATGTGCTTCAACACATACTTTAAGAATATCTAATGTCACCTTTATAACCACCCAGTTACGGAAGTGGTGCTTGATGTCATCAAAGCATCCATCCGGTGATGGTGATTAAGATGATCTCATGGTCGAAGGATTAGGTTACTATGTATTTTAAAGCTTGTTGCAAACGAACTCTAGATGACTTGATCTTATGCTATGCTAACTATAGGAGTGTGTCCATCACATAATTCTCCTAATGATATGATCTTGTTATTAATAACATCCAATGTCCATGATCAGGAAACCATGATCATCTATTAATCAATAAGCTAGCTTAACAAGAGGCTTACCAGGGACTCTTTTATGTTTACAAAACACAAAGTATTAATGTTTCCGGTTAATACAATTATAGCATGGGATGTAAACATTTATCATAAACACAAAGATATAATAATAACCATTTTATTATTGCCTCTTGGGCATATCTCCAATAGTCTCCCACTTGCACTAGAGTCAATAATCTAGTCTGAAAAACTTTGTGCATTCAAAACATATGGCTTTCTGGTGTCGTATATACACGATTGCTAGTGGTAAACATAAACTTCGGATCTGACACTTCCAGGTCCGTGTGTATTTGCATGTCTTTGCGTCTCTATGCATCACTCATTCTCCGATGAGATGGCGTTGTATAACTTTGGTCCTTTGGTGAGACCTTTAGTTCCTTGGGGTTAAATCATATCGATACAATTGTCGTACAATATATCTTCATAGTACTAGCCCGATGTGAACCACACCTAGTTTGATAACAAACTAATTGACACAAATGCCCTCTTTTGCTTCTACAAAAGAAGTCATATACTTAGCCTTTTGTTATAGTATCCGTCACAATATCTTAACTTTGGAACTCATCCAAATCTGTTATGGAACTTCCTTTTAATTACATTGTGCCACCCATAGTTATTGAGATAAACTTAATATGTATCTTGTGACAAAACTAGTATCAATGTAACAATTTACAATGAACTATCTATCTATTCATCACCTCTACGTAAATAATATATTCTTAGTTCTTATAAAGATCATAAGAATATCCTTACTAGCGTCCAATGATCATCTTATGAGTCATTCTGCTATATTATCATAACATTTAGAGCATAGGACATATCTAGATGTGTACATATCACGGTATAATTAATCAAAATATTCCTGTGATTTCACTCACCAAGTGTAAAAAACACTTGGATCTTATGTCACATACCAAGTGTCAATACACTTGATTATTGATTCAATCCTTCCTGTGGGATAAGAACCTTTATTATAGTTTCTATATTGAACTATTTCAATATCTCATCTATGTACTCTCTGTTGGAGATATGCCCAAGAGGCAATAATAAAGTGGTTATTATCATATCTTCACACTTATGATAAATTTTTACATACCATGCTATAATTGTATTAACCGAAAACATTAATACTTGTGTGATTTGTAAACTAAAATAAGAGTCCCTAGTAAAGCCTCTTGTTAAACTAGCTTGTTGGTTAATATATGATCATGGTTTCCTGATCATGAACATAGAGATGTTATTAACAACAGGATCATATCATTAGGAGAATGATGTGATGGACATACTCCTACAGATAAGCGTAGCATAAAGATCAAGTCATTTCAATAGTTCAATTGCTATCTGCTTTCTGATACATAGTAACCTAATTCCTTTGACCATGAGATCATGCATATCACCTTTACCGGATGGATGCTTTGATGACATCAAACACCACACCGTAACTGGGTGGCTATAAAGGTGGCATTGAGTGTTCGGAAAGTATTGGTCGAAACACATGGACCAAGAGTGGGATTTGTCCATCCATATGACGGATAGATATACTCTGGGCCCTCTCGGTGGAATGTCATCCAATTAGCTTGAAAGCATGTGACTGGCTCACAAGGGATCACATATCACGGGAACGAGAAAAGAGTACTTATCGGTAACGAGGTTGAACTAGGTATGCAGAGATACCGACGATCATAACCTCGGATAAGTAAACTATCGTGAGACAAAGGGAAATTGGTATCGTATGTAAGTGGTTCATTCGATCGCAAAGTAATCGTAGAAATATGTGGGAGCCATATGAATTTCCAGATTCCTCTATTGGTTATTGTTCGAGAAGTGTCTCGATCATGTCCGCATAATTCACGAACCGTAGGGAGACACACTTAAGGATTCGACGTTGTTTGAGTAGTTATGGTATTATGAGAAAGAGACCGAATGTTGTTCGAGTCTCGGATGGGATCCGGATATCACGAGGTGATCCGAATGGTCCGGAGAATAAGATTCATATAAGGAAAGTCCCGTTTGGAGTTCGGGAATGATTCCGTGTTTTCATCGGGAATGTTCTAGAAGGTTCCGAATGTCCCAAGACTCCGGGAGGAAGGGTACATGAATGTGTCATTACATATTGGAATGATTGCATCATGTACTAAGTGTTCTTGCTGTTCCAAATAAAGGATTAAATTGAATCCTAAAACTGAAAAGTCAAATGGCCGGTTTGAAAGTCAAACGGCTAAAACAGGAAACTGTGGGAAACAAGCAAGAGGAGGTTGAAACCAACTTGGAGGAGGAGTCGCTCCTCTCCAAGCTTCGCGCCACCAAGGCCGACTTGGGAGGGACTCCTCCCTTGGCCGCCCCTCCCACCTATAAAAGGAGGGGCAGGGCCTCCTCCTCTAGACACACAAGTTCCTATCCTCTAAATCTAAACCCTAGCCACAGCCTCCGGTTTAGAGCCGTTTTGGTTTAGAGCTTCTAATTGCCATAGCCTTCGGTTTAGAGCCTTCTAATTGGTATGTCTAAACCCTATACCACTAATAGCTCTCTCTCATACTCCACCATACTCTCTCCGGCTTCGGGATCTCCCCTCTACTTCCGGTACCACGCCGTTGTGCTGCCGGAATCGCGAGGAGAGTGCTACAACCTCCGCTGCCTGCTGGAACAAGGGAGAGGAAGGTCTTCGTCGAGTACCGAACGTGTGACCGACTACGGAAGCGCTGTCGGAACGCAACGCCGGAAGGATCGTCTACGCGATCTTGAGATCGGTAAGAGTACGACTACATCACCCACGAGAATCTTCTCTCGTTAACCGCTTTGGAATCTTCGAGGGTAAGTTATTCCATCGACTCGTTGCTACAATCTAGTAGATAGATCTTAGCTTGTTTGTTTGTATGCGATAGAAAAATTTTGTTTTCCATGCTACGAACCCCTACACTCTCGGCACAACCATATTAGCGTCTCAATCTATCCATATAGACATTTATGCCAAATATTCGGGTTTTGCATCAGGTGTCAATAAAAGATACATCATTTCCAATCAACAATATGTCTTTCATATAATGCATTTGAATTATGTCTTAGCGCTCCCACTTAATTTCTTGCAAATGCAAGCATCTTCATCGTCTCCGATGAAATTAAACCTTTTAACAGTTTCATCATATTGAATATTCCAACACCGCAATGCTTACTTCAACCATTGATGTTTGCATGCCCTGTTAGCATCCTTTGAATTAACAAAATCCTTTGTATCGTGTCATGTACACATCCTAGGTAACCATTCTATTAGAAGAACTTGTTTTGTTCGTTCAACTACCATATACCAAATTATATCTAGTGGTTGCTACATTAATTCGTCTAGACTAAATATCGCTATGAAAGATCAAATCTTGTCATAATCAACTGCTTGAACATTGTCATGAACTCTTTCCCGACATGTCGACTATTTATTTCTCTATAGATCCAAATACGACTGTAAGGTCTTACACCTTTCCAAAGGGTCTTCAAAGTTCAAAAACTTGATTTTTCATGTATAAAAATATCACGGATTTCATGTCTTCAAGCCATTTAATGGAGTTAGGGCCCATAATTGCTTATTTGCATGTAGTCGGTTCATCATTGTCAAACAACAATGATTTACTCTCAAATCTTAGTGTTTGATTGTTTTACCTGACCTACTCGGTTCAATAGGAACTTAGACCTCCGTGACCACAACCTTTGAGGTACATGAGCCATGAGCATTGTTGCTTCTATCGGTACACTTTCCGGCGCTGTGCAACTCAGCACATATTAGCTAAATTTCAATAACCTTATCATCTATTGTCCTTCCACTTAACTTTTCATGAAAAAATTCCTTCTCAAGAAACTTGACGTTCTAAGCGACAAACACGTTTGTCTTTGGTGTTATGGAGGAACACTCAACAGTTATTCTAAATAACATACAAAGACATGCTCATCCAACTTTGGTTGTAAATATCTTACTTATGCCTAGCATGCCAAAGTTTAAGAAAAGACAACTTGGGTTTTATCCCAGACCATAACTTATATGGTGTCATTTCAACGGATCACGATGGTGCTATTTTCAGTGTAAAAGCGGTAGTCACTAAATCTTTTAATCTTTGAAATACAATGGCAGTTTAATAACTAACATCTTTGATCTCACCATGTCAAACAAGGTTTCATTACACATCTCGAACACTCCATACTCCTATGATGTTTCGGGAAATGCAAATCCATGGAATGATTCCTCAAATCTTAGGTGTTATGCAAACAACATATATCATGCAATCAATTCTCACATACATAGATTAGTAATACATACAATCATGCTCAAAGTAACAATTAACTACATCGCGCATTTAAAAAACCCGAACATGGCTATTATAACCGAGACTAGGATAACAATGGCACCAAAGGCATATTGTAGATACCTTTCCTTCCAAATAGCCTACTTTTTTTATCTTATTCATCTTCAACCTAGTTGTTTACCTACTTTATTTGCATCTTGATGCTGTGTGCATTGATGGTATCGACCAACACCAACTCTATTTGCCCCTTCTCTTTCTCATCCCTTTCCATTTTTTTGTTGACGGTTTTCATTGCTTGCTCCATCATTCAGATTGTCTCATGAGCTAGCCTTAGCTTCTCTTATGTCTTCCTCAATTCTTCATTGGTCTTACTCAATTCTTCATCTGTCTTCCTCTTCTCCTCCCCTGTAAAGTCCAATTCTTCTAGGACAATGATTTTTGCGTCTAGACACTGTTGGAACTGGGCACATCGATCACGAATACCGCAGTCACGGGCTGATTCCTAGAAAAAATTAAAAACAAATTGAATTCGGAAAATCTCAACAGATGAATCCAAAATTTCAAGACAAATATAATTAGATATACGAAAGCTAGAAGCTTAGTACCTCATCCGACGAGGAGGAGGAGGATTTCCCGAGGCCGACGACGATATCGCTGTCGTCCGTTGTCCTAACCATGGTGACACATACGTAGGTGGCATAGATCTGAGGAGCGAGGATGATTTGATGTCTGAGGCACCTCGTGGCGGCGAAATACAAAAGACGGGGTGCTCGATCTAAACTGCGGCTGGCGAGCGGCGACGGGTGGGGGCAGCCGGCGGCGGTGTTTCGGGAGGGAGAAGGGCGTGGGACAGAAATTGGGCTTTATAAGAGTGAGGAGGAAAGCGAGGAGAAGTGTCTGGACCCTCCGAATAATAACCGAACATCCTGGTAAGATGCTTTTTTATTACTTCAATTTTCATATGTTTGTTTTAGGATAATTGATGTATTAGATGCATTTGATTTCATATTTTATTACTTGTGCATATTAATTTGTTTTATTTTGTATATGGACCGCCGTGGGTGGATGCACCTCGGGAATCATGCAACAAATGTATACGTTGACGATGTCAAGGAGTTTTTGAACACAACTAGAATGAATGCAGACCATACAGAGGACCCATTGATACTTTGCTCGTGCTGTGAATATAAAAACATCCAGAGTATTATAAGAATTTCACAAATCCAGACACATTTGATCAAAAGGGGATTTGTGGCGGGGGTATGATTGTTGGATCCACCATGGAGAAGTATGACAAAGTACATATGAGGAGGGTGATGCTTGTGAGGATGCCAACATGGATGATGTTGAGATTACCACCATTCCAACAATTGATGACGAGGTTGGTCGAACAAACGACATGGACAATAAATCGTCGAAAGAGAACATGGAAGATGTCGAAGAAGGCAATGTGAGTCAGATGTTGCGGGATTTGAAATAAAATAGTGAGGATCAGAAAATGTATGATAAATATTCTTGCATAATCAAATACTCGAAGACACCAATGTACCATGGGGGTAAGCCGCACTACACAAAGTTAGATACTATGCTAGAACTGATGCAGATGAAGCAAATGTACGAATGGTCATATAAGAGTGTAACAAAGTTGTTAACATTCTTACAAGAATTTCTTCCTAAAGGAAACCACATGCCCGATAGTTTTTACAAAGCTAAGCGGATTGTCTATCCGTTGGGAATGGATGTTCAGAGAATACATGCATGTAAAATGATTGTATATTGTATTGAAGTGATGCCCACATCAATTTGCGTGAATGACCGGTGTGCAAATTTCCAAGGTTCAAGTTTCCCAAGGTTGAGGCAACTAACATGGCAGATGACAGCAGCAGTGAGGATGACTTGTACACTAATCAGGTGAGTAAGAAGAAGCATAAAAACTGGGTAGGAAGGACATCTCGATAAAAATGTGTTGGTACATGCCTATTATTCCTCGTTTGACACGATTATATGCAAACCCGGATACGACAAAAATGATGCGTTGGCACGTAGAGGAGCGCATTCAGGACGACATGCTCAGACACCCTGTCGACTCTCCACAGTATGAGGAACGTCAATAGGTTGAAGCCTTTGGGTCTAGATGATGGTGATCATTTTGGAGAAGATCCTAGAAATGTGAGGTTTGCACTGAGCACCGATGAAATTAACCCGTTTGGCAACTATAGTACCACCCACAGCACATGGCCTATAAATCTCAGTATTTACAACCTTCCTCCATGGTTATGCATGAAGCGAATGTATATCATGCTCGCAATACTAATCCAGGGGCCTAAGCAACCTGGTGACAACGTTGATGTGTACCTTGCACCTTTGATGGAAGATTTGAAACTTCTTTGGATTGAAGGAGTAAAAATGTATGATGCACATATGAAGGAAAAAATTACCCTTAGATGCATGTTATTCATAACCATCAATGATTATCCAACCTATGGGAACTCCTCTGGCCAGACTATAAAAGGGACCTATGCATGTGTCCAGTGCCTAGACAACACAACAAGTTTGTATTTGCATGAGTGTAAGAAAATGGTGTACATTCAGACTCCAAGGTTTTTTCCAAAGGGTCATAGATATCGGACCCTAAAGAAAAAGTTTGATAACACTTGTGAGAAAGATTTAGCTCCTCCAATTTTAAAAGGCAGTTAGAACTATGATCAGCTTAAACACTTGAAAGTTGTGCATGGAAAAGGACGATTCAAACGCAGGGGCAGAGGCAAAGTCAAAGGCAAAGGGAAGTACAAAGAAAAATAAAAAGCTATAGATATAGATGACCAGCCTCACAAAATAAAACCGGTCTAGAAGAGGAGATCAGTACTATCAGACTTAACTTATTGGGATCATCTCAATTTTTGACATTCCATCGATGTGATGCATGTTGAGAAGAATGTGTTAGAAAGAATAACAGGGACATTTCTCAACATGAATGACAAAACAAAAGATAGTGCAAACGCATGATTTGAAGCTGCAAAACTGAGAGGGGAAAACCCACCCGAGGTTGATGCTCAAGGAAGGCCAACCCCTGTGTGTTCTGTCTATGACAAAGTAGAGGGAAAAAGTGTGTGTGATTCTATATATGGCATGCGTTTTACAACGGTCTATACTGCCAACATGCAAAGGATTGTTTTAAAGATAAAAAATAGTGTAACAGGCATGAATTCCGACGATTGCCATGTTCTGATGACACAGATGCTCCCTGTCGTGATAAGAAATGTCTTGACATCACATGTTCGATACACTCTAACGTGTTTGTGTGAATTTTTCAACACGATTTATCGGAAGGTGATTGATCCTAGTAAGTTGGATGAGCTACAAACGAATGTGGTAGAGACTTTGTGCAATTTGGAGACGATATTCCTCCGTCATTCTTAGATATCATAGTACTTCTCATTGTCCACCTTGTGCATGAGATAAATATGTGTGGTCCCGTATATTTGCAAAGCATGTACCCATTTCAATGCTACATGGGAATTCTTAAGCACTATGTTAGGAATCGAGCACGTCCAGAGGGAAGCATCATCGAGGGCTATGTAAACGAAGAGGTCGTTGAGTTCTATCTTGATTACATGGCACATCTTGACCCAGTATGGGTGCCTAGGTATGTCCATGAGGGGAATCTTACTGGTGTCGTAATGAGTGGAAAGATAAAGTTCATGCAACCTAACACTGAATATAATCAGACACACTTTGCTGTGATGAAGCACAGTGTCGAAATCACTCCGTACATGGAGGAACACCATGACAGTCTACAAGAAAAGCATCCCTATCGACGTTCGATCGAGACACTCCATTTCGAGGAGTTCAACACCTGGATCAGTGTTCGACTACGTGATGTTGAAGCAAAAGATCCCAGAATTGCTGCTCTAGCAAGAGGCCCTACATGGGAGGTCAGACAATTTTAGGTGTACAATATCAACGTGTACACATTTTCTACAAAGAAAAAAGATAGCACAACAATGACGCAAAACTGTGGTGTAGTTCTAGAGGCAATTGAAGAAAATGAAGAAATGACACAGCTCTACTACGGATACATAGAAGAGATTTGGGAGCTAGACTACGTGGATTTCAATTTTCCATTGTTCCGTTGTCATTGGGCTCATAGGAATCGGGTGGATCCAAATGATGATGACCAAACTACCGTGAACCTCAATCATGCTACTTACCAAAACAAGACATTCATATCAGCTAACCTGGTTCATCAAGTCTTCTACATCGCCGACCCGAGGAATACGAAGAGACATGTAGTTATGCCATCAAAAAGGAGTATCAGTGTGGATGTCATGTTCTCGGAGGAAGATTACAACAATATCGATGATGTTCCTGGCCCTACGTGCTCGGTCAAGCAAAGAGACCAACATGATGAGGTTCTTCTGGAAGAACCGCACATTTGCGATCAAGAATCCGAAGAATGAATTTGTAATATATTTCTAAGTATGAATTTGTAATATTTGGAATAATCCAAACATCTTATGGTATATTATTAGGTCAGTAGTGCATTTCTGGAGTAGCTGGAATATCTCCAAACATCTTATGATCATGTATAATAAACTTTTAGAGGCAGTTAATAAAACAACCCGTCTGCTATAGCAACTTCAGAGGTGGTTTTTTAAACAATCCGTCAGAGGTAGCAACTCTTAGAGGCGGTTATTACAATGACCTGTCTAAGGTGGGAATAGGAGGCCACGGAAGAGCATGGCTGGCGGCGACCCAAAGACACAGAGGTGTCCGCTCCTCCGTCGTTTTATAACAATGCAACAATAAACAAGCAACGAGCACACACATTAAAAATAATAACATTAGATCAGAATATACAGCTAGATGATGATATATTAATAATATTGTTCTGCACACTTTATGAACAAACAACATTGAGAAATACAAATATATACAACTAGAACGAAAGGTTAGCTAGATAGCAGGGAGAATATATTACATAGCCAACAGGTGCATCCACCGGCTAGATAAGTCAAAAGCAAACATACTATAGTGGAAACAATTGATCACCAGTTGTTGTTACTGTTCCCCTGCCATCGTCTCCTTGCTCCCACCTGTTCTGTCCCCAGCCATCACCTCCCTGATCCAACAGGTTCTTTCCCTAGACATGGCCTCCCTGCTTCCACCTGTTCTGTCAGCCATGGCCTCCATGATCCCACCGGTTCTGTCCCCAGCCATCGCCTCCCTGCTGGACTTCCTTCACATGTTTGGACCTCCTATAATCCTCGCCGGTCTTGCATCTCGGACAGAGGTCATCATTCAAAACTGGCTTGCCTAGACCTATCCCTAACTTCATCTTCAAGATCTTTTTGTACATCTCATAGCTCACATAGCCATCAATTGCAGCATACTTTAGCTTATCCATGCTAAGCGCTCGATGCCATGTATGGTGCATCTCCTCTGTACACTTATCCTTCATATCCTCATAGAAGTCATCGATGATGTCTTCCACAAGATAACCCATGCCAGCCCTGGCTCTCCGACCCTCCACCTTGTACACATCTTGGATGTCAACGTAGTACTCAACAGGTATACTTATATTTTCGACCAGTAGGATATCATTGTCTCTCCTTATATCAACACTAGAAAATGTAATCTGCTTCTTCTCCAAGAACTGGCGAATAGCTTGACGCCCATCACCATACCTCGGGCTCCTGCAGAAATGATAGACTAGCACATGCTTTTTCAAGGCTAGCTGCACCACCACGACTATCTGCGTCTCATCACTATCACAACGAGGGGTGTACTCAAGGTCCAACCCAACAATACGATCCTTTTTTGATTCAAGCCAAGCCTCGTACATGGAAAGAGTTTCTTCGACCTTTGAGTCCTCGTTGGTGTACACCACCATCAGCGTGGTGGTGCCATGCGCAATGACGGAGACCGTGTCCGTGAATCTCCATTTGTCATCGACCGATACGCGGCCGACCATGGCAAAAAGGAAGAGGGGTGGTTCTGCCAAAGTGAGGAAGAGGAATGGGGGCGTGCGGGTGTTGCAAAAATGAGGAAGAGGAATGGGGGAGCCTGAGAGAGGAAGAGGAAGTGGCCAGAGCAATGTCGTGGGTGGTTTCGTTGTGGGTGCCTTATGGAACTGCCGCGGGTGATTGCGGCAGTTGAATCGGAAGAGGAAGTAGTGGGGAAGAGGAACTGGCTTGAAGTAATGTCGCAGTGCAGTTTCTTGAATTGGTCGGGGGCTCGAGGCGACAAACAGAGCGGTAATTCCGCAGTATAGCAGAGCGACGATTCCTGATAAAACAGGGGCGCGGGAGGTTGTGCGTCCCATCAGTTTGACTCATAGAGGAACTTGTAAATACTGACCATCTCCTAGGAAGTTGTCGCTTGTCCCCGGCATTTTTAGAGATGGTCTTATATACGGCCGTCTGAGGATGACTATTAGAAGCGCTTGGTAAAAATGCCCGTATGAGGGTGTATCACCGGAAACGATAAATTTGCACGGCGGTGTACGCTTCTCCGCCTCCAGGGACGTTGTGATCTTGCCAGTTCAGAAGTATATAACTCATACTCCATAATATATAGTAGCAGTTCAAAAGTTAACAAGACCTAATAATTTAACCGATCTCTATGATAAATATAAGGAGTTCAAAAGTATTCTAGAACAAGCACAAAATCACCCCGACATATATACAACAAAGTATGATGAATGAAGATGCAATATCTAGAACGACGGATCATCATCGACTTCATTGTCACTGACTTCATTGTCAACTTAATCGTCAAAAGGAGGTCATGCCGATATTGTATTTTCCGCATCATCATCAGTAGGAACAAATACAACATATTCATTAGAAATCTCACTCCCCATCTCCTTATACCCGACTGGAGTCGGCATATCAATTTTGTTTTGCCTGATTAATGCTTTTAGCATCCTGTTGTTCTCTTTCAATCTAGCATGATCCCTATGACGCTTGTCCTGATCTTCCATGTAGATGGCATGCCATGTTCTTAGCCCTTTAATGATCCGCTCTTGCGTCCTGTTGTTCTCGTGGGTAGATGATCCAGGAATATCCAGATAGTCCACATCTCTCAGAGCCCTGTTTTGCTGTGATTTCTTGGTCACACCTTCGATACAATTGTCAAGGGGGGGGGGTCTGTGAGTATAATGCTTCCTGTAGGACATGCCAGTGTTGTAATATGCTTTGGTGACATGCTGAATGAATGCATGAATGTATGGAGCATACACTAGTGACCTCTGACGACAACCATGTTTCTCCTTATCTCTTGATACGAGAGATCCATAACATCAATATTTCCTTCCTTCCTGTGTAGGATAAACCAGATTAGTTTTTTTTGCATATCCACGTATGCTAGAGGAGTTTCCCGACTTTGGGAACAAGGTACACCAAAAAAGCTTGTGCAATATGTTAAAGGAGCGCAAGAGGCCACCAATTTGCCCATGCACAATATCATTACCCTCAATACTGGAAGCTGGATGATAGCAGCCATTCAGTTCATTGGGCTTCTCTGTGAAATCATCATGGAGAAGGATGAAATCAGTATCATATGGATCAACCATATTGATTCCAAGAGCTGCAGCAAATTCACTAAGTGGGGCACAGTATTCTTTGTCATTGGTCATCCACCGAAAATGCCTAGAATCATCCTTCTCAAGAAAGAGGGTACTATAGAATTGTATCACCACTTGTTCGTTGTAGTGACACCTGAACTCCATGATCTTCACTAAGCCTAGGCGATCACATGTTTCAAATATGTTGACAAATCTTTCTTTGTTTTTTATGTGCTCAAAGTCGATTGCCCTTTGAGGAGCAACCTTAGCTGTAAGTTGGAGAATCATCTCAAAGACCTTTTTTCTGATTTAAGGTGCAGAACCATTTGAGGATACCTTTAACTCTATTATCCTCATACTGATTTTCATCCCAACGAAGAGCTTTATACTGGCGCTTCAGCAATTTCATCAAGATTCTACTTTTTTCAGCCAATGCTACTTTGGGAGCTGCGATTATGACCTTTGCGGTAGGGTTTGATGAGCTGCCTGCCATATCAGTTGCATCTCTCTTTGCAATAGTTCCTTTAGGATTCGTCCTCCTATTCACCTTAGTAATCGCAACCACGTGCCTATTCCCTTTCTTCTTCACAACCTCATGCTCACTTGAATCTATCATATAAGATAAAAATTATAGGAAATATGAATGAATCTATTATGTATAATTTATTCAAGTGTGAGTTGGATAAATATATTAAGATGCTACCACCACTGTCTTTCAAGGTAAAGATTCCCCACAAAGAGAAATAACTGGCTGTCCTAACTCTGACGAAACTGAATCGTAATAAATAGCTAACTGCTAAAATGAATCATACGCTAAATCAGTATGGGATCTACTAGAACTACGAGAGATTTCATCATGAAATGTACTGGTACAACGAGAGGGATTTCAAGAAATCGATCAGTGAATTTTGTACCTGATACGTCCACGACATATCCGTTCGATGAGATTGCGACCGCGCTTCCGACAAGGTAGCGATGGGGAGGCGTGGGCTGGCAAGGAGGGCAGTGGAGGCATGGGCTAGCAAGGAGAGGGGATGCGGCGGTGTCGCAGTCACACGGGAGGCGGCGATGACATTGGGATAGGGTTTGAGTGGAGGCGGCCGGCGGGATAGGGTTTGATTGGTGGAGGCCGGCTGGATAGGGTTTGACTGACCGCGGACGGCGGGATAATAAATATTAATAGATCCGATCCCTGAGAACAGGTAGGCATCGAGTGATGACCGTACAAGGGAGATCCAACTCATGAGATAAATACGGAGTTGGTTCCAATCCGTAGTGCTGGATAAATCTAGAGGGCCGAATTTAATTTTATTAGTATTTTTCAATGAATATTTGTCTAGACTTGGGAATTGTAATCATATAACTTAACATACCACGTAATGTTGGAAATGTGATTTTTCAGAATATGAAAAGAATATTTCCTATTTATTTATGAAACTTGCCATTTGTTCATTTTTATTTTTAATGAAGTCTAAAAATACTCATATAATTATGAAACATGCCATTTGTTCATTTTATGGTACCTATATTGTGTGGTGAAAATATTAGTCAATTCTAAAAAACTTGCAGTGATGTTGCTTTGTAACAAGTACATCAACAACACAAGTATCATACCTACCAGGGTGAACTCCAAAGTTTGTACTATGAGTCGCATACTTTCTTCATTGTATCAATTTATTTCTTGGCATAGGAATTCATTTCACGCTACTAATCACATATTCACCTTTTATTACCTAGTAATTTTAAATAATTTGCATGTTTTATATTTTTTCCTAACCCGGAGTGTCCGAATACATCCGGGGTGTCCGAAGTTTTTGCTTTCACAGCAGGCCGAGCTGCATTTTAGAGACGGTTAGATATTTTGACAGCCTGCAAGGACCTGGATCCAAATATTTTGAAGCGGTAGAGGAAAAATCAAAATTTTGGGGGAAAGGGGGAGGGGGGGGGGACAGGGGCATATTTTCCTCATTCGCCCGTCCGGCCGGCCGGCCTGACCCGCGGTGTTCAAAACCTCGCCGCCACCCCCCTTCCCCTGCCGCTCCTCCCCGCCGCCTTAGTTCCGCTTGTGCTCCTCCCTGCCGCGCTGTTGATCCTCCCCACCGCTGTCTTTGCCACCCATCCTCCCCACCGCAGGCCACCCTCCCATGCGCGCAGATATAGCGGCTCCCACACCGGCCATTCCACCCCTTCTCCACCACCGTCGGTGGGGCTTCTCAACGCGACCGTGTGCACTGCTCCATCTCACTGCCTTGATCCTCCCCGATGTCGGGCTCCCCGGTGTCCTCGCCACCCTGGCGTTCTCACCTCTTAGTGAAAGCCACCGCTGACGATACCGAGGACCGCCAAGGGGCAGAGTCATAGCAAAAAATGGTTTAGTCCCAAGTACTAAGAGCGCCTAATATAATTCTTACACATTGAAGTGCATTTTTAGTTAGTATACTATTGTTTTGTGTGTTATCTCATATCTATATTGATTTTCTACATAAACAAGAGTGACTCTGACCCACTGCCGTCGATGTCTACACGAACAAGAAGGGGAAAACCCCGAAAAGGTGTCAACTGTGGGAAGTCAAGTAGACCAGAGTGTAAGTATAGCGTGACACACATCATTCCGAAAAATAGTGCTCCATTAAGGCCGAATAATGCAAGAAAAAAGTTTTCAAGGCTTCGTGGGGTTGTGGCACGAGAACAAGTGCCCATCACCATTATGGATTGGAGGAAATTAACAAATAGCACTCGTGATTCAGTCAAGATAGAGATTCTGTAGTATTTCACCACCCGAACGAGTCACTTGCCACACATTGAGCAAGCGGATTTATTTCTCGCATGCAAGGCCTGGAAGAAATGGAAGTACAGGCTCATGACGGAGTTCTTGGATACAGACAATATCCCCCTTGATCTATACCCACAGATCACCCAAGAGGCTTGGGATGATTTTGTGATGCAAAAAAATCTGCAGAGTTTGGAATAAAGAGTATAAGAGTGTGAGAGAGCGCGCCCTGTTATTCAAGAACCACTATAGAATGAGGACTGATGGGTATGCGGGCATGTCCCACAAATGGTAAGAGCGGTATTTAGAGGCAGAGGCAGCCGGACTGCCGAAACCATTTGGAGATATTACATATGAGAGGGCACGAGACTAGACTAGAGCAAGGGCTAAATGTGACAAAAACGGGCGGTGTGCCAACTTTAATTAGGACTGAGGACATAGAAGTATATAACAATTTGGTGAGACTTCACATGCTAGCTAGAATTGATGATTTTCATCAACAAATTCATCCTTTGGTCTAAAGGCTTCATTAATTTGTTTTATAGGAGAAGAAGGTTGCTGAGAAGGAAGCAAGCAAATTCAAGGGAGATGTCATTGTAGCGGTGTTGGGCCTAGAGAACCATGGTCACACGAGGGGGGTAAGTTCCATTTCCCCATGGAAAACAGGATGCGATTGGAAGTTGGAGTACAAACGTGCTATCAAAAAAATCTAATAAGGATCTTCATGAAAAAGAGATGCGAGAAAAAAATGAAAGCTGAAATACTTGCAGAGGTAATAATGGAATTGGAGTTGACGGGTTATCCTGTTCCACCGTCGCTTGTCCTGCAGCCTCCTCCAGTCCCGAAGAATTGTGCTTCTTCCCAACTAGTCATCTGTTCTAGTACATATGATAGTATGGATGCTGACGTGATCATCTATCCTTGTGATCACATAGAGGTAATTCAACCCATTGATAATGCAAAGCATGTATTACATCAAATGAATTATGCATTGTCATATGGCATGCTAGTTGACCTGATCCTTTTTTGTAGGCAGCCACCGTCTGCCAGCTACTAGCAAGGAAAGTCGGCTCGGATTGACCTGAGCCGGTGCGTGGGCGCTAGTGCATCCACCAACCAAAGGGCAGATGGTACACAACTGTCCTCTTCGCGACGGTTTTGCTAGGTTAAACATTGATGATGTCTATCAGGGGTGCAATGAGATAGCTTTGCCAGTCCCTCACAATGAAGAAATCACGACTCTGATTGAGGCGAAGGGAACCTTTGGCCAGTGGCCAAACAAAGATACCGTTCTTGAAAAGCCAGCTATCCTGGCCTCGAAACACCTCTCACCGACAACACTAACTCCCAACATCAAGGAAGCACCAGTTTTTCAAGCTGATGATGATTATTTAGAAATCGAGAGTGTGTCTGCCAAGATCTCAATCAGTGTTTTTGTGCCAACTCCAACAAATACGGCGCACTCCTCACAAGAAGCGCCACCCCAGAAAAGAAGTTGCCCCCCAGGACGCCACTGCCTGGCCCCTAGAATACACCCCCTCCAAATATGCCGCCCCGCCAGAATATGCCGCTCCCCTGGATGTTATATCACAGACAGTATGGGCCACTCCTAATACCCCTGCTGGTGTTCCCAAGGGTAAAGAAACTGAAGAGGCATCCCCCACCAGTGTGGCCACCAGGACCAGGGTTGACATGCCAACTACTCCAACGAATAAGGTGTTGTTGTCACAAGTGCCCCTGCAACCCCGAAGATAGCAGAGAAACTAGTGCCTACAGCTACCGTAAAAGACCCCAGTACTATGCCCAATGCTAAAGACACTGTAACATCCCAAAAATATTAAACTAGAATCATCAAACTCTAATCCCCAAATTTAGGGTTAACAAAAACTTTTCCAATTAAAATATGAAAGCATTTCATATGTGTAGGTATTAAAATATGGATTCTTTTGAATTTCCATGATTATGTGTTTCTTTGCTTATAAATGGATGCTTAGGTTAAATAAACATCATCTAAACAATTCCCAAACTTTTCTCAAAGACAAGTAAATCAAAACAAATAAAATAAGGGAATGGTCATTTTGACCAATTTAACTCCCATGCCTACTTTGGCTGTCTCAAACTTTCAGAACCTAACAAAAAAAATTCTGGATCTTTTGCACCCCTTGATTGTACTCATAACAAAGTATCAAGGCCCACTTTGTGATCATCCAAAAACATTTAAATGCATAGTTTAAATGATAGTTCAAAATTGAATCTTTATCATATGGGAAGATCCCACTTTTTCAAAAACCACTCAAACAAGCTCAACTTTCAAAACCCGAGCATCTACAGACTCACCAGCACCAACCTAGAACACCCACCAAAAATCTTTTCAAAATTCAAAACTTGAATTCTTGCGGCCATTTCATCAAACACTTGGCAGAAACAAATCAAACTGGCCTAACTTCACTGTTTGGAGCAGTAATTGGGCTAAGCAATGTTCACCATTGATCACCCTTGTCTCCCCCAGTGCCAACCAGTGCTTAGAAAAACCCTTGCCCCTACCCTTTGCCCCATGCCATGCCAGCCCGAGCATCCCCTTGCCAGCCGACAATGGCTAGCTAGCCAGAGAAAGCACCAAGCCTAAACAACATGTCTAGGAGGCAGCCAACACCCCACCGCCACTCCACTCCGATTGCTCGAACCACGCCACCATCGGACCACGCATCGGACTGTGCCCAGCTCGCCAGCAACCATGCCGAGCATGCGCCAGAGCACCACGCTCGACCGACGCCCACAGACTTCGCGCCGCCCTCGCCGCGTGCATACATGATCGCCACCAACCCAGGACACCGCCAGACATCCCCGTTTGCCAACCCATGCCGCACAGCAACCGCTCGCCGTCGAAGACGCCGCCTCTGCCATGCAGAGCATAGCGCGTTCCAGACCAAACCACACCGCCCCTACGCGCGCATTAAAGCCGTAGAGCATTGCCAGGAGACCACCAAGCGATCGCCACCGCCGGCCATGCCTCTAGCCGCCCGTAGCCATGTCGCCACCGTCACCTGCCCATCCCGTTTGGTCTCGTCGTCGCGACTATAAATAGAGGCCACCCCCAGCCGAATTGAGCACACCATCTTACTCCCCTCTCCTCACTGATCGTGCCACCCCGTTCCCGGAGCAAGGCGGCAACGATCGCCAAATTTCACCGAGCCGCGCCACTGGGAGAAGAAGGGAGCCAGCGATTGGAGCTGCCCCAAGAGAAGCTGCCGGTACCAGGAGGTTCGCCGTCGTCGACTTCGTCGTTCGCCCGCCTCGCCAAACCTCGCTTGAACCCCGGTGAGCCCCCAACGACCCCCACTGGCCGCGCTAGGTTTATGTCTCGCCGGCGTTGCCCAACGTCGACGATGACTCTCAGTCGTTGGATTAGAACCAGATCGAACCACATCACCCCATACCGCTTCACACCCCCTCGTCTCACTGAAGCGTGGGGACAGCCACTTAACCATCCCGCATAAGCGCTGTGCTTAGCAGGCCGGCCCAGTATCGCTTCCCGCGCAGCCCAGCTATTTGAATTTAACCTTTTCCATTTTATTTCAAACACACTTCTATACCCAGTTTCAAAAATCAACCCAGGTCGATTCAGTGCACCAAATCGAATGAAACTAATTTTGTTAGAAAGGTCTGGAAGTGCTGAATCCAAGCCCGTTGGATTCAAGTAATTTGGATCTAAAGATCATCCTTGGTAAAAATAACAAAGCAGAACCTTTTCTGCATTCAAACATTTTTCAAATTAAAACCATAATAGCTTTTGAGTTGATTCCAACTCTCAAAAATCACATTCAACCATACCTTTCAGAATATATAAAAATATATAGGTTTACTTACAGAAATAATGTTCAAGTAATAAAAGAATGCCCCATAGGCATTTCTAGTCACTTTATTTAATTAAAATAAAGGGTAAAACCTTATTAAATTGTGACACCACTTTAAATCATATTCCCATGGACTAAAATATGTGGTGATGACATGTGTCAACATGTTCCCATGTTTGGTTTAGAGAATATTAAATCTTAAGTAATTTTTCAATCAGTAGAAATTACTTTTCTAAAAATAAAAGGAATTAAACCAAGCCTTAATCTTGTAATGTTAGACATGATGTTAGATCATCTATAGGACCCTTTTTGTGTGATGATTGCAAGTATTTAAGTATTGTTTGGTGATTGTGTACATCGTATTTATTTATAGACGCTAGTACCGACCAAGGATACGAGGAGGAAGGAGGATTCTACGAAGAAGAAGCCGAGGAGAACTTCAACCACTGCTCTGCACAAGGCAAGCCAATACTTGCAAGCTATTAACTTAGCAAGCCTTACTAATCAAGTTGACCTATGCAAGCTAATACTTGCTTGCTACCATGCCAACTATATGCCTTAAAGCATATATGATCATAACCACTTGATAAAACAATCCTAGTTTTACTTGCAAGCTTTATACTTTATTTCTTTATCAAAGCTCTTAGTTAGAGTTACTGAAATAAATGGTAGATACTAGAAGGATAATTGAAGGTTGCATAAAGAGCATAAAATTTGTCCTAAGCTAGATAATCTTGATGTCATCCTAAGGCATGAGATTAAACTTAGTTAAACCCCACTAGTTTACCACTCCTCATTAGTGCTTACCCCCACTTGTAGATGCTAGTGCTAAGCATAAAACTTGATCAACATTAGATGGGAATACTTGGTGAATATGGTTATGAAAACCTTAGAATCATGGATCATTCTACTGAGATGTTTTGACATGTGTTTCTGAACACCAGATGATTTATGGTGATGAAAATGTTGAGGCATGAGCCTTAGCCCTTTTAAAAACTGATGGTTGTCTGGATGCGATACCATTCCAATTTTATCGTACAACCACAATACCCGAGAATTGGGTAGGGCTTGACTAGAAACTTATATACCTTAGTATTAGTTCCCTCACGACCAAGGTCTGAGCTGAGGCTACCTTGTGAAGATTGTCCACCTGTGCAGTACCCAAGATGACAGTTGGTCATGGTTGGGAGGCCAAACTCACAGGAGAGGTGCTTATACTAGGGCGTGTAATTGAAAGGTTAGGATTGATTATCCGCATACTGAGTATGGTGAATTCAGGATTTATTCCTGACGGATGTATGGAATGTTGTGGTGAAATTGTACAATCTCTGCAGAGTGTCAAACTATTCGAATAGCGCATCCATGATTATGGACAGATTAGATGCCATCTGTTCCCCGTCAGACTTTTCAAAATGACTTGTGAAATGAATTGAGACTTTGACTTGACCACAACAGGGTTGTGATATGAAATACAAATTCACACTTAGGAGTATAAACTTCAACTAGCTCTCTTGTTTCTGAACTTAGTAGAGATAAATCTGGCTTCTTGCAAAACAACCCTAGAGCCTAGTGTCCTATTACCAAAAACCCCTTTCACTTGTTAGTATTAGTTTGCGAGTACTTAAAGAGAACTCATGGATTTATCCCTGGCTATTCCCGTGGCCATACTATGAAGAGGAGTACCTAGAGGATGGACCCCAGGAAGGTTACGACAACTAGGATCATCTCCCATCGTCAGCATTGCCTGTGACCCCGAAGATGGAGCTTCGCCTACGCTACCGTTATTATTACGTATTCCGCTGCTTGAAGTTGTATAAAGAACTGGATCATGAGATCCCTATTTGTGTAATGGATGATGCACTATGGTATCCAATTCTGTTATGTCTCGCAAAAATGGTAATCCTGGGATTGCGATGTATGGCATAACAGACATCTGGGATTAAAAATCTGGCTGTTGACAGACACCATGCCTGTTTTGGCCGCCAAGGGGGTGGCACCGGCTCTATCTAGGATCACGCGCTCAAATGCGCTTTCCAAGCCCATAGGGAATCCTGATCCAGCTCCTGTGAAAACCAAAGATACCACGGGCAAGGCCAAAAATAATGGCAGGACTACAAAAAAATGCAAAGACCAAGCAGTTGCCGGCTAATCTTGCTGATGTGGACCTCAATCAAATGGATGCCGAGCAGATGCATGCATTCTTTTAGGGGGGCGGTGAGGTGGGGATGTACCAGATACACGAGATGTTTCTTAATCCTGGGGGAAAGCTAATAAAAGGTGATGTTAGTAATATTGATGCTGAGCTTGGCAAAGACATTGCATTGTTGCACAAGCACTATGTGGATAATTTAAAGAATCCACCGGGCAAGAAAAAACTTGGAATATTTGGTCGCTTACCTATTGAAACCTTTCACCATCATGATAGCAGGAGCGATGCTTCCAATTTCCTCGCGGGCTGGGAGGACTTGCACCTGACTATGAATCTAGACATCTTTGACGTCTACATAATGAGATGCGTGCAATTGTGAGTATTTAACAATCAATGTGTCAGTATATATCTATGCATGCATGGTCTAGCTACCATCTACCTACATAGTTTTAAATTTGTTCATATATATATGTAGGTTATCATTTGTGAGAGCCAGGACCTATAAGAATAAAATATTGTTCAATGACCCTGTCAATTCTTCACAAACGTCCATTCGACAGTAACTAAAGGAATGTTGAGGATTACATCATCAACATGTTGAAGAAGAGCAAAGATCAGGAACTAATTATATGGCCTTTTCATAAAGCGTAAGCTAGCTTAATTACTACCGCATCCTCGTTTACGAATTTGAGTGGACCCAACTAATAATTGGTTCAAATTTTAGTTTTCACTGGATTCTTATCGCTATCTCACTTCCGGATGGCAATGTACATTATCTCGATTACTATCATAATAAAAAGGAAGAAAATTATGAGGATGAATGAAAGCTACTTAACAGGTGATTTAAAATACTTTTATCTGCATAATAAAAGTGATATACATCCTAGTTTCGTAATGATAAACTTTTTTGTCTTCCTTCTTTTAGATCGTTTAAAGTAGTTCGTTCGAAAGAAGGATATGCAGGGAAGAACTACAAAGAGCTAACCCATCACATGGATCAACCGGTTATTTTCTACCAGCACTTGTACACATAGATATGCATGCATGTTAAATATATTGTTTGGGTAATACGACCATTTTCACATATGCTCTGTTTCACTACCACTACCAGCCTCCATCGATGCATCTTTGCAGATACTATGTTTTCCAACATATGAGAATCATGATGGCCAACCTGGTTGTTACTAGACCAGAATAACTGGTATGCAAACATTAACTTTTTGGAATTTCTTGTTCTCCTGGTTCCTTAGTTGTACTCACTTTTCCCCAGCCGCTTAGCTTTTTCTCACTGTTGTCCATCTCCTATTATAAAACTCTTGCATGGTATGAAACTCGCTGTCCGTTAGCCTTGCCGTTAGATGCTGACAAGTGGGGCCACATTTAGTCGGGTCCCGTAGTGGACCCTCGCCGTTACGTGCTGACAAGTGGGGTTGCGGTCTGTCAGGTCCCGTAGTGGACCCTTGTCGTTACATGCTGACAAGTGGGGCCGCGGTAAGTTGGTTCCCGTAGTGGACACCTCTCTCCACTTATCCAGATCAGCACGTGACCCACAGCTTATCCACGTGAGCGTCGGACTCACAGCTTATCCACGTGAGACAGCCCCGTGCCCACGTCCATGTCATTGCCTCCCCTTTCTTCTTATTCTCCAGCGACGGCGACCCTTCTCTAATGACGACAGCCCTTTGTCGAGCATCACTTCAGCCTCCCATTTGTCCTGGCCGCAGTATTGTGTCGTCCCGTGGACCTGTATGAAGGATGAAAATGGCAACCGTGCGCATAGAAGGTTAGATCTCACACAAAAATGTTCCGATTAGATGGGGGCGCTTGCTATGGAGAATGCGGCCGGCGAGCCATTTCAATGATTTAATTGGTTTATCGAGTTAATGTCTCGACTGCAATCAAGTGAAAGAGTGTTTATAATTAAAAATTAGGGACATGGATGTATAATAAATAAGAAAATGACACAACTCTTGAACACTTTCAAATTAAAAAAATTATACAACTCTTAATGTACAAGAGTGTTTAAATGACACAACTCTTGAACACTTTCAAATTAAAAAAGTATACAACTCTTAATGTACAAGAGTGTTTATAATTGACACAACTCTTGAACTCTTTAAATTAAAAAAATTATACAACTCTTAATGAGGAAGAGTGTTTATAATTGACACAACTCTTGAACACTTTCAAATTAAAAAATTATACAACTCTTAATGTAAAAGAGTGTTTATAATTGACACAACCGTTGAACACTTTCAAATTAAAAAAAATTATACAGCTATTAAAGAGTGTTTATACTTGACACAACTCTTGAACACTTTCAAATTAATAAAATTATGCAGCTCTTAATGTAAAAGAGTGTTTATAATTGACACAACTCTTGAACACTTTCAAATTAAAACAAATTATACAACTATTAATGTAAAAGAATGTTTATAATTGACACAACTCTTGAACACTTTCAAATTAAAAAAATTATACAACTCTTAATGTAAAAGAGTGTTATAATTGACACAACTCTTCAACAATTTCAAATTGAAAAAATTATACAACTCTTAATGTAAAAGAGTGTTTGTAATTGACACAACTCTTGAACACTTTCAAATTTAAAAAATATAACTCTTAATGTAAAAGAGTGTTTATAATTGACACAACTCTTGAACACTTTCAAATTGAAAAATTATACAACTCTTAATGTAAAAGAGTGTTTATAATTGACATAACTCTTGAACACTTACAAATTATGGCGTCCTAAGAAAATCTTGAGAGTTTACCATTTTTAGAGCATGAAAAGTGATCCCTAAACTTGCGTATATGAAAATTATAAATCTTTGAACACCGTGAAATCGCACTTAATACGTGATAATGATGTGCTAAGAAAATCTTGAGAGATTATCAATTTCATAGAATGTAATGCATAAACTTGCATATGGAAAAAATTATACACCTTTGAACTCTTTGAAATCACACTTAGGACATGATAATGTTATGCTAATAAAATCCTGATAATTTATTATTTTCATGGAGTGAAATATAGTGCAAAAATTATACACCTTTGAACACTTCCTCTTCAAATTATATTCAAAATCATTTGTTTATGGAGTTAAAGCATCGGCGGTAAACTCGTTATTTTGCATGGATAGAGGGTGCCCCCCGACAGATATAGGGGTTATCATGTCCGCTAGATCACAGAGGATCAACAGTTGGTGGGTATGATCCGCGTGACAACTGTCTCGACCAATCAGAGCATAGCAGCCAAGATGAGCACATGTGTGAGAGTTTGTGACTAAGAGAGAGGGGAAAACTAAGTAGAACTTAAAAACCAAGGCAAAACTGAGTAGAACTTAAAAACCAAGGGCAAAACTGACAAGGGGGTTCAAATAGAAAACATAAAGAGATTTAAAAATGGAAAATGCTTCTTTTATACAATAAAAAATATATTGGCATACATCAAACTATTTGCAATTCAAATATATATCAATTTGACAATTATTGCCTCATTCAGACAAATTATGTTTTGGGGAGGGATGTTTTGGGAAGAGGCTTGAGTAGAAAGGCATGAACCTTCATAGATAGTAGCTGATTTGAGAAGTGGTGATTTAGGTTAAAACTTGATTTATATACATTTCTTATGGTGGCAAGTCACATAATAAGACTCACTGGGTAGATGCCACTATGTTTTGATATTTTTGAATTTCTTGTGCATAAAATGACTCAATTAGCTAGCTAAAACCCATTCGTTGACTCTCTGTTGACCAGCCACCAGAGGGTAAAAGTGAGTATATTGCACACGATAGTATTAGGACTCGAGGGAAAACCTGAGTACAACCAAACTACCAGTGCTACACTCGAGGGTATAACTGAGCACAACTAAGTGACCAAGGTTAGACACGAGGTGGAAAACGTGACACACAGTACTATGTCGCGGTGCATAGGGCGGTAGCGGACGCGTGTGGCCGTGCATAGTGCAGTAGCTGTAGCACCCCGGGTAACACCACTAGTATAAAATCGCTGTTGTTTGTACTTATGCATCATCATGACATCATCATGCATGTCTTGTCTCTAAGAATGTTTTAACTAAAACCCCATTTTTGTTTTCTACCCTTCCTTTGTCCTTGGGTTCAAATTAATCTTAATTATCTTGCTCAAATTATTTTCCCTAAAACTATTTGCTAATTTTTTTTAAAATAAAACAAAAAGATGTTTTATGAAAATAAATAAAACACCTAGACCTAAGCTGGCAAGGCCCAGCCGGCTGGATTCAATCCTGGAAACCCTAAATCCTACCCCCACCTCTCTCACCCTCACTCCCCACTCCCCCTGCCGCCGCACGCACACACCCGACGCCCCAACCCGACCAACACACACACCCAAGACACACGCCCAGGCCCCGATGCAGCCCCGGCCCCACCCTGTGATCCCCATCGCCCCGCTCCCGCAACCCCGCCCTCGCCTTCTGTTTGATTGTCCCCAGGCTCGCTGCCTCGCGTTTTCGGCCGCCCGCTCGTCCGCCCCTCCGCCACAAGCCGAGCCCGCCTCCGTGGTTTACGCTTCGCCCGCCGTCTTGTGTGCCCTTTCCTCGAGCCATGCTCCCCGTCGCCCCGAGGATCCTCGTGCCGGCCGCCTTTTGCCCGGCCTCTCTCTACTTCCGCGCCGACCGCCTTCCTCCTCGTCGTGGCCGCCCGTGCCCGTCTCCGGCGCTCCCCGCCTCCTACCGCGGAGCTCGCTACCGGCAGTGTCCCCGCCATGCCACCTCATGCCCGTCTTTGTGTAGCCGTGACCCAGCCCGAGCTGCGGCCGCTTCCTCGACCTTCTAGAGTCATCGACATCAACACTCTCTCCGGCCGCCCTTTGAGTTAAATCACGCCATGACCTCCGTCCTCGGGCGGCGCCCCTATCTACCGCGTGCGACCTCCTGTTTTTCGGTGCAGGTATTTGCCCTGTATAGCCCTTTCCCCTGTATCCCGTGCGCGGAGCTGGATGTTTTGCTAGCTGCTTGTAATTCTTGTCTCGTGGCCGTTTGTATTCATCCAGTTGTTCTCGCAGGCACAAACCGCATCTCTGTTTTTGGTTGAGTTTGCCTAAGTGATCTCTCGATTCTCGGGGGTGGTGGGATGATGTTGATGTGAAGCGTTGCCATCGACAAGATCTTCTTGAAGCTGGAATAACAAGAAATTCTCTGGTCCGAAGCCTGATTCCGAGGAACCGAAGACCAAAACCTCTGCACTGGGTCGTGTTCTTCTTCACAGACGCCAAAACATGTAGCCTTGATCCGAAGACCGATCCCCGAACCCCTCCGGACCAAGAGCGTCGAGACCCCTAATGTGTGCCCCCTTTTCCCGAGACCCCTATATTTTTGTAATATATATAATATACTTGTTGCATAGTAAATTGTCATGCTTGCATACATATTGTGGTTTGGGGGCATTATGCTGATTCACTTCCTAATTAAATATGGAGTCCATATGCGGGCGAATCTAGTCTAACATGGGCTCCATTTAAATTTGTGTAGCGAACCGATGCCATGTTTTGCCTTGATAAGACAACATTTAAATTGCGGGGTATCTAAACAACATGAACCTAATAATTAATTATCGAGACCCTGGTTCCATTTAATATTGCCTAATTGCATCGCATCCTTGCCATGCCATACGTCATACATGCATCATGCCCGATCTTTTGCCGTAGTATTAAATAGTGCATCCGGTGTTTCTTCTAGTATTTTGCTTCTTCACGGATTAGGACGACGAGTTGATGCGAGTGGCGATCCGATCTTCGGATGAACCTTCGGCAGTATTTTCAGGCGAGCATTCTCCCCCTTTCTACCTATTTTACATTTCTAGTCTTTATTTCTTCCTGTTGATCTATTGCTATCTGTGTTGCGATGCTCTAGTTTTCGTACCCGTGATATCCCTTGCAGCCGTATATTGCCTTGGACACATCCTATTACCTGTTGATTGGTAGATAGTTGGGCTTGCGCGCCGTAGTCGCTTGCTCAAGTGCTGTTGCGTGTCGTCCAGTACCACAGTTGTTGGAAGGCTGCCATATGTTTAATGTTGGAGATGATCATGGCTTTAATTATTGTTTAATAACTAAAATTGAAAGTAGGTAAATGCAGAGGCACCGGTGGGTAATAGACAATATTTGGATTTTAACGCTCCTTTGGTGTCCCGTGGGACCCGAGTTCTTGACACATGTTCCGAGATCGAGCGCTAACCACGGGTGGGGTGTGGGCACCCCATCGATTTAGTACCGATTTCAAGTATTGTCTTGGGGCCACAAAGTAGTTTGGGGCTTTATTACTATCTGTACTTATGCCATGCCTTCTTGCTTTATTTACGATTGCGTGGAGGCCTGTCTTGTTTAGGTAAGCGGAGTGTTTACGCTGTATCGACAAGCCCGTCACACTTCGGGTTCCCGATCGTTTCTGACCATTGACGCAAACCACAGGTCCGTCTCGAGGGACCCGACTTCGTTCTGGGTAGCTTAGCGGGGTGGCCCCACAGGCTTGCTTCGTGCAGGAAGCGTCGTGTCCGAAACCCGTCTACATACCGTTGGGTGTATGTTTTGTGATCTTGTACCTACGATCGACAACAAGGGTGTAGGTGCGTGTGGGAACTTTGGTGCACCCTAGGTTAAATCTTTTCGAGAAGCCGTGTCCGCGGTTATGGACGACTTGGAGCACAGTTCTCGATCATAGACAACTATAACTAAAGTTTACTGTTATAATTTGACTTGTATCCGATATGACTAGTAACCAGCTCCACTACAACGGAATGGTTAAATAAAAGTGACAACAACTGCTGGGTTTTGGGATACCTCATGCTAATTGTATCTGACTAGTAAGTACTACAACTACAACGGTATGGTTAACTAAAACTGCCACTGCTTATTATATCAGGATGACTCATGCTATCTATATCTGACTAGTAATTGCCGCAACTATAACGAAATAGATAAAATTGCCAACTGTGTGAGTTCCTCCGTTGACTTCCTCGTTTGGTCTCGAGGGGGAAATACCAGGATGGGTATGTTTGGTGGTAGTATCAGGTTGGTTCCGGATAGGTCTTTCTTGCCCCTCTCTGGTAGCCGCCAGTTGTATCGAGTCTCTATAGGTTGTTTAGTGCATGCTGCGCTGCCGCTTCAGTCCACCATACCTATGTAGGCGAGAGCCGCCGAATTCTAGTCTCGCCGTGTACTGGCCTCAGTACTGACCACTCTCTCTTTTTCCTTTGCCCTTTGTCGGCACCCTTTTTGTTTAAGCAGGTTTGAGATCGACGTCGTTAGCAGGGTTACCCTTCCGGCTTGGCACAGGGGGTTATGGGCGCTTGATGGTTATTCTTCAGGGCTCTTAGCTCAATTTGCATCTTGTCCGTACTCGGACGCTATATCGTTTTAAAGGTGATTTGGATCTTTGTATTGTACATCTGTATTCTTGCCTCTTTGAGTCATTGTGGTATATATGTTTTGTGGGTTCCATCGAGGACTATTGTGTAATGATATTACTTTGTTTTCCACCCGCACGAAAGTGCCTGGTGGGCACCTTTGAATCGTTTCTATGCGGGTTTGGCGGGAAGCGCTAAAACTTGCATAGGGCCGATTCTGAGGGTGTTACAGTAGCGTACACGGTTACACGATGCACGGTGGTGCAACGAAACATCTCCTCCCTTCACCTTTATAGAGGCCTCCTCACTCTCACTCACCACTCACTCACGCAACCATCTCCACTATCCCATCACCTTCTGCAAACCCCCAAGAAAACCCCAACCATGACGATGATAGAGAAGAACAACGTGGTGGCCATCGTCGCCTCTAAGGATGCCGACGAGGAGGCCCCCATAGCCGTACAGGCCCCGCATCGAAGGCAGCCGCCATGCCCGTCCAGACCCCCATCCCCGCTTCCACCGTAGCCGCTGGAGAGGAGGCCTCCGTCTCCGTACAGGCCCCCCGTCGAGGCATCGAAGGCAGTCGTTGTCCCTATCAAGACCCCTGTCCCCACTTCCTCCGTAGCCACTGGCGAGGAGGCCCCCGCTGTTCTCCGGCAGATCCCGCACAGCTGGGACCCCTACAGGGACAACGATTACATCAGGCCATAGAACCCCTTTGACACCAGCTTAGCCGACCCATGGTCAGAGGTAACTAGGGTTTTCTCCCCTTCCTTTGTTCTTCCCCCATTCCCATTGTTGGATGCTAGATCGTGTGTTATTAGGGCTCAGTTGTTTGTATTTTCAATCGTTGGATGCTAGGTATTTATATAGTAGCTAATCCTATTGTGTTATATATCGTATTTCGATGAATGTCCCTAGTTGGGATCAGTACTAGAACCGATATGTAGTTGGGATCAGTACTAGCACCAATCTGTAGTTGGGATCAAGACTAGCACCGATCTGTAGTTGGGATCAGTATTCGATTTGGTTTGAGATTTGGGGATTGGGGAATAATCAGGGGATCTCAATCAGTTAATTTATGCAAGTAATCAATCTCGATAATCAAGTTATCTCAATCATGTCCTTATTGCATGCTACTGTTGTTTTGTAATAGGTGGATAGCAGCGACGTCTACAGCGATGACGAGTCCAAGGACACCAAGACTCGTCAGGTACTGAGGAAGCTGAAGTCCGGCCAGTCCAACAACTTCTTCGTCGGCGACGTCTACAGGTGCCCCTTCTACAACAGGGGCTGATACGTCGGAAACGTATCTATAATTTTTGATGTTCCATGCTGATGACCCACAAGTATAGGGGGTGTATCGTAGTAATTTCGATAAATAGGAGTGTCGATCCCAACGAGGAGCAGAAGGTGCTGAACAGTGGTATGGAGCAGGAAATCCTTGTGAATGCTTAGCAAACAGATTTTTAGTGGTTTTCTAATAAGGAAACAAAACAAGGAGAAAGTAATGAAGACAACAAATAAACGGAGCAAGTGGTCCAATCCTTTCTTAGCAAAGGACAAGCCGGTGGAAATACTTATAAGGACCAAACGTTCTCGAGGACACATTGGGAATTATGTCAAGTGCTTTCGCTTCAAATAGCTGAGTACTCTTCTTTGGTGTTTGTAAGTGTTGTGTGGGTGAACCTGTGCTAATGTACCAACCTTACTTGGACTAATACATACTTGTGATTAAACCCCCTACAATCATCCATAACCACAGCCTTAAACTCTGAGATCCTACACTCCCTTGTGCAAAGGTGTCCTAACGGGGTTCAGGTTTCAGTCACTCCAGCAACCCCACAATTAGTAGCCAAATACACAATGCATTCCCCTAGGCCCATAAACTACTAACAACATGACTTCTCCCATGTCCTCAAGAACACAACGAACTACTCACAAGACATCATATGGATCAAGATCAAAGATGATATGGTAATGGATAACAATCTAAACATAAACAATAATCCAATGGTTCCACTCACAAGCATCAACTACAATAGTAATCAACACCGGGAAAGTTTTCCCTAATGAACTAAGCAATATCCAACACAATTGTTACAACGAGATGGAGTGGTGATGATGGTGCTGGTGGAGATGATGGTGTGGATGATGATGATCCCGATGAAGCCTAGCTTAACGATAGTGTTGATGGCGACAGTCTCCCCTCTCCGGGAAGGAATTCCCCCGGCATAAATGTGGCATCCCGCAAAACCACTACTAGAAAATCGCGTTGAATTTGTGCATTGCATCGTCATCATCATATGTTGTTTGTCTAAAACTATTTTCGCAAAGCCCGTTTTGTTTTCTAAAACGCCCCATCTTTATTCAAATATCAAAACCGGGTCGCCGGAATATTTTACTTTGTCTGCTATTAGTTTGCAAAAGGCTTGTTGGAAATAAATAAAACATTTAATTGTTTTGTGGGGGCAGTCGAATGGGCCGAATCGACCCGAACGACCACCCCCATTTTCAAAACGGTCCACCCCTTATTCCTAAACCTACCCAACCTATCCTACCCCGACCCCTCTCCACCTCACCCCGGCCACTCCCCTCGTGACACCTCACCTCTCTCCCTCTCCCCCTCCAATCAGAAGCCGCCACCTCATCCTCACCTCCTCCCATCACACACAACACACACACACATACCCTGCCTAGCAACCCACACCACACACACCCACACACGCTGGCCACACGCCTGCAAAGAGCGCCTCACACCCCACCACTGGGGCCCACCACCCACCTGCCCCGCTCTCCCTCTCCCTTCTCTCCTTCCCCGCACGCGTCCTCCCTCTCGTTCCTCTTCCCATGAGCTGCTCCCTCTCCTCCTCGGCGCGCCTCTCCAAGCCGCCCGCCCTCTGCTTCCTCCTCCGCTCAGCCGGACCGCCCACTTCCTCTCTGTCGCCACGCCTGCTCACCCGCGCCCAGCTCCGCCGCCTACTCCCCTCCCGGGCCTCCACGCACCACCACAGGCCACACCTCCCGCGCGCCTCCCTCTCTCCTCCCTTCCCGCATCCTCCCTTCCTCGCTCTGCGCCGCCGCTCATGCCTCCCGCCTCTCGCGCCTCTGCCCGCCTCCTCCACCGCGTCTGCCTTGGCGCCCGCCATCTCGAGCCCGCCCGCCGCTCTCGCTACCACCAGCCCGCCTCGCCGCCACTGCCCCTCGCCTCCGGCAACGCAGCGTCGCCCGCCGTCCTCCTCTGCAGCCACCTCCGGCCTCCTCCTCGCCCGCTCCCGAGGCGTTCCCCGACCAGCCGCCCGCCTTCCTCGCTCGCGTCATCCGCCCTCTCGACCCGGCTGCCCTCCCAAAGCCACCTCTCCACCGCTCCTCCGGCGCCTCCACCTCCCACCCATGGCGCCTCCCCGTCGTCGGCCTCACCCGCCACCAACCTCCGGCCGAGCGCCGCCCGTCCTCGCCCCGGCCCCTCCCTCTGCAGCACCAGCCGACCCGCGCGTGAGCCTGCAAGCGCTCCTCCTTAATCCCATGTTCGCTGCTTTGTGCTTGTGTTGCTGACGGAGCCTCTGGTTGAGCCTCTGCGTCTGCGTGGGCTGCGTGTGTAATCTTGTGTCTATGAGTTCTGCGGGTGTCGTTTACTCGTGTCCTGGACGAGAGTTTGCGATGCCAAGTTTAGCCGAGAGCGTCTTCGGATGTCACCGCAAGATCTTCCTTCGATCGCCGCTCCTGGGACCAAGTTCACCTTCGATAACGGGAGATGGAAACTGACAAGGTCCCCTTCACGGATCTAAAGACTGAACACTGGTGCGCCAAGTTCCTCTATGTGGGTGTCACAGCCTGGCAAACCAGAACATGATTCACAGGGACATCGCCAAGGTCGTCGACACGGATTCGCCAAGCACTTCGCCACGGGGCGCCAAGTCCTTCATCCCGAACGCCATGGCCGTCGACATGACCCGAAGACGCCGAGATTCGGGACGCCAAGATCTCCACGTGGGACGACAAGACCGACAACATGGCCCGACCACCTCAAATGCGCCAAGATCTACATCCCCGATCCGAAGACCCTAAACCCCGGAGTCCGAGAACGATCCCGTCGAACCCTGGACCCCGAGACCAACCCCGAACCCCGAACCCCGGGAACCCCAAGTTCTTCGAGACCCTTTAATGTGTGACCTCTTATCCGAGAACCCTATTTTATAAAAGTAATAACAACTTGTTGCATATTAATTGTCATACTCGCATGCATCTTATCATGTGGTTTGGGGGCCTTATGCCGATTCACCTAATAATTAAATATGGGGCCCATATGCGGGCAAATCTAGTCTCATATTGGCCTCATTTAAATTGGTGTAGCGAACCCGGTACTATCTTCTGCCATGATATGACAACATTTAATTTGCGGGGTAGCTAAATAACTTGAACCATTTGATTAAGTGTCGGGACCCGGTTTAATATGACCTAATTGCACCACCTTTGCCATGTCATACATCATACATGCATCATGCCGATCTTCTGCCGTTGTATTAAATATTGCATCCGGTGTTTATTCTAGTGTTTTGCTTCTTCGCGGATAAGGCCGTTGAGTTGATGTGAGCTTCGACCCGATCTTCGGATGAACCTTCGACAATGTTTTCAGGCGAGCATCTCCCCCTTTCTACCTATCTTACTTTTATAGTATTTATTTCCCTCCTGTTGATCTATTGCTATCTGTGTTGCGATGCTCTAGTTTTCGTACCCGTGATATCCCTTGCAGCCTTATATTGCCTTGGACACCTCCTATTCCCTGTTGTGTGGTAGTTAGTTGGACCTGCGCGTCGTAGTCGCTTGCTCAAGTGCTGTTGCGTGTTGTCAAGTGCCACAGTTGTTGGAGTAATGCCGCATGTTGATGTTAGAGATGATCATAGTTTTACTTATCGTTCACTTTAATTCCTGTTTAACAACTAAAATTGAAGTAAGCGGAGGCATCGGTGGGTGATAGAAAATATTTGGTTTCCGAACGCCCACTTGTGTCCCGTAGGACCCCGAGTACTTGATACATGTTCCTTGATTTATCGCGCTATCCACATCCGGGAGGTATATGGGACCCCCCTGAGCCAGAGCTTGATTCAGTCTTATTTCTTGGGGCCACAAACTAGTTTGAGGTTTTATTTACTATCCTGTACTTATGCCATGCTTTACCGCTTTATTTAAATTGTGCGATAGATAGCACCTATACTGTTTAGGATCGGGACACGATTCCGCGGTGTCGACAAGCCCAGTTTTGGGTTCCCAGTCGTTCACAACCGTCTACCCAAACCTTGAGTCCGTCTCGGAGCTTGCTTACTTCATTGCGGGTCTACTCAATGGGGTGGCCCCCTGAAATATTTCTGAATCCTGTGATTGCTTTGTCGTGAAAGCCTCGTTGGGTTTTGATTTGGTTTTTCCGAGGTTTATCGAGCGTGTGTTGCTATTGGTGCACCCCGGCCGGGTAAAACTTTCTGAAAGCCGTGTCCGCGGTTATGGACGACTTGGAGCACAGTATCTCGACCATAGACAAGCATAACTAAAGTTTATTGCTATAAATTTGACTTTATAATGACTAGTAATCAGCTTCACTATAATGGAATGAATAAATAATACTGGCCACAATTGCTTGTTTGTAGTGTCGCTTGCGACCATTGTACCTGACTAGTAAGTATTGCAACTACAACGGAATGGCTAAATAAAAGTACCAACAACTGTCGGGTTTTGGGTTTATCTCATGCTATCTGTATCTGATTAGTAATTGTTGCAACTACCACAGAATGATTAACTAAAAGGGCCCACTGCTTCTTTTATCAGGACGATTATCTATACCTGACTAGTAATTGCCGCCACGATAACCGAATAAGTAAAACTGCCAACGGTGTGAGTTCCTCGGTTGACTTCCACGATCGGTCTCGAGGGGGAAACGCCAGGATGGGTTTGATTGGTGGTAGTATCTGGTTGGTTTCGAATAGGTCTATCTTATCCCTCTCTGATATCCGCTAGTGTATCGAGTCTCTATAGGTTGTTTAGTGCATGCTGCCGCTGCCGCTTCAGTCCACCATACCTATGTAGGCGAGGACCGCTGAATTCTAGACTCGCCGTGTACTGGCCTTAGTACTGACGCTCCTCTTTTTCCTTTGCCCTTCGTCGGCACCCCTTTGTTTTAAGCAGGTTTTGAGATCGACGTCGTTAGCAGGGTTACCCTTCCGGCTTGGCCTGGGCAGGGTTATGGACGCCATTGGTTATTCTTCAGGGCTCTTAGCCCCATTTGCTTCTTGTCCGTAGTCGGACGCTCCAACGTTTTCAAGGTGATTTGGATCGTTGTACCGTATATCTGTATTCTCTACTCTTTGAGTCGCTGTTATATATAAATCTGTTCTGTGGGTCCCATCGAGGACTGTTGTGTAATGTTATTACTTCGTTGTCCACCCGCACGAAAGTGCCTGGTGGGCACCTTTGAATCGTTTCTATGCGGGTTTGGCGGAAATTGCTGAAACTTGCATATGTCCGATTCTGAGGGTGTTAGAGAGTGGTATCGAGCACGGCGATTCGATACCCACAAGTCCAGCCTGTAGGATAACCTAGCTAACGGCCGAAGTAGAGTGTCAAAACTATTTTTGCAAAATCGGTTGGATAGTTCTGATTAGGTCTGATTTTACTCCTTACCCCTCTACTATTCTCCTCTTAACTCTACGCGTTTTGAATCCGCTCTCTTCTTTTTTTCTTCGAGTCCAGGATTTCTCGTGGTTGGGTTCCGTCGTACCTTCAGGGTTTCGCTTCCTTCTTTGATAACAGTGTTCTACCATCCGGTGTTCTTGCTGCTCGAGGAATCCGTCTGCTGTGGTACCATTCTTTGTTCCTTGTCTGTGCTTTCCGGTGTTTTCCGACGCGACGACATCATCTACGCCAGATCCGATGCAGAGTCTGCATCACTCCTTTGTTTCCGAACCTTGCTTGTCGAGATCTTCAGTCTATTTCCGAGAGTTGGTTGCGTAATCCGCCAATTCCTGTGCATAGTAATGGTTTGGGTGCGCGATGGACTGATCACCATCCGACTAATCTTATCATTCGCTCTTGTACATCGAATCGGCGGATCCAGCAGTTTTACTCCGTCCACGGAAGATAGAGGTGGCTCTATTTGTTGATACCTCTACCTTCGACCTTTTGTTTCCGGAGTGTTCTCTCGACGATCACGGACAACGACCTCTTGTTATTGGTGTCGCGAGGATCTACACGATGCGAGAAGACGCAGATCGCCGGCCTTCCTTCCGGTACCATGAGGCGGATCTCGAGGGCGAGATCCATTGTTAGTGGTGTCGAATTGTGGCATCCCGCAAAACCACTACTAGAAAATCGCGTTGAATTTGTGCATTGCATCGTCATCATCATATGTTGTTTGTCTAAAACTATTTTCGCAAAGCCCGTTTTGTTTTCTAAAACGCCCCATCTTTATTCAAATATCAAAACCGGGTCGCCGGAATATTTTACTTTGTCTGCTATTAGTTTGCAAAAGGCTTGTTGGAAATAAATAAAACATTTAATTGTTTTGTGGGGGCAGTCGAACGGGCCGAATTGACCCGAACGACCACCCCCATTTTCAAAACGGTCCACCCCTTATTCCTAAACCTACCCAACCTATCCTACCCCGACCCCTCTCCACCTCACCCCGGCCACTCCCCTCGTGACACCTCACCTCTCTCCCTCTCCCCCTCCAATCAGAAGCCGCCACCTCATCCTCACCTCCTCCCATCACACACAACACACACACATACCCTGCCTAGCAACCCACACCACACACACCCACACACGCTGGCCACACGCACACTTGGCCTTGCCCCACCCCCCTCCCACACCCGCTGGGGCCACCACCCCTGCCCACACCCGGTCTGGGGCCACCACCCACCTGCCCCGCTCTCCCTCTCCCTTCTCTCCTTCCCCGCACGCGTCCTCCCTCTCGTTCCTCTTCCCCGCCGG
Organism: Avena longiglumis; assembly: GCA_030063025.1. Classification (NCBI taxonomy): domain Eukaryota; kingdom Viridiplantae; phylum Streptophyta; class Magnoliopsida; order Poales; family Poaceae; genus Avena; species Avena longiglumis. The sequence continues at coordinate 444,125,936 of CP125976.1, forward strand.
CGCTGCTCCCTCTCCCTCCTCGGCGCCTCCACCGCCCACTGCGCCCTCCTCTGCTTCCTCCTCTGCCGCTCAGCGGACCGCCATGCGCCCTTCCTCCTCTGCCTTGTCCTCTACTGCGCCCAGCTCCGCCTACTCCCCTCTCCCCGGAGCCTCCACGCACCCACCCCCTGGGCCACACCTCCCGCGCGCCTCCCCTCTCTCCTCCCCGCACCCGCATCCTCCCTTCCCTCCGCTCTGCGCCGCCGCTCCATGCTCGCTTTCGCCCGCCTCTCGGCGCCTCCTCTGCCCGCCTCCTCCACGCGTCACTGCGCCCGGCGCCCGCCTCGAGCCGTGGCCGCCTTCCCCACCGCCACCGCTCTCGCTACCACCGAGCCCGCCTCGCGCCAGCCGCCCCGCCCCTCGCCTCCGGCAACCGCAGCCGCCACCGCCGTCCTCCTCTGCAGCCACCTCCGGCCGTCCTCCTCGCCCGCTCCCGAGGCCGCGTTCCCCGACCCCGGCCGCCCCGCCTTCGCTCGCTCGCGTCATCCCGCCTCTCCGACCCCGCGCTGCCCTCCCGCAAGCCACCTCTCCACCGCTCCTCCGGCGCGCCTCCACCTCCCACCCCGCGGCGCCTCCCCCGTCCGTCGGCCTCACCCCCGCCACCAACCTCCGGCCGAGCGCCGCCCGTCCTCGCCCCGGCCCCTCCCTCTGCAGCACCAGCCGACCCGCGCGTGAGCCTGCAAGCGCTCCTCCTTAATCCCGTGTTCGCTGCTTTGTGCTTGTGTTGCTGACGGAGCCTCTGGTTGAGCCTCTGCGTACCGTGGGCACACGTGTGTAATCTTGTGTCTATGAGTTCTGCGGGTGTCGTTTACTCGTGTCCTGGACGAGAGTTTGCGATGCCAAGTTTAGCCGAGAGCGTCTTCGGATGTCACCGCAAGATCTTCCTTCGATCGCCGCTCCTGGGACCAAGTTCACCTTCGATAACGGGTGATGGAAACTGACAAGGTCCCCTTCACGGATCTAAAGACTGAACACTGGTGCGCCAAGTTCCTCTATGTGGGTGTCACAGCCTGGCAAACCAGAACATGATGCACATGGACATCGCCAAGGTCGTCGACACGGATTCGCCAAGCACTTCGCCACGGGGCGCCAAGTCCTTCATCCCGAACGCCATGACCGTCGACATGACCCGAAGACGCCGAGATTCGGGACGCCAAGATCTCCGCGTGGGACGACAAGACCGACAACATGGCCCGACCACCTCGAATGCGCCAAGATCTACATCCCTAATCCGAAGACCCTAAACCCCGGAGTCCGAGAACGATCCCGTCGAACCCTGGACCCCGAGACCAACCCCGAACCCCGGGAACCCCAAGTTCGTCGAGACCCTCTAATGTGTGACCTCTTATCCGAGAACCCTATTTTATAAAAGTAATAACAACTTGTTGCATATTAATTGTCATACTCGCATGCATCTTATCATGTGGTTTGGGGGCCTTATGCCGATTCACCTAATAATTAAATATGGGGCCCATATGCGGGCAAATCTAGTCTCATATTGGCCTCATTTAAATTGGTGTAGCGAACCCGGTACTATCTTCTGCCATGATATGACAACATTTAATTTGCGGGGTAGCTAAATAACTTGAACCATTTGATTAAGTGTCGGGACCCCGGTTCCGCTTAATATGACCTAATTGCACCGCACCTTTGCCATGCCATACATCCTACATGCATCATGCCGATCTTCTGCCGTTGTATTAAATATTGCATCCGGTGTTTATTCTAGTGTTTTGCTTCTTCGCGGATAAGGCCGTTGAGTTGATGTGAGCTTCGTCCCGATCTTCGGATGAACCTTCGACAATGTTTTCAGGCGAGCATCTCCCCCTTTCTACCTATCTTACTTTTATAGTATTTATTTCCCTCCTGTTGATCTATTGCTATCTGTGTTGCGATGCTCTAGTTTTCGTACCCGTGATATCCCTTGCAGCCCTATATTGCCTTGGACACCTATTCCCTGTTGTGTGGTAGTTAGTTGGACCTGCGCGTCGTAGTCGCTTGCTCAAGTGCTGTTGCGTGTTGTAAAGTGCCACAATTGTTGGAGTAATGCCGCATATTGATGTTGGAGATGATCATAGTTTTACTTATCGTTCACTTTAATTCCTGTTTAACAACTAAAATTGAAGTAAGCAGAGGCATCGGTGGGTGATAGAAAATATTTGGTTTCCGAACGCCCACTTGTGTCCCGTAGGACCCCAAGTACTTGATACCTGTTCCTTGATTTATCGCGCTATCCACATCCGGGAGGTATATGGGACCCCCCTGAGCCAGAGCTTGATTCAGTCTTATTTCTTGGGGCCACAAACTAGTTTGAGGTTTTATTTACTATCCTGTACTTATGCCATGCTTTACCGCTTTATTTAAATTGTGCGACAGATAGCACCTGTACTGTTTAGGATCGGGACACGATTCCGCGGTGTCGACAAGCCCAGTTTTGGGTTCCCAGTCGTTCACAGCCGTCTACCCAAACCTTGAGTCTGTCTCGGAGCTTGCTTACTTCGTTGCGGGTCTACTCAATGGGGTGGCCCCCTGAAATATTTCTGAATCCTGTGATTGCTTTGTCGTGAAAGCCTCGTTGGGTTTTGATTTGGTTTTTCCGAGGTTGATCGAGCGTGTGTTGCTATTGGTGCACCCCGGCCGGGTAAAACTTTCTGAAAGCCGTGTCCGCGGTTATGGACGACTTGGAGCATAGTATCTCGACCATAGACAAGCATAACTAAAGTTTATTGCTATAAATTTGACTTTATAATGACTAGTAATCAACTTCACTATAATGGAATGAATAAATAATACTGGCCACAATTGCTTGTTTGTAGTGTCGCTTGCGACCATTGTACCGACTAGTAAGTATTGCAACTACAACGGAATGGCTAAATAAAAGTACCAACAACTGCTGGGTTTTGGGTTTATCTCATGCTATCTGTATCTGATTAGTAATTGTTGCAACTACCACGGAATGATTAACTAAAAGGGCCCACTGCTTCTTTTATCAGGACGATTATCTATACCTGACTAGTAATTGCCGCCACGATAACCGAATAAGTAAAACTGCCAACGGTGTGAGTTCCTCGGTTGACTTCCACGATCGGTCTCGAGGGGGAAACGCCAGGATGGGTTTGATTGGTGGTAGTATCTAGTTGGTTTCGAATAGGTCTATCTTATCCCTCTCTGATATCCGCTAGTGTATCGAGTCTCTATAGGTTGTTTAGTGCATCTTTGCTGCCGCTTGATCCACCATACCTATGTAGGCGAGGACCGCCGAATTCTAGACTCGCCGTGTACTGGCCTCAGTACTGACGCTCCTCTTTTTCCTTTGCCCTTCGTCGGCACCCCTTTGTTTTAAGCAGGTTTTGAGATCGACGTAGTTAGCAGGGTTACCCTTCCGGCTTGGCCTGGGCAGGGTTATGGACGCCATTGGTTATTCTTCAGGGCTCTTAGCCCCATTTGCTTCTTGTCCGTAGTCGGACGCTCCAACGTTTTCAAGGTGATTTGGATCGTTGTACCGTATATCTGTATTCTTGACTCTTTGAGTCGATGTTATATATATATCTGTTCTGTGGGTCCCATCGACGACTGTTGTGTAATGTTATTACTTCGTTTTCCACCCGCACGAAAGTGCCTGGTGGGCACCTTTGAATCGTTTCTATGCGGGTTTGGCGGAAATCGCTGAAACTTGCATAGGTCCGATTCTGAGGGTGTTAGAATAAATATGTCTGCCGGAGAGATCTTTCTCTCTCTCGGTGTTTTCCGCCCCCAAAGGCGGCGGAAATATATCTGTGGTCGCCCCCCGAGGCTTAGGGTTTCATGGGAAGATATAGGCGAAGGGGCGGAGTCGGGAGCCGGGCAGTTCGGCCACACCTGCCCTAGGCGTGGCCCTAGGGGAACCCATGTCTAGGGGGTGTGGGCCCCCTGCGGCCCCTCTTCGCTCCTCCTTCTGGCTTCCTTCGTCTTCTGGGAAAATAATATGTTTCCATATTTTTCTGGTATTTTTCTAATCTTCGCGAAATTGCACCAAAACGCCTTCTTTTCCATCAGAATCCAGACTCCGACAGTTCATCCTCCAAGAATCGTCCAACATGCATAAACAGATGAAAAGCCATAAGTAATACCTCATAATAAGATAAATATCAATGAATAGAGGTAAATTATGATATAGAAAGGTGATGCAAATTGGGCGTATCAACTCCCCCAAGCTTAGACTTCGCTTGTCCCCAAGCGAAAACTGAGCTCAGTAAACAAGTCCACAGGTTTATGGAGTGAAGTGTCTATAAAAGAATACGAACAAGAAGTATCACACTTACCATTGCATAACTCATAGAAGAAATCAACTCACCATTATATGAATTAGCTTGCAACCAAGTACAGCAGTCACAATACATATGCATAAAGATAAATCATAATTGGAATTGGCAAACTTGTTCTTGGTCAGAGAACACCTGGCAAACAGTTTCACAAAAAGCTTTTTGTAGAAGTTCAAAACAGGAGCACTCTTTGCTCAAAAAGGTTTTTCAATGAAGGCTTTCAAAGTAATACTCAATAGATAAGAGTTTTGTGTAAATAAGGAATATAAAGAACATGATTGAATAAATCACCATATGAATGCTTGAAACACAACAACTCAAATGCTTGCTGAAGAAATAGAGGAATTAGGTTTACTGACTGAACTTGGAAGTGGGACAAAGGTCCCCTTATAGAGGGAAGCAGGGATTACAAGTCATAAAGAGCTTCCAAAAGATTATGGTACTTACTAGTTTTGAGCCCTCATTGCCTCTATTATAGGCATCTTGAGATGATTAAGGTTAAAGTGCACAAAGATGGAGTATATGCTTGACAAAATATAAGTTGGCAATCTCATGTCCCTTGAATATGAGGGCCACTCCTCATGCTACTCAACTTCGGTCACAGGTAAGTTCTTGTCATTGTAAGTACATGCGTATCTTAGAGAAACGCCAACGGGGTACCCCTTGCACATGGTACATGAGCTTTCCCATAACCAAAATGACAACGCAAGCAGACAATGAGCATCTTAGCGATATTTTTATTTACTATGTGGATAGCTTTTTATTGAGGATGCTTCATAGATAGCTCACTATGGTGATGCTGCAAGTTTCCATCATGATTAGGCATGGCTTAGGCTAGCGGCCCAGCCGTTTCTCTAACACAAAATACAAACTCCATGGACTTACAAGTTCCCTCTTTATTTCACACCGTTGACATCCATAGACAAAAGAGCACGATATCAACTATGTACAGTGTACAAATGCAATGTTGAAAAACGTTCCCCCGTGACAGCACGGTTCTGCTAATTCCAACGTATAGATGCAAGCATATACAACATCGATGGAACAATGGTTCAAGTCTATTAGGGGCAAGAAATAAAGTGTGCCGTCAAGTTCGTGAGAGCTTTACTAACTAGTTTTCACATAACAAAATACTTTTTAATTTGAAAGGTAGATGAAGCTTGAGAATTTGCTTGGAATAGAAAAAGCTACTAGGTAGATATGGTGGACACAAGTGGGAAAAGTTTTGGTTCAAAGGGATTGGAAACATGAGAAGTATGTCATCTCCAAAACAGGTTTTTGGCTAGCAAGGCTGGGTAGCAAGCAAGATAGTTGAAAGAAACAAGCAAACATACAAGTAATAAAGCAAAAGATGCAATCTTCCTTGAAGGCACAAAAGAATCTTAAATAAAGAATACTAAGCTTATGAGCCAACAAGAAAGAAAACAATTGATACAAAATACCTGTAAGCTTTTTTCTCTTTTTCTCTTTCAAACGTCAAAAAGTATTGCTACTGACCAGAACTCGGTTTGCCAAAACCAATTTAGATCCACTTGATGATCCCAAAGTGATGCAAATACTGATCAACAAGATCCATCATATAATAGAGATTGCAAACTAAAATAAGAAGTGCAAAAAGTAAAAGATGAGACTTCTCATTAATATTCAATAAAGGCACTCACACCAAGGGATACATAGATAATCAACTAAATGACAGATACTTCCACATGCAAACCAAACTATAAGATAACCTCTCTACCACAGATATGAATCCACTAAAAAGGTAAAAGATAATGGTGGTGATATCGCGACACTCCCCCAAGCTTGGAACAAGCCAAGGGGATGCCAAACCTAATGATGAATTACTCCTTCGATGGTGGTGGTGTTCTCTTGATAAGATCTTCAATCAGCTTCTTCAAATCCTCAATATCGAAGGTCAGAGTACGAATCAACTATGAATTATGCTCAATGCAGCCCATAATCAATTCGGACCGAGGATCCCAATCCTTATTATTCTTCCTCCACTCTTTCCTTCTTAGAGTGTTCTTTTCCTGCATGGTTAGAACCAGTGGTACAAGTAGGAAGTGTCCGTGGAGCGAGAATATGACGCGGAGGTTTCCCTCCCGTAGACATCCGTGCTGTACTCTTAAGCTTGATGGGTTTTTCTACCAATCCAATGCTTGCGACAGTAGTGCGAGTATCCGGTTGCTTGTCCTCCTCCATGTCACCTTCATAACCTACCGAAATATCCTCGTCCTTGGGGACTTGAGGTTCTTTTTCCTCATGCTTCTTGCCTTTATCGTTGGCAGAGACCATGGTGCTCTAAACTTGAGAAGATTTCCTGACAGAAACAGATTGAAACGAAAACACGACGAGAACACAATGCACGAACCTCGGGGGATCGGGGGTTTATATATTATGAAGTTTCAATGCATAAGGAAGGTACTGACACGGAAACGAGGCGGAGACAGAGTTCTAGGGTGGCACACTCCCTCCAGGAGCGACCAGGCTAGGCCCGCACCTGGGGTGGGTTTGTCCACCCCGGACTACGGTTCCTCCTCTGTTCCGTCTCATAGTCTTCCTTATGTATTAAAAACATCAAAAATATAAAAATATTGGGGTTTCACGAACATTCTGTTTTCACCACTTTTACCTATTCAAAAATGAACTTTACAGATTCCTTTTCTCCTTCTCCTGAAAATTTCCTTCATACAAAAACCCTTGCACAAACTCAATAACAACATTAGTATAATCAAAAACAAACAATAACCTTTGGGTACACACTTCAACTAAAAATCCATCAAAATAAAAGCTTCTGTAAGAGGGAAATGCAAATGATGGCAGAAATCTGTCAAAACAGACCAGCAGGTAAAGATTGATTTTTTCTAAAATCTTATATTGCTCAAATCAAAAAGTTCATAACTGATGAAAGTTGGGTAACAACCTGGAGAACAAGGTCAGAAAAATTCAGCTCCATCTGAAGTACTGATCTTCCTCACGAATTTTTACAATACAGCACAAAAATCTGTCCCAGGACAGCCACTTTTCACAAATCCTCTACTTCACAAAAGTAGTTGGATTTGATACAAAAACCAAAACAAAAAGGATAAGGAGCGGTTATTACTGAAGTAATAATTTCCAAGACTTGAAAAAACTCTTGGGTTATCTCCCAACAAGTACTTTTCTTTAATACCTTTAAGTTAGACTTGAAACTTTCAAAGATGCTCACATAGGATATATATATATTTGAAGTGAAATAGAGCATCAAGAAAAAAATAACCAACACACTTGAGTCTAACCCACTTCCTATGCATGGGGGTGTCATGAGAAAACGAATCGTTGAAACAAAAATCCACTAGCATAGTAGGACAAAACAGATGCAACTTCAAAGCTTTCAACATAAAACGGGGAAACTTAACATTATTGGGATGCATAAAAACATGTTTCCCTCTCTCAAAATAACTTTCAGTAGCACTTTGAATAAAGTTGACAATATAACTGTCACGGGAAACAACTTTATCATCAGAATGAGCGTACTTACAGTCACCAAAAAGAGGTCCAAGGTCATAGACTGGATCAATAGAAGCAAGTTGTTCCATCCTAAAATCTTTATTAGGCAAGTTGTTTTCACGAGGAGCTTTAGCAAACTTGGAAAAGTTAAACTTATAAGAATCTCCATCAAATTTAGTTAAAACTTTTTCCTTCTTATAATCAATAATAGCTCCACAAGTGTTCAAGAAAGGTCTACCAAAATGATAGGACAAGTTTTGCTAGCTGCTGAATTAAGCACTAGAAAATCAGCAGGATACTTAATCTTATCGCAGAGAACCTCCACATCTCTTATAATACCAATGGGGCAAATGGTTTCCTTATTAGCAAGGTGGATAACCACATCAATGTCCTCAAGATCACAAGGACCAATTTCATGCATAATTTCCTTGTAAAGCTCATAAGGAATAACACTAGAACTAGCACCAATATCACATAAACCATAGTAGCAATGATCACCAATTTTAACAGAAAGCACAGGAACACTAGCTTTTCTAGCCGTACTAGGATGAGAGATAATATTATAAGCGTCTTCATAGAAGACAATATGCTCATCCTCTATATTTCTAGTGACAAGATCTTTCACAATAGCTACCACAGGTTCAACATTCAATTGCTTACCAGGCTCCACATTTTTCATTGTACCTTTGTTATTTGCACTCATAATCAAAGAATACTCCTTTACCTTAGCTGGGAAAGGCATTTTGTCAACATGAGGTTTAAGCACAATATGATTAGTAGTACAAACTTGAGTACTTCTATCTGGAACATGATTAACAACATCTTTATAAGGAGCATGGTACTTATTCCACTTCTTTTTGGGAATTTCTATGTAAGAGGCAAAGGCTTTAAAGCAGTTGGTAATACTTTGGGAATCAAGACCAAACTCATTGCTAATATCACGGAAGTCATCAGTTCCCATAAAATATTTAATACATTCATAATCATAGTTTATACCTGACTTTCTTCCTTTGTCATTCTCCCAAGCTTCAGTGTTATCTTGAATACGGTCTAAGAGATCCCATTTAGCTTCTTCCTTCATACGTGTGAATGATCCAGCACAAGAAGCATCTAGTAAATCTTTATCATAAAGAGAAAGCCTAGCATAAAAATTATTGATAATAATATTTTTAGTGAGTTCATGAATAGGATATTTAAGCATTAGTAACTTCAATCTCCCCCAAGCTTGAGCTGTACTCTCTCCATTAAGAGGCCAAAAGTTATATATAATATTTCTATCCTTATGAATCTCACTAGGAGGATAAAATTTAGAGTAAAAGTGTAAAGATCCCACCTTTATAAAGGTAAATATCCCTGTGATTGCAATGCTAGTCCCTGGATCAATGCTAGCATCCACCGTTAAGATGTAATATCAAGAAACAAAGGTCATAATAGCACTTTATAACCAGGAATAAAATAATTCATTACATCTTACATAGCTCATTTGGCTATCTCAGTACAATGCAGCAGAAATAACTATAGCATGGAGTCCTTCATCTTCAAAGTGCCACAGGAAAACATGTTGGTTGTAGACTTGTAATCCTAATCAACATACTTCACTAACATCAAACAAACCTGCAACATAATAAGTTACAACCACAAGGGTCAATACATTTGAATTGTATTGGCAAGTGATACTATGATAGTATAGTGGGGTCTATCATCTATATGCATTTGGCTAGGTGGAGCTTAGGCTCGCTTTGCTCAAAATAGATTTTCCTTATCATTTGAAAACACTAAGTTTTTGTTTGACAAAAACACCCAAGGAACCAGCAATAGAAATTGGTGAACCTTAAACCCTTGTTCAACCACAAGTTTTTAACTTAGAAATTGGGATGAGGAGATTCTTGATAGCTTCCATGTCTTGATGCTCAAATTGTCCTTTGCCAGGGACATGCTAAGTACTTAGATTTTACACTCTGCAGAGGTGGTGCACTTTCCCCACAAGACTTGGTTTCACCAAGACAAGATCTTTCAGAAGCCTTCCCTTAGACCAGAATGGACGCGTTCCAACCTATCATCCCCTACCACCAATTGTACATTTGGCTAAGTTATTGCAACCTATATGATCCAGGCAGAGCCCATAATGCCATGTGGCTGCACTAGAAGCTTCTCAACATTTGGCATCTCAAATCCCTTTGTTCCTAGGTGGCATTCCACAAGTGAGATACCAAGTTTCCCCCAGTATACTGGACTTGGTGATGCCCAAGTTTTCCCCAGCATACTGGACTTGTGTAACCACTCAACACAAACCTTTCTTTCCATTCCACCCAGGTGATTCATTCACTTAGTTGTTTTATTAAACAAAACACAAGTCCTTGACTTAGAAATATTCCATAGCATTAATATAATTCCACCCTTGTTTTCTACTAGCTAAGCTAAGCATGATAGTAGTAGGAATATTAACTTAGGAAAATTCCACTAAGGTTTCATCTACTAGGATTTCCCATGGCATAGTTTATACTTAGCAAAAATTCCATGCAAGTCCTACTTAGAAATATCACTCATGCATAGTGAAAATAATGGGACAAAAGTATGAACCATCACTTGCCTTTTTGGTAGAGGTTATAAGTTCACTCCTCGATCTTGCACTAGTCACACCCTTCAAATGTCACTACAATTCAGTCAAGCAAGACACAATTTCAATCTACCAATCAAGCAATCATCACATAAAATAATAAAACCAAAGAAATGCATGCAAGCATGCCAAAGATTTTTTTATTTTGTAAAAGTGGTTTCTATAGGTTATAAACATCATAAAATATCTATTGGTCATTTATAAAAGTGGCAAGATTATATGTAAATGTGGCAAAATCATTTGATATCAAGTTAGTGAAAATCGCCATTTTAAGTCATTTTTATTTTGCTAGAAATGATTCAAACCAAAGTAATATTTTCTAGTGTTTGACAAATGCATTTTTTAAACACAAATGTTAGTGTTTTATGGTCAAGTGTTTAATATTAAAACCATTTGCAAAATGTTTTATCTATAAACTATTTTTATACCCAAAACAACATTTTATGTTCTTGGAAATGTCTTTAGCAAAGTAATAATTTTTATGGGGTTCACCAAATATATTTTGAATCATAATTTTTTTTGTTTAGGGTCAGAGAGTTTAAATCAAAACATTTCCCAAAGGTTTTTCTCCAAAAACATTTTTAACATATAAACAATATTTTTATTTGACTAGAAATGTTCTAAATCAAAGTTTCATCTTTTAACTTCACAAAATACAATTTTAATTCCAAAAATTGTTTTATATGGTCAGTAGGTTCAAAACAAACCATTTGTCAAAGATTTTATCGTAAAAACATTTCTAGAATAAATTTTATACTCAAATTATGCCTACACAAGTTTCTGCAAAAATAACCATTTTACTAGAAGCAATTCATTAAACAAAGTGCATGGTTGGATAGTACTTGGTCTGCTGATTCCATTGATATAAATTTTACAAAATTTGGATGTGTGGATTGAAAGTTATGATTTTTACAAAATCTAATCACTAATAGATGAAATCTGTTTTTAAAACAACAGGCAGGGCCACGTGGCGTGATTCTACTGGGCGATACCGGTTTGTGCGGATTTCTCACTGTGGGTCGTTGGATTTAACTTAGATCGTGCGGCACTGATCAACTCTTACCCCTTCGTCTAAATCTAATCCTAGCGAGACGATATGCATCCTACGGCTACAACGCGCTTGCCAGGAACTGGCGGCGGCTGCGCGGCGGCGCGGCTCTGTCAGAGAAGTTGCCGGCGATTTAGATCGTGCGGGGAGGAGCGGATATGCTTACCATGCTCGTGTGGATGCAGTGAAGCTCAAGGTGGGGTCAGATACTCGAGGGGCGCACGGGAGATGCAGCTATTGCTCGCCGGAGCTAGCGACGGCGACGGTTGCTTCTGTTCGTCATCGGGGGTGAGCTTGTAGGCCACCAGAAGGCAAGAGGAAGGTACAGTTATATGCGGGCGAGTGTGACGGTTACAGGAGCATCAACTAGAGGGTCAGGGGGTGGACGGAAGCTACCTGGGGAGTTCGCCGGAGGAGTGGCAGGCGACGGTGGTGCTCGGTGGTGGTCCTTGCCGATGTTTCGGAGCGCGCGCCGACGAGTGAGTGGTATAGAGAGAAGCGCCAGGAGGTGGGGAGCAGGCTCGCATGCACTGGGAGGCGAGGGGTGGTCGAACGGTGCCGGAATTGGCCGGAGAGTTTCGTCGGAACAGAGGTGGAGCAAGGAGGAATCTGTGCAGCCTAGGGGCGTTATGGCAGTGATGTATGAGGGGAATGAGAGGGGATAGGATTGCGGTTAAGATGGCACGGTTGCGGGGAGGAATTACTGGCGTGGTTAAGCGAATTAAAACGATGTTTAAACGGGCAGAAACAGCCGGAGTTGAGGCGAGGTCAGCGCGACGGGTGAGGAAGATGACCTGACCGGTGGGGTTTGCTTGACAGCGAGAGAGAGAGAGAGAGAGAGAGAGAGAGAGAGAGAGAGAGAGAGGCAATAGGGACCAACAGCCAGTGAGGGAGCGGGTGGAATCTATGGTGCGAATCGTTTTCTCGCGGGAATAGGTAAATGGGCTAACTGGGTCAGTGGGCTGGCTGCTTTGTTTTATTTTTTTCCTTCTCCTGTTTATTTTTATTTTTCCATTTCTTTTATTCTATTTTGATTTTTATTCAAACAATTCCAACCCTATTTGAATTCAAACTTCTACTAAACTTTGTGTAGATTTTAATACTGTTATTTAACATATTCTAAAGTCAAATTTAGAATAATTATTTTATTCCTTTTAGGGTATATTAATTATTTAAGATAGGCCCTTGTTTTAAATTCAAATAAGATCAAATATAATTTTCAAACCCTTATTTAAATTTCCATTTTTCACAAAACCTTTTCAATAGGTTTATTTATTTAATAGGGTGTTAAATAATTTACTTTGAAGTATTTTAATATGATTCTTGTTCATTTAATTTGGGAAATTGTCTTTATTCAAATAGAGATAGAATTTGGTTACTCCATTTTCTTTTATTTGAAAATTCTCTATCCTTTTATGTTATTTGGATTTGGATTATATTCATTCCATTTGCTTATGGATTAGGCCAAGTTTTAATTTGGCTTTTAAATATTACCTATTAATTATTTCTTTCTTTATTTTGTAAAAAACCATATCTTTTTATTTATAGATCCAAACTTGGTGATTCCAATTTGTAAAATCTTATTTAATATTTGTTTATCCTTTTATATCTTCTTTAGGATTACTTGCTCACCATTTGGTATGGATTTTAAGATAGGTGCTTTATTAGCTTTGGAAATTCAATTTCCTTATCTTATAAAATTCATAAGATTTTATCCATGGCTCCAAATTAAGTGAAACCAATTTCTATGGTTTTATAATATTTCAATTTGTCATTCTTTATCATTTATAAATGCTTGTTGACAAAAAATTTATATGGATCAAATCCATAGTCTTAGGGATGCCTTGGAAAACTCCCATTAGGGTTTTAGGGTTTTGATTTATTTTCCAAGTGTTTAAATTTCAAGATGCATTTATGAAGAATGCATTCCACTTGATTTGAATTTAGTTGGATTCAAACATTATTCAAAGTTTGTTCAAGATGGGATTTTAAGTTTCCATTTCAAAACAAAAAGTTTCTTTTCACCCTAAATTTCAACAATTATTTATTTTGTTTATTTATTTTTCACATTACAAAATTTGGAAATTTTTGGGATGTGACAGGCTACCACCCTTAAAAGAAATCTCGTCCCGAGATTTGGGAAAGATAGGGTTACAAGTTGGCTCAAAGCAACTAGGGTACTACCACCCTTAAAAATTTCCAACTATATTACATCTTGGCTTGCTTGGGATCTTGATGAAACTTCTCTGGGCAAACATCTGCATAGTGTCCTTTGTTTCCACACTTGAAACATGTGACAAGGCTGAGATCCTTCATAGGCTTGTTTATCTTATGCTTCATCTTTTCTGGACAATTGCTTGCATAATTTCCTTGGTTACCACAATTGTAACATGTGACAAGATTGAGTTCTTCATGTATCTTCTGTGGACAAGTTGATCCTCTTTGCAGTTGTTGCACCACACTTGGCTAATCTCCTTATATTTTTGCTTCTTCTCAGGACATTCATTGGTGTAATGTCCCATCTCTTTAGAATGGCAACATTGCACTTGGCTTTTGTCCTTCTTCTTCTTGGGTTTCTCCAAATCTAGGAGTTCTTCTAGTTCATGCTCTTCATATCTCACCTCAAAGGTGGGAAAGTCTCCTGGTCTCCTTAATCTTTTCCTTGGATAATACATATGTCTCTTCTTCTGTCCATCAAGTTGAGTCATATTGCATGGAGGTGCAAGCTGAGATTTTCCTTTGTCCTCATCCTTCTTTGTAGAAGTTGTTCCCTCCTGGGGGTTTACAAACTGTTGATGCACTCCAACTTGTTTCCTTTGTTGAACTATGGAATAGATGGGTGTAACACCCTCAGAATCGGACCTATGCAAGTTTTAGCGATTCCCGCCAAACCCGCATAGAAACGATTCAAAGGTGCCCACCAGGCACTTTCGTGCGGGTGGAAAACGAAGTAATAACATTACACAACAGTCCTCGATGGTACCCACAAAACAGATATATATACAACACGACTCCATGAGTCAAGAATACAGATATAATATACAAAGATCCAAATCACCTTGAAAACGATATAGCGTCCGTCTACGGACAAGATGCAAATGGGGCTAAGAGCCCTGAAGAATAACCAATGGCGTCCATAACCGAGCCAAGCGGAAGGGTAACCACCGCTAACGGCGTCGATCTCAAAACCTGCTTAAACAAAGGGTGCCGACAAAGGGCAAAGGAAAAAGAGGAGCGTCGATCTTGAGGCCGTGACGGCGAGGCTAGAATTCGGCGGTCCTCGCCTACATAGGTATGGTGGACTGAGCGGCAGCGGCAGCATGCACTAAACAACCTATAGAGACTCGATTCAACTGGCGACAGTCAGAGAGGGGTAAGATAGACCTATCCGGATCCAACCTGAAGCTAACACCAAACAAACCCATCCTGGTGTTTCCCCCTCGAGACCAAACGAGGAAGTCAACCGAGGAACTCACACCGTTGGCAGTTTTACTTATTCAGTTATCGTTGCAGCAATTACTAGTCAGGTTTAGATATTCATCCTGATAAAGTAAGCAGTGGGCACTTTTAGTTAACCATTCCGTGATAGTGGCAACACTTACTAGTCATATACAATTAGCATGAGATAACCCTTAAACCCAGCAGTTGTTGGTACTTTTATTCAGCCATTCCGTTGTAGTTGCAATACTTACTAGTCAGGTACAAATGGTCGCAAGCGACACTCCAAACGAGCAATTGTGGGCAGTATTAAGTAGCCATTCCATTATAGTGAAGCTGATTACTAGTCATTATAAAGTCAAATTTATAGCAATAAACTTTAGTTATGCTTGTCTATGATCGAGATATTGTGCTCCAAGTCGTCCATATCCGCGGACACGGCTTTCAGAAAGTTTTACCCGGTGGGTACCAATAGCAACACACGCCGATCAACCTCGGAAAAACCAAATCAAAACCCAACGAGGCTTTCACGATCGAACAATCACAGGATTCAGAAATATTTCAGGGCCACCCTTGAGTACACCCGCAACGGTAAGCAAGCTTCGAGACGGACTCAAGGTTTGCGACAATGGTCAGAAGCAGATCCCCATCGGGATCGCTGTCGATACCGCGAAAACATTCCGCTTACCTAAGCAGACAGTGTGCTCCTCGCAATTGTAAATACATAAGTAGCATGGCATAAGTACAGATAGTAAATAAAACCTCAAACTAGTTTGTGGCCCCAAGAAATAAGACTGAATCAAGCTCCGGCTCGGGGTCCCATATACCTCCCGGATGTGGATAGCGCGATAAATCAAGGAACATGTATCAAGTACTCGGGGTCTTACGGGACACAAGTGGGCGTTCGGAAACCAAATATTATCTATCACCCACCGATGCCTCTGCTTACTTCAATTTTAGTTGTTAAACAGGAATTAAAGTGAACGATAAGTAAAACTATGATCAACTCCAACATCAACATGCGGCAATACATCAACAACTGTGGCATATGACGACACGCAACACCACTTGAGCAAGCGACTACGACGCGCAACTCCAACTAACTACCAAACAACAGGTAATAGGGTGTGTCCAAGGCAATATAGGGCTGCACGGGAATATCACGGGTACGGTAACTAGAGCATCGCAACACAGATAGCAATAGATCAACAGGAGGGAAGTAAATACTATAAAAGTAAGATAGGTAGAAAGAGGGAGATGCTCGCCTGAAAACATTGTCGAAGGTTCAACCGAAGATCGGGGCGAAGCTCACATCAACTCAACGGCCTTATCCGCGAAGAAGCAAAACACTAGAAGAAACACCGGATGCAATATTTAATACTAAGGCAGAAGATCGGCATGATGCATGTATGATGCATGGCATGGCAAAGGTGCGATGCAATTAGGTCAATATTAAGCGGAACCGGGGTCCCGACAATTAATTAGATGGTTCCAGTCATTTACCTACCCCGCAATTTAAATGTTGCATTAACATGGCCAAGATATAGTACCGGTTCGCTACATCAATTTAAATGAGGCCAATATAAGGCTAGATTTGCCCGCATATGGGCCCCATATTTAATTATTAGGTGAATCGGCATAAGGCCCCCAAACCACAGATATGCATGCGAGTATGACAATTCAATATGCAACAAGTTGTTATTATGTTATAAAATAGGGTTTCGGGAAGGGGTTCACACATTGAGGGTCTCGACGATCTTGAGGTTCTGGGGTCGGGGTCGGTCTCGGTTCGTGGTTCGAACTTGGGGTTCGGTTCGGGTTGGTCTCGGTCCGTGGTTCGAATTGTCTTGGCGGAAACATTCTCGAACAACGGGGCAGATCTTGTCGCATCCGGGTTCTCGGCGGACTCGATGTCCGGGGTGAAATACTTGACGTTCTCGAGGGAGTACTTGTTGCACATGTGTTCTTCGGGTTCTCTGTCGATGATCTTGTCGTCGAGAAGAACTTGTCGGGTCCGCGTGTCGGGTCGGTCTTGGCGTTCCGGCCATCTTAGGTCCCCGGATCCGAGAGGGTTCGGGGTCTGGACGGGGTTCAGGCGCGCCGGGATCGGTCTTGATGATCTTGTCGCCCCTAAACCCGGTGTCGGGGGTGAAGTGCTTGGCGTCTGGGGTTAGGGTCTTCGGATCGGGGTAGATCTTATCGGTCTTGGCGTTCGGGGCCTCGACGTCGCGTCCTGGGAAGAAGATCTTGGCCATGTCGAATTTCTTGCCGGAGGTTCGTCGAGGGTCACCGGTTCGGTACGGTCTTCATGTGGTAGATCTTGTCGAGTTCACTGCAACGGCCTTGTGGTTCCGATGACGATCTTGGCGGTTATCTGGTGGCACCATGTACACCCCTCGAGCCCATCGGCATGGAGCCGGTCTTGTCGTTGAGCATCCCTGTACGAAGGTCTGGGTGTTCCGGTTCCATGGACGATGGAGATCTTGATTCAACATTATCGCGGCCTTCGAGGTTTCGGCTAGCGGAGCCGGGAAGGAGTTCTTGGGGTCCGGGGAGAAATCCTGTCGCATCCGAAGGGGTACTTGAAGCCCGTGATGGAGATCTTGTCGGGTCGGGATCCAGAGCGGCTAGGGCTTGACGAGGTGCAGGGGTGAGCCTGCAGGGAGCACCAGGGCAGCACTTGGCCTTGCATCGAGCTCTGCTATTATGGCATGCGAGGCGCTGCACCCAGCAGAGGCGCAGCAGAAGGCGAGAGGACCCCGGCGCATCAAGATTGCGTGGTCGGGCCCTCTGTCATGGGCCCGCCCAGAGCGGAAAGAGGAGCAGGAGACGGGATTCCTGACAAGGATGGCGAGTTGCGGCCGTGGTCGGCTGCCGACGCTGGCGCATGTGCGACAGGGCGCGTGCTCGCGTCGGTGTCCAGCAGCTTCCGGCAGCAGGGGTGGGGCGAGGTCGGCCGGCTGCGGTGCCTGGGAAGGGCGGGGCTCGGCTTGGGGGCGAGCGGCGAGGGGGCGAGGGCGGAGGCGACTCGCCGGACGGAAGGTCGGACGGGGCCAGGCACGTGGGGCCGGGTGAGGCAGGGGTGGTCGGGTGGTGGAGGCGGAGGCGGATGGCGAGGAGCGGAGGCGCCTGGCCAGGCAGTGGTGGAGGCCGGGAGAAGGGAGCAAAGGCGAAGCTCGGCCGCTCCGGCCTGGGTGGGAGCGGCTGAGGTGGGCGGCGAGGCGGCGCAGGGAGGTGGAGCGGCGAAGGGCGACGCCTTGGCAGGGTCGGCAATGAGGCGGGGAAAGCGAGTCTGGCGAAGGGATGGGGCTGGAGGAGCGCGGCAGAGGAGAGGAGAGGCGGCGGACGGCTGGGCTCATGGAGGAGAGGTGGGCTGGGGGCGGAGGCGGGCGGAGCACGCCTGAGCTGGCGAGGCGCTGGATGGAGGGAGGCGCGCGCGAGGTAGGGGACGGGGTGGGCGCGGGGTCGCGTACGGGGGCTGGCGTGCGTGTGGCTCGTGGGTGGGGCCCAGGGAGGAGGGTCCAGGTTGGCAGTGGGGTGGTGGAACGGGTCGGTTGGGGCTGTGTGGTGTGGAGTGTGTGCGTGGTGGTGTGAGCTGAGGGGGAGAGAGAGGAGAGAGAGAGGGAGTGGTAGGCCGAGGTGGCAGCGTGGGATAGGGTAGAGGGAGGGGAGAGGTGAGGTGTCAAACAGGGATTGGGTGGGGTGATGTGGAGGCTGGGTTGGGTAGAGTTTTAGGTAGTTGTAGGTTTTAGAGGGGCTGGTTTGGGGTGGACCGATTTAAATCCTGGGGGTGGTCGTTCGGGTCGATCTGGCCCGTTCGACTGCCCCCACTAAAAATAATATAATTTTTATTTGTTTTATTAACACCGTTTGCAAACCGATAGCATTCAAACAAAAATAATCCGGAGACCGGGCTTTGCATTTGAATTAAGATGGGGCGTTTGGAAAACAAATCGGGCTTTGCGAAAATAGTTTTTGACAAACAACATATGATGATGACGATGCAATGCACAAATTCAACGCGATTTTCTAGTAGTGGTTTTGCGGGATGCCACAATGGGGCATTGGATAGGGACATGATTATTTCCTTCACATACGAAACAAGTAGCTTGGGATGTGGGGCATTGATTAGTTGGATGTTTCTCTTCACAATTGGGGCATTGATCTTCATGCTCTTTCGAAGTGTGATCCTTGTCTCCAGAAATATTGCAAGCTTGAGTTCCTTCTATAATATCATCCTTGACATCCTTGTTGTCACAAGCTCCTTGGAAAGGGTTGTCTCCCATGTTGATCATTTGATTTGTCACCCTTTGCATCAATTGGGTTTGAGTTTCCAAAAACCTTTGCATGGTTGGGTCTAACTCATTGTTGTTGGCTAAAAACTGAGTTGTCACTTGGTTCAACTGGGTTTGGGTTACTATGAGTTCTCTCATTTTAATATCTTGGATGTTGTTGTTGTTGTCACCATCCTTAATGTTGGAGTTTCCTCGAGTAGTCATCTGTTTGGGTTGGATTGGGATTAGAATAGGCAAAAGATTTCTAAGGAAATAGTTCTAATCACACACATCACAATTCACACAAGCAATGTGCAAGCAATCACAACAATCATTCTACTCAAACAACAAGTTCCAAGAACATTTTTAGGAAACAAAATATTTTTGCTACACCACATAAGTTGGTGGGTTTGATCTAAATTAAATATGGTGGTCCAACTATATGGTTCACTTGAGATCATTCCATTCTCCTTTGTTGTTTCCTCTTGAATGAGATCATGGTTTCCTTGGGAAAAAAATTTGTGTCTTGGTCACAAAACTCCAAAGATGATGATGATTCCTTCTAAGTTGTGTTTCCTTAGTCTTCAAGTATTGAGTAATATTTCTTTTCTCACTTGTAGTCCTTAGTGATATCCAAATTGAAGTCTTTGGTGAAACTAAAGTTGAAGTCTTTGGCCATGGGGGAGGCTTTGTCCATCAAGTTTGAAATAGAAGAGATGTAAAATCAAAACCAAAAAGGTTGAGGAAAGAGTTTACAAGATTGTTTGTAAATAAGTTTTGGAACAAATATAACTCCTATTTCTCTAAGGGGTTTTGTCCAATCCTAGGGCTACAATCCTACAGGCAACACAGTGCTCTGATACCATCTGTAAATATCCCACCTTTATAAAGGTAATGATCCCTGTGATTGCAATGCTAGTCCCTGGATCAATGCTAGCATCCACAGTTAAGATGTAATATCAAGAAACAAAGGTCATAATAGCAATTTATAACCAGGAATAAAATAATTCATTACATCTTACATAGCTCATTTGGCTATCTCAGTACAATGCATCAGAAATAACTATAGCATGGAGTCCTTCATCTTCAAAGTGCCACATGCAAACATGTTGGTTGTAGAATTGTAATCCTAATCAACATACTTCACTAACATCAAACAAACCTGCAACATAATAAGTTACAACCACAAGGGTCAATACATTTGAATTGTATTGGCAAGTGATACTATGATAGTATAGTGGGGTCTATCATCTATATGCATTTGGATAGGTGGATCTTAGGCTTGATTTACTCAAAATATATTTTCCTTATCACTTGAAAACACTAAGTTTTTGTTTGACAAAAACACCCAAGGAACCAGCAATAGAAATTGGTGAACCTTAAACCCTTGTTTAACCACAAGTTTTTAACTTAGAAATTGGGATGAGGAGATTCTTGATAGCTTCCATGTCTTGATGCTCAAATTGTCCTTTGCCAGGGACATGGCTAAGTACTTAGATTTTACACTCCGCAGAGGTGGTGCACTTTCCCCACAAGACTTGGTTTCACCAAGACAAGATCTTTTAGAAGCCTTCCCTTAGACTAGAATGGACGCGTTCCAACCTATCATCCCCTACCACCAACTGTCCATTTGGCTAAGTTATTGCAACCTATATGATCCAGGCAGAGCCCATAATGCCATGTGGCTGCACTAGAAGCTTCTTAACATTTGGCATCTCAAATCCCTTTGTTCCTGGGTGGCATTCCACAAGTGAGATACCAAGTTTCCCCCAGTATACTGGACTTGGTGATGCCCAAGTTTTCCCCAGCATACTGGACTTGTGTAACCACTCAACACAAACCTTTCTTTCCATTCCACCTAGGTGATTCATTCACTTAGTTGTTTTATTAAACAAAACACAAGTCCTTGACTTAGAAATATTCCATAGCATTAATATAATTCCACCCTTGTTTTCTACTAGCTAAGCTAAGCATGATAGTAGTAGGAATATTAACTTAGGAAAATTCCACTAAGGTTTCATCTACTAGGATTTCCCATGGCATAGTTTATACTTAGCAAAAATTCCATGCAAGTCCTACTTAGAAATATCACTCATGCATAGTGAAAATAATGGGACAAAAGTATGAAGCATCACTTGCCTTTTTGGTAGAGGTTATAAGTTCACTCCTGGATCTAGCACTAGTCACACCCTTCAAATGTCACTATAATTCAGTCAAGCAAGACACAATTGTAGGGGTTCGTAGCATGGAAAACAAAAAATTTCTATCGCATACAAACAAACAAGCCAAGATCTATCTACTAGATTGTAGCAACGAGTCGATGGAATAACTTACCCTCGAAGATTCCAAAGCGATTAACGAGAGCGGATTCTCGTGGGTGATGTAGTCGTACTCTTTCCGATCTCAAGATCGTGTAGACGATCCTTCCGGCCATGCTCTGCAGCGCTTCAATCGGTCACACGTTCGGTACTTGATGAAGACCTTCCTCTCCCTTGTTCCAAAGAAAATGGAGGTTGTAGCACTCTCTCATGATTCCGGCAAGACAACGGCGTGGTACCTAAGTAGAGGGGAGATCCCGAGGCTTCGCCTTAAGCCGAGCGGTATGGTGGAGTATGAGAGAGATAGCTATTAGTGGTCTAGAGATTAGACACACCAATTAGAAGGCTCTAAACCGCAGGCTAAAGCAATTAGAAGCTCTAAACCAAAACGGCTCTAAACCGGAGATTAGAGGATAGGAACTTGTGTGTCTAGAGGAGGAGGTCCTGCCCCTCCTTTTATAGGTGGGAGGGGCGGCCAAGGGGAGGGGAGTCCCTCACCAAGTCGGCCTTGGTTGGCCGGCTTGAGGGACTCCTCCCCAAGTCGGTTCAACCACCTCTTGCTTGTTTCCCAATTTCCTGTTTCCACAGTTTCTGTTTTCCACAGCTTTCTGTTTAGCGTTTGACTTTCAAACTGGCAGTTTGACTTTTCAGTTTTGGAACAGCAAGAACACTTAGTACATGATGCAATCATTCAATATGTAATGACACATTCATGTACCCTCCCCAGTGCTTGGGACAATTTGGAACCTTCTAGAACATTCATGAAAACACGGAATCATTCCCGAACTCAAACGGGACTTTCCTTATATGAATCTTATTCTCGACCATTCCGGATCACCTCGTGATATCCGGTTCCCATCCGAGACTCGAACAACATTCGGTCTCTTTCTCATAATACCATAACTACTCAAACAACGTCGAATCCTTAAGTGTGTCTCCCTCGGTTGTGAATTATGCGGACATGATCGAGACACTTCTCAACAATAACCAATAGAGGAATCTGGAAATTCATATGGCTCCACATATTTCTCGATTACTTTGCGATCGAATGAACCACTTACATACGATACCAATTTCCCTTTGTCTCACGATAGTTTACTTATCCGAGGTTATGATCGCTCGGTATCTCTGCATACCTAGTTCAACCTCGTTCTTGATAAGTACTCTTTTCTCGTTCGTGATATGTGATCCCTTGTGAGCCAGTCACATGCTTGCAAGCTAATTGGATGACATTCCACCGAGAGGGCCAGAGTATATCTATCCGTCATATGGATGGACAAATCCCACTCTTGATCCATGTGTTTCAACCAATACTTTCGAACACTCAATGCCACCTTTATAGCCACCCAGTTACGGTGTGGTGTTTGATGTCATCAAAGCATCCATCCGGCAAAGGTGATATGCATGATCTCATGGTCGAAGGAATTAGGTTACTATGTATCAGAAAGCATATAGCAATTGAACTTATTGAAATGACTTGATCTTTATGCTACGCTTATCTATAGGAGTATGTCCATCACATAATTCTCCTAATGATATGATCCTGTTGTTAATAACATCTCTATGTTCATGATCAGGAAACCATGATCATATATTAACCAACAAGCTAGTTTAACAAGAGGCTTTACTAGGGACTCTTATTTTAGTTTACAAATCACACAAGTATTAATGTTTCCGGTTAATACAATTATAGCATGGTATGTAAACATTTATCATAAGTGTGAAGATATGATAATAACCACTTTATTATTGCCTCTTGGGCATATCTCCAACAACAATTTCAATCTACCAATCAAGCAATCATCACATAAAATAATAAAACCAAAGAAATGCATGCAAGCATGCCAAAGATTGTTTTATTTTGGAAAAGTGGTTTCTATAGGTTATAAACATCATAAAATATCTATTGGTCATTTATAAAAGTGGCAAGATTATATGTAAATGTGGCAAAATCATTTGATATCAAGTTAGTGAAAATCGCCATTTTAAGTCATTTTTATTTTGCTAGAAATGATTCAAACCAAAGTAATATTTTCTAGTGTTTTATAAATGCATTTTTTAAACACAAATGTTAGTGTTTTATGGTCAAGTTTTTAATATTAAAACCATTTGCAAAAGGTTTTATCTATAAACTATTTTTATACCCAAAACAACATTTTATGTTCTTGGAAATGTCTTTAGCAAAGTAATAATTTTTATAGGGTTCACCAAATATATTTTAAATCATAAAACTTTGTGTTTAGGGTCAGAGAGTTTAAATCAAAACATTTCCCAAAGGTTTTTCTCCAAAAACATTTTTAACATATAAACAATATTTTTATTTGACTAGAAATGTTCTAAATCAAAGTTTCATCTTTTAAATTCACAAAATACACTTTTAATTCCACAAATTGTTTTATATGGTCAGTAGGTTCAAAACAAACCATTTGTCAAAGATTTTATCCTAAAATCACTTCTAGAATAAATTTTATACTCAAATTATGCCTACACAAGTTTCTGCAAAAATAACCATTTTACCAGAAGGAATTCATTTAACAAAGTGCATGGTTGGATAATACTTGGTATTCAGATTCCATTGATATAAAATTTGCAAAATTTGACATGTGGATTGAAAGTTATGATTTTTACAAAATCTAATCACTAATAGATCAAATCTGTTTTTAAAACAACAGGCAGGGCCACGTGGCGTGATTTTACTGGGCGATACCGGTTCATGCGGATCGCTCACTGTGGGTCGTTGTATTTAACTTAGATCGTGCGGCACTGATCAACTCTTACCCATTCGTCTAAATCTAGCCAGACGATATGCATCCTACGGCTACAACGCGCTTGCCAGGAACTGGCGGCGCTGACGGCGGCTGCGCGACTCTGTCAGAGAAGTTGCCGGCGATTTAGATCGCGCGGGGAGGAGCAAAGATGTTTACCATGCTCGTGTGGATGCAGTGAAGCTCAAGGTGGGGTCAGATACTCGAGGGGCGCACGGGAGATGCGGCTATTGCTCGCCGGAGCTAGCAGTAGCGTCGGTTGCTTCTGTTCGTCGTCGAGGGCGAGCTTGTAGGCCACCAGAAGTCAAGTGGAAGGTACAGTTAGATGCGTGCGAGTGTGACGGTTACAGGAGCATCAACTAGTGGGTCAGGGGTGGACGGAAGCTACCTAGGAAGTTCGCCGGAGGAGTGGATGGCGACGGTGGCGCTCAGTGGTGGTCCTTGCCGACGTTTCGGAGCGCGCGCTGGCGAGTGAGTGTCATAGAGAGAATAGCCAGGAGGTGGGGAGCAGGCCCGCGTGCACTGGGAGGCGAGGGGTGGTCGGACGACGTCGGAATTGGCGGGAGAGCTTCGTCGGAACACAGGTGGAGCGAGGAGGAATCTGTGCAGCCTAGGGGCATTATGGCAGTGATGTCTGAGGGGAATGAGAGGGGAGAGGATTGCGGTTAAGATGGCACGGTTGCGGGGAGGAATTACTGGCGTGGTTAAGAGAATTAAACCGATGTTTAAACGGGCAGAAACAAACAGAGTTGAGGCGAGGTCAGCGCGGCGGGTGAGGAAGATGACCTGATCGGTGGGGTCTTCTTAACAACGAGAGAGAGAGAGAGAGAGAGAGAGAGAGAGGCAGTGGGGACCAGCAGTCAGTGAGGGGGCAGGTCGAATCTACGATGCGAATCGTTTTCTCGCGGGAAGAGGTAAATGGGTTAACTGGGCCAGTGGGCTGGGTTTGCTGAGCTGGCTGCTTTGTTTTATTTTTTTCCTTCTCCTGTTTATTTTTATTTTTCCATTTCTTTTATTCTGTTTTGATTTTTATTCAAACAATTCCAACACTATTTGAATTCAAACTTCTACTAAACTTTGTGTAGATTTTAATAATGTTATTTAACATATTCTAAAGTCAAATTTAGAATAATTCTTTTATTCCTTTTAGGGTATATTAATTATTTAAGATAGGCCCTTGTTTTAAATTCAAATAAGATCAAATATAATTTTCAAACCCTTATTTAAATTTTACATTTTTCACAAAACCTTTTCAGTAGGTTTATTTATTTAACAGGGTGTTATATAATTTATTTTGAAGTATTTTAATATGATTCTTGTTCATTTAATTTGGGAAATTGTCTTTATTCAAATAGAGATAGAATTTGGTTAATGCCATTTTCTTTTATTTGAAAATTCTCTATCCTTTTATGTTATTTGGATTTGGATTATATTCATTCCATTTGCTTATGGATTAGGCCAAGTTTTAATTTGGCTTTTAAATATTCCCTATTAATTATTTCTTTCTTTATTTTGTAAAAAACCATATCTTTTTATTTATAGATCCAAACATGGTGATTCAAATTTGTAAAATCTTATTTAATATTTGTTTATCCTTTTATATCTTATTTAGGATTACTTGCTCACCATTTGGTATGGATTTTTAGATAGGTGCTTTATTAGCTTTGGAAATTCAATTTCCTTATCTTATAAAATTCATAAGATTTTATCCATGGCTCCAAATTAAGTGAAACAAATTTCTATGGTTTTATAATATTTCAATTTGTCATTCTTTATCATTTATAAATGCTTGTTGACAAAAAAATTATATGGATTAAATCCATAGTCTTAGGGATGCCTTGGAAAACTCCCATTAGGGTTTTAGGGTTTTGATTTATTTTCCAAGTGTTTAAATTTCAAGATGCATTTATGAAGAATGCATTCCACTTGATTTGAATTTAGTTGGATTCAAACATTATTCAAAGTTTGTTCAAGATGGGATTTTAAGTTTCCATTTCAAAACAAAAAGTTTCTTTTCACCCTAAATTTCAACAATTATTTATTTTGTTTATTTATTTTTCACATTACAAAATTTGGAAAAAATTTGGGATGTGACAAAAAGAGAGATGCCATCACCTCCCATTCCATGGATTGTCCATTCTTCAACAGCTTATACCATTCTTCAGCAGCTTATACCATTCTTCAGCTCTCCCTTTCAAGGATATGGAGAGTAACTTCTTCTTCACCTGTTCAGTTGTGATACCTGCACACTTAAACAACCCACATAATTCATGGATAAAAAGCAAGTGATCACCGGGATGGACAATTCCATCCCCTAAATAATAATTATCCATAACATTATTAACAATACTTGTAGGTATCTTAAAAGGATCTATACCAACAGGTGGTGATTCATCTACTACCCTAGCAGTGGTAGTAGTTCTCCCAAACATAAAACCAAGTGGGTTATCCATATTGGAAACAAACACTACTAGGAAAACGATTATAGGTAGATTTTAATTCCGTGGCGCATATCGGAAAAATGCTCCACTAAAATTATGCGCCACATAAAGTGAGAATTCTGTGGCGCATATAGCCATATGCGCCACATAATTTTGATATTCTGTGGTGCATATAGCCATATGCGCCTATGCGCCACAGAATTTTGACATTCTATGGAGCATTTACTGTATGCGCCATAGAATGTGCGAAACAGATCTAAAAAGGGCCACATCCTGCACCCTTTGGTTTTAAAATAAAGTATTATAAAGATAAAAATCAACCTTTAGTTTTTTGTGTGGGGGCAGCCGAACCAGGCCAGATCCGGCCCAGCCGGCCACCCCAGGAAGCAAACCCTAGCTCCTCGCGATCCACATAGCGCACACGCCTCACCCCACCACGCACGCTCCTCCCGTACCCGGCCCCACCATCCCACCCCCTCGATTCCCCTTCTCTACTCGCGGTCACCTTCCTCTCGAGCTCGGGCCGCCGCCACAGAGCGCCCCCTCATCAGCCTACCCCGCCGCCGCCGAGCTCCGCCGGCCACCACCTCGCCTACGTCACCGCCCCTCTCCCCTCCTCTGGCTGCCTGCGTCGCCCCTTTCCCGTCCTCTCCGAGCCGCCGCAGCCACGCCTTTTCGGCTTGGCCTCGCCGTCGACCGCCCGAGCATGTCCCTGCGGTGCTCCGCCTCCTGTCGCCATCGCACCCTACCTCCTCTCTGCCCAAGCACCGACCACCGCCATCGGCCTCCTCAGGAGCCTCCGCCTCTGGCCGCCCTCGTCTTCCTTGCGCCTCCTCGCTGGCGAGTCCGCTGCCGCGTCGTCCTGGATGCCAGGCACCGCCACCTGCCATTCTCCTCGATCCCTACTTCTGGTGGCTCTTTCCGGTCGCCTTCACCCCAGTGCTCAAGCCCTGCCTCATATCCTCCAGACGTATGACTAGCTATATAATTTCTCTACATGCATTTATGTACGAATTATAGCATGCAGTACATAGCCAAGGCAGATTTCTTTTTGCAAAGCTACACAAGGTGGCATGATGAATTCAAAGAAGGCCTGCAATTTTGGCTGCAGACTAGGAGAGGAGTTGAAGCTCCAACTTGAAGAGAGGATGGAGTAGGTGCTTCTAAGGCCTGCAGAAGAATGGTGATGTTTCCTCACATGTCTCCAAAGTGATGCAAGTTCCTGGCATTGCATAATTTCTCTACATGCATTACCTTGAGAGGAGCACCTATTTCTCTACATGCATTGATCTGTTTATCTTTAGGAGGAAAAATGCGAGTAGTCTGAGTCTGATGACTGTGCAGATCGATTTGTGTTTAGTAGAGGTCGTGTTAAGTATTATCCTTTTAGTGTCGTTATGACTTATGTGCTGCTTCGATTTGTTATGTAGATGTAGCCTAGTGCTAGTGTATGACTATCTTTTGCATCTCAGGCTCTGAGTGGTTAATTTGTGCATTACTTTCTGATTCTATGCATGTTCAAAATGATGCAGTTAGAGAGAGTTACTTGATGCTTCTAGAGGTCTAAAATTCTAGATTTTTTTGATGTTTTTTATGGATATGGTTTTTGGGATTAAGGCATGAAATACATGCTAGTGTCTGCTGCTACTGATCTCTATGCTAGGAATGTGCAAGTGGCACTAGGCATCGAGGCGTTGGTGGTCGAGAAGAAGAGGTGAGGAGCACCTGGGTGGGAAGGCGATGATGCCGAGGATACGCGACAACAACTACAAGATATACGCGATAACATCTACAAGGGATACTCGACTAGATAGGAGGCAGTGGCCAAGTGGAGGAGACACGTGGAAGAAGAACCGAACGAAGATCTTGGTGCCGCTATGGTGTACTACATTCTGTCCTAAGGTTGGCGGTGACAATATCGTGCGGTTGTAATTATGTGAGTGAGAATACTCGTGAAATGTACTTGTACACTTATTTGGTTCTAAGTGATGTGATTGATGAACACTTGTGAACATTCGTGCTTCTTGATGTATTATATGTGAACTGAAACATTTGTATTGCTGTGTGCAGCTTTTCTGTGTATTTCTGTAAAATTTGTGTGTATTTCTTGTAATATACCTGTATTTGTAACAGATTCTGAAAATTTCGAAATTCTGAAAAAAAGGATTCTGTGGAGCATATTCCATATGCGCCACAGAATCTGGGACATAATTCTGTGGCGCATATGCCATATGCGCGCCACAGAATTTAAATTTTAGTGGTGAGGATTTAGTGGCAACAACCATATGCGCCACAGAATTCCAATTTGGTCCGCCACTAGTAACGTTTTTCCTAGTAGTGAAAGTAACAAGTAGTAACAAGAGCAATACCCACAGTAAAAGTTTCCCTTACCAGTTCCACTCTTCAATAGCGCTTCACTCCCCGGCAACGGCGCTAGAAAATAGTCTTGATGACCCACAAGTATAGGGGGTGTATCCTAGTACTTTCGATAAATAGGAGTGTCGATCCCAACGAGGAGCAGAAGGTGCTGAACAGTGGTATGGAGCAGGAAATCCCTGTGAATTCAGAGCAAACGGATTTTTAGTGGTTTTCTGATAAGGCAAAAAAACAAGGAGCAACTAATAAAGACAACAAACAAACAGAGCAAGTGGCCCCATCCTTTCTTATCAAAGGACAAGCCGGTGGAAATACTTATAAGGACCAAACATTCTCGAGGACACATTGGAAATTATGTCAAGTGTTTTCGCTTCAAATAGCTGAGTAATCTTCTTTGGTGTTTGTAAGTGTTGTGTGGGTGAACCTGTGCTAATGTACCGACCTTATTTGGACTAATAAATACTTGTGATTAAACCCCCTGCAAACATCCGTAACTATAGGAAAGTAATTAAGATATAAATCTAACCACAACCATAAACTCTGAGATCCTACACTCCCTTGTGCAAAGGTGTCCTAACGGGGGTTCAGGTTTCTGTCACTCCGACAACCCCACAATTAGTATCCAAATACATAATGCATTCCCCTAGGCCCATAAATGGTGAAGTATCATGTAGTCGACGTTCACATGACAGCACTGGAAGAATAGCACCACAACTTAAATACTAAACCATTGAATAATAACTCAACACAAATTCACTACTAACAACATGACTTCTTCCATGTCCTCAAGAACACAACGAACTACTCACAAGACATCATATGGATCAAGATCAAAGATGATATGGTAATGGATAACAATCTAAACATAAACAATAATCCAATGGTTCCACTCACAAGCATCAACTACAATAGTAATCAACACCGTGAAAGTTTCCCCTAATGAACTAATCAATATCCAACACAATTGTTACAACGGGATGGAGTGGTGATGATGGTGCTGGTGGAGATGATGGTGTGGATGATGATGATCCCGATGAAGCCTAGCTTGACGATGGTGTTGATGGCGGATCTCCCCTCTCGGAAGGAATTCCCCAGTAATCTGCATCGAGAGACCTTTCTTTCTCGGTGTTTTCCGCCCCCAGAGGAGGCAGAAATCTATCTGTGGTCCCCCCGAGGCTTAGGGTTTCGTAGGGAGGATATAGGCGAAGGGGCGGAGTCGGGAGCCGGGCAGGCGGGCCACACCTGTCCTAGGCGCGGCCCAGGGGGGACCCACACCTAGGGGGGTGTGGGCCCCCTGCGACCCCTCTTCGCTCCTCCTTCTGGCTTCCTTCGTCTTCTGGGGAAATAATATGTTTCCATATTTTTCTGGTATTTTTCTGATCTTCGCGAAATTGCACCGAAACGCCTTCTTTTCCATCAGAATCTAGACTCCGGCTGTTCATCCTCCAAGAATCATCCAGCATGCATAAACAGATGAAAATCCATAAGTAATACCTCATAATAAGACACATATCAATGAATAGAGGTAAATTATGATATAGAAAGGTGATGCAAATTGGGCGTATCACATGCTTGTTTAGTATGTACTTTGCTTTGCTTTGTCCACACTTTGAGGTGCTTTTCATATGTTTTCTGGTACTAACCTATTAACAAGTTGCCATAGTGCCAGTTGCCTGTTTTCTGCTGTTTTTGGTTCCAGAAAAGCTAGTAAGGAAATATTCTCGGAATTGGACGGGACAAGAGCCAAAGTCAATATTTCACCGAGGAGAACACGGAGTCCAGAGGAGAGACGGAGGGGAGCCACAAGGTGTCCACACCCCCCAAGACGCGGCCTAGGGTGGGCCCGCGCCTAGGAAGGGTGTGGGCCCCTGGCCGCCTTCCAGCCTATAAGAAGCCCCTGATGCCTAAACCCTAAGTAGATTAGGGGGGATCTGAAGCTCTTCCTAGCATGCTGCCGGAGGGGAGATCATCCCGGAGGCCTTCTTATTCATCATGCCAACCTCCGGTATGAAGCGTGAGTAGTTCCACCTTGGACTACGGGTCCATGTAGTAGCTAGATGGTTGTATCTCCTCATTGTGCTTTTATGTCTAGATCTTGTGAGATCTGTTCATGATCAAGATCTCATCTATTTGTAATCATGCATGTTGTGTTTGCGGGGATCCGATGGATATCGAGATTACTATGTCAGATTGATTAATGGTTTTTTCTTATCGATTCTATCATGTCTGTGTTGTTTGTGATCTTTCATGCTCTCTGTTGTTAGTAGCTATCTTGGCCAAGTAGTTGCTAGTGACTCCAAGAGGGGGTATTTATGCTCGATAGTGGGTTCATGCCTCTAGTTTCCAAGGGAAGTGACCGAAATATCTTCGGTTGTAGATGTGCTGTTGCTACTAGGGAGAAAACGACAGTCTCTTGTTCATGGAACAAGTGGATTGTTTACCTTACACACTTTGCTTAAAGAAGTTGTCACGTTGCTTGCAACACCTTACAATTTTATTCATGGAACAAGTGCAGGTTTCTACGTTGCTTGCAACACCTTCGAGATGTTTCCTTCCTCCTACTGGTTCGATAACCTCGATTTCTTACTGAGGGAAAACTTGCTACTGGGCTCATCATACCTTGCTCTTGGGGTTTCCAACGAAGCGTCCCGTGACAGTACTGGGCGCCATCACAAAGCTGTCGAACAAGCACAAACCTACAAGGAGATATTTGGCTGTGAATCAGGGTCCTTACTGTTTAGGTATCTAGGGGTACCTATACACTATCATAAGCTACGCAATTCTGAATGGAACCCAGTTGAAACTAGATGTGAAGGAAAACTTGGATGTTGGCAAGGGAAGCTTCTGTCATACAGGGATAGGTTGGTGATGACCCACAAGTATAGGTGTCCATGTAGTAGCTAGATGGTTGTATATCCTCCTTGTGCTTTCATGTCTAGATCTTGCGAGCTCCGTTCATAATCAAGATCTCATCTATTTGTAATAATGCATGTTGTGTTTGCGGTGATCCGATGGATATTGAGATTACTATGTCAGATTGATTAATGGTTTTGTCTTATTGATTCTATCATGTCTGTGTTGTTTGTGATCTTGCATGCTCTCCGTTGTTAGTAGCTATCTTGGCCAAGTAGTTGCTAGTGACTCCAAGAGGGGGTATTTATGCTCGATAGTTGGTTAATGCCTCTACTTAATCAAGGGAAGTGACATAAATCTCTACGGTTATACATGTGCCGTTGCCACTAGGGAGAAAACAACGGTCTCTTGTTCATGGAACGAGTGGATTGTTTACCTTACACACTTTGCTTAAAGCAGTTGTCTGTTGCTTGCAAGTTAATACTGGAGGGGGTTTAGATGATAACCTGAAGGTGGACTTCTAGTCATAGATTTAGTTGGATGGCGGTCTATGTATATTGTTGTATTTCCCAATCAAATCTCATAGGATCTTTATGTCTAGTATTGCATTGTTATGCCTTGCTCAGTAATTTGTTTACCCAGCATGCCATGTTTGTTTATCTAAGGAGAACACCTCTAGTGAACTATGGACCCCTGTCCAATCTTTACCATTGATATATCTTCCACTATTACTGTTTACTTGCTGCAAACCACTTTTACCTTCCACACCATACAGTTAATCCTTTGTTGTAGCAACCGGTGAGATTGACAACCTCACTGTTAGTTGGGGCAAAGTCTTGAGTTTGTGTTGTGCAGGTTTCCATGTTGCTTGCAACACCTTTGGGACGTTTCCTTCCTCCTACTGGTTTGATAACCTTGGTTTCTTACTGAGGGAAAACTTGCTGCTGTACCGCATCATGTTCCTCTTGGGGTCTCCCAACGAAGTACTGCTGCACGCATCAAGACTTTCTGGCGCCGTTGCCGGGGAGGCTAAAGACGTCTTCACAAGGGGAGTCCTCCTCAACCTTTCTCTTTACTTTGTTTTTAGTTTGCTTAGTTTATTTTGCTTGGTTTTGTTTGCCTCTTTTTATCAAAAACTCCAAAAAAATTAGGTTAGTTTGGTTTGCTTTTACTTATAAAAAACACACAAAAATTAGTTCCTGCTCTAGTTGTTGGGCTGTTATTGCCTTGCTTTGTCATGGTTTCTATCAATGGATGGTTTCTTTGAAACTAGTTCCTACTGGCAAGGTGGGTTCACGGAAGAAGAAAAGTATTATTATAAGGAGCAACGTTTGTCACAAAAAGGGAAACAATTATGGGAACAAATTGATAAATTGAATACTATTGCTAGAGACGTGTGCTCTACTTATAATGTTACTTATTGCTTTGATAAATATTGTTGATGTAGGAGGTATAAACACCTGCCTTTTTAATGTGAGTATAATGATAATGTTACCATATCTTCCTATGTTAAAGGAAATTATGACTTTTATGATGTGGAACAAATTGAAGAATTTATTGCTTTCAAGGGTGCATTTTAACTTGCCAGTTTGCTTGAAAATACTGATGATGCACCTTATGAATATGAGGTTTATGAGATACTTAAATTTTGCTTTGATAATTAAAAGGAAGAAAATGGCTATATTCTTGAATATTTTAATAGGTGCTTTCTACAGATGGAAGAGACTAATGCCTTGCAGGAGCCTGTGGAAGAAGAAATTGCTGAAACTGAAAGCTCATTAGATGAAAAAGAGGAGGAGAGTGATGGTCAAGAGGATTAAGAATGGATCTACCCATGTCTACCATTTGATGAGTGTAACTCTTTACCTCTTACATTATTTGATTTCCCCCCGTGTTTACCAAGGGAGGACGAATGTTATGTTCCTGTGGATTCTTTTGAAATATCTGCTATAGGTAAAACTTGTGATAATAGTTATGCTCCTATTATCTATGATAATCCTATATTTGTGCCTAATTTCGAAATGCATGGTACTGAAGAGTTTTTCTTAGAAAATGTTTATGATAAAGCTCTAGATGATGGTCCTATATTGAATGATCAGTCTTCTTGTTATAAAGTTGTTAAAAGTAGGTTTGAAGGTTTTAATCCTACTATTATTGAGCTTGATAAAAATTATGTGTTTACAGATCATGAAAAGCATGCTTTATGTGATAGTTATATTGTTGAGTTTATTCATGAGGCTACTGAAAGTTCTTATGAGAGAGGGAAACATGGTCTTATGTATCTCAACAATATTAAGTTTCCCCTCTTTATGTTGAAAATCTTGAAGTTGCACTTGTTTTGCTTTCCTGTGCTTGTTGCTTTGTGCTTCTTTAATTTATTTTCTTACAATATTCCTATGCATAGGAAGCGGGTTAGAATTAAATGTGTTTTGAATTTGCTTCTTGATGCTCTCTTTTACTTCAATTCATATTTCTTATGTGAGCATCTTCTAAAACTATCAAGCCTAACTTAAAGGCGTTAAAGAAAAGTACTTGTTGGGAGATAACCCAAGAGTTTTCTTGAGTCTTGGAAGTTAATACTTCAGTAATAACCTCTCCTTATCCTTTTTGTTTGATTTTTGTGCCAAGAATGACCTCTGATGATAGGGAAGTAAGATTTGGGAAGTTGCTATCCCGAAATAGATATCTGTCCTCCACCATAAAAATTCGTGAGGAGTCTCTATATGTCAGATTGAGCTGAAAATTTACGAATAAATCCTCTAGTATGTTGCATAACTTTCATTAGTTCAACACTTGTTGATTTGAGCAACACAAGGTATTCGAAAAAAATCGGTTTCTACATGTTGGTCTGTTTCGACAGATTTCTGCCATTATTTGCATTTGCTTTTTATTGATTCCCTTTTGAGTTATATTTTGGGAAATTGAGATTTTTTAAGGAGTTGTAACAGTAGCTTGTGTTTTTAGTTAAAAGTTTTGCTGTTCCAAAGCTAAACCCAAAGGTCTATTATCTTTTGAATACACTAATGTTGCTAATGAAGATTGTGTGAAATTTTGTATGAAGGAAAATTTTTAGGTGTAGAGAGAGAATGATGTAATAAGATGAAGAATGGAAAAAATCTCAAGCTTTGGGATGCCACCCCGGTGTCACCCCAAGAAATATCCAATAGGCACAAGCGTCAAAGCTTGGGGATTCCCAATGCATCCCCTTCTTCATCAATAAAAAGCTTAGGTCTTTCTAGACACTTCGTTTTTATTGTTTCATGCAATGTTGTGCTGTTCTTGGAGCGTCTTAGTTTTTGTTTTCTTTGCTTAGTTTGTTTAGTTTGCTTGAATAAAGTAGTTTGGACCCCCGTTCTCGCTGTGTTGTTTCAAATAAGTCAATTGGTGTTGGAAAGGAGTAGAAAGTTCTTTCTTGATAGGGCAATAGGAGCTTTCTTTGACTATGAATTAGACTTTAGCACGTCATGCTAGGTGTTGTTTTGACCTTATGCTTAGTGATTATTGTTGTAGCATGACTTGTTCCAAACAATTGGGATTTCTTAGTGTGCCTTGAAAGAATCATGCGTTGTTTTAGCATACAAAAGCATAGTATTATGGTATTCTCCTTTGATGCTTTGTTTGGGTTGACTTGGCACATGCTCACACCATGATATGACTATGAACAAGTCACCATAGCCTCTATGATCATTTAGTCCTTGACTTGTAGTACCACTCTATTAGTAATGTTTTGTCGCTCTACATGATTATGGCCATCATTGCTCTCTTAGTTGGTTGCTCCCAGTCTTTTGCTAGCCTCCACTTGTATGAGTAAGCTCTACTCATGCTTCCAACTCCCAAGAAACCAAGTTATTTCAAAGTGTCCACTATAAATTCCTATGCATGGTGTGTTACACCATTCCAAGTATATTCTTGTTTTCATCTATCTTCCAATTAAAAAGTATTTTGTTATGTGAAAACTTAGTGATTAAAGTTCTCACGAACTTGATGGCACACTTTATATTCCTTGCCCCTAATAAACTTGAACCATTGTGTCATATATGTTGTATATGCTTGCACTTATTTGTTGGAATTAGCAGAACCATGTTTTCATGGGGAATGTTGTCAACATTGCACTTGTACCTTGTACATAGTTGATATCATGCTCTTTTGTCTATGGATGTCGCCGGTGTGAAATAAAAAGGGAGCTTGTAAGTCCATGGAGTAATGTATTTTGTTTTAGAGAAATGCCTGGGCCGGTATCCTAAGCCATGCCTAATCATGGTGGAAACTTGCAGCATCACCATAATGAGCAATCTGTGAAGAATCCTCAATAAAAACCTATGCAAATAGCAAATAAAAAGATCGCTGATATGCTCATTGTCTGCTTGCCTTGTCATTTTGGTTATGGGATAGCTCCTGTACCATGTTCAAGGGGTACCCCGTTGGCGGTTCTCTATGATACACATGTACTTACTATGACAAGAACTTACAGGTGACCAAAGTTGAGTAGAATGAGGTGCGGCCCTTGTATTCAAGGGACATGAGATTGACAACTTATATTTTGTCAAGCATATACTCCATAGTTCATTCACTTTAACCTTAATCACTTCAAGATGCTTATGATAGGGGCAATGAGGGTTGAAAGCTAACAAGTACCATAATTTTTGGAAGCTCTTTTTGAAACTTGAAATCCCTGCTTCCCTTTATGAAGGGCCTTTCTTCCACTATTATATTAAGTCTCCACCTTCTACCTTTAGGCACTAGTTAAGAGAGCATAGTTGCTATTCTATGTGCAGTGTCCCAAAACTTATTGATTGATGCATATTGTGATATTGCTTGTTCTTGTGCTATTTGTATCTAGTCACTCTTATGAACTTTTAAGGTGTCCTATGCATCTATTTGCTACTCTATGAGGGACAAGCTGATTGCCACTATGCCATATTTTCTGTATGTGAAATAAACAAACGTTTTTCAATGCATGTTATTCATGATCTTTGTTTGTAGCCTTTCATGTTGCATGCATAGTTACTTTGTCTTACTGTTAGAACTCCATCTTTCATGCACATGTTTAGAGTTCTTTGATCCCAGCTTTCAATGCTTGCAAATTGTTTGATCTTGGTTTTCATGGTGCATGTCACCTCAAAAATTATTATTTTTATCACTTACCTACTCGAGGCGAGCAGGAGTTAAGCTTGGGGATGCTTGATACGTCGGAAACGTATCTATAATTTTTGATGTTCCATGCTTGTTTAGTATCTACTTTGCTTTGCTTTGTCCACACTTTGAGGTGCTTTTCATATGTTTTCTGGTACTAACCTATTAACAAGTTGCCACAGTGCCAGTTGCCTGTTTTCTGCTGTTTTTGGTTCCAGAAAAGCTAGTAAGGAAATATTCTCGGAATTAGACGGGACAAAATCCAAAGTCAATATTTCACCAAGGAGAACACGGAGTCCAGAGGAGAGACGGAGGGGCGCCACAGGGTGGCCACACCCCCATGCGCGGCCTAGGGTGGGCCCGCGCCTGGGTAGGGTCTGTGCCCCTGGCCACCTCTCCCAGCTTTGCCTCTTCGCCTATAAGAAGCCCCCGAGTAAACCCTAAGTAACCGATCAATATTCCACGAAACTGTCTGTATCCGGCGCCACCATCGTCCCTAGATCAGGGGGGAT
This sequence comes from Avena longiglumis, assembly GCA_030063025.1. Classification (NCBI taxonomy): domain Eukaryota; kingdom Viridiplantae; phylum Streptophyta; class Magnoliopsida; order Poales; family Poaceae; genus Avena; species Avena longiglumis. The sequence continues at coordinate 444,163,540 of CP125976.1, forward strand.
ATGAAGCTCTTCTCGGCACCCTGCAAGAGGGGAGTTTATCCCGGAGGACTTCTTCATCATGCCAGCCTCTGGTATGAAGCGTGAGTAGTTCCACCTTGGACTACGGGTCCATGTAGTAGCTAGATGGTTGTATATCCTCCTTGTGCTTTCATGTCTAGATCTTGTGAGCTCCTTTCATGATCAAGATCTCATCTATTTGTAATAATGCATGTTGTGTTTGCGGGGATCTGATGGATATTGAGATTACTATGCTAGATTGATTAATGGTTTTGTATTATTGATTCTATCATGTATGTGTTGTTTGCGATCTTGCATGCTCTCCGTTGTTAGCAGCTATCTTGGCCACGTAGTTGCTAGTGACTCCAAGAGGGGGTATTTATGCTTGATAGTGGGTTGATGCCTCTACTTAATCAAGGGAAGTGACAGAAATCTCTATGGTTGTAGATGTGCTGTTGCCACTAGGGAGAAAACAACGGTCTCTTTTTTATGGAACAAGTGGATTGTTTACCTTACACAGTTTGCTTAAAGCATTTGTCTGTTGCTTGCAATTTAATACTGGAGGGGGTTCGGATGATAACCTGAAGGTGGACTTCTAGTCATAGATGAAGTTGGATGGCGGTTTATGTATATTGTTGTATTGCCCAGTCAAATCTCATAGGATCTTTATGTCTAGTATTGCATTGTTATGCCTTACTCAGTCCTGTCAATTGCCCTGCTGTAATTTGTTTACCCAGCATGCCATGTTTGTTTATCTAAGGAGAACACCTCTAGTGAACTATGGACCCCGGTCCAATCTTTAGCATTGATACATCTTCCATTGTTACTGTTTACTTGCTGCAAACCACTTTTACCTTCCACACCATACAGTTAATCCTTTGTTACAGCAACCGGTGAGATTGACAACCTCACTGTTAGTTGGGGCAAAGTTTTGAGTTTGTGTTGTGCAGGTTTCCACGTTGCTTGCAACACCTTTGGGACGTTTCCTTCCTCCTACTAGATTGATAACCTTGGTTTATTATTGAGGGGAAACTTGTTGCTGTACCGCATCATACCTTCCTATTGGGGTCTCCTAACGAAGTGCTGCTGCACGCATCAGGGGCTTCGCCACTGACTTCAACTCCCTCGTGAGGCATGCCGAGGACATGAAGACCCGTGGCATATCAAAGAACGTCCACGCCTTCAGAGCCAAGCACCATGCACTCGGTTTTCACCTCCGCAACCTCTAGAAGATGGCCATCGAGGAGGGTCGCATGCCCTCGATCAAGCCCAAGGCGCCCAAGGTCAAGGGACTAGGCAACAATAAGTGGAGGAAGCACCAGAGGGAGGAGGCGGAGTCCCTCCTAACGAAGGACATGAGGGGCCACTGATCTTGTGCTGATGCTACTGCTGTAAAGAAGCTTCTTTTGTTTTGTTGTCTCTGTTGAACTTGTCCGCTGCTGCTGAGCATCCTATTTGTCGAACCTTGTTTAAGTACCTTACTATTTAATCCTATATTAGCTGCTTTATCTACATATGCTCTGTTTATCTACATATTTATGGTGCTGGTTAGATTTGTTGCTCTAGATTTGCTACTAGATTGGGAAAATACGAGGGCCAAAAGGAACCATGAATGAAGAGAGAAGCTGCTCTAGATTCGCTGCCTTTTTGGGCAAAAATTAACACAACTGTTAGAGACATAAAGGGGAAAAGACGCTCTTAAAAAGGCCAATCATAAAAATAACAAAAAAGTAATCTTCCAATTTAGGTGACAGGGCGCACATAACTATCGCGCCCCACATGGTCCCACACCACATCCCCCAAAATGCGTTCCAACAAGCCGGCCCCACGCAGTCCAAGATGAGGGGGTCCTACTATGAGACTCGACTGAACATGGACCCACTTATCAGCTTGTAATGGGGGGTCCTACTTGTCAGCACGTAACAGCGAGGGTCCACTACGGGACCCACCTGAATGCGGACCCACTTTTCAGCATGTAACGACGAGGGTCCACTAACGGGACCCGATGGAGAGCGAGTTTCAGACCGATGCGAGAGTTTTGCACAAGGAGCTGGGTAAAAGTGAGGAAAAGTTAAGAGGCTGGGGAAAAGTGAGTATAGATAACGAACCAGGGGCACAAAAATAGAAATCCCTATCTTTTTTATTGAAATATTCTTCTTATTGGTATCGGTTTCGATCATGATTTAATTTACATACTATCCACAAATTGAAGAGACTGTACTAACGATGCCTAAGCTAAAAACGATTCACGTGGAGTTTGCTGAATTTCTTGCTCAACAAGTGCTAAAAGACGAGGAGAGTTCCACGGTGAACCCTTTTGAGAGCAAGTATGCCAAACATTGTTATACTATAGTTGAGTAATGCTAGGGTTCTTAATAATACTTGCCATGCCTTGCTAGCTATGTCAATGCTAGTGTAGTGTACATTGATTTTTGGTATGTAGTGTAGTGTACATTGATTTGTGTGAAATATTCTGAAATTTGTGGTATCTATGTCAGGGTCTTTCTTAAGACTTCTCTTGATAATAAATGTAATATTTGTATTCTAGTTGCATTCCGAATTATTCCGTACCATCCGGATATTATGGCTGCTGGTAAACAGTAGCCAAAAGCTGCCTAATACATGTATGAATCACTAGAGGTGGTTTCTTAAAAATGTCGTCTCGGTGCAAAGTGAACCTAGAGACTGTCGGGAAAAAAGGCCGACTCCCCCTCGGAAACTCTAAGAGTCAGCTGCAGGTTAACTCCATCTCAGATTGTAGAGGCGGCTTCTATAAGAACCAGTCTCAATGAGGAAATTTATTAGAGACAAATGAAACAAGAAGCCGTCTCAGGTTTGAAACTTATGGAGGCGGCTCATAATAATAGCCGACTCAGGTCTCCTAATGATTGGAGACTGTCCATACTAGGGACTGTCTGAGGTTGTGGAGTTTTTGCAAGCGGTCCTGAATAATGGCCGCCTCCAACTAGTAGATCTTAGAGGCGTTTCCCTTTTTACACCATCTGAGGACTCATATCTTAGAGCCGCAAAGAAAATCCGGCTCAGGTGGTGTGCTCTTAAAAGCTATGTGCTTGAGCTGGAATGAGAAACCATTTGAGGCCTATGGGAAATTGACGTCTCTAAGTAGTGAGTTTGTACTAGTAATTTGCATGATTCGGCCTTATCTCCGACATTATGTACTTGCTCCCGGTCATATTTTGGGGCCCCCAGATTAATCCTCTGAGAATCCTAGTTATGCATATCGCCATGACCCCTTAATCAGTCTATCATGGCACATAATCAACAAGTATTAAAGTAAACATCCATTACTTAAGCGGATACAAGTCATACCTTAATACCATTATGGCTACAAGTCATACCTTAATCAGTCTATCAGTGGAACTTTAGTACAACGTCGAGACCAAGCCATTCCTTAACCTACAGTCAGCTGACTAGGAGAACGCCCTAGCCTACATAGTCATCAAAGCCACCTTCTTCTTCACTTTCTTCTCGAATCTGGCCAAGTTAATAGCCAGAGACAATGCCAGTGTCTAGTGAGTACTTTGAATGTACTCGTAAACCACCTTAAGATAATGGTAATAATACGATATGCATTATGGTTGTGGTGGTAGGAGGGTTCCAAGAGAGGTTCTTTTCTAAAATAGTTCCTCTTGTAGATATAGCATCTCTATATCTTTCTTGATAACTTTTGTAAAACATTTTGAAGTCATTTGAAAAGTTTACAAATTACCAGGATTGGGTCACCCATTTTGACTTCATTCCAGTCATTTCATGAACAAATCCTTTCCTTCCTTTTCGACCATTCCATGGTCAAAACATTTCCAAAGCATTTTCTTTTTCGGAATCCTTTTTGAAAACAAAACCAACACCTCTCTATAGTAGTTTGTCCAACCGTCCATAACCGTGGACACGACTATTCGAATAGATTTATGCTCTGTAGAGGTTGTACACTTTACCCACAAGATTAGATAGATCTGTCGTGAACAACCATGGATCGTCATACAATAGTATGCGGGTATGGATAATCAAACAAGACCTTCGAAACTCCCACTCTAGTATAAGAGCCTACCCTATGAGTTGCTTCCCCTCAACCATGACGTCGGGTACCGAGGACCAACCAGAGCGCCTTTTCCACTGCACAAAGTGTGCTCTTTTAATGATGTGATAATGATGTGCTAAGAAAATCTTGAGAAATTATCATTTTCATAGAATGTAATGCATAAACTTTCATATGGAAAAAATTATACACCTTTGAATTCTTTGAATCGCACTTAGGACATGATAATGGTATGCTAATAAAATCCTGATCATTTATCATTTCCATGGAGTAAAATATAATGCAAAAATTATACACCTTTGAACACTTCCCCTTCATATTATATTCAAAATCATTTGTTTATGGAGTTAAAGCATTAGTGGAAAACTCGTTATTTTTCATGGATAGAGGGTGCCTCCCGACTGATACAGGGGTTATCCTGTCCGCTAGATCACAGAGGTTCAATCGGAGGATCAACGGTTGGTGGGTACGATCCGCGTGACAACTGTCTTGACCAAGCAGAGCGTAGCAGCCAAGATGAGCATAGGTGTGAGAGTTTATAACTAAGAGAGAGGGGAAAACTGAGTAGAACTTAAAAACCAAGGTTAAAACCGAGTACAACTTAAAAACCAAGGGCAAAACTGACAAGGGGTTCAAATAGAAAACAGCAAGAGATTTAAAAAATGGAAAATGCTTCTTTTATACAATAAAATACATATTGGCATCTATCAAACTATTTGCAATTCAAATTAGTTTGACAATTATTGCCTCATTCAGACAAATTATGTTTTGGGGAGGGATGTTTTGGGAAGAGGATTGAGTAGAAATCCATGAACCTTCATAGATTGTAGGTGATTTGAGAAGTGGTGATTTAGGTTAAAACTTGATTTATAAACATTTCTTATGGTGGCAGGTCACATAATAAGACTCCCTGAGTATATGCCACTATGTTTTGATATTTTTGAATTTGTTGTGCATAAAATGACTCAATTAGCTAGCTAAAACGCATTCTTTGACTCTCAATTGACTATCCATCGGAGGGTAAAAGTGAGTATATTGCACACGTCAGTGTTAGTACTGTAGGGCAAAACTGAGTACAACCAAACTGCCAGTGCTACACTCGAGGGTATAACTGAGCACAACTAAGTGGCCAAGGTTAGACATGAGGGGGGAAACGTGACACACAATATGTGTGTCGTGATGCCTGAGGCGATGGCAGCGATGTGGCGTGCAGTGCGATGGCGTCTGTGATTACCCGATGCAAGGTGGTGCAACAAAACGTCTCCTTCCTTCACCTTTATATAGGCATCCTCACTCTCACTCATCACTCGCTCACTCACTCACGCAACCATCTCCACTATCCCATCACCTTCTGCTAACCCCCAAGAAAACCCCAACCATGTCGGTGATGGAGAAGAACGGCACGGTGGACATCTTCCCCTCCAATGCGGCCGACGAGGAGGCCCCCGTCCCCGTATAGGCCCCCGTCGAAGCATTTAAGGTAGCCGCCATCCCCGTCCAGACCCCCATCCCCGCTTTCGTCGTAGCCGCCGGCAAGGAGGCCCCCGCCGTTCTCCTGCAGACCCCACACGGTTGGGACCCCTACGGGGACAACGATTACATCAGGCCGGAGAACCCCTTCGACACCATCTTAGCCGACTCATGGTCGGAGGTAACTAGGGTTTTATCCCCTTCCTTTATTCTTCCCCCATTCCCATCGTTGGATGCTAGATCGTGTGTTATTAGGGCTCGGCTGTTCTTATTTTCAATCGTTGGATGCTAGGTATTTTTACAGTAGCTAATCCTCTTGTGTTAGATCTTGTATTTTGATAAATGCCCCTAGTTGTGAGCAGTACTAGCACCGATTTGTAGTTGGGATCAGTAATAGCACTGATCTGTAGTTGGGATCAGTACTAGCACCGATCTGTAGTTGGGATCAGTATTCGATTTGGTTTGAGATTTGGAGATTGAGGAATAATCAAGGGATCTCAATTGATTAATTTATGCAAGTAATCAATCCCGATAATCATGGTATCTCAATCATGTCCTTATTGCATGCTACTATTTTTTGTAATAGGTGGATAACAGTGATGTCTGCAGCGATGATGAGTCCACGGACACCAAGACTCGTCAGGTGCTGAGGAAGCTAAAGTCCGGCCAATTCAACTGATTCTTCGCCGGCGATGTCTATAGGTGTCCCTTTTGCACCAGGGGCCTCGCCACCGACTTCAACTCCCTCGTGAGGCATGCCGAGGATGTGAATACATGCGACCTATCAAAGAACGTCCACGCCTTCAGAGCCAAGAACCAGGCGCTTGATTTTCACCTCTGCAACATCTAGAAGGTGGGCATCGAGGAGGTTCACATGCCCCTATCAAGCCCAAGGCGCCCAAGGTCAAGGGACTGGCAGCAAGAAGTGGAGGAAGCGCCAGAGGGAGGAGGCGGAGGCCCTCCTAGCGGAGGCCATGAGGGGCCACTGATCTTGTGCTGCTGCTGTTGTAAAGCAGCTTCTTTTATTTTGTTGTCTGTGTTGAACTTGTAAGTTGTTGCTGCTGAGCAGCCTAATTGTCGAACCTTGTTTAAGTATCGTACTATATAATCCTATATTAGCTTCTTTATCTACATCTGCTCTGTTTATCTATATATTTATGGTGCTGGTTAGATTTGCTGCCAAATTGGAAAAATACAAGGGCCAAAAGCAACCATGAATGAAGAGAGAAGCTGCTCTAGATTCGCTGCATTTTTGGGCAAAAATAACAACTGTTAGCGACATAAAGGGGAAAAGGCGCTCTTAAAAAGGCCAATCGTAAAAATAATAAAAAAGAAATCTTCGAATTTAGGCAACAGGGCGCACGTAGCTACCAAACACGCCCCATATGGTACCACACCACATCCCCCAAAACGTGTTCCCAACAAGCCGACCCCATGCAGTCCAATATGGGGGGTCCTAATACGTGACCTGACTGAACGTGGCCCCACATGCCATCATGTAATGGGGGTCCTACTTGTCAGCACGTAACGGCGAGGGTCCACTACGGGACCCACCTGAATGTGGCCCCACTTGTCAGCATGTAATGGCAAGGGTCCACTAACGGGACCCGATGGAGAGCGAGTTTCAGACCTATGTGAGAGTTTCGTACAAGGAGCTAGGCAAAAGTGAGGAAAAGTTAAACAGACGGGGAAAGGTGAGTATAGCTAACAAACCAGGGGCACGGAAATAGAAATCCCTTAAGATTTAGAGATGCCCAATTACTACCTAACAAAGGGTTTTAATACAAAGTCCAAGTTCTGTATGATACCAATATACAAAATTAAAACCATCTTGAATTAACAAAGCCAACAAAAGTGGTTTCACTATTTTATCAATTTTCTTTAATTAGTTAGGTATTTTCTAGTGAAATAAACCCTAGTTTTACAGAATAAATCACTAGAAATTATCTGTAGCTCAAATAAATTTGTCCTCAGAGATTGTTGTGGGTATTTGAGTTTATGATTTTTGAGAGTTGGATTTACTCCAAAATAATTACCAGAATGTCCTTGGTAAAATCCCAAAGTCAGTTATGCAAACATTTTGTATTTTTCACTAAATTTATTTAACAGGTTACTTGATATTAGTCCAAGTACACAAGGTAGTTATTTTAAATACCTTTCTATAGAAATTGGTTCACCAATTTAGGAGCTTCAGAACTTTTATTATGATTTAACTAGTGAAACAATCCTAGATAGAAGGGTTTAATTCACTATAAATAATTAATGGATCAATAGATCTTAAACTCCTAGGTTTTACTAGGTATTGTAGTGAAAGATAACTGAGCCTGGGAATCTCCTCAAAATGTGTTAGAGATAAACCTAGAGAATTTTTCTAACTCAGACATGTGCTGATTTTGTTATTTTTATTACAGCAGAACCATTGGTTATTTTAGCAAGGGACTAAGATGACATGATAGGTATCTTGGAAACCTACCAGAACAATGTTGTTTCAATTTATTTAGAGCCATAAACTCCCTTAAGTAATTATTTAGTGATTATGACACTTTCTTGTATTTTAATTGCCAAAAATGATATTATTACTATTTTGGGTGGGTTTTTGGTACTGCATGTTTGAGATGACATACAAGTACATACAGAAGATAAGGTATTGGCATTTTGGTGTATTTTTCATTTTTTTGGATTTAAACCTAACAAATAAATACATATCTAGGCAAAAAGGAAAAGAGTATTAAAATAAAAAACAGAGCACTGCACCAGATCTGAGCGGCTGTGGGCCGCTGAGTACTGTCGGCCCATTCGCGCATCACCACGGGCAGGAGGTGTAGCATTTGAAAGGTCCAGGCGGTGCCCAACCGTCAGTCATAGAGAGGGGTGAAGGGGTGCCGATGAATCTCGGCTGCCAGATTTAAAGGGGAATCGATGGTGAGGGACCATCGTCTACCACTCACCATGGGGATAGACGAGGAAACCCTAGCTAGGTTTCCTGGTGGCGCAGGGGGCTCACCTGAGAGCGGGGAAGACGTCGAGGAGGTGTGGGGGCCTCACGGTTGCTAGAAACGAGTCGGGAAAGGGGCGGAAGAAGGTACCTTGGAATTGGAGACCGACTCACGTGCGGGTGGAAGAGGTGACCGCCACAGTAGCTTGCTAAAGCTCCTGCCTCCGGTTTCTCTAAATAAAAATAAATAGGTATCATATGGGGGATGATGAGGGGATCTTGTTAGAATAGAAATGAGAGGGAAATGGTTAGTGTCGAGATTATACATGTAGGGTTCGCAACATAGAATACAAAAAAATTCCTACGATGGGAACAACTATGTAACAAGATCTATCTACTAGATACAAGCAACAGGCGGATATATATCCGTAGAGAACATGCCCTTGAAGACCGAAAAAGCTTAACGAGGTTGTACTCGTGGATGATGTAGACGAACACTTGCCGATCTCAAGATCGATAAGAAGTCCTAGCGCCGCAAATCAGCGGCGCATCCGTGATCGCACACACGTTCGAGACACCGAGTAACATCCGCCTCCTCGCTCCAGCGATGCAGCGGAATCAACAAATATTTCTTGCCGAAAAGCCACTAGGAACATGTATCTTGCTAGTCCGAGACCATGGGGAATAAACTAGAGGGGGAGAGAGATCCTTCACGAGGAGGTGTGAGTGTGAGAGAAGGAGAGAGGGGCTTTATATAGGAGGGAGAGGGTACCCCAAGGGGGTGGCCGGCGCATGGGGGCTTCCCCTCCCCTCCTCCATTCATGTGGGTGGAGCTCCCACTCACAAAATAGTCCCTTCATTTCTCCACTCAAAGTCTCACTCAAAATTCCCATTAAATTTCCACCAAATTTAATGCAATCTCTCTTTAAATAAAACTCCTTTCATTTATTTAGAATTTTTCAATTCCCTTAATGTACAAACATTCACATATAACCCCTTGCTATTATTTCATTTCACATGCAGAAATTCAGCAATTTCACCCAAAACGATTCCGGTGTCTAGTGAAATAAATTCCTACGCTTTGTTAATCTTTTCAGCATGAAACTATTTGTTCCAAATGGTGTCAGTGTATCTTAAGTGTGTCACCATACTGTTCACGAATAATGCGAACATGATCGAGACCCTTCTCGGATCAATAATCAGAAGCGGGACCTGGAGATCCATATTGACTCCCACACATTCAACGATGACTTTCTTGTGATTGTGAGAACCTTTTACGCTTGAACCTTAATCCCTTTGTCTCGTGATATATTACATGTCCGAAATTCGATCATCGGTATCTTCATACCTAGTTTTATCTTGTTATTGACATGTACTCTTTTCTCGTTCCCGTGATATAACATTCTAGTGATCAAATCACTTGCTTGCAAGATAACCAATGTGATATCACCAAGAGGGCCTAGAGTATATCTATCTTTCATTGGGATGAAAAAATTCCACTCTTGATCCATGGGCCTCAACATAATACTTTAGTAGCACTAAACCTATCTTTATAATCACCCTGTTACGGTGTGATGTTTGATGTTATCAAGATACTCTTCCAGTGTTAGTGATTGACATGATCTCATGGTCTAAGGATTAGGATTACTTCGGTGATGTTATATCAATATAAACTCAATGACTTTGATCGTAATGCTATACTTCGGATGAACGTTCATCACACCATTCCAATAATGTTGTGACCTCATTATTAATAACATCCAATGTCCATGATCAGGAAACCTTGATCATCTTGTTAATCAACGAGCTAGTTTATAAGAGAGGCATAACTAGGAACTTTTTGTCTGTTTATTAAACACACATGTATTAACGTTTCCGTTTTAATACAATTATAGCATGCAAAATAAACATCTATCATATACTTGAAATATACATAATAACCATTTTATTATTGCCTCTCATGAAATATTCCCTCCAGTCTCCCACTTGCACTAGAGACAATAATCTAGTTACATAGTGATAAATCTAACACCCATGGAGTTCTGGTGTTGATCATGTTTTTCTCTAGGGAGAGTTTTAGTCAACGGATCTGCTACATTGAGATCTGTGTGTACTTTAAAAATCTTTATATCTCCATCCTTGACATGCTCACGGATGGAGTGAAACCGGCGCTTAATATGCTTGTATTTCTTGTTAGACTTTGGTTCTTTGGCATTGGCTATGGCTCCATTGTTGTCACAATAGATCACCATTGAGTCCAATGCGCTCGCAACCACACCTAGTTCTGTTATGAATTCCTTCATCCAAACTGCTTCCTGAGCCACTTCCGAAGCAGCAACATATTTGGCCTTCGTTGTTGATCCCGCTAGCACGGGTTGTTTGGAACTCCTCCAACTAACTGATCCACCATTCATGAGAAATACGTATCCGGATTGAGACTTAGAGTCATCCGGATCGGTGTCAAAGCTAGCATCGACATAACACTTAGCGACGATCTCTTCTTCACCTCCGTACACGAGAAACATATCCTTAGTTCTTCTCAAGTACTTAAGGATATTCTTGACCACTATCTAGTGTTCCGATCCTGGATCAGATTGGCATCTACTAGTTAAACTAATAACATGTGCCACATCCGGTCTTGTACATAGCATGGCGTACATTATAGAGCCTATGGCTGAAGCATAGGGGACTTTGTCCATTATCTCTCTTTCTTCCGCCGTAGCCGGACTTTGAGTCTTACTCAATGTCTTGCCTTGAAACATAGTTAAGAACCCTTTCTCACTTCCGTCCATTTTAAATTTCTTTAAAATCTTATCAAGGTATGTACTTTCCGATAGCCCTATTAGGCGCCTAGATCTATCCCCATAGATATTTATTCCTAATATGTATGACACTTCACCTAGGTCCTTCATTGAAAATTTGCTATTTAGATAACTTTTAACACTGTTTAAAAGATCTATATCATTTTCGATCAGCAATATGTCATCCACATATAATATCAGAAATGCCACATCGCTCCCACTCACTTTATTGTAAATACAAGTCTCTCCATAAGTTTGGATAAATCCAAACTCTTTGTTCACCTCATCAAAGCGAAGATTCCAAATCTGGGATGCTTGCTTCAGTCCATAGATGGATCGCTGAAGCTTGCATACCTTGTCAGCATCCTTAGGATCGACAAAACCCTTTGGTTGTACCATGTACAACTCTTCTTCAATGTTGCCATTGAGGAATGTAGTTTTGACATCCATTTGCCATATCTCATAGTCAAAATATGCAGCAATTGCTAACATAATCCTAACTGACTTTAGTATCGCTACGGGAGAGAATGTCTCATCGTAGTCAACTCCTTGAATTTGTCGAAACCCTTTTGCGACAAGTCCACCAAGGTCCAAACCTGGTTTTCGTACATGGATTCCATCTCGGATTTCATGGCTTCTAGCCATTTGTTGGAATCCGGGCTCATCATTGCTTCTTCATACATCGCAGGGTCATCAATTTCATCGACCATGAAATTCATAACAAGATTTACGTACAGCTCGGGAGCTGCACGCGTCCTGCTAGACCTGCGAGGTTCGGTAGTATTCTCTTTTGAAGCTTCATGATCGTTATCATTAGTTCCCTCTTTATTTGGGTGAAGTCAACTCCGGAACGGCTTCAGGCGTTGCACTACTTGCCATATTATGAAGAGAAGGTTCTACAATCTCTTCGAGTTCTACCTTCCGACTACACACACCTTTCACGAGAAACTCTTTCTCTAGAAAGGATCCATTCTTGGCAATGAAAACCTTGCCCTCATATCTGTGATAAAAGGAATACCCAATAGTTTCCTTAGGGTATCCTATGAAGATGCATTTTTCCGCTTTCGGTTCGAGTTTATCCGGTTGAAGTTTCTTCACATAAACATCGCATCCCCAAACTTTAAGGAATGACAACTTAAATTTATTTCCAAACCACAATTCATACGGTGTCTTTTCAAAAGATTTAGATGGTGCCCGATTTAAAGTGAATGCAATAGTTTCTAGTGCATAACCCCAAAATGACAGTGGCAAGTTCGTCAGATATATCCTAGATCGAACCATATCTAGTAAAGTACGATTACGATGTTCCGACACACCATTTCACTGTGTTTTTCCGACATGTGTGAGTTGTGAAACTATTCCACACTCTTTCATATGTGTGCTAAACTCATAACTTAGATACTCACCTCCACGGTCGGACCATAGAAATTTTATCTTTATATTACGATGATTTTCCACTTCATTCTGAAATTCCTAGAATTTCTCAAAGGTTTCAGACTTGTGTTTCATCAAGTAGATATAACCGTATCTACTCAAATCATTCATGAAAGTAACAAAATAATGATATCCATCTCACGCCAACACACTCATTGGACCACACACATCAGAGTGTATGATTTCCAATAAATCCGTCGCCCGTTCCATTGAACCGAAAAACACCGTTCTAGTCATCTTTCCCATAAGGCATGGCTCACATGTATCAAATGATTCGAAATCAAGTGATTCCAAAAGTCCATCCGAATGGAGCTTCTTCATGTGTTTAACGCCAATATGACCTAGACGGCAGTGCCACATATATGTGGATATATCATCATTAAGTTTAATCCTTTTAGCATCAACATTATGAATATGTGTAACACTATTATCGAGATCCAACAGAAATAAACCATTCATCATCGGTGCATGACCATAAAAGATATCATTCATATAAATCGAAAAACCATTGTTCTCGGATTTAAATGAATAACCACTGCACATCAAACATGATCCGGATACAATGTTCATGCTCAGTGCAGGCACCAAATAACAATTATTCAAGTTTATAACTAATCCCGATGGTAAGTGGAGAGGTAGCGTTCCGACGGATATCACATCAATGCTTGATCCGTTGCCGACACACATATTGACCTCACCCCTTGCTAGCGCTCGCTTGTTCTGTAGCCCCTGATGAAGGGAATATGCCCGAGAGGCAATAATAAAGTGGTTATTATCGTATTCCTTATTTATGATAAATGTTTATTTTGCATGCTATAATTGTATTAATACGGAAACGTTAATACATTGTGTTTAATAAACAAATAGAAAGTTCCTAGTTATGCCTCTCTCATAAACTAGCTCATTGATTAACAAGATGATCAAGGTTTCCTGATCATAGACATTGGATGTTGTTAATAATGAGGTCAAAACATTAGTGTAATGGTGTAATGAACATTCATCTGAAGTATAGCATTACGATCAAAGTCATTGAGTTTATATTGCTATAACAACTTACGAAGTAATCCTAATCCTTAGACCATGAGATCATGTCAATCACTAACACCGGAAGAGTTTCTTGATAACATCAAACGTCACACCGTAACAGGGTGATTATAAAGATGGGTTCGGAACTATTAAAGTGTTACGTTGATGCCGATGGATCAAGAGTGGAATTTGTTCATCCCGATGACGGATAGATATGCTCTGGGCCCTCTCGGTGATATCACATTGATTAGCTTGCAAGCAAGTGATTTGATCATAGAATGTTATATCACGGGAACGAGAAAAGAGTGCATGTCAGTAACAAGATCAAACTAGGTATGGAGATACCGATGATCGAATCTCAGACATGTAATATATCACGAAACAAAGGGATTAAGATACTAGCGTAAAAGGTTTCGACGATCACAAGAAAGTCATCGTTGAATGTGTGGGAGTCAGTAAGGGTCTTCAGATCCCGCTTCTAATTATTGATCCGAGAGGGGTCTCGATCATGTCCGCAATATTCGCGAACCGTAGGGTGACACACTTAAGATACACCGACATCCATTTGGAGCAAAAGTTTCATGCCGGAAAGAAATAACAAGCGCAGGAATTTATTTCACTAGATACCGAAACGGGTTTTCGGGTGAAATTTCAAAAAGTGTTTCTGCATGTGAAATGAAATAGTAGCAAGGGGTTATATGTGAATGTTTGTCATTAAAGTAATTGACAAAATTCTGAATAAATAAAAGGAGTTTTATTTAATGAGAGTTTGCATTAAATTTGGTGGAAATTTAAAGAGAATTTGACTGGGTTTTTGAGTGGAGGGAATTGAAAGGCATTTGAGTGAGTGGAGTGTCCACCCACATGAATGTGGAAGAGGTGGGGGCAGACCCCATGTCTGGGCGCCATGCCCCTTGGGTGCCCCCCTCTCCCCTATAAAAATCCCCCCTCTCATCCTCTCAAAGTACACCTCCTCGTGAAGGATCTCCCCCTCTAGTATTTATCCCCCATGGTCTCGGACTAGCGAGATACATGTTCCCGGTGGCTTTTCGGCAAGAAAGAGTTGTGCTTCCGCTGCATCGCTGGAGCGAGGAGGCGGAGGTTGCTCGGTGCCTCGTACGTGTGTGCGAGCACGGATGCGCTTCTGTTTTGCAGCGCTAGGACTTCCTCTCGATCTTGAGATCGGCAAGAGATCGTCTACATCAACCACGAGTTTGAACTCATTAAGCTTTGTCGGTCTTCAAGGATATGTTTTCTACGGATATACATCCGCTCGTTGCTTGTATCTAGTAGATAGATCTTGGTACATAGTTGTTCCCATCGTAGGAAGATTTTTGTTTTCTATGCTGCGAACCCTTCAGTGGTATCAGAGCCGGATCTATGCGTAGATGCTTTGCATGGGTAGTACACATATGATTATGTGGGCGATGATGATAATTTTATTGCTTCTTAGTTGTACTTTGGATATTGGTGGCATAGTGGGATGAAGCGGCCCGGACAAACTTTACATGTCCTCGCACATGAGACCTGTTCCACGTTTTGCATAAGTGGCTAGCGGGTGTCTGTCTCTCCTACTATAGTCAATATCTAATTTGCAACGAGTTGTCAACAATTTGGTTATCCTAGTTGTGGTTCATGTTCGTAGGTATGAACGGTTCTATCTTCGAAAGCCCTAAGCCACGTAAAACTTCCAATGGATAAATTAGAGGCGTCTAGTTTAGATTGTTGTTGGGTTAGTGTCATGATATGATGATGTTGTAAGTAGAAATATAAGTCGATACTCTTACAACACACATAACGTGTAAGTTCCATAGACCTTGGCCTTACACATAGAGGTATGATAATGATCATACCACGGTGCACATGATGGAGATCATATGCGGAAACCATATCATTTCACTTACAAAAATGTGATGTTTGATTGCATCTTATATTGCTTGTTTGGCGTTTTATTAGCATAATAAGATGATCCCTCATTTAGATTTCAAGATAAGAATGTGTTCTTCCTTAAGTATGCACCTATTATGTTTCGTCGCTCCAAGACATCACGTGATGATCGGGTGTTCTTGGATCCACAATCATATTTCGGGTGTAAGACAGTTACACACGCGAATACTAAGGTTCTTACTTGGCGAGCCTAACATGTAAAAACATGGCATTGGAACACGAACCAAAAGGTTAAGCATGAGTCATATGGAAGATATGATGCCCATTTGTTGCTCTCCTTTGAAGTTACACCGACTCATGTGATGATCGGACTTGGTGTAGTGGATTTGGTTCATGTAATCACCAAAAAGGCACGGGGGATTTTGTTTTTGAGTGGGAGTTCCTTTCTAATTTGGATTAGTAGAACTCAATTTATCATAAATTAAATAAAAGTGAATTTGCATAATTTTTTGTAGTCATTGGCATTCGTTCACCACCTTATGCATAGTTGTAATTGAGATAATAGAACTATAGAATTCTGGATATATATACTTTACAAATTGGTATCGTATTGTGTTGAGTGTCAATCTAAAGTTTAAAGTACTATTGCAAACTTTTAGCAAACTATGTTTACTCCGTGAAATTTAATAATTGGTATTAAATCGAGAGTAACAATTCCAGTGTTAGTATCTTAAGTATCATGTTTGCCTCCATGATTCTTGATTGTTTTAATATCAAGTTTATCTAGGAGATGAAAGAATTGTTTCAGAAACCATCATGTGTGACAGATATAACGATATCTGAAACAATGTTTTGGTTGCAATATGATAGAGTATAATGTATGTTCTCATATTGGATGAGAATTTACAAAGGTTGGAGATGCTAGACATCTTAATCATCCAAAAGGGTTTTGGAAAGTAACGTTATACTCACGATTCGTCTTTATAAGCTATATTAGCTTGATCATTGTCAACACCCGGATTTTTAATCCCAGATGCCTGTTATGCCATACATCGCATCCTAGGATTACCATTTTTGCGAGACATAACAGAATTGGATACCATAGTGCATCATCCATTACAAACTGTACATAAGTTCTTACACAAATAGGGATCTCATGATCCAGTTCTTAATACAACTTCAAGCAGCGGAATACATAATAATAACGGTAGCGTAGGCCAAGCTCCATCTTCGGGGTCACAGGCAATGCTGACGATGGGAGATGATCCTAGTTGTCATAACCTTCCTGGGGTCCATCCTCCAGGTACTCCTCTTCATAGTCTGGCCACGGGAATAGACAGGGACAAAGCCATGAGTTCTCTTTAAGTACTCGCAAACTAATACTAACAAGTGAAAGGGGTTTTTGGTAATAGGACACTAGGCTCTAGGGTTGTTTTGCAAGAAGCCAGATTTATCTCTACTAAGTTCAGAAACAAGAGAGCTAGTTGAAATTTATACTCCTAAGTGTGAATTTGTATTTCATATCACAACCCTGTTGTGGTCAAGTCAAAGTCTCAATTCATTTCACAAGTCATTTTGAAAAGTCGGCGGGGAACAGATGGCCACTCAGCTGTCCATAACATGGATGCGCTATTCGAATAGTTTGACACTCTGCAGAGATTGTACACTTTCACCACAACATTCGATACATCCGTCAGAATAAATCCTGAATTCACCATACTCGTATTCGGATAATCAATCCTAACCTTTCAATTACGCCCTAGTATAAGCACCTCTCCTGAGTTTGGCCTCCCAACCATGACCAACTGTCATCTTGGGTCTTGCATGTGGACAATCTTCATAAGGTAGCCTCAGCTCAGACCTTGGTCGTGAGGGAACTAATACTAAGGTATATAAGTTTCCAGTCAAGCCCTACCCAATTCTCGGGTATTGTGGTTGTACGATAAAATTGGAATGGTATCGCATCCAGACAACCATCAGTTTTTAAAAGGGCTAAGGCTCATGCCTCAACATTTTCATCACCATAAATCATCTGGTGTTCAGAAACACATGTCAAAACATCTCAGTAGAATGATCCATGATTCTAAGCTTTTCATAACCATTTTCACCAAGTATTCCCATCTAATGTTGATCAAGTTTTATGGTTAGCACTAGCACCTACAAGTGGCGGTAAGCACTAATGAGGAGTGGTAAACTAGTGGGGTTTAACTAAGTTTAATCTCATGCCTTAGGATGACATCAAGATTATCTAGCTTAGGCCAAATTTTATGCTCTTTATGCAACCTTCAATTATCCTTATAGTATCTACCATTTATTTCAGTAACTCTAAGTAAGAGCTTTGATAAAGAAATAAAGTATAAAGCTTGCAAGTAAAACTAGGATTGGTTTATCAAGTGGTTATGATCATATATGCTTTAAGGCATATAGTTGGCATGGTAGCAAGCAAGTATTAGCTTGCATAGTTCAACTTGATTAGTAAGGCTTGCTAAGTTAATAGCTTGCAAGTATTGGCTTTCCTTGTGCAGAGCAGTGGTTGAAGTTCTCCTCGGCTTCTTCTTCGTAGAATCCTCCTTCCTCCTCGTATCCTTGGTCAGTACTAGCGTTTATAAATAAATACGATGTACACAATCACCAAACAATACGTAACTACTTGCAATCATCACACAAAAAGGGTCCTATAGATGATCTAACATCATCTCTAACATTACAAGATTAAGGCTTGGTTTAATTCCTTTTATTTTTAGAAAAGTAATTTCTACTCATTGAAAAATTACTTAAGATTTAATATTCTCCAAACCAAACATGGGATCATGTTGACACATGTCATCACCACATATTTTAGTCCATGGGAATATGATTTAAAGTGGTGTCACAATTTAATAAGGTTTTACCCTTTTATTTTAATTAAATAAAGTGACTAGAAATGCTTATGGGGCATTCTTTTATTACTTGAACATTATTTCTGTAAGTAAACCTATATATTTTTATATATTCTGAAAGGTATGGTTGAATGTGATTTTTGAGAGTTGGAATCAACTCAAAAGCTATTATGGTTTTAATTTGAAAAATGTTTGAATACAGAAAAGATTCTGCCTTGTTATTTTTACCAAGGATGATCTACAGATCCAAATGACTTGAATCCAATGGGCTTGGATTCAGCACTTCTAGACCTTTCTAACAAAATTAGTTTCATTCGATTTGGTGCACTGAATCGACCTAGGTTGATTTTTGAAACTGGGTTGTAAGATCCCTCCCTTTATAAAGGTAAGGATCCTTGTGATTGCAATGCTAGTCCTTGGATCAATGCTAGCATCCACAGTTTAAGATGAAGTACACAGAAACAAAGGTCATTATTACATATTATTCCAGAGACAAACATAGTCTTTTACAAACTCCATGGCCACAGGCCTAATACAAGAGTTCAAATATATAATAAGATAAATAAGTCTTCATCTTCATGTGCCACATGCAAGCATGTTGAGTGTAGACTCATAACCCCTAATCATCATCAGAATAACCTGCAACATCACAAGTTACAGCTACAGTGGGTCAATACATTGGAATAGTATTGGAAAGTGATACCTTAGTAGAATATTGGTAGTCTAGATACTATATGCATTTTGGCTAAGTGTAGCTTAGGCTTTCTTTGCTCAAAATAGGTTTTTACCTATCAGTTTAAAACACTAAGTTTTTCTTTGACAAAAACTTTCCCAAGGAACCACCAATAGAAATTGGGGAACCTTTACCCTTGTTCAACCACAAGTTTTTACTTAGAAATTGGGATGAGGAGATTATTGATAGCTTCCATGTCTTGATGCTCAAGTTGTCCAATACCAGGGACATGGATAAGTACTTAGATTCTTCCATCTGCAGATGTTGTGCACTTTTCCCACAAGACTTGATTTTCACCAAGACAGGACCTTTCAGAAGCCTTCCCTTATATCAAATGGACGCTCTCCAACCTATCATCCCACTACCACCAACTGTCTAAATGGCTAAGTTATTGCAACCTATGTGATCCAGGCAGAGCCCATAATGCCATGTGGCTGCACTAGAAGCTTCTTAACATATGGCATCTCAAATCCCTTTGTTCCTGGGTGGCTTTCCACAAGTGAGATACACAAGGTAAACCATAGACATGGGCCTTGTGTAACCACTCAACACAAACCATTATTTCCATTCCACCCAGGTGTTTCATTCACTTAGTTGTTTTTATTAATCAAAAACACAAGTCCAAAGACTTAGAAATATTTTCTCATAGCATGGATATATAACCACCCATGGTTGCTACTAGCTAGGCTAAGCATGGCATTGATAAGCATCTTAACTTAGAAATTTCTAGAAATTCTACATCTACTAGGATTTCCCAAGCATAGCATATAGATCAAAAATAATCATGCAAGTCTAGCAAAAATATTTCTAGTGCATAGTTGAAAACATAGGAATAAAATCATGAAGCACCACTTGCCTTGGTAGTTTGGGGAGTAGCAACAATCCTCATAATCACAATCACTATTTGCACCAAAATCTACACATAAAATAATGGCACAAATCACATACACAATATATACAAGCAAAAATACATGAATGTATGCAAAATGCCATGTGATGATTTTCTACACCAAAAAAGTCAAGTGCATAGTACTGAATCATAAACAAGTACAAAACAAGCCAAATAAAATTTATTTAAATAACAAAACATTTTCCAAATAATTACTATACTCTAATTATTCCTACAAATGTTTCTGCAAAAACAAACATTTTAACAGAGGCAAAACATTAAACACATTGCCTAAATAGAAAAGATTTTCTCTCCTGATTCCATTGATATAAAATTTGTAAAATTTGGACGTGGGAATCAAAAGTTATGAATTAGACAAGTTTAAACATCTAATAGATATAAAATCTGATTTTATTAAACAGACAGAGCCACGTGGCTGCATCCCATTGGGTGATAACGGTTCGTGCGGATCGACAGAGGACAGCCGTTAGATCTAATGTGCATCGCACGGTTCAGAACAAAACTTACCCCTTCGATTATGAATCTATCGTGACGCTCAGATCTACATCTAACGGCTCAACTGATTGACTCAAAACGAGCGGCGCTAGCGGCAGTGACTGGCGGCGGCTTGGTCAGTCAGCGGCGGAGCCGGTGATACAGGAAGCAAAAAGGGTAGAGGCAAGGCTCACCGAGGTCGTCGCGACGTGCTGATGCTCAACGATGCCTCAGTTGTCGAAGGGGCGCTCGGGGTTGTCGTGGATTGCTCGTCGGAGAAGTTCCTGGCGACGGTGTGCTCGGGCGGACGATGTTGGCGACGCTATAGGGCTAGGAAAGGCAATATAAATAGTCCATTAGACACGTACGATGATCCTGATTATGTGTGTGTCCACGAGGAGGATAGGGGCGGTCGGTATTTACCACAGATGGTCGTCGGAGAAGAGGCAGACGGCGGCGGAGTACTGCCGATGTCGTAGTCGAGGCTAGGGTGCTTGCGCGAGCAAGACGAGGGTGCTGAGAGGTGCAGGGGGCGATGGGGATCATGCTCGCGTGAATCAGGGCTTGCGGGGCTGAAGGTGCTGGCCGGAATCGGGATTGGAACTCGTCGGAGCAGAGGGAGGTCCTGAGAGGATTCCGAGCAGCCTGGTGGCTCCGGTGGGGTGGGGATTGGGGGAAAAGGGGAAGGGGAGCATGGTTCTTAAGTAGGCATGGACGTGGGCGGGATTTACTCGAGCATTCAACGGGAATTGAATCCGCGAAACAAACAGGAAACGGCCGGAGGAATTAGGGGGAGGAACTGGTCGCTGGGGTGGAGACGATGACTGACGCGTGGGCAATTGTTGTCAGCGAGAGAAAAAGAGAGGAGGTGGGGGAGAGATGTCAGTGAGGGGGCGGGTCGATCAATCGGTGTGAATCGTTTTCCTCGCGGGAGAGTCTGTTGGGCTAAATGGGCTATCTGGCAGGGTTGGGCCAGATTGGTTGTCTGCTTTATTTTTTTTTCCTCTTTTAACTTTATACTTTACTGGTTGGAATACTAGTTTGAATTTGAAAGCTCAAATCAATTCTGTTTCAAATGAAACTTTCTTCAAATCAAAGTTTGCTGAAACATCACTCCTAGGAGGTGTAGCAACTGTTCACACTTGAGGGAAAAACCAAGAAGGGTTTGGAAAAGAATTTAAACAAGCCTTAGTTAAATACATATAAATAGAGAAGAAATGGTTTTGAAACCATACTTGTTTTGTAACTTTTTGTCCAAACTCTAACATTCAACCAAACAACAAGGAAGCAAACAAAGCTTGGTTTAAAACATTTATACCCTCAATTGAGAGTGGCATTTGATTAATAGTTGCTCACATAAAATAATAGCACTAAGTGCTTCTATTTTCTTGAAATGAGTTGGAAAATGATCCCTAAATTATATGCATGCATGAATGATATGCAAACTTTGAAAACATGATTTTAGGGATGTTACATGGGTACAGAAGTGTGTTTGAAATAAAATGGAAAAAGTTAAATTCAAATAGCTGGGCTGCGCGGGAAGCGATACTGGGACGGCCTGCTAAGCATAGCGCTTACGCGGGCTGGTTAAGTGGCTGTCCCCACGCGTTAGTGAGACGAGGGGGTGCGAAGCGGTATGGGGCGATGTGGTGCGTTCAATCTAGTTCTAATCCAACGGCTGAGAGTCATCGTCGACGTTGGGAAGCAGCGAGACGAAACCTAAGCGTGGCGGTGGGGGGGCTCACCGGGTTCAAGGCGGGTCGGGCGAGAGCAGCGAAGTCGACGACGGCGAACCTCCTGGTACCGGTAGCTTATCTTGGGACGGCTCCAATCGCTGGCTCCCTTCTTATCCAGTAGCGGCGTGCTCCGGTGAAATTCCGGCGATGCGCTGCTCGCCTTGCTCCGGGAACAGGGTGGCACGATCAGTGAGGAGAGGGGAGTGAGATGGTGTGCTCAATTCGGCTAGGGGTGGCCTCTATTTATAGTCGCGACGACGAGACCGAACGGGATGGGCAGGCGACAGTGGCGACATGGCTACGGGCGGCTAGAGGCATGGCCGGCGGTGGCGATCTCTTGGTGGTCTCCTGGCGATGCTCTACGGCTTTAATGCGCGCGTAGGGGCGGTGTGGTTTGGTCTGGAACGCGCGATGCTCTTCGCGGCAGAGGCAGCGTCTTCGACGGCGAGCGGTGGCTGTGCGGCATGGGGCGGCGAACGGGGATGTCTGGCGGTCTCCTGGGTTGGTGGCGATCATGTATGCACGCGGCGAGGGCGGCGCGCGGTCTATGGGCGTCGGTCGAGCGTGGTTCTCTGGCGCATGCTCGGCATGGTTGCTGGTGAGCTAGGCGCGGTCCGTGCGCGTGGTCCAGTCGCTGGCAGGGTTCGAGCGATGTACAGGGAGTGGCGGTGGGGTGTTGGCTGCCTCCTAGACATGTTATTTAGGCTTGGTGCTTGCTCTGGCTAGCTAGCCATTGTCGGCTGGCAAGGGGATGCTCGGGTTGGCATGGCATGGGGCAAAGGGTAGGGGCTAGGGTTTGTCTAAGCACTGGTTGGCACTGGGGGAGACAAGGGTGATCAATGGTGAACATTGCTTAGCCCAATTACTGCTCCAAACAGTGAAGTTAGGCCAGTTTGATTTGTTTCTGCCAAGTGTTCGATGAAATGGCCGCAATAATTCAAGTTTTGAATTTTGAAAAGATTTTTGGTGGGTGTGCTAGGTTGGTGCTAGTGAGTCTGCAGATGCTTGGGTTTTGAAAGTTGATCTTGTTTGAGTGGTTTTTGAAAAAGTGGGATCTTCCCATATGATAAAGATTCAATTTTGAACTGTCATTTAAACTATGCATTTAAATGTTTTTGGATGATCACAAAGTGGACCTTGATACTTTGTTATGAGTACAATCAAGGGGTGCAAAGATCCAGAAAAGTTTCTGTTAGGTTCTGAAAGTTTGAGACAGCCAAAGTAGGCATGGGAGTTAAATTGGTCAAAATGACCATTCCCTTATTTTATTTGTTTTGATTTACTTGTCTTTGAGAAAAGTTTGGGAATTGTTTAGATGATGTTTATTTCACCTAAGCATCCATTTACAAGCAAAGAAACACATAATCATGGCAATTCAAAAGAATCCATATTTTAATACCTACACATATGAAATGCTTTCATATTTTAATTGGAAAAGTTTTTGTTAACCCTAAATTTGGGGATTAGAGTTTGATGATTCTAGTTTAATATTTTTGGGATGTTACAAACCTCCCCCCTTAAACAAAATATCGTCCCGAGATTTGAAAAAGGACGAAAAGATTACCTAGGATTTGAAGAGATCGGGAAACTCCGTCCTGATGTGATCTTCGTGCTCCCATGTAGCTTCCTCTTCTGTGTGGTTGCTCCACTGAATCTTGAGAAACTTTATGCTTCGGGTTCGGGTAGTTCGGAAAGCTTCTTCCAAAATACGGATGGGTACTTCAGGATAGGTCAGTTCATCGTTGATCTCTATGGTCCGGTGATCGATATTCTTGAACACCTCGGTCTTCTCTGGGACTTCGAGACACTTGCGAAGTAATGAGATATGGAACACATTGTGCACGACTGACATCTCTTCGGGCAGTTCCAATTGATACGACACTTCTCCTCGACGGTTCAAGATCTTGAAGGGTCCGATATATCTGGGAGCTAACTTTCCTTTGAGTTGGAAACACTGCATTCCCTTCAATGGCGACACCTTCAGATAAACAAAATCTCCTATGTTGAAGGCGAGGTCTTGACGTCTCTTGTCGGCGTAACTCTTCTGTCTGGACTGGGCGGTCTTGAGGTGCTCACGAATCTTGTGAACCTTCTCTTCTGCTTCTCGTAGGATGTCGGGTCCGAAAATCTGACTCTCTCCTACTTCCGACCAGTTCAAAGGGGTGCGACACTTCCTTCCGTACATGAATTCAAATGGGGACATTTGCAAACTGGCTTGATAACTGTTATTGTATGAAAATTCTGCAAACGGTAGACAGTATTCCACCTTGGATCCATATTCTAACACACATGCTCTCAGCATATCTTCGAGTATTTGATTTACTCGCTTCGTTTGTCCATCAGTGTGATATGCGGTGCTGAAATCTAGGCGGGTTCCTAAACCTTCTTGGAATTTCTTCCAGAATCTCGAGGTAAACTGAGTTCCTCGACCCGATAAAATGTTCTTGGGGACTCCATGCAAACTAACTATTCTAGCTATGTACAACTCCGCTAGTTCCAAACTCTGATATGTGGTCTTGACGGGTAAGAAATGGGCGACTTTGGACAATCGGTCCACTATGACCCAGATAGAGTCATTTCCCCTACTAGAAGTAGGCAAACCGGTGATAAAGTCCATTCCAACGGAATCCCATTTCCATTCCGGAATCTGTAAGGGTTGCAACAATCCAGCGGGTCTTTGATGTCCCGCCTTGACTCGCTGACATATGTCACATTTGGCGATATAACTTCCGATTTCTCTCTTCATCTTATGCCACAAAAATTGCTCTTTCAAATCCTGATACATCTTAGTTCCTCCGGGATGTATAGAATAAAGAGTATCATGAGCCTACTTCAGAATCACTTCTTTCAACTCAGAATCTACTGGTACACAAACGCGTCCTTTGTACCACAGAACTCCTTCGTTGTCCTCGGTGAATCCGGGTACTTTGCATGTACCAATACGACGCTTTATTCTGTCGATACTAGCATTTCCTTTCTGCACCTCTTTGATCTGGCTGATCAAAGTGGGCTGAAGTTCTATGCTAGCCAAAAAATCGTTCACTTACTAATTCCATTCAAAAATCTTCCATCTCTTTGTGCAAGCTTGGTTGCTCCTTTAAAATCATGGAGTTCAAGCGGCACGGCAATCTACTAAGGGCATCGGCTACCACATTGGCTTTACTAGGGTGATAGTGAATGTCCAGGTCATAATCCTTGATTAGCTCAATCCACCTTCTCTGTCTCATATTCAGCTCCTTCTGAGTGAATATATATTGCAGGCACTTGTGATCCGAATAAATCTCACAATGGTTTCCCATCAGGTAATGCCTCCATGTTTTCAGGGCTAGAACTACGGCTGCGAGTTCGAAGTCATGGGTTGGGTAATTTTGCTCATGTTGCTTCAGTTGTTGAGATAGATAATATATAAATTTGCCTTCTTGCATTAGCAGACATCCAAGACCAATCTTGGATGCGTCACAATACACATCGAAAGGCTTACTGATATCCGGCATGATCAAGATTGGGGCTGAAATCAATCTCCTCTTGAGTTCTTGAAAACTTGCTTCACATTTGTTTGTCCATTCAAACTTATTGTCCTTCTTCAGCAATTGGGTCATGGGTCGGGCGATACTCGAGAATCCTTCTACGAACTTGCGATAATATCCCGCCAATCCGAGAAATGCACGAACTTGGATTTGAGTGGTTGGGGCTTGCCAATCTTCTACATCTTTCACTTTGGCAGGGTCAACGGCAATTCCTCCGGCTGATACAATGTGACCGAGGAATCCTACCTCCTGTAACCAGAATTCACATTTGCTAAACTTTGCATACATCTGATGCTCTCTAAGGGTTCCAAGAATGGTCCTTAGGTGTAGCTCATGTTCTTCTTCCGATTTGGAATAAATCAGAATGTCATCGATGAAAACAACGACAAACTTATCCAGGAAGTCCATGAAAATCTTATTCATGAGATTCATGAAATAAGCGGGGGCATTGGTTAATCCAAAATACATGATGGTATACTCGTATAATCCATATCGGGTGGTAAATGCAGTCTTGGGGATATCCTCTGCGCGAATCTTGAGTTGATGATAGCCAGTCCTAAGATCAATCTTAGAAAACACTTTGGCACCAGTCAACTGATCAAACAAATCTTCTATCTTGGGCAAGGGGTATTTGTTCTTGATAGTGACATCATTCAAATTCCGATAATCTGTACACAAATGGTTACCTCCATCCTTCTTGTCCACAAACAAGACAGGTGATCTCCATGGTGACGCACTTGGTTGAATCAATCCAATTTCTAGCATGGCATCCAGTTGCTTCTTCAGTTCTGCTAGCTCAGACGGGTTCATACTATATGGTCTCTGGGCTATGGGTCCGGTTCCGGGGATTAGTTCGATGATAAACTCCATATCCCGATCTGGGGGCATACCGGGCAAAACATCTGGAAATACATCGGGGTATTCACAGACTATCCGGACTTGGTCAATGGTAGGTTGGGCTATACTCTTGTTGCATTTGAATTGGCGAGGTAAGGTTTCAGATATATGCTCGACTGATATTCCGGCTGTACTGGTCATGGTTATGGCTTTCTTGGCACAATCAATCCTTTATGTTTGGACATCCAATCCATTCCTAGTACTACTTCCAAACCTTTAGTTCCGAGTACTATCAGATTTGCATAAAAATCTATGCCATGGATTTGGATAGGGACGGCTTTGCAAATTTGCCTAGCCTTGGTGGTTGATCGGGGAATTTGAACAACCATAACATGCTTCAGTTTGGTTGGTTGAATTTTACTAGTGCATGCAAATTCTTCGGTGACAAATGATCATGATGCACCAGAATCAAACAACACTCGTGCAAGTACTGAATTAACAGAAAACATACCCAGCACGACGTCTGGCGCTTCCTGAGCTTCTTCAACATGCATGAGGAAAAGACGGCCGTTGCGGTTGAGCGAATTCCCTGGGGCAAATATCCTTCCTGGCTGAACACGACGCTGTTGCTGAGCTGGGTCATTGGCATTGGGTGCTGCGGCATTCTTCTTGTTGGGGAACTCGTTGGAATAGTGGCCTTTATTTCCACAGTCATAACAAGTCACTTGTGACTTGTCCTTTGCTGCTACAGGCATAACATTGCTTCCAGTTCTCGGGGCAGTGTTGGTGTTGGAGGTACCATTGTTGTTGTTGAACTTGGGTGGGGCACGGTTGAAATTGCTAGAGTTGCCGGGGTTGTTGTGATTTCCTCTGGGCCTAGGGTTTCCACGGTTGGGATAGGTCGGACGGTTCATCGGGGGTCTGTTGGTTCTTGGGGAAAATCCGGGAGATGGGTTAGGGCGATACTTTGGGGTCTGATGTGTTCCTGGTTGATGCATCATGCGACGCTTGCGGTTCTCATTGTCTTGATTGATCTTTCCTTCCATCTGGATAGCTGAGTCGACAAGGGCTTTAATATCAGCAAAGGGGATATTGACTAATACCGTCTGCATCTCATCATGCAGACCATTTAGGAATCTTTCGTTCTTCTTGGCTTCGGTGTCGATCTCATCCGGGGCATACCTAGCTAGTGACAAAAATTGTCATGGTATTCCACTACTGTCATTCTCCCTTGCTTCAGTTCTCTGAACTGATCTCTCATTCTCTTGATCAAACCTGGTGGCACATGGGTTCTGCTGAACTTGACCTTGAATTCCTCCCAGGTCATCATCTGGCCTCCGGTCATTGCGCGAACACTGTTCCACCATGCCCTGGCATCTCCGGCTAGATAGTGGGTGGCGAACAGAACTTTCTCGTTGGCTTCCACTCCAGCGACTTCTAGGTTATTTTCCATGGTCTGTAGCCAATCATCAGCGTCTAGGGGTTCTTCTGACTTAGTTAAAATAGGTGGGTTGCTATTCTGGAAATTCTTGAGCTTAGATCCATGGTTGTCCTGATTTCCGTGGCCTTGGTTGTTGTGGGCAAGCTGGGCTATCTGTTGCAGTGTGTCTAGGTTGGCTTGACGTTCCGCTCTTTCAGCTTCGCGGTCAGAGGACATTTGCAGAATCTGCCACATTGGGTCCGGGGATGAACCACTTCCTCCACGTGGCATCTGAAGATTGAGATAGATCGTGAGAAAAGAGGGAAATTTCTAAGGTTTTGGGTCTTTGAAATTTTTTTAAAGCTTGACTCAGATTTTTCTAGCAACTTGCTTTTTCATTCATTCATTCATAGCACATGATACAACACACACCACAACAAATAAAAATAGATGGTTTTAAGAACCATTCTGAAAACTACAAAACACTGGGACCGAATACTACTCACTACGCTAGTGCTCAAGTGCTACTACTCCTTGGAATCTATGGCTTCGTCATCTTCATCGTCATCGATGAAGGAAAAATCATAATCATCGGTGAAGAAGTCCATAGCCTGATCCTCCAGAAAATCATCATCATCGCTGAGGTAGGAGTAGGGGTCTCCACGAAGATCCTCTCTGGCATTCTCCCTTTCCTCCAACTGCATGTCTCTCTCGTGGATGGTCTCCTCCAAAGATGAGATACGGTGGCAAAGACGGGCAATAATGCGCTCCTTCTTGTCAAGATGACGGCGGCGAGACTTGCGATCCTTTGCTAGCATGGCGATGGTTTGGTCCTTCGTCTTGATGATGGCAGACTTGTGGTTGGAGTAGTCACGGCAGTTATCCAACTCCTGCTGACGATCGTACATCATGAAGCTAAGGTGGTCCAATTGGGTCTTCAGCTCGGGGTGATATGGGGCTTCCAGTGGTTGTCCATTAGCATCACGCCTTGGGCAAAACTCAAAGAGAGTACCCTTGATCTGATTGATACTCTGCCCACAGAGATGAGAAAGAGCTTCCTGCATGGCCCTGGCAAGTCCATCGAGCCAGATGTTCTCTCTTAAGGTAAACTGAATTCCTTCCGCAGTGGGAGGTTCAATCTTTCCTCGAAGACTTGCAACAATTATCCACTGCAGATCTTCTCCTCCTTGATCATTGAGCTGAGCTCCGAAGAACTCGGGGTGCGGACGCTCCAGAAGTTCCGAAAGCTGGTCCAAATCCCTCTCAAAGATAAGGTCTCCTCCATTCCCCAACTGATCAAACTTGTTGTACTTCACGTCCATCTATAAGAATATAGGATGAGTAAGTTAGTAGAGTGATCAAGTGTGTCAAAATTTTATGTATTTTGCAAGAGTTTTTGAGGAACATGAATTTTCATGGAAGAATCAAAGGGATAAGAATGAGAATAAGTTTTTGTAAATATTTGCTTTCTTTGGTTTTGAAACTAAGTTTTTGATTCAAACGTCCAGTCTAACTAGGGTCTCCTATGGTCAGGATGGCTCTGATACCAACTTGTCAACACCCAAATTTTTAATCCCAGATGCCTGTTATGCCATACATCGCAATCCCAGGATTACCATTTTTGCGAGACATAACAGAATTGGATACCATAGTGCATCATCCATTACAAACCGTACACAAGTTCTTACACAAATAGGGATCTCATGATCCAGTTCTTAATACAACTTCAAGCAGCGGAATACGTAATAATAACGGTAGCATAGGCGAAGCTCCATCTTCGGGGTCACAAGCAATGCTGACGATGGGAGATGATCCTAGTTGTCGTAACCTTCCTAGGGTCCATCCTCCAGGTACTCCTCTTCATAGTCTGGCCACGGGAATAGCCAGGGACAAAGCCATGAGTACTCTTTAAGTACTCGTAAACTAATACTAACAAGTGAAAGTTGTTTTGTAAGATCCCTCCTTTATAAAGGAAAAGGATCCCTGTGATTGCAATGCTAGTCCCTGGATCAATGCTAGCATCCACAGTTTAAGATGAAGTACACAGATACAAAGGTCATTATTACAGCCATTCCAGAGATAAACATAGTCTTTACAACTCCAAGGCCACAGGCCTAGTACAAGAGTTTGAATAAGTAAATAAATAAAAGTCTCCATCTTCATGTGCCACAGGCAAACATGTTGAGTGTAGACTCATGACTCCTAATCCTCATCAGAGTAACCTGCAACATCACAAGTTACAGCCACAGTGGGTCAATACATTGGTATAGTATTGGCAAGTGATACCTTAGTATAATTTAGGTGGACTATATTACTATATGCAATTTGGCTAAGTGTAGCTTGGCTTGCTTTGCTCAAAATAGGTTTTGCCTATTAGTTGAAATCACTAAGTTTTTCTTTGTCTAAACTTTTCCCAAGGAACCACCAATAGACATTGAGGTCCTTCACCCTTGTTCACCCACAAGTTTTACTTAGAAATTGGGATGAGGAGATTCTTGATAGCTTCCATGTCTTGATGCTCAAGTTGTCTTTTTCCAGGGACATGGCTAAGTACTTAGATTTTTCCATCTGCAGAGGTTGTGCACTTTCCCCACCAGACTTGATTTTCACCAAGACACGACCTTTCAGAAGCCTTCCCTTAGACCAAATGGACGCGTTCCAACCTATCATTCCCACTACCACCAACTGTCCAAATGGCTAAGTTCTAGCAATCTATATGATCCAGGCAGAGCCCATATTGCCAAGTGGCTGCACTAGAAGCTTCTCAACACTTGGCCTCTAAAATCTCTTTGTTCCTGGGTGGCTTTCCACAAGTGAGATACACAAGGTTCACCAGTCCCCTGGCCTTGTGTAACCACTCAACACAAACCAATCCTTCCATTCCACCCAAGTGTTTCATTTACTTAGTTGTTTTATTAGGCAAAACACAAGTCCAAAGACTTAGAAATATTTTCATCATAGCATGTATATATTTCACCAACCCTTGGTTGCTACTAGCTAGGCTAAGCATGATATAGATAGTATCTTCACTTAGAAATTTTCTAGCAATTCTACAACTACTAGGATTTCCCAACATAGCATAAGCAAAATATAACATGCAAGTCTAATAAAATATTTCTAATGCTTAGTGAAAACATAGGGATAAAAATATTCGTGAAGTACCACTTGCCTTGGTAGTTTGGAGAGTAGTTACACTCTTCACAATCACAATCACTAGCACCAAAATCTACACAAACAATTATAGCAACAAATCACATACAAAACATATACAACCAAAAATATATGCATGCATGCAAAATGGTATGTGATGATTTTTAAAACTCAACCAAGCAAGTAAACAGTACTGGTTCATTAACAAGTTAAAAACTTGCCAAACAACATTTATTTAAACTCTAAATCATTTCCTAAACATTTCATATACTCAAATTAGCCCTACACAAGTTTCTGCAAATAAAACTATTTTAACAGAAGCAAAATATTAAACACATTGCATATTTATAAAGGGATTGCTCTCCTGATTCCAATGATATAAAATTTGTCAAATTCTAACGTGGGGATCAAAAGTTATAGCCAAAACAAAATTTAAACATCTAATAGATTCAAATTCTGTTTTTAAACTCTAAAAGATGCCATGCGTCTTATTCTAATTGGCCTGTACCGCTTCGCGTAGGATCACGCTTCCGAGCCGTTAGATCTACTTAAACCGCACGGCTCAGATCTACTCATAACGAGTTCGTTAAGTGATCTAATCCTGTACGCTGGATCCAGATCTGACGGCCCTGGATCAAACGACCAAAGCTGGGCGGCGCTGGCTCTTGGCGAGCTCTGCCTCTGTGGCGGCGCTACAGGTGGCTCTGGGGTCGTCGGAGGTGCTTAACAGAAACGTGACGGTGTGCTGAAGCTCAACCTGGTGACGGCTTGGCAAGGGGCGCACAGACGCAGTCGCTGGAGCTCGTCGGAGTTGCGGGCGGCGTCTAATGCTTGCTGTCGAGGTCGTTGCCGAGGCTCTGCGTCGACCCAACACAAACCAGATGGTTCAGGAGATGCGCAAGGATCTGGCGATCAAGTCAGTACCAAAGGGAAGGCAAGGGGCGGTCTGGTTTTACCTGAATCGCACGTCGGAGTCGAGCGGCGGCTCAGGTGCTCGCGGGTGAGAATGAGGACGTCACTCTGGGTCATGAGAAAGCAAACGGAGGGCATTAACAGATGCGCAAGATCATGCTGGTTGCAGTCGTTTGAACGAGAGGCAAAGGGGCGGTCAGTGCTTACCGAGATTCGTCGCCGGAGCGCGTCTGTCTGCGGCGGCGCAAGTGCGATTGTGGGCATCCTGGTGGCGATGTGAAAGCGCTGAGTGAGGGGAAATGGTCGCAGAGAGGTGGGGGTTAAGTAGGCAGAGCAGGGGCGAGGATCGCGCGCGGAATCAAGGGAAATTAAGCGAGGAATCAACGCGGCAGTGAAGGGCGGAGGAAACGGCCGGCGACGTGGTCGGGGCGCGATTTGGGGAAGACGAGGGTGTGCTGGCGAGGTCCACCAGTCAGCGGGTGAAACAGAGAGGGGTGGGGTCCTGCAGTCAGTGACCTGGGGGGTGTGTCTGCTGGTGAGCGAGAGAGAGGGATACCCCGGGTGGGCTTAGTGGGCTGGATTAGCAGTTGGGCAAAATAGGCAGTGTTGGCCCTTTTCTAATTCTTTTATCCTTTTCTTTTTCTGTTTTGATTTTCTGGAATGAATTTCAAATTTAAATCAAATGAGTTTGAATTCAAAACTTCTCTAGGTTTTTATACTGCAAACCTTGCATTCAAATGTGTTCCAAGAACTAATGTGCAATCCAAAAACTTTGATCAAGTGAAAATAAAAATAACCAAGCCTTTATGATATATATATAATAGGCATATTATTGGTTTATTCACTCATTTTGTTTTGAAATTTTGTTCAAACTATTGGTGGTGCCTAAGTTTGATTAAACCAACTTTACTGAATCAAAACACATATTCTTCTCATTGGAATATAGCACTAAGGCTAGAGCAAACTTACATAAAATAATAAGCATGGAAGCTTCTGTTTTGAAATGATTTGTTTGAAATGAAAATCATATGATCATGGATGCATGGATGATATGCATAAGTTTGAATCATGATTTTTGGGATGTTACAGGTTTTGGTAATAGGACACTAGGCTCTAGGGTTGTTTTGCAAGAAGCCAGATTTATCTCTACTAAGTTCAGAAACAAGAGAGCTAGTTGAAGTTTATACTCCTAAGTGTGAATTTTTATTTCATATCAGAACCCTGTTGTGGTCAAGTCAAAGTCTCAATTCATTTCACAAGTAATTTTGAAAAGTCTGACGAGGGAACAGTATGGCCGCTCCAACTGTCCATAACCGCGGACGCGGCGATTCGAATAGTTTGACACTCTGTAGAGATTGTACACTTTCACCACAACATCCGATACATCCGTCAGGAATAAATCCTAAATTCACCATACTCGGTATGCGGATAATCAATCCTAACCTTTCAATTACACGCCCTAGTATAAGCACCTCTCCTGTGAGTTTGTCCTCCCAACCATGACCAACTGTCATCTTGGGTACTGCACAGGTGGACAATCCTCACAAGGTAGCCTCAGCTCAGACCTTGGCCGTGAGGGAACTAATACTAAGGTATATAAGTTTCCAGTCAAGCCCTACCCAATTCTCGGGTATTGTGGTTGTACGATAAAATTGTAATGGTATCGTATCCAGACAACCATCAGTTTTTAAAAGGGCTAAGGCTCATGCCTCAACATTTTCATCACCATAAATCATCTGGTGTTCGGAAACACATGTCAAAACATCTCAGTAGAATGATCCATCATTCTAAGGTTTTCATAACCATTTTCACCAAGTATTCCCATCTAATGTTGATCAAGTTTTATTCTTAGAACTAGCATCTATAAGTGGGGGTAAGCACTAATGAGGAGTGGTAAACTAGTGGGGTTTAACTAAGTTTAATCTCATGCCTTAGGATGACATCAAGATTATCTAGCTTAGGCCAAATTTTATGCTCTTTATGCAACCTTCAATTATCCTTCTAGTATCTACCATTTATTTCAGTAACTCTAAGTAAGAGCTTTGATAAAGAAATAAAGTATAAAGCTTGCAAGTAAAACTAGGATTGGTTTATCAAGTGGTTATGATCATATATGCTTTAAGGCATATAGTTGGCATTGTAGCAAGCAAGTATCAGCTTGCATAGGTCAACTTGATTAGTAAGGCTTGCTAAGTTAATAGCTTGCAAGTATTGGCTTGCCTTGTGCAGAGCAGTGGTTGAAGTTCTCCGCGGCTTCTTCTTCGTAGAATCCTCCTTCCTCCTCGTATCCGTGGTCGGTACTAGCGTCTATAAATAAATACGATGTACACAATGAACAAAGAATACTTAACTACTTGCAATCATCACACAAAAAGGGTCCTATAGATGATCTAACATCATCTCTAACATTACAAGATTAAGGCTTGGTTTAATTCCTTTTATTTTTAGAAAAGTAATTTCTACTCATTGAAAAATTACTTAAGATTTAATATTCTCCAAACCAAACATGGGATCATGTTGACACATGTCATCACCACATATTTTATTCCATGGGAATATGATTTAAAGTGGTCTCACAATTTAATAAGGTTATACCCTTTTATTTTAATTAAATAAAGTGACTAGAAATGCCCATGGGGCATTCTTTTATTACTTGAACATTATTTCTATAAGTAAACCTATATATTTTTATATATTATGAAAGGTATGGTTGAATGTGATTTTTGAGAGTTGGAATCAACTCAAAAGCTATTATGGTTTTAATTTGAAAAATGTTTGAATGCAGAAAAGGTTCTGCCTTGTTATTTTTACCAAGGATGATCTACAGATCCAAATGACTTGAATCCAATGGGCTTGGATTCATCATTTCCAGACCTTTTTAACAAAATTAGTTTCATTCGATTTGGTGCGCTGAATCGACCTGGGTTGATTTTTAAAACTGGGTACAGAAGTGTGTTTGAAATAAAATGGAAAAGGTTAAATTCAAATAGCTGGGCTGTGCGGGAAGCGATACTGGGCCGGCCTGCTAAGCACAGCGCTTACGCGGGCTGGTTAAGTGGCTGTCCCCACGTGTCAGTGAGACGAGGGGGTGCGAAGCGGTATGGGGCGATGTGGTGCGTTCGATCTATTTCTAATCCAACGGCTGAGAGTCATCATCGACGTTGGGCAATGCCGGCCAGACAGAAACCTAGCGCGGCCAGTGGGGGTCGTTGGGGGCTCACCGGGGTTCAGGCGAGGGTCAGCAAGGCGGGCGAACGATGAAGTCGACGACGGCGAACCTCCTGGTACTGGCAGCTTCTCTTGGGGCGGCTCTAATCGCTGGCTCCCTTCTTCTCCAGTAGCGGCGGGCTTCGGTGAAATTCCGGCGATGCGCTACTCGCCTTGCTCCAAGAACGGGATGGCACGATCAGTGAGGAGAGGGGAGTGAGATGGTGTGCTCAATTCGGCTGGGGGTGGCCTTTATTTATAGTGGAGCGAGGGGACCGACGGGGTGCAAGGTGAGCTCGTCGTGGTCGACGATACAGACGGCTATCGGCGTGGGCGAAAGTAGGGGGCGGTTCGGTGCTCCCTGGCGATTCTCAATGACACGGTGGCGAGACGTGGGGCGGTGTGGTTTGGTCTGGAACGCGCGATGCTCTGCGCGGTAGAGGCGGCGTCTTCGACGGCGAGCGGTGGCTGTGTGGCATGGGGCGGCGAACGGGGATGTCTCGCGGTCTCCTAGGTTGGTGGCGATCATGTATGCACGCGGCGAGGGCGGCACGCGGTCTGTGGGCGTCGGTCGAGTGTGGCGCTCTGGGCGTGCTCTCGGCATGGTTGCTGGCGAGCTTGGCATGCTTCTTGCGTGTGGTCCAGTGGCTGGCAGGGTTCAAGCGCTGGACTGGGAGTGGCGGTGGGGTGTTGGCTGCCTCCTAGACATGTTGTTTAGGCTTGGTGCTTGCTCTGGCTAGCTATCCATTGTCGGCTGGCAAGGGGATGCTCGGGTTGGCATGGCATGGGGAAAAGGGTAGGGGCTAGGGTTTGTCTAAGCACTGGTTGGCACTG
Source organism: Avena longiglumis (assembly GCA_030063025.1). Taxonomy (NCBI): domain Eukaryota; kingdom Viridiplantae; phylum Streptophyta; class Magnoliopsida; order Poales; family Poaceae; genus Avena; species Avena longiglumis. Next base: position 444,199,766 of record CP125976.1, read on the forward strand.
GGGGAGACAAGGGTGATCAATGGTGAACATTGCTTAGCCCAATTACTGCTCCAAACAGTGAAGTTAGGCCAATTTGATTTCTTTCTGCCAAGTGTTTGATGAAATGGCCGCAAGAATTCAAGTTTTGAATTTTGAAAAGATTTTTGGTGGGTGTGCTAGGTTGGTGCTGGTGAGTCTGCAGATGCTTGGGTTTTGAAAGTTGAGCTTGTTTGAGTGGTTTTTGAAAAAGTGGGATCTTCCCATATGATAAAGATTCAATTTTGAACTGTCATTTAAACTATGCATTTAAATGTTTTTGGATGATCACAAAGTGGGCCTTGATACTTTGTTATGAGTAAAATCAAGGGGTGCAAAGATCCAGAAAAGTTTCTGTTAGGTTCTGAAAGTTTGAGACAGCCAAAGTAGGCATGGGAGTTAAATTGGTCAAAATGACCATTCCCTTATTTTATTTGTTTTGATTTACTTGTCTTTGAGAAAAGTTTGGGAATTGTTTAGATGATGTTTATTTCACCTAAGCATCCATTTACAAGCAAAGAAACACATAATCATGGCAATTCAAAAGAATCCATATTTTAATACCTACACATATGAAATGCTTTCATATTTTAATTGGAAAAGTTTTTGTTAACCCTAAATTTGGGTATTAGAGTTTGATGATTCTAGTTTAATATTTTTGGGATGTTACAATCATGAAAGTCATCATGATAAGGATGAATAGAAGATGTATGTAAAGTGTTTACTACACTAAAAGATTACTAAAGAATGGAATTTGAAAGAATGCCGATCATTTTGATGATGGTGATCTACTTCAAAGTGCAAGTCCAAATGTATTATTATTTGAATATACAAGCTTTGGACTATGTGTCATGAATATGGCACCACTTTTGATGTTGATAGACTCTTTTAAAAGGAAAAAGGAAATGATGAAAGAGAATATATAAAATATATTTGGCAGAAAAGAAAAGACTGGAAATATCCAGTTTAGGTATATAGATGATATACATGTTATGGTTGTATTCTTTGCTTGTTAAACAATGTGGTTCTTGGGTATTGGATACCGAATTGGTTGGTATGAAATTTCATACGGAACGATGCAATTCATGAACCGCAATGGCCTAATAAGTAACTAGCAAGAGAATATGTGATGATGTTTATCAAAAACCAACAAACCGTTGTTTGTATTTTTTGTTGACATCAAAGCTTGACTTTAAGATTTTTTTTAATAATTTTTATTTAAATCATGTATTATGAGAACAAAGGTTGTTCAAATAATTACCGTATTCCATATAAGATGGATGATTTGCAAATCCAGTTGGAGAAATCACATCCATAAAACCTAATGCTAAAATGTCGCAAGACAAATGATTGAAAGATCACTTAAGAAGTGACATCACCGTTTAAATTATATTGGAAATAAAACATGAAGAAACTCCATTTTCATGGATTTTTGGAGTCTTTGATTTGATCAAGTGACGCTTGTGAGACTGTCCTCGAGATAATTAAAACTCCGTTCAACGGCCAAAGAAGAATGAACGACTAGAATATTGGAATTTATAGATATCAATGTATGTAGTCCATTATGTATAGTCGTAAGCGATGGATTTCAAATTCATATGCTTTCTCTAGAAATTTGAGTGAATATTCACTTAATGAGAAAGAAGTATGAAATATTTGAAAATGTTTCAAAGACTTTCAAGATGAAGTGAAAATCATTGTAACAAGAAAATAAATGATTTATGATTTTATCATAAATGGATTTATTTGAGTTACAAGTGTAACAAGAAAAATAAATGAATTATGATTTATCATAAAGGGATTTATTTGAGTTGCAAGTTTAGCAAAACACCTAGATTTACATCTCCCGAAACACCATATGAATATGGAGTGTTTGATATTTGTAATGAAACCTTGTTTGACATGGTTGGATCAAAGGTGTTATTTATAAAACTGCCATTATGTTTTAAAATATGAAAAGCTTTAGGGACTACTGCTTTGACACTGAAAAGAGCTCCATCTTGATCCGTTGAAATGACACCATGGAAGTTATGGTTTGGGGTAAAACCCAAGTTGTCATTTCTTAAATTTTGGTATGCTAAGCATAAGTAAGATGTTTACACCCAAAGTTGGATGAGCATGTCTTTGTAGGTTATTTCGAATAACAATTGGTTATTCCTCCATAACACTGAGGACAAAAGGGTTTGTCACTTTAAATGTGAAATTTCTTGAAAAAGGAATTTTTTCGCAAAAGTTAAGTGGGAGGACAATAGAACTTTGATAAGGTTAACGAACCTTAGCTATATGTGCTGAGTTGCGCAGCGCCGGAAAATGTTCTGGAGGCAGCCAGAATGCTCATAGCTTGTGTTCCTCAAAGGTTGTGGTCACGAAGATCTAAGTTCTTATTGAACCAAGTTAGTCGGATAAACAATCAAAAGCTAAGATTTGAGAGTAAATCATTATTGTTTGACAATGATGAACCGACTACATGCAAAGAAGCAATGATGGGCCCTGACTTCGTCAGATGGCTTAAAGCCATAAAGTCCGTGATAGTTCCATACACGAGAAATCAAGTTTTGAACTTGGAAGACCCTCTGGAAAGGTGTAAAAACCTATCGGTCGTATTTGGATCTATAAAGAAATAGACATGGATGTTTCACATCTATGAAATAGTCGACATGTCGTAAGGTATTTTATGACAATGTTCAAGGAGTTGAATATGACAAGATCTTAACTTTCATAGTGATATTTAGTCTGGATGGATTAAAGTAGCAACCACTACATATAATTTGGTATATGGTAGATGAATAAACAAAAAAAATTCTTCTAATAGAATGGTTACCTAGGACGTGTACAAGACACGGTCCAAAGGGTTTTGTTAAATTCAAAGGATGCTAAAAGGGCATGCAAACTTCAATGGTTGAAGTAAGCATCGCGAAGTTGGAATCTTCACTGTAATGAAAAATAAGTTTTCATCTGTAGACGATGAATATGCTTGCATTTGCAAGAAATTAAGTGGGAGCGCTGAGACACATTTCTAATACATTATGTGGATGACATCTTGTTGATTAGAAATGATGTATCTTTTATTGACAAAGTTTAAGAATTTCATTTCGATGAAAGACTTAGGCAAAATCCGAATATTTATCATGAATGTCTATAGTGGATAGACTATGACGCTAATATGGTTGTTCCAAACGTACATATATGAGATATTGAAGGAGTTCAATATAGAAACAACAAGAAACGATTCTTATCGCATGGAAATGAATTGAATCAAGATTCAAGTGTATCGACTCTTGATAAGTGAAACAAGATTCAAGTGCTTTGACACTTGATGAGTGAAATCACAAGGATGTTTTGATCAATCATACCATGATATGTACACATCCAGATATGTCCTATGCTCTAAGTGTTATGAGCATATACCAGAATGAACCATAAAATGATCATTGGGCGATAGTGAGGATATTCTTATGATCTTTTGGAAGAACTAAGAATATATTTGTGTAGAGGTGACATACAATTACAAATAGTTCATTGTAAAGCGTTACATTGATACTAGTTTTGTCACAAGATACAAATTAAGTTTATCTCAATTTAAACTATGAGTGGCACAATGAAATGGAAAGGAGTTTCCATGATGGATTTGGATGTATTCCAAAGTTAAAACATTGTGACGAATACTACAACAATAAGGCTAAGTATATGACTGCTATAGTAGCAGCAAAGGAGGGCATTTGTGTCAAGTAGTTTGTTATCAAACTAAGGTGTGGTTCGCAACGGGCTAACACTAAAGATATAATGTATGACAATGGTATCGACATGATTTAACCCCAAGGAACTAAAGGTCTAACCAAAAGACCAAATTTATACAATGCCATCTCATTGGAGAATGAGTGATGCGTGAAGACGCAAAGACATGCAAATACACACGGACCTGAAAGTGTCAGATCTGTAGATTATGTTAACCACTTGAGTTGCGTATATGGAACACCAGAAAGCCATAGGTGTTCAATACGCAAAGTTTTCAAACTAGATTATTGTCTCTAGTGCAAGTGGGAGACTGAAGGGAATATGCCCGAGAGGCAATAATAAAGTGGTTATTATCGTATTACTTATTATGATAAATTTTTATTTTGCATGCTATAATTGTATTAATACGGAAACGTTAATACATGTGTGTTTAATAAACAAACAGAAAGTTCCTAGTTATGCCTCTCTCATAAACTAGCTCATTGATTAACAAGATAATCAAGGTTTCTTGATCATAGACATTGGATGTTGTTAATAATGAGGTCACACCATTAGTGTAATGGTGTGATGAACATTCATACAAAGTATAGCATTAAGATAAAAGTCATTGAGTTTATATTGCTATAACAACTTACAGAGTGATCCTAATCCTTAAACCATGAGATCATGCCAATCACTAACACCGGAAGAGTTTCTTGATAACATCAAACGTCACACCGTAACAGGGTGATTATAAAGATGGGTTCAGAACTACTAAAGTGGTATGTTGATGCCCATGGATCGAGAGTGGAATTTGTTCATCCCCATGACGGATAGATATGCTCTGGGCCCTCTCGGTGATATCACATTGATTATCTTGCAAGCAAGTGATTTGATCACTAGAATGTTATATCACGGGAACGAGAAAAGAGTGCATGTCAGTAACGAGATCAAACTAGGTATGGAGATACCGATGATCAGATCTCGGACATGTAACATATCGCGAAACAAAGGGATTAAGACACTAGCGTAAAAGGTTCCAACGATCAAAAGAAAGTCATCGTTGAATGTGCGGGAGTCAGTATGGGTCTCCAGATCCCGCTTCTGATTATTGATCCGAGAGGGGTCTCGATCATGTCCGCATTATTCGTGAACCGTAGGGTGACACACTTAAGAGACACCGACATCCATTTGGAGCAAAAGTTTCATGCCGGAAAGAATAACAAGGGTAGGAATTTATTTCACTAGATACCGAAATGGGTTTTCGGGTGAAATTTCAGAAAGTGTTTCTTCATGTGAAATGAAATACTAGCAAGGGGTTATATGTGAATGTTTGTCATTAAAGTAATTGAAAAAATTCTGAATAAATAAAAGGAGTTTTATTTAATGAGAGTTTGCATTAGATTTGGTGAAAATTTAATGGGAATTTGAGTGGATTTTTGAGTGGAGGGAATTGAAATGCATTTGAGTGAGTGGAGTGTGCACCCACATGAATGTGGAAGAGGTGGGGGCAGCCCCCATGGCTGGGCACCATGCCCCTTGGGTGCCCCCTCTCCCCTATAAAAAGCCCCCCTCTCATCCTCTCAAAGTACACGTCCTCGTGAAGGATCTCTCTTCCCCTCTAATATTTATCCCCCATGGTCTCGGACTAGCAAGATACATGTTCCCAGTGGATTTTCGGCAATAAAGAGTTGTGCTTCCGCTGCATCGCTAGAGCGAGGAGACGGAGGTTGCTCGGTGCCTCGTACGTGTGTGCGAGCACGGATGCGCTGCTGTTTTGTGGCGCTAGGACTTCCTCTCGATCTTTAGATCGACAAGAGATCGTCTACATCAACCACGAGTATGAACTCGTTAAGATTTGTCGGTCTTCAAGGGTATGTTCTCTACGGATATACATCCGCCCGTTGCTTGTATCTAGTAGATAGATCTTGGTACATAGTTGTTCCCATCGTAGGATTTTTTATTTTCTATGCTGTGAACCCTTCACCTGATTCGAGTTACAAATATTAGCAACTGATCCGGTATCAAATACCTAGGTGCTACTGCGAGTACTAGTCAAGTACACATCAATAACATGTATATCGTATATACCTTTATTTGGCTTGCTGGCCTTCTTGTATGCCAAATACTTGGGGCATTTGCGCTTCAAGTGGCCAGTCCCTTTGCAATAATAGCACTCGGTATCAGACTTAGGGCCAACTCGGGATTTCTTTTCAGGTACGGCAACCGGTTTGCCACCCTTCTTTACCTTCTGTTTACCCTTCCTGTCTTTCTTGAAACCGATGGTCTTATTGATCATCAACACTTGATGTTCCTTCTTGATCTCCACCTCTACAGTCTTAAGCATTGACAGAACCTCGGGGAGATACTTCTGCATTCCCTGCATGTTATAGTTCATCATGAAGCTCTTGTATCTAGGTGGCAGAGATTGGAGAACACGATGCATGCCTAAGTCAATAGGGATCGATATTCCCAAGGACACAAGATTATCGGCGTACCCCGACTTCTTGAGTACGTGCTCACTAACGAAGCTGTTCTCTTCCATCATGCAGCTAAAGAACTTTTCTAAAGCATTATAACTCTCTACAACAACATGGGTGTCGAAAATCATTTTCAACTCACCCATTGTATCAAAAGAATTGCCGTTTTCGAAACGCTTTCGAAGTTCTGGCTCTAGCCCATACAATATGCCACAATGAACTAAGTTGTGGTCCTCCTGACGAGTCTGATAGGCATTCTTTTCCTTGTCAGGGGCATCATCGAATGGTGGGGGGCCTAGCGGCGCTTCTAGCACATATTGCTTTTGTGCAGCAGAGAGGAGAATCCTCAAATTCATGGCTCAGTCAGTAAAGTTGCTACCGTTCGTTGCAAGTTTCTCTTTCTCCATGAACACATTGAAATTAAAAGCAGGTGGTGCCATCTATAACAGAATTTCTAAAGTTTAGAATAATTTTATGATAGATCTAGTTCAACTAATCCAAATTAAGAATGAACTCCTGTAAGACGTCGCCTTTATAAAGGTAAAGGTCCATGTGTTTACAATGCTAGTCCCTGGATAAATAGCTAGCATCCACAGTTTAAGATGTAATATCAAGAAACAAAGGTCATAATACAACTTTATAACCAGGAATAAAATAATTCGTTACATATTACATAGATCATTTGGCTATCTCAATACAATGCAGCAGAAATAACTATATAGCATGGAGTCCTTCATCTTCAAAGTGCCACAGGCAATCATGTTGGTTGTAGACTTGTAATCCTATTCAACACACTTCACTAACATCAAACAAACCTGCAACATAATAAGTTACAACCACAAGGGTCAATACATTTGAATTGTATTGGCAAGTGATAGTATGGTAGAATAGTGGTATCTATCATCTATATGCATTTGGCTAAGTGGATCTTAGGCTTGCTTTGCTCAAAATATATTTTCCTTATCATTTGAAAACACTAAGTTTTTGTTTGTCAAAAATCACCCAAGGCATCTACCAATAAAAATTGGTGATCCTTTAACCCTTGTTCAACCACAAGTTTTTAACTTAGAAATTGGGATGAGGAGATCCTTGATAGCTTCCATGTCTTGATGCTCAAATTGTCCATTTTCGGGGACACGGCTAAGTACTTAGATTTTACTCTCTCGAGAGGTGGTGCACTTTCCCCACAAGACTCGACATGCATCGAGACAAGATCTTTCAGAAGCCTTCCCTTCGACCAAATGGACGCGTTCCAACATATCACCCCTACCACCTTCTGTCCATCTGGCTAAGTTATTGCAACCTATACGATCCAGACAGAGCCCATATTGTCATGTGGCTGCACTAGAAGCTTCTCAACACTTAACATCTCAAATATCTTTGTTCCTTGGTGGCTTTCCACAAGTGAGATACACCAGGTAGACCCTTGAGTAACCACTCAACACAAACCATTCTTTCCATTCCACCCAGGTGATTCATTCATTTAGTTGTTTTATTAAGCAAAAACATAAGTCACAAGACTTAGTAAAATTTCCATAGCATGTGTATAAAATCCACCCTTGTTTGCTACTAGCTATGCTAAGCATGATATCAACAAGTATTTTAACTTAGAGAATAATTCTACCAAGACTACAACTACTAGGATTTCCCAAGGCATAGCATATAGATACTTAGCAAAAATTTCATGCAAGCCCTATACAAAATATCACTAGTGCATAGTCAAAATAATGGGACAAATACATGAAGCACCACTTGACTTTTTGAGTAATTGAAGATCTTATACTTCTCTCAATAATACACGTTGCTCTCCATTCAAGATATAAGATAAAATAACACAACATAAACACACCGTTCATGAACAACACAATCAAGCAAAACAACAATTATCAAGATATATTATTCATTTTATTTTTAGTGTTTATTCACTTTATAACTCAATGCGGATAAATCGTTATGGCTAGAAAATGGCTTGTAGGATATGGTCTTGAGGGTCTGATTTTTTTATATAAAATAGATCCAAGTTGTTTTTGTCAAAGATAGAACATCTATGATACTTTTGGATGCCTATGATCATTATACGCTCATAGTGAAAAGAACGGAATAAGATTGATTGATTATGTGATGTGGCATAGGAGGTTCTATTTTGCAAAAATTTAAATGAATATGTAGTTAACGAGTTCAAGAAATTTAAACAGGTTTTTAATTGAATAAAAAACTCTAGTATGTTCCATATGCAGAAGGAATCACTTAAAAAAATTGATTTTTAGTTATGACAAAATACTCATTATAGCTCATTTGAAGTTCGAGTATTTTAAACTTGTTAAAACTGGAAACTAAGGGATCCATTGAGTTCTATATTTCCTAAGGATTCTAGGGATATTTATTTCTGATTTTTGGATTAACGGAGAATTTTCTATAATTAAAATACTACAATATGATTTTTAAATTATTTTAAATTTCGCTTCCGTAAAATGTTCATTTTTTACAGAAATGCGTTCTACACATTTTTCTAAATATGTAGGTATATTGTTTGCTAAATTTGGATCTACGGTTGATTTTAGGTGAATTTTCAAAGTTCGGCATGAGTTATTATATACAAAGCGATCGAATCTCGGTTGATGTGTACGTGAACAGTCATCGTGGCATAAAATGATTTGCTGATACCAGTTCAATATCTGGTCCACGTGGTTCAAAAAAAACCAACAGCTTATGACGCTTGACGCGAATTCTTAGCGACTTACAGTAGCAGAGCATGCCGACGATGATAAATTGGTCGGCGGCGACTGGGTGGTCGCCGTGGACGGAGTTCCTGAAATCTACATCGCCAGGTTGCCGCAACTCGCAACGGTCTCTCTTGTATGATCAGCGTCAAGTCCTTCTTCCTGTTACGAAGTAGGATGGGGAGAGGGGTCGGAGCTGTGGGCGACTTTTAGTCTTCATTGTGGTCGTCGATTTCCTGCGGTATTTGGACAAGGAGGATCATCGGAGGATGCACAAGATATAGTGGAGGGGAGGTATGCCAAACAGAGGCGGCGGGGCTTACTGATTTCATCGGAATTGTCGACGACGTTCATCAGTAACTGCGAATGGTAAAGCCAAAATTAGAGCAGCCTGGCGGCTTTCTCTCTGGGAATTTTGAGGGGAAATACGAAGGAGAGGTAGGGGAATATATAGAAGAAAACGGACAAAGTTTTAATGGACAGAATAAATGGGAATTAAAGCCACGAAATTTGCGCTGTCACAGTCTTCGGTCGTGATTCAAGGTGCGTTAAAACGGATTTTAATCCTCTGAATAAGACCATGATTCAATGCGGATTAACTTTTGTGTTTAATATTAGGCGTTCTAGAGTCTAGAATTATTGGAATTGTGAGGGAAATATGCAATCAAGATTATGTGTAATTCAGTTAACATTCACGTTCAGATTCACGTTCAGAGGTAGAAGACGACCGAATGCTGGGCTGATATGAATTGGGCTAGGAAAATAAGGCCTAAGAAAGTAGAAAAATAAACAAAAGAGAATAAAAAAATATAGGGCGGGCTGAGGATTTTTGGGCCGATTTGTTTTCTATTTTTTTCTCCTTCTGTTTTCTTTTTTGTTTTCCTTTTCTATTTTCTGTTTTGATTTTATTCAAATAATTCAAACACTCATTTGTTTTCAAATCTTTCTCAAATTTCCAGTATGTTTTTATACTGTTTAAAAATATATTTCTAAAGTCCATTTTAGAATATTTTCTTATATTCTCTTATGGTTTATTATTTATTTAAATTAGACATTTGTCTTTATTTAAATAAGATTTTAAATATGTTTCCAATCTATATTATTTTATTCAAATAATTTAAACATCTGTTTAAATTCAAATGTTTCTTAAACCTTTTCAGTAAGTTTGTACTGCTTAGTAATGTCTTTAAAATTCCATTTTAAATTATTTCAAATATTATTTTATGGTTTAATATTTATTTAAATGAGGCTTGTGTCTTTATTCAAACCATTGATTCAAGCTTCCATTTGAATTCAAATTTCACCAAACCTTTTCGGTAGGTTTTAAATCATTTAGGAGTTTATTAGTTGGCCCACTTTGCAAAATATTCAAATATTTTCTCATGATTTATTATTTATTTTAATTAGGCCTTTTGTCTTTATTTGCATTATTTGAATATGGTTCCAAACCATATAATTCTATTTAATTATTCTTTTATTATTTTTAATTTAATTAGATAACTTTTAATCCACTTTGGATATTTCAATTATTAGTTTCTCATGATTTAATTAATCATTTAAATTAGGAATTTTGTCATTATTAAAATTAAATATGGTTCAAGTCCATATAAGTTTTATTCAAATAATATTTATTCCTTTATTCTATTTGGATTATCTTTATTCCATTTGCTTATGGATTTAATTCAAGTTTTAAATTGTCTTCTAATAATTTTCTTGGGATTTATTATTTATTTAGTTTAGGCAATTTGTCTTTATTTAAATAAAGTTGAATATGGTTTAATACATTGAATAATCTTTTATTCCTTTTTATTATTCAGTAAACTTTCATTTGTTTATCGATTTGGCCAAGATTTAATTTGGCTTTTAAATATTCCTTATTTATTTATCTTATAAAATCCATATCTTTTTATTTATAGATCCAAAATTGGTGATTCCAATTTGTATAATTTTATTTAATATTTATTTATCTTTTTAAATCCCTTTAGGATTAATTTCTCACAATTTGGTATGGATTTTTTGTTAGGAGCTTTATTATCTTTGGAGATTATTTCCTTTTATCTTATTAATTCCATAAGTTTTTATCCATGGCTCCAATTTAAATGAAACCAATTTATATGGTTTTATAATATTTTTATTTATCATTTTTGATCATTTATAAATGTTGGTTGCTAAATTTTTATATAGATCAATTCCATAGTCTTAGAGAGATCTTGGAAATGATTTATTCCATTAGGGTTTGGGGTTTTGGTTTAACTTTACCAAGTGTTTAAATTTCAAGATACATTCTTTGATGAATGCATTTCACTTGATTGAAATTTTGTTGGATGTCCTTTTCATTCAAATTTGTTTAAGATGGGTTTTGATTTTTCCATTTAGAAGCAAAAAAGTTTCTTTTCACCCTAAATTTGAACAATTGTTTATTTTGTTTATTTATTTTTCACATATAAAATTTTGGAAAATTTTGGGATGTGACAACTCCCACTCAAAAACGACATCCCTCGTGCCTTTTTGGTGATTACATGAACCATATCCACTACACCTATAGAGGTCCCAACCTATAATAAGGTAGAGATCCCTGTGTTTACAATGCTAGTCCCTGGATCAATAGCTAGCATCCACAGTTAAGATGTAATATCAATAAAAAAGGTCATAATACAACTTTATAACCAGGAATAAATTAATTTATTACACCTTACATAGCTCATTTGGCAATCTCATTACAATGCAGCAGAATTTAACAATTGCATGGGGTCCTTCATCTTCAAAGTGCCACATGCAAACATTTTGGTTGTAGACTTGTAATCCTAATCAACACACTTCACTAACATCAAACAAACCTGCAACATAATAAGTTACAGCCACAAGGGTCAATACATTTGAATTGTATTGGCAAGTGATACAATGATAATATGGTGGAGTCTATCATCTATATGCATTTGGCTAAGTGGAGCTTAGGCTTGCTTTTCTCAAAATAGATTTTCCTTATCATTTGTAAACACTAAGTATTTGCTTGTCAAAATCACCCAAGGCATCTCCTAGTAGAAATTGGTGATCCTTCAACCCTTGTTCAACCACAAGTTTTTAAACTTAGAAACTGGGATGAGGAGATTCTTGATATCTTTCATGTCTTGATGCTCAAATTGTCCTTTTCTAGGGACATGGCTAAGTACTTAGATTTTACACTCTGCAGAGGTGGTGCACTTTCCCCACAAGACTTAGTTTCACCAAGACAAGATCATTCAGAAGCCTTCCCTTAGACCAGAATGGACACGTTCCAACCTATCATCCCCTACCACTAACTTTCCATTTGGCTAAGTTATTGCAACCTATATGATCCAGGCAGAGCCCATAATGCCAAGTGGCTGCACTTGAAACTTCTCAATATTTGACATTTCAAATCTCTTTGTTCCTGGGTGGCCATCCACAAGTGAGATACACAAGGTAAACCATATAAATGGGCCTTGTGTAACCACTCAACATAAACCATTCCTTCCATTCCACCCAGGTGATTCATTCACTTAGTTGTTTTATTAAACAAAACACAAGTCCTTGACTTAGAAATATTCCATAGCATGAATATAATCCACCCTTGTTTTCTACTAGCTAAGCTAAGCATGAGGGTAGTAGGAATCTTAACTTAGGGAATTTCTACTAAGGTTTCATCTACTAGGATTTCCCATGGCATAGTTTATACTTAGCAGAAATTCCATGCAAGTCCTACTTAGAAATATCACTAATGCATAGTGAAAAATAATGGGACAAAGTATGAAGCATCACTTTCCTTTTTGGTAGAGAATATAAGTTCACTCCTTGACCTTGCAATATTCACACTCTTCAAATCACTACAATTCAATCAAGCAAGACACAATTTCAATCTACCATTCAAGCAAACATCACATAAAATAATAGAAACAAAGCAATGCTTGCAAGCATGCAAAAGATTGTTTATTTGGAAAAGTGGTTTCTAATGGTTTATAAACATTCTAAAACACCTATTGGTCATTTTATATAAGTGACAAAGTCATTTGTAAAAGATTTTACTTATAAATCATTTTTAAACCAAATCAATATTTTATGTGGATTAAAATGCCTTTAGAAAGTAATAATCTATAGGGTTCATCAAAATATATTTTTAAATCATAAAACCTTGTCTTTAGGGTCAGAGAGTCTAAATCAAAACATTTCCCAAAGGTTTCCTCAAAAAGCATTTTTAATAAATAAACATTATTTTTATTTGACTAGAAATGTTCTAAATCAAAGATTTATTCTTTTGCTTCACAAGATATGTTTTTGAAACCACAATTTGGTTTAGATGGTCAGTAGGTTCAAACAATCCAATTGCCCAAAGGTTTTACACAAAAATAAATTTAGAATGAATTTTATATTCAAAATATGCCTACACAAGTTTCTGCAAAAACACCCAATCTAACAGAAGCAATTTACTAAACAAAGTGCATGGATGGATAGGGTTTGTCTTGCTGATTCCATTGATATAAAATTTGCAAAATTTGGACGTGTTGTTTGAAAGTTATGAATTTTGCAAGTTTGAGTGTCTAATAGAATAGTTTCTGTTTTTAAAACAAAAGGCTGGCAACGTGGCTGTTTCTTATTGGGCCAAAAACAGTTCGCGTGGATCAACAGATATAGGCCGCAGGATCTAACTTAATCACACGTCACAGATCTGTCTATACCCCTTCGTTTATGTTCTATCGTGTGCATTGGATCTAAATCCTACGGTTGACGATCAAACGACCATCGAGTGGCGTCACGCTGTTACTTTGTACGTCAGCGCTTGCTTTGGGCGTCACCCGGCTCCTTTTGTGTCACTCGGCGTCACCCTTCTCTTTTGACCATGCTTTACCATGGTCCTTCCCGAACCTTACTCGGAAAGGTGCCAAGTGTCCTTCTAGACTCGTCCCTTCCTCGGTTGACTCAGCTTGTTGGTACCTGCAAGGGTTATACGGGCCGAGATAGTTTGTATCTCGGCTATCATGCTTCTCTTTCCTGGCTGTTCTTACCCGGCCTAGTTCATTTTTTACTCGGAGCCAACCCAGCTGCGCTATGTTTCCCCTCTCGTGACCCTACCGGGGGTTATCCCCCCGACATTAGTCCCCGAAGCTGGTGAGGTCTAGCAGTTCAAGCTGTTGGCATCTCCAGGTTCCTTTTGTGTGAATGGAACTTAGTTTTTATCTTTTTTCTATCTCAGTTTCACACCTTGCCGGGTTGGTATGACAATTTCGGGTCAATTCTTTGACTTTTAGGCTCATTCTTGCCTCGAGCCGAGTTATTTTGGCCAATTCCGGGTCATTTTCGGCGCGCTTCAGTCACTGACAACTAGTAATCATGATTACTTGCCTCAATTTTCGTTCCAAGTTCTGGCGACACAGTGGCAGCTCTTGATTATTCCACATCCTTGTGGCAGTCCCATCGGTCTGCGCCTCTTGTCCTTCCAGTCGTGACGTGGCACTAGATTTTTCGTGTATCTTTGGCTACGTGGCGCTCGCTGACTGGCTCACCCGGCCTGGTACATGGCCACACGCTGGCCGCACGGCACAGTTAGATCCCACTACGGGGGTTTTTACTGCCCTTAAGTAGGGGTTGGGGGTTTCCACTTCCCCCACGCCGTTCAGTTTCCTTAGCCTTTCTTCCTCCTCGCACCTGCAAGATCGAACTGCCCCCTTTGCGGTTCCTTCTCCCTCTCGCTCCTGTGCTGCGATTTCCCTTGTCCTCTTTTGATTCCAACACGGGTCCTCGTTGTTCCAAGACTCTCCTTACCGAGGAGGAGACAGACTCCGATGACCTTATGGACGCTCGCGACGGTGCTGATGGTGTCGAGGAGCAGGAGGTCCCCGCCGGCGAGCGCGGTGGCTGGGAAGGCTCGGAGGTCTCCACCAAAGAAGTGGAGTGGCTCCGGTCCACCAGACGCATTCCACTGCAAGTGGATTGCCGCCTCCCCGCCGGTGAGATCTCCCCTAAACCTCAAGCTGGCGAGCGGGTGGTTTTCCTTTCCCATTTTGAACGGGGTTTTGCTCTTCCTGTGAGCACTTTCTTTTCCTCATTTCTTTCTACCTTCCGTCTGCAGACCCACCATCTTCCTATCAACGCAATTGGTTCTCTCTCATGTTTCATATCTGCCTGCGAGGCCTATCTTGGAATTTGGCCTACAGTTCTTCTGTGGGCCAAGTATTTTCGCTTCAAAGTTCAGGTTGTCCCCCAGCCTGAAGTTCCCCGTGCCGAGAAGAAACCTACTCGGTGCGGGTGCTGCCAGCATCACTCCCAGGAGGGATTCCATCTTTCCTCAGGTTGCTGGTATCGATTCCTGCAAGAAGTGGCATAGAACCTTTTTCTATGTCAAAAACAGTGGGTCCACTGACAACATCCAGCTTCCCCCTTTCTCGGATGAGGTCCCCCACAAGAAGCACTGGAAGCTTGACCCGCGCGACCAAGACGCTGCGATGAGCGAAGCCAACGCTATTCTCGAAAGGTTGTTGTTGCCGGATGAAAACTTTCATCTCGCCGATTCTGACCTCATGTGCACCTTCATCTCTCGCCGGGTAAGCCCCATCCAAGCCAGGAGCCACAAAATGTGCTTTATGAGCGGGTCCCATGATCCTACTCGGCATTCCACTAAGGAGCTCACCCATGACTCCATTTCCCGCCGAGTAAGCTCAATCTTTAAATTGAACTTGGCGGATGATTGGTCTTGGAGTTTCCCGTCGTTTAGCCGGGTCAGGCCTGTCCCCTGGGTAAGTTTTCTGGATTACTTTGTCGCCGAGTAAGCTTTAGCTCTTTTGCCACTCTTAGTTTAGTTTTTAGTTTCTCATTTTGTTTGTCCTTCGTAGAATCTCCTTCACTAGGTTGATGATAGTACTGTCCCTCCTGCCGGCTATAACAGGGATCGCTCTGACTCGGATGAGTTCGAGTATGACTTAGAGTGATTCATGCTGATCCCGCATACTGCGGCTGCTTCAGCTTCGGGTAAGATTCAATCTCGCAACCCCTTACAAGATTGGTCTGACGATGATGAGGATGATGATTGACACTTTTGGAGGTACATGCCTTATGACCTTAATCTCTTTGCTTGTTCGAGTAAACCCGTTATTTACTTATGCAGCTGTCCAGGTACATGATACTCCTCCTCTCGCCGTGGGTGGAGTCGGCAAGATCCCCGTCGCCAAGCCGAAGCGACGCGGAGCCTCCTCCAGCACTCAGCTGGCCAAGAAGAACAAGCCCACTCCAGTAGCTCCTGCTGCCTCTGCTGCTGCCAGCCTGGCTGAGACCCGCCAAGCTGCTCGGCGCCGATTCACACGCCGAGTCACCCGTGACCCATTCGTCACCGGGTAAGTTTTTGCACTTTGCCTTCTCTGTTCTTTTCTTTTTCATCACTGTTGTTCTCTTATATATGTCTTGTTGTTTTCAGTGTTGCACCTCTGACGGCGAATCAGGCTGCTTCTTGCATTGCCTCGCCGCTTAGGCCTGCACCTCCTCCAGCTGACTCGGCGGCGCCGTGTCAACACCTGGATTTTTAATCCCGGATGCCTGTTATGCCATACATCGCAATCCCAGGATTACCATTTTTGTGAGACATAATAGAATTGGATACCATAGTACATCATCCATTACAAACCATACATAAGGTCTTACACAAATAAGGATCTCATGATCCAGTTCTTAATACAACTCAAGCAGCGGAAATACGTAATAATAAAGGTAGCGTAGGCGAAGCTCCATCGTTGGGGTCACAGGCAATGCTGACGATGGGAGATGATCCTAGTTGTCGTAACCTTCCTGGGGTCCATCATCCTGGTACTCCTATTCATAGTCTGGCCACGGTAATAGCCAGTGACAAATCCATGAGTACTCTTTAAGTACTCGCAAACTAATACTAACAAGTGAAGGGGGTTTTTGTAATAG
This sequence comes from Avena longiglumis, assembly GCA_030063025.1. Taxonomy (NCBI): domain Eukaryota; kingdom Viridiplantae; phylum Streptophyta; class Magnoliopsida; order Poales; family Poaceae; genus Avena; species Avena longiglumis. The sequence goes on from CP125976.1 coordinate 444,216,609, forward strand.
GACACTAGGCTCTAGGGTTGTTTAGCAAAAAGCCAGATTTACCTCTACTAAGTTCAGAAGCAAGAAAAGATAGTTAAATTTTATAACACCTAAGTGGGAACTTGTATCTCATGCCACAACTCTGTTGTGGTCAAGTCAAATTCTAAATTCATTTCACAAGTCATTTTGAAAACATCTGACAGGGGAACAGTATGGCCACTCCAACTGTCCATAACCGTGGACGCGGCTATTCGAATAGTTTGGCACTCTGCAGAGATTGTACACTTTCACCACAACATTCGATACATCCGTCAGGAACAAATCCTGAATTCACCATACTCAATATGCGGATAATCAAGCCTAACCTTTCAATTACACGCCCTAGTATAGGCACCTCTCCTGTTAGTGTGGCCTCCCAACCATGACCAACTATCATCTTGGGTACTGCACAGGTGGACAATCTTCACAAGGTAGCCTCAGCTCAGACCTTGGCCGTGAGGGAACCAATACTAACATATATAAGTTTCCAGTCAAGCCCTGTCCAATTTTCGGGTATTGTGGTTGTACGGTAAAATTGGAATGGTATCGCATCCATACAACCATCAGTTTTATAAAGGGCTAAGGCTCATGCCTCAACATTTTCATCACCAAAATCATCTGGTGTTCGGAAACACATGTCAAAACATCTCAGTAGAATGATCCATCATTCTAAGGTTTTCATAACCATTTTCTCCAAGTATTCCAATCTAAAGTTGTTCAAGTTTTATGCTTAGAACTAGCATCTACTAATGAGGGTGATAAACTAGTGGGGTTCTAACTAAGTTCAATCTCATGCCTTAGGATGACATCAAGATTATCTAGCTTAGGCCAAATTTTATGCTCTTTATGCAACCTTCAGCTATCTTCCTAGAATCTACAAGTTACTTCAGTAAATTCTAAGTAACAGTTTTGATAAAGGAATAAAGTAGAAAGCTTGCAAGTAAAACTAGGATTGGGTATCAAGTGGGTATAACCACATATGCTTAAGGCATATAGTTGGCATAGTAAGGCTTGCTAAAGTGGAACATATTGCAAGTGTTAGCTTGCTAAATCAACTAGTAGTATTAGGCTTGCATCAGTATCAGTATAAGCTTGCCTTGTGCATAGCAGTGGTTGAAGTTCTCCTCGGCTTCTTCTTCGTAGTATCCTCCTTCCTCCTCGTATCCTTGGTTGGTACTAGCGTCTATAAATAAATACGAGGTACACAATCACCAAACAATACTTAACTACTTTCAATCATCACACAAAGGGGTTCTATAGATGATCTAGCATCATCACTAACATTACAATACTAAAGCATTTGGCTTATTGATTTTATTTTTAGAAAAGTAATTTCTACTCATTGAAAAAACTACTTAAGATTTAATATTCTCCAAACCAAACATGGGATCATGTTGACACATGTCATCACCACATATTTCAGTATATGGGAGTGCAATTTAAAGTGGTGTCACAATTTAATAAGGTTTAACCTTTTTATTTTAAATCATTAAAGTGGCTAGAAATGCCTATGTGGCATTCTTTTATTACTTGAACATTATTTCTGTAAGTAAACCCATATATTTTTATATATTCTGAAAGGTATGATCAATTATGATTTTTGAGAGTTGGAATCAACTCAAAAGCTATTACGGTTTAAATTTGAAAAATGTTTGAAAGCAGAAAAGATTCTGCCTTGTTATTTTTACCAAGGGTGATCTATAGATCCAAATGATTTGAATCCAACGGGCTTGGATTAAGCATTTCAAGACCTTCCTAACAAAATTAGTTTCATTCAATTTGGTTTACTGAATCGAGCTGGGTTGATTTTTGAAACTAGGTACAGAACTATGTTTGAATGAAAATGGAAAAATCCAAATTCAAACGAGTGGGCTGCGCGGGAGACGATAATGGGCCGACCTGCTACGCACAGCGCTTACGCGGGCTGGTTAATTGGTTTTCCCCACGCGTCAGTGAGATGGGGGGTGCAAAGCGGTACGGGCAACGTGGTGCATTGGATTAGAAGTAAGATCAATGGCTGAGGGTCGTCGTCGACGATGAACTAGTCACCGGCGAGCTCGAACCCTAGCGGCACAGTGGGGGTCGTCAGGGGCTCACCGGGGCTCAGGCGAAGGTCGGCGATGCGGGCGAACGACGAATCCGACGACGGCGAACCTCCTGGTACCGAAAGCTCCTCCTGGGGTGGACGAAATCGATGGCGCCCTTCTTCTCCAGAGGCGGCCTGCTCCGGCGCAATTCCGACGATGCGCTGCTCGCCTTGCTTCGGGACCGAGGCGGGGTGGTTCTGGGTGAGAGAGGAGTGGAATGGTGTGATGAATTTGAGTGGGGGAGTCCTCCTTTTATAGGCTCGACGGTGAGACCGAACGGGATGGGAAGGCGACGGTGGCGACACGGCTACGGGCAGCTAGAGGCATGGCCGAGGGTGGCGATCGATCGGTGGTCTCCTGGCGACGCTCTATGGCTTTAATGCGAGTGTAGGGGCGGTGGCAAATGGTTGGGAACGCTCGATGCCTTTGCGAAGCGGCGTATTCGGACGGCGGTGGCTCTACGTGCAGGCGGTGAAATGGGCATGTCTGGCGGTCTCACAGGACGGTGGGGAGCATCTTTGGCGGCGAGGGCTCGAGGTGGTGCAGTTGAGTGGGAACGGCGTGCTTTCTGCGGCGCTGGTCGGCATGGTCGGCAATGACAGTAGCGTTCTGGCGTTCTGGTTCTTTGTCTGCGGCGGGGCTGGTCGAGATGGCGGTGAGGCATGGGCTACCTCCGGACAAGGTTATGCAGCTAGTTCTTCCTCTAGCCTGCTGTCCACACTGGGGTGACATGGTGCTCTCGGCCTGTTCACCATTGATGACATTGGCGATCTTACAGTGGTGCTAGGGATTAGTTAGGGTTGTTAGATGATCTACTAAGGCTAGTGTGTCCAGAGAGGGAACAAGTTAGGCCCAAAACACTACACACTATAGTGTTTTGATTTTGTTTGATTTGAATCAGCAAGGTGTTTGATGAAATGGCCGCATGAATTCAAGTTTTGAATTTTGAAAAGATTTTTGGTGGGTGTGCTAGGCATGTGCTGGTGAGTTTGTGGATGCTTGGGTTTTGAAAGTTGAGCTTGTTTGAGTGGTTTTTGAAAAAGTGGGATCTTCCATTATGATAAAGATTCAATTTTAAATTGTCCTTTAAACTATGCACTTGAATGATTGTGGATGATCACAAAGTGGGCCTTGGTACTTTGTTATGAGTACTTTCAAGGGGTGCAAAGATCCAAACAAGTTTCTGTTAAGTTCTGAAAGTTAGAGATAGCCAAAGTAGGCATGGGAGTTAATTTGGCCAAAGTGACCATTCCCTTATTTTGTTTGTTTTGATTTATTTGTCTTTGGGAAAAGTGTGGGCATTGTTTAGATGATGTTTATTTCACCTAAGAATCCTTTTTCAAGCAAAGAAACACACAATCATGGCAATTCAAAAGAATCCAAATTGTCATGCTTACACATATGCATGCTTTCATATTTTTAATTGGAAAAGTTTTTGTTAACTCTAATTTTGGTGATTAGAGTTTGATAATTCTAGTTTAATATTTTTGGGATGTTACACGCCGAGTCCCATCCAGGTCGAGGCTCGCACTGTTGAGGCTCACGCTTCTCAGTGTCAGTCAGACCCGGTGGGTCATTCGTCTAGCGCTCCTGGCGTTGGCCAGGAAAAACTTCCTGATCTTGGTGCCCACAAGTCTGGCACCGAGAAACCCTCTGCCACCAGTTCCTCTGGCATCAGGCCTCAAGCTAATGTGAATGAACAACTTCCTGATCTTGGAGCCAGCAAAACTGCTGAACCCAGTCAGGGGGCTCCAAGATCTTCTCCAAATCCTCTTGCTCGTTCTCAAATTCTGTCAAAGGGCTAGACCCAGCCCAAGGCTTCTGGTTCTACTCGCCCCTCTTCTGGAAAATCCACCTCTTCCAAGCAAACAACTCTAGTTTGCGCTCCTGGTTCTGATCCTCAGATCCGGCCTCCGACATCAGCGTCAAAGCTCGCTTCAATGGGTAAGGGGGACGAATCTGCGGCTGCCGGGTCAGGTGATGACTCCAGGGCTATTACCCTCCATATACGCCACCGCAACCCGTCCCATCGGGAAGCGCCACAGCAGTCGAGTTCTCACTCGGGCCTCGATGGCAAGAGCCTTGGTTCGGTGAACCTTACTGTTGTGGCATGGAATGCAGGCGGCGAGGAGGTCGACACTGCGTCTGGGAAGAAGATGAAGCTGGGCCCCAAGGCCGTCTCCGACATGACCCAGCAGGCCATTGCGCTGATGGCCCGCTCCGACGAAGTGAACGAGGTAAATTAACTTCTTACTCTTTTGTATCATTGAGTATTTCCTTTATACATGTCACCTAGTCCCCGAAGTTACAGTCGAATAAGAAACTTACTTGGCTGTAAGCTCTTCAATAGTCACTTAACCTTCAAATCCTTTACCCCAAGCCTGTATGTTAGAAATTCGATCCCTAGCCCCCGAGGTTACTGTCGATTAAGGAACTTACTCGGCTGTAAGCTCTTAAGATTTTTTATTCGGCAGGTCGCCTGACTTGACTCTTTCTTATTTGTCTGTCTTCTTTGATTAGCTTACGCATAACGAGCGCACCAAGGTGCATCAAGCTCTCGTCCTGGCGCATCGCAAGCTCAAACTTGCGTATGAGAAGCTACAGACTTATACCTATGGCCAAGGTAAAATATTTGCTCTTCCTCTTTTTCATTTGGTGTAATTTTTCTTAATCCATCTTCTCATTTTTCCTCTCACTCTTGTTTCACAGCCACTGCTCAGTCCACCATCAATGAACTTCACTCGCAAATTAGTGAGGCCAAGAGTAAATTTCTTACCTCCCTAAGCCAATTGCTGAAATTTTTCTGTTGGTACTGACAAATATTTGTTCTGAATAAGCAGAGAAGCACCAAGCCGAACTCCAGAAGGAGCGAGATGAGGTGACTCGGCTGAAGGAATTAATGGCCGAGATGGAGCAGAAGCACTTGGACGAGGTGAATGGGCTGAAGGAGGAGCTTGCCGAGAAGAAATAGCAGCAAGCTGCCAGTGCCGAGAAGACTAAGAAGCTGCTCGACGAGGCCGATTCATTGGTCGAGTCGACAAATATGAACCTCGATGCCCTTCAAGCCAAGACCAAGACTTGGCACAGCAAGCTCGCTGCCATCAAATTCTTTCTTGGTAGTGAGTTCTTACTCTTTACGCATTGTCCAAGTCCCGCTGGATTTCTTCCATCTACCCTTGCTATTTGCTAACTTTCTCTTTTTGCTTGCAGAGAACTTTCCTGAGGCCAACATGTTTGCCATCCGAGCCATGAAGAAGGTGAGAGCCGAAGCTGGTGCTGCCGCTGACGGCGAGGTGTCCATGGAGGAGCTCCTTGCAGCAGTGTCTGAACGGGTTAAGACCCTCAGATCTTGCGGTGTGGACTTGCTCAAGTCAGCTATCCATGCATTTCCCATGCTCTGGTCGGATGAGGACCCACCCGAACTCATCGAGCCACTGGCCGAGAGACTGCTTCTTACTAAAGACCAGCTGGATCAATGGCGTGAGTCGGCCGGCCGAGCTGCAGCGGATAAATCTCTCTCCTTCGTGCTTTCCTGGTATGAGGACATCAACCTTGATGTTCTTTCTCGCATAAGGGGGGATGGAAAATGGCTGAATGACCCGGAGCTGATCAAGAAGCGCAAGGAGCGAGCTTATGCCATGATCGAGTACACCATGGTGCATGCTTGGTGTGAAGGGCCTACCTTCCTCGACCTTGGCGACCCGCTCGTCGAAGTTGTTGATGAAAAGGGTGGCGACAGCGAAGCAAACGAGTCAGATGATCAAGATGACCCGGCCGCTGATGCCCCTCACCCGACCGATGCTCCAAGCACTACTCCTGGCTCCGAGAGTGCTCCTCCGAGTTCTTTTGCTCCTTAGGCCAACATATACTTGAACTTTTATTAGATCCCCGGTATGCCGGGTACATATGTAACATACATTGCACTTTAAGTTTGAGTTCGCACCAGTAGATGGGTTTTATATATTTGCGTTGTGCTCTGAGTGCGAATCACTTCAAGGACAAGTCCCCGAGTTTCATTTTTCCATGTCACTTGTCCTTGCCTTTGGCCCTTGTCTACCTTTTTCGGTGTTCAACATTAGGATCTCAAAGTACAAAGGATATAGTTAGCGGGTATGAAACTTGGATAACTTGGCCGAGATTACTCGACACACAGTATAACACGACCTACAGAGAGTTAGGCAAAAACTAAAGCCGACTCGCGTTTCTCCCTTGTACTTATCCGGCGTTTGTGTTTACCCGTCTTAGATCTTTTTCTCTTGCTTGCCATGAAGCCGTGTTTTTGGACAAAGCATAGTCGAAGAGTTGATTTCTTCCAAGTAAACACTACTTGTTCCGAGATAAATTTCGGGTATCACGCCAGCCGACATAAAATAACTGAAATGGAAAGCCTAAGGGGTGGTCCCCGAATCAGTTTTTCGAGTCATACCATTTTATTATTAGCACATAGCCGGCAAACACATCCGACATATAAGAGTTCGAGTGATACATGCACTGCTTCTCCTAAGTATAGAAAGGACGAAGTATCGCCACATTCCATGGCCTTTTGGTTTCATCTCCTGACATGTCCGCCTTGTTCTTTTGCGCTTCACGAGCGTCTATGAGATAGTAGGAATCATTGTGCAATGCTTTGCTTACAATGAATGGACCTTCCCAAGGGGGCGATAATTTATGCATTTCGGCTGTGCGCTGCACCAGCCTTAGCACCATATCTCCTTCTCGGAAAACACGAGGTTGCACTTTCCGGCTATGGTAGCGTCGGAGATTTTGTTGATATATAGCAGATCTGGAGAATGCCAGTTCCCTTGCTTCTTTGAGTAAATCTACTCCATCTTCTCGGGTCTCTTTTACCTCGGCTTCTGAGTATTGCCTTATCCTTGGCGAGTCATATTCAATGTCGGCAGGCAAAACTGCTTCAGCCCCATATACAAGGAAATATGGCGTATAACCAGTTGATCGATTCGGAGTCGTTCTTAAGCTCCACAGTACTGAGGGTAGTTCCTCTATCCAACAACCAGGTGATATCTGGAGTGGTTCCATTAAGCGGGGTTTTATCCCGGACAGAACTAAGCCATTAGCCCGTTCAACTTGTCCATTTGATTCTGGATGGGCGACTGATGCTACGTCGAGTCTTATTCGGTGTTTCCCACAGAAGCGAGCAAAATATCCTTCAGCAAAGTTCGTTCCATTGTCCGTGATCACACTGTGCGGGTAACCGTATCTGAGGATTATATCCCTTAGGAATGTGACAGCTGTTTTACCATCCAATTTCTTGATTGGCTTCACTTATATCCACTTGGTGAACTTATCGATCATGACCAAGATATGAGTCATGCCTCCCCTTGCTGGTTTGAATGGTCCTACCATATCCAATCACCATACTGCAAAAGGCCAAGTGATTGGTATAGTCTTCAATTCAGATGCTGGTAAATGTGACTTGGAAGCATAGTGTTGACAACCACTGCATTTCCCGACTAACTCTTGCGCTCGTGCCAATGCGCTTGGCAAGTAGAATCCATGTCGGAATGCCTTGGCTACCAACGCTCTTGATGACACATGGTGCCCGCACTCTCCCTGATGGATATCCAATAAGATCTCCTGGCCTTGCTCTGAGCTGATGCAACGCTGCAGTACACTTGTCACACTTCGCTTGTAGAGTTCCTTATTGATTATGGTGTATGCTTTTGCCCTTCGTGCCGTTTGCCTTGCCAGTGTTTCATCACTCGGCAAGGTTCCATCTTTCAAATAACTGAATATTGGTTGTGCCCACGTTAGTATTAGTGGTTCCAGGTCTGCTTCAACATCAATGTCCATTGGTTCCGCCGAGATATGTTCTGCCGACATAACCTGAGGAGTGCCCGAGTGTGATTCGGCGACCCCTGAATTGAATGAATCAGTCCCTGAGTGACTCGAAACTACCCCTGAGTCGATGTCCATTGGCACTGCCTCTGATTCCTGACTCACCGGGATGATCCTGATTGATTTGGACTCTGGTGATGGCTTGATCGATGACTTCCTGAGATGCTCCAATGCTACCCCTGGTGGTATTGCTTGCCTAGATGACTCTAGTTTGGATAATACATCTACTGCCTCATTTTCTGCTCTAGGAATGTGATGAAATTCACAACTGTCAAAATATCCCGAAATTTGTTGTACGTGGAAGCGATATAATTCCATGTTTGCATCCAGTGCATCCCAATGTCCAGACACTTGCTGAATCACCAAATCCGAATCTCCAAAACACATGATCCTTTTGATACCAATTTCCTTGGCTACTTTAATGCCATGGACAACTGCTTCATACTCGGCAACGTTGTTAGAAGTAGCAAAATGAATCTGCAACACATACCTCAGTTGATCCCTCTTTGGATATGTGAGCACTATCCCGGCGTCCAGGCCCATTTTTGTCTTGGACCCGTCAAAATGCATTTTCCAGTAATTTGGATCTGGCAGTGGTGGTGCGTACTGCATCTCCATCCATTCTACAAAGAAATCTGCAACGGCTTGAGATTTTATTGCATCCCGCCTATCATATTATAGAGTGTATGGTTCCAGTTCAATGGCCCATTTGGATACTCGGCCGCTAGCATCTTTGCTTCCCAATATATCCGAGATAGGTGCCTCGCATATTACCCGGATTGGGTGTTCTTGAAAATAATGTTTTAGCTTTTTGCTGCCATATATACCCCATATGTCATCTTCTAATAATGCGGGTAATTCTGTTTCGAGACAGAGAGCACTTCACTCAAGTAATATACTGGTCTTTGGACTGATTTTCCCCTTCTTCACGTTCAACCACTATTACTGCACTTACAACTCTGTTGGTTGCGGTGACATAGAGCAGCATTGGCTCCTTGGATAGTGGTGACACTAATATTGGTGTTGTTGCCAACATTTTCTTTAATTCATGGAAAGCGCTATCAGCTTGCTGTGTCCATGTGAATTTTCTGATTTTTTCATCAGCTGATACAGTGGTAGGGCTTTTTCGCCTAGCCGACTAACAAACCTGCTCAATGAAGCCAGGCATCCAGTAATCTTCTGGACATCATTGAGGGTTTTTGGCAATTCCATTCTTTCGATGGCCCTGATCTTTGTCGGGTTAGCTTCAATTCCTCGGCTGGATACAAGGAATCCGAGTAACTTACCAGCCGGGACACTAAATGTACATTTTTCCGGGTTAAGTTTCATCCGGAATCTTCTCCAGTTTGCGAATGTTTGACGCAAGTCCTCAATTAGAGTATGACTTTGCTTGGTTTTTATTACCACGTCATCGACGTATACTTGAACATTTTTGTCTAGTTGATCTTGTAAGCATTTTTGCATGCATCTTTGGTATGTTGCGCCTGCATTTCTCAATTCGAATGGCATGGTGCGATAGTAATAAGCCCCGTACAGGGTGATAAAATCTGTCTTTATTTGATCATTTGGATTCAGCGGAATCTGATGGAATCCTGAATATGCATCCACAAATGACAATAACTCACACCCAGCAGTAGAATCTATGACCTGATCGATCCGAGGCAGAGGAAATGGATCTTTCGGACATGCCTTATTGAGGTTCGTGTAATCAACACACATGCGCCATACCACTGCCACGTTCAGGTCATCTTTCTTCTTCTCGACCAGGACTGGATTTGACAACCAGTCCGGGTGCAGCACTTCCATGATGAATCCAGCAGCTAAAAGTTTTGCAATATCGGCCTCTATTACTTTCCTCCTATCTTCGGCGAAGCGGCAGAGGGGTTGCTTCACCGGCGTTGCATCTGGTCTTACATGACGAGAGTGCTCGGCTAGCTCCTCGAAACTCCTTGCAGATCTTGAGTGGACCATGCAAAGATGTCCCGATTCTTACGGAGAAAGCTGGTGAGCTCGCTTTCCTATTTATCTGTAAGGACAGCCCCAATGGTCACTGTGCGCTCTGGGAAAGTTTCATCCACCTGCACCTTCCTGGTTTCCTTGGTATCTTGAAATGACACATTGCCATCCGGGTTGGTGAGTGTTGGCATGGACATTTGTGCAGCTTTGGACAATGCTGCCACCTCCAACATCTGACTTTTCTCTTGTGCTATGACGAGTGACTCGGCCAGTGAAGATCCGGCTGAAGCACAAGCAATAGATCTCTTGTAATCTCCTTCCACTGTGATCACCCCACATGGGTCTGGCAGCTTCATCTTTAAGTATGCCATATGGGTAGTAGCCATGAATCTTGCCATAGCCGGCCTGCCGAATAAGGCGTCATATGAGTTGACCAGATCTACCACCTCGAACTCTATAGCTTCCGTGCAACAATTTTCCCTGTTGCCGAATAAGACGTCTACCCATATCTTTCCAATTGGCTCACAGGACAATCCCGGCACAATCCCGTGGAAAGTTGTCTTAGTCGGCTCCAGCATGTTCATGGTAATGCCTAACTTGAGCATCGTATCCTTATACATGATGTTGATGCTACTGCCACCGTCAATCAGTACTTTTGAAAACTTCATGTTGATATTTGGGCCCATGAATGTTGGATCCAAGACCAGAGCGTATCCTCCAGGGGTTGGCATGATCTTGGGGTGATCTTTTATACTCCAAGTTATCTCTTGCTCAGACCAATGCATGTACTTGGGAATTGTCGGCATCGTGGCATTCACTTCCATCATTCGTCGCTGCTGGCTCTTCTTGTCATTTGGCTCTGTGACAAAGACAACATAGCTCTGGTGATGTTCTCTGTACTCATTTCTGGTTTTGTGGCCGATATGAGCATCGTCACCTCTTGGATTGTGCACACGGTGCAGCTTCTCTTCTTTCTGATTACGATATCTCATTTTGTTTTCATATCATTACTGCTACTGCTTGAGCATTTCCTCCTGTAAGTGGTGGAGGGGGAGGTGGTGGAAGCTGCTTATTCGGCGAGTCCACTCTGTCTCCTTTCTGAAACCAAGTGCATTGCCTTGTTGAGTGATTTGTCGGCTTACTCGGACTAGGCGTGTGAAACTTACACGGCTGATCCAGCATCATCTCATAGGTGTATTTTTGTCGGTCCTGATACTGTTTCCTCTGATCATATGGCCTTTTGCCGTCATTCTTTGGCACCCATTGTTGTTAACCATTTGTCCTTTGATGTTGACTGCTTCCAGCATATGGATGATCCTGACTCACTACCGCAACCTGAGCCGAGCCATACCTGTAATCCGACCTCTCGTCTCTTCTCTTGCTTCTGTATTCGGATCTCTCCTGGCGCCTTTGCGACCCGGCAGCGTCATAGAACTGAGTCTCAGTCATACCGTCTGCCAACATGAGCAGCGGCTGAGTCGGATGTCCTAACGCATACTAGTCGGCAATTCTTATCGTCTCTGCCAGGCTTGCCGGCATATCCCTTTGTAACCTTTGTCACAACACACTCCCATGTCTACATCCTTGTGCAAACCATGCGATTGCTTGTGACTCGATTACCCCTTCACAAGAGTTACGCATCGTACACCACCTTGTGAGGAACTCCCTGTCTATTTCATTCAGTCTTTGCTTGCACATTGCTAGTTGTTGTGGGCGATTTGGCCTCTTGTAAGTGCTCATGAAATTGCTCACGAAAGCGTCGTGAAAATCAATCCAACTGTTGATGCTTCCGGTTGGCAAATTTTTCAACCATACCCGATCTGGTCCTTCCAGTATCTGCGGTACGTAACATACTGCCCATCTCAAGTTTCCCTGCGTGATCTTCACAGCGGTTCCATAATCTATGAGCCAGTCCTCTGGCTTTGTTCTTCCATCATATGTTTTTGTCCCTCTGGCCAGCTGGAAATTTGGCACCGGTGGCTCCTTCATGATCCTTGGGCCAAAGCATGGTGGACCCTGCGGACCTTGTGATTCAATTATCTCTGCCATCTTAATGCGGTCAAGTTTCAGCCTGGCATCATCCGGCTGAAGGTTCCTACCTCCGTATATCGCTCCCATTGCTTGATATGCATGATCCGACAGCTCATACCAATCATTTACCATGGCCGAGTAACCATCATTATACTTATTCGCGTTCGGGTCAGCTGGCTGTTGAACTGCTTTTCCGGCGCTCTGCTATCTTCTTTCCGGCTGAGCTGGTGCGTTATTCGGAGCTGGATTTCCTCCTCCTGCCAAGTGAGTTGCGCGCCGAGTATGAGGCGCAAAATTTTTCCCTCCGTTGTCATTTCTCTGTCCAATTTTTTCCTGGTTTTCATTTTTTCGGGGATTATTTCTTTTTGCCCCTTGCGCATGCGCCGGATTTCCTTGAACTACTGCCGGATCATAGGCGACCATCTAATTGTTTCTTCCAGAATCCACACTTTTTTCTTTTCTCGGCCTGGGTGCCGCTCCGGGTGAGGATGCCGTGTGCCCAGCCGATCTTGCCGGGACATGAGTCGCCGAGTGAACCAGCTGTGATCTCCCTGCTATACCCGGATTTTCTCTGTAATACGCCTCATTCAGCATGCTGGCTGCTTTTACTAACCCATTGACTCGTTCTTGCTGCCTTTTCTTTGCTCCCCCCTCCAAGTGGGGAAATTCTGCCATTGCTGCTTCTGCCGCTCGCAGATTAGCTGCTGTTGTGATGTATGTTGGATGCATGGTCATCTCATTGCTGTTATCTGGTGTTATCTTTGATGTCGCATCTGCCAGTTCTTCGTTGAGGTTCCTTCCTCTCAATCTCGTTGCATCAAGCCGGGTCTTTGTGCCCTTGACTCGATTTGCCGAGTTAAGTTCTAGGATAATGATATCCACATCCTGTTGTAACTGTGCTAGCTCCTTTGCTTTCTCCAGGACTTTTATCCTGGTTTCTTCCAACTCAACTTGCACGCGGGTCGATTGCTGTGCCACTGGCTCTGCCAACTTGTCTATCGCTTCCTGCAGCTCCTTAGCTCTTTTGCTCCTAGCTATGTTCTCTAGTTTTTCCAGCGGCGCCTTTGCTGTTCTTGCAGCCCTTGGCGTTTCCTCGTGATTTCCTCCCTCTGCGTTCTCATTCTCTACTGGAACTACTGGGGGAGTTGTGGGGTTTGGGGCTCTCATCATTACCTCCATGGAGACGAGTTGGAGAGGTTTGCCAGCGACTGGATCCGTTGGAGGATCCGGCGCCAGGACGACGTGCTCAGGATATGCGCGCTCCACGCGCACCGCGACGTAGACCTGGTGCTCGCCGAACTCGAAGAAGCGACAGCCCCTAGGGAATGGCTTGGTCCCGAAGCAGCCCGCGTTGTCGTTGACGAAGTTGAGCACTCCATACCTCTGGATGAGGCCGGAGTAGACGCGGTCGCCGGTCTTGGTGATGATGTTGCCCGTCCAGATGAAGACTCCATCAAGCACTTGCTTTTACCCAACGGTGGGCGCCAACTGTCGTGGTGGTGGCACGGAAGATGCCATGGGTAGGCTTAAGTTGGGGGCCGAATGGGTGCTTGTGGTTACCGGGAAGGGAGTGCACGGTCGAGCCATGCACGAAGAACAAGAAGAACTCTCCACACTTGACAATTTGATTGATACCCCAAAGATTACAAGTGCTCCTTGAGCTGTATTGACTTGAGTACGCAGCACTTGTTCTCTACTTCCTCCATCCTCCTTCTACTACTGCTATTCCCTCCCTTATATAGGAAGTTCTAGCTAGCTAATACCCCTTTGGGTTCTAGGGTTTACTATTTGGATCTCGGTCCCTACAATATGGGTCGGGTTATGGGCTTGCCCTAAGCCCATAGGCCCGGTCCATAAAGCTTGACAGCTAACGCTCTTCTGGCATGCTCCTTCTTGTTCTTTTTGGCATCACGATGTTACTTTGTACGTCAGCGCTTGCTTTGGGCGTCACCCGACTCCTTTTGTGTCACCAGGCGTCACCCTTCTCTTTTGACCATGCTTTACCATGGTCCTTCCCAAACCTTACTCGGAAAGGTGCCAAGTGTCCTTCTTGACTCGGCCCTTCCTCAATTGACTCGGCTCGTTGGTACCTGCAAGGGTTACAACTTTGTCCTATACGGGCCGAGATAGTTTGTATCTCGGCTATCATTCTTCTCTTTCCCGGCCGTTCTTACCCGGCCTGGTTCATTTTTTACTCGGAGCCAACCCATCTGCGCTATGTTTCCCCTCTCGTGACCCTACCGGGGGTTATCCCCCCGACAAGAATCATGAATAAAATTAACAATACAACTATCACATAAAACATTCTTGTCATGAGCCACATGCATAAAATAATTATTACTCTCCACATAAGCATAGTCATTCTTATTAATTGTAGTGGGAGCAAATTCAACAAAATAGCTATCATTATTATTCTCATCACCATAGTCATCAAATATAGGAGGCATATTGTAATCATAATTAATTTTCACCTCAATAGTAGGTGGACTGAAAATATCATATTCATCATTGTAATCATCATATATTGGAGGTATAGTATCATCCTAAGCAATAGAATAGTTAACTTCCAAAGTGTGTTCATTTGTAAACATATCATCATTGGAAGGAACGTGGATGCTACTAATAGTACAACAATTATTAATATCATCATTTCAGAATTGGTACGAAAGAGATTTTCAATATCAAAAGTAGTGTGCTTTTCCCAATCTTGATCGCTGCTATAGGTAATAGGCATAGGAACATCATCGAGTTCAGACTCATCAGCAAAAACTATAATAGGAGCAACATGCTTAGGGGAAAATACTGTTTCATCTCTCCTTTTACTCCTTCTCTTCTTCTTATTCTTCTTCTTCTTCCCCTCTTTAGGAGGGAGAGGCTTGAAAGGAAGCTTCTCCACATACCCTGGTTTATGGTTAGAGACAATAGAAGAAAACTTTGGAGGATTCCTCCTTTTCATTAATAAGAACAAAACACATATTAGTCCTGTCATATTTTGGTAAAATCTCATCTTTTATAATATTTTGTATGTAAGTATTTGTGTGGCAATTGTCAACACAGTAAATATGATAACCATGCAGGACGCTATTCATATCAAAAGCACTCATATCTACCAAAGAAGTTTTTTTTGATAACTCTTCACACCCAAAAAATAATGTAAGTTCATCATGTTGATTAAGAGTGATCATGTTATCACAATACAAACTTGCAGTACTCATTGGATTAGAAAGGCTATTATAGCCTGAGCATTGAAAATTGAAATGACCCACTTTATAACAAAGTTCACAAATTAAAGGATAGAGGGCACAAACTTTTTTACCAAGATCATTTAGAGCCCTAGCCCACGTTCTAGTTTTTTCATTCTTGTGGTGGATACAATATTCTTCTTCGATTTGGTTCTTTTCACAAGGTCTAAGTACTCCACAAAAATTAACATGCTTATAAGAAATAGTACTTTCTGAGGTTTGAGCATGTTTATTGCAATCATTAATAACAATTTCATTTTTCATGCAAGTGTCTTTAAAAGGTTCATGATACATGTCCCAATTTTATTTAGGAGCATTAATATGAGAAGCAAAGGCTCTACGACAATCAACAAGAATTTGAGGATCAAGACCATATTTAGCACTAAGCTCTTGAAAATCAGCAGTTTCAGCGAAAGACTTAATGCAATCATACTCATAGTTTATACCTGGTTCTTTACCTTTGTAATTATCCCAATCTTCAGTATTGCTTTGAATTATTTCAAGAAGATCCCACTTAGCTTTGACCTCCTTACTTGTGAAGGATCCCTCTAAATAGGTATCTAGATAGTCCTTGTAATGTCCTGAAAGCCTTGCATAAAAATTATTAATAACAATATTACTAGGGAGCTCATCAATTGGACATTTGAGCATTAGTGACTTGAATCTCCCCCATGCTTGCGCAATACTTTATCCATCATGACGATGAAAATTATAAATATAATTCCTATCTTTATGAATTTCATGAGGAGGATAAAATTTAGAGTAAAAGATAGATTCAAGTTCCTTCCACTCCGAATGATGTGGATCATCTAGTAGCTCATACCAATCCCTTGCTTTGTCCTTAAGTGATAAATAGAATAGCTTTCTCTTAACTTGGTCCATTGAAATATCTGCACACTTGAACAACTCGCATAATTCATGTATAAAGATTAAATGATCACTAGGATGGACAGTTCCATCTCCAAAATATCAGTTATTCATAACACGTTCAACAATTTCCATAGGTATTTTAAAAGGGACACTTTCAGTATGTGGATTTAAAATATCACAAGCATCATCAGAATTACCACATATGGGAGATAAAGTATTATCAGAGCAAAATTTCTCCTCTAAAGTTGGGGAACTAAGAAAATCATTTTCATTAAAACTAGCTTCCCCAAGCTTAGACGTTTCCATAGCATTAGTAACAAAGGTTTTCAAAAAATTCATACTAATAATATTGCTATTAGCATGCAAAGAAAGTTCTGTAGGTTTTTTAATTTTCTTTTCAAACCATTCACGTTCTAACTCAGGAAAAATACTAAAAAGCTCTCTAATTTTTGTTGTTGTTTTCCATTAAGCCTAACTAGTGAAAATAAAAACAAGAAACAAAAAGATATAATTGCAGAATCTAGGAAATAACTTCGAGCACTCACACACTAGCAACAGTACTAGAAGATAGCTTAGTAGCCAGAGAATGTGATTACCTTTTACCTTACCTCCCCGGCAATGGCTCCAGAAAAGAGCTTAATGTCTACGCATGCTTCTATTCTTGTAGACAGTGTTGGTCCTCCAATTGCAGAGGTTTGTAGAACAGCAGCAAGTTTCCCTTAACTGGATCACCCAAGGTTTATCAAACTCAGGGAAGAAGAGGTCAAATATATCCCTCTCAAGCAACCCTGCAATCAAGATACAAGAAGTCTCTTGTGTCCCCAACACACCCAATACACTTGTCAGGTGTATAGGTGCACTAGTTCGGCGCAGAGATAGTGAAATACAAGTAATATGGATGATTATAAGTGGTAATTGCAATCTGAAATAAAAATGGCAGTAAGCAAATATGTAGTAGGACAGATTGTAAATGGTGTTTCAATGCTTAGAAACAAGTCCTAGGGATCATACTTTCACTAGTGGACACTCTTAATAAACATATAATATATTCTCTTCACTATACTACCCCGAACTACTCTCCGATTGGATAACGAACACTTATTCGCGGTGTAGGGCTATAACCGCACTCCTTAAAGTCCGCATTCCCCATCTAGGTAACCCATAACTGTCACCTTGAGCGCTAGATGGTTCCAACAAACACCATAATTTGATAGAGACATCCAACTCAAATTATGACTCATGATAAGTATTTCTGTAACCTTTAGCCTAAGAGCCACACACGGTGTGCACACCGTCATCCTTCACACACATGGGGATAAGCGGATATTACATTAATTAAAGCACTTGAGTAGCAGAGTATCATCTAATTATTCAATTATATTACAAAGCTCATGATCATATAAAGATCACACCATAGAGAGAGAGATGAACACATAGCTACCGGTAGAGCCCTTAGCCTCGAGGGAGAACTACCCCCTCCTTATCATGGGAGTCAGCAACGGCGATGGATATGGCGGTGGAGTCGATGGAGATGGCTCCGAGGGCAATTCCCCGTCCCGGCAGGGTGCCGGAATAGAGACTTATGTCCCTCGGATCTCATCTTTGGAGGCGGTGGTGCTGTGGAACTTTTCGTGGATTTCTGATCTGATATTTAGGTTTTTCTCCTCGGGGGAATATATAGGCGAAGAGGAAATGTCGGTGGATGCCCGAGGGGCCCACACCTCCTGGTGGCATGGCCAGGGGGACCCGCACCACCGTATGTTGTGACTGCCTCATGGTGCCTCTTCGTCTCTCCTTCAAGCTCCGTGTCGTGTCGGGCAAAATAGGAACTTTGGCTTTCGTTTTGTTCAATTCCGTGAATATTTATTTACTAGCTTTTCTAAAACCAAAAACAACAGAAAACAGGAACTGGCAATGTGTCATATTGCTAATAGGTTAGTTCCAAAAAATGTATAAAAATGCCTCAAAGTGTAGACAAAACATAAGATAGTTGGTTCAAAACGAGCATGGACCATCAAAAATTATAGATACGTTTATGACGTATCATCCAGCCCCTTCCCATATAGGAGTAATGTGGTTGCACGTGTTAAGTTGTTATAGCTAAAGCTGCAAAAAACCAAGGGCATTTTCATAAACCTTTTTCCTCCTCCACTTCAGCATCATTTGCAAAACCAAAACCTTTTTCTTTCTCAAACTCTCTTTGAAGTTCAAACCTCACCAAGGTTTTACCATAAAACATTTTTGTAAACTTTACTAGGATCTTCCCAACCTATAGTTTTGCATTGGCTAAAATGGGGTCTCCATGGGGGTATGGGTTTATACACCAACTACAATACTAGGGACAGGTAGGTGTCATCAAGGGGGTTGTACCTAGTTGAAAGTGCAATGGACGTCGCCTAGAGGGGGGCGAATAGGCTTTTAAAATTATTATTTTATAGGCTCAAATAAATGCGGAATAAAACTAACGTTTAATTTATTGAGCACAAAATCTAACCACTAGGTTCACCTACATGCACCAACAACCTATGCTAAGAAATACAAGCAACAAGGTGATAGCAATATATAATACTTCAAGCACAAAGTCTATCACAATGTAAGGTGAATAAGTAAAGGGCTCGATTGAGAGATAACCGTTGGATGCGGAGACGACGATTTATCCCGAAGTTCGCTTCCAAAGAAACTACATCTCCGTTGGAGAGGTGTGATGACGCAATGCTCTTCGAACGCCATAAATGGATCACCTCAGGGTGTGGTGGCTCAATGCTCACCCAATGCCATACAAGGCTTGTAGAGGTCCCAACCTTTAATAAGGTAGAGATCCATGTGTTTACAATGCTAGTCCCTGGATCAATATCTAGCATCCACAGTTAAGATGTAATATCAAGAAACAAAGGTTATAATACAACTTTATAACCAGGAATAAATAATTCATTACATCTTACATAGCTCATTTGGCTATCTCATTACTATGCAGCAGAAATAACTATAGCATGGAGTACTTCATCTTCAAAGTGCCACAGGCAATCATGTTGGTTGTAGACTTGTAATCCTAATCAACACACTTCACTAACATCAAACAAACCTGCAACATAATAAGTTACAACCATAAGGGTCAATACATTTGAATTGTATTGGCAAGTGATAATATGGTAGAGTAGTGGTATCTATCAACTATATGCATTTGGATAAGTGGAGCTTAGGCTTGCTTTGCTCAAAATAGATTTTCCTTATCATTTGAAAACACTAAGTTTTTGTTTGTCAAAATCACCCAAGGCATCTACCAATAGACATTTGTGATCCTTGAACCCTTGTTCAACCACAAGTTTTTAACTTAGAAATTGGGATGAGGATATTCTGGATAGCTTCCATGTCTTGATGCTCAAATTGTCCATTGTCGGGGACATGGCTAAGTACTTAGATTTTACTCTAGAGAGAGGTGGTGCACTTTCCCCCACAAGACTTGACATGCATCGAGAAAAGATCTTTCAGAATCCTTCCCTTAGACCAGAATGGACGCGTTCCCAAACCTATCATCCCTTACCACCAACTGTCCATTTCGCTAAGTTATTGCAACCTATATGATCCAGGCAGAGCCCATAATGCCAAGTGGCTGCACTTGAAGCTTCTCAACATTTGACATCTCAAATCTCTTTGTTCCTGGGTGGCATTCCACAAGTGAGATACACTAGGGTAGTCCATAAATATGGGCCCTATGTAACCACTCAACAAAAATCCATCCATGCAAGTCCCTTTCCACCCAGGTGATTCATTCACATAGTTGTTATATTAAACAAAACACAAGTCATTTGACTTAGAAATATTTCATAGCATGAATATAATCCACCCTTGTTATCTACTAGCTAAGCTAAGCATGATGGTAGTAGGAATATTAACTTAGGAAAATTCTACTAAGGTTTCATCTACTAGGATTTCCCATGGCATAGTTGACACTTAGAAAATTCCATGCAAGTCCTACTTAGAAATATAATTAATGCATAGTGAAAATATTGGGACAAAAGTATGAAGCACCACTTGCCTTTTGGTAGCGATTATAAGTTCACTCCTTGATCTTGCAATAGTCACACTCTTCAAATTTCACTACAATTCAATCAAGGCACAAATTCAATCTACCATTCAAGCAATTCATCACATAGAATAATAAAAACAAAGCAATGCATGCAAGCATGCCAAAGATTGTTTTATTTGTAAAAGTGGTTTCTAATAGATTATAAACATTTTAAAACACCTATTGGTCATTTATAAAAGTGGAAAAACCATTTGATATTAAATTAGTGAAAATGGCCTCTTTAAATCATTTTTGTTTTGTTAGAAATGATTTAATCAAAGTAATAATTTCTAGTGTTTTGACAAATATAATTTTAAACACAAAAGTTAGTGTTTTAAGGTCAAGTGTTTAATATTAAAACCGTTTGCAAAAGGTTTTACCTATAAACCATTTTTATACCAAAGCAATATTTTATTTTGTTGGAAATGCCTTTTAGCAAGGTAATAATTTTATAGGGTTCACCAAATATATTTTTAAATCCTAAAACTTGGTGTTTAGGGTCAGAGAGTTTAAATCAAATCATTTTCCAAAGGTTTTACTCAAAAGAATTTTTAAACCATAATCAATATTTTTATATAACTAGAAATGCGTTAATTCAAAGCTTTATTCCCTAGCATCAAAAATTATAATTTTAACTCTACAAGTTGGTTTCTATGGTCAGTAGGTTCAAAAAAATCCATTTACAAAAGATTTCATCCTAAAAACATTTTTAGAATAAATTTTATACACAAAATAAGCCTAAACAAGTTTCTGCAAAAACAACCAATTTTATAGAAGCAATTCATTAAACAAAGTACATGGTTGGAAAGTCTCTTTTTGCTGATTCCATTAATATAAAATTTGTAAAATTTGGATGCGTAGATCAAAAGTTATAGATTTTACAAAATCTAGCATCTAATAGATCAAATCTGTTTTTAAAACAATAGGCAGGGCCACGTGGCGTGATCCTACTGGGCGATACCGGTTCGGTTGGATCGACTAACACAGACCACAGGATCTCATTTAGATCGCACGATGCAGATGCTTCCATACCGTTTCGTTAAATGAATCTATCGCGTCCACAAGATCATCATCCAACGGCTCACAACATGTTAACCCTAGATGGGCAGCGCTGGCGGCGGCGAGTGGCGGCGGAACGCTCGGGCAGTGGTGTACCGGCATCCACAGGAAGTGAGGAAGGAAGTGGAGTGGCTCACCGAGTTCGCAGGGCGTTGCTGATGCTCAACGTAGTCTCCTTTGGCCGAGGGGCGCACGAGGTTGTCGTGGATTGATCACCGGAGTTGCCTACTGACTCGGGTATGCGTGGTCGTTGTCAGAGGCGACGCTA
Organism: Avena longiglumis; assembly: GCA_030063025.1. Classification (NCBI taxonomy): domain Eukaryota; kingdom Viridiplantae; phylum Streptophyta; class Magnoliopsida; order Poales; family Poaceae; genus Avena; species Avena longiglumis. The sequence goes on from CP125976.1 coordinate 444,238,062, forward strand.
TAGGGCACGCGAAGATAAGAGGGGGACGGTGTTAGATGCGCAAGGAAGAGGAGAGTTCGAGAGCGTCAACTAGAGGTAAAGGGGCGGTCAGAGATTACCAAGAGGCGTCGCCGGAGTTGGAGCAGGAGGCGGTGGCGAGAAAGCATCGTTGTTGTCGAGCCTCTGGGGCGTGCGCGGGCGAGCTGGAGTTACTGGCGGGTGTGGGAGGTGATGGGGACTTATTTCATGGGAATCAAGCGCACTGGGAAGGGTCGTCGTTGCCGGAATTGGTCGGAAGGCTTGCCGGAGGCAGTGGGGTTCGGGCTAGAGATTGCTGCAGCCTGGTGGCAGGGAGGGGATGGCGAGTGAGGGGAAAGGGAGAGGGAAGACAGGCGCTTAATAGGGCGAGGTCATGGCGAGAATTACTCGTGCATTCAATGCAGATTAACGAGGATTGATCATCGGCCAAAACGGCAGCGAGAGGGGAGGGGCGAGGTCAGCGGGGTTGAAGACGAAGGTGAGTTGGCAGTGGGTCCATTTTGTCAGTGAGAGGAGGGGGTATGACCTGCGGTGTGAAAAGAAATCTCGCGGGGAGAGAGAGGTGGGCTGACTGCTGGGTCAGGTTAGTTAGGCTGGGGTTAGTTGGGCTGGATCTCTTTCATTTTTTTTCTTTTTCTTTTCTATTTCTGAATTCTGTTTTGATTTATTCAAATGATTTCAAACTCTTTTATTTTCAAATCTTCTCAAACCTTTCAGTATGCTTTAATATTGTTTTAAACATGTATTTTAAGTACCATTTTAGGAATAATTCTTTTATTCTTTCATGGTTTATTTATTTATTATTTTAGACATTTGTCTTTATTTAACTGAGATTTCAAATATGTTTTCAACTTCTTATTTGAAATCCAAATTTTACCCAAATTATTTTGAGTAGGTTTTATTTATTTATTAGTGCAAATAATTCACTTTGAATTATTTAAAGTATTTTAATATGACTTATTAATCATTTAAATTGAGCATTTGTCTTTATTCAAAATAAAATCAAATATGGTTTTATTTCCATATAAATTTCATTTAAATGATTCTTTTATTCCATTTAATTTAATTAAATAACTTTTATATCCACCTTGGAAAATTCCAGTTTATTATTTTCTCATGATTTAATTAATCATTTCTATTACGCTGTGTTTGGATGCACAGAATTGGGGCTTAGATTTGAAATGAGTGGGAATTCCAAATCTAAGCCGGAAAGGAAATGGCTTCCATTTGAACTATGTTGTTTGGGTGTGCTTGGAATTTGTTGTTGGAATCAGTCGGTGGTACCCAATTTCAATTCCCGTTTGGATGTAGAAATCTTGGAATTGGACGTGTTGTTGAGTTTGGATGTAGAAACCTATGTAAATGTATGAAAAATAGCATGTGTATATTAGAATGTATATATATATATATTATTCAGACATAATAACATTAAAATAATATAAATAATATTACAAGAACACACATGACACAAAATAGTTTCTAATAACCAACAATGATTACGACGTGGATAAATAATTTGGTCTTACAAATAGCACGAGTGGTCAGTTAATGCCTCTTACACATAACACAAGTGGACAGTGCATCCAAACACAGCCTAGATTATCCAGTAGCTGAAATCTTTTGATACTTCTTTGCTGCAGTACGTGCTCCTGTCAGATTCAGAAACTTCAGAGCGGTCAACAAGTTGTACTACCATGGCCTCTTTGCTCACCGCCGTGATCTAGCAGGGATCAAGGGAACCCACGATCCTCATATACTCCCGTGCCGTCTATGGGGACAAGCTCTTGTTGAACTACATGTCAGATGTTAGTATGTGTTGCATATGAGGAGCTTGGTCACCATGGAGCTTTCTCCATGGCATAACCATCAACTTCGGCAGCGTCAACGTGACCTCTGGTAGACGTGCTGATACAAGGTGTTCATCCAATTCGTCAACTTACTTACTCCGGGAACCATCTACCGGTGTGATCTGCGTGGGGGAATTTCTCACTTGCCTGACACGGAGATGAATCGCTCGCTTGATCTGAGCGCAGGTCTCCTGAGATGAATCTTTCGCTTGCTCAGAAGAGGGACAGGGAGTGGCCACCTTGAAGAGGGAGAGGTAGCCTCCGTCGCTCGAGCTCCCGCCGTTGTTCCCCTGATGCCGACGGTTCCCATCCCGCCCGTACGATTTAGGGTTGGGGGCGCATGCAGGAAACATACATGGACCGTGAGAGGGAGAGAAAGGCGGGAATGGGAGAGGAGGACGGGGAAGGAGAGTGGGACAGGAGGCTCACTGGAGCCGCCAGCGCCGCCGGCTTGCTCGTGGTCGGGGGTCACTGGCAGGGGTCGGGTTGAGGCGTTTTGTTTTCTATCACAGTGAAGCGGTACGCGGGGGCTCCCGTTTCCAGCCAATTCGGAGCGGGAGAGGTCGGAATCGCGAGCAGTCAACTTGCGCGCGGAGTGAGGAGACGCGGAATTCGTCTCCGTTTCTAGGCTCCAATTCATAGCGCAACCAAACGGCGGAAACTGAGACCCTAATTCTGATTTCCATGATTCCGGTTTAATTCCGTACATCCAAACAGAGCGTTAGGGTTTTTGTCTTTATTCAAATAGAATAGAATTTGGTTAATGTCATATTATTTTATTTGAATATTCCTTATCCCTTTATTTTTCCATAATCTTTCATTTCATTTGTTTGGCCAAGATTTAATTTGGCTTTTAAATATTCCTTATTTATTTATTTCTTCCTTTGCCTTATGAAATCCATATCTTTTTATCTAAAGATCCAAACTTGGTGATTCCAATTTGAATAATTTTATTTATTATTTGTTTATCCTTTTAAATCCTTTTAGGATTATTTTGCTCACAATTTGGTATGGATTTTAGATAGGAGCTTTATTAGCTTTGAAATTTAATTTCTTTATCTTATTAAATTCATAAGATTTTATCCATGGTTCCAAATTGAATGAAATCAATTTCTATGGTTTTATAATATTTATATTTTTGATCATTTATTAATGTTTGTTGACAAATTTTTATGTGGAACAAATCCATAGTCATAGAGAGATCTTGGAAATGATTTATTCCATTAGGGTTTTGGGTTTTGGTTTATTTTTCCAAGTGTTTAAATTTTCAAGATTCAAGCTTTGATGAATGCATTTCACTTGATTGAAATTTTTTGGTTTCCCTTTATTCAAAGTTTGTTCAAGATGGGTTTTGATGTTTCCAAGTTTAAACAAAAAAATTCTTTTCACCCTAAATTTCAACAATTATTTATTTGGTTTATTTATTTTCACATTACAAAATTTGGAAAATTTTTGGATGTGACAAGGACTCACCCCGGATGCGAAGGCACGCAACTCACTGGCACCACAAAAGGCTCACCCTATTCTCCTATGAGCTCGCCAAAAAGGCCTACTCATGATCCACTAAGGGACACTTGATGGCGGTTGCCAAAACTCATGCAAGGTTGGGGCTATCTCCATAACTCAATTGGAGGCTCCCAACAACAAAGGCACAAAAGGTTACAATGCCACAAAAGGCTACAAGACCACAAAAGGTCACAAGAAGTCAACAACCCAACCACACAACCGTCTAGGGTTCCAAGAACCCAAGAGTAAAAACCCCACAAGCTTGAACTCGTCGAATCTCCATGTATAACTCAAACCTATGCAACAAATGCAAGGGAAAGTCCTTATCTCCCAAATTCCAACAAAGCTACAAAATCTATTGGGGGAATTAGGGAGGAACAACACAAAACTCTCCAATATCTAGATCCCAATGATTCCTTCACAAAGAAGGGATTTGGCTTTGGGGGATTGTAGATCTAGATATCCTCTCTCAAATCCATCAAAAATATGCAAGAATCATAGGAGGGGATAGGGAAAGATCTTCAAGGTCAACAATGGAGGAGAGAGAGAAAGCCAAGAACCAATAAAAAGATTTGTGCCCCACGAAGGGGAAGAGGAACCCCTTTTAAAGGGCTCTCAGACCTGCCAGTTATGGGAATTTATGACCCTGGCTGGAACTTCTGGTGGGTGGCCAAAATTTCTGGTGGAACTCAGCCAACGGTCAGAAAACTACGATGCGAAACACAGAGAAAAGGGTCTGGCCAGAACTTCCGCTCAGAATGGTACTACCGCCAGAAATTCCGACCAAAGTTCTGACAAATAGAGCACATAAAACAGAGAGGTTACAGTACGTGAGCGGAACGAGAGCCAGAATTTCACCTTAGTGACTAAAGATAGATCAAGCTTGGTAAACTTGGTTAATATTTCTGTTCCTTAATCTACTTGGTTCCTAGAGGATGTTCTCCTAGAGTAGTTCACTATAGTTCTAAAGAAAACAAGTCAATTAGTAGATCAAGGCAATTCATCATAACAAGCAGATCAAGGCAATTCATCTTATCAATCACTCTCAAAATTACTACTAAGGGTAACATCAAGCTTAGCTTGAGGTAGAGAGGGATATTTTTAAAGGTTATGTTTTGAGGTAAGATAATATACTCTTGGTACTTCTACCAAGAGTAGAACTCAAAAGGTTTTAGGAAAGGTTTTCGAAAAACCTAGAGGTAAGAGCATTTGGAAGTTCTGTCTTGAAAACATAAGGAGATTATATCTTATAGATCTCCATAATTTTGTTAATAGAAGCTAGGGAATGTTTATTGTTGCAAGGGCATCTTGGCTCAGGTTTTAGAATGCCAGAACATTTGAGAATATGTAAAATAAACCAAGACACCTCTTTTGTTAAATAGATTTTGTCAACTGAGGGTGAGATAAGGAGTATATATCATCTACTACACAATAAGATGCATTAGCACAAGAAAACAAGGAAATAATCATTGCACCACTTAGCAAGAAAAAGTTTTTGTTCCCCCTGATTTTTGCATTCTGGACAACAAGTCGGGGTTGATGAAATTGGGATGTTACACATATGACTTGTGGCTCCACTATCGAGCACCCATTTAGCTCTAGCGGAAGCATGGTCCTACAAGAAAATCAAGCCTCGATTTTAGGTACCCATTTTGTAATGGGTCCCTTTTTGTTAGTAACAAGGGTCTTTGGCACACAAATAGTCCAATGATAATCATGAGTATAGTAAGTTCCAATGTATCTAGCATACACATGACCGTCATAAGATTTGCAAAGAATGTAAGAGGGGTTGTTCTTCCTGGCAAAGTTGTCACTTTGCAAAAGAGTAGGACCATGAGAGGGTCCTTGAACATTGCCCTTGTTCTTTCTCGTTTTCTTGTTTTTCTTCTTATTCTTGGGCTTGGGAACATACCCAACCCTTGATTGTTGACTTTCACTTTAGCAAGTTCATCTTTCAACACCTTGTTCTCCTCAATGAGATTCACATGCTTGCAACAAGGGTTAGAAGAACTAGGCAAGTCTATAGTTTGCATAGCGGAATACTTAGCATTAACACAAGTTAGTTGAGTTTGAAGTTGCTCATGGGCTTAAAAAATACTTGATAATTTGATCTCCAAGGCTTTGTGTTCCTATTTGAGTTTCTCAAGATCCTCTCGACTCCTATCATGACCAACACCAAACTCAACTTTCTCATTTTTAAGGACTTCAACCAAATCTAGAGAATGATCACGTTCTTTAGTGAGCAAAGACATGGAGATATTATGGTCATCTACTAGCTTGGATACATTTTCCTCAAGATTGATTCTAATTTTTTTGTCATCTTCAAAACTTTGTGTAAGTGAAGCAATTTCATCGGTGACCTCTCTTTCATTTTTACTTAGCAAGTCAATTAGTTCTTCCTTTTCATCTAGAAGATCCCTAGCATGATCAAGTTGACTTAGCAAAGCACCAAAGCAATTTTTAGTATATTCATCCAAGGTAGCAATGAACTCACACATGTCTACCATCTCTTTCTTTATCTCTATACCTTCAAGATCAAGAGAGGAAGGTTCACTTGAGATGGGTTTGGGAGTGGGTGTTACCTCGGTGGCCTTTGCCATGAGATACTTTTGGTTGGAGGAGATGATGTTCTTGTTGGGGGAGTAGAAGAGAGACAATCATGTAGTATACATAGTGGCAATAGCGGCGACTCCCACAATATCACCACCTTGAGCTTCATCATCATCGCCCGTACCCGAAAGGTGTTCTTCATGAACCACCATAGCCCTCTCCTTAACGACGTTCTTGTTGACGAAGTTCTTGTTCAAAGGATGAGGAGGTCTTGAATTGATCTTGAAGATGAGGCGGCCACCATTATTCTCTATTCTCAAAGGGGAATTTGGCCACAAAGTGACTATTGTCATTGCAATTGTAGCATGATCTCACTTTAGGGGCCTTGTTCAGTGAGTTGAATCTTGAGTTGTCCCTTGTCCTTAACTTCATGCACGGCTTGTTCCAAAAGGCCCTTGAAACAAGTGCAAGATGCTCGTTGAAGTCACACATGATATCCACTTGAGACCATTCAATATTATCTTCATCATCCCCTTTAACAGCATTGGCCTTCAATGCAAGATTCACCCTTTGTGACCCAAAGGCACGAGCATCGGCAGATTCTGCATTCTTCTTGGCGATGGTCATGGCAATCACTTCACTTAAGACTTCTTGGGATGTCATCATGTGAAAGTTGCTTCTTCCCTTGATGGAGTTGAGATTTTTTCTTCAAATGGAATAATATATTGCACAAACTTTCTCTTCATGAACTTGTCATCAACATAGGTGGCACCAAGATCCCTCATGGTACAACTAAGGACCTTGAGCCGCCTATACATGTCTTCGGGAGTCTCATCATCTTGCATAGCAAAGCCATCAGACTCATTATTGACCTCATCAAACTTGGAGCTTTGGATTCCAGCATTTCCCACAAATAGATCGGTGAGATGATCCCAAGATTTTTTGGCGGTGGAGAATTGCCGAATGTGAGCAAACTCCTTGGGAGTCAATGCCTTTTGAATCATTCCCAAAACGGTGGCATTGAGTTGCTTGTACACCACCTCGGCTCGATTCAACTTCTTTGGGTCATATGGAGAGAAGCCTTCTTCTACAATCCTCATTAACTCAATAGAAGAGATGGAAATATGAGATTGCATTAGATATTGCCGATTTGCAAAATTTGAAGTATCTAACATGGGTGGTGATCCTTGAGGTATGATATGTGGCATGGAAATTGGTGGGTCCGGAGTGTACATTGGAGGTGGGGGCACCGCCGACTAATCCTTTCCCTCATCTCCATCTTTGTAGAATGAGTCAGCTAGACCCTCGGTGCTCTCGCTTGGGCGCTTGGGAGTTGTTTGAGCAACAAAGCCTAGGACCAAGTGAGTAGAGACGGCCACGGGATTCACCCCGAGAGGCGATCATAGGAACATTCTCGGGAGGATGCTCGGTGGTTTGGGGAGCAACATGAGCAGTGGTAATCATGGGGTTAGGCTTAAGGGACTGCAAGAGAGTCATCATTTCCTCAAATTTGGACAACATGGAAGTCTCCAATTGCTTGAGGTCTTACATGGAGGCCAAATTCTTGGTGTTATCACTACCACTACCCTCATCGTCGGCCATCGTCTCTTAGGCGGTAAAGCCCGAAGTAAGATCATTGGCTCTGATAGCAATTGAAAGGTCCATCTTTGGTCGACTAAAGGGGGTGAATAGGAGACTACCATTTTTTATGTTTTTAATCAATTTTAGGCTTTGCAAGGGATAAGGTTCTATAGATATGCAACTAGATGAGTAGTCCTATATGCAAGATAACAATAACAACTAACACAACGGTAAAGGACAAGAAGTAAAGGTGTAGAGCGAGTAAACCGGAGAGGAAACGTGGAGATGTAATTCCCGTAGTTCACTTCCAATAAAGATATGTCTATGTTGGCGAAGTGTCGGGACCACACAAGGTCACCCGAGCGCCAAAAAGGTCTCACATTCTTCTCCGGTGAGCTCCACCACAAAGGCGGGCTCACAATACACTAACCGGTGACCTTGAAGGCGCCAACCGAAACCTTTACAATATGGTTAAGGGGGAAGCTCCACAACTCAATTGGAGGCCCTCAACAAAAACATGAAGCTTCATAACACATTCCCTAGATCCAAGGATTTCCTACACCATATAGGGTTCCAAGAACCCAAGAGTAACAAGATCCACACAACATGGGTGGGGGAATCAAGATTCCTTTGGTGGAAGTGTAGATCTAGGTCGCCTCTCCCACTCCTCAAAATATCAAGAGGTTTGAGTGGCTAGGGGAGAGAGACCTTGGAAGATTGAGCTCTTGTATTAATGGAGGAGAGAGAAAATGAACAGTTAGGTGGGGAGGAGGAAGAAGGGTGCCTTAAATAGGCTCCCTTCAAAATGGACCGTTGTCTTTCCTGTGACACCACTGGAACTTCTGATGGGAAGTCAGAATTTCCGTTCAGCACTCTCCAAATGGCTCGAAAGCTGTAGGGGGAGGCTCTAGGTACGACCGGAAGTTCTGGCTCAGCCTGAGCGAAACTTCCGATGGTACAACCGGTGCTAATTCCGGTTCAAGTTCCGCCAAATAGGTCACTTCGAATAGAAGTGTTACTGAATTGATTTTGGCTTGGCTGGAACTTGAAGCGGAACTTGGCGCGGGAAAACTGGCTCACGGAACCTCCTAGCCGAAACTTCTGGTGGCTAGGAGGAATTACCACTCAAGGATACCAACAGAAGTGGCCATGTAGTGTCGGTCGTAGGTTCCGGTCAGTGTTGACCAGAACTACCGAACTATCTTCCGGTGCTAATTTTGGAAATTATTACACCTCCGGGCATAAGCCTGGTGACGCAGACCGGAATTAGAGTCAATACTTGAGCCAAACTTTCCTCCTAGGCTAGCCCGCAGAAGACTGCGGACGGAACTTCTGACGCATGGCTGGAACTTCTGGCCAGGGCAGAAACAACCCAAACACCTCCAAAGGTCTCTCTCGCGTGCTGAAATATAGGAGGGTTGTGGCGGTTGATGAGTGTAGCATCCCAATTGTCTAACAATTGCAATGCTACTATCCTAGTCTATATAAATATTACTTCCTATATATAATTGTTGCATCATACTTATATCATGCTCATGACATCATGCCACCTTGCATTTGAGCATCATATAAAACCCTTTTGTTTTGGTTCTTCTCTCATATGCATTGTAAATTGTATTTGCCTCTTGATATTGTATTTGGTTCTTGATATATTGTTTAAATGCCCAAGTTGAGTTGGGGGCATATCTTTTATTCAACTCCACCACCCTTTCTTTCACCACCTTAAAATTCCACCACCCTAGTCATATATGAGCCGTTGCTTTTCTTTTGCTATTTAAATCTAGCTCATATGTGATGGTGTGGATCCACTCTATGTCTACATGTTCCATATATGAAGTATGTTGTTTTCACAATAATAATTATATGGAGCCTCATGGCCACCTTTGAATGTCATGTGAGTAGAATCTTCCTTTTACCTTCCATATGGTTGTTTTGGCTAATTGAGCTTGTTTGACTATAATTGTGGCCAAATAATCTTTTAGTGGAATATATACACTAGCATGGCCTATTATATTCAATTATGCTTTATTCTACCATTCCCATATATTCTTCAAGCTTGTATCTAGTGGGTTGGAATTTATTCAAATAGTGATGTGCATGCATGTAACAAGTTCCCATATGTACTATAGTTGTTTTTACAACTAATAAAAGTGGCTATTCACATTCATGCATGCCCCATGCAACATCACCATCCCTTCCCCTTACCCATTCATGTGAGTTTGTTTCAGGTTTTTCTTTGGTGTGGATTTAAATCACATGGGCATCTCCATGCTAACAAGTGGATTTTCCCTCCCTCTCTCTCTAATCCTCTCTCCAAAAACCTAGTTCTAAGCTTAACCCTATACCACCCCATCTACCCCTCCTCCTAGCCAAACCCTAACCCGAGCCCCTCTCTTATCTAACCCTAGTTACACCCGAGTCCCTCCCTCTCTTCTCTTCCTCACGCCGGCCCCACCCTGCAGCCTCACTGCCCTCCCCTGGTCCCTCTCTTTCCATCTCTCTAGCTAAAGCACAAGAAAGGAGAGAGGAAGAAGCCTACACCACCGAGCCTCCTCTTTCTTTTGCAAAAAGGTGGAGACCATCCCATGTGCCTTCCACCCCCTCTTCCTTATCACCCCAACCACCCCAGGCATCCTAGATCAAGATATGGAGGAACACTGACCCTCTCCTCTTCCCTCTATTCCTCCCTACCTTCCAAGCCTCGCCATGGCGCTCAAAACCTAGCCTAGATCGCCCATCCCTCCTTCCGGTGTTCTGGAGCTACTCGAGGCGGACCAAGGGCATCAGCGGGTTCCCCTGCTTCCTCCTAGTCTCCCTGCACACGGAACGCCGCCAGGAGCTGGCGGGTTGCCGCCATGCCGCCGTAGATGCCTTGGACCCGAAGCTCCGGCCAGCAAGCCCCGCGCCAGATCGCGACCGCCCCGAGCTCCTTCGCCTACACCGTTGAACTCCTGGTGAGCAACCAAACCCTCCAGACATGGTCCCTATCCTCCTCCCGCCGTAGAACGCCGCCGCCCTGCGTCGAGCACCCCGCGTGCACGTGCGCCGATGTAGTCACCGTCCGTCGCGTCTGCAGCCGTTTCTGCCCCTCTGTTTCTCGCCAGGCCCCGCGCGTTGTAGCCCTCCTCCGGTGTTGCCGCCTGTAGGAAAGTTGTAGCCCGTGGATCCCTCTACCTTATTCGTTTTTGTGGCGGCGCGTTTAGTCCAGCGTAGGCGTCGCCATAGTCGCCGGATCCACATTGTCGAGACGTGTCCGTCGGCCTATTGCGGCACCGATGTTCATCTTGCGCTTAGCCCTCCCTTTTCCGCCTAAACCCGGTCCGTAGCCCGCTGTCGACCTCGGTGCTCATTTTGCAAGTAAACCCTCGGAAGATCCAGACCATCACGGACACCCCGCTGGGATCGCCCACGTGTCCCGCCCATTGGCGACAGCGTCTTGGCCTTCAACCGCCCCACCATCATGGGCGCGGTTAGGAAAGACCCAGTGAGAAAAGCCGGCAGCCTCTGCGGTCTCACTGTGAGTCAGCAGTGGCCCACCGTCGATGGCTGATGCATGTCTGCCTGAGTACAAAAAGTTTTCTGTTCATCTGTTTTAATTCAAACTTCTCCAAATTAATTTAAATTCAAATTTCAAATCTGTTTTCAAATAACTTTTAAAATATAAATTCAAATTAAACATGTAATATATGTTTTGAAATCAGAAAAATGTGAGGATTTCAAATATGCCATCCAAAATATATTTTGAACACTTTAATTTTCGAGTTGATTAAAATTACAATAAAATGCTCTTTTTCTTAATTAATTAATAACTTTTGTTTTATAACTCCGAATTTGACAAATGATATGTCTAAAATGATCAGCTCGACGAGACCTTTCTGTCTATGAATTCCATGTTCTCAATTGCAGAATGCATCATATAAATATAAAGTATACAGCAACTAATTCGAGAATAAAATGTGACCAAAACTCAATAAAATGTTTATTTCTTGTATTCCACACCTCACCCATGCCATGCTACTTTATTGCCATGCAAATTGTGCATCATTCATCATGGCATGATTGTTTGCTTGTCGCATTTTATTCATATGCTTGTGCACTTTATTTATGTTGGCCCTTGTTTGTTTGGTTCTTCTTCGAATAGACGCTGAGCAGGGGATATATCAAGAAACCCAGGAGCACTACCCAGATCAACTGAGCTGCCAGGCAAGCACTACCACATGCTTGCATACATATAGTACCTATTGCCTCTATCTTATTCTTGCATCATTGAGTCGCGATCGCATTAAACTGAATCCCAAGTACTGCATAGCCTTTACTTTTAAACCCAAAGCTTGTTCCTCCATCCCATGAGCCATTACTACAGGAGTTGTTTGAGCCATGCGGGTCGTGAAAGCATGTGTAGGGTATGTGAGTGTCGATGGATAACGAGGTACCTAAACAACTTAACGAGTAGAAAGGGATAACTAATGAAAGTGGCACGGTGAGCAATATCTTCTATTTGGTTTTCATGCTCACTTGTGTCCGTGGGACCCCAAGTACTTGATTCCTGTTCCTTGAATATTCGCTATCCACATCCGAGGCTTATGGGACCCCCAGGCGAGCTTGATTCATTCTTATTTCTTGGGGCCACAAAGTAGTTTGGGGCTTTATTACTATCATGTACTTATGCCATGCTTTACTGCTTAATTTCAAATTGTGCAATCTTTTGTCTTTGTTTAGGTAAGCGGAGTGTTTTCATGATGTCGACAAGACCAGTCACACTTTAGGGTTCCCAGTCGTTTACAGCCATTGACGTAAACCTTGAGTCCGTCTCGGAGCCGGCCAACTTCGTTGCGGGTAGCTTAATGGGGTGGCCCCCTGAAATATTTCTGAATCCTGTGATCGCTTTGTCGTGAATGCCTCGTTGGGTTTTGATTTGGTTTTCGAGGTTGATCGAGTGTGTGTTGCTATTTGTGCACCCTGCGGTAAAACTTTCTAAAGCCGTGTCGCGGTTATGGACGACTTGGAGCACGGTTTCTCGATCATAGACAAGTATAACTAAAGTACCGCTTTTAATTTGACTAAATCGACTAGTAAATAGTGCAACACTCATGGAATGGATAATAAAACTGCCAGCGGATGGGGGTGTTAGTCCGCTTCCTCGTTGGTAGCGAGGAGGAGGATGGAATTAATATCTTTATAACTGTTGTTATTAATTCACGGACATCCGTCTATCTATGGTTAGGCGGCTGGTTAGCGAGTATCTATAGAACTGTTAGGGTTTATCTTTTGCTGCAATTGCGTCACCCCAGGTTGTGTCCCCTTTAGAGGCATAAAGACTTGCTGAGTACCCCTAGGGTCTCACACGATAAATTATTTGATTCAGATGAATAGGTAAACTCGCAAGATGGATACTGGGTGGAGGATACGGACGATGTGGACAACGATCATTCGGTGTAGAGATTCCGGGAACGGGGATCCGTGAGATCTGTGGGCGGGATGCGTTTATTATGGGGCATCTTATGCCGATTTGCTTCTTATCCGTACTCGGATCTTGTTTGCCGCTTCCGCCTGATACTCTGATGTTTGATGTATGAGGAGATATCCTAAACTATTATATCTATCTAGGATATTTGGATCTTGTCATATGGCGTTGCAATATTTCTATTTCTTTTAGATGGAATGGCTCTGAGGACTGTTGTATGGTGGCTTGCATACATACTCATTTGTGTATGTAGTTGATCCCTTCGCCTGCCGATTACGCCGCCCGTTCTTGTCCCGACGTTTGGAAATGGTTAGGACGGCTGAAAGGTCTACCTGTGAGTGGCATTTGGGCCCCACCGTACTATTTTAACCATTTCCGCTCGTCCAGGCTTGTAACTAGGAGCGTAATTCACCGAGGTAGTTACAATTGGTATCAGAGCCATCCCGCCCTTCAGGGTCTCAGCCAAATGGTCGTTGTCAGTCTAGCAAATATTTTTGGTAGCTATGTATACTAGGGAAAAACAAAACGCGAGAGTAGGACTGCTTCCACTTTTCTTCTTAACCACCCACCCACCCTTTTCTGGTAAGGAAGTGTAACGTTTTCTATCCTCTTCTTAAATTCAAACTAGGATTCACGTGTTCTGGGTTTCCGTAGTACCATAGGTTGAGTGTGTGTGTGTGTAATTCCTTGTCTATCTGTTGTATCCAACATGTTATCTTTATCTGCCTTTGGTTATCAAGCTGGTACATTCCATCTTGTGAGCTTTTGAATACCGGTAGCGATCTATCGACTCCTTGTTAACCGTGCCATCTTCTTAAGGGTGTCCTTCCTTCTAGCAACTCCACATTACAGAAACCATCGGTTGCTAATCGCTACGATAAGTGTTTTTAGCATCTATTGGTATTTTAATGCGAAAAATGCGGAAAAATTTTCTTTGATACATCTGTGCTTCCACACTCCTTTTCGATCGTGTGTGAAACATTATCTATCTCCCTTTTATCAGCATGTCCATGCTAACTCATTCTTTGTCACCGCGCTTAATCCTAGAGTTTCATTTCATCTCCAATTCTCTTGGGCTAATTACATAACATGTGTCGATCCGATCTTTGGTGATTGTAATTTGGTTCTCGGCATAGCTATATGACACTTATCTTGAGTGGAATATGGAAAATGCAATCACCACTATCCTTCAAATGGTGACGGTTATCTCCTGTGATTTTGAGTACACTATGATCATATCTATGCATATTCAAGCATCTTTGGCAATCCAGAGTTTCTCCAAGCACTACGGCGGTCTATCATCTGTCCATCATGCTGCACATCCTTTTGAACCCCATATCTGCACAATTCTCCTGGATACGAGGGAATTGCATCTTTTCGTCTCTGATAGCTTTGCTTGAGGTATGAGCTATCATCGGATCTTATCCAAGATCTCTTTATCTTTGTAACCGGTGCTCCGATCGACAATGTGAACCAGGTGACATCTCTTTTTTCTTCCGAAGGACCAGATAATCTATTCTTCCAGTGCATCTTCTTCAACACGAACCCGTGCTCTTAATATTGATCTTTCAAAGAGCGTTGAGCTCAGAAAGTGTTTCGATCATTTGTTCGTTCTCCCGCCTCTTGAACTTGGTATTCTGGGAATATCTTGTTAATCCATGGTGGTATATGTTGATAATATGCTTGCCTATTAGATACCTATGGAAGGACATGGAAGATCATCTGTGTCTCTTTCTCTCGAGCTTCGTGACCACTGCCTGTGTGCAAAGTCCCAAAGTGAAAATTCTGACTTTTTGATGTCACCTATCTCGACCACGTCCTTCTGCTAAATACATTACTTCAATTCTGGAATCAGCAAGTTCATGGTTAATTCCATCTTCCATCTTCAATCAAACCCGGAGTTTTCCTTGTTGGCGAGTTATCATCGTCGTTCCGCCGAAGATTTCCTCAAGACTGCTAAATCTCTCTCAATCTTTTCAAGAACAACATGGAGTTCTTTCCATCTCCATCTCGTTAAGTAATCTCTTGAAACCCTCTCGTTCTATCATCTATGCTCAATCCACCGGAGGCCATGAAGACCTTCCAGATCTTGTATTCCTTTGGTTCAAGTGGTGCTATCTTTTTCTTTGTCTGTGGAACCTTGCAGTTGTCTCCGTAATCTTCCTTCATATCTTTCCGGTGGCTGGTTACTTATGATATGACGACAACATCATCACCCTTATCTATCTTGGATCCGGTGAATCATTTGCATCAATCTTTGTTTTCTTACAGAGTTCCACGAGCTCTTCTTGTCAATACCTTGATCTTTGGTAGTTGGGTTGCATGGTTTTCTTATTCATGTGCGGAGTAATGCTTTGAGTGCGGGATGGAGTAGCTACCATACCACTACTCTTATCATTCGCTCTTGTACATTGAATTGGTGAATTAATGTGATTTCACTCATTCCACGGAAGATAGAAGTGGCCTTTATCCCTTGATACTTTTACTTCCGTCCTTGTTTTTCCGGAGTGCTCTTTCGAAGAAAGTAATCAATAATCTCTTGTTGGTGATCTCACCCTTTCTACACGGAGCAAAATCCTCAATTATCTGGTGGAAACAAACGCAAACCTTTTTCTGTCCTCGTTATTCTACCGATGCTCGACATCCCCGAACAAGATGAAAGGAAACTATCTCTCTCTTTGTTTCATCAATTCTTTTTCTGTGGTAAAGCCAATTATGGTTGATGCCATCAGCCGCAAATCTATTGCGTTAGCCTCAAGGCTAAAGAAAGCAATAAGTATCTCTACAATAAACTCCAGATCCTCCATATTCTTTGCTTCTCGGGATTCCACAATGATCTGGCTTCACATCCATCTCTGGAAGTTATATCTGCGCACCTAAATTGCGTGATCCTTGGTTCTTACCGGCACAACAAGAATCTAATCCGACGATGTCTAACTAAATCTTTCTGTTGTTATCAAGGGACTCTATTGTTTGAAGGCAATATTTTTTCCGAACTTCTTTTCTCAAATCCGAGAGAAGATACGATGCTATTGTAATAGTGGTTCAAAACCTCTCCAATCTAGCTCCTTTCTTCCGGCGAGACAAAGATTCATCCTCTCTCGTATCGGTAAATCTTTAATCTTAATTGTGTGTCTTTCTTTATCCATGATACATCATCTTATCCTTTTCTTTCACAAGTGGTTCTAGTCTTTTATCATGTTCTTGAGAAAACCGGAGCTATGCCCATCCTATCCTTCTTGTCTCACGACAATCCTTCAACTCTTCTAACCCGTTGTTTCTCAAGCAAAACGCAAGACTCGCAACAAGTCTAGCAAGTTTTGCAAGGTGTAGTGATCGCACCATTCCGTTGTTCATCAACTTGGGAACGTGAGGGTCACCTTCGTTCGAACACCCGCCTCTCCTTGTGTTGTTTTCTTTTTCCTAGGAATCTCGGGGCGAGATTCTTGTTTAGTGGGGGAGAGTTGTAGCATCCCAATTGTCTAACAATTGCAATGCTACTAGCCTAGTCTATATAAATGTTACTTCCTATATATAATTGTTGCATCATACTTATATCATGCTCATGTCATCATGCCACCTTGCATTTGAGCATCATATAAAACCCTTTTGTTTTGGTTCTTCTCTCATATGCATTGTAAATTGTATTTGCCTCTTGATATTGTATTTGGTTCTTGATATATTGTTTAAATGCCCAAGTTTAGTTGGGGGCATATCTTTTATTCAACTCCACCACCCTTTCTTTCACCACCTTAAAATTCCACCACCCTAGTCATATATGAGCCGTTGCTTTTCTTTTGCTATTTAAATCTAGCTCATATGTGATGGTGTGGATCCACTCTATGTCTACATGTTCCATATATGAAGTATGTTGTTTTCACAATAATAATTATATGGAGCCTCATGGCCACCTTTGAATGTCATGTGAGTAGAATCTTCATTTTACCTTCCATATGGTTGTTTTGGCTAATTGAGCTTGTTTGACTATAATTGTGGCCAAATAATCTTTTAGTGGAATATATACACTAGCATGGCCTATTATATTCAATTATGCTTGATTCTACCATTCCCATATATTCTTCAAGCTTGTATCTAGTGGGTTGGAATTTATTCAAATAGTGATGTGCATGCATGTAACAAGTTCCCATATGTACTATAGTTGTTTTTACAACTAATAGAAGTGGCTATTCACATTCATGCATGCCCCATGCAACATCACCATCCCTTCCCCTTACCCATTCATGTGAGTTTGTTTGAGGTTTTTCTTTGGTGTGGATTTAAATCACATGGGCATCTCCATGCTAACAACTGGATTTTCCCTCCCTCTCTCTCTAATCCTCTCTCCAAAAACCTAGTTCTAAGCTTAACCCTATACCACCCCATCTACCCCTCCTCCTAGCCAAACCCTAACCCGAGCCCCTCTCTTATCTAACCCTAGTTACACCCGAGTCACTCCCTCTCTTCTCTTCCTCACGCCGGCCCCACCCTGCAGCCTCACTGCCCTCCCCTGGTCCCTCTCTTTCCATCTCTCTAGCTAAAGCACATGAAAGGAGAGAGGAAGAAGCCTACACCACCGAGCCTCCTCTTGCTTTTGCAAAAAGGTGGAGACCATCCCATGTGCCTTCCACCCCCTCTTCCTTATCACCCCAACCACCCCAGGCATCCCAGATCGAGATCTGGAGGAACACTGACCCTCTCCTCTTCCCTTTATTCCTCCCTACCTTCCAAGCCTCGCCATGGCGCTCAAAACCTAGCCTAGCTCGCCCATCCCTCCTTCCGGTGTTCTGGAGCTACTCGAGGCGGACCAAGGGCATCAGCGGGTTCCTGTGGCATCCTGCAAAACCACTACTAGAAAATCGCGTTGTTTTTGTGCATTGCATCGTCATCATCATGCATTGTTTGTCTGAAACTATTTTCGAAACGCCTAGTTTTGTTTTCTAAATAGCCCCCATCTTATCTCAAATTAAAACATCGGTCTGTTCAGGTCTTTTATTTGTCTAAATCTATTTACAAAATTTATTTTAAAATAAAAGAAAACCCTAGTCTAAAATTTCTAGTCCTAAATTTACCCAATCCTAGTCTACCCACCAATCCCCTCCCTCCACCTCACCTTTCCCTCCACCTCATCACACCCACCGCCACCTCACCAATCTACCAGCCCTCCCCACCTTCCCCAGGCCCACTGGCGTCCCCACTCCCTCTCTCTCACACAGCCCCCACCTACCCCCTCTCTCCCTCTGCCTGGCCCCCACCCCAGCCCACTCCCTTGACCAGCACACACACCACGTCCCGCGCCCACCGACACCCGGGCCCCACCGCGTGCGCCTGGTCCCACCCCCGCTTGCCCCACCCACTCCCCACCTCCCTGCCTCCTGGGCCCCACTTCTCCACAGCCCGTGTGCTCCCCACCAACCCCGCTCCTCCCTCCTCTCTCTCCCCTCACCTCTCTCCCCCGACCACGCACGCACCCCGACCGCGCGTCGGCCGCCCGTCTCCGGTGCCCCGCCCCTTCTCCCTCTGCTTCCGCCGCTCCCGCCGCCCGGTGCTCCTCGAGCCGGCCTGCCGGCCTTCTTCCTCCTCCCTGGTCACCCTGTCGGCGCCGCCGCGAGCCCCCCCCCTCCGCGAGCGTCCACCGCCGTCGGCCACGCTCGTCTTCCCTCCGCTTCAAGCTCTCCGTCGGGCCCTCCTCGTCACCGTCCTCTCCACCCGTCGCTGCGCCCTCTGGCCGCCCTCCTCGCCGGCTTCCTCCTTCCACCTCGCGTCCCCGACCCACCTCCGGCCTCCCTCTCCTCCCCAGGCTCCTCGCCGCCGGCGCTGAATCCCTCCTCCCGACGTCGCCCGCTGCCCCGGCGCTCCCCCCTGTCCTCTCCTGCGCTCAACGCCCTCCTCTCCGGCTCGCCGTCGACCCCCAGCCGCCGCCTCACCGCGTCGGCCTCGACCTCCTGCGCCCCTCCTTCGCTCGCCAGCTTCGCCCTCCCTCGACCTCCGTCTGCAGCGGCCGCCGGCAGTGCCTGGCCACCTCTTCCTCCCCTCTGACAACCACCACTCCGCCCCCACCGCGAGCCTCACCTCGCGCCACCGCCGAGCTCCTCTGGCCGCCCTCGCTCACCCCGCCTCCGTGTCTATGGTCCTCCGCCGCCCTGCTGCCAGGGGTCCCTCCTCCGTCGAGCCGACCTCGCGGCCAGGCCCCCCTCTGCTCTGTTCGGCAGGCCCCCGCTGACCGAGCCCTCGTTCCCGCGAGGCTCCACCCACTTCCCGTCGCCAGCTGTTCGCCGCCTTGGCCAGCTCTTCTTCGCCTGGATCCCCGTCCTCGAGCTCGTGAGCGGGCCCATGATGCGGGTTCTCTGCCTCGTTGTTTGTTTGCAGGGAAATCTCCCTGTTGTTTTGGCCAACCGAGAACCGTCGTCACTTCACTGTTCTATGCAACAACAAGATCCCTTTTCCGTAAACGTGTTTACCGAGAACTCCGACCCGGGACAACAAGTTCTTCGTCACGTCACGCCAAGGACTTCTCCCCGGATTCGCCATGACCGTCTACATGGAACCATCTACCAAAATCCCCGAAGTCCGACCCCGGCGAGACCGAACCCTGTCGACCCAGAACCAAGATCGGCAAGACCCCTCAGAACACCAAGATCTCCCAGTACCGAGACCCGAGTCCGACACCGACAATAGAAACCGCGACACCGACGAGTTCGCCTAACCGAACACCGTGCGACAAGATCTTCTCGGACCCGAGGACCATCAAGACTTCCGCTCGGCAACGCCAAGTACTCCTTCCCGGACGCCGATTCCGCCGAGAACGAATTCGTCGAACCCTGAACCCTGAGACCGAACCTCGAACCCCGGAAACACCAAGCTCGCCGAACCCTAATGTGTGACCCCTTTTCCGAGCCCCTATTTTATAAATTGCCAACTATATAACTTGTTGCATATTAATTGAGCATGCTCGCATACATCTCATGAGGTTTGGGGGCATTATGCCGATTCACCTTATAATTAAATATGGGGCCCATATGCGGGCAAATCTAGTCTTATATTGGCCTCATTTAAATTTGTGTAGCGAACCGGTAACTTATCTTGCCCTGTTATTACAACATTTAATTTGCGGGGTAGATAAATAACTTGAACCGTTTAATTAATTGTCGGGACCCCGGTTCCGCTTAATATTGCCTAATTGCATCGCACCATTGCCATGTCATACATCATACATGCATCATGCCCGATCTTCTGCCGTTGTATTAAATAGTGCATCCGGTGTTTATTCTAGTGTTTTGCTTCTTCGCGGATAAGGCCGTTGAGTTGATGCGAGTGTTGACCTGATCTTCGGATGAACCTTCGACAATGTTTTCAGGCGAGCATCTTCCCCTTTCTACCTATCTTACTTTTATAGTATTTATTCCCTCCTGTTGATCTATTGCTATCTGTGTTGCGATGCTCTAGTTTTCGTACCCGTGATATCCCCTTGCAGCCATATATTGCCTTGGACACATCCTATTACCTGTTGTTTGGTAGATAGTTGGACTTGCGCGTCGTAGTCGCTTGCTCAAGTGTTGTTGCGTGTCGTCAAGTGCCACAGTTGTTGGAGTGTCGCCGCATGTTTAATGTTGGAGATGTTCATGGCTTTAATTACCGTTCACTTTATTTACTGTTTAACAACTAAAATTGAAGTAGGTAAGCAGAGGCACAGGTGGGCAATAGATGTTATTTGGTTGTTAACCGTCTACTTGTGTCCCGTAGGACCCCGAGTACTTGATACCTGTTCCTTGAATATTCGCGCTATCCACATCCGGGAGGATTATGGGACCCCAGGCGAGCTTGATTCATCTTATTTCTTGGGGCCACAAACTAGTTTGAGGTTTTATTTACTATCCTGTACTTATGCCATGCTACTGCTTTATTTACGATTGTGCGAGCACACTTTGTCTTGTTAGGTTCGGGACACGTTTTCGCGGTGTCGACAAGCCCAGTTTTGGGTTCCCAGTCGTTCACAGCCGTCCACCCAAACCTTGGGTCCGTCTCGGAGTCAGCTAACTTCGTTGCGGGTGTACTCAATGGGGTGGCCCCCGGAAATATGTCTGAATCCTGTGATTGCTTTGTCGTGAAAGCCTCGTTCGATTTTGATTTGGTTTTTCCGAGGTTGATCGAGTGTGTGTTGCTATTTGTGCACCCCTGCAGGGTAAAACTTTCTGAAAGCCGTGTCCGCGGTTATGGACGACTTGGAGCACAGTATCTCGATCATAGACAACTATAACTAAAGTAGTGCTATAAATTTGACTTTATAATGACTAGTAATCAGCTTCACTACAATGGAATGGCTAACTAAAACTGCCCACAATTGCTTGTTTAGGTTGTCGCTTGCGACCATTGTATCTGACTAGTAAGTATTGCAACTACAACGGAATGGCTAAATAAAAGTACCAACAACTGCTGGGTTTTGGGATATCTCATGCCAATTGTATCTGACTAGTAAGTGTTGCAACTACAACGGAATGGTTAACTAAAACTGCCCACTGCTTATTTTACCAGGATGCTATCTATACCTGACTAGTAATTACTGTAACGGTAACCGAATAAGTAAAATTGCCAACTGTGTGAGTTCCTCGGCTGACTTCCTCGTTTGGTCTCGAGGGGGAATACCAGGATGGGTTTGCTTGGTGGTATTATCAGGTTGTTTCCGCATAGGTCTTTCTTACCCCTCTCTGATAGCCGCCAGTTGTATCGAGTATCTATAGGTTGTTTAGTGCATCTTTGTCACGCCGCCTCGATCCACCATACCTATGTAGGAGGACCGCCAATTCTAGTCTCGCCGTGTCTTGGCCTCGATCTTGACCGCTCTCTCTTTTTCCTTTGCCCTTTGTCGGCACCCCTTTTGTTTAAGTAGGTTTTGAGATCGACGTCGTTAGCAGGGTTACCCTTCCGGCTTGGCCTGGGCAGGGTTATGGACGCCATTGGTTATTCTTCAGGGCTCTTAGCTCAATTTGCATCTTTTCTGTAGTCGGACGCTCCATCGTTTTCAAGGTGATTTGGATCTTTGTACCGTATATCTGTATTCTTGACTCATGGAGTCGTGTTGTATATATATCTGTTTTGTGGGTCCCATCGAGGACTGTTGTGTATTGTTATTACTTCGTTTTCCACCCGCACGAAAGTGCCTGGTGGGCACCTTTGAATCGTTTCTATGCGGGTTTGGCGGGAATCGCTGAAACTTGCATAGGGTCGATTCTGAGGGTGTTACAGAGTGGTATCAGAGCTCAGCAGTTGCGATACCCCACAAGTCCAGCCTGTAGGATAACCTAGCTAACGGCCGAAGTAGAGTGTCAAAACTATTTTTGCAAAATCGGTTGGATAGTTCTGGTTAGGTCTGCTTTTACTCCTTACCCCTCTGCTATTCTCCTCTTACCTCTACGCATTTTGAATCCGCTCTCTTCTCTTTCTTCGAGTCTAGGATTTCTCGTGGTTGGGTTCCGTCGTACCTTCAGGGTTTCGCTTTCTCCCTTTTATAAAGGAGGTGCTACGATCATCAAAACTGCAACTCGTCTGTTGTACCCTTCATCCAATCTTTTGTTCTTGAACTCTTTATCTATATGTGCACCTTGCTGGATCTCCGTATCGTTGAAAAACATATGGGAAGGACGAGCATTGGTGAAGTTGGAGTATACCTTGAGCATGTGTTGTTCATGCCAATGGAACCATCGCGGAACCTAATCATTGTGCCTTTCATACGAGTTCTGTTGTATCTTCCGGTGTTTTCCGATGTGATGACCTCATCTACATCAGATCCAACGCAGAGCTGGCATCCTCCCTTTGTTCTGAATACCGCTTATGAAGGTCTTCATTCTAAATGCTGAGAGTTGTGTTTCCTGATTTTCCTATTCATGTATAGAGTTAATAGTTCGGGTACGGGATGGACTGATCACCCTACCGGACTCTTACTGTTCACTCTTGTACATCGAACTGGTGGATCAATGCAACTTTTCCTCTTCTCATGGAAGTTAGAGGTGGCCTTATCTTGTGATACCTCTACCTTCGTCCTTTGTTTCTCCGGAGTGTTCTCTTGACGGACGTGAGCACCGACCTTTGTTGGTGGTGTCGCCGATTTCAAGATGGAGGATGAACCCTTGTTAGTGGTGTCGCGAGGATCTACACAGTGCGAGAAGATCAGACCGCCGGCCTTCTTCCCGGTACCATGAGGCGGATCTCGAGGGCGAGATCCATTGTTAGTGGTGTCGAATTGTGGCATCCCGCAAAACCACTACTAGAAAATCGTGTTGTTTTTGTGCATTGCATCGTCATCATCATGCATTGTTTGTCTGAAACTATTTTCGAAACGCCTAGTTTTGTTTTCTAAATAGCCCCCGTCTTATCTCAAATTAAAACATCGGTCTGTTCAGGTCTTTTATTTGTCTAAAACTATTTACAAAATTTATTTTAAAATAAAAGAAAACCCTAGTCTAAAATTTCTAGTCCTAAATTTACCCAATCCTAGTCTACCCACCAATCCCCTCCCTCCACCTCACCTTTCCCTCCACCTCATCACACCCACCGCCACCTCACCAATCCACCAGCCCTCCCCACCTTCCCCAGGCCCACCTGGGCGCGTCCCCACACTCCCTCTCTCTCACACAGCCCCCACCTACCCTCCTCTCTCTCTCCCTCTGCCAGCCTGGCCCCACCCCAGGCCCCACTCCCGCCCCGACCCAGCACACACACCACGTCCCGCGCCCACCGACACCCGGGCCCCACCGCGTGCGCCCGGTCCCACCCCTGCTTGCCCAACCCACTCCCCACCTCCCTGCCTCCCGGGCCCCACTTCTCCTGGCCCCGCGTGGACCGCTCTCCACCAACCCCGCTCCTCCCTCCTCTCTCTCCCCTCACCTCTCTCCCCCGACCACGCACACACCCCGACCCCGCGTCGGCCGCCCGTCTCCGGTGCCCCGCCCCTTCTCCCTCTTCTTCCGCCGCTCCCGCCGCCCGGTGCTCCTCGAGCCGGCCTGCCGGCCTTCTTCCTCCTCCCTGGTCACCTGCCGGCGCCATGAGCCCTCCGCATGGCGTCCACCGCCGTCGGCCACGCTCGTCTTCCCTCCGCTTCAAGCTCTCCGTCGGGCCCTCCTCGTCACCGTCCTCTCCACCCGTCGATGTGCCCTCTGGCCGCCCTCCTCGCCGGCTTCCTCCTTCCACCTCGCGTCCCCGACCCACCTCCGGCCTCCCTCTCCTCCCCAGGCTCCTCGCCGCCGGCGCCGAATCCCTCCTCCCGATGTCGCCCGCTGCCCCGGCGCTCCCCCTGTCCTCTCTTGCGCTCAACGCCCTCCTCTCCGGCTAGCCTGCGACCCCCAGCCGCCGCCTCACCGCGTCGGCCTCGACCTCCTGCCCCGCGCCCTCCTTCCGCTCGCCGCCAGCAGCTTCCGCCCCTCCCTCGACCTCCGTCTGCAGCGGCCGCCGGCAGTGCCTGGCCACCTCTTCCTCCCCTCTGACAACCACCACTCCGCCCCCACCGCGAGCCTCACCTCGCGCCACCGCCGAGCTCCTCTGGCCGCCCTCGCTCACCCCGCCTCCGTGTCTGTGGTCCTCCGCCGCCCTGCTGCCAGGGGTCCCTCCTCCGTCGAGCCGACCTCGCCGCCAGGCCCCCCTCTGCTCTGTTCGGCAGGCCCCCGCTGACCGAGCCCTCGTTCCCGCGAGGCTCCACCCACTTCCCGTCGCCAGCTGTTCGCCGCCTTGGCCAGCTCTTCTTCGCCTGGCTCCCCATCCTCGAGCTCGTGAGCGGGCCCATGATGTGGGTTCTCTGCCTCGTTGTTTGTTTGCAGGGAAATCTCCCTGTTGTTTTGGCCAACCGAGAACCGTTGTCACTTCACTGTTCTATGCAACAACAAGATCCCTTTTCCGTCCACGTGTTTACCGAGAACTCCGACCCGGGACAGCAAGTTCTTCGTCACGTCACGCCAAGGACTTATCCCCGGATTCGCCATGACCGTCTACATGGAACCATCTACCAAAATCCCCGAAGTCCGACCCCGGCGAGACCGAACCCTGTCGACCCAGAACCAAGATCGGCAAGACCCCTCGGAACACCAAGATCTCCCAGTACCGAGACCCGAGTCCGACACCAACAATCGAAACCGCGGAACCGACGAGTTCGCCTAACCGGACACCGTGCGACAAGATCTTCTCGGACCCGAGGACCATCAAGACTTCCGCTCGGCAACGCCAAGTACTCCTTCCCGGACGCCGATTCCGCCGAGAACGAATTCGTCGAACCCTGAACCCTGAGACCGAACCCCGGAAACACCAAGCTCGCCGAACCTTAATGTGTGACCCCTTTTCCGAGCCCCTATTTTATAAATTGCCAACTATATAACTTGTTGCATATTAATTGAGCATGCTCGCATACATCTCATGAGGTTTGGGGGCATTATGCCGATTCACCTTATAATTAAATATGGGGCCCATATGCGGGCAAATCTAGTCTTATATTGGCCTCATTTAAATTTGTGTAGCGAACCGGTAACTTATCTTGCCCTGTTATTACAACATTTAATTTGCGGGGTAGATAAATAACTTGAACCATTTAATTAATTGTCGGGACCCCGGTTCCGCTTAAAATTGCCTAATTGCATCGCACCATTGCCATGTCATACATCATACATGCATCATGCCCGATCTTCTGCCGTTGTATTAAATAGTGCATCCGGTGTTTATTCTAGTGTTTTGCTTCTTCGCGGATAAGGCCGTTGAGTTGATGCGAGTGTCGACCCGATCTTCGGATGAACCTTCGACAATGTTTTCAGGCGAGCATCTTCCCCTTTCTACCTATCTTACTTTTATAGTATTTATTCCCTCCTGTTGATCTATTGCTATCTGTGTTGCGATGCTCTAGTTTTCGTACCCGTGATATCCCCTTGCAGCCATATATTGCCTTGGACACATCCTATTACCTGTTGTTTGGTAGATAGTTGGACTTGCGCATCGTAGTCGCTTGCTCAAGTGTTGTTGCGTGTCGTCAAGAGCCACAGTTGTTGGAGTGTCGCCGCATGTTTAATGTTGGAGATGTTCATGGCTTTAATTACCGTTCACTTTATTTACTGTTTAACAACTAAAATTGAAGTAGGTAAGTAGAGGCACAGATGGGCAATAGATGTTATTTGGTTGTTAACCGTCCACTTGTGTCCCGTAGGACCCCGAGTACTTGATACCTGTTCCTTGAATATTCGCGCTATCCACATACGGGAGGATTATGGGACCCCCTGAGCCAGATCTTGATTCAGTCTTATTTCTTGGGGCCACAAACTAGTTTGAGGTTTTATTTACTATCCTGTACTTATGCCATGCTACTGCTTTATTTACGATTGTGCGAGGAGCACACTGTACTGTTTAGGTTCGGGACACGTTTTCGTGGTGTCGACAAGCCCAGTTTTGGGTTCCCAGTCGTTCACAGACGTCCACCCAAACCTTGGGTCCGTCTCGGAGTCAGCTAACTTCGTTGCGGGTGTACTCAATGGGGTGGCCCCCAGAAATATTTCTGAATCCTGTGATTGCTTTGTCGTGAAAGCCTCGTTGGGTTTTGATTTGGTTTTTCCGAGGTTGATCGAGTGCGTGTTGCTATTTGTGCACCCCTGCAGGGTAAAACTTTCTGAAAGCCGTGTCCGCGGTTATGGACGAATTGGAGCACAGTATCTCGATCATAGACAACTATAACTAAAATAGTGCTATAAATTTGACTTTATAATGACTAGTAATCAGCTTCACTACAATGGAATGGCTAACTAAAACTGCCCACAATTGCTTGTTTAGGTTGTCGCTTGCGACCATTGTATCTGACTAGTAAGTATTGCAACTACAACGGAATGGCTAAATAAAAGTACCAACAATGCTGGGTTTTGGGATATCTCATGCCAATTGTATCTGACTAGTAAGTGTTGCAACTACAACGGAATGGTTAACTAAAACTGCCCACTGCTTATTTTACCAGGATGCTATCTATACCTGACTAGTAATTACTGTAACGATAACCGAATAAGTAAAATTGCCAACTGTGTGAGTTCCTCGGCTGACTTCCTCGTTTGGTCTCGAGGGGGAATACCAGGATGGGTTTGCTTGGTGGTAGTATCAGGTTGTTTCCGCATAGGTCTTTCTTACCCCTCTCTGATAGCCGCCAGTTGTATCGAGTCTCTATAGGTTGTTTAGTGCATGCTGCCGCTGCCGCTCAGTCCACCATACCTATGTAGGTGAGGACCGCCGAATTCTAGTCTCGCCATGTACTGGCCTCAGTACTGACCGCTCTCTCTTTTTCCTTTGCCCTTTGTCGGCACCCCTTTTGTTTAAGCAGGTTTTGAGATCGACATCGTTAGCAGGGTTACCCTTCCGGCTTGGCCTGGGCAGGGTTATGGACGCCATTGGTTATTCTTCAGGGCTCTTAGCTCAATTTGCATCTTGTCCGTAGTCGGACGCTCCATCGTTTTCAAGGTGATTTGGATCTTTGTACCGTATATCTGTATTCTTGACTCATGGAGTCGTGTTGTATATATATCTGTTTTGTGGGTCCCATCGAGGACTGTTGTGTATTGTTATTACTTTGTTTTCCACCCGCACGAAAGTGCCTGGTGGGCACCTTTGAATCGTTTCTATGCGGGTATGGCGGGAATCGCTGAAACTTGCATAGGGTCGATTCTGAGGGTGTTCTGCTTCCTCTCCTAGTCGCCTCAAGACACGCCGCCAGAGCTACCGGTTGCCTCCATGCCGCCGTAGATGCCTTGGACCCCGCCGCCAGCAAGCCCAGCCAGATCGCGACCGCCCCGAGCTCCTTCGCCTACACCGTTGAACTCCTGGTGAGCAACCAAACCCTCCAGACATGGTCCCTATCCTCCTCCCACCGTAGAACGCCGCCGCCCTGCGTCGAGCACCCCGCGTGCACGTGCGCCGACATAGTCACCGTCCGTCGCGTCTGCCCCTCTGTTTTTCGCCAGGCCCCGCGCGTTGTAGCCCTCCTCCGGTGTTGCCGCCTGTAGGAAAGTTGTAGCCCGTGGATCCCTCTACCTTATTCGTTTTTGTGGCGGCGCGTTTAGTCCAGCGTAGGCGTCGCCATAGTCGCCGGAAGACGGCCAGATCCACCGCCGTCAGAGACGTGTCCGTCAGCGCGCTGCAGCAGCCGATGTTCATCTTGCGCTTAGCCCCCTCCCCTTTTTCCCGCCTAAACCCGCGGTCCCCGTAGCCCACCTGTCAGCCTCGGTGTTCATTTTGCAAGTAAACCCTCGGAAGATCCAGACCATCACGGACACCCCCCGCGCCTGGGATCGCCCACGTGTCCCGCCCATTGGCGACGGCGTCTTGCGTGCCCCGCCCCACCTGTCATGGCAGCGGTTAGGAAAGACCGGTGAGAAAGCCGGCAGCCCTCTGGTCCCACTGCTGAGTCGGCAGCCGCCCACCGTCGTGGCTAGGTCTGTCTGCTGAGTACAAAAAGTTTTACATTCATCTGTTTTAATTCAAACTTCTCCAAATTAATTTAAATTCAAATTTCAAATCTGTTTTCAAATAACTTTTAAAATATAAATTCAAATTAAACATGTAATATATGTTTTGAAATCAGAAAAATGTGAGGATTTCAAATATGCCATCCAAAATATATTTTGAACACTTTAATTTTTGAGTTGATTAAAATTACAATAAAATGCTCTTTTTCTTAATTAATTAATAACTTTTGTTTTATAACTCCGAATTTGACAAATGATATGTCTAAAATGATCAGCTCGACGAGACCTTTCTGTCTATGCATTCCATGTTCTGAATTGCAGCATGCATCATATAAATATAAAGTATACAGCAACTAATTCAAGAATAAAATGTGACCAAAACTCAATAAAATGTTTATTTCTTGTATTCCACACCTCACCCATGCCATGCTACTTTATTGCCATGCAAATTGTGCATCATTCATCATGGCATGATTGTTTGCTTGTCGCATTTTATTCATATGCTTGTGCACTTTATTTATGTTGGCCCTTGTTTGTTTGGTTCTTCTTCGAATAGACGCGAAAGGTGGGATATATCAAGAAACCGGAGAACTACGGATCCTTCTCTCGCTTCAAGCTGCCAGCAAGCACTACCACATGCTTGCATACATATAGTACCTATTGCCTCTATCTTATTCTTGCATCATTGAGTCGCGATCGCATTAAACTGAATCTCAAGTCTTGCATAGCCTTTACTTTTAAACCCCAAGCTTGTTCCTCCATCCCATGAGCCATTACTACAGGAGTTGTTTGAGCCATGCGGGTCGTAGAACAGCATGTGTAGGGTATGTGAGTGTCTGATGGATAACGAGGTACCTAAACAACTTAACCTGAGTAGTATGGGATAACTAATGAAAGTGGCACCGGTGAGCAATATCTGCTATTTGGTTTTTCATGCTCACGTGTGTCCCGTAGGACCGCGAGTACTTGATTCCTGTTCCTTGAATATTCGCGCTATCCACATCCGGGAGGCTTATGGGACCCCCCTGAGCCAGAGCTTGATTCATTCTTATTTCTTGGGGCCACAAAGTAGTTTGGGGCTTTATTACTATCTTGTACTTATGCCATGCTTTACTGCTTAATTTAAAATTGTGCAAAGTACTGCACCTGTACTGTTTAGGTAAGCGGAGTGTTTTCGCGGTATCGACAAGACCAGTCACACTTTCGGGTTCCCAGTCGTTTACAGCCATTGACGCAAACCTTGAGTCCATCTCGGAGACGGCCAACTTCGTTACGGGTAGCTTAATGGGGTGGCCCCCTGAAATATTTCTGAATCCTGTGATCGCTTTGTCGTGAATGCCTCGTTGGGTTTTGATTTGGTTTTTTCGAGGTTGATCGAGTGTGTGTTGCTATTTGTGCACCCCTGCAGGGTAAAACTTTCTGAAAGCCGTGTCCGCGGTTATGGACGACTTGGAGCACAGTTTCTCGATCATAGACAAGTATAACTAAAGTACCGCTTTTAATTTGACTAAGTAACTGACTAGTAAATAGTGCAACACTCATGGAATGGATAATAAAACTGCCAACGGATGGGGGTGTTCGTCCGCTTCCTCGTTGGTAAGCGAGGAGGAGGATGGATCTATTAATATTCTTGTTATAATCTGTTATTAATTCACGGACATCCGTCTATCTATGGTTAGGCGGCTGGTTAGCGAGTATCTATAGAACTGTTAGGGTTTATGTTTTGCTGCAATTGCGTCACCCCAGGTTGTGTCCCCTTTAGAGGCATAAAGACTTGCTGAGTACCCCTAGGGTCTCACACGATAAATTATTTGATTCAGATGAATAGGTAAACTCGCAAGATGGATACTGGGTGGAGGAGACAGACGATGTGGACAACGATCATTCGGTGTAGAGATTCCGGGAACGGGGATCCGTGAGATCTGTGGGCGGGATGCGTTTATTATGGGGCATCTTATGCCGATTTGCTTCTTATCCGTACTCGGATCTTGTTTGCCGCTTCCGCCTGATACTCTGATGTTTGATGTATGAGGAGATATCCTAAACTATTATATCTATCTAGGATATTTGGATCTTGCCATATGGCGTTGCAATATTTCTATTTCTTTTAGATGGAATGGCTCTGAGGACTGTTGTATGGTGGCTTGCATACATACTCATTTGTGTATGTAGTTGATCCCTTCGCCTGCCGATTACGCCGCCCGTTCTTGTCCCGACGTTTGGAAATGGTTAGGACGGCCGAAAGGTCTACCTGTGAGTGGCATTTGGGCCCCACCGTACTATTTTAACCATTTCCGCTCGTCCAGGCTTGTAACTAGGAGCGTAATTCACCGAGGTAGTTACAATGAGTGCATATTTGCATCATGTTTTATATTATTATTTTGCACTATTGTTGTAGGATCTTGGTATTTTACGTTGTTTCCGCGTATCGTTTATGTCTATTTTCACCAGGATCAGGACAGATGATGGATAAGATGGACACAATTCTTGGACCAGTTGTATTGGAGAAAAAAGGAGTCAAAAAAGGCATAAATCGCTAATTTGGGAAATATCAATAACACCAGAAGAAAACCCGAGGCAATCGCAGGAGGCAGTGGGTTTAACGATCAACTATATGGCGAGAGCAATTTCTCTGGCCGTATAGTTCCTGCCGTAAGTTGGCACCACCACTGCCTCCTCAAATAGTTTCTCCCCGTGCAATCGGATGAGAGATATGACATACAAAATGACCAGAGATCACAGAAACCTCACCTCCAAAAGGGATCTGGAGGGGGGAACTCATCCACCGGGGATCCATCTTCACCCTACGCAGATCCGGGAGGCCAAGGCATCGATCTTCATCATCAACCACTACATCACCACCATCTCCATCCATCTCATCTACATCTTGTCTAGATCTTGTTGTAATTTCCATACTCGTTGTGGATTTATACAAGTACTATTCATCTATGATAGATTCCATTGTCTTTTCCATGATGTTGATTGCCTCCATGTCTGAGTAGATCATTAGTTCTTGGGGGGGTGGAGAAACCCTAGCATGAAATTGAAACAAGATAAAGTTTATTATGATATTCATCACTATGACCATGTATTAGATTGTCTTCATCTTGATGTTGAGGGAAGTCGGCCTCTCAATATTTGCCTCTTGTGGGGACTTGATGGAGGGAACTACTTGTTGGTAGACGGAGGTGTGCTAGCACTTACAGTGACTATAAAGTTGTTGTCACTCCTTACGTATCAACTTGGGAACCAAGGAAACTCACGGAACATTGTCCATGCCATGGGATACATCCTACGGGATAAAGTCCATTAATAGCGCAGTAATTCGATTGATGTCGATTGCTTGTCTATTGTGGTTATGAGGATGATGTGAGCAGTGGTTGCTGCCTATTCGTCCAACTACAAAGTTCCTCTCACACATAAATAGTTGAGAATGTTCATGATGATAATCTTTACCTTAGACCCTTTATAATGCTAGAGATGTATCCGCTACTCATTGAGAACACTTTTTCCCATTGAAATTTCATATCTATTTTACATACGCGATACTTACTTTCTGTATTCAGTCTGTTTTACTTTATTTATTGTTCTCTTATACAAAAACCCAAAAGCACCTTTTTACATAACACTCGCATTTTATCTTGTTACTTAGAACATTATTTAGCATTTCTATTTCAGTATTTAATTCCAGAGTTATTAGACTTTAGAACTCCCGCTTCCTATGGAATCGATATCTTTATTTCGAAACTAGGTACAAACGATATGTGCACTTGTAGTCATCAGCGGTGAAAGTATAGTTTTTGCAAGAAAATGTGATTCCCCACAACCTTCCAGGGTGTAACCCCTATTGATAGTATGGCGACCTAAAGGAACAACAAATAGAATTAATAGCAAAAACAAAAGGTGACGTCTTTACGAGTCTTCAAGAGATGTGTCCACACAACCCTTTGCATATGGATAAACCTACAACTTAGGTACACAATTAAATCACAAGTGGGATTGTCATCAACACCAAAATACTTAGAGAAAAAATGTCCTTTCACCATATATTAGGGATCGGGAAGTAACACCATTAATTGGTGTTTCCATTCAACATGATATGCTGATTTGACTAAAAAGACTCCTGATGGTGAGTGGTGCCAGGCTAAAAAATCATCAAACAAATTAGTATTCAGTGGTATCTGTAGTATCCGTTGAACATCAATAGGATGGAAGTTTGATTGAATTAAATCTTTATCCAACCTTTCGATAATTGGGTCTATTAACTCATAATCCTTTATTAGAATACAATTACCTCGGGGAGACATAGTCTTTCTATCCGGGCTAGTAGGGGTCAATGGATCTTTCCAAATTTCTATCGACTCAACACTACCAACCCGCCAAATGCAACACCTTTTAAAAGTTTGGATTCATGCAATAATACTTTGCCATGTGAATGAGCATCCAGCTTTTGACCCTTCCTTAAGGATGTCACCTGATGGATAGTATTTATATCGAATTACTTGAGAACATAAGGAATTTGGGTTATAAATTAGCCTCCATACTTGTTTTGCTAGCATGGCAAGATTAGAAGAATGTAGGTCACAAAAACTCATACCTCCTTCAATCTTTGTAAAACACAATTTCCACCAAGAATACCAATGAATTTTTTTTACATTGGTCATTGTCTCCCCACTAGAATTGGGAGATTACATATTTTTTTGCAAATTTTGTTTGGTAGCAGGAACACTAACATTTCACAGACAGAAATAGATTGAGCAATAGCATTTAACAAAATTTACTTGCCACCAATAGATAAAAGTTTTCTCCATCCATCATTTTATCATTTGCATCAATCTTTTCACAAAATGCATGAAACAATCACTTTGATCCGCACCTACCAAAGCAGGGAGTCCCAAGTATTTATCTGAAAATGACTCTGTATCAATGTCCAAAGTATTAAAAATCTCTGCCATCATGTACACATGGGTATTTGGGCTGAAGAAAATAATAGACTTTGTTACACTCACCAATTGCCCCGAATTTGCACAATAGGTATCAAGAACTTGTTTCAACGAGATTGCATTATTTAAATCCACGTTCAAGGTAATTAAACAATCATCAACAAATAGTAGGTGTGATATTGATGGTGCAATCGTACACACTTTGACCCATTCAATGCCACCAATCTCCTCCACGTGTAACAAGCAACTTGAGAAACCTTTTGCACATAGAAGGAACAAATAAGGGGAGAGAGGATCCCCCTAACAAATATCTATATTGGGATTGAACTCTTCTATCAACTCATAATTAAACTTGACATAATAAGAAATTGAGGCAATACAAGACATAACCAATTACACCCACTGAACATGAAAACCCAACCTCATCATCCCCTCTCTTAGGAAATCTCATTCCACTCTATCATATGCTTTATGCATGTCTAGCTTGACTGCACAAATCCTAGTTTTACCCTTCCCCTTATTTTTTATTTTGTGCACACACTCATATGCCACCAACACATTATCTGTAATAAGTCTTCTAGGGATAAAAGCACTATGAGTAGGAGAAATAATATCCGGGGGAATTACCTTCAATCTTGTTGCAATCATCTTTGAAATGATTTTATATACCAAATTTGATGGCAACAACTCCATGTACCAATTCATTGGGGATCCAAGTGCAAAGTGTTGTAGCAAGCGTATTTTACCCACAAGGATGACTCAAGGGTTTATATCGAACTCTCGGGAAATTGCTTAGAGATTTATTCTTCCTCTCCTCTTCAAGCAACCTACAAAGCAAAGTTTTGTCTTGTGTCCCCAACTTCACCGTGTGGTTGTCAAGCACAAGGTTTTGTATTAGTAATAAGAAATATTATAAAAATAAAATAACACAAGTAAAAACTAGGAAATTTAAAGTAAGACAATATAAGGATAGTTGTTTTGGGGTTTTGGTTGTGTGTGCAAGTGAAAAAAAAATTTTTGTATTTTCGAAATAATAAATAACAAAAAATGTGAAGTGTGATAGTGGTGTTGGAAAGGTGTTTCTTATGATTTAAAATGAACCAAGGTTCATGAGTTCACTTTCTACTCTCTTTTTGTGATGCAATGTGTTGGGGATATGCTATATGGGTATCCTCATAGCATGTCATCTATCCGGATAACCCGGGTGGCCCATAGTTGGTAGCATGGCCTATGGCCTGCTGGGCAGCCCAGTTAGATGGATCCAGAAGGGAGGCCCATGCCGGATAAAGGAAGGCTATGGTTGGAGTCATCGACGTGCCCGGAGCCTTGGAGTACATGATACACAAGACTAGTAATAGATGGTGTAGGACTCTGTGACCTGTCTGGCTAGGACTTTTCCCTGTAACCCTAGGACCTGGCGACTATATAAGTCGGGCCTATGGGAGCCTTTAGGACACGTTCATAGACTACTTCAGACAATCTCGCACAGCGAATCAATCTCTATAACTTGGCGTATTGCCCTTATAGTGATTTATAGCAAGAGTGGGATTCCGCCACCGTCGTGGGATCTGAACCTGGGTAAGTTGTGTTACCTCGTACCCGTCAACCTTCCGCCTTCCCCCATGTCTCTAAACACGCACTGTGAGGACCCCTCCATGGTGTACTCGTCGGCAATACCACGATAGTTGGCGTCCACCGTGGGGCAAGAGGCGCTTCAGGCTCTTCAGCGGGCGAGGACCAAGATCTTCGCGGGAATTGGCGAAACCATAGCCATCGTTCGTGTTCTCTTCTCTAGAAATGTTCCGATCGTGCCCCCTGACGAGTTCTGGATCCCGGCTAAGACAAACCCTACGCGGTGTTCGATCGTTCCTATCGGAGACATCCACCTCTTCATCGGTGAAACCGACTCGGGCACTAGTTCCCTGGGAGTCGGAGGAGCATCAAGGCCCGCACGAACCGCCTACGGGCAAGATACGTTCGCGGAAGAATCGATGTCGGATCTCTCTTTCGAGTTTACTGGCAAAGATCGGAAAAATTCAAGACCCACCCGAACCGCCTCTATGCAGGATATAACGGTGGAAGATCGCTGCAAGTCCGCCGTCTTTGCCAGTGCGTCTGGACAGCAGAGATCCAAGTTTGTCGGCATGGTTACCATCTTCGACCTGGCGTGTTGCGTTCAGAGAGAGGGCGAAAACCCCCGCGATTACCTGGCTAGGTGGCTCCGTGTACGAGCCGATCTGTCCCACTACCCCGATGATAACGCTATGTATCACTTTGTGGAAGGACTAGATCAGGGCACACTTCTCCGACATTCTCTGATACGATAGCAAGCAGCATGTCTCCTTACCTTCGAAGGCATGGTGAACATCGTCAACAACTACGCGGAGGCTAACGCGGTAGCTCAGACAGCGCTCTCGCTCGCTGTCGGAGCCCCTCCGTTTCAGCCACCACCACCACCGCCTCCGGCCGCCATCGTCGCAGCAGCGCCACCACCTCCAGTCATCGTCGATGCCGTCGCACCTACACCGCCTGTCATCGAGGAAGTCCTAGCGCCCTCCGACTCTGTTATTGACACGATTTACGCTGACTTCAGTGCAGATTCAGGGGAGATAGATTTCAGCCCAGGAGAGCTAGACTCTGCCATGCAGGAGATGAAGGAGGAGTACGCGCGCGACGAGAAAGCCAACAATGTCGTCGTATCTCAAGAGGTGTTCGTCACCATTGGGACGGCGATCGATGAAGATCAACCCGGACGAGATACGCCTACAGTGCTGGACAAGGGGAAAGGACCACTTATTGCCGCCAATGGTGATCGCGCAAAGGTCATGCCTCCTCTTCCTAACCCAGTGCAGCAGCCGCAGGAACTCGGCACCGGCCCGAGCAACAACAACACCGCAAACTTGCCACCTCCGGCATCTACGTCTAATGTAGCCCAAGTTACTCCAGCTAATAGAGTGATGTATAGCAATCTCCTCGTTGAGCCACTGACCATAGCTCATATCCGGAACGTGACTCAGCTTGACGAGAAGCGCCAGCAGCTGCTAGAGGAAGGACAAGCCATCGCGGAGCAAGGCGCTAAGCTAGATCGAGATCTGGTCAACGTGCAGAAGTCCATAGAGAAAGCTAGAGCAATGGAGGCCGAGTACAAGACTCTGCTGCAGCAGCAGAAGGCCAAGAAAGCTCCACCTCGCGTCATCAACGATCCTGGTGTACGGCAAAACTTGGGATGGGCTCCCTCGAAGCCGGCACAGGCCAAGCCATACATTGACAGTGAAGGCAAGTAGGTGATGCCCACCCCACTCCTTAACCTCGCCGTTGCCAAGACCCTTCTGGAGCAGGATAAATCGCCCGAGGCAGTGGAACAGGTCTATGACCTAGTGGCCAACGCGGTGAAGCAGCAGGAAAAAGGCCACCTCTCAGAGGCTTGAGTCCGACCCAGCGCTCTTCCGATCTAGCCAGTATAAGCCGCCAAGGGATAGATCTCCTCTTGATGTCGGGTCCCGAACAGGTTCATCAGAACAAAGACGAAGAGATGCGCGCAACAGGAAGGATGCCATCCCCATATCCTCCAACAACGGATAAAAGGCCTGACCTCATCGCCCATCGCCACCGCCCCGGTCCCCCCGACATCGCGAAGATCACAAGGCTCACCATCGTACGGATATGCCCCCACCAAAGCAGTGCGGCATCATCATCCGCGACAACACGGAGCAGACCCGTCATGACGGAGAGCGCAACCAAGGACACAAGAGCATGTCACACCATGACCCTCCGCGTCCGACAAGCAACCGTGACAGGCGTGAGGCGTCGCAGGAGGGTAACATCAAGAAGGCTAACCCACCGCCACCTCCGCCTCCGTCACCACCAAGCAGTCACCATGGCGGAGGAGGCCCGCGTCATTCACGCAGCCCATCCCATTTTGACAAGAAGAAGAACCCGGAGCCGTACGATGCACGTTCGCGGATCGATAAGATCCACGAAGCCCGGGAAGGACCATATCTGGGACCACGTTGCTTTGTACCTGCAATACGGTCCGCAACTTACCCCAAAGGTTTCTGGATTGACAAGACCATCAAACCCTATGACGGCACGGCAAAGCCAGACACATGGTTGCAGGACTAAGGCAACGCGGTGGAGATTGTCAGAGGCAACCCCAATGTCGCCGTCAAGTACCTCCCATTAATGTTGGCTGGCATGACCCGTCAATGGATCGATCACTTGCCAGAGAAATCTATCTACAGCTGGTTGGACATGCAAGAAGCCTTCACCATGAACTTTGAGGGTACATACAAGCGTCCCTGCACTGTGGGCGATCTATAGAGGTGAGTGCAAGAGAAAGACAAGACATCTCGCGCCTACCTCTCCCGCTGGCTGGACATGAAAAATTCCTGCGCAGGAGTGCACGCTCAGACCGCCATGGCCGCCTTCATTGATGGGTTGGAAAGGGGCACGTTGCTCTGACATAAGCTGAAGCGCTTGCAGGACAATCACCAGCTTGACTTGAACCAGATGATTCAGTTGGCTAGTGAATTTGCAGCTGCCGATGACGATGCTCCTGGCTCCTTGCCGGCAATGGATGTTCCAACTCAAGCTCGAAGGAACAGAAGTACAAAGCGGAAAACCGCTCCAGAAGAAAAGCAATCTACCGACATGGTCGCTATGAATTTTGCAGGACGAGGTGATGGCAGACAACGTGGTCGAGGAAGGGGAGCTGGTCGGGGACAGCAGCAAGGAAGTGAAACCACCTCGGCAGCGCACCGCGTTCCCCAAACATATGAAGAGTACTATGATATGTCGTGCCTCATACACCTCGACACCAACGGTAAAGCCACTCACACCAATCGATACTGCAAGTTCGTCAACGACCTCAAGGAAGACCCGGAGTCCGGCTACAAGCAAAGTCGGAAGAACAGACCGCGAGGCAAGGGCAAGGGGAAGAAGAAGAAGGAGGAGTCCAAGGATTCAAGTGACATGGACGAGGATGTTGGCCCCAAACACGCTGCCAAGAGCGACGACAAGGGCAAGAACCCCTTCGCAAAGAAGGTGCCAGTCTACCACACTTTCCTTGGCACCCCCACCGTCCGACAATAGAAGACCTCTCTGAGGATCATGATGGATACCCTACCCCCAGTTCCCTAGTACCTACGCTGGTCGGAGGTTCCAATAACTTGGGACAGGACGGACCACCCAGACCTTATCCCTATGGAGAACCAGTACGCCATGTTCATCAACCCCTTGATTGACGGCGTGGAGTTCACCAAGTGTATGGTGGATAGTGGATGCAGCATTAACATCATGTACCTGGATACACTGCAGAAGATGAACTTGACGGAGGCAAACCTAAGGCGGACCAACACCATCTTCCACGGTGTAGTTCCTGGTCGGGAGGCTCGGTCCCTTGGGTGCATTACACTTCAGGTTGCCTTTGGCGATGTTAACAACTACCGCCAAGAGCGCATGACCTTCGAGGTGGTCCCCTTCAAGAGCGTGTACCACGTCATATTCGGCTGCGATATATTCCACACGTTCATGGCCAAGCCATGCTTCGTCTACAACAAACTCAAGATATCCGTACCAAACGACATCATCACCGTATCCGGAAGCTTTACCAAGGCAAGGGACTGCGAGATCAATGAAGCAGCCGTTGCGGAAGCTATCCTCTACAGCGAAGAATTCAAAGAGATCCAGAGCAAGGTCGATGACTCAGATATGCCCGCGTCGAAGAAGCAGATCTCCGACTCCGCTCCTGCGTTCAAGGCCGCTATCGAGACCAAGCTGGTGCAACTTGTGGTAGGCGATGCCTCCGAGACCACCGCCATTGGGACGAACCTGGATCCCAAATAGGAAAGCGCGCTCGTCAAGTTCCTCCGTGAGAATAGGGACATCTTTGCCTGGCAACCTTCCGACATGAAAGGTGTACCTAGGGAACTTGCCGAGCACAGCTTAAACATTGACCCAAAATCCAAACCAGTGAAACAACCTCTACGACGCTTTGGAGATGAGAAGAGATGCGCCATTGGCAAAGAGATAGCTAGGTTACTTATGGCTAGATTTATCCTAGAAGTCCTTCACACCCAATGGGTGGCCAATCCTGTACTTGTCCCCAGAAAGGGAACCAATGAATTAAGAATGTGCGTTGATTACACCGGCTTGAACAAAGCATGTCCCAAAGATCCGTTTGCTTTTCCTCGCATTGACCAAGTCATTGACTCGACGGCTGGCTCTGAACTTTTGTGTTTTCTCGATGCATACTCAGGATATCACCAAATCAAGATGAGGAAGTCGGACCAATTGGCCACTTCATTCACTACCCCATACGACACGTTTTGCTATGTTACGATGCCCTTTGGGCTGAAAAACGTAGGTGCTACGTACCAGCGGACAATGCAACGTTGCCTTCACGACCAAATTGGTCGGAACGTTCACGCTTATGTGGACGACATTGTGGTGATGTCTAAAAATTC
Source organism: Avena longiglumis (assembly GCA_030063025.1). Taxonomy (NCBI): domain Eukaryota; kingdom Viridiplantae; phylum Streptophyta; class Magnoliopsida; order Poales; family Poaceae; genus Avena; species Avena longiglumis. The sequence continues at coordinate 444,277,899 of CP125976.1, forward strand.
AAATGACTTAATCTCCGACTTGAAAGAAACCTTTGATAATCTCCGGAAATACAACATGATTCTTAACCCTAAGAAGTGCGTCTTCGGGGTTCCAACAGGCAAATTGTTGGGATTCATCGTTTCCTAGCGTGGAATCGAGGTCAACCCGGAGAAAATCAAGGCCATCTTAAACATAAACCGTCCGACATGCCTAAAGGACATTCAACGACTAACAGGTTGTGTTGCAGCAGTTAGTCGGTTCGTCAACCGACTTGGAGAGAAGGCTCTGGCGCTGTACAAGTTGCTGAAGAAGGCGGACAAATTCACATGGATGGACAAAGCAGATGCAGCATTGAAGCATCTCAAGGAAACCCTTTCCTCAGCGCCCATCCTTGCAGCACCTAAGCCTGGAGAGCCCCTATTAATATACATGGCGGCAACCAACCGGGTAATCAGCGTCGTCGTCGTGGTAGAGCGGAAGGAACCTGGCTATGAGCACGGAGTTCAACGACCAGTTTACTACGTAAACAAGGTCTTGACGGAGTCTAAGCAGTGTTACCCGCACTACCATAAGATAGCTTATGGAGTATTCCTTGCTTCTCGGAAGCTGAGGCATTATTTTAAGGACACCCAATCACAGTGGTGAGGAAAACTCCACTGTCCGACATAATCAACAACAGCGACGCTACAGGAAGGATCGCGAAGTGGGGCATTGAACTTGCCGCCTTTGAGATCACCTACAAGAGACGTGACGCTATCAAGTCAGAAGCCTTGGCGGATTTTGTTGCAGATTGGACGGAGATGCCAGATGCTACTCCGTTGCCGGAACCAGAGTATTGGGTGATGCAATTTGACGAATCAAAGCTGCTCAACGGCTCGGGGGCTGGTGTATTGCTACAGTCACCAACAGGAGACAAGCTACACTACGTTCTGCAGATCCACTTCGAGGCTACAAACAACATGGTGGAGTATGAAGCACTCATTCACGGACTACGTGTAGCCAAGTATATTGGCCTAAAGCGCATAGTTTGCTGTGAAGATTCCGAATTGGTTGCCCAGCAGGTAGCTGGCACCTGGAATGCGCGGAACCCTATGATGGCGGCATATCGAGACAAAGTAGACGAGATAGCCAAGAGCTTCTTGGGCTACGAAGTCAAGTATGTTCCTAGGGAGCAAAATGAGGCGGCCGATCTGCTGTCTAAGCTTGGAATTACCATCTGTGTTGTGGATTTTACGAACTACACCCAACAGATCCACCGGCTACACCCCTTACTTCATGGTTTATGGAGCAGAAGTCATCCTGCCTTCCGACATACTTCATGATGCACCAAGAGTTGCCGCCTACGACGAAGATGACGCTGAAGAATCCAGACGCCTAGATGTGGACCTTCTCGAGGAGGAGCGCGTTTTGGCATGCCAAAGATCCGCCATCTACCAGTAGAAGCTACGCAGCTACCATAGTCGTCGCGTCCGGCATCGCTCGTTTAAAGAAGGGGATTTGGTGCTCCGACTTAAGTAGAAGAAGTCACACAAATTATCCCCGTCATGGGAAGGACCGTTCATCATAAGCAAGGCGCTACTCAATGGGTCTTACTACCTCGTTGAAAATCGTGAACTGAAGGATAGACCCAACGAGGATCATAAGCGTAAGCGACGTGACCCGGATGATGACTACCCGGAGCTTGATGGGCCATGGAACATAGCACAGCTACGTTCTTTTTACACTTAGCATTTTTATCTAACTGTGTACCTCTTATATGATCAATGAAATAAAGCTCTTTGGTTTACTCATATTTCTGAGTCTTTTACCTCCTTTAGTGTTCATTTTTGGATCATGTAAAACCTTTATGCACAAGTTTTGCGATTGCACTTGTGAAAATTCCGCCTATGGGCGTTAGCTTAAGTTTTCTGGTCTACACGTTATTTGTCGTTTTTATGTGGATTCTGGAGTAGTGACTTTCGGCACTTATTTTTTGCGATTTTTTGCTTAGGTTATTGACGGTGCCATTGGGCGTCATCACCTGAGCGCATGGTTCCGACAATGAGTCTTCCGACTCACGAAAGGTCAAGCATAAGAACCAAAGTAATGGATAAGCCAGCACTTGCTTAAAAATATATACATGCTGGAAATTAGTTCTTGAGTAGCAGGAAATAACAACCATTGTTCTCCGCCTTAAGATTACATAAATAAGTTTTTTTCCGCATATGCACCAAAGGTGAAACAAATATTACAAAGTTGTTCTTCATTCCTTTGGCGCAGGCGACTTGGACACAGCGTCATCAGCAGCAGGAGAGCCACCCTCGAAGTCGGCTGTGTGAAGAGACTCAGAGGAGCTTTGGTCACCGTCATCAATGGTATTCCTGGGCACGAAGACATTGACGTCAACCAACTCAACTAATCTGGTGTCATATCCCGCGAGTGACGACAAGATGGACTCATGATTAATAGCCTTGCCATTGTCATCCACGTCGGGAATTACAGAGATCACCGTGTCGATGTCGGCATCATCATAGTGTGCCTTCACCATTGACAGCGCCATCCTTGCACCAGCCCATGCACATGAAGCTTTCCAGCTTGTGATGCGCTCGGGGGATCGGCGCAGGATCTCCGAGTACTTCGCCACAGAGTATGATGCTTTAATGTTGATCTGAAGGGGCTTGGCGATCTCCTTGGCTTGCGTGATGGCGGTGTTGATGAAGTTGCCGGCAAGAACCATGCATTCCTTGGCCGTAGGAGGCGAACGGGTCAAACCCATAGGATCTGCAAAATTTGACAAGGAGAACATGAGTTCAACAATTCAGAGTATCCAGACTACAGAAATCCAAGGAGGGGAAAACTTACTGAAGATGCTGGCCTCAGCCTGCTAGAGGGTGTCCGCCAAGGATTCTTTCTCTTGTTGGAGTAGCTTATACGCCTCACTATGGCGTTGATTCTGCTCATCGACAGCTTGCTTCTGATCTTTTAAGATCGCAGTCTCCTCTTTCAAGCGATTGATTTCCTCGGTGGCGGAGTCCTGCGGGACCTTCATTGACTCCTCATGCATTTTCAGCATGTCTTTCCTCTCCTCCTTAAGGATCTTGTTCTCGCTATCCAGCTGCTGAATGTGCTTGGATTGCTCGACAATGTCCTTGGCCTTGGCAACATGTTCTGCAAAGTCAGAGAAATCAAAGTACACAGTGAGTACTCGGAGAATATGATCACAAAACCAAGACGGAATGCGAAAAAAGAAAACAGACGCTTGTTCTTGATGATCTGTTCCTTCAAGTAGGTAGTTTTACCCTTTTCGTCTTCAAGGTCTGCACGCATCTTCTAATACTTGTCATTGGCCATGCCCCTCCGAGCATTCTCGTTCTGTGGAAAAAAGGTCAAAGTTAAAACGTTGTTTGGTCTGCTTGAAGCATCTAGCCGGAAATTTTCCACCTAGACGCTCGAGGGCTACAGCGGGAGTTTTTTGACTTAGAAATATGCTTACCTTTTCTTTAAGCATCTAGTCGGAACTAATTCAGTTACAACTAGAAGCTTGGGGGCTACAGTATAAAGTTTTTTAACTCGGATATATGCTTAGCTTTTCTTTAAGCATCTAGTCGGAACTGATTCAGTTACAACTAGAGGCTTGGGGGCTACAGTATTGAAATTTATAAACACTGTGTATGCTACTCTTAAAGCATCTAGTCGGAATAATTCATTCCATCTAAATGCTTGGGGGATACAGTGAGAAGTTTTCTAGCTTAGTCACTCTTAGAGCATCTAGACACAAAGACCTATGGTTTTCCGTCTACATCCTCGAAGGCTACAGTGGGATATTCATATGAAATGCAAAAGGCAAATAAAACTTACGAGTGCAATGATCTTGAGATTGGTAGCGCTCTCAGCCAGCAGCTTTCCAAAGGATATGTTATTTCCTTGCAAGATATCTGCTTGTCGGAGGAGCTCCTCAAGACCGCACGTCGGATATGTCGGTGCTGCACCAGGAACCAGAGTTGTGCTACTCGGTGTAAGTGTCGGGTAGACTATCTTCGGGAACTCAGAGGGTTTCTGGGGAGCAAGGGCGCCGCCTTCGGCAGAAGTGCCAGCTTCCACCACTGCCTTTCCTCCACCGATGGCATCCTTAGTCGGAGCTTCAGCCATTTGATGGGCGGTACTCTCCTACGCTGCCTGCTCGCCGATAATAGCGACCTCGGTAGATGCACCTGAGTCCACTTCCATGGCGGAAGGGCCAGATGCCTCCTTAGCTTGTGAGCTTGTCAGGGCAGACGAGGGCTTGACGGAGGGAGTGGCAGGGGCGATGGCGGGAGATGCGTCGCGATGCAGCATGTCCTTGATGGTTTTAGAAGCCCCCGACGTTTTGGAGGTCTTCTTGAGGCTGGTTGTGGCTTTCTTCCTGAAACGTGCGAAATGCATAAGTACAGGAGCAAGACAGATAAATAGACAATGTCGGAAGAAAAGAAGCTTACATAAGTGGGGGTGCTTTGGCAAAAGGGATCCCGATGGTGTTTCTTTTCTCCGCCTCTAGGGCGACGGTAGTCTTTTTGGAGGCTCCACACTCCGTTTTCTTCTTCTTGCCCCCGTCGGCAGCGTCAGAGGTGGAGCTCTTCTGCTTTCGCGCCGCCGGAGCATCGTCGTTAGACACGACGGTGACTTCCTTCATCTTTGGTCCATAGATTTTGGGAGCCATGTTGTCCTCATCTATGTCACAAAGTTGTTAAGTGAAGAACCACCGTGTTAGATGAGATGGCAGTCGCTAGATGGAAGAACTGGAGTATATGTCATACACGGAAAATAAACAGTTACCTTTGGGCACTTGCTGTCTACGAACATGTCGTAGGTGATTGCGAAGGCATGCCTCTTGTCCTTCACCTTGACGATGTCCTTAAGACAGAGCTTGATGGAGTCACTCGAGAAGTTTTCCACGGAGATGCGGAGGCTATCCCTTCTGTCGTTGGTATACTCGTGCATGAGCTTCGCGCGGTGCTGTAGAGGTTGGATTCGCCTGATGAACCAGCACATGGCTAGGTCCAAGCCGGTCAAACCTATCTCTATGAACCATTCGATCCGCCTTATAGCATGAGAAGCGTCGAGGTCGGAGGGAAGGGAGGCCTGGGATCTCCATGACGAGGATTCAGCGGTGGCTCCATCTACGAAGTCCGGGTATGTTACTTCTCGGCCAGACAGAGGGATATCTGGGCCGTAGAAGTAAGTACGCTGCCAATTCTTGCAGGACTCGTGGCCGATGATGTCGGGGAACCGCCGGCCAGGATGGATCTTGAAGATTATGGTGCCACAGTTCCTAAGTTCGTCCTTGCTAGCTCCGGCTTCATGTTTGACGGTGAAGAAATACACGAAGAGGTCTATCCTAGGCCTTATCCCTAAGTAACCCTCGCAAAGCGCCGCGTAGTTGCTAAGCGCTAAGATACTATTGGGGGAGAGGTTATGAGGCTGGACTCTATAGTGATTCAAGACGGAGAGGAAGAAGTTGGAGATGGGCAGGGAGACGCCGCATACCAGTTGGGCTTTGAGGTACACCTTTTCTCTGGCTTGGGGAGAAGGTGTCACCTCGTCGGCCGGCGCTGCCCGCCAGGTGAGCCCCTCCGTCGCAGGGAGGTAGCCTTCGGTGATCAGCTCTTGGATATCATGTTCGGTGATGTCTGAGCTGCGCCAATCGCCCTTATGCGAGTCAAGTTCCTCCTCCAACGGCTCCAGCGCCGCTGGATTATGGTCGCCGCCGGTGGATTTAACCACCGCCGAGACGGGGATGACCAAACCCTCTGGGGGTCACGACGACGGAGCTCGCCGACTTCGCTGCGGCTTCGCTCAACGCCGTCATAGAAGGGGAAGTGCTGCTGCTGGCCATGGAGTGAGTATGGAGGTGACTGGTGCGGATTAGGGCAAGGGTTTTTCGAGAGTTTTCGCGGAGAGCTCGAGGAGGCATGTGCTGGAGGAAGAAGACGATGCGAGGAGAATGAGGTAAAAGGTAAAAATTCCACCGCTGTTACTATTTATCATCTCCAGCATCAAGATTCGTGCAGCTTGATCGGACGGTTGCCGCCTAGACAACGTGTTCGCGAACGTGTGCGAAAATTTCGCCACGTCTCCAACCGTCGCCGCCAACGGTTCGTATCACTCACATGGGGAAATCGGACATGATTGCGTTCTCTGCATGTGTGAGTTACGAGGCGTCGCTGACCTAAGCCTACGTCGCCCTAGATGACATAGGCAGATGAGTCGTCACATCGAAGATTCCGACATGGACGGATCCAATCCGGCTATAGAAGAGTACGATGGAAGATTCAGCATTTCTCCGACTTACAAGTTGAAGACGGAGAAAACCTTGCAGGATTCTTTGGGAGGACTACAAGATATTGCTTGACGATCTGCCGACATCCATCTTGACGGAGCATTCCACACGAAGAGGCAAGACGGCGCAAGATCTCGGAGTTATCCGGGGGCTACTGTTGGGGATATGCTATATGGGTATCCTCATAGCATGTCACCTATCCGGATAACCCGGGTGGCCCAAAGTTGGTAGCATGGCCTATGGCCTGCTGGGCGGCCCAGTTATATGGATCCAGAAGGGAGGCCCATGCCGGATAAAGGAAGGCTACGATTGGAGTTACCGACGTACCCAGAGCCTTGGAGTAAAAGATACACAAGACTAGTAATAGACGGTGTAGGACTTTGTGACCTATCCGGCTAGGACTTTTCCCTGTAACCCTAGGACCTGGAGACTATATAAGTCGGGCCTATGGGAGCCCTTAGGGCACGTTCATAGACAACTTCAGGAAATCTCGCACAGCGAACCAATCTCTATAACTCGGCGTATCGCCCTTATAGTGATTTATAGCAGGAGTAGGATTCCTCCACCGTCGTGGGATCTGAACCTGGGTAAGCTATGTTACCTCGTATCCGTCAACCGTCCGCCTTCCCCCATGTCTATAAACACGCACTGTAAGGACCCCTCCATGGCGTACTCGTCGGCAATACCATGACACAATGGGCACAAACAATTCATTAGACATAATATTGGTGGAACTTATACATGTGTTTGATAAGAATCCATATGAGCATCACGTCCTAACATAGATATGATGCAACACATCTCTCTTATACTCCTCAAGAAAGGGAAAACTCCAAGCAATAATCTTGAATTAAGAATCGATAGAGTATAGCCTTAGGTATTTTGATATGATGTTTGAATCACAAATATGCTACCTTGAACAAAGAAGATTATCTAACTGTCACAAGATAATTATAGCACATGGATTCACTTAATCCCTAGTGAGCTAGCAAAAGAAAGATAAATACCATAGTAGATCTCAAATTTGTTGTCACTATTCAATCACTACCACCATGCTACTCCATCTAATACACACTTCTCACCACACATGCTCTTGTATACAAGTTGGATTAGAACAAGTACTTAAGAACAGGGTACATGCTATGCATCTATAAATACATCTTACACATAATAGGTTCCGATCTCATATATCAAATCATAGAATAAAGATACACCACATAGGAATTACAAATATGAGCATAATCATGTTGGGAAGCTCATATGGTACTATATCTCTGAAGAAAAAGAGACATATAGATCAAGCTACCGCCACAAACCCATAGTCCAGAGGTGGACTACTCCCTATTCATCAAGGTAGAGATCCCTCCTGCGGCGGCTCCGACGGAGTTTCCTCTTCCAATCTTTGTTGGTTCTGGCTCTGTTTTGGTGTTTCGGTGTTTTTGCGATGCCTCTCTCTAGGAACTCCTGAGGGGCCACTTTTATAGTGGTTTTTAGGTCATACGAAGGTTGTGGGTGAAATATCAAAGCAAATCGACGGTCGAGGAGGGAAAGATCTTGGATGGTGCGCCCACCCTTACTGGGCGCTCCCCTTGGGCCCTTTTGTCACTCCTCGCTCATCTGGTGAGGTCCAAGTGCCCTAGGTGCTTCTCTTGATGAAATATTGACATCCCCGAAAGTCCAGCTCCATTTGACTTCGTTTAGGTCCCAGAAAGGCAAAAATACACAAAACAGGGTTTTCATGTCCTATAGAGTTATAAAACAATTAAGGGAATCATTGGTAAATACCAATAAATCAATGTAAAACATGAATATAACATCATATATGTAGCAAATATGTGCGAATTCATAGAAACAAACTATAAAGTTTATGTATGCATTTTACATGCATCAACATTGCATAAAGATATGGGTCTAAATTGTGAAAACTTCTCAGGTGTGTCCACTTTAGGAATCAAAACTATCACCATCTCATTCCATCCCACCGGGATAGTTTTGTCATTAATAGCCTTTTAGAACTACTGCAGTAATATCATTGCCCACAAGATGCCAGTTTTTTAAAAAACAGAGCATGTAATCCATTAAGTCTCGGTGCCTTAAGATCACCAATAATACCAAAAACTGCATTTCTAACATCATCATAAGTGTAGGGAACAATTAATTTTTCATTCATATCATTAGTAACCCGTGGTAAAATCTTATTCATGAAATTAGGATCACCACATTATTATCCGAAGTAAAGAGATTATCAATGGGCTTGAGACTCTAAGTACCTTCAATAAAATTACCCACCGGATCCTTCAATTTATTTATAAAGTTGTGTTTCTTCCATGTTGAGGCATAGATGTGGAAGAAACTTGTATTTTTTGTCTCCATTCTGAATCCAAATGCACCAGAGCATTGGTCCCATTTAACTTCTTATTCCAAAAGGTTTTCAATTAGCCGCGCCAATTCAAATTTCTTCTCATCAGATTCCGGTCTTAAAGGGCCACGCATCAACTTTTCCAGGTCACTCTGGGCCTTTCAGAGCCTCTATTTAGGCTTCTTCAAAATTGTACGATCCCACACATGGAGGCCTGCATGCACGGCTTTGAGCCACTCGAGAATGTCGATCGGCTGACCCTGATCGGCTGCTTGCCACTGCTCTTGTACAATATCTCGAAACCCATCCTCTTTAAATTATCTTACTTCGAACCTTTTATATTTATTACCAGTAACACTTGGCGCAACCATATAGTACTTAGTATACAGCAATAAGGGCCTATGATCAGTATATTGCAAGTGCAATAAGGTGGCACTTGGTTGCATTTGGATCCAATCCGCGTTGGCTAGCCCTGTCTAGCCTTTCTCTAATAGCTCCTCTATGCCACGCAAAAAAGTCAGCAACAAATCCAATGTCTGATAAACCGCATCCATCAATCGTATCATAGAAAGTCTGCATAAAATGTTGTGGTCTAATCCTTCCTCCATCATTTTCATGCTCATATAAAATCTCATTTATATCCCCTGTGATCAACCATGCTAGAGAATTTTTCTAGTGAATAGCTCTAATTCTGTTCATGTCTTATACTTATCAGCCCATTTAAATTTTCCATACAAACCCGTGAGCCTCCACTCTTCATTCTCTTCCTCCACACATCAATATAATTAGGGCATGCATAAATTTTGTGGAGCTTCACCTCACTCTTCCATACCATAAGAACACCTCCTTGTCTACCATCACTAGGTTGCACAATTAAAAATTCCATCGTCATCTGTTGACGTAGACACTTAGCTAGGTAATGATCTAGATGGGTTTCTAAAAGAAACATCGGGGTTATGACTCCTCAAAACATCCATGAGCGCTTGAATTTCCGCAACGTTACCCAAACCGCGACAATTCCAAGATAAAATCCGCATTGCGACCGGACGGTATCATCAAGCGAACCTGCTGATCCTAGTTAAGAGGAGTTAGTTTTATTCTTCTTTGGGCGTTTATTACTATCTTTCTCTTTCTAAATCCGGGCTTTAGCAAAGCTAATCCCATCAGTGATCATAGCAACAGGGTGCCCACCCTCTGTAACACCCTCAGAATCGGCCCTATGCAAGTTTTAGCGCTTCCCGCCAAACCCGCATAGAAACGATTCAAAGGTGCCCACCAGGCACTTGCGTGCGGGTGGAAAACGAAGTAATATCATTACACAATAGTCCTCGATGGAACCCACAAAACATATATATACAACAGCGACTCAATGAGTCAAGAATACAGATATACAATACAAAGATCCAAATCACCTGGAAAACGATACAGCGTCCGAGTACGGACAAGATGCAAATTGAGCTAAGAGCCCTGAAGAATAACCAATGGCGTCCATAAACCTGCCCAGGCCAAGCCGGAAGGGTAACCCTGCTAACGACGTCGATCTCAAAACCTGCTTAAACAAAAGGGGTGCCGACAAAGGGCAAAGGAAAAAGAGAGCCAAGATCTTGAGGCGACACGGCGAGACTAGAATTCGGCGGCTCTCGCCTACATAGGTATGGTGGACTGAAGCGGCAGCGCAGCATGCACTAAACAACCTATAGAGACTCGATACAACTGGCGGCTATCAGAGAGGGATAAGAAAGACCTATTCGGAACCAACCTGATGCTACCACCAAACATACCCATCCTGGTATTTCCCCCTCGAGACCAAACGAGGAAGTCAACCGAGGAACTCACACCGTTGGCAGTTTTATTTATTCGGTTATCGTTGCAGCAATTACTAGTCAGGTATAGATAGTCATCCTGATATAATAAGCAGTGGGCACTTTTATTTAACCATTCCGTTGTAGTTGCAACACTTACTAGTCAGATACAATTAGCATGAGATATCCCAAACCCAGCAGTTGTTAGTACTTTTATTTAGCCATTCCGTTGTAGTGGAGCTGATTACTAGTCATATCGGATACAAGTCAAATTATAACAGTAAACTTTAGTTATAGTTGTCTATGATCGAGAACTGTGCTCCAAGTCGTCCATAACCGCGGACACGGCTTCTTGAAAAGATTTAACCCTGCAGGGATGCACCAAAGTTCCCACACGCACCTACACCCTTGTTGTCAGATCAGGTAGGTACAAGATCACAAAACATACACCCAACGGTATGTCGACGGGGTTTCGGACACGATGTTTCCCAGACCCAAAGCAAGCACAGGGGGCCACCCCACTAAGCTACCCGTAACGAAGTCGGACGGTCTCCGAGACGGACCCAGGGTTTGCGTCAATGGCTGTAAACGACTGGGAACCCGAAAGTGTGACTGGGCTTGTCGATACATGGCAGCTCCGCTTACCTAAACAGTACAGGCGCTCCACGCGCAATCGTAAATAAAGCAGTAAAGCATGGCATAAGTACAGGATAGTAATAAAGCCCCAAACTACTTTGTGGTCCCAGTACAGTACTTGGAATCAGGTACTAAATCGATGGGGGTGCCCACACACCCCACCTGTGGTTAGCGCGCTCGATCTCGGAACAGGTGTCAAGAACTCGGGGTCCTACGGGACACCGGAGTGATTAAAACCAATATTGTCTATTACCCACCGGTGCCTCTGCATTTACCTACTTCAATTTTAGTTATTAAACAGTAATTAAAACCATGATCATCTCCAACATAAAGCAGAAGGCAATTGTTCAACAATTGTGGTACTTGACAACACGCAACAGCACTTAAGCAAGCGACTACGACACACAAGTCCAACTATCTACCAAACAACAGGTAATAGGATGTGTCCAAGGCAATATAAGGCTGCAAGGGATACCACGGGTACGAAAACTAGAGCATCGCAACACAGATAGCAATAGATCAACAGGAGGGAATAAATACTATAAAAGTAAGATAGGTAGAAAGGGGGAGAATGCTCGCCTGAAAACATTGCCGAAGGTTCATCTGAAGATCGGGTCGACACTCGCATCAACTCATCGATCTTATCCACGAAGAAGCAAAACACTAGAATAAACACCGGATGCACTATTTAATACTACGGCAAAAGATAGGGTATGATGCATGTATGATGTATGACATGACAAAGATGCAATGCAATTAGGTCATATTAAGCAGAACCGGAGCCCCGACAATTAATTATATGGTTCAAGTTATATAGATACCCCGCAATTTAAATGTTGACTTAACAAGGCATGACATGTCATCGGTTCGCTACATAAATTTAATTGGGGCCAATGTAAGACTAGAAAAGCCCGCATATGGACCCTATATTTAATTATGAGGTGAATCGGCATAATGCCCCCAAACCACAATATGAGTGCAAGCACGAATGATTTAATATGCACAAGATATATATCATATTATAAAAATATGGGGCTCGGAAAGGGGTCACGCACACTGGTCGGCGATGATCTTGGCTCCGAAGGGGTTCGGGTTCGGTCTCGGCAAGATCGGTCTTCCGAGCTTGGGGATCGGGCTTCGGGAAGGTCTTCGGGATCGGTCTTCGGTCCGCGAAGGAGATCTTGGTTCGGAGCTTCGGATCCTCGCGACCGAGTCCATCAGTTCCCTCTCGACAATCTTGACGAAACAAAACACCAAAAGGATGAAGACCTCGAGTAGAATACACACGCAGCAACCTCTTCACCTCAGTGCACATAGTCATTCTTGACTTGGTCACACACGTCTTCACGAGCCCGTTGTAGTACCAATAGCACATATCCCATCATAAGAACATGAATACAGGGCGAGTGCACATTGACGGCTGATTACACTATGCCGTTGGCATACGTCGGGATGCACGCGGCAGGGATCGGGTTGGGTATGCGACTTGGTAGGTAGTAGGGGTGAAGGCGACGACTACAGAGACGGACATGGAGGGGATGGATTGCTGCAGCACTCGGGGCGCGGAGGAGAACTGGCCATATGCGATGCAGAGGGCGATGGACGAGGGCGCGCGACAGCAACCGGAGTTCGGTCCTGGGCGACACGACGACAAGATGGAAGGATGGATATCGGCGCGGCCTAACATCGGTGGGCCCAGGGGAGACGCCGGTCGACGAGAAGGCAGCACGGAAAGACGACGAGGGTCAGGCGCATGATGACGGAGATCGATGCCGGCGAGGTTCGCTGGCGGCACGGGTGGCGAGCGCGGCCGCAGGGAGCGAGGTCATGGCAGGGTCCACGCAGCGGCGAAGGCCGGCGAGGTGATGTCGACGTGGGGCCGCACGGGTGCCTGGCGGAACCACGGCGACGAGCCGAGTAAGGCAGAGGCGGCCTGGGGCTCGGGTCGGGGACGACATGGGGGTCCGGGTCAAGGAGGACGCGGCGAGGTCTTGGCGGCGGCGAGGAGAGCGATGGGGAGAGGAAGATCACGAGGAAGGGGTGGGTTCGGGCCGCTGTGTTCACGGGGTGGGGCCGAGGTCCGGTTCGCGGGGTGGGCCAGGGGGTGAGCAGGGGGTGCGGGACGGGAACGTTGTGTGGTGTGGGTTTTTTTTTCAGCGGAATGGGTGGCGGCGGGGTGGAGGAATGGTTGGGGTAGTTAGGGTTCTGGGATTAGGTTAGGGTTTTGTGTGTCTAGTGTTAGGGTTTGAAACGGGCTGGGCCACTGGGGGTAGTAGGTGGGCTGGCCTAAACGGTCGGCCTGTCCCTCCCGGTTTATAAAATATTTTTATTATATTAGATTAAACTTTTATTTATATTAAGCCTTTATAAATAGTTTGTAGAGAATACAAAATATCTAGAAGACTAGGGTTTTATATTTGAAATAAAGGGGAGCGATAAATAGAAAACAAAATAGGTTTTTGGTAAAATAGTTTTATGAAAAACATGCATGATGATGTCATGATGATGCAAAGAGATAAGACACGCAAATTTCTAGTAGTGGTTTTTCCCGGGATGCTACACCCTCTCCATCAACAGCTTCAACATTCTCATTATCTTATCAAACTCATCTAGTAATGCTCTTTTTGCACCATAACTTGAATTATCATCCATATTTGTATCGGTAGGCTTAAGGGGACTTGTAGTTGTGTACTTCAGCGCCTCTTCTGTCGCTGTAGTATCACCACCATAGAGATTTGCATTGTATTTCCCCGATTTGCTGATTAAGTTTCTCTCGACCTATAGAAAACCTACCATTGCCTCCGCCAGGTTGGTCACCAAATAGACCATGTCCATCTCTACCACCACCATGCATGCCACCAACACCACGATCATAACAAGTTTCCAAGTCCGCTTTTGGCCAATCTCCATACTTTAGATTTTCCTCATCATGCTCTCCAGACCCATACTCTAAATAAGTATGACCAGTTTTTCCACACGCACCACATAACCTAGGCATCTTCTCATATTTAATTTGATATATCTACCTCCCCCCCTTCACATGGAAACAAAGTACTTAATGTACGTCCAACTCCACACACACTCTTACAAAGTTACCTACGCCATGCACATCCGTTTATACCTCCACAACCTTCCCCACCTTCTTCTCTGTAATATTAGTTAATAGGGTAATGGTGTGGTATCCAACAAGGATCTTATGGATCTAGATCCCGTAGTAAAAAAATTGAGATCAATTGTTTCCCTAGGTGAAAATCCATCATAAGGCTCAATACAGACCACTGCCTATCAAAACAGTCACAGACTTCCCTTTTCCGCCTTCAACCAGTCACCAGGAAGAAACATTGGATAGTGAATAGGTTACCCTCTAGATGTTGGAATTGCACATCCCGCGTTGGACTCCACGCGACATGCATATGTTGCTCAAAAGTTTGGGGACTGAAATAATTCGACGTGTGTATTTTCTCTAAAGCCATCCACTTGATGCCCTCTTTTGGGACACACTCCTCTTCCTCAAAGACTAGATCATCGAATTCATCCTCATCGATCCCTAGACGTTGTAGTATGTCATCGACCGCTTCGCCTTTTTTAGTCCTAGATCCTCCCGGCCGACTTGTCAATTTCGATGATGAGGTTGACATCCTTTGATCAGATTGCAAACGGAACCAGACCGAGAACCCTTATATGAGAGGACTCCGCGATCTCTTAAAACCCCGAACCACTGGGGGAGACCGATCGGAGTTGAAGAAGAACTCTAGGATGGGGTGAACTCCGGCGGCAAAGGACAGTAAACCCTAGTCGCCCTGGCTATCGCCATATCCCTTGGTCAAGTATAGGGTATATTGAACCTACCGGACTTTTAAACAATGTTAAGTGTCCTTCTCAATTCAAAATTAGTTGTTATCACATATCAAGTTCCTCAAGTTGGAGTAAATCTATAATTTTTTTGTGAGTATTATTTATAACATCAAATATATATAATTCAAAAATAGTCTGTAATGAACCTAATGAAACTAAATGTTGTAGATGCTAGCTACACACTTAGTCAATTTTTAAATTTTTTGGGCTGCGAACAAATTGGAAACGACAATTGTATTTCAAAATGGGGAGGTAATTCATCATTATGCCATGTTAATAGTTCTTATCCATAACTCCCACCTCCACCCTAGTATTATAAATAAACTTTTCCTAGTTCGAATCTAGGGTTATAATAAATTTGAGTTGAATTCGCTTAACCTCCACTTTCCCATAGAGGGGCTCTCTTTAGATCTAGATCCATACTAAACGTTGTATAAGGCCCCCCTTGTTTGATAAGGATCATTCTATCTTGTGCACTCTATTGCGTTGATCTTCCCTTTTGGGTCTCTATCAACTGCAAGCTCTTCAGAAGAAGATTCTATCCATTCTGAGACGATCTTTCCATCGTGGATCTATACCTAGTGGTCTCTTCCACGTGGATTCTATCGAGTTAGTGATTCGGGCCAATGAGGGAAACCAAAACCGTGTTTGTGCATTGTGTTTGTATCTTTACCTTGCATTTGTGTTGTGTTCATCGAATTCTTCGTGTTCCTCGCTCCTTCCACCTTGTTCCCCCCACCAAATCCTTGAACATTGGGCCATCCCTATAGGTTCAACCTCAAAGAAAAACCTTCAAGTATAACTCAATACAAACATTAGTTCATAGTGATTGTCATTGATTACCAAACCACACAAGGGAACATATGCTTTTTAACCTGCCTAGAGGACGATCACCGTGAGTCTATGATTATCTATTCCTAGTAACAAAATCCGACACCTCAACAATGGTTGAGACGATAAAATCGGAGCCCTCGCTCCGACTTCTAAGCAACCCGAAGGTCGCACGCCCGCCTAGACGATTAGAAAGTTGTAAGGCAATGTCGACCAACATAAACACGCATGGCACAACCGACATGGGTGGTGAAGAGACTATGTACGATGCCTCCTAGGATGAAACTACATTCTAGAATGTTGCCATTGCTGAAATTGGTCGCATGGTTTTCACTCGGAGCTCGCCAAGACCGAAACCGCTTCTGTTTGTCCACCAAAGGTTGCTGAAGGATGCAAAGCATCTCACCACCGCTGAGTGACGGCTACCACCAACTCGCTCCCATGGCTCCCTCCATTCAGCGGAACATCCAAGATGAGGCATCCCGCGTGGGATCCAGGTTTCCCCTAGAGGCTTCCGCATGGAGGAGCCCGAGCACCACGTCGACAACACCTTCAAGAAAAACGCGACGCCCAAGGGTGTCGCCACCATTTGCCCCGACCAATGACCAGGGATAGGTTTTCACCTTAGCAATGCATCTTGAATCACATGCCCCTCCTCTAGGACTGGCCAAGCCACCATCGCCACCAACAAGTGTCACTAGCGCTGCTTGCACGCAGTCCCACACACTAGAGCCGCAGACCATTTCCCTTGCCATTGCCCCATGTTGGCTCTAGGCGCGCACCCCTCGCTGCCCCACCCTATAGGATCGTATAGTTTTGCAGAATACTTCAGTTCTAAAACCATATTATTTATTGGATCCAAACACCTCGAAGTATTTAATAATTCTATTTTTCATAAATCACTGGAAATTCTATTCGTAGACCGGTCGTTGATTTTCAGAACCTGGCAGGAGGTGTGAATGCGTGCTGTCAGCCAGCTTAGAATCGTATGGAAAATGTCTTATAGATTAAACCGTTCTGATTTAAGATCCGTTTTCACCGTTGAACTAGTCGCGACGAGATCTTCAAAACTAGATCTCATGTTGATATATTTCGAGAAAAAAATTCAGACCAAAAAGTTATCCACCCTAAACACATGAGTTATCCATGTCATAATATGTAAGTTATCAACCCACTAACACATAAGTTACCCACCATATAGACATGTTGTGTAGAGGTGTTCTTGCATACGTAGTGAGCAAGTTTAATTGAAATATTATAACTAGTTATCAGCGTACCAAGACTTTATTGTCATTAATGCATTAGCGTCAATGAGCGATTAAGGCTCCATACCCTAACATCATTCGAGATTTCGTCACCCGTACTCCATGGTAGCGGTGCCGCTAGATTACTGGTTGCGTGATGGATGAGCATAAGACCCCATTTATTTATATTGTATACAAAAAGGTTAAATTTAGTTCCTTTAAAAAATAATTTTAATGTTTGATGCGGTAGCATTTTCAGGTTAAGTACTTCGTACGCTGTGAGAGCGGCGATAGGCTACGAGGCCGAGTCATTAGAATAACTTTTTATATTTTATCTGTGGTTATTTTTTTATAGTGGTGGATAATTTATATGTTATTTGGTAGATAACTTACATGCTGAAGTCTGGATAACTTTCGTGTTACTGATGGATAACTTGTGGGTAAACAAAAAATGTTACCCATCCTGAGCATCTGATCTGTGGATAAATTTTGTAGTGATTGATAACTTACATGTTATTGGGTGAATAACTTACATGCTGAAGCCTGAATAACTTGCGTGTTATGATAGATAACTTTTGGTCTAAAAAAAAGTTGTCAGAACATACCAACATGAGATCTAGTTTCAAAGATCTCGTCACGACTAGCCTAACAGTGAAAATGAATCTTAATTCAAACAAACAGTTTAACCTAGAAACATTTTAGATTTTTGTATTTGAATTGAGCTGACTATCTAATGCTTAGCAAGCCACGATGGATAGATGCATGCAATTGCTAGGCTGAAACGCGTGCCAGATTTTAACTTTCTCATACGGGTTGCTACGTAGCAACGTCATAAATCAAAGTATTTCCTTAATACTTTAAAAATATTTTGATATCAAGCGAAGTCTTAATGTTTTATTTGGCCTTGTATCTATTGTGAATACAAGTTCAATAACAAATTATGTGATGTGTGAAGTGTTGTCTTCGGTGGCAAAAGGGTAATAATCGATAATTGGAAGAAATGGCGCGAGTTGACTCCTAGACTTCCTTCTTCCTGGATGCCGCGTGCGTTCCATTTTTCCCCCTCCCTAAAACGCCGCACATCACAACGACAGACCACCCAAAAAGACCACCCGAGAATCATCAAAAAACAAAAAAAGTTGATTTTTTTTAGCGAGGCGGTCGCCGTCGTCGTCGTTTCCGTCCACCTCCTCCCCGCCTCCGATGCCATTAACCCCACGCCCACGGCCAGCCTCTCGTCGCGAGCCCCCGTGATGCCGTCGTGGTGGAAGCGCTCCAAGTCCGCCTTCCACCCCTCCGCGGCCACCGCGTCCTTCTCCTCCGCCCCGGCTTCCCCCGCCCGGGCCTCCACCTCGCGCGCGCAGCCGCGACGCACGGGGTCCGACGCCGCCGGGAACCTTCTCCTCGCGCGGCCCTACCGCCAGCCGCGGCAGCTCACGCGGCAGAGGAAGCTGCGCCACGTCGACGACATCGACACGCTGCTCGCCGACCTCGGCATCGAAGTCGCGTCGCCCTCCTCGCCGCCGCACTCAAGGGGCCGCGCTTCCGCGTCCGATGCCGTCGGGCTCGGCCCCCCGATCTCGAGGTCCTCCAACGCCGCGGAGGGGGTGGTAGCCCCGCCGCCGAGGTCCGCGTCGTCGCCCGTGCTGCACCCCCTGCCGTTACCGTCGCCGAAGCCCCCCGCGGAGTTGGAGACCCCGGAGCCGGCTGGGCTTGCGGAAGGCGGGAACGGGAGGTTTGCGTTGCAAATACCACCAAGGTACTGCCGATTGATGATTTTTTTTTCGTTGCGCCGTATAATTTCTTACTTTCCCTGCCTTGTCTAGAATTGAATTGCGTTGTGTGATTGAAGGTGATCGCTGAGCAAATGATGGTACACAATTGCGATCTTTATCACATAAGCAATTTGCAACCTGTTAGGGGTGACGATCTGCAGATAGAAATAGTCGTACTTCAAAGATCGCTATGACTGTTTGGTCACTGCTTGCATTATTATAGGTTACGAAAATGTAGGGACAGGGGCTCAGAAGTCCGAACATTCTCTGGACTAGAATGTTTCTGGCACGTGATTATATTTACTATTGCTTTTTTTAATCAGACGGAAGAACGAGAATGGTTCGGGCAGCCAGAATGCCTTACGTGGTTGGATTCACTGCTGTTACTAGCAAATTATTTGCATCTCTTTGCTGACTACCTGACTGGTCCATATAGTAGTATTTAATCGGATAATTTCTACTTTTCAAAGAGGCTGCCAGTGTCTTTGAATGACAGCTGTATCTAAGCCTACATTTCTCCCTGCGTTGTTTCCTGATTGCACTAATCTTGTGGTTACAGGGTGACAGGTCAGACTCCGCAAAAATTTCCTGAGCATAATGATTTAGGACCAACTGGTATAAAGCGGCCTACCTCAGGTCACCAAAGAAAGGCACTCCGTGACAAGTTCCAGGAGAAGAGTTCAGCTGAAACAGATAACTTCCGGTTGAACATTCCCGCCAAAAGCGCTCCAAGCAGTGGGTTTTCCAGTCCTGTAGGCAGCCCTCGAAGATTGAGAAGTGCTGACGTCTCACTTGCTGTGGCATATGCTCAAGGTCCACAGGGGTGGTCAGCTCAATCCATCCACACTATAGATTTTCCAGGAGCCTCATCTCCTCAGACTTCACCTGAAAATTTTACGGGGGCTTTAGAGCTATCTCCTTACTCTAGTGCATTCAGAAGCCCTGTTCTTGTGCCAAGGAATACCAGTGCCCCTCCATCACCGCACCCGAAATTATTTCCGGAAAACCATATTTCGCGTAATGAAGGCAATGGAAGTATCAGTTTCCATCCATTACCACTTCCTCCTGGTGCTATAAGCCCAATGCAAACATCTTTCAGCAACCAGCCTGCTCCAAAAGTCGAAATGCCCTCAGTGGCTTGTCAGTGGCAGAAAGGAAAACTTCTAGGTAGTGGTACATTTGGCTGTGTATATGAAGCTAGCAATAGGTATGGAAGTGTATTTGCTAGTATATCATTGTGGCTGTTACTTCACTGAGTTCTGAATTTTTGTTTGCTGCCACTTGCTTGTAGGAATAC
Organism: Avena longiglumis; assembly: GCA_030063025.1. NCBI lineage: Eukaryota > Viridiplantae > Streptophyta > Magnoliopsida > Poales > Poaceae > Avena > Avena longiglumis. The sequence continues at coordinate 444,297,973 of CP125976.1, forward strand.
TGGAGCTCTTTGTGCAATGAAAGAGGTCAACATAATTCCTGATGATGCTAAATCTGTCGAGTCTTTGAAGCAATTAGAGCAGGTTATCAAATTTGACTTATTATATCTGAAGAAATTACATGCTGTTTTCTGTTATTGCAGAAACAGGGAATTCGAGTCTTTTTTACCAGTTCCATTGATTTTTTTGGTATCTATTTACTGTTATTATTCCTTTTGAGTTTTCTGAGAAACAAGTTTCTAGAGTTTATTGTGCTTCCTCCAACTATTACCTGTAACAGTAGTATGCGATGTGCTCATTCAGATACTTATGATCTTCTCCACATTTCTGAGAATTGATATTTTTTCTCACTGTACATTGTGGGAGTGATTTAATATTTTCCTTTTCTCCTTTATAATGATGTATGTGCAAGTTACACAGTTGCCTTTGTTGACCCATTTTCATTTGTTTCAGGAAATAAAGTTCCTAAGTCAATTTAAGCATGAAAACATAGTTCAGTATTATGGCAGTGACACCGTAAGTTCACCACTGTAAGCTGAGCTAAGTTATCCAAGTTTCTTCCATAATGACATCTTATTTGTTTGGAGAACCTTGCAGATTGAAGACCGGTTCTACATTTACCTGGAGTATGTACATCCGGGTTCAATTAATAAGTATGTCAAACAACATTTTGGAGCAATAACAGAATCAGTTGTCCGAAACTTCACCCGCCATATTCTTAGAGGTCTAGCATTTTTGCATGGCCAAAAGATTATGCATAGGTATGTGCTTATGTACAGATACTTTTTTACACATATTTTCATTGCTAGAACAGCTGTTATGTGAACTCATGATTTCTTGCTGTTCCATGTGATTTTCTGTATCCTTCTTCGATTATTTTAAATTTCTGGACAAAAAACCATCATGCATTAATTGTCTATTTTCAGTTTATTTTACTATGTTCTGACTGATTTTGGTTTATTGAATTGGATGCACCAGCCAGCTTACCCAAAATAATTTTAACACCGCCCTCACGTCTAGGCTCCACCAGGCCTTAGACCTAGGACTGACGAAGGCTGCCAATATTTTTATGAAATATTGTGTTAGCCAGGTCTTGAACTTGAGACCTCTTGGCTCTGGTATCATATTGAATTGGATGCACCAGACATTTCATCCAAAAGTCTGAACTGATGGAGAATGATGGTCAATATATTTCAGCACTATTGTGTGAATCCTCAGGGGTAGTAATATTGTTCTTGGTTGTCTTGCTCTATCCCTGTTATTATGGCCTCTATTAGTCTATCTATCTTGCCATTGTTGCATCCATTTGAATATATAGGGCTAGACATGGATAAATTATTATCTCAAATCTAAATTATTGTATTCCTAAGATTTATTCCTGCCGGTTACCGAACAGTTACCATATTTTCAAATAATACCAGAAATAATACCATCCGGCAATCATCCAGTCTTTTCCAGTAACCGCAAATCCCAGCCCCCTGGGTAAAAAATGTCAATTCGGTAACGAAAACCTTACTGGAACCTGGTAGAAAGTACTTAAGGCAATCATCAGAAAATAAATAAACCGTTTGAAGCATATGACTGTAATCATCGTCTAAGATGCTCAGTCATGTGCTGGAGACCGCCCTCTATGCTTTAGCTTGTCCTTATTCACTGTTTTATTTAGCCTTGAGATTATTTTGCTCTGCTAGGTCTATATAGAATGAAAAGGTTTAAAGTTGTACCTGGACCTGCATTATGCTGTTCTCATTTTCCCCGTCCTCAGGTCTAACCTTGATCATCTGTTCTCTGTTGATTTTTGTTAGTTTAAGTCTCACACCCGTATATCATTTTACATTTTTATCCTCGCCACTGCTAGCCGAGTACTTGCCACAGCAAAAAGCATGGGGTACGAGATCCTCTGTAGAACTATTTCTGTTTGTTTTGACATCGGACATGTATAGGAATGTGGGTATACAATGGCAGGTTCAACGGGTGATGGGAATGCTCATCTGCCTTTATTCTCACTCTAGATGCATGTATAGTGGTGGGGGACTCAGTTGATAATTTCAATCTTCCAAGTCTTTATAGGCACCTTTGAGATTCTGTTCTGTTGATAACTCGATGTGCACTCCTGCATTTCATATCACTTTATGTCATGTATGTAAAAGTAAGTGAATTTAGTCTGACAGGGATATCAAAGGAGCAAATCTGCTAGTTGATATTAGTGGTGTGGTGAAATTGGCCGACTTTGGAATGGCCAAACATGTAAGTATATCATTGCACAGTTACTTATTATGTATCGGAGGGAGTAGCAGTTTTCACATGGTACTATGATGTGTCTATTCACTTCAATTTTTGAAGGTGCATTGGCGAAACATTAGTTGAACACCAACTGAAGCAATCATCTAAATATTTATCCAAACCTGTCTATAATTATGGAAGTGGAGAAGTTGTTGATCACTGGTGTCCAATATGATTGTGTTTGCCATTTGTAGCATTTTGCATGACATTTGTGTGGTGATAAATTGATTATTTTCGAGAAACTGGCAAGATCGTAAGGGCGCTGCCTTTTCATCGAAATCAATAATTGCAGATTTATGTTTTTTTTAGTAAAAAAAGTCAAAATAGAAATGCTGTTAGTTGAATCGTGTCCGTTACCTACAGAATGATTTGGTTTACAACTTTCTTGTATTTTCTCTATTGTATCATCCAGAATAACTTTGTTAAGGAAAGGGCTACTCCACAACTTATTAAAGTTTGCTCTGATAGGGCCACTTATAAAATAATCAAAATCTCCTACGTATCCTCTCATTTATGTACTGTTGATACTATTCTCTTTTTACCAGTTAAGTACTGCAGCCCCTAATAATTCATTGAAGGGAACACCATACTGGATGGCCCCAGAGGTATGCATAGATATTTCTTGTACTGCCACAGTTCGTCAAGTTCACTTTACTTGTTCTGGATTACATACATCCAAAGATGTGCCTTATTACAACTTACATGGGCCTGTTGATACTTGTTAGAGCAAGTACAATAAGCTTATGTAAGCAGGCTATAAGGTTTTAAATAATATATTTGAGATGACATGGAGGAGAGAGAATAGGAGAGACGAGAGTAGTGGGCTATCATGCAAGAGCTAGCTACAGCAGGTGCTTCTAGGCACTTTGTGAGTGTGTAAGGTGGATTTATAGCTAACTATTGTATATGTTGGCTATTAGGTTGACTATAGATGACATGGCGGTGTCTTATAGCCCACGGCGGGCTTTATTATTGAACTTGCTCTTATGGATTGCTTGCAGACTGCTAATATATAATGACATAGCAAAGTAAAAGTGCATTATCCAAAGCATGTTCCTCATTGCAACTTACATGGGCCAGTACAACTACCAACTCGGTTTAGGAACTGTTCTTCGTTCGATGGATTCAGTTATTATTTCTTTGCATGAATCCAGTTAGAGTGACAACCTTGTACTTTCTGATATATCCACCCTATCACTGGGAAGATGTTTGCCCTCAAAGAAGTAAAAAAAGATGTATAGGCAACTATATGGTGGTTTAGTACGATAGGTATATGAAGTGAAAGGTTGAGAACACAGCAATAGCACAACATTACTCTAGTGCACGACTAAATTTATTAGGTTCATTACGAAAATTAAATTGCTATGCTACAAATAAGTCTACACTTTTAGTTATTTTTAACATGCTTGAAGCTATGCAGATTTAGTTTCTGCTTACTGAATTTTGGTTTTTTCTTCTTCTGCAGATGGTCCAGGCTACTCTATCTAGAGATGTAGGCTATGATCTTGCTGTTGATATCTGGAGTCTTGGTTGCACCATCATCGAGATGTTCGATGGAAAACCTCCTTGGAGTGATCTTGAAGGGGTAATAACTTGGAGCATTTAACTTTACAGTAAGCTTACTAACATGCATTTCACGATTTTGTCTAGTGTGCATAAAACCATTTCTTTAGTGAGGGAGCTAAAATTATTTAAACTGGAGTATTTAACTCAAACGAAAATGTTGGTTTCAAAGTAGTCTTTCAGTGCTAGTCTCACATACATGGTCATTATGTCTATAACCTTTCTTACATGTTTATGTGATAGATCCAGCCATGTAATTTCTCTAAATTTGTGAAAATTATCATGCAAATAAATGCTCGTAATTTGTCTGTTACTCAATTTGTGATTTTAAAATCTTGAAGCTTTTCTTCTCGTACTCCAGAGTCAGAGCTGGAACAAGAAAATTGGGGCTAGAGGGCCTGAATATGCTGTCATAATGTATTTTTTATTTTATAAGAGTAGCACTAGATCACATGAATAGTTACAGAAGTTAACAGAAGTGCTGTTATTAGCTATCATTGTTAACTTAATAATCTTTGGATCAGCATCATAACTTTCTATTCTAAAATGTTGTTCTAAGGAACCTTTTCTGTACTACAGCCTGCTGCAATGTTTAAGGTTTTGCATAAAGACCCACCTATTCCTGAGAATTTGTCCCAAGAGGGAAAAGATTTTTTGCAACGCTGTTTCAAGAGGAATCCAGCCGAGAGACCAACTGCAAGCGAGTTGTTGGAGCATCCATTTATCCGGAATTCAACTCACTACAACAAACATGGCTCCATACATGCGTTTGCAGGGATCAAAGTCCATGTAAGTCTGTCTCTTCCTGCATGGCACCTTTGACACCCCCCTTGTATAAGGGCAGAAAAGATCCCAAGATTGGCATACATATAACTTCACTATTGTATGCAGGATAACGGATACGGTTTCAGAGACAAACCATCCTCGAAGAGTGAACCATATGTGAAAGGAAAGAATACTATTGGGTGAGTAGTCTCATGTTATTGTTACCTTACTTAAAAAAGCTTTGGTTATTCCATTTTTATTTGCTGGATCCTAATATACTTTCATTCTCTGTATTGCCAGTGATCCCAAAAATGTTAGGCCTTTCGAATCATCTGCTTTTCGACCAACACCACTAACAATCCAGGAAGTAACACCTAATTTCCCCCCTCAACCGTTAAGTTATCCCTCCAATCATGGTTCTTTCGCCATCTCAACGAACCCCATGCATCCCTCCAATCATGGTTCTTTCGCCATCTCAACAAACCCCATGCATCCCTCTAATCATGGCTCTTTCTCCATCTCAACAAACCCCATGCATTTTTCGATGGCAAGCCCTCAGCCTAGTCCACTGCCAAGGCCCAACGGAAAAGAGGTTCTGTTCTGAACATGTGAGGTTCTGCGTGCAACATGTAGTGCCACTTATGTCTGGGATCTTGTTCAGGTGCACAGATCCTTCACATAGTACCAAATGAAGATATGATCAACACATAACAAAGAAAGAATATGAAGATAAGGGAGGGAAATGAAACCTGGCTCATCTAGGATTGTACTTTATAAGGATCAGCTGGGGTAGTGGAAGGAACACTGCATTCCCTGAAGATCCCCCTTGTTGCGTCAAGAGCCATGCGGTGGAAAACATCAAATATTTTGCAGCCGACATCTTAACTAAGAGTTGAGCAGCAGTTGCACTTGCACCATATGATTTCGCACAGTTTATTGGGGTTATTGTAAAATAGTGATGATTAGATGTTTGTCGGACTGTCAAGACTCAGAGTATGATGACAACTGAATGCTGCTGAATGAGGGAGAGATCCATGACAGCATGGGTGCTCTTTCTTTAAGGGAGATATTGCTGGCATTTATTGTGTAACATAGAATTAGGATTAGCTGTAGATAAAGCTGACAGTTCCTATTCTCTCCAACCAGTAGGAATCAGGTATAGCTCTTGCCATGTAATAATCTTTTTGTTGTATCATTGATTATTTATTTTGGCAAAAATAACAGCATCCCAATGGATTGTACAGAACAGGTTTTTGATCTGTTAGAAGGTTTGATTTGAGCCCCTGTAACATAGGCATATTGTAAGCATTATTGCTTCTAATTCTACATTATTCCTTCTAATTCTATACATTGGAGGTAAATTGCCATACCATGAATTGCGCTATCATAGACCAAGCCAAGCCCTAACCATTGTTGAAATGTATAAGTGGATTGCCTAGCCCTTTCCATCAGTTCTTACTTTTAGTTGCCTTGGCTAGTGCATGAAACATGATATGATTTAAAAGCCTTGCCTTGGCTAGTGCATGAAACTTGATATGATTTAAAAGCCAAGACTCGAACTCGAGAAGAGGGTAGCTCAACACCAAAAAAGTATAAACTGAAAGATACAACACTTAACCTGTGCATGAGTATGTATTGTCTGGAACAGATGGTGAAACCAATTTTGCCAACACAGGAATAGAATTGCATGGTCATTGTAATGAACTATCCAAAAATATAGCCCACCATCCCTCTTGAGCATGGTAACATTTGGACCTTGTGCACCCGTAGCTTGAGAACATTTAAACCTCCTTATGTAAAACATGAAAATAAAATAAGTAAACCATGATAGATGACGTAGTATCATTTCAGAAGGAGCTGCTAGAATTTTGATGTTTGCACAGGGTACAGCTGATACCAAAAGCCACGAAATACCAGAAGTGCAAAAGACAAGTCCATGCTTTAGTTTTCTGGAACATACAAGACTTTCTTCCAGAGGAAATGGTACAAGTAAAATTCTACACATATGCCTGGCTTGGAGAAGCCTAGTATCTTCTGGCAGAACTCTTTAGCCATGCTTTCAGTGATGGAGCGATGGAAAGTTATTGTCATTGTTTGTAACGCTGTTGCCCAAGTGAATAATCGTTTCACAAGAGCAAAGTCATGCTCGGTTCCTCTCAAATAAGTGATTTCTACCTCTTGAAGGCGATTCAGCACAAGTTCCTCGGTTTTCCAGTTTGGCGGTTGATCACAAATACAACCTGATGCACAAGCGGTTTCTACCTGAAATGGGGGCACACATCAAGTCAGTAGGTATAACTGGTATAGCTTGATCACATACATGAGAGGAAACTGGAAGATGCATGACTGTCTTATTACTCTTTTTTTTTGCAAACAGTGCTTATTACATTAAGAGAATAGTCATTAACAAAATTTACAAAAGAGCCACCTAAAAATTATCTTAAGGCCAGCCTATAGAACAAAATATGCTTGTTCTGTGCAAAGTGAAAGAGTTAACAGGTACCTCCTTTGTTCCTAAATGTAAGCTTTTCTAGCAGTTCAAAAGGCTTACATTTAGGAACGGTACATTACTATGAAATTTACTCGGTCACTCAGGTACAGTGCCGCCGACAGCCCATATTTAAGAAGATTTCTGATTGACCTTAGGCTTGGTTGGTTACCAATCGAACCTTTAGAAAGGCAGGCCATACGCATAATACTATTATCCCCTAAATCGTAAGTGTTTATCAAAATTGAGCCTGCTGTGTAAGGAATAACTAGGTTATAATTTCGTGTCCACTGCCATATATTTCCAACAGATTGAAAATATTCAAAAAGTGAAACCTATTGCCAAACCCAAGTAGAATGCTACATTTATCAAACCAAAAGATCAAACTGCTAAAACCAGGAGAAGCATGAGCCATATATTTGTCACATAGGGTTATAAGATTAGGATCAAAGTACCAGTATCAAACCAACACCTAGAGTACTGCATCTATCAGATAAATCCCCAGAGTGCCAAGAAATGCAATCCATGTTGTTTTAAGTGGCATCCCTGGTAACTCAAGCACTACTGCACTAGATAAAAAAATTAAGGACAGCTTTACCTCCAAGTCCAGATGAGTATGAAATATCAGCATCAGCTTTCTTAGACCAGTGCACATCCTGAGAACATGGAATGAACTGGCTCCAAAGGAATGTCCGTTTGGAATAAGAAGCAGGGTCAAGAATGTAATGTTAGGGAGCCTTGTCATGTCTTCCATCAAGTAATGAGGCTCACCTAAGTCCTGTAGGTTCATGCAAAATAAAAGATACACTCCATGTTATATACCTTTGAAATAGACACACACACACATCTCATTTTCTAGAAAGCTATTAGCATAATTAACAAGTTCACTTTGGATTTGTTGTATAGGATCAGGGGCATAAGCCTAGCTATGAAGAAACTGTAATGCTTCATATCTCCTCAATCTAAGCAAGTTTTAGTAAGTATATAAATTTATAGTCCGTGAGATGCTGCTAGTGCAATAGCACTGGTGGGCAGATTTTTATGCCATTTACTCAAATAAAGGGAAAAAAGGCTAAACAAGCAACAATGTTGCATGGCTATTCTCAAATGCCACCATCATCTTGATGATCTACGTGCCACACATACTGGACAACTATCCAAAATGGCACATTCTTTCTTGAACTCCACATCTCAAATGGCGAATTCCCTAAGTTGAAATACGTACCTCGATATCCTCAGACATATAGGCCAGCACTAGACTAAGAGTGTGGACGACCTCAAAGTGGCGCAACAGCATGACGCAGTCACGATTGTGTGCATAGCCATCTGGTCCATATACAAGGAAAAAGGCGGTGCCCAGCCATTCTAGATGTGCCATCTTGCCAAACTGGACAGAGCTTGGATCATAAGCATCCCTCCACTCGAGCGACACCAGTTGAGGGGCTGCGATGTCGGCAACCTGTTGACTCGGATTTAAATCAATACTAAAGCAGAAGAACAGCGTTAATTTTTTGAGTGCTGGTGCGACGATAGTCAGCTGCTGCAAGCCACAAGATTTCTTCAGCTGTATTTCCAGGAGAGACTCCGAGTGGATGGTGAAATTGCCCAGTCCCTGAGCATTGCAGATGGTGAGTCTTCGCAGGGACGGACACCGCGAAGAGGAGGCGGCTTCACCGATCCCGCAAGGGCCATGTAGCTGGACGCCGTCCAGGGATAAATCGGTGAGCCGGGAGAATACGCCGGAAGGCGGCAGTGCGAGGCTAAGAAACCCTAGGTCGAACGACATCGCGGTGGCTTTTTCGAAGCAGGGCAGCTCAAATGCGCCTTTTTCGTCCTCCCTCGCATCGTTCCGCGGCGCCATGTCGACGAAGGTGAGAACGCCGGCGAGGCGGCGCGCGGCGATGGGGAGCCAGGCCGCCAGGGAGTCGGGGGAGGCGTGCGAAAGGAAGACGATGAGACTCCGGAGCGGCGGCGCTTCCTCGTGGGCCATCGCTTCGAGAGCGGCGAGCGCGCCGTGCACGCTGTCCGGGTTGGCGTCCCAGAAGAAGTGGAGGTCCGGGAGGAGGGCCCAGAGGCGGCGCCAGCGGCGGGAGAGGACGCTGGTACGGGCGGCGGCGGAGGTGGTGCCGAGATCGCTAAGGATGTGGAGAAGGACGTCGTCGGGTAGGGCACTGAGGCGGTCCTCGCTGCCACCGCCGCCGGCAGATAACTTGGCTCGCTTGGCGGCGGTCTCCGTCTCCCCCTGGATGTGCTCCATTTGGGGGCCGTGGCTGTTTTCAGATTCAGATTCACCTACTCGGGGTCGGGGATCTACTCCGTAGCGAGCTTCAGCGCTTTTAAGGCAATTTTTTATCCGTTGGGTCTTAGATTTTGGAAGGGCCCTACTAGCATTTTTTTTTTCACGGTGTGACAAAAGCATGCCAAAAAATAAAACCATCACATGCTTTAGAAAATACTCCCTCCGTTTGGAAATATAAGATATTTTAGATTTGTGAAGGAGATGTATCTAGACATCTTTTAGTGTATATTTTATATTTCCAAACGGAGGGAGTATAAGATATTTTAGATTAGTGAAGCTAATATATTTAAACATCTTCTAATGTATATGTTCAAATAAATCTACATATTAAAAGATGTCTAGAAACATTTACTTCATAAATCTAAAACATCTTATATTTTTAAACATATGAAGTATGCAACATGGAGACAAACGCTTGCAGCAGTGAAAAATGGTTTACGACATGAACCCAACATTAAAGGTTGATTATCCGTGTGTTTGTAGCAATCAAAATAAGGTCCCATCACATGGGAGGAATATAATACAACATCGGAAATTCTAGAACCACTAACCTGTATTTTGATGCACTGATCTTGGCGGATCGCCATACCTAGATCCATTCTGCTTGGTGGCATGAAATCAAGCTTCGCCATCAAGGTACCCATCAATGGCATGAACTTCTCTTAGAAAGAGGATGGCGCCATGAAAAAATATTAGGATGAAAGACGATATTGTAAGATGAGTCCAGTGGGGAACGTGCTCTCGTGGAGAGGAGAAGGGGATGTGTGTGTGTGTGCGCGCACGCGTGTGCGCGTGCTGCGTGCGCGTGCCGCGTGTGCGTGTGCCGTGTACTCACGATTCGCCTTTATAAGCTATATTAGCTTGATTATGAAAGTCGTCATGATAAGGATGAATAGAAGATGTATGTAAAGTGTTTACTACACTAAAAGATTACTAAAAATAGATTTTGAAAGAACGTCAATCAATTCATGATGGTGATCTAATTCAAAATGCAAGTCCAAAGGTATTTGTATTTGAATATACACGCTTTGGACTATGTGTCATGTACATGGCGCCACTTTTGATGTTGATAGATTCTTTTAAAAAGGAAAAAAATGCTGAAAGAGAATCTATAAAATATATTTGTACAAAAGAAAAGACTAAAAATATTCAGTTTGGGTATATAGATGATATACATGTTATGGCTGTATTCTTTGCTTGTTAAACAATATGGTTCTTAGGTATTAAATACCGAATTGGTTGGTATGAAATTTCATACAGAACGACGCAATTCATGAACCACAATGGCCTAAGTAACTAGCAAGAGAATATGTGATGATATTCATTGAAAACAAACAAGCAATTGTTTGTATTTATCGTTAACATCAAAACTTGCCTTCAAAATTTGTTTTGATAATCGTTATTTAAATCAGGTACTATAAGAACAAAAATTGTTCAAATAATTACCGTATTTCATATAAGATGGATGATTTACAAATCTAGTTGGAGAAATCACATCCATAAAACTAATGCTAAAATGTCGCAAGACAAATGATTAAAAGATCACTTATAAAGTGACATCGCCGTTTAAATTATATTCGAAAGTAAACATGAAGAAACCCCATTTTCATGGATTTTTGAAGTCTTTGATTTGATCAAATGACGCTTGTGAGACTTTCCTCAGGATAATTAAAACTTCGTTTAAAGGCCAAAGAAGAACGAACGACTAAAATATTGGAATTTATACATATCGATGTATGTAGTCCATTATGTATAGCTGTAAGCAGCGGACTTTAACTTCATATGATTTTTTCGAAAATCTGAGTGAATATTCACTTAATAAAAACGTTCAAAGACTTTCAAGATGAAGTGGAAAATCATTGTAACAAGAAAATAAATAATTTATGATTTTGTCATAAAGAGATTTATTTGAGTTACAAGTTTAGCAAAACACGTAGATTTACATCTCCCGAAACATCATAGGAATATGGAGTGTTTGAGATTTGTAATGAAACCTCGTTTGACATGGTTGGATCAAAGGTGTTATTTATAAAATTGCCATTATGTTTTAAAAGATTAAAAGCTTTAGAGACTACCGCTTTTACACTAAAAAGAGCTCCATCTTGATCCGTTGAAATAACACCATGTAAGTTATGGTTTGGGGTAAAACCCAAGTTGTCCTTTTTTAAATTTTGGTATGCTAAGTATAAATAAGATGTTTACAACCAAAGACGGATGAGCATGTCATTGTAGGTTATTTCGAATAACAATTGGGTATTCCTCCATAACACCAAGGACAAAAGGGTTTATCGCTTGAAACGTGAAGTTTCTTGAAAAGGGAATTTTCACAAAAGTTAAGTGGGAGGACAATAGAACTTTGATAAGGTTATCGACTTTTAGCTATATGTGCTAAGTTGCGCAGCGCCGAAAAATGTTCTGGAGGAAGCCACAATGCTCATGGCTCACGTGCCTCAAAGGTTGTGGTCACGGAGGTCTAAGTTCCTATTGAACCAAGTAGGTCAGATAAACAATCAAATGCTAAAATTTGAGAGTAAATCATTGTTGTTTGACAATGATGAACCGACTACATGCAAAGATGCAATGATGGGCCCTGACTCCATCAAATAGCTTGAAGACATAAAATCCGTGATAGTTCCATACACGAGAAATCAAGTTTTTTGAATTTGGAAGACCCTCCGGAAAGGTGTAAAAATCTATCGGTCGTATTTGGATCTATAAAGAAACAGACATGGATGTTTCACATCTATGAAATAGTCGACATGTCGATAAAGTTTTTACGACAATGTTCAAGGAGTTGATTATGACAAGATTTGATCTTTCATAGCGATATTTAGTCTGGACGGATTAATGTAGCAACCACTACATATAATTTTGGTATATGGTAGATGAATAAACAAAACAAAGTTCTTATAATATAATGGTTACCTAGGACGTGTGCATGACACGATCTAAAGGGTTTTGTTAAATTCAAAGAATGCTAAAAGGGCATGCAAACTTCAATGGTTGAAGTAAGCATCGTGGAGTTGGAATCTTCACCGTGATGAAACTGTTAAAGAAGTTTTCATCGGGAGACGATGAAGATGCTTGCTTTTGCAAGAAACTAAGTGGGAGCGCTGAGACATATTTCTAATACATTATGTGGAGGACATCTTGTTGATTGAAAATGATGTATCTTTTATTGACAAAGGTTAAGAATTTGATTTCGATGGAAGACTTAGGCAAAACCCGAATATTTAGCATGAATGTCTACATAGATAGACAATGACGCTAATATGGTCGTGCCAAATGTACATTGATACGTCCAAAACGTATCTACTTTCTCGAACACTTTGCTATTGTTTTTCCTTTATACTTGTGTGATTTGGATACAACTAACACGGACTGACGATGTTTTCTGCAGAATTACCTTGGTGTCTTGTTTTTGTGCAGAAAATAAACTATCAGGAAAAATCCTGGAAAATATGTCAAAAATTATATTTCACCAGAAGATCCACGGAGCCATAAAAAGAGATGGAGGGGAGGCCTGGGGTGCCCAGACCCACCCCAAGCGCAGGCCCAGCTGACCCCGTGCCTGGAGGGGATGTGGCCACCCCAGGCACCTCCTCGGCCTCCCTCTGCGCCTATAAGTTGCCTTCTGACCTAAAAACTCAGGGGGGTCGATAGTTTTCCAGAAAGAGTTCTGCTCCGCTGCCGCCACCAGAAACCAAGATTCGGATCCAGAAACTCCGTTCTGGAACCCTGACGGGATGGGGAATTTGGAGAGGATCGTCGTCATCACCAACGCATCTCCATCAACCACCGATGTTTCCCTCATCCATGAGTGAGTAATCCCCCGCTGTAGGCTTGGGGATGGTAGGGATTGGATGAGTTATATCATGTAATCGAATAAGATCTGTTAGGGCATAGTGCCTAGTATCTCTATTAGTGCTATTTGACTTTGTTGCAACTTGTTGTGCTTAATGCTTGTCACTAGGGCCCGAGTGCCATGATCTCAGATCTGAACTTATTATTGAATCATTATGATAGTATTGTTTGTGATCTTATCTGCAAGTTGTGTACACATATCATTGTCCGGATCCAAAGGCCCCAAAGTGACAATAATTGGGACAATCAGAGGGGATGGTTGTGGTGTGAGGATCACATGTGTTCACGGAGTGTTAATTCTTTGCTCTGGTGCTCTATTAAAAGGAGCACCTTAATTGCCAGTAGTTCCCTAGAGGCCCCGCTGCCACGGGCTGGCTGGACATAAGATGTTGTGCAAGTTCTCATTGCGAGCACGTATGACTATATTTGGAGCACATGCCTAGGATTGTTTAGTACTTGGATGCTTGTTATTATTTATCTGCAATGCCCTAGATCTTGAAGTTACATGTTTAGACTCGTCCATGCAACACCCGTCCATACATCCCTATGCCTACCGCACTTGAATCCTCACATCACATTATTGCTCCTGTTGTTGTTGTTGTTACATCGATAAATTTTTGTGAGCAAGAACTATTTCAGTGTGCATCTGAATCGACAACTCAGTTGTTAAGGCTTGCAAGTATTCTTTGGCTCCCCTTGTGTCGAATCAATAAATTGGGTAATACTACCCGCGAAGACTGTTGCGATCCCCTATACTTGTGGGTCATCAAGACTATTTTCTGGCGCCGTTGCCGGGGAGCATAGATTTATTTGTAAGTCCACTCGGATCTATTATTGTTCACTGCTACTCCTTCCATCATGGGAAGTATCGTGATGGAAAGTTCCCTATTTTACCATCCACTACAAGAAGAGGTACAGTCCTAAACACCTCCGTTGCTCTTGATTCACCGTTTGTTATAAGTAATCTTGTCACACCACCACCACATACTCATGCTACACACTGCTACTACTGTTGAGTCTAAAACTGCTTTTGATGCTCATGATGTTACTTCTACTGTGCTAAATGTGAGTGGTTCATTAGGTCCTTTTCTAGATGCTACTATGGCTAGCCTAGGAAATACCGAAACTCCTAGTGAAGACACTGTTACACATGTTAGCTCACCTGATATTAATGATGGTTACATTGAGTTCACTGATGATTTTTTTGAAGAGTGCCGAAACACACATGGTACTAGTGCTATTAAGAGTCTCCTTGATATACATACTATTATGCCTAAGATGTCCTCTAATCCTAAGTTTGCCACTTATCCCATTGATATTAAAGATGAAGATTATGATTTCTCTCTTGAATTATCTTATTTAGATATTGTTGAGAAAGAACCTTTTTGTGGGACTGAAAATGAGAGTGTTGTGGCTCATATGAATGAGCTTTCTACTGTGAGTGCTTTGTTCTCTGATGATTCTAAGATGCGCAAGTACTTTGTTGCTAAGATCTTCCACTTTTCACTAAAAGGAGAAGCTAGGGCTTGGTTTAATAGATTACCTCATGGTTCCATTGATAGCCCTGATTGCTTGATTGCTTCTTTCTTCCAGAAATATTTTCCTCCCAGTGCTAGACATGTTGCTTTGCAGAGACTTTTTTTATTTTAAACAGGGAGAAGAAGAGAAATTGCCTGAGTCATGGAAAAGGTTCTGTGCCTTGATTCATGCACATCCTAGATGTCCATTACCTAAGGATGAGCTTCTGGATATTTATTATAATGGACTAACTGATGATTCTAGGACCTACCTAGATAGCTTTGCTGATTGTGTTTTCAGGAAAAGGACCCCTACTGATGCTGAAGAATTAATGACCAAGATAAGCAAGAATTATGAGGATTGAACTTCAACTGAGCTGAATACCCCTGAGCCTATTACTCCTGAACCAGTTGTGCCTGAACCAGTTCCAACACCAACACCAAAGAAGAGGGGAGTTATTGCATTAAATGATGAAGTGATGAAGGAAGCTAAGAAGTGTCTAAAGGATAAAGGTATTAGAGCTGAAGATGTGAATAATATACCTCCTTTAGAAGAATTATGTAAGCCAATATCCCACTCATCCACTATTGAGGTACACTCTCTCCAACACTTTGATGAAGGTGATATTCCTTATGGTAAACCTCTTGATCAATGTTTAGAGGAACTTGACACTTTTTATTGTTAAGCAAGTGTATTTTAATAAACAAGTTTAGAATCATTTATTGGAAAACTCTAGAGCTATCCATGAGTTGAAAGATATTGTGGAAAGAACTTCTAATGATATTAAAATGCTTTGTAAACACTTTCAAATGGTCCAAACCCAACTTGATCAACTTGCTAAGGTACAAAAGGATATGCTAGTTAATGCTTTAGGAGATAAACATGCTTATGGAATTAGAACTAGGAGTGGTATAGCTACTCAAGATCCTTTATATCCTGAAGGACACCCTAAAAGAATAGAGCAGGATTCCCAACAAGGTGAGGATAGTGGTAGCCCTCATAAGAGAAAGAAAAATAAACATAAAGTAGTTGAGGAGCCACTTGAACCTGCTATAGATCCTAAAAGTATATATGTTTCTGATGCTGTAACTGAGCGTGGCAATGATAAAAATGAGTCTCCTGATAAGGAGGAAGGTGAGGAAGAACCTGAGAAGAACACTAAGAACACTAGGTACACAAAGGAAGATTTTTTTGCTAATAAACATGGTAAAGAGAGAGAACCTTGGGTGCAGAAACCTATGCCTTTTCCAGGTAAGAAACACAAGTCAAAGGAGGAAGAACACTACAACAAGTTTTGTGAGTGGATGAAACCTTTATTCTTGCAAATTCCTGATGCTATTAAGTTGCCTCCTTATTCAAAGTATATGAAGGATATTGTATCTAATAAAAGGAAGATTCCTAATGAGGAGATTTCTACTTTGCTTGCTAATTATTCCTTCAATGGTAAGGTTCCAAAGAAATTTGGTGATCCAGGTATACCAACTATTCCTTGCTCTATTAAGAATAATTATGTTAGAACTGCTTTATGTGATTTGGGAGCTGGAGTTAGTGTTATGCCCTTTTCTCTCTATAAGAGACTCCAGCTAGAAAAGTTGATACCAACTGATATTTCTTTGCAAATGGCTAATAAGTCAACTACTATTCCTGTTGGTATATGTGAGGATGTTCCTGTTCAAGTTGCTCATAATTGCATGGTCTTAACTGATTTTGTTGTGCTTGAAATGCCTGAAGATAATAATATGTCTATTATTCTTGGGAGACCGTTTCTTAATACTGCAGGTGCTGTCATCAATTGCAATCAAGGAAAAGTAACATTCAATATTAATGACGAAGAGCACACTGTCTATTTCCCCAATAAGGTTGTTAAGAGCTATTGCCTGAATTCCATTGAAAATATTGAGAGCATCAAGGTTGGAGAAATATATTGTCCCATTCCACAAGAAATTTTTGAAACTATTATGTTTGGGACCATTGCTATCAAGTATGAGGTAACATAATCACCTTGTGGAATGCAAAGTTTGCTTCATATAAGATTGTTTTGGTAACAAGAGTTGATCAACCTTGTTAACAAAAGGATTTTAATGAACAAAATAATGTTCCCACTATTGTTATACTTGCTTTCTTTTTCCACTATGATTATACTTGCTTTATTTTGGTAACAAGACTTGATCAACCTTTTTAACAAAAGGATTTTAATGAACAAAATAATGTTTCCACTGTGGTTATACTTGCTTTCTTTTTCCTTTCTCCTTTCTAGTCTTTGCTTTAGCTTTAGTTTTGCTAGTTGTTTGCTTGTTTGAGTTTCTTAGAGCTCTTGTAGTTTGGTTTTTGGTTTGCTTTTGCTTCTTCTGAAAAAAACTGTTTCTGCGAGAAAATCAATTTTCATACCCTGAAAATTGGCCAAAAATAAAGTTTCCCAAAAAATCCCAAAAAAATCAAAATAATTTTTTCCTCGAAAAAAGGGGCAGAGTGGCACCTGAGATAACCCAGGGGGCCACCCCAGTTACCAGACTCGGTAGGCGGCCACTGTGGGCGGCTGGGGTCCAGCCCACTGGCCCCTCCAGGTTGCCTCCTCAAAGCCACCTTCTTTCTCTCTCCCGAAAAACACCGGAAAGCTTGCTCAAGCTCGAGTTCTTGCTGTTCTTGCTCGCAATTTCCGATCTCCTTGTTCAGCCCATCTCAAGTGCTGATTTTTGGAGGGTTTGCTCCTTGGTATGTGCCTCCTCCACTTGTCCAATTAGATTTGTGATTGGTAGATTGTATCTTGAGTATTTTGTTGCTATATGTGACAGGCTATTTGAGCTTGCATGCTTGTTCTATGCTTAGAAACTTTGTTTTGATGCATGCATAGTCCTCTAACAAGTTCCTATAGTAGTTGATCATCATTTATCAACTTAGAAATCAGTTGGTTTGATGGTTGTTTAAAATTTTAGAATAGGGAAGTCATGGACCACCACACCTTTGGTGACATATTTGAGAGTGATGCACCTAGAAGGGCAAGGCTTCCAAGGTCATCTACCAGTACTAGACCATCATACAATGAGGATCTCATCACTCCGCGATTTGGTGACGAGGGGGATGAAGGGGATGTGCACCCCTCCACCTTTCCTTGCAAAACTTTCTTGCAAGCTATTGGGATTCTTAATGATTTTATGACTTTGGTGCAGAGAGCTGGACTAACAAGCTACATGCAGGATGAGAGTGCACAATATGCTTTGCTTACTAAAACATTTGTGGAGAGTTTCTCCTTTACTAATAGTATGTTCAAGCCTTCTGTGTCTTTCAAAATTTATGGCAGGGCTCATTCTATGACTTTGAAGAAATTTTACAAGGCCCTGGGACTTGGTACAACTGGGTCATCAAAGAATATTCAAGCTCTACCCGCTGATTTGTTAGATCTTTACCGAGGAATAACCAATGATGATGATCGTAGAGCTCAGCGAGGGAAGATAAAGAACATTCAACTTCCAGCCATAAGGTATTTTGCCTCCTATCCCACCAGTGTTCTTGGTAGGGAGAACACTAGTAATATTTCCAACTATCAATTAGACTTCTTAGCTGCTGCACTCAACAATGAGGACAAGTATAATCTTGGTTCTCTCATTGCTCGTCGCTTAGCTGCTAAGGGGCCCATTTATGGGGGTTGTTATTGCTACTCGTATTGTTGCTACCTTGGACATTGTTGTTGATGTTGGAGATATGCCCTAGACGCAATAATAAATATAGTTATTATTATATCTTTGTGTTTATGATAAATGTTTACATTCATGCTATAATAGTATTAACAAGGAAACATTAATACTTGTGTGATTTGTAGACTAAAATAGAGTCCCTAGTAAAGCCTCTTTATAATACTAGCTTGTTGGTTAATAAATGATTGTGGTTTCCATATCATGAACATTGAGATGTTATTAACAACAAGATCATATCGTTAGAGAATGATATGGTGGACATACTCCTATAGATAAGCGTAGCATAAAGATCAAGTCATTTTAATAGTTCAATTGCTATATGCTTTCTGATACATAGTAACCTAATTCCTTCGACCATGAGATCATGCATATCACCTTCACCGGAAGGATGCTTTGATGACATCAAACACCACACCGTAACTGGGTGGCTATAAAGGTGGCATTGAGTGTTCGGAAAGTATTGGTTGAGACACATGGATCAAGAGTGGGATTTGTCCATCCATATGACAGATAGATATACTCTGGGCCCTCTCGGTGGAATGTCATCCAATTAGCTTGCAAGCATGTGACTGGCTCACAAGGGATCACATATCACGGGAACGAGAAAAAAGTACTTATCGGTAACGAGGTTGAACTAGGTATGCAGAGATATCGACGATCAAAACCTCGGATAAGTAAACTATCATGAGACAAAGGGAAATTGGTATCATATGTAAGTGGTTCATTCGATCGCAAAGTAATCGTAGAAATGTGTGGGAGCCATATGAATTTCCAGATTCCTCTATTGGTTATTGTTCGGAGAAGTGTCTCGAACATGTCCGCATAATTCACGAACCGTAGGGAGACACACTTAAGGATTCGACGTTGTTGAGTAGTTATGGAATGATGAGTAAGAGACCGAATGTTGTTCGGAGTCTCGGATGGGATCCGGGATATCACGAGGAGATCCGGAATGGTCCAGAGAATAAGATTCATATAAGGAAAGTCCTGTTTCGGGGTTGGAGAATGGTTCCGGTGTTTTCATCAGGAATGTTCTAGAAGGTTCCGGAATGTCCGGCACTCCAGAGGGGAAGGGTACATGAATGTGTCATGATAATTTGGAATGATTGCATCATGTACTAGGTGTCATCGCTGAACAAAATAAAGGGTTAAATCAAATCCTAGTTTGAAAAGTCAAACGCCAATTTGAAAAGTCAAACGGCTATTTTGTGAGGTGGAGGAGAGGAAACCTACTTGGGGAGGAGTTCCTCCTCCACCCGCCCACTTGAGACCGAGTTGGGAGGACTCCCTTGGCGCGCCCCCTCCACCTATATAAGGAGGGGCAGGTCTGCCCCTCCAAGCACACAACACCACGCCCTCTAAACCCTAACCCTAGCCGCCGCCCACCATAGCAGCCGCCTAGGGCAACTCGCCGCCGCCGCCTAGGCAAACCCTAGCCGTCGGCCTTGCTCCTCCTTGGTGCGTCTAAACCCTAGATCGCCGAGGCTCTCTCTCATAGTCCACCATACTCGCTCTGGCTTAAGGCGAAGCCCTGCGAGATCTTCCCTCTACTTCCGGTACCACGCCGTCGTGCTGCCGGAATCACGAGGAGAGTGCTACAACCTCCGTTGCCTGCTGGAACAAGGGAGAGGAAGGTCTTCGTACCGAACGATGTGACCGATCATGAAGCGCTGCCAGAACGCAGCGCCGGAAGGATCGTCTACGCGATCTTGAGATCGGGAAGAGTACGACTACATCACCCACGAGAATTCGCTCTCGTTAAACACTTTGGAATCTTCGAGGGTGAGTTATTCCATTGACTCGTTGCTACAATCTAGTAGATATATCTTGGCTTGTTTGTTTGTATGCGGTAGAAATTTTTTGTTTTCCATGCTACGAAACCCTACAGTGGTATCAGAGCTGTGTCTATATGTAGATCTGTTGCACGAGTAGAGCACAATGGTCATTGTGGGCGTTGATGCTTTTGTTGTTGATTGCTTCTTGTGTACTTTGCATCTTGCGGGATGGTGGGATGAAGCGGCCCGGGCTAACCTTACATGACATCGTTCATGAGACTTGCTCCACGCTTGACATGCAACTTGTATTGCATAAGTGGCTTTGCGGGTGCCTGTTTCTCCCAACATAGTTAAGATTCAATTTACAATGGGTGATTGACAATACTAGTATCAATGTTGTGGTTCGTGTTCGTAAGTTAGAACGACACTTATTGAAAGCCCCAAACCACGTAAAACATGCAAAGAAAGTAGAGGCGTCTAACTTTGTTTTGCAGGGGTGTGCTGTGATGTGATATAGCCATGATTGTGATTATATTTGATGTATGCAATGTTCCTTATTATAACTTGGCAACCGGCAGGAGCCATATGGTTGTCTTTAATTTATGTTAAGACCCGCGTGTCTATTCAAAGTAGTTGTAATAGTTTAAGCCGGTGGACGACAACCATGGAGCAGCGTCATTGACCTTGATGCAATGCCGGTGATGATGGAGATCATGTTCGTGCTTGAAGATGGAGATCGGAAGCACAAAGAAGAAAGGCCATATCATATCACATATTATGAATTGCATGTGATGTTAATCCTTTATGCATATTGTATTGCTTAGTTAACGACGGTAGCATTATAAGATGATCCCTCATGCACATGAATTTCAAGTTCTTAAGTGTTCATCCTTAGTTAGCACCGTTGCTAAAGCTTGTTGTTTCAAAGCACCATGTGATGATCGGGTGTGTTAGATTCCGCAAGTGTATACAACGTGAGCAAGCCAGATTTGCTCATGCTGAAGCTAAGGTTTGATCTTGACGAGCCTAGCATGTACATACATGGTCTCGGAACACGGATCACCGAAAGGTAAAGCATGAATCATATAGTAGATATGATGAACATGTCGATTGTTCGCCATTGAAGCTAAATCAACTCTCGTGATGATGTGGTGAATTTGGTTCATGTGATCACTAAAACAATGTGAGGGATATTGTTTTGAGTGGGAGTTCACCTAGATTAATTTAACTATTAATTAGAACTCAATTTGTCATAAACTTAGTCTAAACTATTTCAAATATGTTGTAGATCAATGGCGGCCCCTACCATCAATTTTAATGCGTTCCTAGAGAAAGAAAAGTTGAAAAACAATGGAAGCAACTTCGCAGATTGGTTCCGCAATTTGAGGATTGTCCTCACTGCTGGTAATTTGACCTATGTGCTGGATGCACCACTGGGTGACCCACCTGCAGCTGATTCTACCGATGAAGTAAAGAACGTTTACCTTGCTCGGAAGAATCAATACTCCACAGTTCAGTGTGCTATCTTGTATGGTTTAGAATCGGAGCTTCAGAAAAGGTTTGAGAATTCAGACCCACATGATATTGTCCGTGAACTCAAATTGATCTTTGAGACTCACACGGCAATTAAGAGCTATGAGGCTTCTGAAAAGTTCTTTAACTGCAAGATGGAAGAGGGCAGCTCCGTCAGTGAGCATGTGCTTAAGATGTCTGGGCACGCAAACAAACTTCAAAGCTTGGGTATAGTGATTCCTAATGCTTTGGGGATTTATCGTGTCCTCCAATAACTACCACCAAGTTACAAGAACTTTGTGATGAACTACAATATGCAAAACATGAACAAGCAGTTGCCAGAACTCTTCGCCATGTTAAAATCTGCAGAAGTGGAGATCAAGAAAGAGCACCAAGTGTTCATGGTCAATAAGACCACCAAATTCAAGAAAGGCAAGTCTAAGCAAAAGGGACACTTCAAGAAGGGTGGTAAGAAAGTTACCGCGCCGACGAAGAAAACCAAGGCTAGACCTAAGTCTGATACTGAGTGCTTTTACTGCAAGGGAGAAGGTCACTGGAAGCGGAATTGCCCAAAGTACTTGGCGGATTTGAAGAACGGCAACATCAAGAAGAAAGGTATATCCGATATACATGTTATTGATGTGTATCTCACTAGTACTCGTAGTAGTGCTTGGGTATTTGATACTGGTTTGGTTGCTCATATTTGTAACTCGAAACAGGTGCTGCAGAATAAACGGAAGCTAGCGAAGAACAAGGTGGCGATGCGCGTGGGAAATGGATCAAAGGTTGATGTGATCTCGGTCGGCACGCTACCTCTTCATCTACCATCGGGATTAGTTTTATACTTTTATTTGGTGCCTGCATTGAGCATGAACATTATATTGGGATCTTGTTTATTGCGAGACGGTTACTTGTTTAAGTCCGAGAATAATGGTTGTTCGATTTATATGAGTAATATGTTTTATGCACATGCACCTTTGATAGATGGTCTATTTTTATTGAATCTCGATAGTGGAAATACACATATTAATAACATTGAGGCTAAACGTTTGAAATCGAGCGATAACTCGACCTATATGTGGCAATCGCTGCCTTGGTCATATTGGAGTGAAGCGTATGAAGGAACTCCATTCTGATGGACTTCTTGAATCACTTGATTTCGAATCACTTGAAAGATGCGAAGCATGTCTGATGGGTAAAATGACTAAGACTCCATTTTCTGGTATGATGGAGCGAGCTACGGACTTATTGGAAATCATACATACCGATGTGTGTGGTCCAATTAGTGTAGCATCGCTGGATGGTTATCGTTATGTTCTTACCTTCACGGATGACTTGAGTAGATATGGGTATATCTATTTCATGAAACATAAGTCCGAAACTTTTGAGAAGTTTAAGGAATTTCAAAGTGAGGTGGAGAATCAACGTAACAAGAAGATTAAATTTCTACGTTCTGATCGTGGAGGTGAATATCTAAGTTACGAGTTTGACGAGCATTTGAAGAAATGCGAATACTTTCACAATTGACACCGGAACACCACAACAGTAATGGTGTGTCCGAACGTCAATCGAACTCTCTTAGATATGGTTCGCTCTATGTCACTTACAGATTTACGCTATAATTTTGGGGTTATGTTAGAAACAATGCCGCATTCACTTTAAATAGGGCACCATCTAAATCCTGAAACGACACCATATGAATTATGGTTTGGGAAGAAACCTAAATTGTCGCCTTAAAGTTTGGGGTTGGGCCTATGTAAAGAAGTTACAATGGACAAGCTTGAACCCAAAGCGGAAAAATGCGTCTTTTTAGGATACCCGAAGGAAACTATTGGGTATACCTTCTATCATAGATCCGAAGGCAAAATCTTCGTTGCCAAGAATGGATCCTTTCTAGAGAAGGAATTTATCTCGAAAGAAGTGACTGGAAGGAAAGTAGAACTCGACGAGGTTGTCAAACCTTCTCTCAAAATTGCATGTAGCATAGCACCGGAAGAAGTTCTTGTGGTGCTTGCACCAATAAGAGAGGAAGCTAATGATGATGATCATGAAACTTCGGTTGTAGTTGCTACAGAGCCTCACAGGTCAACGAGAACTCGTACCACTCCTGATTGGTATGATCCCGTTATGAGTGTCATGTTGGTGGACAACACCGATGACCCTGCGACATATGAGGAAGCGATGATGAGCCCAGATTCCAATAAATGGCAAGAAGCCATGAAATCCGAGATTGGATCCATGTACGAAAACCAAGTATGGACTTTGGTGGACTTACCAGATGGTCGGAAGGCTGTCGAGAACAAATGGATTTTCAAGAAGAAAACATATGCTGATGGTAATGTTACTGTCTATAAAGATCGACTTGTCGCAAAAGGGTTTCGACAAATTCAAGTAGTTGACTACGATGCGACTTTCTCACCGGTAGCGAAGCTAAAGTCTGTGAGGATTATGTAAGCAATCGCTGCATATTATGATTATGAGATATGGCAGATGGATGTCAAAATAACATTCCTCAATGGAGACATTGATGAAGAGTTGTATGTGATGCAACCCAAAGGTTTTGTCGATCCTAAAGATGCTAACAAGGTATGCAAACTTCAACGGTCCATCTATTGATTGAAGCAAGCATCCCGGAGTTGGAATCAACGTTTTGATGAGGTAATCAAAAGTTTTGGTTTTATACAAACTTATGGAGAAGCTTGTATTTACAAGAAAGTGAGTGGGATCTCTGTAGCATTATTAATACTATATGTAGATGACATATTGTTGATTGTGAATGATGTAGACCTTCTAAATAGTGTGAAGGAATATTTGAATAATAGTTTTTCAATGAAGGATCTTGGCGAAGCAGCTTACATATTAGGCATAAAGATTTATAGAGATAGATCGAGACGCCTAATTTCATTGTCACAAAGTACATATTTGGACAAAGTTCTAAAGAGGTTTGGAATGGAAGATAGCAAGAAAGGGTTCTTGCCCATGTTGCCCAATACGACCTTGAGTAAAACTCAAAGTCCGACAAGGGCAGAAGATAGAGAAAGGATGAGTAAGACTCCCTATGCCTCAGCCATAGGATCTCTAATGTATGCCATGCTATGTACTAGACCCGACATTGCATATGTTGTTAGTTTGACTAGCAGATATCAAAGTGATCCAGGAGTGGATCATTGGACAACGGTCAAAAACATCCTTAAGTACTTGAGAAGAACTAAGGATATGGTTCTTTCTTATGGAGGTGATGAACAGCTCATTGTAAATGGTTACACCGATGCTAGTTGGAACACCGATCCGGATGATTCTAAATCACAATCTGGATACGTATTTACTTTGAATGGTGTAGCAGTTAGCTGGAGGAGTGCAAAGAAAAGCGTTGTGGCGAGATCTTCAACTGAATCAGAATACATGGCTGCTTTGGAGGCTTCACAAGAAGCGATATGGATGAAAGAGTTCATTACAGAGCTGGGTGTGGTTCCTAGTGCACTGGACCCAATGTCTATCTACTGTGATAACATGGGCGCCATAGCCAATGCGCAAGAACCAAGGTCACACAAGAAGCTGAAGCATATCAAGCTACGTTTTCATGCTATTCGAGAACATGTCCAAGATGGTGACATAAAGATTTGCAAAGTACACACAGATCTGAATGTGGCGGATCCGTTGACTAAACCTCTCCCGAGGGCAAAGCATGACCAACACCAAACTGCCATGGGTGTTCGGTATATTACCATGTAATCTAGATTAGATGACTCTAGTGCAAGTGGGAGACTATTGGAGATATGCCCTAGAGGCAATAATAAATATAGTTATTATTATATCTTTGTGTTTATGATAAATGTTTACATTCATGCTATAATAGTATTAACAAGGAAACATTAATACTTGTGTGATTTGTAGACTAAAATAGAGTCCCTAATAAAGCCTCTTTATAATACTAGCTTGTTGGTTAATAAATGATTGTGGTTTCCATATCATGAACATTGAGATGTTATTAACAACAAGATCATATCGTTAGGAGAATGATATGGTGGACATACTCCTATAGATAAGCGTAGCATAAAGATCAAGTCATTTTAATAGTTCAATTGCTATATGCTTTCTGATACATAGTAACCTAATTCCTTCGACCATGAGATCATGCATATCACCTTCACCGGAAGGATGCTTTGATGACATCAAACACCACACCGTAACTGGGTGGCTATAAAGGTGGCATTGAGTGTTCGGAAAGTATTGGTTGAGACACATGGATCAAGAGTGGGATTTGTCCATCCATATGACGGATAGATATACTCTGGGCCCTCTCGGTGGAATGCCATCCAATTTTCTTGCAAGCATGTGACTGTCTCACAAGGGATCACATATCACGGGAACGAGAAAAGAGTACTTATCAGTAACGAGGTTGAACTAGGTATGCAGAGATACCGACGATCAAAACCTCAGATAAGTAAACTATCATGAGACAAAGGGAAATTGGTATCGTATGTAAGTGGTTCATTCGATCGCAAAGTAATGTAGAAATGTGTGGGAGCCATATGAATTTCCAGATTCCTCTATTGGTTATTGTTCGGAGAAGTGTCTCGAACATGTCCGCATAATTCACGAACCGTAGGGAGACACACTTAAGGATTCGATGTTGTTGAGTAGTTATGGAATGATGAGTAAGAGACCGAATGTTGTTTGGAGTCTCGGATGGGATCCGGGATATCACGAGGAGATCCGGAATGGTCCGGAGAATAAGATTCATATAAGGAAAGTCCTGTTTCGGGGTTGGAGAATGGTTCCAGTGTTTTCATCAGGAATGTTCTAGAAGGTTCCGGAATGTCCGGCACTCCGGAGGGGAAGGGTACATGAATGTGTCATGACAAGTTGGAATGATTGCATCATGTACTGTCATCGCTGAACAAAATAAAGGGTTAAATCAAATCCTAGTTTGAAAAGTCAAACGCCAATTTGAAAAGTCAAACGGCTATTTTATGAGGTGGAGGGAGAGTAGGAAACCTACTTGGGGAGGAGTTCCTCCTCCACCGCCCACTTGAGACCGAGTTGGGGAGGACTCCCTCCTTGGCGCCCCCTCCACCTATATAAGGAGGCAGGTCCCCTCAAGCACACAACACCACGCCTCTAAACCCTAACCCTAGCCGCCCACCATAGCCGCCGCCTAGGGCACTCGCCGCCTAGGCAACCCTAGCCCGGCCTTGCTCCTCCTTGGTGCGTTTAAACCCTAGATCGCCGAGGCTCTCTCTCATAGTCTACCATACTCGCTCCGGCAAGGAAGCCTGCGAGATCTCCTCTACTTCCGGTACCACGTCGTCTTTGGAATCACGAGAGAGTGCTACAATCTCCGCCTGCTGAAAAAGGAGAGGAAGGTCTTCTTCGAAATCTGATCGTGATCATTGAGCCTGCCGAAATGCAGCGCCGGAAGGATCGTCTACGCGATCTTGAGGTCGGGAAGAGTACGACTACATCACCCACGAGAATCCGCTCTCGTTAAACACTTTGGAATCTTCGAGGGTGAGTTATTCCATCGACTCGTTGCTACAATATAGTAGATAGATCTTGGCTTGTTTGTTTGTATGCGGTAGAATTTTTTTGTTTTCCATTCTACGAAACCCTACAGTTGATCCTCATGATACAGTTTTGTCCCCTTAGAGGCTTGATCTTGCTTCCATGAAGGCACACCACTTTGTCACCACTATCTCTACTCTTGATAACTTGGTTTATAGAATGTTGTTTATTGACGAGAAAGAGAGAGAGATCCCTCTACCCCAAACCACTTTTCTTAGTATTTCTTAGGGACCTTGGTCACGCTCTAAGGCGGAGATGGATGACGAGTTGCGCTCCCTGAACTTCCATGGGCGCTATCAGGAGGAAGCGCCCACATATGACCCAGCGATACATTACACAGGGGAGTCCTCGAGCTCGTACCAGGACGAGGGAGCTTCCTCGACATACTACGGAGGTGCATCTACTTGGGCACCATGGTATGTAGACCCACTTAGGCCAAAAGCCTAAGCTTGGGGGGAGGTATACCGACATCACACTCATATATATATATATATATATATATATATATATATATATATATATATATATCATGTTCAGTCGGTTCTTTGTAGATCCACTGTTTCGCTTTCTTTTTGGTTCTTGTTGCTGCTTTCTCAAAAACCCAAAAATACCAAAAATATTTTCGTTGTTTCTCTTGGTTTGTTTCTTTGCTTTGGTTTTCCTTAAAAGAAAAATCCAAAAAGATTTTGCTTTGTTTGGTTTGCTTTGTTTTTGTTTGGTTTTTCTTTGTTTGCTTGTTTCTAAAAAAATCGAAAACACCAAAAATATTTGTTGTTCTTCTTTGGTTTTGTGAGTTCTTTGCAGGGTTCGGCCGTCCTCGGTGAATTTTGGTTTCATGTTAATTATTCAAGTCACATAAGTGAAGGGCACTATTGAAGATTAGGACAACTCGAGGTGTGGTAAGAGGCTGGTAACGAACTCTATTTGTTTCATTTTTATACATATACTCATCATTGTGAGCATGCTTAGCCTATTTGTGTAAGGCTTGTCTATGATTAGCTCCATCTTGCTAATAGTTTGTAGCATGTCAAATGAATGTTTGCTTGTATTGTTTTATTCATACTTTGGTATGATATTGTGGTATCCTCCTCTGACTGTTCATGTGAATCGACTTGTCACATGCTCACGCATGTATATGACTAATCAATAGTCAGTAAGCCTAGATGATTTATTTTGCCTCAGAGTTGTTGTATCACTTTCATGTCATAGTTAGTCTTGTTTTGTTGCAAGCATGATTATGACAGCTATTGCTCTCTCGTTTGTCGCTCCCTCTGTATTGCTAGCCTTCACTTGCACTGAGTATGTGCTCTACCTGTGCTTCCAACTCCCCAAAACCATTATTGCCAGCTGTGTCCAGCATACCTACCTATTAGCATCATTTTCTACTTCAGTGCATATTCCATATGCCGTGTTTTCTTCCAAAATAAAATGTTTGTCTGTTTTGAGAAAGTTAGTTAGTAAATCTCTCACGAACTTGATGGAACACTTTATTTTTTGCGCTTAATAATTTTGAACCATTGTGACTTGTCCATGAAAGTTATATGCTTGTTAATTATATACTGGGAGTTAGCAGAAACGTGCTGTCACGGGGAACGCTTTCAACACCTGTTGGATATCTCATCCAGTTGATTATTTGCTCTTTTGTTTACGGATGTCGATGATGTGAAATAAAAGGGGAGGTTGTGAGTTCATGGATTTTATACATTGTGTTAGAGAAACGCCTGGGCCGCTAGCCTAAGCCATGCTTAATCATGGTGGAAACTTGCAGCATCACCATAATGATCATCTATGAAGCGTCCTCAATAAAAAGCTATGCATATGGTAAATAAAAAGATTGTTGAGATGCTCATTGTCTGCTTTCCTTGTCATTTTGGTTATGGGAAAGCTCCTGTACCATGTGCAAGGGGTACCCCGTTGGCGGTTCTCGATGATATGCATGTATTTACAATGACAAGACTTTTAGGTGACCAAAGTTGAGTAGCATGCGGAGCGACCCTCGTACTCAAGGGACTTGGGATTTCCAGTCTATGGTCTGTCAAGCATATGATTCAGAGTGGACCTCACTTTCACCTTAACCACACGAATATGCCTATGATAGGGGCAATGAGAGCTCAAAGCTAATGAGTACCTCCCTTTCAGCATTCGAAAGCCTTTCAAACCTTCACCAAACTGTTTTCACAACTTTGTTGAGTCACCACTTATTCTATGAGCACCTTCTTGAGAGCATAGTTCCCATTCTTGTGTTTGTTCCAAAACTTGGTTAACTATGTCATGACTTTGATGCTTGTATCTCTGATATATTTATCTATAGTCTTCATGTGAACTTCAGAGGTGCCTTGGCATTATATTGTGCTCTTCAAACAAAGGCAAGCGAGATACCACTCTATCATACCTTATTATGAGCATTGCAATGTTGCTTATGTTTATGTTTTATGCTACTTATTATTATTGAGTTGGTTTCTCTTCATAGCTTGCAATGACTATTGAGTAGACTTAGTTGCATACTTCTTATTATGAATTGTCTAAGTATCTACTCCTATGCTGAGAATATTTACATCATATGAAGCAAAGTGTTCGTGAAAGTTCTTTTATTGCACTCATTTTTCAACTGAATTGCTTGAGGACAAGCAATAAGCTAAGCTTGGGGTGAGTTGATACGTCCAAAACGTATGTTAAACTTTCTCGAACACTTTGCCATTGTTTTTCCTCTATACTTGTGTGATTTGGATACAACTAACACGGACTGACGCCGTTTTCAGCAGAATTACCTTGGTGTCTTGTTTTTGTGCAGAAAATGAACTATCAGGAAAAATCCTGGAAAATA
The DNA here is from genome assembly GCA_030063025.1 of Avena longiglumis. NCBI lineage: Eukaryota > Viridiplantae > Streptophyta > Magnoliopsida > Poales > Poaceae > Avena > Avena longiglumis. Next base: position 444,328,119 of record CP125976.1, read on the forward strand.
TGCCAAACATTATATTTCACCAGAAGATCCACGGATCCAGAAGAAGAGATGGAGGGGAGGCCTAGGGGGCCCTGACCCACCCCAGGTGCAGGCCCACCTGACCCCGCACCTGGAGGGGGTGTGGCCACCCTAGGCACCTCCTCGGCCTCCCTCTGCGCCTATAAGTTGCCTTCTGACCTAAAAACTCAGGGGGGGTCGATAGTTTTCCAGAAAGAGTTCCTCTCCGCTGCCGCCACCAGAAACCAAGATTTGGATCCAGAAACTCCGTTCTGGAACCCTGCCGGGATGGGGAATTTGGAGAGGATCATCGTCATCACCAACGCATCTCCATCAACCACCGATGTTTCCCTCATACATGAGTGAGTAATCCCCCGCTATAGGCTTGGGGATGGTAGGTATTGGATGAGTTCTATCATGTAATCGAATAAGATCTGTTAGGGCATAGTGCCTAGTATCTCTATTAGTGCTATTTGACTTTGTTGCAACTTGTTGTGCTTAATGCTTGTCGCTAGGGCCCGAGTGCCATGATCTCAGATCTGAACTTATTATTGAATCATTATGATAGTATTGTTTGTGATCTTATCTGCAAGTTGTGTACACATATCATTGTCCGGATCCAAAGGCCCCAAAGTGATAATAATTGGGACAACCGGAGGGGATGGCTGTGGTGTGAGGATCACACGTGTTCACGGAGTGTTAATGCTTTGCTCCGGTGCTCTATTAAAAGGAGCACCTTAATTTCCAGTAGTTCCCTAGAGGCCCCGCTGCCACGGGCTGGATGGACATAAGATGTTGTGGAAGTTCTCATTGCGAGCACGTATGACTATATTTGGAGCACATGACTAGGATTGTTTAGTACTTGGATGCTTGTTATTATTTATCTGCAATGCCCTAGATCTTGAAGTTACATGTTTATACTCGTCCATGCAACACCCGTCCATACATCCCTATGCCTACCGCACTCGAATCCTACTGTTACTGTTACTATTGCTCCTGTTGGTGTTGTTGTTGCTGTTGCTACTGATAAATTTCTGTGAGCAAGAACTATTTCCAGGTGCAGCTGAACTGATAACTCAGTTGTTAAGGCTTGCAAGTATTCTTTAGCTCCCCTTGTGTCAAATCAATAAATTAGGTAATACTACCCGCGAAGACTGTTGCGATCCCCTATACTTGTGGGTCATCATACATATATGAGATATTGAAGGGGTTCAATATAGAAACGACAAGAAAAGGATCTTGTCGCATGGAAAGAGAATTGAATCAAGATTCAAGTGTATCGACACTTGATAAGTGAAACAAGATTCAAGTGCTTTGACACTTTATGAGTGAAATCATAAGAATGTTTTGATCAATCATACCATGATATGTACACATCCAGATATGTCCTATGCTCTAAGTGTTATGAGCATATACTAGAATGAATCTTAAAATGATCATTGGACGATAGTAAGGATATTCTTATAATCTTTTGGAAGAATTAAGAATATATTCTATTTGTATAAGAGACAAATAGTTCATTGAAAAATGATATTAGTTTTTGTCACAAGATACAAATTAAGTTTATCTCAATTAAAACTATGGGTGGCACAATGAAATGGAAAGAAGTTTCCATGACGGATTTGGATGAATTCCAAAGTTAAGACATTATGACAGATACTACAACAAAAGGCTAAGTATATGACTGCTACAGTAGCAGCAAAGGAGGGCATTTGTGTCAAGTAGTTTGTTATCAAAATAAGGTGTGGTCCGCAATGGGATAACACTAAAGATATATTGTACGACAATAGTATAGACATGATTTAACCCCAAGGAACTAAAAGTCTCACCAAAAGACCAAATTTATACAATGCCATCTCATTGGAGAATGAGTGATGCGTGAAGATGCAAAGACATGCAAATACACACGGACCTGAAAGCGTCAGATTCGTAGATTATGTTAGCCACTTGCAATCGCGTATATGGAACACCAAAAATCCATAGGTGTTCAATACGCAAAGTTTCTAAACTAGATTATTGTCTCTAGTGCAAGTGGGAGACTGAAGGGAATATGCCCGAGAGGTAATAATAAAAGTGGTTATTATCGTATTCCTTATTTATGATAAATGTTTATTTTGCATGCTATAATTGTATTAATACGGAAACGTTAATACATGTATGTTTAATAAACAAACATAAAGTTCCTAGTTATGCCTCTCTTATAAACTAGCTCGTTGATTAACAAGATGATCAAGGTTTCCTGATCATGGACATTGGATGTTGTTAATAACAAGGTCACAACATTGTTAGAATGATGTGATGAATATTCATCCGAATGTATAGCATTACGATCAAGGTCATTGTGTTTATATTACTATAACATCATATGAAGTAACCTTAATCCTTAGACCATGATATCATGTTAGTTACTAGCACCAGAAGAATATCTTGATAACATCAAACATCACACCGTAACAGGGTGACTATAAAGATGGGTTCAATACTACGAAGGTGTTATGTTGAGGCTCATGGATCACGAGTGGAATTTGTCCATCCCGATGACGGAGAGATATACTCTAGGCCCTCTCGGTGATATCACATTAGTTAGCTTGCAAGCAAGTGATTTGATCACTAGAATGTTATATCACGGGAACGAGAAAAGAGTACATGTTGGTAACAAGATCAAACTAGGTATGGAGATATCGATGATCGAATCTCGGACATGTAATATATCGCGAGACAAAGGGATTGATTTACATGCGTATAAGGTTCACACGATCACAGAAGACATCATTGAATGTGTGGGAGTTAGTACGGATCTCCAGGTCCCACTGCTGATTATTGATCGGAGAGGGGTCTCAATCATGTCTACATTATTCGCGAACTATAGGGTGACACACTTAAGGGATACCGACACCATTTGGAGCAAATGATATGCCAGAGAAAGAAACAGAAAGCGCAGGAATTTATTTCACTAGACACCGGAATCGTTTCGGTTGAAATTGCTGAAACTGGTTCTGCATGTGAAATTGAAATGTTGTAAGGGGTTTTATGTGAATGTTTTTTAATTCAAGTAATTAACAAAATTCTGAATAAATAAATAAAAAAATTTATATTTAATGAGAGATTGCATTAAATTTGGTGTAAATTTAATGGGATTTGAGTGGGATTTTGAGTGGAGGAAATGGAGGGGCATTTGTGTGAGTGGGAGCTCCACTCACATGAATGGAGGAAGAGGTGGGGGAACCACCTTGTCCGACGTCTATGCCTAGTGGGCTGCCCCCTCCTCCTATAAAAGGAGCCCCTCCTCTCACTTCTCACTCACACCTCCTCGCGAAGGATCTCTCTCCTCCCTTTAGAATTTCCCCATGGTCTCGGATCAGCGAGATACATGTTCTCGGTGGCTTTTTCGGGAAGGATTTGTTGCTTCCGCTGCTTCGCTGGAGCGAGGGTGTGGAGGTTGTCGGGGTACCCGGACATTGTGCGATCACGAATGCACCACTACTTTGCGGTGCTGGACTTGATGGTGCTGGACCGGCTGGACCAGATGGACTTCATCATGACCTTGAGATCGGCAAGCGTTCGACTGCATCATCCATGACTACAACCTCGTTAACGCTATTCGGTCTTCGAGGGTATGTATTCTATGGATGTATATCCACCCATTGCTTATATCTAGTAGATAGATCTTGGTACTTACTTCCCATCGTAGGAATTTTTTTGTTTTCTATGCTGCGAACCCTGCAGTGTTTACTATCACCATGGTGGGGGAGATAGTGTTATATTATGTTTGTACGTGGATAACACTCTGAGCTTTGGTACAAATATGAAAGTGATAAATGAAGTCAAGTCTTTTCTATCAAAGAGTTTTGATATGAAAGATCTAGGAGAGGCTGATATGATTCTAAACATCAAGATTATTAAGAACGAGAATGGGATTATTTTAACGCAATCTCATTATGTTGAGAAGGTCTTGAGCCGATTTGGCTTTATTGATGGCAAGACTTCTCCAACACCTTATGATCGCAGTTTGACATTACGACAGAATAAGAAGGAACCAACATATCAGCTAACATATTCACAAGTTGTTGGTTCTCTCATGTACTTAGCAAGCGCTACAAGACCCGATGTGGCATCCCGCAAAACCACTACTAGAAAATTGCGTTGATTTTGTGCATTGCATCATCATGACCGCATGCTCATGTCATCATGTAGGGTTCGCAGCATAGAAAACAAAAATTTTCCTACGATGTGAACTATATACCAAGATCTATATACTAGATACAAACAACGGGCGGATGTATATCCGTAGAGAACATACCCTTGAAGACCGACAAAGCTTAACGAGTTCAACTCGTGGTTGATGTAGACGATCTCTTGCCGATCTCAAGATCGAGAGGAAGTCCTAAGCGCCAAGCAAATCCGTGCTCGCACACACGCTCGAGGCACAGAAATCTCCGCCTCCTCGCTCCGGCAAATGAAGCACAACTCTTTCTTTCCGAATAGCCACCGGAACATGTATCTCGCTAGTCCAAGACCATGGGGATAAATTCTAGAGGGGAGAGAGATCCTTCACGAGGAGGTGTGAGAGACAAGTGAGGAGGGGCTCCTTTTATAGGAGGAGGGGAACCCCAAGGGGTGGCAGGCGCATGGGGCTGCCCCTGCCCTCCCTCTTCATGTGGGTGGACACTCCACTCACAAAACTCCTCTAAATTCCTCCACTCAAAAGTCCACTCAAAACTCCCATTAAATTTCCACCAAATTTAATGCAATCTCTCATTAACTAAACCTCTTTTATTTTATTCCGAATTTTGTCAATTACTCTAATGACAAACATTCACAAATAACCCCTTGCTAGAATTCTATTTCACATGCATAACCACTTTATGCAATTTCACCCGAAAACCTGTTTCGGTATCTAGTGAAATAAATTCCTGCGCTTGTTCATTCTTTCGGCATGAAACATTTGCTCCAATTGGATGTCGGTGTCTCTTAAGTGTGTCACCCTATGGTTCGTGAATAATGCGGACATGATCGAGACCCCTCTCGGATCAATAATCAGAAGCGGGATCTGAAGACCCATACTGACTCCCACACATTCAACGATGACTTTCTTGTGATTGTCGGAACCTTTTTACGCTAGTATCTTAATCCCTTTGTTTCACGATATACTACATGTCCGAGATTAGATCATCGGTATCTCCATACCTAGTTTGATCTCGTTACCGACATGCACTCTTTTCTCGTTCCTGTGATATAACATTCTAGTGATCAAATCACTTGCTTGCAAGCTAATCAATGTGATATCACCGAGAGGGCCCAGAGTATATCTATCCGTCATCGGGATGAAAAAATTCCACTCTTGATCCATGAGCCTCAACATAACACTTTATTAGTTCTGAATCCATCTTTATAATCACCCTGTTACGGTGTGACGTTTGATGTTATCAAGAAACTCTTCCGGTGTTAGTGATTGACATGATCTCATGGTCTAAGGATTAGGATCACTTCGTAAGTTGTTATAGCAATATAAACTCAATGACTTTGATCGTAATGCTATACTTGGATGAATGTTCATCACATCATTTCACTAATGTTGTGATCCCATTATTAACAACATCCAATGTCCATGATCGAAACCTTGACCATCTTGTTAATCAACGAGCTAGTTTATGAGAGAGGCATAACTAGGAACTTTCTTTGTTTATTAAACACACATGTATTAACGTTCCGTATTAATACAATTATAGCATGCAAAATAAACATCTATCATATACTTGTAATACACATAATAAATACTTTATTATTGCCTCTCGTGGCATATTCCTTGATCTCCCACTTGCACTAGAGACAATAATCTAGTTACATAGTGATAAATCTAACACCCATTGAGTTCGGTGTTGATCATGTTTTGCTCTAGGAGAGTTTTAGTCAACGGATGCTACATTGAGATCCGTATGTACTTTCTAAATCTTTATATCTCCATCCTTGACATGCTCATGGATGGAGTGAAACCGGCGCTTAATATGCATGGAATGCTTGTGAGACCTTGGCTCTTTGGCATTGGCAATGGCACCATTGTTGTCACAATAGATCACCATTGGGTCCAACGCGTTTGCCACAACTCCTAGTTCGGATATGAACTCTTTCATCCAAACTGCTTCCTGAGCCGCTTCAAGCGAGAACATATTCGACCTCCGTTGTTGATCCCGCTACCACAGGTTGTTTGGAGCTCCTCCAACTAACCCTCGCCATTAATGAGAAATACGTATCCAGTTGAGACTTAGAGTCATCCGGATCGGTGTCAAAGCTAGCGTCGACATAACACTTAGCGACGAGCTCTTCTTCACCTCAGATACAAGAAACATATCCTTAGTTCTTCGTAAGTACTTAAGGATATTCTTGACCGCTATCCGATGTTCCAACACCTGGATCCGATTGGTACCTACTAGTCAAACTAATAGCATGTGCCACATCCGGTCTTGTACATAGCATGGCGTACATTATAGAGCCTATGGTCGAAGCATAGGGACTTTGTCCATTATCTCTCTTTCTTCCGAAGCGGACTTTGAGTCTTACTCAATGTCTTGCCTTGCAACATAGGTAAGAACCCTTCTTACTTCGTCCATTTTAAACTTCTTTAAAATCTTATCAAGGTATGTACTTTGCGATAGCCCTATTAGGCGCCTAGATCTATCTCTATAGATCTTTATGCCTAATATGTATGACGCTTCACCTAGGTCCTTCATTGAAAATTTGTCGTTTAGATAACTTTTAACACTTTTAAAAGTTCTATATCATTCGATCAATAATATGTCATCCACATATAATATCGAAATGCCACATTGCTCACTCACTTTCTTGTAAATACAAGCTTCTCCATAAGTTTGGACAAATCCAAACTCTTTGATCACCTCATCAAAGCAGAGATTCCAACTTCGTGATGCTTGCTTCAATCCATAGATGGATCGCTGAAGCTTGCACACCTTGTTAGCATCCTTAGGATCGACAAAACCCTTTGGTTGTATCATATACAACTCTTCTTCAATATTACCATTGAGAAACGCGGTTTTGACATCCATCTGCCATATCTCATAATCGAAATATGCAGCAATTTCTAACATAATCCTAACTGACTTTAGCATCGCTACGGGAGAGAAAGTCTCATCGTAGTCAACACCTTGAATTTGTCGAAACCCCTTTGCGACAAGTCAAGCTTTATAGATGGTCACATTACCATCAGCATCAGTTTTCCTTTTGAAAATCCATTTGTTCTCCACGGCCTTTCGGTCGTGAGGTAATTCCACCAAGTTCCAAACTTGATTTTCATACATGGATTCCATCTCGGATTTCATGGCTTCTAACCATTTGTTGGAATCCGGGCTCATCATCGCTTCTTCATACGTCGCAGGGTCATTATTTTCATCAACCATGAAATTCATGACAGGATTTCCGTACAGCTCGGGAGCTGCACGCGTCCTGTTTGACCTGCGAGGTTCGGTAGTACTCTCTTTTGGAGTTTCATGATCATTATCATTAGTTCCCTCTTCAACAGGTGGAGCCAACTCCGGAACAACTTCCGGCGCTGCGCTACTCGCCATACTTTGAAGAGAAGGTTCCACAACCTCTTCGAGTTCTACCTTCCGACTACTCACACCTTTCGCGAGAAACTCTTTCTCTAGAAAGGATCCATTCTTGGCAACAAAAACCTTGCCCTCGGATCTATGATAGAAGGAATACCCAATAGTTTCTTTAGGGTATCCTATGAAGACGCATTTTCCGCTTTGGGTTCGAGTTTATCCGGTTGAAGTTTCTTCACATAAACATCGCATCCCCAAACTTTAAGAAATGACAGCTTAGGTTTGTTTCCAAACCACAATTCATATGGTGTCTTTTCAACGGATTTAGATGGTGCCCGATTTAAAGTGAATGCAGCAGTTTCTAGTGCATAACCCCAAAATGACAACGACAAGTCCGTCAGAGACATCATAGATTGAACCATATCTAATAAAGTACGATTACGACGTTCTGACACACCATTTCGCTGTGGTGTTCCGGCCGGTGTGAGTTGTGAAACAATTCCACACTCTTTCATGTGAGTGCTAAACTCATAACTTAGATACTCACCTCCACGGTCGGACCGTAGAAATTTGATCTTTCTATTACTATGATTTTCCACTTCATCCTGAAATTCCTTGAACTTTTCAAAGGTTTCAGACTTGTTTTCATCAAGTAGATATAACCGTATCTACTCAAATCATCCGTGAAAGTAACAAAATAACGATATCCACCTCGCGCCGACACACTCATTGGACCACATACATCAGAATGTATGATTTCCAATAAATCATCGCCTGCTCCATTGAACCGGAAAAGCGTTCTAGTCATCTTGCCCATAAGGCATGGCTCACATGTATCAAATGATTCATAATCAAGTGATTCCAAAAGTCCATCCGAATGGAGCTTCTTCATGCGTTTAATGCCAATATGACCTAGACGGCAATTACATATATGCGGATATATCATCATTAAGTTTAATCCTTTTAGCATCAACATTATGAATATGTGTAACATTATCATTGAGATCTAATAGAAATAAACCATTCATCATCGGTGCATGACCATAAAAGATTTCATTCATATAAATGGAACAACCATTGTTCTCAGATTTAAATGAATAACCACTTCGCATCAAACACGATCCAGATACAATGTTCATGCTCAGTGCAGGCACCAGATAACATTTATTCAAGTTTATAACTAATCCCGACGGTAAGTGGAGAGGCGTTAAACGGCGATTACATCAACGTTGATCCATTGCCGACATGCATCTTGACCTCACCCTTGCTAGCGGCGCTTGTTCCGCAGCCACGATTCGAGTTACAAATATTAGCAACGGTATCAAATACCCGGTGCTCTGCGAGCACTAGTCAAGTACACATCAATAACATATATATATCATATATACCTTTGTTTGCCTTGCCGGCCTTCTTATGCGCCAGATACTTGGGCGATTGCGCTTCGATGGCGATCCCCTTACAATAGTAGCACTCGAATCAGACTTAGGTCCAACTCGGGGTTTCTTTTCAGGCGCGGCACAGGCTTGCCGCCCTCACTTCCCTTCCGTTTTCCCTTCTTGTCTTTCTTGAAACCAGTGTTCCTATTGATCTTCAACACTTGATGTTCCTTTTTGATCTCCACTTCTGCTGTTTTATGCATTGTGAAGCTCGGGAGACTTCTTCATGCCTTGCATATTATAGTTCATCACGAAGCTCTTATAGCTAGGTGGCGAGACTGAGAACACGATGGATGCCTAAGTCAATGGGAATCGATATTCCCAAGGACACAAGCTTATCGCGTAACCCGACATCTTGAGTACATGCTCACTAACGGAGTGTGCTCTTCCATTATGCACTAAAGAACTTTTCGAAGCATTGTAGCTCTCTACAAAGACATGTGTGTCGAAAATCATTTTCAACTCACCCATTGTATCAAATGCATTGCCGTTTTGACGCTTTGAAGTTCGGCTCTAGCCCATACAATATGCCGCAATGAACTAAGTTGTGGTCCTCCGACGAGTCGATAGACATTCTTCTCCTCGTCGGGGCATCATCAAAGGTGGGGGGCCTAACGCGCTTCTAACACATATTGCTTTTGCGTGAGAGGAGAATCCTCAAATTCATGGCCCATTCAAGAAAGTTGCTACCGTTCGTTGCTAGTTTCTCTTTCTCCATGAACACATTGAAATTAAAGCGGTGGTGCCATCTACACAGAATTTGTAAAGTTTAGACTAAGTGTATGATAGATCGAGTTCAACTAATCTATATTACGAATGAACTCCCACTCAAAAGCGACATCCCTCGTGCCTTTTGGTGATTACATGAACCAAATCCACTACGCCAAGTCCGATCATCACGTGAGTCGGTATAGCTTCAAAGGCGAGCATCAAATGGGCATCATATCAACTATATGACTCATGCTTAACCTTTCGGTTACGTGTTCGAGGCCATGTCTGTACATGCTAGGCTCGCCAAGTTAGAACCTTAGTATTTGCGTGTAACTGCTTTTACACCCGAAATATGGTCATGGATCCAAGAACACCCGATCATCACGTGATGTCTTGGAGCGACGAAAACATAATCGGTGCATACTAAAGGAAGAACACATTCTTATCTTGATATTTAAATGAGGGATCATCTTATTATGCTAACAAAGCGCTAAACAAGCAATATAAGATGCAATCAAACATCATATGTTTATTAGTGAAATTATATGGTTCCCGCAGATGATCTCTATCATGTGCATCGTGGTATGATCACTATCATACCTATATGTGTAAATCCAAGGTCTATGGATTTTACACGCTATGTGTGTTGTAAGAGTATCATCTCATACTTCTACTTACAACACTACCATATCATAACACTAGCCCAGAAACAATCTAAACTAGACGCCTCTAATTTATCCATTGCAAGTTTTACGTGGCTTAGGGCTTTCGAGATAGAACCGTTCTTACCTACGAACATGAACCACAACGAGGATAATCAAATTGTTGACAACTCGCTTGCAAAATAGATATTGACTATAGTAGGAGAGACAGACACCCGCTAACCACTTATGCAAACTAGTTGCATGTCAAGCGTGGAACAAGTCTCATGTGCGAGGACATGTAAAGTTTGTCCGGGCCGCTTCATCCCACTATGCCACCAATATCCAAAATCACAACAAAGGAGCAACAACATGATCATCATCGCCCACATACTCATATGTGTACTACCCGTGTAAAGTATCTACGCATAGATCCGGCTCGATACCCTTTGTAGGGTTCGCAACATAGAAAACAAAAAATTTCCTACGATGTGAACTATATACCAAGATCTATATACTAGATACAAACAACGGGCGGATGTATATCCGTAGAGAACATACCCTTGAAGACCGACAAAGCTTAACGAGTTCAACTCGTGGTTGATGTAGACGATCTCTTGCCGATCTCAAGATCGAGAGGAAGTCCTAGCGCCGCAAATCAGCGCAGTGCTCGCACACGTTCGAGGCACCGAGCAACCTCCGCCTCCTCGCTCCAGCGATGCAGCGGAAGCACAACTCTTTCTTGCCGAATAGCCACCGGGAACATGTATCTCGCTAGTCCGAGACCATGGGGGATAAATTCTAGAGGGGGAGAGAGATCCTTCACGAGGAGGTGTGAGAGACAAGTGAGGAGGGGGCTCCTTTTATAGGAGGAGGGGGGGAACCCCAAGTGGGTGGCAGGCATGGGGCTGCCCCTTGCCCTCCCTCTTCATGGGTGGACACTCCACTCACAAAACTCCTCTAAATTCCCTCCACTCAAAAGTCCACTCAAAATTCCCATTAAATTTCCACCAAATTTAATGCAAACTCTCATTAAATAAAACTCTTTTATTTTATTCAGAATTTTGTCAATTACTTTAATGACAAACATTCACAATAACCCCTTGCTAGAATTCTATTTCACATGCATAACCACTTTATGCAATCTCACCCGAAACCTTGTTTGTATCTAGTGAAATAAATTCCTGCTTGTTCATTCTTTTCGGCATGAAACATTTGCTCCAATTGGATGTCGGTGTCTCTTAAGTGTGTCACCCTACGGTTCGTGAATAATGCGGACATGATCGAGACCCCTCTCGGATCAATAATCGAGCGGGATCTGGAGACCCATCGACTCCCACACATTCAACGATGACTTTCTTGTGATCGTCGGAACCTTTTACGCTAGTATCTTAATCCCTTTGTTTCACGATATATTACATGTCCGAGATTCGATCATCGGTATCTCCATACCTAGTTTGATCTCGTTCTGACATGCACTCTTTTTCGTTCTGTGATATAACATTCTAGTGATCAAATCACTTGCTTGCAAGCTAATCAATGTGATATCACCGAGAGGGCCCAGAGTATATTTATCCGTCGTCATCGGGATGAACAAATTCCACTCTCGATCCATGAGCCTCAACATAACACTTTATTAGTTCTCAATCCATCTTTATAATCACCTGTTACGGTGTGACGTTTGATGTTATCAAGAAACTCTTTCGGTGTTAGTGATTGACATGATCTCATGGTCTAAGGATTAGGATCACTTAAGTTGTTATAGCAATATAAACTCAATGACTTTGATCGTAATGCTATACTTCGGATGAATGTTCATCACATCATTACACTAATGTTGTGATCCCGTTATTAACAACATCCAATGTCCATGATCAGGAAACCTTGACCATCTTGTTAATCAACGAGCTAGTTTATGAGAGAGGCATAACTAGGAACTTTCTGTTTGTTTATTAAACACACATGTATTAACGTTTCCGTATTAATACAATTATAGCATGCAAAATAAACATCTATCATATACTTGGAATACACATAATAAACACTTTATTATTGCCTCTCAGGGCATATTCCCTTCACATCATGCCACATTGCATTTGAGCATCGTCATCATCATGCATATTATTTTTACTTGAAACTATGTTGCGAAAGTCTACTGTTTTCTGAAACTAGCCCTCCTTCTATTTCAAATTAAACCCCCGGACGCTTTCGGATATTTTGTTTGCCTAAAAAAAACTATTTACCAAAGTTTTTTTGCAAATGAATTAAAAGTTATAATATTTTAGGGGGCAGTCGAACGGGCCGATTCGTTCCCGAACGACCACCCCCAGAATAAAATCGGTCCAGCTTAGACCCCACCCCAAATCTTTTCTTACCCCAGTCCTATCTACCCACCCTCCAGCCACCTCACCCCCTCCTATCGCGAGACACCACGTCACCCTGCCCCTTCCCCCTAACCTATCCCAGGCCGCCACCTAATCCTACCCCTTTCCCCACCTTTGTCCACCCCACAGCCCACACCCCACCCACACACGCACGCAACACACACAAGCCACACACCCGCCAGCGCCCTAGCCCCACTGGCCCACCTGCTGAACCCGGCAGCCCCTCCCGTCTCCTCCTCCCCTCTCCTCCGCTCACTCCACCGACGCCCCATCGGGTCCCCTCCTGCCAGAGCTCCTATCCCCGGCCTTGGCCTCCCCTCTTCCCCGGCCGCTCCTCCACGTCCTCCCTCACCGCTCCTCCACGTCCTCCCTCGCCGCTCCTCCGCCGGCCGCGCCTCCCGCCTCTCGCCGCCAGACCGCCTTCCCCACCTCGTCGCCACCTCTCGCTTCCAGCTCCCGTCTCCCTCCGATCGCGGGCTCGCTCCACGCCCCCTCCTCCGTTCCTCTCCGCCCCCCCGTCGTCCGCCGACCTTCCTCTGCAGCGTCTGGCCGCCGCCTCTCCGGCAGTCCCTGCGTCGCCCTCGACCCTCACTCGCCCGCCTCTCTCCGGCCCACCTCGCGCCTCGCCGAACTCCTCGCCTGCAGCCTCCTCTGCGACGCCGGCGTCACGCTCCCGTCTCCGGCTGACTTCCACCTCATTGCCAGCGCCGTCACCCTCTGCAAGCCGGCCTCCTCCGGACCCTCGGTGCCGCTTTGCCTCCCGAGCTGCCCGTCTCTGCCAATGAAGCGCCACTTCGCCTCTGCAGCCGCCGTCCTCGACGCCGCGTCGCCCGGCCATGACTGCAGCGTGGACCCGGGCACTGTTCCCTCCGTCGTGGCCTCTGGAGTTACATGAACGCCGATGGGGTCTCTGTTCCGAGAATAGTCGTGAAGGAGGTTGCTGATGTTGATATAGCGACGAGGATTCGATGTACCAGAGAAACCACGGCGCCGGGCCCGACAAAACCGACCTCGACACGCCAAGTTCGCCGAAACCCGCGAAGACCGATCCCGGCGTCCGAGACCCCGAAGGCCGATCTCGCCGCACCCGGACCCCAAACCCGAAGAATCGCCGACAAGGACCGTCCCTACACCAAGATCGGCTTCCGAACACTTCGACCGAAGCTGAATCAAGATCTCCCCGAATACGACAAGTACACCCTCGAGGACGCCGAGTACTTCGCCCCAGACACCTAGACCCTGGACGGCAAGTTCTCCTTCCCGGAAGCATTGACACTCGCGCAACAAGAACTACTTCCCAGGTCTCAAGACCCTAAATCCCGGAGTCCGAGAACGATCCCGTCGAACCCTGAACCCTGTCGGACCCCGAACCCCCGGAACCCCCGGAACCCCAAGATCTGCCGAACCCTAATGTGTGCCCCCTTTTCTCGAGCCCTATTTTATAAATGTAATAAAAACTTGTTGCATATTTAATTGTCATACTCGCATGCATATTTGTGTGGTTTGGGGGCCTTATGCCGATTCACCTAATAATTAAATATGGGGCCCATATGCGGGCAAATCTAGCCTTATATTGGCCTCATTTAAATTTGTGTAGCGAATCGGTAACTCATCTTGCCTTGTTAATACCACATTTAACTTGCGGGGTAGTTAAATAACTTGAACCGTTTAATTAAATGTCGGGACCCCGGTTCCGCTTAACATGACCTAACTGCATCGCATCTTTGCCATGTCATGCATCGTACATGCATCATGCCCGATCTTTTGCCGTAGTATTAAATATTGCATCCGGTGTTTCTTCTAGTGTTTTGCTTCTTCGCGGATAAGGCCGTTGAGTTGATGCGAGTGTCGACCCGATCTTCGGATGAACCCTTCGACAATGTTTTCATGCGAGCACCTCCCCCTTTCTACCCATCTTACTTTTATAGTATTTATTCCCTCCTGTTGATCTATTGCTATCTGTGTTGTGATGCTCTAGTTTTCGTACCCGTGATATCCCTTGCAGCCGTATATTGCCTGGGACACATCCTATTACCTGTTGTTTGGTAGATAGTTGGACTTGTGCGTCGTAGTCGCTTGCTCAAGTGTTGTTGCGTGTCGTCCAGTGCCACAGTTGTTGGTGTATTGCCGCATGTTGACGTTGGAGATGATCATGGTTTTATTTATCGTTCACTTTAATTCCTGTTTAACAACTAAAATTGAAGTAAGTAAGCAGAGGCATCGGTGGGTGATAGATAATATTTGGTTTCCGACCGCCCACTTATGTCCCGTAGGACCCCGAGTGCTTGATACCTGTTCCTTGATTTATCGCGCTATCCACATCCGGGAGGATTATGGGACCCCCCTGAGCCAGAGCATGATTCATTCTTATTTCTTGGGGCCACAAACTAGTTTGAGGTTTTATTACTATCTTGTACTTATGCCATGCCTTACTGCTTTATTACGATTGTGCGAGGAGCACACTGTACTGTTTAGGATCGTGGCACGATTCCGCGGTGTCGACAAGCCCAGTTTTGGGTTCCCAGTCGTTCACAGCCGTCCCCACAACCTTGAGTCCGTCTCGGAGCCGGCCGGCTTCGTTGCGGGTCTACTTTAAGGGGTGGCCCCCTGAAATATTTCTGAATCCTATGATTGCTTTGTCGTGAAAGCCTCGTTGGGTTTTGATTTGGTTTTTCCGAGGTTGATCGAGTGTGTGTTGCTATTTGTGCACCCCGGCCGGGTTAAAACTTTCTGAAAGCCGTGTCCGCGGTCATGGACGACATGGAGCATAGTATCTCGATCATAGACAAGCATAACTAAAGTAGTGCTATAAATTTGACTTTATAATGACTAGTAATCAGCTTCACTATAATGGAATGGCTAAATAATACTACCCACAATTGCTTGTTTGGAGTGTCGCTTGCGACCATTGTACCTGACTAGTAAGTATTGCAACTACAACGGAATGGCTAAATCAAAGTACCAACAACTGCTGGGTTTTGGGTTATCTCATGCTATTTGTATCTGATTAGTAAGTGTTACTACTATAACGGAATGGTTAACTAAAAGTGCCCACTGCTTATTTTATCAGGATGACTATCTATACCTGACTAGTAATTGCTGCAACGATAACCGCATAAGTAAAACTGCCAACTGTGTGAGTTCCTTGGTTGACTTTCTCGTTTGGTCTCGAGGGGGAAACACCAGGATGGGTTGTTTGGTGTTAGTATCAGGTTGGATCCGAATAGGTCTTTCTTACCCCTCTCTGATTGCCGCCAGTTGTAACGAGTCTCTATAGGTTGTTTAGTGCATGCTGCGCTGCCGCTGCAGTCCACCATACCTATGTAGGCGAGGACCGCCGAATTCTAGCCTCGCCGTGTCTTGGCCTCGATCTTGGCCTCTTTTTCCTTTGCCCTTTGTCGGCACCCCTTATGTTTAAGCAGGTTTTGAGATCGACGTCGTTAGCAGGGTTACCCTTCCGGCTTGGCCTGGGCAGGGTTATGGACGCCATTGGTTATTCTTCAGGGCTCTTAGCCCCATTTGCATCTTGTCCGTAGCTGAACGCACTACCGTTTTCAAGGTGATTTGGATCTTTGTATATTATATCTGTATTCTTGACTCATTGAGTCGCTGTTGTATAAATCTCTGTTCTGTGGGTCCCATCGAGGACTGTTGTGTAATGTTATTACTTCGTTTTCCACCCGCACGAAAGTGCCTGGTGGGCACCTTTGAATCGTTTCTATGCGGGTTTGGCGGGAATCGCTAAAACTTGCATAGGGTCGATTCTGAGGGTGTTACACCTGATCTCTTTTGTTGTGAGCAAGTTGAGTAGGTTCATGTCTAATACAGGTATTGACCATTGGCATGCACTTGAAAGGGTCATGCGCTATCTATGTGGTACAATGAGCTATGGGATTCACTATTCAGGGAACCTTGCTATGCTTGAAGGATATAGTGATTTGAATTGGATCTCTGACGTTGATGAACTCTACGCCACGAGCGGGTATGTGTTTACCCTTAGAGTGGCGCAGTGTCATAGAGATCTCGTAGACAAACCATATTGACGAGGTCAACTATGGAAGCAGAACTTACTGCTTTAGACACATCCACCGTTGAGTCAGAATGGCTGTGTGAGCTCTTGATGGACTTGCATGTGGTTGAGAAACTTGTGCCGGCAATCCTTTTGAATTACGACAACCAAACTGTTATTGTCAAAGTGAACAATTCTAAGGATAACGCGAAGTCATCAAGATACGTGAAGAGACGTTTGAAGTCTATCAGGAAATTAAGAAACTCCGGAGTAATAACTGTTACGTATATTCAAATAGACAAAAACCTGAAAGATCCTTTTACAAAGGGACTATCACTAAATTTGATAGAAAGTGCATCGAGGGAGATGGGGTTGAGACCCATGGATGTCACGCCTAGTGGTAACCCAACCTATGTGATCGGAGATCCCGTGAATTAGGATCTGGGAGGAACAAGCTAGTGGTTTGACTGAGGAGAGTAGTTGGTAACCCTCTCTATGTGAAGATGCATAACTCTCATAATCTGTAAGGCAGGTTGGCAACATGCATTAATGTGTTTCTGTTGGATTTAATTAGCAAAGATGCCGTCCTACATGGCATTCTTGAAAGAACACACCTATATGAGCTCGACTGTAAACGTCGCGGTCTATGAGACTTGGGTGATCTCTAGTAAACTCATGAAGAGACCAGGGAGTATGACGCATATGCTCCAATCCGCGGGGTAGGCTACTGGCAGCCAGGTACTAGTTATGGTTTTGAGTGAAATCTATTGGCACCAAACTTGCAATTCAAGGTTTGTCCATTGTTCAAGTTTTTGATAGACGTAGTTCAAGATTCTAGGCAGAAGTTCAACTTAACAGTCTCTGCTGAAACACTGGTATATAAACAAGTAGTGAGCATTGGCGAATCTACAAATGGGCATTTGAGATCTGGTGAGGGATTGTTAGAAATAATGGGCTAAATCATTAGACTCATGTGTAATTTCAGATTTCCCGAAATCTCAAAGCCCATGTATGTGGAAGCCCATATGTGATTGACCCAAGTTGGTGGCAGCTCATATGTGTGTGGCAAGAGCAGTGGGAGCTAAAGTTTAGTCCCATATGAGAAGTTGAATGAGAGTTGCACCATTTGTAAGTGAGTGACAATAAGAGAGCTATACGCGTGCTCCTCCTCCGCCGCCACCGCCGCTCGCACGCATGCTCGCCTCGTCACGACGCGCGCGCGCGCCGCGGGTTGCGGGAATCTCGTCGAGCCGAGCTTTATTTTGCTGCTCAGAAAAATGTGTGCGGTTAGACAAAAGTGTCAACAGTTAGTGGATTCGGGTCGCTCCCGGATCGTGGGCTATCTGTAACCGACCCGAACGTGCGCGACGTGGGCTTGGTCCACTTCGTGTCCTGTACGGGATTTTCGAGCCGCTCTATATAAACGCTTGTGCGGCTTCCACAACGTACGACACCAAACCAATCTAGGGTTTTGCTATCCTCTCTGCTTGCACCGCCACCGTTGTCTACTCCATCCCGCTTGCCGGCGTGCACCGGCGGTCGGGAGAGCAGGTCTCCGGAACCACTTGCCTTTGTGATCCTGTACGGGAGAGGGCGAATAAGGTTTTTGGAAGTCGCTCCGCGCGACTGCTTAAGTTCGTCATCACGGCGCGTCTTCCCGGTCGTCAAGCCGGACCTACTGCACGTCGGCTTCTTCGACAGGCTACTGCACCAACGGCAACTACATCGACAACCGATCAGTACGTACACTGTCATCAGAACTGTTGTTTTACTATGACTGTCAGTGCGTATAAGCTGCTACTGTTCATGTTGACCAATACATCTAGTATGTTAGAGGTTCACGTGATTGTAGCTGTTGCTATCATGATTTATATTCTGGAATTAATTATGAAAAATATGTCTAATAATCCAACATGTCATGGCACGTAAAATCATATGGAAATAAAAAACAAACTGCGAAAATAATTGAAGTTGTTTGGTGCACCACAAGTAGAACATGGGGAATTTAGATAAAGGTTGAGTATCTGTTATATTTGTCATAGATACGTAATATTTTTATATTAGGTTTAACCTCTTGCTAGACATTCTATGAAATTGTAGCATAGAAAAGCATCCTTAGAGTACTCGTTCCTTTATAAGCAAAAGAGACCATAGGAAAAATTCTTATTAAATGAAATCCTGCAATATTTCTTTCGTATCCTTTCAACCAAGTAGGCCCTACAACTTGCGGA
Source organism: Avena longiglumis (assembly GCA_030063025.1). Classification (NCBI taxonomy): domain Eukaryota; kingdom Viridiplantae; phylum Streptophyta; class Magnoliopsida; order Poales; family Poaceae; genus Avena; species Avena longiglumis. The sequence continues at coordinate 444,347,087 of CP125976.1, forward strand.
AGATATCCTGTCATCATCTCATCTGATCATCTCACATTATCTCCTTCAGCTCTATCCTGACTCAACCTCACGGGGCAACAGTTTTCACATTTAACGAACGAGGTATCGTTCAACTACTTTACTAGTATCTTACTGTACAACAAAACACTTGCACACACAAAAAAGCTTACATCAACACAATACACAAATTGAACCATCACCTAGGGATCCCTCAAAAAAAAAAACATCACGGCATCACCTGTAATTTGGTGGCATCCAAGATACCAAACGAGTGAACTCCAGGTCCCAGATACCATTACACAATGACAAAGTTTGTATTTTTATTTGACAACAGTAACTTCAGCAGTTTATAGCAGAGATTAAACTATTATACTGCAGCGGCACACCCCGTCTAACATTGAAATCAGGGTATGAAGCCAATCCTAGTACATTATTTAGCATCCATAGTTTCATACAGATTAGGGGGACAAATACAGACAGGCACTCCAAAGACAGTCTCAACAGCATTAACATAGTCCAACAAAATAAATCCGTCACCGCGCTTGAGCATGCCAACAATAAGAACAAGCATAGCCTGGAGATTGAAAAGAATTGGCAAGTCACTGCCTCAATCTTCTGGAACATACATAACCTTCCCAACGAACTTCCTGTGCACATAAAATTCCATATTTATTCCTGATCTGGAGAAGCTTCTAAACATCTGGCAGAGCCCCTTGGCCTTGCTTTCAGTAACCGAGTTATGAAAATTTATTGTCATCTTTTTTAGCATTGTTGCCCAAGTGAATAACCGCTGCACAAAATCACCTTCACGTTCAGTTCCTGACAGTGAACTGATTTCTACTTCTTGGAGGCAGTCCAGCACAAGTTCCTCGTTTTTCCACTGTGTTTGATGGTCACAAATGCACCCCGATGGGCATGGAGTATGTGCCTGAAATGAAGAGCATATCAACTCTGTAAGATAAACTAATACCGTTCGACGACAAAAAGAGGAGACGAAACTACAAGTTATCAGACTGCCAGAGTACTTCAAGATATGCATCTACAGAATTTACAAAAGAATAACACTGGGAATTAGTTTGAAGCCAGCCTATAGCAGAAAATGCGTTTGTTCTGCGAAGTGGTACAGAAAACATTATTATAGAAAGTTACACGAAACTATTGGCATGAAAATGTCAAATTTGACCTGCGGACTTCATTATCAATGGAACCCTCTTAAAAAAGCATGCTCTAAGCTTGGTCAAATTATCTCCCAGGTCTTAACTCTTAACTGTGTGAGTTGTCAAGCAATAAGCAGCACACATAGTGATATACTTAGAGGATGAAACCTACCACAAACGCAAGTAGAACACCACTTTGTCAAACTTGAAGAACAAAGCATTATTGCTAGCAGATATATGAACCAGATATTTTCCACACGTGAAGTTTGGAGGCAAAGTATCAGTATCAAAACAAGTAACAAACACCTAGAATAAGGCAATTGGCAATCAAGCCTAGGTTTCCCACTAAATCCAATTGCGCATTACTTGATGTGACTTCTCTGGTAACTAAAATATTAATCTAAACGGTTAAAAAAGAGAGTAACAAATTAAGGATAGTTTACCTCTACAAATTTGAGCGACAAGTTTCTTACACCAGTACACACTCTGAGAATGTGGAAAGAGCTGGCTGCAAAGGAATGTCCTTTTGACATCACAATCAGGCACAATAATATAATGTCAGGGAGCCTTGTCATGTCTTCCATCAAGTATCGGTTGTTACATATGTCCTGTAGGTTCACAGGACGCCAGAAAAAATGGATTATATGTAATGTCCAGGAGCCTTGTCATGTCTTCCATCAAGGTTTGTAGGGAAATCACAAAAAAAGGAGTAATATATATCACGGTTGAGAAGTTCAGTGCCCTCTTGAATAACGAATATACTAATGCAGCACTATGTATCTTTAGGAGTAAACTCGTAATCACCCAAAGTCAGAAAAAAAAGCAATGCAATAAAAGATCGCGCTCATGGTCAACACATCTATGTTTCAGAGATTTGAGCAAAAACAAAGTATAACACAAGTGAGAATTTTTGCATGGCTCTTCTAGTATGTGAGTGTCCCAGTGACAGATTCCTCTCATCATCTACTGACTTGCTAGCGTGTCTCCAAATTGCAATGATGACATAACTTCACATATAGGATTGGACTCACCGAGTTATAGAGCAGTGGAAGGGCCAGACAGTGCAAGATCTTGAAACGGCGAACGAGCCTCAAGCAATCGCGATTGGGTGTAAAGTCATCTGGTCCATATACAAGAAAAATGCCAGTGGCCAGCCGTCTTAGATATGCCATCTCGCCAAGCTGGACGGAGCATGGATCATAAGCATCCCTCCAATCGAGTGACACCAGCTGCGGAGCTGAGATGCTGACAACCTGTTGATTCGGATTGGGAAAATCCGAAAAGCAGAAGGCCACACTTAACTCTTCGAGGGCCGGTGCCACGACAGTGAGCTGCTGCAAGCCATCTAGATGCATAAGCTCCAATTCCAGGAGAGACTCCGAGCGGATGGTGAATTTGTCAATACCCGAGGCATCATGGATGGTGAGTCTTTGCAAGGACGGGGAGCACGGCGATGATAAAACGTCACCGAGCACACACGGAGCTTCTAGTCGGAAGTTATCCAGGTGGAGATCAGTGAGCCGGGCGGCTATGCCAGAGGCCGGCACTGCGACGCGAAGAAACCCTAGCTGGAGCGAGAGCGAGGTGGCATTCTCGAAGCATGGCAGCTCGAAGGCGTCTCTGTCCCCGGCCTCATCCCTCAAAATGTCCGGCGACGCAATGTGGATGAAGGTCAGATCGCCGGAGAGGCGGCGGGCGGCGACGGGGATCCACGCCGCCACGAAGTCGGCATAGGCGTCCCTGGCGAGGACGCGGAGACAGTGGAGGGCGGGCGCCTCATGGGCGGCGAGGACGGCCCGTATGCTGTGTGGGTCGGTGTCAGGGGGAAAGTGGAGGCCCGGGAGGAAGGCCCAGAGGCGGCGCCAGCGGCTGGAGAGGACGCTGGTCCGAGCGGCGGCGGCGGCGTTGCCGAGCCTGAGAAGGATGTTGATGAGAATGTCGTCGGGTAGCGCGCTGAGGAGGTCCTCGCCGCCATCGGAGAGCTTGGCTCGCTTGGTGGCCGGCTCCTCGTCGGCGTGATCCATTGAGGAGGGGTTTGGCGCGTCTCACATCGATCTCAGGCTTGCGAGTTGGTAAGGGGCGCGGGAGCTGAGGACGCCGTCGCCGGCGGCGTGGGGGAATGAGGAAATTGGTAGGAGACGCCCGTCGAGTCGCAGATGCTGCGGCTGCGGCTGGGGAGAGGGGAAGGGGGTTTTCCGTTTCAACTTTCAGGTTCACGTGAATGGTGTGATGTTTATCCTAATTGAGTACTCAATGTTCCCATTTTCTATTTCTTGCCCGGTTTCCTCTCGTCTTCCACGATGCTCACTCGTTTGGCCCGTTTGATCTGAATCGTGCGTCCCGGATGAAGCGGCGTATCAGTCCAAGGAAACGGCAGCCCTCCGTTTTAATTTTTTTTCTCCTCCCGACTGTTCAAAATCATCCACCGAGCTTGCGAGCTCATCCCCATTCCCCTTCTCCTTCACGGCTCCGCTTGATTTCACCTCCGGCGAGCGGTTCGGCGAATGACCTAGCCGGTAGGGAGAAGCGAAGGAGGAGCGTCGACGACGTGGACCAGCAGATTTACTCGTCCGAGGCGGGGGTGCTTCGGGTGTAGAGGGTTACTTGCGACCCTGCGGTTGGAGAGGTGGTGTTGTGTGTGTGTGTGTGTGTGTGGGAGGGGGGGAGGAGAGGTGGCGTTGTGGGTGGAGAGTCGCCGGTGAAGGTGAATCGGCAGCGCGTCGCTGCGGATTTAACCTGCTCAAGGCTGTTTTGTCCCGTGCTCGCAAGCCTTTGTCAATTTTTGAGGATTTTGGTGGTGATTTCAGTGGTGAGTTCTTCGATCTTCTGCTGTCATCGCTCATCCTGTTTTGCTGCTTAGAAGCTTGTGATCTATCTCTCTCAGCACATGGTCCTTAATTTTAGTCACATCGGCTAGCGTTTTCATAGATGAACTGCCTAGCCGCACCATTTTTGTAGTGTTGATACGCATCCCTAGCTGCTCATGTGGACAGGAGAGGCCACTAAAATGTAGATCCCCTCTGAATCGAAGTGAAATTTTGTAGCTGTTTTGGTCATGTGCACCAGGGGGCCACGGTGCTGATCCCCTGAAACCAAACTTGGGTTGACGAGTTTGTTTCTTATTCATGTACATGGGGTCTTGGATGTATGGTCCTAGCTTACTAGCAGTCTAAAGACTGAAACACTAGGGAGTCAGCTAAAATATGCACTGGTGTTTAATTAGCGGGTACCCGGTGCCTATTTTTTCAAACAACAACTGACGGTAGAAATTTTAGAATTAGTGCCAATAAGCACCACCAGCAACCCACATCACAGATCCAAGTGAAATATATGTGTCCAGTAGTTTTTTTGTTCCATGTGCAGCAAGGCCATGGTGCCGATCCCTTGAAATCAAACTTTGGGGTTGATTAGTTTGCTTTTACTATTATACATGGGGGGTGTCTTTGGATGTGTCGATCCAACTGAAGTTTTTGATCATATTATACAGTATAATTTATTGTACTATCATAGGATGCAAATTTTTGATCATATATATATATCATGTGTTAAAGATGAATCCTATTCGGATATTGATGGCGATAGTTTTGCCACCACACTTTGCTTCAATCTTTGTTATAGAAGTAGACTGTAATTTTTTTGATATATTAATTGCTATGTGGAGAGAACAATTGATCAACTTAATATAGTAACGGGTACATGGTGATATGCTTTAACAAATGGTATGTACTTAGCAAATTGTTATCTTAGCATGTAACAATAAATATAGTAACTCGTATCTCTAGCATGTAACTTTTTTGTTTTTGACTATATTCAAACATCTCAGCATGTAACTTCTTGCACATGGTTAGTATGTAGACTAACTTCTTTTCTTATGGATAGTATATAGACTGCAATTTTTTTGAATTGATATACTCTGTAACATTTTTGACATATGCATATAACTTTTAATCATATCCAGTATTTTTTTTAATTATCGACTATAACTTAGAAGATATCATGTAGTATGTTGTAACCTTTAGTATAAATGGCCTGTAATTTTTAATCATAGCCTGTAACTTTTTAATCATAGTCAATTCTTAAATATGATTTTTGTTAGCATGTAAATGAACGCGCTTAGCATGTAAATGTTCTAGTAGTTTTGGCTCAATATGCAAGCATCCCATGTAGTTTTATCTCAAAATAGGTACACACGCAAACCCCAACAACTTTTCGATGAAGAACAGCAGCCACATTATGTTAGGTTGCCCGTTTTTTTTTTGCTCAAATAACATCTAGTTATCATAATTATAGGATGTAAATTTTAGGTATGGGATGTAAACTTTACATACTAACCATGTGTATGGGATGTAAATTTTTGACAATAAATACATGCTCATAACATTTTATCCTATAGGACTTTTTAACATATGCTAATTATGGATGTACAAAAAGCTAAAAATCAGTATTGTTATTTAGTCTCTACTAATATCAGGATGTAATACTAGTGATTTTTTACATTTTTTGTTTTTTTACAGGATTTTTAATTTCCATATTCTATCAGAAGCAAATCTTCTTTTTTATTATCATAAGATGATTCTTGCGGTAGCTACGGTATGACCATTTTTTGGTCTTATATACCTGTATGCTTTTTTATTTTCCTCTATGTTTTCATTGTAGAGACGAATAGTTTCTTTTGTTGCCGCAGAAACTCTCTCGCACACCAAGGAGTGTTGCCAGGCCTGGAAGCTCGAAATTAAGAAGGATGAAGCACAAATTGCAGTACAAAGTGAATATTATTGAAGGAGAGCATATAGAGCCACCTCAAGAACATGCTGAGCCTTTCTCAATGGATCCACCTGCAGATGAAGAAGGTCAAGCTGCAGATGATGAAGAAGCCTCTACTGTGCAAGGCCAAGGACCATCCAGGAAGAATAAAAATCAGGTACTGAACAACCACTTTATTCTTTGTTCTACTTGTTTATTTCACCCTCTTTTCTAGCTTTTTAGTTCTGACATTTTCTAGTTCCTTCTTTATATGTTTTCTTCAGAGCAATCTATTTAACCGTTCATCCCCAATGAAGATTGTCAGGGTTTGCAAAGCAATGACCGATGAACAACGGACTATTATAAGCAAAGCAGAATTCGGAGGCATGTTAGGCATGAAGGTGTCCAAGCTTATCCCAGAGCTGTGCAGATATTTGATGGCATGTTTCAATCCAAAAATGTGCGAGCTGGATTTTGGGGACAGGGGAAATATACCCATAATAGTTGAGTCTGTTGTTAGGGTTATGGGAGTACCCGGGGGCGGCACTCCGGTTCCGTACCATCTAGACGTCAATGCCATCGGACTGATGTTGGGGATGTTTGGAATTCACAATGGGAAACAACCAACAGTTGCATTTGTGGAGAAGTTGCTAGGTCCCACCTATCATGCTAATCCGGAGTATTTGAGGAAGTTTGTTATTTACAGTGTGTCCTCGATTTTCGCCCCAACCATGGGGACTCTTGTCAGCCCTAGATGCTATCCAGCTTTGATCAATGCAGACGCAATCTGTCAGCTCAACTGGGCCAGGTTCATAGTTGATGTTCTAATCCAGACAACAAGTGCAAAAGATAACAAGAATTGGTTTAAAGCTTGCATGCCATATCTCATGGTGTGTTTTTCTTAAATTTTGACTTCTTTCCTCAAGTACATGTAACTTCTTTGTTTCAAACTTTTAATTTCTCACATGCTAGTATTTTTTCTTACATGTTAGTATACATGTATGTTTCGTTTTTCATTCATAGGTTGTAATAAACACATATATGATGTAATAAACAGGACACATTTTTCACTGAATGTTTTCGTGTTTAATTTTTTTTAGCATTTTTTATTTATCATATATGTAATTTTTAGATAAATACTGCATGCTTTTTCAATCTGTTTACACTGTGTTCTAAACTCTTACTTTAATTTCTTACATGCTAGTATATTTCTTTTTACATGCTAGTATATAGGATGTACAAAAACCACTTTCATACTATATTTCTTACATGCTAGTATAGAGGCAGGTTTCAATTTTTCAGTTGGTTTCATGACAGTAGGTTTTATAGGGAGGAACATATATTCGAATATACTCGTATTTATACCTTTTTAGCATTCTTTTCTTGCAGATGCTTACTGTTTTACAAATCACAACATGTTTTTTACATGTTCTGTTTATATTCGAATGTATTTTTTGTATAAAAATCACAACATGTTTTTCTCCAAACTGGTTTACAAATGTGTTTTTACACTCTAAAATTTTTCCATAGAAACATGTTTTCCCTATGTACAAGTATGACAAATGATGAAAATTTATTTTGGCAGGTTTAATATGTTGACTCACTTGAAACAGATGCATTAAACTTGCTCGAGGACGAACCTCGCATATGCATATGGACAAACAAGATGATTAGACTTATAATTGATCTAATACAAATAGCGACGACTTATTTGGAAAATTACCGATATGTTCCTATATAACCGTGGACTGTTTTTGGAGATTGAAGCATCTCTTTTTCATGATGTACTTTTCCTGAATGTTGTTTCCATGATTTTTTTTGCTACAGCTAAAGCAATGTTACAGGATTAGGTTGTCTTTGTTCTCAGTTGAGCCTTCTGATGTGGACATGTTCATCAAACGCCATGTCATGGGCGATCACAGCGATGAGGTAAGTGTCCTTTTTTAAAACAGATGGTAAAATCATATCAGTTACATTCTCTTCATACTATTAAAGTGATTTTTTCCTAACTTAGTCTCCATCTGTATGTATACTACATAGGATATGGCAAAATATAGGAGTGCTATAATCGACATGTGCACTATTTTTGAAGATGGGCTAGCGCAGTTTCTTAAATTGTCAAGCAAAGACCACAAGGGTCTCAAACCAGAGCAGACACAAAAAATTGTGGAGCAGGTGCAACAAGTTGTGCACCAGCCAAAACATAGAATGCGCATACGCCTCTCAAAACCAGTATTGCATGAAGTAAATGAAGGGGAGCAAGCACAAAAAAATGATACACAACTAGTTGAGCCGTCGCAACAAGTTTTGGAACCGACACAACAAGGTTTGGAACAGTCGCAGGAAGATGTGCAGCCGCTTAAAGAGGACAACTTGCAGGGAGCAAATGAAGACGGGCCAGCTGTTGGAGAGAAGAGTTGTGGCAAAAATGAAGTGATGGGAACATCAGCGCCTGAGAACGAGTTCATGAAGAGGAAGCCTAATGATGAAGGAATATGCGCGGACGGATCAAGTAAAAAAATGCGGAAGGTATGTGAAGAACAAGGCATGGAAGAAGGGAAGGCCTGCAAGGGTGAAACAATGTTGACGGGTGGAGAAAAGGAGATTGAGTTGGCACATTTTCCAGATGCAGTCGGGAGCAGCACTCCAATGCATTCAGGAGACAAGAGAGTTAGTTCTGAAATGGGCCAGATTGTGAGTTTCAAGGAAGATCCGTTGGAGTTACTAAAAACATACGGATCTGGATCGCAGTCTAGCACATCCATTGGAGTTACACCCATGGAAACTATGTTGCTGCCTTCCCCACCACTTCATGCACCTTCCACTTTGAAGCAACAAACTGAAGGACCGTTAGTGAAAAGAAGAAAAAGTGTAACATTTGTACAACAAGAAAAGGAACCCGGACAAGTAGACATAAGTGAATGCATGGAGCGCAATAGCAGTCCTTGTGCTGAAGTGAAAGCGGCCCCTGTTGACCTTCTAAAAACCCAGATTTTGGGAGGGATTCCAATTGGCAGGAGGCCTACTACTAGATCCATGCCACCTATGAAGTCACCAGATGTCACTTCAAAGCAAGTCCTTGGCAAAAGCAGGGGTCAGTTACTCAAGGTGTAACAACTGTTTCACCTAGCACAAGAAGGCCCACAAGGTTCGCTACAGCTGAAGCAAGGGCAAGCCGTAACAACCAGCTGGAAAGAACAATTGCGTGCAATATCATGAACAAGAAGTTGTTCAGCAGTGTAGAAGGTATAGATGAAACTGAACAACAAAGACAACAATGGGATCTAATACAAGATTGCCCATCTTTTGATCTTGTCTTAGAGGATTCACCTAGTGATGAGTGTGTAGCTCCTGAAACTGGTAGACCGGTTGAAATTATGGAGCAGCCTGTTAAGGACAGTGGAGATTCATTGGACAAAATCTATGCTAGCATCGAGATGCCTACCGGCAAACCAGACAGCGAGAATATGCATGAAGTACAGGAAAAAACCATTTCACCAAATGCTCCCAATAGTGTCACACCAATCCCTCAAGCTCATCAGAAAAGGGTGCTCAAGCCAGGCCCTTCAAAGAAGTCACCATTTTTGGGTGTAGAGAGAAAGGCCATTGCATCAAGAACAACAACCGGGCTTTACAATAAAGTTTGTGCCTACACTGGAAAGGATGTAAATGATCCTACTGAAGAACCAATCATCATTGACGATGGCAAATGGTACATCCACTTAAAGGATTTAGCTGACTCAGTCAGGCCAGGTGCACAGTTGAGTAACTACACATGCGAGATGGCTTTGAATGCTATGTCCACGAAGATGGCGCAACAGAAGAATTTTTTGATGCCACTTAGGATTGCGGTAAGTGTACAACACAATTTTCTCCAAAAATAGATGCTTGTTCTTGTTTCCAGTTTTTGTGTGTGTTTTATCTTTTTGGTCTTACCTGTTTGCTTTTTGCATCTCCTACTTTTGCAGACAAAACTTAGGAGTGCCACATGTTTTATGGACAGCACTGTGAAGAAAGCATTTGAAAACTCACCCGCAAACCGGCTTGATCACAAAGAGATGGTAACTCTTTTTGATTTCTTGTCTTTTTCAATCCAGATCATGTCACATCCATATGAGGTGTGTGTATGTATATTTTTCAAATGCGCAAGTTTCTCCATGTACAGATCATGTTTCCTATCCTCCAAAATCTCACACCCAACATTAAAGTAATGACTGGGCACTACTATCTCATTGTTCTAAACCTAAAGGCCGAGAGGTTTGAAGTGATGGATTCATTGAGGAGGGAGGGGGACAAGGGTCTTCAAGGAGATTATAGACTGATTATTGGATCTAACAAGAACATGTGAGCACGAAACTACAATCAATCCAAGTTCAACATCTCGAAGTACAAAACGGTGCACATCCCTACTCCAATGTAAAGCACGACGTAGGCACATTCTTATCTCCAAACTATAAGATACATCCTGATATTTAACTGTTGCTTTTTTATACATCCTGATATATATAGTTACACATTCAGTAGGTTTAACATTCAGTAGGTGTAACTGTTGTATGTAGGTGTTGATTTTTTGTACATGCTGATGGGTATAGTTACACATTCATTAGGTTTTAACATTCAATAGGTGTAACTGTTGTATGTATTGTTGATTTTTTGTACATCCTGATAGGTATAGTTACACATTCAATAGGTTTTGTAATGGATTTTTTTTGCATCTTTAGGCTGCTTTTACATGGGTTTTATGACATCCTGATACTAGTGCTGATATGAACATGTTACTGAAAAAATGTAATGTACTGTTTTCATTCAATGTGGATTTTATTTATATTTCAGACCATTATGCAGGTTCGATTGTGGGTTTTTCATGTTGAAGTTTATTGAATGCTGGAACGGGAGGATGATGCTTCCTTTCAAGCCCGCTGATATGGATGTCATAAGGAAGTTTCTTGTGGAAAAATGGCTGGATCGTCAGGAAAATAGAGTAACCAACTAGCATGAAGTGTTGTTCCAGACCTGACTTTTATTCAGGGTTTTTAGAAGCCCATCACTAAAGGTACAATCTCACAGTTTCATACCCGGGTTTTTTGTTAGTTTTTACATGTGTTCAAGTATAAAAAGATGTGATTCTTAGAACTTTTGACAGATTTTCATTATATAATTCAAACCAAAGCTTTATCAAATAACCTAAGGATCTTACTTCCCATATGTGATATCCGCCAACCACTTACAAAATCAACGCAATAGTATATTTTTCACACACTAAAATCAATATCTTACATATGAGTTAACACACTAAACCATATCAACCAAGAAATCGAACTCTACATGTTTCTGAAGAGGAGAGATCTTTTTGGGTTTCTTAGATTTCAAATGCAGCCCTGTCTTCTTCCTTTTCTCCAGAGGACGACCTTTAGTGGTAGCACATTGAGGGTCCTGAACATGTTGATACTGTGATGCACTCCCTTGACCATCATCACCTGCAAACTCCAGCCCATAAGTTTTTTCTTTTGTCTTTGCCTTACCTTTCTTATCTTTTCGCTTAGCTAATTCACTCAACTTCATTGCTTTCAGTTCATTACCTAACGCGCGCATGTACTTATCTGCTAGAGCTTTTCCTTTGTCCGATTCGGCCGCAACCTTAACATGCTCCGTCCAGTCATTGCATAGTGTCCCATAATGCAGCAACTTCCTTTCCTTGTTTGTCAACTTCCTATCAGTTGGCACATCAGGGAGGTCCACTTTCCGTGCCACAATTTCATCCTCTGCTTTTTTCCACCTAGAAAGTATATAGTGCGGTGGAATAGACTGCACAACACCAAGTTGTGCCATGACCCTCAACACATGGCAACATAAAAGACCATCCCTGCTAAATTTACTACACTCACACTGGTATATTGATTCCTGAAAGTTAGCTTGCACTCTATAGGATCTGTTCCCGTACCCAAACACAGCTCCCGATATTGGTACAACATCAAATTGTTGCCCCTCAACATGGTTAACGTTGTAGGAAGTAACTTTTCGAAGCTCACTACGAAAACGCAAGTAAATGGGGTGTGTGCATACATCCAAAGCTTGCTTTTCCAGAGGGTAATCTCCCCACACCCTTAGAACCTTTTCTTCCATTTGGAACTCATTCGAATCTTCTGCTACATCTATCTTCTCTTGCAACTTCATGTACTGCTGGAAGAAATGAAAGAGGCTGCTCTGAGGCTTTACATATATTTTTAGAACTGCATTGAACTCTTCGCTACGAGCTATAGATTGTAGGAATGGTAAAAACCGATCTTTGTGGTATGCAGGGACAAAATCAGCCCTCAAATCTTACAGATCCATCAAATGTTTATTGTCTACGACATTGTGCCATAATATCATCTCTGTCCACCTTGCTTCAAATTCTCCAATTGTTGTGTCGTGGTCTATAATATCATTCAATTCCTTGTGCAGTTCCTCATGGGTGAACAAGAAATTACCCAACACACTTTACACATTTTGCATGATGTGCCATCTACAATTCCGATGCCACGTGTCCGGAAACACAACTAAGATAGCACTCTTCATGGACCCATCCTGATCAGTGATGAAGTTTGCCGGCTGTACATGTAACACCCTCAGAATCGGCCCTATGCAAGTTTCAGCACTTCCCGCCAAAATCCGCATAGAAACGATTCAAAGGTGCCCACCAGGCACTTGCGTGCGGGTGGAAAACGAAGTAATAACATTACACAACAGTCCTCGATGGGACCCACGGAACAGATATATATACAACACGACTCCATGAGTCAAGAATACAGATATAGAGAACATAGATCCAAATCACCTTGAAAACGATAGAGCGTCCAGCTACGGACAAGATGCAAATGGGGCTAAGAGCCCTGAAGAATAACCAATGGCGTCCATAACCCTGCCCAGGCCAAGCCGGAAGGGTAACCCTGCTAACGACGTCGATCTCAAAACCTGCTCAAACAAAAGGGGTGCCGACAAAGGGCAAAGGGAAAAGAGAGAGCGGTCAGTACTGAGGCCAGTACACGGCGAGACTAGAATTCGGCGGTCCTCGCCTACATAGGTATGGTGGACTGCAGCGGCAGCGTAGCATGCACTAAACAACCTATAGAGACTCGATATAACTATCGGCTACCAGAGAGGGATAGGAAAGACCTATTCGGATCCAACCTGATACTACCATCAAACAAACCCATCCTGGTGTTTCCCCCTCGAGACCAAACGAGGAAGTCCACCGAGGAACTCACACAGTTGGCAGTTTTATTTATTCAGTTATCATTGCAGCAATTACTAGTCAGGTATAGATAGTCATTCTGATAAAATAAGAAGTGGGCACTTTTAGTTAACCATTCCGTTGTAGTTGCAACACTTACTAGTCAGATACAATTAGCATGAGATAACCCAAAACCCATCAGTTGTTGGTACTTTTATTTAGCCATTCCGTTGTAGTTGCAATAATTACTAGTCAGATACAATGGTCGCAAGCGACAACCCAAACAAGCAATTGTTGGCAGTTTTATTTAGCCATTCCATTATAGTGAAGCTGATTACTAGTCATTATAAAGTCAAATTTATAGCACTACTTTAGTTATAGTTGTCTATGATCGAGATACTGTGCTCCAAGTCGTCCATAACGCGGACACAACTTCGAGAAAGTTTACCTGCGGGGTGCACAAATAGCAACACACACTCGATCAACCTCGGAAAAACCAAATCAAAACCCACGAGGCTTTCACGACAAAGCAATCACAGGATTGAAATATTTGAGGGGCCACCCCATTGAGTACACCATAGCGAAGTTAGCTGACTCCGAGACGGACTCAAGGTTTGCGCGCCATGGTACGTAACGACCGGAACCCAAAGCGGGCTTGTCGATACCGAAAACTCCGCTTACCTAAAGATCTAGGTGCTCCTCGCACAATCGTAAATTAAGCAGTAAAGCATGGCATAAGTACCGGATAGTAAATAAAACCTCAAACTAGTTTGTGGCCCCAAGAAATAAGAATGAATCAAGCTCTGGCTCAGGGGGGTCCCATAATCCTCCCGGATGTGGATAGCGCGAATATTCAAGGAACATGTATCAAGTACTCGGGGTCCTACGGGACACAAGTGGACGGTTAACAACCAAATAACATCTATTGCCCACCTGTGCCTCTGCATTTTCCTACTTCAATTTTAGTTGTTAAATAGTAATTAAAGTAAACGATAATGAAAGCCATGATCATCTCCAACATTAAACATGCGGCAATACTCCAACAACTGTGGTACTTGACAACACGCAACAGCACTTGAGCAAGCGACTACGACGCGCAGGTCCAACTATCTACCAAACAACAGGCAATAGGAGGTGTCCAAGGCAATATAAGGCTGCAAGGGATATCACGGGTACGAAAACTAGAGCATCGCAACACAGATAGCAATAGATCAACAGGAGGGAATAAATACTATAAAAGTAAGATAGGTAGAAAGGGGGAGGTGCTCGCCTGAATACATTGCCGAAGATTCAACCGAATATCGGGTCGACACTCGCATCAACTCAACGGCCTTATCCGCGAAGAAGCAAAACACTAGAATAAACACCGGATGCAATATTTAATACTACGGCAAAAGATCGGGCATGATGCATGTATGAGGTATGCCATGGCAAAGGTGCGATGCAATTAGAGCATATTAAGCGGAACCGGGGGTCCCGAAAATTAATTAAACGGTTCAAGTTATTTATCTACCCCGCAAATGAAATGTTGTAATAATAGGGCAAGACAAGTTACCGATTCGCTACACAAATTTAAATGAGGCCAATATAAGACTAGATTTGCCCGCATATGGGCCCCATATTTAATTATAAGGTGAATCGGCATAGTGCCCCAACCACATGACAATATGCATGCGAGTATGACAATTTAATATGCAACAAGTAATATCATTTATAAAATAGGGTTCGAGAAAAAGGGGTCACACATTAGAGTTCGGCGACCTTGGTTCCGGGGGTTCGGGGTTCGATAGGGGCTCAGGGTTCGACGGAATCGGTCTCGGCAGAAACGAGGTTCGGACTTCGGGATTTAGGGTCTTCGGATCTGTGAAGGAGATCATGGCGTCCCGAGGAGAATATCTTGGCATGCCGAGGGTTCGGTCTTCAAATCCCGGGGAGAATGTCTTGCGGTTTCCCGTGAAGGCGATCTTGACGCTCGGTGCCCGTGAAGTGGAACTGGTCGTCCATCTTTTGTCGGTGGTGAACTTGACCGATGGTCTTCGGGTCCGAGAAGGAGCACTTGGCGTGGCGCCGGGTACGGATCGGTCTTCGGTTTTCCGAGAAGTAGATCTTGGTGTCCCATGGCGACGTTCTTGGTCATCGGTCCCCTCTCGATGATCTTGGGGTTTGCGGCTCCACTTTTGATGACGATCTTGTTTTAATTGTCGGGGCCTTCGGAAGATCTTGTCGACATCCTTGTTGCTCTTATACCACGTCTTGTTCTCGTTCGTCGAAAGGTCTCAATTTGCGGCAACACATCAACACCATCTCATCGACTTCGCAGCCACAGTGGTACTTGCCGAGTTAAACATCACCACCTCACTAGCATCACCAAAACGGCACTCGCCATCACCACTAGAACGGATCAAACGCCCCAGAAACGACCATCTGTCCTGAAATTGGCCAGCACTAGCCTTCAACGGTTGTTGGTGTCCAAGCACAAGCAGCAGACAAAGAGCCCCAAGGAGCTGGGCCAACAGGGACTTGCTCTGGTAGCAAGGGGGGTCCAGGGCCCAAGCGGCATGGCAGAGCGGAAAAGCGAAGGCAGCAGCGCCCATATGCAGCGGTGGCGGCGATCCCAGCAGCGCATCCTAGGGACATGGACGGAAGCATCGTGCCCGACAGGAGGCGGCAGGGGCTCGATGTCGAGCAGCGAGGCCGCAAGGAGGCCATGATCTAGCGACGGGCGCGCGGACTGCAAGCAGAACATGGCGCGGTCGGAGGATCTTGATGCAGGGCGGCCAGGGGCGGAGCCGCGCGTGAGGGAGAGGGCCTAGCAGCGGCAGCCCGAGCGGGGGTGGCCGCTCGCGTCCGAGAGGAAGAGAGGCGAAGATGGAGGCGGGGATTGCGGGAGGAGCGTCGGTCGGGGGTGGGCCTGCCGAGGAGGAGAGGACGCAGAGGCGGGCGTGGCGGCCGGGGAGGAGAAACGAGGAGAAGGCGGCGGGGCCGGCGGAGGACGCAGAGGAGGCGGAGCTGAGGGGGCGCCGGGGACGGAGGCGAGAGAAGCCCCCTGGCGGCTTGGTCGGGGGTGCAGAGGGAGAGGTGGGGCGGTGTGCGTGCAGGGCGGTGGGGTCCAGGGGGTGGGGTCGGCTGGAGAGTGGGGTCAGGGTGGCCATGTGTGTGTGCTGCGCGTGTGTGGCGTGTGTGAGGGCAGGTGGGGAGAGGGAGGGAGTTGGGGTGAGGAGGTGAGGTGGCAGGCTAGGATAGGTTGGGGGAAGGGGCAGGATGACGTGGCGGCCAGCGATTGGAGGGGGTGAGGTGGAGGTAGGGTGGTTAGACTAGGTTTAGGTAGAAAAGGGATTTTGGGTGGACCGATTTGAACTGGGGGTGTCCGACTGGGTCAGATCGGCCCGGTTGGCTGCCCCCTAAAAATAATTAAATATTTTATTCAATTAAAACCGGGCTTTTGCAAACCGTTGGTAGACAAAACGAAATAATCCGGAGACCCGGGTTTTGTGTTTGAACAAGGACGGGCGTTTAGAAAACAAAAATAGGTTTTTCCGAAAATAGTTTTATGCAAGCAAATGCAAGATGATGACGATGCTCAAATGCAATGTGGCATGATGACATGAGCATGCGGTCATGATGATGCAATGCACAAAAACAACGCGATTTTCTAGTAGTGGTTTTTGCGGGATGCCACAGTACACCACCGTGAGCTTCAAGAAATTGATTGTACAACCAAACATAATCTTCTATTCTTTCATTTCTAAGGAACCCACATCCAAGCTGAATAGATTGCCCATACCGGTTTATACCAATGAATGGTGCAAATGGCATTTTGTAAGCATTAGTCATATACGTTGCATAAAATGGCACACAATCACTATAGAGCTTGTACGCAGCCCTAGCTGGCCCATCAGCCCAGAAGATACGCTGAACTCTGTCTGCATGATCAAGATCGAGCCTATAGAATAAATATGGATCATCCTTTTTTACTTTTTCAAACTCAGCAAGCAACAACGACATATCTTTATATTCATGCCCTTCATCTAGTGTAGACATGAAGTTGCTGACATCCTTTGAATGATAAGGAACATTGGCTAAGCTCCCATACAACTCTGCCATAATAGACATCACCCTCCCAGCCGAGAGGTTAACCTTATGCAGTATCTTGATAAAATCTCTTTCTTCCTTGGGTATTCCTCTATGAGACCTCAAGTACTTTTTCAAGGAAAATTTCTTGATGCATGGATGATTGTGTTTCTCTATGAACATTGTTACATGCCATTTTTCAGCTCTTATTTTAACTCTCAAATGTGCCTTGCAATCTGTCTTCTTTGTGATGCTACGATTCCGTTGCCTTACAGGTGGAGCATCTTGCTTGTTAATGTCTTCAATTTTTCCCACTCTTGTTGCATACAAAAAGCTGTTTGTCCTGTTTGTCCATAGCAGAATTTCTAGAAGTGCTGGCTTTGATGGAAAAACCAACACTCTTACCATATCTATTATAGCACATCCTTGCATCCTCTAGAGTTTCAAAAACCAATCTGTGGGTATGGTTTCTCTACTGGAGTTAGGTTAGGTGTTGACTCAACCTCTTCCTCTCCACCTGAATCGGCGCTTGACAATGTAATTTCTGTTTTAGCACCTATGTCAGCAGATGGCTCGGTATCAGCCCCAGATAGAGGAACATTGCCTGTATCTTGTTCATCATTGCCTGTAACATCCTCTCCAAATTTGTCCAGCATGTCCTAGTTGCCATCATCTTCTAGCACTGGGTTGTTTAGGTCAATACCACCATTACCGAACCAAAAATCCATATCTATAACAAATACATTAGAAAAATGTTACATTTTCTTCTACCAAAACACCAAGCCCAAAAAATTCTATGCTTCTTCAAGTCAGGTAACATTACTTTTTTCTATGCTGCTACTTTACTTTCAACCAAACATAGAAGAAGGTTACATTTTTACAAAAATAGAAAGCCACTACCTTGTTTTTACATGGCAGCTACTAAAATTCTTTGTTTGATTTGCAGATTCCAACTAGAGGTTTTTATCAGCACCTTTTTAGAGATGCCCAATGCAAGTTATGGTTCCTGAAGCTTTTTGTACATGAAAGTTAACCAAGTTTGGATCCTAAAGCTTGTTGTTTTTCCTGGGGATGGTTCAGACTACAAGAAATATATCTGGCAAAGCTTGTTGTTTTTCCTGGAGATGTTTTTATTACATCTGGTTACTTTAGTTTTCTTACATCTGGTTTCTACATGTATAAAAGATCTTGAAATCTGGACGTTCGTAAGAGGTAGGGGAACATACTTGTGTCGTCTTTTTCTTCCTTTTTATCTAATGAAGTGCCTGTAATTTTCTGTCCCCTTGTGTGGGATAAGGGGGGATGGCAGATCCCCTCCTATCTTGCTATTTTTGTTTTAGCAGGCTGTAGTTTTTTGGGGGAAGAAAGAGAGAAGGGCCATGGAGATTTGCAGCCGGCGGCTGGAGAAGGAAGAAAGGGTAGGTAGGGTTTTGACGATGGGGACGGGGGGGAGGGGGGTGGAGATGCCGTGGTGTTTTTTTCTATCGGGAGCTTTGCAACCGAGACATAGCTGGGAAAAGGGGCGCGGGACCAGTCCTTCCTATTTTGGGAAAGCATCTGATTCAGACAGAGGGGCACCGCGTAAGACGTTTTGGAGACCGCGCACTGTGTAGCAACGTCCCTAAATGTTCTTAATTTGCCTATTATCCTTTGTGAGCGTGCTTTCCTTTTTAGAGTATCTCCACTCGATTAGTCATCCCAGGCCGTTTTCCGGTGAAATATTAGTTGAATGGACAATTTTTTGGCGATGTAGTAGACGATGTTGCAGGCGTAGAGCTCGGCGAGGCTCCAGAGCTCTCCGACTACGGACAAGATGCAAATGGGGCTAAGAGCCCCAAATAATAACCAATGGCGTCCATAACCCTGCTCAGGCCAAGTCGGAAGGGTAACCCTGCTAACGACGTTGATCTCAAAACCTCCTTAAATAAAAGGGGTGCCGACAAAGGGCGAAGGAAAAAGAAAGCAGTCAGTACTAAGGCCAGTACATGGTGAGTCTTAGAATTCGGTGATCCTCGCCTACATAGGTATGGTGGACTGAAGCGGCAGTGAAGCAGACACTAAACAACCTATAGAGACTCGATACAACTAGCGGCTATCAGAAAGAGATAAGAAAGACCTATTCGGATCCAACCTGATACTAACAAACATACCCATCCTGGTATTTCCCCCTCGAGACCAAACAAGGAAGTCCTGTCGAGGAAACTCACACGGTTGGCAGTTTTATTCATTCTTTCCGTGGTGGTTATCCAACTTACTAGTCATATCAGATACAAGTCAAATTATAACAGTAAACTTTAGTTATAGTTGTCTATGATCGAGAATTGTGCTCCAAGTCGTCCATAACCGTGGACATGGCTTTTCGAAAAGATTAAACCCTGCAGGGGTGCACCAAAGTTTCCACACGCACATACATCCTTGTTGTCAGATCAAGTAGGTACAAGATCACAAAATATACACCCAACGGTATATCGACGGGGTTTCGGACACGGCGTTTCCCAGACCCAAAGCAAGCACATGGGGGCCACCCCACTAAGCTACCCGTAACAAAGTCGGCCGGTCTCCCAGACGGACCCATGGTTTGTGCCAATGGCTGTAAATGACTGGAAACTCGAAAGTGTGAATGGGCTTGCCGATACCGCGAAAACATTCCACATTTGTTCCTAAACAGTACATGCGCTCCACGCACAATAGTAAATAAAGCAGTAAAGCATGGCATAAGTACAGGATAGTAATAACGCCATAAACTAGTTTGTGGCCCTAGTACAATACTTTGAAATCAGGTACTAAATCGATGGGGGATGCCCACACACCCCACATGTGTTTAGAGCACTCGATCTCGGAACAGGTATCAAGAACTCGGGGTCCTACGGGACACCAGTGAGCGGTTAAAAACCAAATATTGTCTAGTACCCACCGGTGCCTCTACATTATTTACCTACTTTCAATATTAGTTATTAAACGGTAATTAAAGTCATGATCATCTCCACCGTTAAGCATGTGCCAACCACCCAATAACGGTGGAACATCGATGACGCAAAGCAGCACCTGAGCAAGCGACTACGACTCGCAAGGCCGACTATCTACCAAACAATAGGTAATAGGAGGTGTCCATGGAAATATAGAGGATGCAGGGAAGTATAAAGGGGTACAAAATCTATATCAACACAGATAGAAATAGATCAACAGGAGGAAATAAAGACTAGAAATGTAAAATAGGTAGAAAGAGGGAGAATGCTCGCCTGAAAAACACTGCTGAAGGTTCATCCGAAGGACGGACGTCACTCGCATCAACTCATCGGCCTAATCCGTGAAAAAGCAATGCACTAAAAGAAACACCGAATATAGTATTTAATACTACGATAGAAGATGGGCATCATGCATGACATGGCATAGATGTGATGCAATTAGGAAATATTAAGTGGAACCAGGGTCCCGACAATTCTTTAGATGATTCAAGTTATTTAGATACCCTGCAATTTAAATGTTGTCTTAACAAGGCAAACTATAGCATCAGTTTGCTACATAATTTAAATGGAGTCAGTATAAGACTAGAAAATCCTGCATATGGGCTCCATATTTGATTATGAGGTGAATCGGCATAAGGCCCCCCAAACCACACAATATGAATGTGTCATGAGAATTTTATATGCAATATATATATATTATAATATAAAAACTTTGGTCTCGGCAAAAGGGGTCACATATGGTGGCGTTCAGATCCAAGGGTCTCGGGGTTCGAAGGAATCAATCTTTGGACTCCGAGAACGGGGCCTTGATGTTACATGAAGGAGGCCTCGACGCTCCATGGTCTTCGAATGCTAGGGTGGAGAACTTGGTGGTTCCGTGAAGAAGACCTTGGCGTTTTGGGGTCTTCTGGTCGGCGGACATCTTATCCGTGATGGAGGTCTTGGATGGCACCATGTTCGGTCCGGTTTTCTTGATGGTCAGCGAAAGATCTTGGCGAAGGCAGCACTCGTATTTTTGGAAAACATGCAAAGATCTTGATGGATACGGAGCCACCCCTAGGTCGAGGAGGATCTAGTGGGCACAGACAAGACCAACATGGCACCAAAAATATAGCACCTAGACTTGTGTGCAACAAGGAGAAACAGGAACTCATCGGCACCAAGCATGCACACACAGGTACCATAAACAGAAGAACCTAAAGGTGTTTTTCGGCCATTAGAGGGCATCAAGTTTGGCTACAATAGGAATCGGGGTCGCAACACCAATCGTGGCAGAATGCATCAGGGACGCACCCCTTGGTTGCCGAAGAGGAGGTCCAAGGCGTCGAGTCGCTGCAGGAGGTTGAGGGCGGCCTGCGGTGCGCGGTACGGGGATGCAGCAAGGGAGAGGATATCCCTGGCGGACTCCGGGAAGGACGGCGGTGCAGGCGGCCACACAGGGGAGGCTCGACGACATGCAATGCACAACCAGGGAAGAGGGCGTGGCTCGCGACGCTGTAGAGGCGGAGCCGGCGCGAAGGCGGGATGTCGTGCAAAGACGGAAACCGGCGCCGAGGTGGGCTCGCAGACGGCAATGCTACGGGGATCATGAGCGGCGGCTCGAGCGATTGTTGGGCAAGGGGAGCGACGACCGGACACGGGAAGGGAAGCGGGGCACTCGCAGGGAGGGCGGCGGATGGTGGCGTGCCGGAGGGAGAGGGGCAACAGTGGTGGCGAGGGGGAGGGCTCTGGTGGCGGAGTATGGGGTGGTTCTCGCAATGGTGAAGGGGACGAGTAGGGTTCGCAGGGAGAGACGAGGTCGCATGCGAGCTACGCGGTGTGGTGGGGTCAGGGGATTGCAGGCAGGGTCGGGTCTGCATGAGTGCGTGTGGGCCAGGGTGGGGCCAAGCAAGTGGGAGCGGCAAGGAGCAAGCCAGGGGGTGTGTGCTGGGTTGCGGCACGTCACGTGCGTTGCGCGCGCAAGAATGTATCGGGCAGCGTGGCGTGCGTGTACGAGTGTGTTGTGGTTCGTGTGTGCCGCCTGACGTGCGGGGTGTGTGTGTGGCTAGCAGGGGGTCGGGTAGTGTACTAGGTGTTGGTGGCAGGGAGAGGTTAGGTAGATAACTAGGGTTAGGGTTTAGGATTTTTACAAGTGGGGTGGTAGTTGGCTGACTGCTAGGCTTTTGGCCCGGCAGGCTGGAGGCCTCCCGACAAAACATTTTTTTTAGATTTAGGTTTTAAAACTTTTGTAAATACTTTTAGACAAATACGTGAGCGGATGAAGTGTAGAGATGATATAGGTTTAGTCAAAATATTTTAAGGGATAAAAATATGCATGATGATGCCATGATGGTGCACAACATATAAACAACCGCGATTTTCTGGTAGTGATTTACCCGGGATGCTACATTCCTCAAAAAACAAAATCTTGCTTCAACAAGTGGCTTCGTGAATATATTAGCAAGTTGGTCTTTGATTGAAACATAGGCTAGCTCAATATCTCCTCGAGCAACATGATCTCTAATAAAGTGATGACGGATCTCAATATGTTTTGTGCTTGTATGATCCACCGAGTTGTAGGAAATCTTGATAGCGCTTTCATTATCGCATATAAGAGGCACTTTTTCACAATGGACACCGTATTACTTTAAAGTTTGCCTCATCCATAGCAATTGAGTGCAAGCACTAGCATCAGCCACATATTCAGCTTCGGCGGTGGAGAGAGATATGCAATTTTGCTTCTTAGAAGACCAACACACCAAGGACCTACCAAGAAATTGGCAATCCTCGAAGGTTGGTTTTCTATCATCCTTATCACCAGCCCAATCTGTCATGGTGGTGTCACGGCATATTCCATGGGTAGGCTAAAGTTGGGGCCGATGGACGTGGAGGAATCCGGGGAGGGATGATGCAGTGAAGACTGCACTCGTATGAACAAAGAGAAATACAATGTATATTGGATTGAAGCTCTTAAGTGGGGATAACACCTCCTTCTATACATCTAATCTTTTATAATCTTGCCATACTTGTGGCTACAATCATGCTCCTGGAGTCTGATTCCTATCCTTCTATCTAGATCTCTTTATGAGAGTGGAGGAAGAGGAAGAAGGAGAGCTCCTAGTGAGCGGAGAGGGGAGGAGCCCTTCGGGGCCTCTTCGTGAACGATCCCCCTGGTGCTCCTTATAAAGGGGAGCCCAGGGGACTAATCTTGCTCTCTACGATTGGCATCTTCTCAGCATATTCCGGGCATCTTCTGGAGATGCTCAGCATATGCCTTGGCATCTTTGGAGATGCTAAGGCATATTCCTTAGCATATTCTTGGATGACGATGGCATATTCCTTATGCCATGTGCCAGTCTGAGCCAGAGGCGTCCCAAGACTGGCACGACGCTTGTGGAGTTGTCCTGGATAGATGGCGTGTAGCTGTGAAGGTTAGGAGCATATCTGAAGATAAATAAGAAGGGGTACGGGGTGAAATAACTCGGCCCAGACGCCCCAGACTGGTCTTGATTGCAGAAACAAGGGCCCAAATGGATCGTAGGTGGCCCACCGTTAATGGTTATTCGCCCAGCAAAGACAAAAGCCCTAATGGCCCGGCTACTCCTTAATTCGGCTGGCTGGTGAGTCGGCTGGCCCATCCGAGGTGCCCACCTATTGTGGATGTGTGGTCCGTGGTGGCCGACTCTCGCCACCGCCCACCCGGCGAGACATGTGTTGGCCAGCGTGCGAGAGGCGACGTGGTCGAGGTTCCCTGATGGGCGAATATGGCCCGGCCGATGCTCATGATCCATCGATGTGGCGGGGTGGAGGTTCGGCGTCTGGTGAGTCTTTGGCGGCGTCGATGGGGCAGTGCGTTGAGGAGCGATGGAGGCGGGGTGGTGAAGTGTGTTGTGGGCCGCCTTATGATTCGGCCCATGCGGGGAAAGGTGACTGAACGTACCTTGCTAATATTATTCGGCCCAGGAAACTCACATGGAGGCCGAATTAGGCCTAATTCGGCCTGGAGTCTTATTTATCTGTTTCTGTTTAACTTCTACACGTATATCATATATTCTCTTCTTACATACGTCTCGTATCGATTTACTTATTACCTCAACTCTGGGGGTACCTGGGGTTATATCCCCAACATTAGTCCCCGAGGCTATGTGGGACTTGAAAAGTCGTGCATAGGCTTTATAAAATATCTCCAGAGTTGTTTATTGACTTATTGTACTTTGGTCGTATACTTCTATGTCTTATAACCCTTTTGGGCAAGTTTTTGATTTCTGGCCTTCTTGGGCACTGGTCATAACCCCTTTGGGTAAGTCTCTGGGCTTCTGGCCTTCATGGGCACTTGTCTTTTAACCCCTTTGGGTAAGATATGAGTTCTGGCCTTCTTAGGCACTGCTCTTTTAACCCCATCGGGTAAGTTACAAGTTCTTGCCTTCTTTGGCATTGCTCTTTTAACCTCATTGGGTAAGTTACGAGTTTTGGCCTTCTTGGGCACTGCTCTTTTAACCTCTTTGGGTAAGGTATGAGTTTTGGCCTTCTTGGGCACTGCTCTTTTAACCTCTTTGTGTAAGTTATGAATTCTGGCCTTCTTGGGCACTGCTCTTTTAATCTCTTTGGGTAATTTGTGAGTTCTGGCCTTATTGGGCACTGATCCTTTAACCTCTTTGGGTAATTTGTGAGTTCTGGCCTTATTGGGCACTGCTCCTTTAACCTCTTTGGATAATTTGTGAGTTCTGGCCTTATTGGGCACTGCTCTTTTAACCTCTTTGGGTAATTTGCGAGTTCTGGCCTTATTGGGCACTGCTCCTTTAACCTCTTTGGGTAATTTGTGAGTTCTGGCCTTATTGGGCACTGCTCCTTTAACCTCTTTGGGTAATTTGTGAGTTCTGGCCTTATTGGGCACTGCTCCTTTAACCTCTTTGGGTAATTTGTGAGTTCTGGCCTTATTGGGCACTGCTCTTTTAACCTCTTTGGGTAATTTGCGAGTTCTGGCCTTATTGGGCACTGCTCCTTTAACCTCTTTGGGTAATTTGTGAGTTCTGGCCTTATTGGGCACTGCTCTTTTAACCTCTTTGGGTAATTTGTGAGTTCTGGCCTTATTGGGCACTGCTCTTTTAACCTCTTTGGGTAATTTGTGAGTTCTGGCCTTATTGGGCACTGCTCTTTTAACCTCTTTGGGTAATTTGTGAGTTCTGGCCTTATTGGGCACTGCTCTTTTAACCTCTTTGGGTAATTTGTGAGTTCTGGCCTTATTGGGCACTGCTCTTTTAACCTCTTTGGGTAAGTCTTTATCCGAGTCATCTGATTCCAAAACCGAGTTTCCTTACTCAAAATTGACTTTATGCCTAAATCTGAGTCATTTGACTCAAATCCGAGTTACATGATTCAAATCCGTGTTAACTCATCCCAAATCCGAGTTACTTTACTCGATTCTGACTTTATGTCTTAAGTCAGAGTCATCTGTCTCAAATCCGAGTTATATGACTCAAATCCGAGTTAACTCATTCCAAATCTGAGTTACTTTACTCAAAATTGACTCATACGTAAGTCTGAGTCATCTGGCTCAAATCCGAGTTATATTACTCAAATCCGAGTTAACTCATCCCAAATCCGAGTTACTTTACTCAAAACTGACTTATATGTCTTAAATCTGAGTCATCTGGCTCAAATCCGAGTTATATTACTCAAATCCGAGTTAACTCATCCCAAATCCGAGTTACTTTACTCAAAACTGACTTATATGTCTTAAATCTGAGTCATCTGGCTCAAATCCGAGTTATATTACTCAAATCCGAGTTAACTCATCCCAAATCCGAGTTACTTTACTCAAAACTGACTTATATGTCTTAAATCTGAGTCATCTGGCTCAAATCCGAGTTATATTACTCAAATCCGAGTTAACTCATCCCAAATCCGAGTTACTTTACTCAAAATTGACTTATATGTAAGTCTCAGTCATCTGGCTCAAATCCGAGTTATATTACTCAAATCCGAGTTAACTCATCCCAAATCCGAGTTATTTTACTCAAAACTGACTTATATGTCTTAAATCCGAGTCATCTGGCTCAAATCCGAGTTATATTACTCAAATCCGAGTTAACTCATCCCAAATCCGAGTTACTTTACTCAAAACTGACTTATATGTCTTAAATCTGAGTCATCTGGCTCAAATCCGAGTTATATTACTCAAATCCGAGTTAACTCATCCCAAATCCGAGTTACTTTACTCAAAATTGACTTATATGTAAGTCTCAGTCATCTGGCTCAAATCCGAGTTATATTACTCAAATCCGAGTTAACTCATCCCAATCCGAGTTTCTTTACTCCAAAATGACTTAGTCTGAGTTATCTATTTGCCATGATATAGCTTGATTTGGCGTGATGTCGATAACTTGCCTTTGATATGGATCCGAGATATAGATCTGAGATTAATCTTTGGGATATGATAATAGGGCTAACCGCTGAGAGATCCGATTCGAGATGTAGATATGAGATATAGATTCGAGATATGATAAGCTGGCCAATAGTCATCCGAGATATGGGATAACCTGGCAAGATGGTGAGATATCAATCCGAGTCATAACATAACCTGGCAATCTGTGAATCAATAAAGCTTCGGCCTGAATCAGAGATACAATTAGAACGCCGAGTCTGAATACCAATCCGAATTATAAAGTACCCTGGCAAGCTGAATCAAATGTTAGTCCGAATCAGAGACAATTTACTGAGCTGAGTTAAAGGTTAATTCAAAGCATAAACAAATTGACTTCAAGTTATATCTGAATCAACAATAAGCTGGCTGGTAAGCTGAGTTAGAGGACAATCCAAAGCATAAATAAACTGACTCAAAATCTACCTGAATCACAAATAAGATGATTCAACTTATTGCCGAGTTAACAGATAAGCTGGCTAGTGAGCCGAGTTAATGGGTAATCCAAAAAATAAACTAACTGACTCAAAATCTATCTGAATCACAAATAAGATGATTCAACTTATGGCCGAGTTAACAGATAAGCTGGCTGGAGTATAGATCCAAATCAACATAATGCTCTCTTAATCTAAAGGTGACTCTACGGATAAGTTGACTAGTCCCCGGGTTGAGTTATTCTCTCCCTGGGATGAAGGATTGAGTGTAGGTGGCTGAGTTACCTGGCACTTACAGCATACTTGGAGAAGTGTTTGGGTGAGTTTTGCTAGGTCATACCTGCCTTGCTGAGTTACTTGGTACTTACAGTAAGCTTGGAGTAGTGCTTGAGTCCTTCCTGCTGAGTCTTTCCAGCTTTGATGAGTTAGACTTGTTCAGCCTCTGCGCTCACCTCTTTGTTCTCTGTTGACTTGGTGAAGCTGAATGAGCCCTATGAGGAAGAAGTTGATGAAGATGCTCCCGTCCGGATGGAAACCCAACCAACGCCACTAGGAGGCCCCACGGTGGGCGCCAAATGTCGTGGTGGTGTCACGGCATATGCCATGGGTAGGCTAAAGTTGGGGCCGATGGACGTGGAGGAATCCGGGGAGGGATGATGCAGTGAAGACTGCACTCCTATGAACAAAGAGAAATACAATGTATATTGGATTGAAGCTCTTAAGTGGGGATAACACCTCCTTCTATACATCTAATCTTTTATAATCTTTCCATACTTGTGGCTACAATCATGCTCCTGGAGCTGTATCTCCTATCCTTCTATCTAGATCTCTTTATGAGAGTGGAGGAAGAGGAAGAAGGAGAGCTCCTAGTGAGCGGAGAGGGGAGGAGCCCTTCGGGGCCTCTTCGTGAACGATCCCCCTGGTGCTCCTTATAAAGGGGAGCCCAGGGGACTAATCTTGCTCTCTACGATTGGCATCTTCTCAGCATATTCTGGGCATCTTCTGGAGATGCTCAGCATATGCCTTGGCATCTTTGGAGATGCTAAGGCATATTCCTTAGCATATTCTTGGATGACGATGGCATATTCCTTATGCCATGTGCCAGTCTGAGCCAGAGGCGTCCCAAGACTGGCACGACGCTTGTGGAGTTGTCCTGGATAGATGGCGTGTAGCTGTGAAGGTTAGGAGCATATCTGAAGATAAATAAGAAGGGGTACGGGGTGAAATAACTCGGCCCAGACGCCCCAGACGAAGCGGTGATTCGGCCTGCTTCCTAGTTGACTCGGCCTGGTCTTGATTGCAGAAAACAAGGGCCCAGCCGGACTGTTAGGTGGCCCAGCCGGGTTAATGGTTATTCGGCCCAGGCAGCACAAAAAGCCCCTAATGGCCCAGCCGGGCTACTCCTTAATTCGGCCTGGGCTGGCTGAGTCGGCTCTGGCCCATCCGAGGTGCCCCAGCCTGTTGTGGATGTGTGGTCCGTGGTGGGCCGACTCTCGATCCGCCCACCGGCGAGACATGTGTTGGCAGCGTGCGAGAGACGACGTGGTCGAGGTTCCCGATGGGCTAATATGGCTGGCGGTACTTTGCTCGATCCATCGATGTGGCGGGGTGGAGGTTCGGCGTCTGGTGAGTCTTTGGCGTCGAAGTCTTGACTCGGTGCGTTGAGGAGCGATGGAGTCGGGGTGGTGAAGTGTGTTGTGGGCCGCCTTATGATTCGGCCCATGCGGGGAAAGGTGACTGAACGGACCTTGCTAATATTATTCGGCCCAGGAAACTCACATGGAGGCCGAATTAGGCCTAATTCGGCCTGGAGTCTTATTTATCTGTTTCTGTTTAACTTCTACACGTATATCATATATTCTCTTCTTACATACGTCTCGTATCGATTTACTTATTACCTCAACTCTGGGGTACCTGGGGTTATATCCCCAACACAATCTTAATGCATGTACCAACAAAGAGAGAATGTTGAACCTCTAGGATACCAAATACCATAGTTAGGGGTATGAACCAAATATTGGAAGATTCTCTTGACCGCAATCAAGTGGATTTATTTAGGAGCCGCTTGATATCTTGCACACACTCCTACACTTAACATAATATAGGGTCTAGATTCACAAAGTTAAAGCAAAGATACAATCATACATCGGTATACCTGTTGATCCACATATTTACCATTTGGATTTAGTTCAAGATTAGTCTTTATTTCCATGGGAGTAGGAGCGCCATTTAGATATTTCATGTTGAACCTCTTGAGCATGTCTTGATTATACTTAGATTGATTGAAGAAGGTTCCTCCTCTTACTTGCGTGATCTCAAAACCAAGGAATACCCTTAACTCTCCCATCATAGACATCCTGAACCTATTAGTCATAAGCTTTGAGAATTCATCCTTAAAAGCCTTGTTATGTGAGTTAAAGATAATATCATCAACATATATTTGGCAAACAAAAAGATCCCCATTAACCTTCTTAGTAAAAAGAGTGGGATCAATTTTCCTAACCTCAAACCCACGGTCTAACAACAACTGTCTAAGGTGCTCATACCATGTGTGTGGAGCTTGTTTAAGCCCATAGATTGCCTTATCAAGTTTGTCGACATGGTTTGGTAAGTTGGGATCCTCGAACCCTGGGGTTTGCTTTACATAAACCAATTAATGCAATGGACCATTTAGAAAAGCACTGTCCACATCCATTTGTTGCAATTTAAAGTTATGATGTGCCGCATAAGCAAGAAGGATACAAATGGACTCAAGGAAAGCCACGGGAGCATATGTCTCTCCATAATCAATGCCTTCAATTTGAGAGAACCATTGGACTACCAATATTTCCTTGTTCCTTACAGCAATTCCATGTTCATCTTGCTTGTTCTTGAATATCCACTTGGTACCAATGACATTGCAGCAATCTTTAGGATTTCAACTAACTTCCACAGTTTGTTTCTCTCAAAATTGTTGAGTTCTTTATGCATGGTTCCAACCAATCTGAATCTTCCAGAGATTCTCACACTTTCTTTGGCTCCACCATGGATATATGTGCTTCATGCTCACCAAAATGGTTCAATTGAGCTTGAGTGGACATTCCACTCCTTAGATCACCTAGCACATTCTCAAGAGTGTGGCCTCTTATTTCCAACATTTTGTCCACTCTAGCTTTGCGACGAGTTTCGATCTCCTTGTTGTTTCTTGTAGGGATCTCTTCATCATTTTGGTCCTCATCTTGACCATCATATTGACCAAGATCTTCACTGGGATCATTCTCCTCCTCCTAAGGCATAGATTAACTTTGGTCTTGATCAGGCAAACTCGTAGACATGCGTTGAGATGATATTGTGGCTTATTGTATAAATCTTCCTTGAGCAATAGACTGAGCAGCACTGGACAATCCGGTAAGTGGAGAATCCAATTCATCTTGGGTGGAGGTTTCAGCCTGATCAACTTGTTGAGGTTTCTCAGCTTGTATTTGGCTTGGGTCATCATTTTCCTCAATAGCAGGTGCTTGTTGATGTTGTGAAGATGAGGACTACACCTGAGTAGAGCCTTGTTCTTCTCGATCCGCCACAAGGGGTTCCTCAACGGGGAAGATGAATCCCGCACCCATTCTTCTTATGATATCTTGAGGCATTTCATC
Organism: Avena longiglumis; assembly: GCA_030063025.1. NCBI lineage: Eukaryota > Viridiplantae > Streptophyta > Magnoliopsida > Poales > Poaceae > Avena > Avena longiglumis. The sequence goes on from CP125976.1 coordinate 444,377,700, forward strand.
ATCTACATCACAGGCATCAACACGCCCCCTTGGGGACCATCATATTATTTGAAAACCACACTACAAGATTCCATGACAACTCTAGAGAGTTTATCATAGATTCTATAAGAGTGGGACTCGAGACCATAGCAAACAAAATGTAAGACCCCACCTTTATAAGGTAAAGGCCCTTGTGATTGCAATGCTAGTCCCTGGATCAAATGCTAGCATCCATAATTTAAGATGAAGTACACAGATACAAAGGTCGTTCTTACATCGTCATTCCAGAGATAACATAGTCTTTACAACTCAATAACCAAAGGCTAGTACAAGAGTTCATAATCATAAAGTAGATAACTATAAGTCTTCAGCTTCATGTGCCACATGCAAGCATATTGAGTGTAGACTCACAACCCTAATCTTCATCAGAGTAACCTGCAACATCATAAGTTACAACCACAGTGGGTCAATACATTTGGAATTGTATTGGCAAGTGATACCATAGTAGAATAGTAGTAGCTATCATCTATATGAATTTGGCTAGGTGTAGCTTAGGCTTGCTTTGCTCAAAATAGGTTTTTCTTATCAGTTGAAAACACTAAGTTTTTGTTTGACAAATCACCCAAGGAACCACCAATAAACATTGGTGAACCTTTAACCCTTGTTCAACCACAATTTTTTAACTTAGAAATTGGGATGAGGAGATCCTTGATTGCTTCAATGTCTTTGATGCTCAATTTTTCCGTTGCCGGGGACACAACTAAGTACTTAGGTTTTACCCTCTCGAGAGGTGGTGCACTTTCCCCACAAGACTCGACATGCATCGAGACGATACCTTTCAGAAGCATTCCCTTAGACCACCATGGACGTGTTCCATCCTATCACCCTACCATCAACGGTCCATCTGGCTAAGTTCTTGCAACCTATGTGATCAAGGCAGAGCCCATATGCCATGTAGTTGCATTAGAAGCTTCTCAACACTAAACATCTCAAACCACTTTGTTCCTGGGTGGCTTTCCACAAGTGTGATACACAAGGTAAACCATAGACATGGGCCTTGTCTAACCACTCAACATAAAACCATCATACCATTCCACCCAAGTGATTCATTCTAGTTGTTTTATTAAGAAAAAACACATGTCATAGACTTAGAAATATTTCATAGCATGAATAATCCATCCTTGTTTTCTACTAGCTAGGCTAAGCATGATAACATATCAAGTTTCCTAACTTAGAGAAAATTCTACCAAGACTACAACTACTAGGATTTCCCAAGGCATAGAATATATACTTAGCAAAAATTCCATGCAAGCCCTATTCAAAATATCACTAGTGCATAGTCAAAATAATAGGACAAAATTCTTGAAGCATCACTTGCCTTGGTATTTGGGGGAGTAGCAACAATCTTCACAATCACAATCACCACTAGCACCAAAATCTACACATAAAATGATAGCACCAAATTCACATTCAAATATTCAAGAAAAAATATATGAATGCATGAAAATGCCATGAAATGATTTTTCTATACTAAACAAATCAAACAAAACAGTACTGAACACAAAGTGATCTATCTAGAATCTAAACAAAGTCAAATTTGCCTCAAAACAACTTTATAAACATTTTATATATCCAAAATAAGCCTATAATGTGTTCTGCAAATAATCCTATTTTCCATAAGCAAAATACAAATTTAAGCCCACATTAATGTAGGGATCATTTTTCTAAATCCAATGATATATTATTTGCATTTTTTGGATAAATAGAACAAAAGATATGAATTTTACAAGTTCAAATTCCTAATAGATTCAAAAACAGATTTTAAATCTAACTGCTAGACACGTGGGCGCATTTGATTGGCCCGTACCGCTTCGCGCAGATCGATCAACGTGAGCCGTAGGATTTAAGTGACGATGTATGGCCAGATCTACTGATACCGGTTCGAGTAAGTGATCTAATCTTAACCTTTAGATCTAGATCTAACGGCGCTAGCTACTCTGACCACAGATGGGCGGCGCGAATGGGTGCTGGCGGCGGCGGCGCTTCTGCCGGTGACGCTCCGGCGATTCCAGGGTGGGTAGGGGTGGGGTAGTGGCTTACCAAACTCGCGAGATCACGAGGATGCTCAAAGTGTCGCTGGCTTGGGCGGGGGCATGCTGTGGTGGCCGTGAGAGCTCGTCGGAGTTGCGGGCAGTGTCGGGTTGTTTCAAACAACGACGGAGGCGACGACCTGGATCACCCCAGTGCAAAAAAAGTGCTTCAGGCCACGCACAAGGTCTAGGCGAACAAGTTGGTTTGAATTAGGAGGCGAGGGGCGGTCGTTACTTACCGGTATTGCTCCCCGGAGATGAGGACGGTGTCGGGTGCTCACGGTGCTTGACGAAGCCAACGTCCTGGGTCACAAGAAGATGAACAGAGGCCATGAGATGATGCGCAAGAACAAGGGGAGATCTACAACATGAATCAGAGGGCACGGGGCGGACGATGCTCACGGAATACCTCACCGGAGTTCATCGGGCAGCGGTGGTTCAAGCTCAAATACGAGCAGCCAGGGGGCGATTGGGTGTGGGTGTTTGGGGGGAAAAGACTGCGGTGCAGAGAGGGTTAAGTAGCTGGCGAGGGCGAGGTAATTACATAGTGAATCAATGGCAATTAAGCCCGAATCAACCGTGGCAGTGAATAGGGAAGAAACGGGCGGCGACGGCATTTGCGCGCGAGGTTTGGGGGAGACGATGCTGATGTGGCGCAAGGCCTAGTGGCAGTGGCTGCGGGGTAGGTTTCACGCGAGTGAGAGAGAGAGCAGAGGGGGAAATGGCCCGGTGGGCTTTTGGGCTGGATATGGTGCTGGGATGAAAGGCTGGCGCAGGTTTTTCTCTTTTTCTCTTCCCCTTTTCTTTTTCTAAATTGATTTTTAGGAATGATTTTCAAACCCTAATTCAAACAAGTTTGAATTCAAATCTTTTCTAGATTTTTGTATGGTGATCCGTGCACTTAAAAGTGTTTCAAACACATCTGTTTACTCAAACACACCTTGGTCCTTTGAAAAATAAAACAAAACCATGCCTCTTATGACATAAAAATAATGGGCATAATAATGGTTTTATTTGGAGTTTTGGTTTGAATTTTTTTGTGCAAGACAAATATTCTATGACAATATGAATGCAATGCATGCTTTTACAATTCATGAATTTTGGGATGTTACAAATCTAATCCCCTTAAGATGAATATCGCCCTCGAGATTCGGCTTGGCTAGCAAATAGGTGTCGGTGGTCTTTCCGAAGATCATCTTCTCTTTCCAAAGTTGCTTGTTCTTTGGTATGATGATTCCATCGTACTTTGCAGAATTTGATAGTCTTAGTACGAGTAACTCTTTCTGCAGTCTCGAGAATCTTGATAGGTTTCTCTTCATAGGTGAGATCACTCTCCAACTGAACCTCTTCCAAGGGTATAGTATCCTTCAATGAAGTTTCTTCCATCTCCGGATGACATTTCTTCAACTGACTCACATGGAACACATTGTGAACTGCTGATAGTGAATCAGGTAATTCAATCTCATAAGCCACTTCTCCTTTGCGGCTCAAAATCTTGAATGGTCCAACATACCTTGGTGACAATTTTCCTTTAACTCCAAATCTCTTCACACCACGAAGTGGTAAGACTCTAAGATAAGCTCTATCACCTACCTCATAGGTGACTTCTCTACGCTTTGGATCTGCGCAGCTCTTTTGTCGGGACTGGGCTATCTTCAATCTGTCCCTTACTAATTTAACTTTCTGTTTAGCTTCCTTGATCAGTTCTGGTCCGAACAGATTTCTTTCTCCTACACCACTCCATAGTAATGTCGTAGTACACTTACTTCCATAAAGAAATTCAAACGGTGCCATCTCAATGCTAGCTTGATAGCCATTATTGTAAGAAAACTCTACGTAAGGCAGACTTTCATCCCAACTAGCACCACAGTCTAGGGCACATGCCCTCAACATATCCACTAAAATATGATTGGTCCTTTCTGTCTGTCCATCAGTCTAGGGATGAAAAGCCGTGCTGAACTCTAATATTGTTCCCAATGACTCATGCAGTTGTCGCCAAAAATGTGAAGTGAACCGAGTTCCTCTATCAGACACAATACTCTTAGGTACTCCATGTAGACATACTATCTTGTTCATGTAGATCTTGGCTAACTTGGCACTTGTATAGGTAGTCTTCACGGGTATGAAATGAGTTACTTTAGTTAGGCGATCTACGACCACCCAAATGGAATCATATCCGGACCTAGTCCTTGGCAGTCCGGTGATAAAGTCCATACCAATCTTATCCCACTTCCAATCAGGAATAGGTAGTGGTTGCAATAGCCCTGCCGGTTTGTGATGTTCCGCCTTCACTCGGATACACACATCACACAAGGCAATATGTTCCGCAATATCCTTCTTGAGATTGTTCCACCAAAATCTTTCCTTCACATCCATGTACATTTTGGTGTTACCTGGATTAATAGAATATGGTGAATTGTGTGCTTCCTACAGAATCAATTTCCGAAGTTCCGGATCTTGCAGAATGCAGATACGCTTTCCATACCATAAGGTACCCTGTTCATCTTCATGGAATCCTTTAGCCTTCCCTTTGCTAATTTTTCCTTTAATCTCTTCAATTTCTTGGGCTTCTTTGATTTTGTCCAACAATGTTGGTTGAACATCCAATGACATGAGATGTACTTCAGGCACTATCTCCAATCTGAGATCTTTGAATTAGGCACACAGATCATCTGGCAATTCTCCCTTAGTAAGGCCATTCACATAAACCTTACGGCTTAAAGCATCCGCTACAACATTTGCTTTACCGGTATGGTATTGCAAACTCAAGTCATAGTCCTTGATAAGTTCTAGCCATCTTCTTTGTATCATATTGATTTCCTTCCGAGTGAAGATATATTTCAAACTCTTGTGATCTGTGAACACTTCACAACGTTTTCCCAAAAGATAATGTCTCCATGTTTTGAGTGCATGGACAACAGAGGCTAGCTCTAAGTCAGTAGTAGGATAATTCACTTCATGAGTTTTGAGTTGGCTCGAGGCATAAGCCACAACTTTCCCTTCTTGCATCAAAACTCCACCCAATCCTTGGTGAGATGCATCACAATATACTTGGAAATCCTTCTCCAAATTTGGCAAACATAAGACTGGTGCTTATACTAGTCTCCTTCAATTCTTGGAAACTGATTTCACATCCTTCAGTCCAATCAAACTTCTTATATTTCTTAAGTAATTCCGTCATTGGCTTAGCTACCTTTGAGAAATTCTCAATGAATCTTCTATAGTATCCTGCCAATCCTAAGAAACTACAAACTTGTTTGACTGATTTGGGAGATTCCCACTCAGTTACAGCTGACACCTTTGCGGGATCAACAACTATACCATCTCCCAACACAATATGTCCGAGAAATCCAACTTCATTCAACCAGAATTCACACTTACTGAATTTGGCATACAACTTGTGTTCCCTGAGCTTGTCAAGTGTCAAACGCAAATGTTCCTCGTGTTCTTCTTTGCTCTTGGAATAGATCAAAATGTCATCAATGAATACGACAACAAACTTGTCAAGAAATTCCATGAACACTTTATTCATCATGTTCATGAAATAAGCTGGTGCATTTGTCAATCCAAATGGCATCACGGTATACTCATACAATCCATACCTAGTGGTGAAATAAGTCTTAGGTATGTCTTGCGCTCTAATATTTAGCTAGAAATAGCCTGATCGGAGATCAATCTTTGAGAACACACGGGCTCCTTCTAGCTGATCAAATATATCATTGATTCTAGGCAAAGGGTACTTGTTCTTTATTGTCACCTCATTGAGTGAACAATAATCTATGCATAACCTTTGACTTCTATCCTTCTTCTCAACAAACATAACTGGTGCACCCCAAGACGAATAACTTGGTTGAATAAATCCTTTCTGCAACTTTTCTCCAAGCTGTTTCTTGAGTTCTTTCAACTCATAAATTGACATCTTGTAGGGTCTCTTTGCTATTGGCCCAGATCCTGGTAACAAGTCCATCAGAAACTCCACATCTCTATCTGGTGTCATTCCTGGTAATTCCTCCGGAAACACATCCGGATATTACTTTACAACTGCTACACCATCTATGCTAACCCCCTTAAGAGAATTTAGCTTACTCCCTTTAGATTTGAAGTTAGACTTGAACCTAATCCATTTCTTATCCGGGGTTGTGAGTGTAACAGTACGATTGACATAATCTAGTACTCCTTCATACTTAGTCATCCAATCCATGCCCAAAATTACATCCAATCCTTGGGAGTCTAGGATTATCAGACTAACTGGAAACTTATACTTTCCAAATTCTATCACTAGATCATGACATCCAAAATTCACTATCATCTCTCCAATGGGAGAGCTTACTTTAATAGGACACCCAATAGTTTCAGTTGGAAGTCCATTTTTATCAACAAATGATCTTGATATGAATGAATGCGATGCACCGGTATCAAAAAGAACAAGTGCTGGAAAATAATTAAGCTTGAACTTACCAGCCACAACATCAGACTCTTCATATATTTCTTACACATTTATGTGGTTCACTTGTCCCTTCTGGAAAGGGTTGGGCTTGTTGGCACCTTCAACTTTCTTTTCTGGGCATTCATTTGCATAATGCCCAGTTTTCTTGCATTTGAAGCACTCAACCTGACTGATATCTATTTTAGCAGGCTGACTTCCATTGCCATTCCCACTGTGGTGGATCTTGTGTCCACTCTTGTGGTTCTTATATCTATCATTGTCATGGCTGCGGTGGTGCTTGTTGTCGTGGTGACGGTTACTGTTGTGGTGGCTGTTATACTTCCCATGCTCGTGGGATCCAGAACCCCCACTATCATCACCATGGGGATGCTTATGAGACGGTCCTGAGCTGTGCTTGTTGAAGTGATGCTTCCTCTTCCTATTCTCAACCTGCTTCATCTTGCTTTCCAAGATGGTGGCCTTGTCACATAGTGATTGATATGTTGGGACATAGGCAACAGATAGCTGCAGTTTCATCTCATCATTCAGTCCTTCGAGGAATTTCTCCTTCCTCTTGGCATCAGTATCAACCTCATCCGGTGCATAACGCACCAGATTGTTGAACTCCTCAATGTATTCAGCAACACTGCGGTGACATTGTTTCAGATTGTGGAACTCTTTATTCTTCAAGTTCATCACTCACTATGAGATATGGGAAGTGCGTAAACCATCCTCGAATATTGCCCAAGTCACATCCTCGGTAGGAGTGGTGATCTAGAAATTATCCCACCATGTTGCTGCTGGTCCTTCTAGCAGATGAGCTGCGAATCTGAACTTTTCCTCATCCGTGCAGCCAACAGTGATTAAGTACTTGTTCACAAAATGTAGCCAGTCATTGGCTACCATTGGATCAGTGGTTCCCGAGAACTTGGCTGGACTCAAACTCAAAAACCTTGTGAGCATGTCAAAGGCTGGTGGGTTGTTGTTGTTGTTGTTGTTGTTGTTGTTGTTGTTGTTGTTGTTGTTGTTGTTGTTGTTGTTGTTGTTGTTGTTGTTGTTGTTGTTGTTGTTGTTGTTGTTGTTGTTGTTGTTGTTGTTGTTGTTGTTGTTGTTGTTGTTGTTGTTGTTGTTGTTGTTGTTGTTGTTGTTGTTGTTGTTGTTGTTGTTGTTGTTGTTGTTGTTTTTGTTGTTGTTGTTGTTGTTGTTTTTGTTGTTGTTGTTGTTGTTTGTTGTTGTTGTTGTTGTTGTTGTTGTTGTTGTTGTTGTTGTTGTTGTTGTTGTTGTTGTTATTTGTTGTTGTTGTTGTTGTTGTTGTTGTTGTTGTTGTTGTTGTTGTTTATTTATTTGTTGTTGTTGTTGTTGTTGTTGTTGTTGTTGTCGTTGTTGTTGTTGTTGTTGTTGTTGTTGTTGTTGTTGTTGTTGTTGTTGTTGTTGTTGTTGTTGTTGTTGTTGTTGTTGTTGTTGTTGTTGTTGTTGTTGTTGTTGTTGTTGTTGTTGTTGTTGTTGTTGTTGTTGTTGTTGTTGGGGTTGGGATTGGCATGATGGGGAGGCATCTGTGGTTTCAACAAGGATAAGTAATGAGATATAACCCATAGATACCATGCACAATATATCACATAGCAACAAACACAATAAACAATCGCAAGATAAACATAGAGTTTGAACAACGTAAACAACAAGTTTTGGAAAAGTATCACACTAGCAAGCCATCCACATGTTGGATGATCATTGCGACTTGATAAATCAAAGGGTGATAGATAAATAGGTGATCATGTAGTCATCACTACTCCACCATGTCGACCTCCTCGTCAACAAGAGCAAGACCTGTTGTCTCCATGGTTGTCTTGTACTCCTCCACACTGGTGGTCAAGTCCTCAATCTTCGCCCGAAGGGCTCTCTTCTGCGAGCGAAGCCTCTCTATCACTCCCTACCGAGTCTCTAACTCAAAGTCCTTGGCCTCTATCTCATCTCTCATGTCCTTGATTTTCTTGTTTCTATCCTGAACTCTCTTCTCCTGATTCTTGAACTTCTTGTCCTAGGTCTTGAATCTGGCCTCCATATCCTTGATGATCTCGTCCTGCTCCGCGAAGAGCTTGTCCTTCTCCCTCAACTGAACCTGAAGCTCTTCATTGCTAAGCATGACATTGGTCCTATCTGTGTCGAGGTGTCTAACGAGACTCTCTAAGTCCTAGAGGTAAAGACATACATGCTCAATATTCTCTCTAGTAGCGTAATCATACACTACTGCCTCACCCTGCTCGTCACATCTCCCGAACGGGTGGAAGTAAAGGCCCCGGAGCTCGGTGGAGTGTTGTTCGCAGAGGCGTCCAAGTAGCTCCTGCATGACTACATCTAGCCCCTTATCCTTGCCATCATGCATCAGCTTGAAGGTAATATCCTCCGTGGGTGGCTCCGTCTGGCGTCCTGGCTGCGAGACTCTAAAGCCCCAAAGGTCCTTCCTCTCGAACTTGGTGAGCTAAAGTACCTTAATACTAGGAAGTGGGAGGTTGAGCACACTACTGAACTCCACAAGATGAGAACAAAAACGAGTTCCCTTGAACTCCTCGACAGTGCCGATAACAAGGCTAGGCATCTATTGCATAAGATAGAGAAAATTAGAAACAATACAAGTAGAGAGAAATCACAAGATAACAAAAGCGCAAAGCATAATTTCAACAATAAAGCATACAAGTCATGGAATACAATAATCAATCACAAACACCAAGGTTTAAATGACTTAGACAAATCCTCTTGCAATACCACATAGGTTGGTATGATCAAAATTTTATTAACGCGAGAAAAATGATAAGTGTGGTGGTCCAACTACCAGAGTACATCACAACTCTCACTCACTTGACAAAATAGCTATCAGGGCATCCTTAGTGGCAATTTGTCTATCTTGATCACAAGACTCTCATATTAAGTCTATGATATCATCCCTTAGATGTTGCTTGGTAGCCTCTAAGTCCTGGGTATGCTTCTTCTCCTCTCTAAGGTCATTTTGAGTGTTGAACATTCTACACTTGAGTCTATCACCAAGCTCCTTGATGGCATTCCAAGCTGCATTCCTTGCAGAGTCAAAGAATATTGTGTGCATTTCAGAATTGGTGACCATGCAGAATCCCCACTCTTTGTGGTTGTCTTCCTTGTTTTTGCACAAGTGAAGTTGCACCCACCAATACTCTTCTCCTTCATCCATCACGGGGAATCCTTTGTACACTGTTGCACCATGTATCCCCATGGTAACCATAAGATTCTTGAGTGCTTTGGTAAACTCCGTCTCACACTCCAAAGTCATGGTCATGAGTGGTCCCTTATTGACGACTTCATTGATGGAGTTCATCTACAAATGGAGATGAGAAAGAAGATTAGAAAAGTTTACGAGAAGAAAAAGACAAGTGCGGAATTTGCAAAGAGTTGCATTTCTCCTAGTGGTTTCCTTAGTACAATCCAACCTAGGGTCATAATCCCACAGGCAACACAGTGCTCTGATACCATCTGTAAGACCCCACCTTTATAAGGTAAAGGCCCTTGTGATTGCTATGCTAGTCCCTGTATCAAATGCTAGCATCCACAGTTTAAGATGAAGTACACAGATACAAAGGTCGTTATTACATCGTCATTCCAGAGATAACATAGTCGTCACAACTCAATATCCAAAGGCTAGTACAAGAGTTCATAATCATAAAGTAGATAACTATAAGTCTTCAGCTTCATGTGCCACAGGAAAGCATATTGAGTGTAGACTCACAACCCTAATCTTCATCAGAGTAACCTGCAACATCATAAATTACAGCCACAGTGGGTCAATACATTTGGAATTATATTGGCAAGTGATACCATAGTAGAATAGTAGTAGCTATTATCTATATGAATTTGGCTAAGTGTAGCTTAGGCTTGCTTTGCTCAAATAGGTTTTTCTTACCAGTTGAAAACACTAAGTTTTTGTTTGACAAATCACCCAAGGAACCACCATTAAACATTGATAAACCTTTAACCCTTGTTCAACCACAAGTTTTTAACTTAGAAATTGGGACGAGGAGATCCTGGATTGCTTCAATGTCTTTGATGCTCAATTTGTCCGTTGCCGGGGACATGGCTAAGTACTTAGGTTTTACCCTCTCGAGAGGTGGTGCAATTTCCCCACAAGACTCGACATTCATCGAGACGATACCTTTCAGAAGCATTCCCTTAGACCACCATGTACGCGTTCCATCCTATCACACTACCACCAACTGTCCATCTGGCTAAGTTCTTGCAACCTATGTGATCAAGGCAGAGCCCTTATGCCATGTGGTTGCACTAGAAGCTTATCAACACTAAACATCTCAAATCCCTTTGTTACTGGGTGGCTTTCCACAAGTGTGATACACAAGGTAAACCATAGTCATGGGCCTTGTGTAACCACTCAACATAAAACCATCATACCATTCCACCCAGGTGATTCATTTTCTTATTTGTTTTATTAAGAAAAAACACAAGTCATAGACTTAGAAATATTTCATAGCATGAATAATCCACCCTTGTTTGCTACTAGCTAGGGTAAGCATGATAACATATCAAGTTTCCTAACTTAGAGAAAATTCTACCAAGACTACAACTACTAGGATTTCCCAAGGCATAGCATATATACTTAGCAAAAATTCCATGCAAGCCCTATTCAAAATATCACTAGTGCATAGTCAAAATAATAGGACAAAATACATGAAGCACCACTTGACTTGGTAGTTGGGGGAGTAGCAACAATCTTAACAATCACAATCACCACTAGCACCAAAATCTACACATAAAATGATAGCACCAAATTCACATACAAATATTCAAGCAAAAATATATGAATGCATGCAAATGCCATGAAATGATTTTTCTATACTAAAAAAATCAAACCAAACAGTACTGAACACAAAGTGATCTATCTAGAATCTAAACATAGTCAAATTTGCCTCAAAACAATTTTATAAACATTTTATATAGCCGAAGTAAGCCTATAATATGTTATGCAAATAATCCTATTTTTCCGGAAGCAAAATACAAATTTAAGCCTACAGTAATGTAGGGCTCATTTTTCTGAATCCAATGATATATTATTTGCATTTTTTGGATAAACAGAAGAAAATATATGAAATTTACAAGTTTAAATTAAATCTAACTGCCAGACACGTGGGCACATATGATTGGCCCATACCGCTTCACGCGGATCGATCAATGTGAGCTGTAGTATTGAAGTGACGATGTAAGGCCAGATCTGCTGATACCGGTTCGAGTAAGTGATCTAATCTTAACCTTTAGATCTTGATCTAACGACACTAGCTACTCTGACCACAGATGGGCGACGCGAATGGGTGCTGGCGGCGGCGGCGCTTCTGCCGGCGACGCTCCGGTGATTCTAGAGGGGTAGGGGTGGGGTAGTGGCTTACCAGACTCGCGAGATCACGAGGATGCTCAAAGTGTCGCTGGCTTGGGCGGGGGCGTGCTGTGGTGGCCGTGAGAGCTCGTCGGAGTTACAAGCAGCGTCGGGTTGTTGCAAACGACGACAGAGGTGACGACCTGGAACACCCCAGTGCAAACAAAGTGCATCAGGACACGTGCAAGGTCCAGGCGAACAAGTTGGTTTGAATTAGGAGGCGAGGGGCGCTCGTTTCTTACCGGGATTGCTCGCCGGAGATGAGGACGACTTCGCGTGCTCACGGTGCTTGACGAAACCAATGTCCTGGGTTACTAGAAGATGAACAGAGGGCATGCGATGATGCGCAAGAACAAGGGTAGATCGACAACATGAATCAGAGGGCACATGGCGGACGATGCTCACCGGAATACCTCACCGGAGTTCGTCGGGCAGCGGTGGTTCAAGCTCAAATACGAGCAGCCTGGTGGCGATTGGGTGTGGGTGTTTGGGGGGAAAACACCACGGTGCAGAGAGGGTTAAGTAGCCGGCGAGGGCAAGGGAATTACACTGTGAATCAATGGAAATTAAGACCGAATCAACCGCATCAGTGAATGGGGAAGAAACAGGCGGCGACGGTGTCAACACCCGGATTTTTCAATCCTAGATGCCTGTTATGCCATACATCGCAATCCCAGGATTACCATTTTTGCGAGACATAACAGAATTGGATACCATAGTACTTCATCCATTACAACGATACATAAGTTCTTACACAAATAGGTATCTCATGATCCAGTTCTTAATACAACATCAAGCAGCGGCAAACGTAATAATAACGGTAGCGTAGGTGAAGCTCCATCTTCGGGGTCACAGGCAATGCTGACGATGGGAGATGATCCTAGTTGTCGTAACCTTCCTAGGGCCCATCCTCCAGGTACTCCTCTTCATAGTCTGGCCATGGGTATAGCCAGGGACAAAGCCATGAGTACTCTTTAAGTACTCGCAAACTAATACTAACAAGTAAAGGGGTTTTGGGATAATAGGACACTAGGCTCTAGGGTTGTTTTGCAAAAAGCCAGGTTTATCTTTACTAAGTTCCAAAGCTAGTCTCATTTTTATTACTCCTAAGTGGGATCTTGTAATTCAGGTCACAACTCTGTTGTGGTCAAGTCAAAGTCTCAACTCATTTCACAGGTCATTTTAAAAGTCTAACGGGGGAACAGTATGGCCACTCCAACTGTCCATAACCGCGGACGCGGCTATTCGAATAGTTTGACACTCTGCAGAGATTATACACTTTCACCACAACATTCGATACATCCGTCAGGAACAAATCCTGAATTCACCATTGTAGCATCCCAGTTGTCTAACATCTGTAATGCTACTTGTTATAATAATAAAAAGGGCCACTTCCAACATATAATTGCTGCATCATTATCATATCATGCTCATGTCATCATGCCACCTTGCATTTGAGCATCATACAAAACCCCTTTCTTGTTTGGTTCTTATCTCATGTGCAATATTAATTGTATTTGCATCTTGATATTGTATCTGGATCTTGATATATTGTTAAATGCCCAAGTTGAGTTGGGGGCATATCTCTTCTTGACTCCACCACCTTTTCTTTCACCACCTTATAATTCCACCATCCAATTAATATGAGCTTGGCATTTTATTTGAGTTATCTCTAGCTCATGTTGGTTGGTTGGAGTCCACCCTTAGTCCTTTGCTTGGCCTTTGCCCACCTTTTGGGAATGCAAGGAATAATGCCACATAAATTAATGTTGTCTTCACAATATAACTACATGACCATTATTGCTTGCATGGGCCATGCAAGTGCCACCTTCTTCTTGATCTTGGAGTGATATTTGGTTTTGCTTGCATGGATCATTCTCCTTTGTGTTAAATCTTGTTTTGGGCTTGTAGTTTTCTTCACCATATCATCTATCTCTATCTCCCTTAGCTAAACCTCTATCCCCATCTCCATGCATACACATGTGATCATGTGTGAGCATCAGGACCACCCCATAATCATCTCTCCCTACCTTTCTCTCTTTTCTCCTTTTCTTGATCTTGTGTGTTTGTTTAAGAAGCATGCTTGATCAACTAAAGTACCACCTCTCTCTATCCATACCCCCTCTTAGCTAAAACCCTAAACCTACCCCATGCCATACCCATCCTAGCTAAAGGCCTACACTACACCCTCCCTAAACAAAACCAAACCACCCCCTCTCCCTCTCTATTCTTTCCTCTCTTCCCTCTCCCTGCCTACGGGCCCCCTCTCTAACCCTACCTGCCCTCGAGCTCCCCTGGCCCACCTGCAGCTCCCTGGCCCCACCTGGCAGCCGGCCAGCCCGAGCACGCCTGCACAAGACGCCCATGCACGTGAGGTGTGCCGCCCTCCCCACGCTAGCCCTCGCGCCACCTGCCTGGCGATCTTATCCTCCCCTCGTCCCTAGCCTTTCCCAACCCCCAGGCCTCTTCCTCCTGCTCTCCTTCTTCCTTCCCCAGCTCGACATGCCCCCCCGTCCTTCTAAACCCTAGCGACGGCGCCAAAGATCCCTTCGCTCAGAGCTCGAGGCGCGCGCCAGCATGTGAGCTGCGCTTCTTCCTCTCGCTTCGCCGACGCCGGAGCTCGCTGGATCTCGCCCGAGAGCAGCCGTGCCCGTGACCGCCAGGACGCCCCGACCAGCTGCCCCCGCTTCGATCCTCGCCTTCCCGAGCCCCGCCAACCCCACCAGCGAGCCCTCAGTAAGCCCTCTCCTCCCGACATGGCCCCGTCCCTAGTGCACCGTAGCACCGCCGATCTGTCGAACACCGCGCGTGCGCTGTCGCCCTTGGTCACCGTCACAGGCGCCAAAGAAATGTGTGGCGTGATCATCTCGTTCGTCGAGGAAAACCACGCACGCAGCCCGCCCGAGCTAGACCCTGAACGAAACAGAGCCCGTCATGCCTCTTCGTTTTGGTTTTGCGGCTCAGCCGAGACGCGATGGTTCGCCGCCATCGTCGTGCGAAATCGGCCAGATCCATCGCCGGGCGCCGCTGCTCAATGGCGGTAGCCGCAGACGTTCTGAAGCGCCCTTCCCCTTTTTCCCGCCTCAAACCCGCAGTCCACCGTCCCCACCTAGAAGCGTCTGTTGGAAACTTGCAAAAAGGATCCTCAGGTTCCTTCGTGTCCGCCCGTGGTCCCTGGATCGACCACGTGTCGCCACCGGGCAGCCTGGCAGGGCTCTGACGCCTCTGGCCACCTCAGCTAGGGTGAGCCTGGGTGAGGAAAGCTGGCGCGTGGGTGTGACGGCCCAGTCAGCCCAGTGACCCCACCTGTCATCCTCTGGCGCGGTTCCTGCTGAGTAACAAAAGCCATAGCTTGCTGAATTCAAAATTCCAAACAGATTTCAAATAAATTCAAACCTGATTCAAATATCATTAAATTCATAACTTATTCCTGGATTAGAATTTGAATTCAAACCTTATATGAAAAATGATTTGTTTTTGAATGTTAATTCAAATCTTTATTCAAATATTTCCAAAAATTAATTTAATCAATTCACCTTTGACTTTGACCCATTTTGACTAATTTTGACTAAAAATAAAATTAAATTCATAATTCCAAATAATACAAATAATATATGTTTTTGAATCAGAAAAATGTGAGGAATTCAAATATGCCACTCAAAATATTGTTTGAACATTTTAAAATTCCAAGTTGAGTTAATTACACAAATGCCACTGGAACTAAATAATTTCACAACTTTTGATTTATAATTCCAAATTAAGCAAATGATATGTCCAAAATGATCAGCTCGACGAGACCTTTCTGTTTATGCCATCCATAACTTCAATTGCAGCATGCATCATATAAAAATATAGGGTACAGCAAATGTTATGACAACAAAATGTGAACCAAAACTCCTTTAAAATGTTGTTACTTGTCTTCCACACCTCACCATGCCATGATACCTCATTGCCCTGTAAATTGTGCATCATTCATCATGGCATGATTGTTTGCTTGTCGCACCTTATTCATATGCTTGTGCTCTATATTCATGTTGGCCTTGTTTGTTTGGTTTTTCTCGGATAGACACTGAGCAGGGGTTATATCAAGAGAACCAGGAGCACTACCCAGATCCGTCCCTCGCTTCAACTGAGTTAACAGGCAAGCACTTCCACATGCTTGCATACATACAGTACCTATTGCCTCTATCTTATTCTTGCATCATTGAGTCGCGATTGCATTAAATTGAATCCTAAGTATGCATAGCCTTTACGTTTAAAACCCCACTAAGCTTGTTCCTCCATCCCATGAGCCATTACTACAGGAGTTGTTTGAGCCATGCGACTCGTAGAACAGCATGTGTAGGGTATGTGAGCGTCTGATGTATAACGAGGTACCTAAACAACTTAACCTGAGTAGTATGGGATAACTAATGAAAGTGGCACCGGTGAGCAACATCTGCTATTTGGTTTTTCCTGCTCACTTGTGTCCCGTAAGACCCCGAGTACTTGATTCCTGTTCCTTGATTTATCGCGCTATCCACATCCGGGAGGTATATGGGACCCCCGAGCCGAGCTTGATTCCGTCTTATTTCTTGGGGCCACAAACTAGTTTGAGGTTTTATCTACTATCCTGTACTTATGCCATGCTACTTATGTATTTACGTTTGCGAGGAGCACACTGTCTTGTTAGGAATGGTGACGCACGTGGTATCGAAGCCCAGCCACACTTTCGGGTTCCCGATGCGTCACCGCCCCAAACCTTAAGTCCCTCAAGTCACTAACTTCGCGGGTTCTACTAAGGGTGGCCTGAAATATTTCTGAATCCGGTGATTGTTCAGTCGTGAAAGCCTCGTTGGGTTTTGATTTGGTTTTTCCGAGGTTGATCGAGCGTGTGTTGCTATTGGTGCACCCCGGCCGGGTAAAACTTTCTGAAAGCCGTGTCCGCGGATATGGACGACTTGGAGCACAGTTTCTCGACCATAGACAAGCATAACTAAAGTACCACTTTAATTTGACTAAGTAACTTGACTAGTAATAGTGCAATACTCATGGAATGATTAATAAAATTGCCAACGGATGGGGGGGGGTTGTTCGTCCGCTTCCTTGTAGGTAAGCAGGGAGGAGGATGGATCTGATGAGATTACCATTATAATTGTTGTTCTTAATTCACGGACATCCGTCTATCATTGGTTAGGCGGATGGTTAGCGTATCTCTGTAGAACTGCTAGGGTTTATCTTTCGCTGCAATTGCGTCACCCCAGGTTGTGTCCCCTTTAGAGGCATTAAGACTTGCTGAGTACCCTTAGGGTCTCACACGATAAATTATTGGTTCAGATGGACAGGTACCTTCGCAGGACGGATACTCGGTGGAAGAAGCCGAAGATGTGGGCAACGATCGTTCGGTGTAGAGATTCCGGGAACAGGGATCCGTGAGACCTGTAGTTGGGATGTGCTTATTTCTATGGCATCTTATGCCGATTTGCTTCTTATCCGTACTCGGATTTTGTTGCTGCTTCCGCATGATACTCTAATGTGTGTTGTATGAGTAAGTATCCTAAAATATAGTTCTATCTAGGTCATTTGAATCTTGCCGTATGGCGTTGCTATATTTTCCTTTCTTTCTAGATGGTATGGCTCTGATGTACTCTTGTATGGTGGCTTGCGTACATACCCACTTGTGTACGTAGTTGATCCCTTCGCCTGCCGATTACGCCGTCTGAGGTCCCGTTGAGAGGGTAGTGGTTGGGACGTCCAAAGGACTACCAAAGGAGTGGCTTTTGGGGCCCCACCGTACTATTTCAACCACTACCACTCATCCAGGCTTGTATCTAGGAGCGTAATTCACCGAGGTAGTTACAATTGGTATCAGAGCCATCCCGACCTTCAGGGTTTCAGCCAAACGGTCGTTGTCAGTCTAGCAACTATTTTGATAGTTATGTATATTAGGGAAAAACAAAACGCGAGAGTAGGACTGCTTCCACTTTTCTTCTTACCCTCCCACCCACCCTTTTCTGGTAAGGAAGTGCAACGTTTTCAATCCTCTTCTCAAGATTCAAACTAGGATTCACGTGTTCTGGGTTTCCGTAGTACCATAGGTTGTGTGTGTGTGTGTGTGTGTAATCCCTTGCCTATCTGTTGCATCCAAGTTGTTATCTTATCTGCCTTTGGTTATCAACTGTTGGTACATTCCATACCGACAGGCTTTTGAAAACGACGCAATCTATCTTCCTCTTTGTAACCGACGCTATCTTGTTTGGGGTGTTCGTTTCCGTAGTTACCAATCTTTAGGTTTCGTCGTGAGGAGAAGGGGTTAGGATATGTGTTCCACTTGTTCATGTGCAGAGTAATGATTTGAGTGCGGGATGGAGTCGCGACCATACCACTACTTTTATCATTCGCTTTTGTATATTGAATCGGTAGAGTCACTAATCTTGATTCATTAAGTAATTTTGCGCATCTATTGGTATTTTAATGCCGAAATTTGTGGAATTTTTTTTTCTTTGATATATTTGTGTACCACACTCCTTTTCAGTCGTGTGCGATATGCTTAATATCCTTTAGGTGCTATGAACTTTGTTGATATTTTAATATCATCTCAGTAAATTGTATCCTTTAATCTTGGTTAATTCCATCTTGGTACTATTTTGGATTATTATCATTCTCCATTATAGTACTGACTTGAGTTTTATATCAATGACAGGATGGCTCCCCACGCCTGCATCAAGAGGACATACCTCCGAATCGGGCTCATTTGTCAAACATCGCTAATGCTTTGGCAGCTATGCAAGAGAACCAGCAGCGCTTTGAGGAGAGTGTCAGAAGAAACGAGTTTGCTCCACTACCTCCACCTCCCAAGCGTGGAGACATCAAGAGCTTCCTCAAGTTCAACCCTCGTCAGTTTGATGTTTCTGACCGACCTCTGGACGCGGATGATTGGCTGCGTGAGATCTCAAGGTTGCTCGAGACTGCTGATGTTCCGGAGCAGGAGTGGGTCAAGTGTGCTACTCACCTTCTCAAGGGAGATGCAGCTCTTTGGTGGGAGAACTACTTGAAGGCAAGCTGCACTGGGTTCCAGCCTACTTGGGAGAGGTTCACTGGAGCGTTCAAAGAGCAGTTTCTCTCAGAGATTGTGATGGAAAGGATGAAGGAGGCTTTCCTCAACCTGAAGCAGGGAAATGATAACGTCAACACCTACATCAGGAACTTCATGAATCTGTCTCGTTATGGTGGTGATGAGGTGTCCGATGACAAGAAGAAGCAGAAAAGGTTCAGGCAAGGGCTCAATGCGTCGATCAAGTATGCAATCACGCATGCAAGACCGGCAACCTTCCCGAACTACAAGACACAAGACTGCAAGAGGAGGCAAGCAGGCAAATGTTTGAGGAGTCCAAGAAACACAACAGGGATGCATCAAGCTCTGCAGTTATGGCAGCTCCTTCTAAGCGGCGTGTTTGGGTTCCTAACACCCCACCGTCGCTCCCGGCTCCACCAAGACCTGCAAGTTTCGCGTCAAGGCCACCAAACTTCACCACTGTGGCTCCCAGGGGCTACAACAACCATTACCCTGGAGCGCCTGGCGGAGTCCCTGGATACTCTGCTCCACGTCCACATGGTGATTGTTTCACATGTGGAGATCATGGACATCCCAATTGGAACTGTCCAATGAAGAACAAAGCTCTCCCTCCACCCCCGCCAAGATCTGCAACAAGCTCTCCTTCGGTTCGTGCACCACCACCTCGGGCTCTCAACATCAACACCAAGCCCGGGTCTGCGGTTGTTCGTGCTAACTCGCTAACGCCTCTCAAGGCGAGCATGCACTGAGTTGTGATGGGTATGCTTCGTTAACTCCGCCTCGCACGAGTTTTGTTCGATTCTGGTGCATCGCATTCTTTTGTCTCGCATAAGTTTGCACAAGAGCATAACCTGGATAGGGTTCCTTTATCACGTCGTCTGGTGGTGCTATCTCCTGGTTCAAACATGAGGGTTGCTCATATCAGTCATGGCAATCAGATTGAGATTTGGTGGTTCTTCATTCTTGGCTTCTTTAATTCTCCTGGGCAACTCTGACATTGATGTCATCTTGGGCATGGATTGGTTGACAGCAAATGCAGCTGTGATTGATTGTCTTTGAACGCCAAAGTGTCTCTCAAGATTCCTCAAGGCCATATAGTCTTTTCTCCAAGTCTCGACTCCTGTCCAGCTCTTTTCCTTGGCGGCTCAATGATGATTCTATGGAAGCTATTCGAGTGTACCGATGGTCCGTGAGTTCCCGATGTCTTTCTGAAGAGTTGCTGTATGCCTCCGGATCGTGAGGTTGAATTGTGATTGAACTTGAACACGAACGGCTCCTATCTCCAAGCGGCCATATAAAATGGGTCCTTCCGAGTTGGTGAACTCAAACGACAACTTGATGAACAAGAGAAGTTGGGTTTCATTCAACACAAGACTTCGTCTTGGGGTAGCCCAACAATCTTTGTGAAGAAGCGTGATGTAACCGATAGGCTATGTGTTGACTACCGGGCTCTCAATGCTAAAACCATCAAGAACAAATATCCTCTCCCACGGATAAATGATCTTTTTGATCAGCTAGCAGGAGCTGTGGTGTTCTCTAAGCTGGACTTGAGAAGTGGTTATCACCAAATCAAAATTCGCAAAGAAGATGTGCCCAAAACAGCTTTCACCACCCGCTATGGTCTGTATGAGTACACGGTCATGTCTTTTGGCCTCACCAACGCACCTGCTACCTTCTCGAGGCTGATGAACTCCATTTTCATGGAGTACCTGGATAAATTTGTTGTGGTATATCTGGATGACATTCTGGTCTATTGCAAGTCTAAGGAGGAGCATGAAGAACACCTGCGGTGTGTCTTAAACAAGCTTCATGAGAACCGCTTGTATGCAAAGTTCTCTAAGTGTGAGTTTTGGCTGCCTGAAGTAACATACCTGGGTCATGTTATCTCTGCCAAGGGCATTGCAGTCAACCCGGAAACCGTGAAGACTATTGTTGAATGGCTTCCTCCTGCTAATGTCAAGGAAGTGCGGAGTTTCCTCGGTTTGGCTAGTTATTGCGCCGCCTGCTCGTAACTTCTCGAAGATAGCGAAGCCTCTTACCGACCTCCTCAAGAAAGGCAAGAAGTACCTGTGGACTCCTGCTTGTCAAGCAAGTTTTGATACACTCAAAGAGAAGCTCACTTCCACGCCAGTCTTGGTTCCTCCGGATACCTCTAAGCCTTTCCAGATATTCTGTGATGCCTCTTTGCAAGGATTGGGTGCGGTCCTTATGCAAGAGAAACAGGTGGTTGCTTATGCCTCTCGTCAGTTGAAGACGCATGAGATCAACTATCCCACACATGACCTCGAGCTAGCGGCAGTTGTCTTTGCTTTGAAGCTATGGAGGCACTACTTGCTTGGTAACCGTTGTGAGATCTTCTCGGACCACAAGAGTTTGAAGTATATCTTCACTCAACCTGATCTCAACCTTTGGCAGAGGAGATGGATTGAAGCAATCAATGACTTTGATGTGACCATCAACTACACCCCGGGCAAAGCAAATGTCATGGCAGATGCGCTTAGCCGTAAAGCTTATGTCAACAACCTCATGATGGAAGAGCAACAACCTCTCTTGTGCGAGGAATTCCGTCAGCTCAACCTGGAAATTGTGGAACAAGGGCATCTCCTGAACCTTCTGGCTACTCCTCTCTTGGAAGAACAGATTCGCTCTCGTCAGCTTGGTGATCCGCACACCAAAAAGCTCATCTCTAAGCTTGACCTTCCGAAGTATGAGTCCTTCCACGTTGATGATCAAGGCACGCTCTTCTTTGAACACCGGATGTTTGTTCCAAACTACCCGGGTCTGAGAGACCAAGTTCTCAAGGAGGCACATGATTCGGTTCTTTCTATCCATCCTGGCAGCACAAAGATGTACATGGACTTGAAAACACAATACTGGTGGCCCGGGTTGAAACGGTATTGTGCCAAGTATGTCTCAGAATGTGATGTCTATCGCAGGGTGAAGGCTGTCCATCAGAAACCATTTGGTCTTCTAGCCATTGAAACCTCCGGAATGGAAATGGGAGAAAGTAGAGATGGACTTCATCACTGGATTTCCAAGGTCGCAGAAGGGCAACAATGCAATTTTGTTGTCATCGAGGCTTTCTAAAGTGGCTCATTTCTTCCCAAATAAAGAAACAATTTCGGAATTCAGTTGGTGAGCTCTATATCAAGAATTGTCTCTCCGTATGGGGTTCCACTTGAAATCAGTTCGCACTGGGAGCATCTTCACCTCAAAGTTCGGGAGAGTTTCCAAAAGCTTTGGGAACAAAGTTGAACTTCAGACTGCTTACCACCCTCGATCGCAAGGACAAGTGGAGAGGATCAATCAGATTGGAGGATATGCTTCGGCTTGCGTCATCTCGTTTGGCATGAAGTGGGAGGAATGTCTTCCATATGCTGAATTCTCCTACAACAACAGCTTCCAAGAGTCTCAAGATGGCACCATTTGAGGCTCTCTATGGTCGCAAGTGCGAACTCCGATTGGTTGGTCAGCGCAGGAGAAAGAATCTGGTTTGGCCTGACATTGTGACTCAAGCGGAGGAGAAGGTGCATATCATTCGAGAACACGAAGATTGCTCGAGTCGTCGGAAGAGCAACTATGACAGAAGCACACGGATATGGTATATGCCCCTGGTGATCTCGCACCTTCGTGTCACTCCCATGAGAGGAACACACCGCTTCGGTATCAAAGGAAAGTTGGCTCCTAGATACATCGGTCCTTTCAAGATACGTGGTAGAAGAGGAGAAGTTGCTTATGCACTTGAGCTTCCGGAAAAACTCAAAGTCCATGATGTTTTCCATATCTCTCAGCTCAAGAAGTGCTTCAAAGATCCCGGCAGGACCGTGGACCATGAGCTAATCGACCTCCAAGAAGATCTGTCTTATTAAGAACACCCCACCAAAATCCTTGAGACCGCAGAACGAAGGACGCGCAACAAGTCCATCAAGTTTTGCAAGGTGCAGTGGTCACACCATTCTGTTGATGAAGCCACATGGGAGCGTGAAGATGAACTCCGTGCCAACCATCCTTCTCTCTTTGTATCTTCTTCTTCTTCCTAGAATCTCGGGGCGAGATTCCTGTTTAGTGGGGGAGAGTTGTAGCATCCCAGTTGTCTAACATCTGTAATGCTACTTGTTATAATAATAAAAAGGGCCACTTCCAACATATAATTGCTGCATCATTATCATATCATGCTCATGTCATCATGCCACCTTGCATTTGAGCATCATACAAAACCCCTTTCTTGTTTGGTTCTTATCTCATGTGCAATATTAATTGTATTTGCATCTTGATATTGTATCTGGCTCTTGATATATTGTTAAATGCCCAAGTTGAGTTGGGGGCATATCTCTTCTTGACTCCACCACCTTTTCTTTCACCACCTTATAATTCCACCATCCAATTAATATGAGCTTGGCATTTTATTTGAGTTATCTCTAGCTCATGTTGGTTGGTTGGAGTCCACCCTTAGTCCTTTGCTTGGCCTTTGCCCACCTTTTGGGAATGCAAGGAATAATGCCACATAAATTAATGTTGTCTTCACAATATAACTACATGACCATTATTGCTTGCATGGGCCATGCAAGTGCCACCTTCTTCTTGATCTTGGAGTGATATTTGGTTTTGCTTGCATGGATCATTCTCCTTTGTGTTAAATCTTGTTTTGGGCTTGTAGTTTTCTTCACCATATCATCTATCTCTATCTCCCTTAGCTAAACCTCTATCCCCATCTCCATGCATACACATGTGATCATGTGTGAGCATCAGGACCACCCCATAATCATCTCTCCCTACCTTTCTCTCTTTTCTCCTTTTCTTGATCTTGTGTGTTTGTTTAAGAAGCATGCTTGATCAACTAAAGTACCACCTCTCTCTATCCATACCCCCTCTTAGCTAAAACCCTAAACCTACCCCATGCCATACCCATCCTAGCTAAAGGCCTACACTACACCCTCCCTAAACAAAACCAAACCACCCCCTCTCCCTCTCTATTCTTTCCTCTCTTCCCTCTCCCTGCCTATGGGCCCCCTCTCTAACCCTACCTGCCCTCGAGCTCCTGCCCACCTGGCTCCTGCCCCACTGCACCGGCCAGCCCGCACGCCTGCCACCACAAGACGCCCATGCACGTGAGGTGCAACGCCTGCCCCTCCCCCACGCTAGCCCTCGCGCCTACCTGCCCTGGCGATCTTATCCTCCCCCTCGTCCCTAGCCTTTCCCCAGAACCCCCCAGGCCTCTCTTCCTCCCCTGCTCTCCTTCTTCCTTCCCCAGCTCAGCCATGCCCCCCCGTCCTTCTAAACCCTAGCGACGGCCCCAAAGATCCCTTCGCTCCAGGCTCCCAGGCGCGCCAGCATTGTACCGAGGCTGCGCCTTCTTCCTCGCCGTGACGCCGGAGCTCGCTGGATCTCGCCGAGGAGCGCCACGCTGCGCCGTGACCGCCAGACGCCCGACAGCTGCCCGCTCCGATCTCGCTCCCGAGCCCGCAACCCCACCAGCGAGCCCCTGGTAAGCCCCTCTCCCTCCCCGACATGGCCCCCGTCCCCCTAGTGCACCGTAGCACCGCCGGCATCTGTCGAACACCGTGCGTGCGCGTTCGCCGCCGCGGTCACCGCCTGCGCGTGCGCCAGCAGCAGCTGTGGCGTGCGATCTGTCTCTGTTCGTCGAGGAAAACCACGCGCTGCAGCCCGCCTCCGAGCTAGACCCCTGAACGAAAACTGTAGCCCGTCATGCCCTCTTCGTTTTTGGTTTTTGCGGCTCAGCCGGAGACGCGATGGTTCGCTCGCCATCGTCGTGCGAAATCCGGCCAGATCCGTCGCCGCGGCTTCACAGTTGACAATGCAAAGCGGTACGTTCTGAAGCGCCCTTATCCTTTTTCCCGCCTCAAACCGCATCCACCGTCCCCCACCTAGCAGCGTATGTTGAAACTTGCAAAAGGATCCTCGGTTCGCCGTTTCCGCCGGTCCTGGATCGACCACGTGTCGCCACTGGCAGCCTCAGGGCACAGCGCCCTTTGTCGCCTCGGCCTAGGGTGAGCCTGGGTGAGGAAAGCTGGCACGTGGGTGTGACGGCCCAGTCAGCCCAGTGACCCCACCTGTCATCCTCTGGCGCGGTTCCTGCTGAGTAACAAAAGCCATAGCTTGCTGAATTCAAAATTCCAAACAGATTTCAAATAAATTCAAACCTGATTCAAATATCATTAAATTCATAACTTATTCCTGGATTAGAATTTGAATTCAAACCTTATATGAAAAATGATTTGTTTTTGAATGTTAATTCAAATCTTTATTCAAATATTTCCAAAAATTAATTTAATCAATTCACCTTTGACTTTGACCCATTTTGACTAATTTTGACTAAAAATAAAATTAAATTCATAATTCCAAATAATACAAATAATATATGTTTTTGAATCAGAAAAATGTGAGGAATTCAAATATGCCACTCAAAATATTGTTTGAACATTTTAAAATTCCAAGTTGAGTTAATTACACAAATGCCAATCTTTGAACTAAATAATTTCACAACTTTTGATTTATAATTCCAAATTAAGCAAATGATATGTCCAAAATGATCAGCTCGACGAGACCTTTCTGTTTATGCCATCCATAACTTCAATTGCAGCATGCATCATATAAAAATATAGGGTACAGCAAATGTTATGACAACAAATGTGAACCAAAACTCCTTTAAAATGTTGTTACTTGTCTTCCACCTCACCATGCCATGATACCTCATTGCCCTGTAAATTGTGCATCATTCATCATGGCATGATTGTTTGCTTGTCGCACCTTATTCATATGCTTGTGCTCTATATTCATGTTGGCCTTGTTTGTTTGGTTTTTCTCGGATAGACACTGAGCAGGGGTTATATCAAGAGAACCAGAGCACTACCGGATCCGTCCCTCGCTTCAACTGAGTTAACAGGCAAGCACTTCCACATGCTTGCATACATACAGTACCTATTGCCTCTATCTTATTCTTGCATCATTGAGTCGCGATTGCATTAAATTGAATCCTAAGTATGCATAGCCTTTACGTTTAAACCCCACTAAGCTTGTTCCTCCATCCCATGAGCCATTACTACGGGAGTTGTTTGAGCCATGCGACTCAGAGAACAATGTGTAGGGTATGTGAGCGTCGATGTATAACGAGGTACCTAAACAACTTAACTCGAGTAGTATGGGATAACTAATGAAAGTGGCACCGGTGAGCAACATCTGCTATTTGGTTTTTCCTGCTCACTTGTGTCCCGTAAGACCCCGAGTACTTGATTCCTGTTCCTTGATTTATCGCGCTATCCACATCCAGGAGGTATATGGGACCCCCCTGAGCCAGAGCTTGATTCCGTCTTATTTCTTGGGGCCACAAACTAGTATGAGGTTTTATCTACTATCCTGTACTTATGCCATGCTACTTATGTATTTACGTTTGTGCGAGGAGCACACTATACTGTTTAGGAATGGTGACCCGTTTACGTGGTATCGACAAGCCCCGCCACACTTTCGTGTTCCCGATCGTTACCATGACCCACAAACCTTAAGTCCGCCTCAAGTTAGCTAACTGCTATGGTTCTACTAAGGTGGCCCTGAAATATTTCTGAATCGGTGATTGTTCATCGTGAAAGCCTCGTTGGTTTTGATTTGGTTTTTCCGAGGTTGATCGAGCGTGTGTTGCTATTGGTGCACCCCGGCCGGGTAAAACTTTCTGAAAGCCGTGTCCGCGGATATGGACGACTTGGAGCACAGTTTCTCGACCATAGACAAGCATAACTAAAGTACCACTTTAATTTGACTAAGTAACTTGACTAGTAATAGTGCAATACTCATGGAATGATTAATAAAATTGCCAACGGATGGGGGGGGGGGTGTTCGTCCGCTTCCTTGTAGGTAAGCAGGGAGGAGGATGGATCTGATGAGATTACCATTATAATTGTTGTTCTTAATTCACGGACATCCGTCTATCATTGGTTAGGCGGATGGTTAGCGTATCTCTGTAGAACTGCTAGGGTTTATCTTTCGCTGCAATTGCGTCACCCCAGGTTGTGTCCCCTTTAGAGGCATTAAGACTTGCTGAGTACCCTTAGGGTCTCACACGATAAATTATTGGTTCAGATGGACAGGTACCTTCGCAGGACGGATACTGGGTGGAAGAAGCCGAAGATGTGGGCAACGATCGTTCGGTGTAGAGATTCCGGGAACGGGGATCCGTGAGACCTGTAGTTGGGATGTGCTTATTTCTATGGCATCTTATGCCGATTTGCTTCTTATCCGTACTCGGATTTTGTTGCCGCTTCCGCATGATACTCTGATGTGTGTTGTATGAGGAAGTATCCTAAAATATAGTTCTATCTAGGTCATTTGAATCTTGCCGTATGTCGTTGCTATATTTTCCTTTCTTTCTATATGGTATGGCTCTGATGTACTCTTGTATGGTGGCTTGCGTACATACCCACTTGTGTACGTAGTTGATCCTTCCGCCGACACGCCGCCTCTGAGTCCCGTTGAGAGGGTAGTGGTTGGGACGTCCGAAAGGACTACCAGTGAGTGGCTTTTGGGGCCCCACCGTACTATTTCAACCACTACCACTCATCCAGGCTTGTATCGAGGAGCGTAATTCACCGAGGTAGTTACAACCATACTCAGTATGCGGATAATCAATCCTAACCTTTCAATTACACTCCCTAGTATAAGCACCTCTCCTGTGAGTTTGGCCTCCCAACCATGACACGGTCATCTTGGGTACTGCACAGGTGGACAATCTTCACAAGGTAGACTCAGCTCAGACCTTGGCCGTGAGGGAACTAATACTAAGGTATATAAGTTTCCATTCAAGCCCTACCCAATATTCGGGTATTGTGGTTGTACGATAAAATTTGGAATGGTATCGCATCCAGACAACCCTCAGTTTTATAAAGGGCTAAGGATCATGCCTCAACATTTTCATCACCAAAATCATCAAGTGTTTGGAAACACATGTACAAAACATTTCAATAGAATGATCCATCATTCCAAGGTTTTCATAACCATTTTCCACCAAGTAATCCCATCTAAAGTTGATCAAGTTTTATGCTTAGCACTAGCATCTACAGTTGGGAAGGGTAATAATGAGGGGTGGTAACTGGTGGGGTTTCACTAAGTCCAACCTTATATCTTAGGCTGAGATCAAGGTTTCTAGCTTAGGCCAAATTTTATGTTCTTAGGGCAAACTTGAGCATGGCTGTCTAATATCTACCAAACTCTTAAGTAGACTCTAAGTAAGCTTTGATAAAGAAAAATAAAGTAGGAAGCTTGCCATAAAACTAGGATTGGTTTAGCAAGTTGGTATGATCACATACGCTTAAGGCATATGGTATTCATATCACAAGCATGGGTTTGTGGCAACAATAGGGTATCTTGCAAGTGTTTGCTTGCATCAATGTCAATATAAGCTTGCATAGTTAGCTTGCCTTGTGCAGAGCAGTGGTTGAAGTTATCCTCGGCTTCCTCTTCGTAGTATCCTCCTTCCTCCTCGTAGTATCCTTGGTCGGTACTAGCGTCTAGAAATAAATACGAGGTACAAAATCACCAATCAATACTTAACTACTTGCAATCATCACACACAAGGGTCCTATAGATGATCTAGCATCATCTCTAACATTACAAGGTTAAGGATTGGTTTAAGTCCTTTTATTTTAGAAAAGTAATTTCTACTCATTGAAAAACTACTTAAGATTTAATATTCTCCAAACTAAACATGGGATCATGTTGACACATGTCATCACCACATATTGTAGTCCATGGGAATGTGATTTAAAGTGGTGTCACAATTTAATAAGGCTTTACCCTTTTATTTTAATTGATTAAAGTGGCTAGAAATGCTTATGTAGCATTCTTTTATTCCTTGAACAATATTTCTGCAAGTAAACCTATATATTTTTATATATTCTGAAAGGTAAGGTTAAGTGTGATTTTTGAGAGTTGGAATCAACTCAAAAGCTTTTATGGTTTAAATTTGAAAAATGTTTGAATGCAGAAAAGCTTACGCTTGTTATTTTGCTATGGGTGATCTACAGATCCAAATGACTTGAATCCAACGGGCTTGGATTAAGCATTCACAGACCTTTCCAACAAAATTGCTTTCATCCAATTTGGTGCACTTGCTGGACTGCGCGGGAAATTCTAACGGGCCGACCTGCTAAGCGCAGTGCTCCCGCGGGCTGCGTAAGTGGGTGTCCCCACTCGTCACTGACACGGGGCTGGGCGAAGCGGTATGGGGCAACGTGGGTCGTTTGATCTAGTTCTAATCCAACGGCTGAGGGTCATCGTCGACGCGAGACAGCTCCGTCGAGAACGAAACCTAGCGCGGCCAGTGAGGGTTGCTGGGGGCTCACCGGTGCAGGCGAGGTCGAGGCGGCGAACGACAATTCGACGACGGCGATCCTCCTGGTACCGTGGCTTCTCTGGGCGGCTCAATCGCTGGCTCCCTTCTTCTCCAGAGGCGGGCTCGGTGAAATTCCGGAAGTGGTGCTCGCCTTGCTCGAGGATGGTGTGGCGGTCAAGCGAGGGGCGTGAGATGGTGTGAAGAAATCGTGCAGGGGTGGCCTCTATTTATAGTCGAGCGAGGGGACCGTCGGGGCGCAAGGTGAGCTTGTCGGGGGCGACGTTACAGGCGGCTAAAGGCATGGGCAAGGGTAGGGTACGGTGCTGTGTCTCCTGGCGATGGTCAACGACATGATCGCAAGGCATGGGGCGGTGTGGTTTGGTCTGGAACGGGCGGCGCTCTGCACGGTAGAGGCGGCGTCTTCGACGGCGGGCGGTGGTTGTATGCCACGGGGCTGCTAATGGGGATGTCTGGCGGTCCCCTGGGTCGGTGGTGATCGTGTGTGCGCGCGGTGAGGGCGGCGCGTGGTCAGGGACGCCGGGTGGTGGTGCTCGCGCACGCCGACATGGTCTGGCGCGGCTTGTGCGTGGTCGTGGCTTGGCAACGCTGCGGCCGGACAGAGCGATGGCGGTGGCTGCCTCCCAGACATGCTGGCTAGGCTTGCTGCTGCTCCTAGCTTGCTGTCCACATTGGGGTGACATGGGTGTGCTCGGCTGTTCATCATTAATGGCAATGGCAAGCTCATAGGGGTGCTAGTGTTGGGCTAATCTTTCTAGATGATCTACTGGTTTGTGTGTGAGTTAACTAGGGAACAAGTTAGGCTCAAAACACTGCACACTATAGTGTTTGATGTTTTGTTTGATTTGTGTCTGCAACCTGTTTGATGAAATGGCCGCATGAACTCAAGTTTTGAATTTTGAAATGAATTTTGGTGAGTTTGCTAGATTGGTTCTGGTGAGTCTACAGATGCTTGGGTTTTGAAAGTTGAGCTTGTTTGAGTGGTTTTTGAAAAAGTGGGATCTTCCCATATGAAGAAGATTCAATTTTGAATTGTCATTTAAACTATGCATTTGAAAGTTTCTGGATGATCACAA
The DNA here is from genome assembly GCA_030063025.1 of Avena longiglumis. Taxonomy (NCBI): domain Eukaryota; kingdom Viridiplantae; phylum Streptophyta; class Magnoliopsida; order Poales; family Poaceae; genus Avena; species Avena longiglumis. Next base: position 444,408,086 of record CP125976.1, read on the forward strand.
AGTGGGCCTTGATACTCTGTTATGAGTACATTCAAGGGGTGCAAAGATCCAGAAAAGTTTCTGTTAGGTTTTGAAAGTTTGAGATAGCCAAAGTAGGCATGGGAGTTAAATTGGCCAAAATGACCATTCACTTAATATATTTGTTTTGATTTACTTGTATTTAGGAAAAGTGTGGGAAATGTTTTAGATGATGTTCTTTTCACCTAAGAAACATTTTACAAGCAATGGTTCACACAAACAAGGTGGTTTTTAAAGAAATTCAAAATCCATGCATACACATATACATGCATTCATGAATTCATTTAGAAAAGTTTTTGTTAACCCTAATCTTGATGATTAGTGTTTTGATGATCTAAGTTTGATATTTTTGGGATGTTACAAACCTTCCCCCCTTAAACAAAATCTCGTCCCGAGATTTGAAAAAGGACGAAAAGATTACCTAGGACTTAAAGAGATCTGGAAACTCCGTTCTGATGTGGTCTTCGCGTTCCCAGGTAGCCTCCTCTTCTGTGTGGTTGCTCCACTGAATCTTGAGAAACTTGATGCTTCGGGTACTGGTAGTTAGAAAGGCTTCTTCCAATATACGGATGGGTACTTCAGGATAGGTTAGATCATCATTGATCTCTATGGTCCGGTGATCGATATTCTTGAACACTTCGGTCTTCTCGGGGACTTCGAGACATTTGCGAAGTAACGAGATATGGAACACATTGTGCACAGCTGACATCTCTTCAAGTAGTTCCAGTTGATACGATACTTCTCCTCGATGGTTCAAGATTTTGAAAGGTCCGATATATCTGGGGGCTAACTTTCCTTTGAGTTGGAAACGTTGCATTCCCTTCAATGGCGACACTTTCAGATAAACAAAATCTCCGATGTTGAAGGCGAGGTCTCGACGTCTCTTGTCGGCGTAACTCTTTTGTCGGGATTGGGCTGTCTTGAGGTGCTCACGAATCTTGTGAACCTTCTCTTCTGCCTCTCGTAGATTGTCGGCTCCGAAAATCTGACTCTCTCCTACTTCCGACCAATTCAAAGGGGTGCGGCACTTTCTTCCGTACATATTTCAAATGGGGCCATTTGCAAACTGGCTTGGTAACTATTGTTGTATGAAAATTATGCAAACGGCAGACAGTCTTCCCATTTGGATCCATACTCTAGCACACCTGCTCTAAGCATATCTTCGAGTATTTGGTTTACTCGCTCCGTTTGTCCATCGGTCTGAGGGTGATAAGCGGTACTGAAATCTAGGCGGGTTCCTAAACCTTCTTGGACTTTCTTCCAGAATCTCGAGGTAAACTGAGTTCCTCGATCCGAGACTATATTCTTGGGGACTCCATGCAAACTAACAATTCTAGCGATGTATAACTTCGCTAGCTTCGAACTCTGGTAGGTGGTTTTGACGGGCAAGAAATGAGCTACTTTGGACAATCTGTCCACTATGACCCAAATAGAGTCATTTCCCCTACTAGAAGTAGGTAGTCCAGTGATAAAGTCCATTCCTACAGAATACCATTTCCATTCCGGAATCTGCAAAGGTTGCAACAATCCAGCGGGTCGTTGATGTCCTGCCTTGACTCGCTGGCATATGTCACACTTGGCGATATAGCTTCCGATTTCTCTCTTCATCTTATGCCACCAAAATTGCTCTTTCAAATCTTGATACATCTTGGTTCCTCCGGGATGGATAGAATAAAGAGTATCATGAGCCTCCTTCAAGATAATTTCTTTCAACTCCAAATCTGATGGTACACAAAGGCGTCCTTTGTACCACAAAACTCCTTCTTCATCCTCGGTGAATCCGGGTACTTTGCCTGTACCGATACGACGCTTAATTCCGTCGATACTAGCATTTCCTTTATGCGCCTCTTTAATCTGACTGATCAAAGTGGGCTGAAGTTCGATGCTAGCCAAAAATCCTTCACTTACTAATTCCATTCGAAAATATTCCAGCTCTTTGTGCAAACTTGGTTGCTCCTTTAAAATCATGGAGTTCAAGCGGCACGGCAATCTGCTAAGGGCATCGGCTACCACATTGGCTTTTCCAGGGTGATAGTGAATGTCCAGGTTGTAATCCTTGATTAACTCAATCCATCTTCTCTGCCTCATATTCAGCTCCTTTTGAGTGAATATATACTTTAGGCTTTTGTGATCCGAATAAATCTGACAACGGTTTCCCATAAGGTAATGTCTCCATGTCTTCAGGGCTAGAACTACGGCTGCGAGTTCGAGGTCATGGGTTGGGTAATTTTGTTCATGTTGCTTCAGTTGTCGCGATAGATAAGATATAAATTTTCCTTCTTGCATTAGCACACATCCGAGACCAATCTTGGATGCGTCACAATACACATCGAAGGGCTTCGTAATATCCGGCATGATCAAGATTGGGGCTGAAATCAATCTCCTCTTGAGTTCTTGAAAACTCGCTTCACACTTGTCCGTCCATTCAAACTTCTTGTCTTTCTTCGATGGTGGGTCATGGGTCGGGCTATACTCGAGAATCCTTCCACGAATTTGCGGTAATATCCCGCCAATCCGAGAAAAGCACGAACTTGGGTTTGAGTGGTTGGGGCTTGCCAATCTTCTACATCTTTCACTTTGGCAGGGTCAACGACAATTCCTGCGGCTGATACAATGTGACCGAGGAATCCTACTTCCTGTAACCAAAATTCACATTTGCTAAACTTTGCATACAACTGATGCTCTCTAAGGGTTCCAAGAATGGTCCTTAGGTGTAGCTCATGTTCTTCTTTCGATTTGGAATAAATCAGAATGTCATCAATGAAAACAACGACAAACTTATCCAGGAAGTCCATAAAAATCTTATTCATGAGATTCATGAAATAAGCGGGGGCATTGGTTAATCCAAAAGACATGACTGTATACTCATACAATCCATATCGGGTGGTGAAAGCAGTCTTTGGAATATCCTCTGCACGAATTTTGAGTTGATGATAGCCAGTTCTAAGATCAATCTTAGAAAACACATGGGCACCGGTTAACTGATCAAACAAATCTTCGATCTTAGGCAAGGGGTACTTGTTCTTGATGGTGACATCATTCAACTTCCTATAGTCCGTACAAACGGTTACCTCCATCCTTCTTGTCCACAAACAAGACATGTGATCTCCATGGGGACACTTGGTTGAATCAATCCGATTTCCAACATGGAATCCAGTTGCTTCTTCATTCTTCTAGTTACAGCGACGGTTCATACTATAGGGTCTCGGGCTATGGGTCCTTCCGGGATTAGTTCGATGATAAACTCGATATCCCGATCTGGGGCATACTGGCAAAACATCTCAGAATACATCGGGTATTCATGACTATCCGAACTTGGTCAATGGTAGGTTGGGCTAGACTCTTGTTACACTTGAATTGGCGAGGTAAGGTTTCAGATATATGCTCGTCGATATTCCAAGATCTTGGTCATGGTAATGGCTTTCTTGGCACAGTCAATCAATCCTTTATGCTTGGACATCCAATCCATTCCTAGTATACTTCCAAACCTTTAGTTCCGAGTACTATTAGGTTAGCATAAAAATCTATGCCATGGATTCGGATAGGGACGGCTTTGCAAATTTGCCTAGCCTTGGTGGTTGATCCGGGAATTTGTACAATCATCACATACTTCAAGTTGGTTGGTTGAATTTTACTAGTGCAGGCAAATTCTTCGGTGACAAATGAATGCGATGCACCAGAATCAAACAACACTCTTGCAAGTACTGAATTAACAGAAAACATACCCAGCACGACGTCTGGCGCTTCCTGAGCTTCTTCAGCATGCATGAGAAAAAGACGGCCATTGCGGTTGAGTGAATTTCCTGGGGCAAATCTTCTTCCTGGCTGGACACGACGCTGCTGCTGGGCTGGGACATTGGCGTTGGGGGCTGTAGCATTCTTCTTGTTGGGGCACTCATTGGAATAGTGGCCTTTATTTCCACAGTCATAACAGGTCACTTGGGACTTGTCCTTGGCTGCGATAGGCACAACATTGCTTCCAGTCCTCGGGGCAGTATTGGGGTTAGTGGTAGTATTGTTGGTGTTGAACTTGGGTGGGGCACGGGTGAAATGGCTAGAGTTGCCGGGGTTATTGTGATTTCCTCCGGGTCTAGGGTTTCCACGGTTGGGATAGGTCGGACGGGTCATAGGGGGTCTGTTGGTTCATGGGGCAAATCCTGGAGATGGGTTGGGGCGATACTTTGGGGTCTGATGGGTTCCTGGTTGATGCATCATGCGACGCTTGCGGTTTTCATTGGCTTGGTTGATCTTTCCTTCCATTTGGATAGCAGAGTCGACAAGGGCTTCAATGTCCACAAAGGGGATATTGACTAACACCGTCTGCATCTCGTCATGCAGACCATTCAGGAATCTTTCTTTCTTCTTGGCTTCGGTGTCTATCTCGTCCGGGGCATACCTAGCTAATGACAAAAATTTGTCACGGTATTCCACTATAGTCATCCTTCCTTGCTTCAACTCTCTGAACTCGTCTCTCATTCTCTTGATCAAACCTGGTGGCACATGGGTTCTGCTAAACTTGACCTTGAATTCCTCCTAGGTCATCATCTGGCCTCCGGTCATTGCACGAACACTGTTCCACCATGCCCTGGCATCTCCGGCTAGATAATGGGTGGCGAACAAGACTTTCTCGTTGGCTTCTACTCCAGCTACTTCTAAGTTGTTTTCCATGGTTTGCAGCCAATCGACGACATCTAGGGGTTCTTCCGACTTGGTGAAAATGGGTGGGTTGGTATTCTGGAAATTCTTGAGTTTAGATCCGTGGTTGTCCTGGTTTCCATGGCCTTGGTTGTTGTGGGCTAGTTGGGCTATCTGTTGTAGAGTGGCTAGGTTGGCCTGACGTTCGGCTCTTTCAGCCTCGCAGTCAGAAGTCAACATTTGCAGGATCTGCAACATCGGGTCCGGGGCTGAACCACTTCCTCCACGTGGCATCTGAAGATTGATATCGATTATTAGAAAAGAGGGAAATTGCTAAGGTTTTGGGTTTTTGAAAGTTTTTTAAAGGTTTGACTCAGATTTTTCTAGCAACTTGCTTTTTCATTCAATCATAGCACACAGTACAACACACACCACAACAAGGAAAAACAGATGGTTTTAAGAACCATTCTAGAAACTACGATACAGTGGGACCGACTACTACTCACTACGCTAGTGCTCAGTGCTACTACTCCTCGGAGTTTGTGGCTTCATCATCTTCAGGATCATCGATGAAGGCGAAATCATCCTCATCGGTGAAGAAGTCCATGGCCTGATCATCCAGAAAATCATCGTCATCGCTGAGATAGGAGTAAGGGTCTCTACGAAGATCCTCTCCGGCATTCTCCCTTTCCTCTAGCTGCATGCCTCTCTCGTGGATGGTCTCTTCTAGAGATGAGATGCGATGGCGAAGACGGGCAATAATGCGCTCCTTTTTGTCGAGCTGACGGCGGCGAGATTTGCGAGCATGGCGATGGTCTGATCCTTCGTCTTGATGATGCCAGACTTGTGGTTGCAATAGTCACGGCAGTTGTCCAACTCCTGCTGACGGTCATACATCATGAAGCTGAGGTGGTCCAATTGAGTCTTCAGCTCGGGGTGGTATGGGGCTTCCAATGGTTGGCCATTTGCATCACGTCTTGGGAAAAACTCAAAGAGAGTACCCTTGATCTGATTGATGCTCTGTCCACACAGACGGGAAAGAGCTTCTTGCATTGCTCTGGCAAGTCCATCGAGCCAGTTGTTTTCCCTCAAGGTAAACTGAATTCCCTCCGCTGTGGGAGGTTCAATCTTTACTCGGAGACTTGCAACAATTAGCCAATGCAGATCTTCTCCTCCTTGATCATTAAGCTGAGCTCCGAAGAACTCAAAAGTGCGGACGCTCGAAGTTCAAGTGATCCAGATCCCTCTCAAAGATAAGGTCTCCCCCATTTCCGAGTTGATAAAACTTGTTGTACTTCACGTCCATCTATAAAAATAGAGGATGAGTAGATTAGCAGAGTGATCAAGTGTGTCAAAATTTTATTTATTTTGCAAGAGTTTTTGAGGAACATGAAGTTTTATGAAAGAATTAAAGAGATAAGAATGAGAATAGTTTTTGTAAATATTTGCTTTCTTTGGTTTTTGAAACTAAGTTTTGGTTCAACGTACAACCTAACTAGGGTCTCCTATGGTCGATGGCTCGATACCAACTTGTCAACACCGGATTTTTCAATCCTAGATGCTGTTATGCCACATCGCAATCCCAGGATTACCATTTTGCGAGACATAGAATTGGATACCATAGTACTTCATCCATTACAACGATACATAAGTTCTTACACAAATAGGGATCTCATGACCCAGTTCTTAATACAACATCAAGCGGAATACGTAATAATAACGGTAGCGTAGGTGAAGCTCCATCTTCGGGGTCACAGGCAATGCTGACGATGGGAGATGATCCTAGTTGTCGTAACCTTCCTGGGGTCCATCCTCCAGGTACTCCTCTTCATAGTCTGGCCATGGGAATAGCCAGGGACAAAGCCATGAGTACTCTTTAAGTACTCGCAAACTAATACTAACAAGTAAAGGGGTTTTTGGATAATAGGACACTAGGCTCTAGGGTTGTTTTGCAAAAAGCCAGGTTTATCTTTACTAAGTTCCAAAGATAGTCACATTTTTATTACTCCTAAGTGGGATCTTGTAATTCAGGTCACAACTCTGTTGTGGTCAATTCAAAGTCTCAACTCATTTCACAGGTCATTTTAAAAGTCTAACGGGGGAACAGTATGGCCACTCCAACTGTCCATAACCGCAGACGCGGCTATTCGAATAGTTTGACACTCTGCAGAGATTGTACACTTTCACCACAACATTCGATACATCCGTCAGGAACAAATCCTGAATTCACCATACTCAGTATGCGGATAATCAATCCTAACCTTTCAATTACACTCCCTAGTATAAGCACCTCTCCTGTGAGTTTGTCTTCCCAACCATGACCACGGTCATCTTGGGTACTGCACAGGTGGACAATCTTCACAAGGTAGCCTCAGCTCAGACCTTGGCCGTGAGGGAACTAATACTAAGGTATATAAGTTTCCAGTCAAGCCCTACCCAATATTCGGGTATTGTGGTTGTACGATAAAATTTGGAATGGTATCGTATCCAGACAACCATCAGTTTTATAAAGGGCTAAGGCTCATGCCTCAACATTTTCATCACCAAAATCATCAAGTGTTTGGAAACACATGTCCAAAACATTTCAATAGAATGATCCATCATTCCAAGGTTTTCATAACCATTTTCCACCAAGTAATCCCATCTAAAGTTGATCAAGTTTTATGCTTAGCACTAGCATCTACAGTTGGGAAGGGTAATAATGAGGGGTGGTAACTGGTGGGGTTTCACTAAGTACAACCTTATATCTTAGGCTGAGATCAAGGTTTCTAGCTTAGGCCAAATTTTATGTTCTTAGGGCAAACTTGAGCATGGCTGTCTAATATCTACCAAACTCTTAAGTAGACTCTAAGTAAGCTTTGATAAAGAAAAATAAAGTAGGAAGCTTGCCATAAAACTAGGATTGGTTTAGCAAGTTTGTATGATCACATACGCTTAAGGCATATGGTATTCATATCACAAGCATGGGTTTGTGGAAACAATAGGGTATCTTGCAAGTGTTTGCTTGCATCAATGTCAATATAAGCTTGCATAGTTACTAGCTTGCCTTGTGCAGAGCAGTGGTTGAAGTTATCCTCGGCTTCCTCTTCGTAGTATCCTCCTTCCTCCTCGTAGTATCCTTGGTCGGTACTAGCGTCTAGAAATAAATACGAGGTACAAAATCACCAATCATACTTAACTACTTGCAATCATCACACACAAGGGTCCTATAGATGATCTAGCATCATCTCTAACATTACAAGGTTAAGGATTGGTTTAAGTCCTTTTATTTTAGAAAAGTAATTTCTACTCATTGAAAAACTACTTAAGATTTAATATTCTCCAAACTAAACATGGGATCATGTTGACACATGTCATCACCACATATTGTAGTCCATGGGAATGTGATTTAAAGTGGTGTCACAATTTAATAAGGCTTTACCCTTTTATTTTAATTGATTAAAGTGGCTAGAAATGCTTATGTAGCATTCTTTTATTCCTTGAACAATATTTCTGCAAGTAAACCTATATATTTTTATATATTCTGAAAGGTAAGGTTAAGTGTGATTTTTGAGAGTTGGAATCAACTCAAAAGATTTTATGGTTTAAATTTGAAAAATGTTTGAATGCAGAAAAGCTTCTGCCTTGTTATTTTTGCTATGGGTGATCTACAGATCCAAATGACTTGAATCCAACGGGCTTGGATTAAGCATTCACAGACCTTTCCAACAAAATTGGTTTCATCCAATTTGGTGCACTTGCTGGACTGCGCGGGAAATTCTAACGGGCCGACCTGCTAAGCGCAGTGCTCCCGCGGGCTGCGTAAGTGGGTGTCCCCACTCACAGCGACACGGGCTGGGCGGTATGGGCAACGTGGGTCGTTTGATCTAGTTCTAATCCAACGGTGAGGGTCATCGTCGACCGAGACAGCTCTCGAGAACGAAACCTAAGCGCCAAATGAGGGTTCTTTGGGGGCTCACCGGGTGCAGGCGAGGGTCGGCGAGGCGAACGACGAAGTCGACGACGGCGATCCTCCTGGTACCGGTGGATTCTCCTGGGGCGGCTCCAATCGCTGGCTCCCTTCTTCTCCAGAGGCGGCGGGCTCCGGTGAAATTCTGGCGAAGTGGTGCTCACCTTGCTCTGAGGATGGTGTGGCACAGTCAGTGGCGAGAGGGGCGTGAGATGGTGTGAAGAAATCGTGCGGGGGTGGCCTCTATTTATAGTCGAGCGAGGGGACCGTCGGGGCGCAAGGTGATCTTGTCGGGGGCGACGTTACAGGCGGCCAAAGGCATGGGCAAGGGTAGGGTACGGTGCTGTGTCTCCTGGCGATGCTCAACGACATGATCGCGAGGCATGGGGCGGTGTGGTTTGGTCTGGAACGGGCGGCGCTCTGCACGGTAGAGGCGGCGTCTTCGACGGCGGGCGGTGGTTGTATGGCACGGGGCTGCTAATGGGGATGTCTGGCGGTCTCCTGGGTCGGTGGTGATCGTGTGTGCGCGCGGTGAGGGCGGCGCGCGGTCTGGGGACGCTGGTCGCGGGTGGTGCTCTGGCGCACGCTCGACATGGTCTGGGCGCGGCTTGTGTGCGTGGTCCAGGGCTTGGAAACGCTTGCGGCCGGGACAGGCAGTGGCGATGGACGGTGGGCTGCCTCCCAGACATGCTGGCTAGGCTTGCTGCTGCTCCTAGCTTGCTGTCCACATTGGGGTGACATGGGTGTGCTCGGTTGTTCACCATTAATGGCAATGGCAAGCTCACAGGGGTGCTAGTGTTGGGCTAATCTTTCTAGATGATCTACTGGTTTGTGTGTGAGCTAACTAGGGAACAAGTTAGGCTCAAAACACTGCACACTATAGTGTTTGATGTTTTGTTTGATTTGTGTCTGCAACCTGTTTGATGAAATGGCCGCATGAACTCAAGTTTTGAATTTTGAAATGAATTTTGGTGAGTTTGCTAGATTGGTTCTGGTGAGTCTGCAGATGCTTGGGTTTTGAAAGTTGAGCTTGTTTGTGTGGTTTTTGAAAAAGTGGGATCTTCCCATATGAAGAAGATTCAATTTTGAATTGTCATTTAAACTATGCATTTGAAAGTTTCTGGATGATCACAAAGTGGGCCTTGATACTCTGTTATGAGTACATTCAAGGGGTGCAAAGATCCATAAAAGTTTCTGTTAGGTTTTGAAAGTTTGAGACAGCCAAAGTAGGCATGGGAGTTAAATTGGCCAAAATGACCATTCACTTAATATATTTGTTTTGATTTACTTGTCTTTAGGAAAAGTGTGGGAAATGTTTTAGATGATGTTCTTTTCACCTAAGAAACATTTCACAAGCAATGGTTCACACAAACAAGGTGGTTTTTAAAGAAATTCAAAATCCATGCATACACATATACATGCATTCATGAATTCATTTAGAAAAGTTTTTGTTAACCCTAATCTTGATGATTAGTGTTTTGATGATCTAAGTTTGATATTTTTGGGATGTTACAGACGGTGTCTGTGCGCGAGGTTTGGGGGAGACGATGCTGATGTGGCCCAAGGCCTAGTGGCAGTGGTTGCGGGGTAGGTTTCACGCGAGTGAGAGAGATCAGAGGGGGAAACAACCCGGGTGGGCTTTTGGGCTGGATCTGGTGCTGGGCCGAAAGGCTGGCGTAGGTTTTTCTCTTTTTATCTTCCCCTTTTCTTTTTCTAAATTGATTTACAGGAATGATTTTCAAACCCTAATTCAAACAAGTTTGAATTCAAATCTTCTCTAGATTTTTGTACGGTGATCCTTGCACTTAAAAGTGTGTCAAACACATCTGTTTACTCAAACACACCTTGGTCCTTTGAAAAATAAAATAAAACCATGCCTCTTATGACATAAAAATAATGGGCATAATAATGGTTTTATTTGGAGTTTTGGTTTGAAATTTTTTGTGCAAGACAAATATTCTATGACAATATGAATGCAATGCATGCTTTTACAATTCATGAATTTTGGGATGTTACACAAAAATACCCTCTAAATCTTTGGAATCAAACTTGGACAAACAAACACCCTTTATGCGATAGAAACACTTTAAACCGAACACACGAACATATGAAACGTTGGGCTTGTTACCGGTAAGAATTTCATATGGAGTCTTGATCAATTATTTGTGGAGGTAGAGCCGGTTTAATGCATGGAATGCGATGGAGATTGCTTCATCCCAAAAGTTGTATGGAGACTTAAACTCCGCTAAAATGGACCTTTCCATATCCATTAGAGTTCGGTTCTTCCTCTCGGGTACACCATTTTGTTGAGGGGTATATGCAGCGGAATATTTGTGTTTTATCCCCTCATCACTAAGAAATCCATTCAAGGTGTAGTTCTTGAACTCGGTGTCGTTTTCACTCCTTATTACCAACACGGGGACATTGTATTGATGTTGTACCATGTTGATAAAGTCTTTGAAGTTTTCTTGGGTCTCACTTTTCAACTTGAAGAAGTATACCCATGTGTATCTTGAGAAATCATCAACAATCACCAAACAATATTTCTTCCCACCTAGACTAGCATGAGATGGAGGATCAAAGAGATCCACATGAAGGAGCTCTAAGATCCTCTTGGACTTGATGATGTTATTAGGCTTGTGGGAAGGATCATGCATCTTTCCTTCAACACATGCCCTGCAAAGACGATCTTTAGCAAAACAAACATTTTCTTTTAGTCCAAAAATATGGCCACCCTTGTGAAGGCTTTGCAAAGTCCTCATGTTGACATGGGCTAGATAGTGATGCCATAGCCAACCCACATCGGCCTTTCCGAATAAGCACGTTGCACTTGTAGTGGTTTTCCCTGAAAAGTCCACCACATACAATTCATTTTCGATATACCCAATGAAAGCGACCTTTAGAGTCTTGCTCCATAAGAGGACCACAATATCATTATCAATGAAGACGCCAAATCCCATCTTTCCTAGAGCATGGACTAAAAGTAAATTATAACCAAGGGTCTCAACAAGCATGATGTCCACGAGAGTAGTATCGTGTGCAACCATAACCTTGCCAAGACCCATTACCTTAGACCTTGACTTATAGGCATATGTGACGGTTATTTGATCATGATTTGGTCTTATCTCCATCATAATCGCCTTGCTTTCGGTCATATGACTTGTGCATCCACTATGAAGCACCCACTTTGACCCACTGGAAGCATTGTTCTACAAGAGATCAAACTAGTTTTTAGGTACCCATTTTCCAATGGGTCCTCTTTTGTTAGTGAAAAGGGTCTTGGGAACCCAAATAGACCAAGCAATATAACCATCAAATGGGCCAACATATTGTGCATAAACATCACCATAATAATCACACATTAAAACATAGTAAGGTTTATCACTCCCCGCAAAGTCATCTTGTGACATTGTGGTCTTACTACCCATAGTGACCTTGTCCTTTTCTTGTGCAGGCTTGGTCTTCTTATTCTTCTTCTTGTTCTTCTTATTCTTGGCCTTGGACACAAAGCCAATTCCTCATTTCTCAATGTTTGACCTTTGATTGCTCAATATATCATCAATTGACTTGTTTCCTTCTAGGAAGGTAGCCTTTGCAAGCTCCCCCTTTAACCTAGCATTTTATTTAAAGGTGTTTGTACTACTAGAGGGAGTGAAAATACTAGGTGAAGCAATATTAGTCAATTGAGTTTAAAGTTTTTCACGAGACTTTGTGAGAGACAAGAGTTCACTTTCCAAGGCCTTGTGAGCCTTGTTAAGCTTCCTAAAGTCATCGGCAAGTTTGTTATGAACCACACCAAACTCAATCTTGTCCTTTTTAGCATTTTTATACTTAGCCATGGCATGATCATGTTCCTTAATGAGTTTGTTAATAATTTGGTCATTTGCCTCATCGAGGCCTTCAATATTTTCTTCAATTGACATCCTAGTCTCTTGCTCTTCTTCTAGGGCATTATTTAGGGCATCCATCTCAAGAAGATGCTCTGTCCCTAGTTTGCATCTCTCATCAAGAAGTTCTTGTGTGTGAGAGTTGATTCAAGAGATTCACAAAATGCTTCTAGTGCTCCCCTTGTAAGTTAGTCATAAAACTCATCAAAAGTAACTAATTCCTTCTTCACCTCAAGAGTCATATCATCATTAAGTTCATCATCAACCAATGAGGTGGGGAGAGAAGAAGATGATACCTCCTATCCTCTTGCCATAAGACAAGTGATGTTCTTGTTGGAGACATTCTCATTTGGGAGTCAAAGAGTGAGAGAGTGGATGTAGAGGTGGTGGCGATTGCTGCCACACCATTTGAGGTTTATTATTCTTCATCATTGGAGGAGAATTCTTCATGTACATTAAGACAATATCACCAGACTTCTTATTGTTGGCATACTTCTTGATGAAGGGCTTCTTGAAGGAGGCCTTTGACTTTTTCTTCAAAATAAGTTGACCATCATTGTCTTCTCTTTTCTCATAGGGACATCCGACAACAAAATGGTATCAGCCACCATAGTTAAAGCAAATTCCCAGTTTTGAACTATTTTCTTTTCTACCACTTGGGTTGCTTCTTTGTTGCATCTCCATCTTGGCCTTGGCGGGATCTTTCCAAAAGTTCCTTGCATATAAGGCCATGTATTCACCATGAGCAACTTTGACATCTTCGAGGTCACTCATGATAGGAGATTCATCACTTCCTTATTCTTCCTCAAACTCCACCACTTTGGCCTTTAAGGCAAGGTTTACACCATTGCTCATTCCGAGGGCTCGAGCACGAGCATCTTTGGCATTCTTGGCAGCAACCTTGAAAGAAGACATCTATTGCATAACTTCATTTGAGGTCATGAGATGGTAGTTGTGTCTTCCTTGGAGACTCTTCAAGTCGGTGGTCTCGAAAGGCATGAGTTCACACTCATACTTTATTTCTAAACAAGCATCATCCACATGTGAGGCACCAACATTCCTAAAGGCGGTGGCAATGGATTTCAGCCTTCGATACATATCTTCATGATATTCACCATCCTTCGTATAGAAGCCTTCGACTTCATTGCTCAGTGCATCATAACGGTTTCTTCTCATGCTCTCATTTCCAACTAATAAATCAGTGAGAGCATCCCAAGCTTCATTGGTGGTGTTGAGGTGTTCTATGTGAGGGAAATCTTTTGTCTCCAAACCTTGTTGAATCATGTGCAACGTGGTAGCATTGAGTTGACTATTGACAACTTCTCTTCTTGTCAAGTTGGTTGGATCCACAATTATGAGTCCTTCTTCAATAATATTCCACAATTCAATGCAAGAGCTGCGCACATGAGATTTCATTAATGATTGCCATTGATCAAAGGTATGTGCAGCTAGCTTAGGTGGGTCACCCCTATTGTTTATATGTGGGTGAGGGATTGGAGGGTCGGGAGAGTACCAACCGGGAACCTTATGGTGATCTTCCTTTCCATCATCCCTTTTGGTGGATGGATTGGTGTTATTAGGATCATCCCCCACCACAACAACCGTGGGTGATTCCGAAGCATTCACCTTTGGAAGTGTGGAGGGTTCCTCTAGAGGAGGAGGAGGTGAGGCCACTTTCTCTTTAACAAGTTGCTCAACTAAGTCATGCAACTTTTTGATTTCGTTTCCCAGGGAAGATCTCAAACTTGATTCCAATTTCTTGAGATCCTCTATGGACACCGTGTTACTAGCCTCACTCCCTCCTTATCCATCTTGGCTACCCATATACTCTTAGGTGGTAAAGCCCGAAAAAAGATCCGAGGCTCTGATACCAATTGAAAGGATCGTATGGGCACCTAGAGAGGGGGGCGTGAATAGGTACTACTTCAAATTTTACTCGTTTTGAAGTTAGGGTTTGACACAGAAGGTAAATTCTCTAGATTATGCAACTACAGTGAATTTACCTATATGTCAAGCTAGCACAAATACTAAGCAAGAACAAGATAAGTAAAGTGTAGTAAAGGATAGAAATAACCAAAGTGGAGCACGCGGAGAAACAAGGATTTGTTTCCCGTAGTTCCTTCTTTTTTAGGGAAAGTATGTTTGCGTTTGGAGAGGGGGTGGTTTCAAACCATCAACTCCACAAGAGGCCCCCCCCCCCTTATTCTCCGGTGAACCTCACCCCAAAGGGTTCGATTCACTTCTTCCACTATATCGGCAACCTTCAAGGTGGAAGCCGACACCTTTACAACAAGTTCGAGGCACACATCCATAACTGAATTGGAGGCTCCCGAATGCAAGCAAGCTGTCACACAATCAAAGACAAGCTTGTAAGAACCAAATCAAGAACTAGGGTTTCTAATGAAACACTAGAGCAAGGGGCCCTCAAGTGAATGATGGGGAAATGAAGATCTCTCTTGGTGAATCTTTAGATCAAGGCCTCCTCCTTCGATTCTCCAAAGATCAAGAGATTTGGATGGTTGGAGGAGGAGATATCTTTGATTTGGTGGCTCAGTTTTAGGGTTCTTAAGGTTGGGGAACGAGCAACTTCCAAAGGTAGAAGAAGGGGCCTTTATATAGCCCCCTGGAAATGTAGCCCTTGGAATTCACTTGACCCGGACAGTCTGGCAGAACTGGCACGGACAGTCCGACCCGAGCGAACACTCCTCTCTCATCCCAGCGGACAGTCCGGCCTAGCAAAGTATCCAGACAGTGTCCGGGTAGAGTGCGGGTAATGTCTCATATGGGACACAGATTATCCGCATGCATCGCCGAAAACTTTGTGAACTCCGAGGGCCGACACTCCGGTAGATACCAGCCGAACATTCCGGCTAGGCCGGATACTCCGGTTCACATCTTTCAGACAGTCCAGCAAAACTGGAATAGATGCAACGATATAATCCCGAGAACCTCTTTTCCCTTAGAGATAAATAACAAATATACACTTGATAGTGTAGATATATCCTGAAACATTTTAGCAACTTATTAAACTTATCCAAGTGTTGTCAGCAAACATCAAAATAATATGAAGGACATAAATGCCCTTTCACCTCCTGCTTCGTCTTAAGCTTCTTCCCCCTCTCCCAGCGGCCGTCTATTTCGGCCCTTCTGTGTTGTACACCCTTCAACCACTCGGCGTTGGTCATGCCCAGGGTATTTTTCGCCTTCCTTTGCTTCAGCGGTGGCGGCTGCTCGTCAGCGAGCCTTGGACCATTGAATTTCTTTAGCGGCATGGTGGAGCAAATCTGCGGGGAAATGGCGGGAGCTCGCGGGTGTGGTGCGGGAGTATGCGGGGGAAGGAGAGGAAAACTAAAATAAAAGGAGGGAAACCGGCTTCCATCGCCAACAACCCGGTTCACTTGCCTTTTTGCTTCATCTGGCGCCCCAGGTGAACGGCAGTGCGCTAGGTTCAGACTGTGTTCGCCGGCTGGATTTTGGGCCAAATCTAGACGAAAACAAGGAGCTGGGATGTGGTTGGGCCGGTTTTCGTCGTCCATGTGAAAAAAACAGTTCCTGGAGGGTTCTCGGGGCATGAGTGTGGCATCCCGCAAAACCACTACTAGAAAATCGCGTTGAATTTGTGCATTGCATCGTCATCGTCATGCATTGTTTGCCAAAACTATTTTCGAAAACCCCGATTTGTTTTCCAAACGCCCCATCTTGTTCAAACTCCAAAACCCGGTCCCCGGAATATTTTGTTTTGGCCGCTATCGGTTTGCACGCGGCCCGTCTAAATCAAATAAAAGTTTAATTGTTTTTAGTAGGGGCAGTCGAACGGGCCAACCCGACCCGAACGACTGCCCCAGTTTTTCTAATCGGTCCAACCTGCCTACCCCATCTAATCCTAAACCCACCTAAAAATCTACCCCCACACCCTCCTCCACATCACCCCAGCCAATAGGCATGTGCCACCTCACCCCTTCCCTATTCCCTAGCCAATCCCATGCAGCCACATGTCCTTCTCTCCCCTCTCTCTCCTTTTTCTCAACCCCCAACCGCCGTACCCTGCACGCCAGCCTCTCCTTTTTTCCCCCCTGACGCGCGGGCCCGGCCCCACGTCCCCACTCCCACACCAACCCCCAGACCGAGTCCCCCACCACCCACGCAGGCAACCTCCCCACCGGATCCCACCTTCCCCCCCACGCGGGCCACGTCACCCGTCCTGGGCCCCACGCACTACCTCCCCCGCATCTCCTGTTTCTCTTCTTCCTCCACCGCCCTCCCGCGCCTCTCCTCCCCTCCGCTCGCTCTCCAAGTCCGCCAGACGCCGATCGGCCTCTCACGCCCTCTGCCTCCCGGGACCACCCTCGCGCCCCATCAACCTCGCCGAGGCCCCTCGACAGCGAGCCCGCCTCCGCTCACCTGGCTCGCCCTCCTCGGGACGCGCCCTCAAAGACACCGGCCGCCGGCTAACACCACACCTCCGCCACCTCCCGGCCTTGCCGCCTTGGTCCAAGGCTCGCCTCCTCCCCTGCTCGCCTCGGACCAAGCCCGCCGCCACCTTGGCTGCGTCTCCGCCAGAGCCTTGCCGCCGCGACCCGCTCCGTCTGTCGCCAGAGCTGCGCCTCCCGCCTCGGCCTCGGCCGTCCTTCGAGGTCCCCACCGCTGCTCGCCGTCCCTTCGGTCTCCGGCGCTGCACCGAGCCGCCCGTCGTCGCTGGAGCGAGCTGCCCAGCCCTGCGCCTTGCGCTGCCCCCGGCCCGTCCTGTCGACGCCTCTCCGGCCTCGCCCCGGTCGCCACCGCCGCCTCGCCGGAGAGCCCGACCCCTGCCGGCGTGCTCGCACTCGGTGAGGTCCCTTTGGGCCCCTCTCTGTGCACGCATCCCAGGCAGCAGCTCATGCCCCCGAGTATCAACCGACGATAGGTCCTCCCGGTGTTTGATGTGAGAAGCCGAACCCGACCCGAACGTCTCTAGAAGGACCATCGACAAGATCTTGCACGCGAACATCGAGCATCTACGACATGGGACCACGGGACCTCCTCTCGGAATGCCAGGCTCTTCTTCAAGGACGCCAAGTACTCTTATCTCCAAGACCGACCCCGGCGTCGGAGTCGAGAGCCCCGACAAGAACTCCATCACGGAACCGAGGATGCCGCGACCCGAACGCCAAGTCCTCACGACCCGAACGCCAAGGCCTTCGACGCGAACCCGAACCCGACAAGAGCCACGACACGAATACAACAAGTACCCTCTCGAGGACGCCATGACCGTCTACACGAACACCGGAAACCGTGCGACAAGTACTCCTTCCCCGGACACCGAGACCCCGGCGCGACAAGTGCCTCGTCCCGAACGCCATGACCCGAAGACCCCGGATGCGCCAAGACCTACCCCGTTACCGAGAACGACCCCGGAGCCGAGAACGGACCGTCGAACCCTGGACCCTGTCGAACCCCGAACCCCCGGAACCCCAAGATCGTCGAGACCCTAGATGTGTGAACCCCTTCCCGAAACCCTATCTTATAACATAATAACAACTTGTCGCATAATAATTGTTCATGCATGCATCTTATCATGTGGTTTGGGGGCCTTATGCCGATTCACCTAATAATTAAACATGGGGCCCATATGCGGGCAAATCTAGTCTCATATCGGCCTCATTTAAATTGATGCAGCGAACCGGTGCTATCTCTTGCCATGTTAATACAACATTTAAAATTGCGGGGGTTCTAAATAACTGGAACCATCTAATTGATTGCCGGGACCCCGGTTCCGCTTAATATTGACCTAATTGCACCGTACCTTTGCCATGTCATCCATCATGCATGCATCATGCCGATCTTCTGCCGTTGTATTAAATATTGCATCCGGTGTTCCTTCTAGTGTTTTGCTTCTTCGCGGATAAGGCCGTTGAGTTGATGTGAGCTTCGCCCCGATCTTCGGTTGAACCCTTCGACAATGTTTTCAGGCGAGCATCTCCCTCTTTCTACCTATTTTACTTTTATAGTCTTTATTTCCCTCCTGTTGATCTTTTGCTATCTGTGTTGCGATGCTCTAGTTTTTGTACCCATGATATCCCTTGCAGCCGTATATTGCCTTGGACACACCCTATTCCCTATTGTTTGGTAGATAGTTGGACTTGCGCATCGTAGTCGCTTGCTCTAGTGCCGTTGTGTATCGTCATATGGCACAGTTGCTGATGTATTGCCGTAGGATGATGTTGGAGAAGATGCTAGTTTTACTTATCGTCACTTTAATTTCTGTTTAACAACTAAAATTGAAATAAGCAGAGGCATCGGTGGGTGATAGATAATATTTGGTTTCCGAACGCCCACTTGTGTCCCGTAAGACCACGAGTACTTGATACATGTTCCTTGATTTATCGCGCTATCCACATCCGGGAGGTATATGGGACCCCCCTGAACCAGAGCTTGATTCATTCTTATTTCTTGGGGCCACAAACTAGTTTGAGGTTTTATTTACGATCCTGTACTTATGCCATGCTTTACTGCTTTATTTACGATTGTGCGAGGTACTGCACTGCATCGCTTTAGGATCGGGACACGATTCCGCGGTGTCGACAAGCCCGTTTGGGGTTCCCGTTCACGACCGTATTACCTGACCTTGAGGCCGTCTCGAGCTTGCTTACGTTATGGATTCTACTTAAGGTGGCCCCCAAATATTTCTGAATCCTGTGATTGTTCGATGTGAAAGCCTCGTTGGGTTTTGATTTGGTTTTTCCGAGGTTGATCGAGTGTGTGTTGCTATTGGTGCACCCGCCGGTAAAACTTTCTGAAAGCCGTGTCCGCGGATATGGACGACTTGGAGCACAGTATCTCGATCATAGACAAGCATAACTAAAGTTTACTGCTATAAATTTGACTTATAATGACTAGTAATCAGCTTTACTATAATGGAATGGCTAATTAATACTGCCCACAATTGTTGTTTGGTTGTCGCTTGCGACAATTGTATCTGACTAGTAAGTATTGCAACTACAACGAAATGGCTGAATAAAAGTACCAACAACTGCTGGGTTTTGGGTTTATCTCATGCTATCTGTATCTGATTAGTAATTGTTGCAACTACAACGGAATGATTAAATCAAAGTGCCCACTGCTTATTTTATCAGGACGATTATCTAAACTTGACTAGTAAAGTGCCGCAACTATAACTGAATAAATAAAACTGCCAACTGTGTGAGTTCCTCGGTTGACTTCCTCGTTCGGTCTCGAGGGGGAAACACCAGGATGGGTTTGTTTGGTGATAGCTTCAGGTTGGATCCGGTTAGGTCATTCTTACCCCTCTCTGATAACCGCCAGTTGTATCGAGTCTCTATAGGTTGTTTAGTGCATGCTGCCGCTGCCATCCACCATACCTATGTAGGCGAGGACGCGAATTCTAGCCTCGCCGTGTCTTGGCCTCGATCTTGGCGCTCCTTCTTTGTTTTCCTTTGCCCTTGTCGGCACCTTTTGTTAAGCGGTTTTGAGATCGACGCCGTTAGCGAGGTTACCCTTCCGGCTTGGGCTGGGGGTTATGGGCGCCATTGGTTATTCTTGGGGCTCTTAGCCCATTTGCTTCTTGTCCGTGGCGGGCCTTTTATCGTTTTCAAGGTGATTTGGATCTTTGTATATCTATATTCTTGACTCCTTGAGTCATTTGTTATATATATCTACGTGGGTCCCATCGAGGACTGTTGTGTAATGTTATTACTTCGTATTCCACTCGCACGAAAGTGCCTGGTGGGCACCTTTGAATCGTTTCTATGCGGGTTTGGTGAATTTTGCCTAAACTTGCATAGGTCCGATTCTGAGGGTGTTACAGAGTGGTATCAGAGCGCAGCAGTTGCGATACCCCACAAGTCCAGCCTGTAGGATAACCTAGCTAACGGCCGAATTAGAGTGTCAAAACTATTTTGCAAAATCGGTTGAATAGTTCTGATTAGGTCTGATTTTACTCCTTACCCCTCTGCTGTTCCCCTCTTACCCCTACGTGTTTTGAATCTGCTCTCTTCTCTCTCTTCGAGTCCAGGATTTCTCGTGGTTGGGTTTTCGTCGTACCTTCAGGTTTTCGCTATCTCCCTTTTGTAACGGAGGTGCTACGATCATCAATCTGCAACTTGTCTGTTGTACCCTTCATCCGATCTTTTGTTCTTGAGCTCTTTATCCATATGTGTTCCTTGCCGGATACCAGTGTCGTTGAAAAACATATGAGAAGGACGAGCTTTGGTGAAGTTGGGGTTAACCTTGAGCATGTGTTGTTCATGCCAATGGAACCACCGCGAAACCTAATCAGTGTGTCTTTCATACGATTTCTGCTGGCAACAACCCCTTGTTTCCGAACCTCGCTTGTCGAGATCTTCAGTCTAAATCTCGAGAGTTGAGTTGCCTGATTCTCCTACCCATGTATAGAGTTGATAGTTGGGTCCGGGATGGACTGATCACCCTACCCGACTCTTACTGTTCGCTCTGTACATCGAACTGGTGGATCCATGTAACTTTTCCCTCTTCTAATGGAAGATAGGGGTGGCTTTATTTGCGATACCTCTACCTTCGACCTTTTGTTTCCGGAGAGCTCTCTCGACGATCAGGAGCAACGACCCGGTGGTGTCGCCGATTTCAAGGTGGCGGATGAACTCTTGTTAGTGGTGTCGCGAGGATCTACACGAAGCGCGAAGGATCAGAACGCCGACCTTCCTTCCGGTACCATGAGGCGGATCTCGAGGGCGAGATCCATTGTTAGTGGTGTCGAATTGTGGCATCCCGCAAAACCACTACTAGAAAATCGCGTTGAATTTGTGCATTGCATCGTCATCGTCATGCATTGTTTGCCAAAACTATTTTCGAAAACCCCGATTTGTTTTCCAAACGCCCCATCTTGTTCAAACTCCAAAACCCGGTCCCCGGAATATTTTGTTTTGGCCGCTATCGGTTTGCACGCGGCCCGTCTAAATCAAATAAAAGTTTAATTGTTTTTAGTAGGGGCAGTCGAACGGGCCAACCCGACCCGAACGACCGCCCCAGTTTTTCTAATCGGTCCAACCTGCCTACCCCATCTAATCCTAAACCCACCTAAAAATCTACCCCCACACCCTCCTCCACATCACCCCAGCCAATAGGCATGTGCCACCTCACCCCTTCCCTATTCCCTCGCCAATCCCCTGCAGCCACATGTCCTTCTCTCCTCTCTCCTTTTTCTCAACCCCCAACCGCCTTGCACTGCCACCTCTCCTTTTCCCCTGGCATGGCCTGCCCCACGTCCCCACTCCCACCCCACCCCCCAGACCGAGCCCCCCACCACCCACGCAGGCAACCTCCCCACCGGATCCCACCTTCCCCCCCACGCGGGCCACGTCACCCGTCCTGGGCCCCACGCACTACCTCCCCCGCATCTCCTGTTTCTCTTCTTCCTCCACCGCCCTCCCGCCGCCTCTCTCCTCACCCTCCGCCGCTCCCCCAAGTCCGCCGACGCCGGCCGACCTCGCCACGCCCGCCTCCGCGGACCACCCCTCCGCGCCCCATCAACCTCGCCCGAGGCCCCCCCCCTCGACGCAGGCGAGCCCCCGTCTCCGCTCACCGCCTCCTCCGGCCGCGCCCGGACGCGTTTCAAAGACACCGCCCGACGCCTCAAGCACACTTACAGCCGCGCCACCGCTTCAGCCACCTCGTAGCGCCCGCTTTGTCCGCGTCGGCTCGCCTCCTCCTCGCTGCGCCGCCGGACCAAGCCCGCCACCTTGCCGCTGCCGCTGCCAGAGCCCGCAGCCGCCATGACTCGCCTCCGCCCTCGCTGCCGCCGGCGCTCGCCTCGGCGCGCTCGGCCTCGCCGCCCTTCGAGGTCCCACCGGCGCCCCGCTTCGCCGCACCGAGCCGCTGGAGCGAGCTGCCCAGCCTCGCGCTTGCGCTGCCCGGCCCTGCCCGTCCGCCCACGACCGTCGTTCGCCTCCGCCCGCCCGGTCGCCACCGCCGCCTCGCCGGAGAGCCCGACCCTGCCGTGCGCAGACGGTGAGGTCCTTTGGCCCCTCTTCAGGCACGCATCCCAGGCAGCAGCTCATGCCCCCGAGTATCAACCGACGATAGGTCCTCCCGGTGTTTGATGTGAGAAGCCGAACCCGACCCGAACGTCTCTAGAAGGACCATCGACAAGATCTTGCACGCGAACATCGAGCATCTACGACATGGGACCACGGGACCTCCTCTCGGAATGCCAGGCTCTTCTTCAAGGACGCCAAGTACTCTTATCTCCAAGACCGACCCCGGCGTCGGAGTCGAGAGCCCCGACAAGAACTCCATCACGGAACCGAGGATGCCGCGACCCGAACGCCAAGTCCGCCTCACGTACCCCGAACGCCAAGGCCTTCGACGCGGAACCCTGAACCCCGACAAGAGCCACGACACGAATACAACAAGTACCCTCTCGAGGACGCCATGACCGTCTACACGAACACCGGAAACCGTGCGACAAGTACTCCTTCCCCGGACACCGAGACCCCGGCGCGACAAGTGCCTCGTCCCGAACGCCATGACCCGAAGACCCCGGATGCGCCAAGACCTACCCCGTTACCGAGAACGACCCCGGAGCCGAGAACGGACCGTCGAACCCTGGACCCTGTCGAACCCCGAACCCCCGGAACCCCAAGATCGTCGAGACCCTAGATGTGTGAACCCCTTCCCGAAACCCTATCTTATAACATAATAACAACTTGTCGCATAATAATTGTTCATGCATGCATCTTATCATGTGGTTTGGGGGCCTTATGCCGATTCACCTAATAATTAAACATGGGGCCCATATGCGGGCAAATCTAGTCTCATATCGGCCTCATTTAAATTGATGCAGCGAACCGGTGCTATCTCTTGCCATGTTAATACAACATTTAAAATTGCGGGGGTTCTAAATAACTGGAACCATCTAATTGATTGCCGGGACCCGCCCGCTTAATATTGACCTAATTGCACCGTACCTTTGCCATGTCATCCATCATGCATGCATCATGCCGATCTTCTGCCGTTGTATTAAATATTGCATCCGGTGTTCCTTCTAGTGTTTTGCTTCTTCGCGGATAAGGCCGTTGAGTTGATGTGAGCTTGCCCGATCTTCGGTTGAACCCTTCGACAATGTTTTCAGGCGAGCATCTCCCTCTTTCTACCTATTTTACTTTTATAGTCTTTATTTCCCTCCTGTTGATCTTTTGCTATCTGTGTTGCGATGCTCTAGTTTTCGTACCCGTGATATCCCTTGCAGCCGTATATTGCCTTGGACACACCCTATTCCCTATTGTTTGGTAGATAGTTGGACTTGCGCATCGTAGTCGCTTGCTCTAGTGCCGTTGTGTATCGTCATATGCCACAGTTGCTGATGTATTGCCGTAGGATGATGTTGGAGAAGATGCTAGTTTTACTTATCGTCACTTTAATTTCTGTTTAACAACTAAAATTGAAATAAGCAGAGGCATCGGTGGGTGATAGATAATATTTGGTTTCCGAACGCCCACTTGTGTCCCGTAAGACCCCGAGTACTTGATACCTGTTCCTTGATTTATCGCGCTATCCACATCCGGGAGGTATATGGGACCCCCCTGAACCAGAGCTTGATTCATTCTTATTTCTTGGGGCCACAAACTAGTTTGAGGTTTTATTTACGATCCTGTACTTATGCCATGCTTTCTTTTATTTATTTACGCGAGGCACTAATCGCATCTGTTAGGATCGGGACACGATTCCGCGGTGTCGACAAGCCCCGTTTGGGGTTCCATGCTCACACCGTATTACCTGCACCTTGAGGCCGTCTCGAGCTTGCTTACTCCGTTGCAGATTCTACTTAAGGGTGGCCCTGAAATATTTCTCAATCGTGATTGTTCAGTCGTGAAAGCCTCGTTGGGTTTTGATTTGGTTTTTCCGAGGTTGATCGAGTGTGTGTTGCTATTGGTGCACCCCGGCCGGGTAAAACTTTCTGAAAGCCGTGTCCGCGGATATGGACGACTTGGAGCACAGTATCTCGATCATAGACAAGCATAACTAAAGTTTACTGCTATAAATTTGACTTATAATGACTAGTAATCAGCTTTACTATAATGGAATGGCTAATTAATACTGCCCACAATTGCTTGTTTGGTTGTCGCTTGCGACAATTGTATCTGACTAGTAAGTATTGCAACTACAACGAAATGGATGAATAAAAGTACCAACAACTGCTGGGTTTTGGGTTTATCTCATGCTATCTGTATCTGATTAGTAATTGTTGCAACTACAACGGAATGATTAAATCAAAGTGCCCACTGCTTATTTTATCAGGACGATTATCTAAACTTGACTAGTAAAGTGCCGCAACTATAACTGAATAAATAAAACTGCCAACTGTGTGAGTTCCTCGGTTGACTTCCTCGTTCGGTCTCGAGGGGGAAACACCAGATGGGTTTGTTTGGTGATAGCTTCGTTGGATCCGTAGGTCATTCTTACCCCTCTCGATAACCGCCATTGTATCGAGTCTCTATAGGTTGTTTAGTGCATGCTTTGCCGCTTGATCCACCATACCTATGTAGGCGAGGACCGCGAATTCTAGCCTCGCTGTCTTGGCCTCGATCTTGACGCTCCTTCTTTGTTTTCTCGCTTTGCCTTGTCGGCACCTTTGTTAAGCAGGTTTTGAGATCGACCGTTAGCGTGGTTACCCTTCCGCTTGGCCTGCAGGGTTATGGACGCCATTGGTTATTCTTCGTGGCTCTTAGCCCATTTGCTTCTTGTCCAGAAGGGACGCACTATCGCTTTTCAAGGTGATTTGGATCTTTGTATATTATATCTCGTATTCTTGACTCCTTGAGTCATGTATATATATCTGTTCTGTGGGTCCCATCGAGGACTGTTGTGTAATGTTATTACTTCGTATTCCACCCGCACGAAAGTGCCTGGTGGGCACCTTTGAATCGTTTCTATGCGGGTTTGGTGAATTTTGCCTAAACTTGCATAGGTCCGATTCTGAGGGTGTTACAATGAGCGGAGATGCTCTTAATCTTGTGTTGTATATTTTAGGCTAGTATTAAACTTTTCTATACAAAATTGAGTCTATGAGCTAAATAAAAATTATGGCTCAGCACAAAGATCAAACTTAATTGATTTTGAAATCGAGGGAGTATTTATCAGTTCATAGCAGAAATTAAACCGCTAACCCCAGCACCCACTGTCTAACATATGCTCCGAACATTGCTACAAATCAGTGTACAGAGTATTTTAAAAACTACAGTATCTGAAAAAACACAATATTAGAACATGTACCTCTAGTACCATAGTTTCCAGAACTTCCCTTTATATTGGTAATCTTAAAGTACTCTAAAAATATATATTCTCTCCGTTCTAAAGGGATGTCAAAAAATATCTAATTAAATAAATTTAGACATGTTTTAGTATATAAATATATCTAAATTTTATTAAATCTATGACATCCTTTGTAGGACGGAGAGATGTACTCTAATATTACTTTGCATCCTGACAGTATTTGAAGTTTCAAAGACTACAAAGACAAACTAACACAGCAACATCCTGCCTCAGCTCCCGGACAACACAATTGTAATTGCGTTACTAAGAGTAAGATCCATCGGAGGTCAATGAACTTGAGGTCATTACTCGTCTTGGTCACCATACATAGGCGTACGCATTTTAGGGTTGTTAAATACGCTAAGTGGTTGATCGGAGGTCACTAGATCCTATAGAGGTATATATTTTGGTGATGTGGCACTAGCGGTATTTAGAAGAGAGATATTTTTACAAAGAAGACCCTCATCAATCCTGCTTTTCTACTCAATGCCTAGAAACTAACTGGTGGGGTTGACTGGTGGGGCCCATTGGTCAGGGCCACCCACCTACCTTCTTCCTCCTCTTTCCCTAACTGAATCCACCACTCAACCCTGACCTCGTATAGTGCCGCATTGATCGTACCCTCCCTCGATCGATTACTTGTGAGCTCTCTCCCCCATCGACCGTACCCCCCTCACATGTCCCTTCTCTCTCATAGCATCTAGTCAATTGGAGAACTCGGAGAAGCTCTTCTCCCTCTCATGGCAGCTAGTCAATTGGAGAACTCAGAAAAGAGGGTACGCCGGAGCTCCGACATTCCATCGTTAATTACTTGGTTAGGGGAACTCGCCGGAGATTCGGGATGTGCTCGATGTCGTAGCTGGCCAAAATCAAGACGACACTAATAGCGGAGGACCGGACAGAGTCAACGGCAGAGAGAGGGACCAAGGTAGGAGGTCAGCAACGTGGAGCTCATGTCCAAGGTGGTGAGCAACATGGTGACAAGAGATGCGGACTCAGGCGTCGCCGCCACGCAGAATGCATGTGGGAGGGAAGCACCGATGGTACATCAAGATGCAGATAGGGGGAGGGACAAAACCAGGAATTCGAATGTAATACTACAGCCTGAAAAGACCGTAGCTCTATGCAACACGCCAATTCCTGGATCGGTTCATTGGCTTACATAGAAATTAAAGATGAATAATAAAGCAAATATCCATGCATCATAAATAATGAAATGATCCAGAGTATTAAATTATTGCAATAATGCTTAACACGCAGGCTAGCTCCAATAGTTCAATAGCAAACGAAAGTATACATATAAATATGCTCCATCTTCAATTGACCACAAGCGAAAAAATGTTGAGTGGAGTACCACAACCTAGTCGATCACTTGGAATCAGAATATCCTGCAACATAAATGTAGAAGCCCCGAAGGGTCAATACTTGGAATATATGGCAAGTAGAGCTAAGTAGGGAGACAATACACCTAGCAACTACATGCTTATTTGGCTGGGTGGAAGCTTGGCTATTTTGTGAGCATAAACTCTTTTATCCTACTTTCATAAACAATTTTAGATTTTCTTTAAAAAGATCCTAATTAAATTAACCCATCAACATTAAGACAATTAGGAAATTAGAAGGAACGAGAAAATTGTCATGAACCTCAATATCAAGCAACATAAATTGTTCATAATCGGGGACATGGCTAAGTACTTTGTTTTACACCCTATAGGGATTAGTACACTTTACCCATGTGACCTGGCCAGCCCAGCTCGTACCACCACTCTCATATTGTGTGATGATAGGGAGAAGTCTAAGATGAGACCGTTCGGGGAGTAGCTCCCCAAATCCGACATGCACCATATCAACCTAGAAAAATTCTACATCTCTAAATACGTGGGTTCAAGTTACCATAACCTACTAAGTCCAACCAGCCACCCATTTCTTACTGGTACATGGTTGTACATGTAAGCTACCAAATAAAGAAGCCAATAAATTTCTCTAAATACCTGGGTGGCTTTTTGCAATGATACCACCAAAAAATGTCAATACCATCACACCCAGGCGAGTCATTAATTAAGTTGTTTTAGTTTTCTCAAAACAACACCAATAGCAATAACTATCAAATTATGTATCTCATACCTCATATACCACAACATGGCTAAGCACATCTAGACATACGGTGGTTCGACTATAAGTAATTCCTACCAAGGTATATATGACATAGCATAACGATAGTACTTTCCTACACATGCATCTACAAAATACACTACAAATGCATAGAAAATAGTAGGACAATATCATGAACAAAATAGAATCTACCTGCCTTGGTTGCATTTGAAGTCGTTCAAGCACTCGTTGCAATCACACATGTTGCACTCCTCACAATCTGTTGATCAAATAATTGCATACAACATAAACAACCATACAATCATAAAAAATTGCACAAATGAATGCATGACAATTTAATAAGTCACAACGGTTGTATTTAGTTCTCTAAACAACACTAAAGTATATGATGCATGCAAGAGACCAATTAATGCAATGGATTATTTGTTATTAATAATTGTTTGCCATTATTGATGTTTTAACAGATCTGTTGTAACTCTTGTCCTCATTGTCGAATTAAAATTGGATCTGGAGTGTAATGGATAGAGGGCATTAATATGAACTGATCACCCACAAGTATAGGGGATCGCAACAGTCTTTGCGGGTAGTATTACCCAATTTATTGATTCGACACAAGGGGAGCCAAATAATACTCGCAAGCCTTAACAACTGAGTTGTCAGTTCAGATGCACCTGGAAATAGTTCTTGCTCATAGAAGTTTATCAGTAGCAACAGTTTGGTAGTAGCAACAGTAAAGCAATTGCAGCAGTGAAATAGTATCAATAGTAATAGTATGATTCGAGTGAGGTAGGCATAGGGATGGATGGACGGGAGTTGCATGGACGAGTCTAAACATGTAACTTCAAAACCTAGGGCATTGCAGATAAATAGTAACAAGCATCCAAGCACTAAACAATCCTAGGCATGTGCTCCAAATATAGTCATACGTGCTCGCAATGAGAACTTGCACAACATCTTCTGTCCAGCCAGCCCGTGGCAGCGGGGCCGCTAGGAAAATACTGGCAATTAAGGTGCTCCTTTTAATAGAGCACCAGAGCAAAGCATTAACACTCCGTGAACACATGTGATCCTCACACCACATCCATCCCCTCCGGTTGTCCCAATTATTGTCACTTTGGGACTTTGGATCCGGACAATGATATGTGTACACAACTTGCAGATAAGATCACAAAAAATACTATCATAATAATTCAATAATAAGTTCAGATCTGAGATCATGGCACTCAGGACCTAGTGACAAGCATTAAGCACAACAAGTTGCAACAAAGTCAAATAGCACTAATAGAGATACTAGGCATTATGCCCTAACAGATCTTATTCGATTACATGATAGAACTCATCCCTACCATCCCTAAGCCTATAGCGGGGGATTACTCACTCATGGATGAGGGAAACATCGGTGGTTGATGGAGATGCATTGGTGATAACGATGGCGATGATCCTCTCCAAATTCCCCATCCGTGAGGTGCCGTAGAGTTCGGATCCAAATCTTGGTTTCTGGTGGCGGCGGCGGAGCGGAACTCTTTCTGGAAAACTATCGAACCCCCCTCGTTTTTTAGGTCGAAATGCAACTTATGGGCGCAGAGGGAGGCCGAGGGGTTGCCTGGGGTGGCTGCACCCCCTAGGCGCGGCCAGTGGTGGGCCCGCGCCTGGCATGGGTGTCGCCCCCCCAGGCTCCTTGTTCGTCTCATCTTCTCGCTCTGTGGATCTTCTAGTGAAATATAATTTTTGGCATATTTTCCGGGATTTTTCCTAATAGTTGATTTTCTACACAAAAACTGGACATCAAGGTAATTCTGCTAAAAACAGCGTCAGTCCATGTTAGTTGTATCCAAATCACACAAGTTTAGAGAAGAAACAATAGCAAAGTGTTATAGAAATTAGATACGTTTTGGATGTATTAACTCCCCCAAGCTTAGCTTATTGCTTGTCCTCAAGCAATTCAGTTGAAAACTGAGTGCGATAAAAGAACTTTCACGAACACTTTGCTTCATATGATGTAAATACTCTCAACACAGGAGTAGATGCTTAGATAGTTCATAATAAGAAGTATGCAACTAAGTCTACTCAATAGTCATTGCAAGCTATGAAGAGAAACCAACTAGGTAATAATAAGTATCATGGAACATATGTAGGGTTCGCAGCATAGAAAACAAAAATTTTCCTACGATGTGAACTATATACCAAGATCTATATACTAGATACAAACAACGGGCGGATGTATATCCGTAGAGAACATACCCTTGAAGACCGACAAAGCTTAACGAGTTCAACTCGTGGTTGATGTAGACGATCTCTTGCCGATCTCAAGATCGAGAGGAAGTCCTAGCGCCAAATCAGCCAGCATCCGTGCTCGCACACACGTTCGAGGCACCGAGCAACCTCCGCCTCCTCGCTCCAGCGATGCAGCGGAAGCACAACTCTTTCTTGCCGAATAGCCATAGGGAACATGTATCTCGCTAGTCCGAGACCATGGGGGATAAATTCTAGAGGGGGAGAGAGATCCTTCCCGAGGAGGTGTGAGAGACAAGTGAGGAGGGAGGCTCCTTTTATAGGAGGAGGGGGGAACCCCAAGGGGGTGGCCGGCGCATGGGGCTGCCCCCTTGCCCTCCCCTCTTCATGTGGGTGGACACTCCACTCACAAAACTCCTCTAAATTCCCTCCACTCAAAAGTCCACTCAAAATTCCCATTAAATTTCCACCAAATTTAATGCAAACTCTCATTAAATAATACTCTTTTATTTTATTCAGAATTTTGTCAATTACTTTAATGACAAACATTCACAAATAACCCCTTGCTAGAATTCTATTTCACATGCATAACCACTTTATGCAATTTCACCCAAAACCTGCTTTGGTATCTAGTGAAATAAATTCTGCGCTTGTTCATTCTTTCGCATGAAACATTTGCTCCAATTGGATGTCGGTGTCTCTTAAGTGTGTCACCCTACGGTTCGTGAATAATGCGGACATGATCGAGACCCTCTCGGATCAATAATCGAAGCGGGATCCGAGACCCATACCGACTCCCACACATTCAACGATGACTTTCTTGTGATCGTCGGAACCTTTACGCTAGTATCTTAATCCCTTTGTTTCACGATATATTACATGTCCGAGATTCGATCATCGGTATCTCCATACCTAGTTTGATCTCATCGACATGCACTCTTTTCGTTCTGTGATATAACATTCTAGTGATCAAATCACTTGCTTGCAAGCTAATCAATGTGATATCACCGAGAGGGCCCAGAGTATATCTATCCGTCATCAGGATGAACAAATTCCACTCTCGATCTATGAGCCTCAACATAACACTTTATTAGTTATGAATCCATCTTTATAATCACCCTGTTACGGTGTGACGTTTGATGTTATCAAGAAACTCTTCTGGTGTTAGTGATTGACATGATCTCATGGTCTAAGGATTAGGATCACTTAAGTTGTTATAGCAATATAAACTCAATGACTTTGATCGTAATGCTATACTTCGGATGAATGTTCATCACATCATTACACTAATGTTGTGATCCCGTATTAACAACATCCAATGTCCATGATCAGGAAACCTTGATCATCTTGTTAATCAACGAGCTAGTTTATGAGAGAGGCATAACTAGGAACTTTCTGTTTGTTTATTAAACACACATGTATTAACGTTTCCGTATTAATACAATTACAGCATGCAAAATAAACATCTATCATATACTTGGAATACACATAATAAACACTTTATTATTGCCTCTCGTGGCATATTCCTTGATCTCCCACTTGCACTAGAGACAATAATCTAGTTACATAGTGATAAATCTAACACCCATTGAGTTCTAGTGTTGATCATGTTTTGCTCTAGGGAGAGTTTTAGTCAACGGATCTGCTACATTGAGATCCGTATGTACTTTACAGATCTTTATATCTCCATCCTTGACATGCTCGCGGATGGAGTGAAACCGGCGCTTAATATGCTTGGAATGCTTGTGAGACCTTGGCTCTTTGGCATTGGCAATGGCACCATTGTTGTCACAATAGATCACCATTGGGTCCAACGCGTTTGCCACAACTCCTAGTTCGGATATGAACTCCTTCATCCAAACTGCTTCCTGAGCCGCTTCTGAAGCAGCAACATATTCGGCCTCCGTTGTTGATCCCGCTACCATAGGTTGTTTGGAGCTCCTCCAACTAACCGCTCCGCCATTCATGAGAAATATGTATCCGGATTGAGACTTAGGGTTATCCGGATCGGTGTCAAAGCTAGCGTCGACATAACACTTAGCGACGAGCTCTTCTTCACCTCCGTATACAAGAAACATATCCTTAGTTCTTCGTAAGTACTTAAGGATATTCTTGACCGCTATCCAAAGGTTCCGAACTGGATCCGATTGGTACCTACTAGTCAAACTAATAGCGTGCCACATCCGGTCTTGTACATAGCATGGCGTACATTATAGAGCCTATGGTGAAGCATAGGGACTTTGTCCATTATCTCTCTTTCTTCCGCCGGACTTTGAGTCTTACTCAATGTCTTGCCTTGCAACATAGGTAAGAACCCTTCTTACTTCCGTCCATTTTAAACTTCTTTAAAATCTTATCAAGGTATGTACTTTGCGATAGCCCTATTAGGCGCCTAGATCTATCTCTATAGATCTTTATGCCTAATATGTATGACGCTCACCTAGGTCCTTCATTGAAAATTTGTTGTTTAGATAACTTTTAACATTGTTTAAAGTTCTATATCATTTCCGATCAATAATATGTCATCCACATATAATATCGAAATGCCACATTGCTCCCACTCACTTTCTTGTAAATACAAGCTTCCCCATAAGTTTGGACAAATCCAAACTCTTTGATCACCTCATCAAAGCGGAGATTCCAACTTCGTGATGCTTGCTTCAATCCATAGATGGATCGCTGAAGCTTGCACACCTTGTTAGCATCCTTAGGATCGACAAAACCCTTTGGTTGTATCATATACAACTCTTCTTCAATATTACCATTGAGAAACGCGGTTTTGACATCCATCTGCCATATTTCATAATCGAAATATGCAGCAATTGCTAACATAATCCTAACTGACTTTAGCATCGCTACGGGAGAGAAAGTCTCATCGTAGTCAACTCCTTGAATTTGTCGAAACCCCGTTGCGACAAGTCGAGCTTTATAGATGGTCACATTACCATCAGCATCAGTTTTACTTTTGAAAATCCATTTGTTCTCCACGGCCTTTCGGTCGTGAGGTAATTCCACCAAGTTCCAAACTTGATTTTCATACATGGATTCCATCTCGGATTTCATGGCTTCTAACCATTTGTTGGAATCCGGGCTCATCATCGCTTCTTCATACGTCACAGGGTCATTATTTTCATCAACCATGAAATTCATGACAGGATTTCCATACAGCTCGGGAGCTGCACGCGTCCTGTTTGACCTGCGAGGTTCGGTAGTACTCTCTTTCGGAGTTTCATGATCATTATCATTAGTTCCCTCTTCAACAGGTGGAGCCAACTCCGGAACAACTTCCGCGCTAGGCCACTCGCCATACTTTGAAGAGAAGGTTCCACAACCTCTTCGAGTTCTACCTTCCGACTACTCACACCTTTCATGAGAAAATCTTTCTCTAGAAAGGATCCATTCTTGGCAACAAAACCTTGCCCTCGGATCTGTGATAGAAGGAATACCCAATAGTTTCTTTAGGGTATCCTATGAAGACGCATTTTTCC
Source organism: Avena longiglumis (assembly GCA_030063025.1). Taxonomy (NCBI): domain Eukaryota; kingdom Viridiplantae; phylum Streptophyta; class Magnoliopsida; order Poales; family Poaceae; genus Avena; species Avena longiglumis. The sequence goes on from CP125976.1 coordinate 444,441,691, forward strand.
GCTTTGGGTTCGAGTTTATCCGGTTGAAGTTTCTTCACATAAACATCGCATCCCCAAACTTTAAGAAATGATGCTTAGGTTTGTTTCCAAACCACAATTCATACGGTGTCTTTTCAACGGATTTAGATGGTGCCCGATTTAAAGTGCATGCAGCAGATTCTAGTGCATAACCCCAGAATGACAACGGAAAGTCCGGCAGAGACATCATAGATCGAACCATATCTAATAAAGTACGATTACGACGTTGACACACCATTTCATGTGGTGTTCCGCAGGTGTGAGTTGTGAAACAATTCCACACTCTTTCATGTGAGTGCTAAACCGTAACTTGGATACTCACCTCCACGGTCGGACCGTAGAAATTTGATCTTTCTAATACGATGATTTTCCACTTCATTCTGAAATTCCTTGAACTTTTCAAAGGTTTCAGACTTGTGTTTCATCAAGTAGATATAACCGTATCTACTCAAATCATCCGTGAAAGTAACAAAATAACGATATCCACCTCACGACACACTCATTGGACCACATACATCGAATGTATGATTTCCAATAAATCCGCCTGCTCCATTGAACCGGAAAACGGCGTTCTAGTCATCTTGCCCATAAGGCATGGCTCACATGTATCAAATGATTCATAATCAAGTGATTCCAAAAGTCCATCCGTATGGAGCTTCTTCATGCGTTTAATGCCAATATGACCTAGACGGCAAGATTACATATATGCGGATATATCATCATTAAGTTTAATCCTTTTAGCATCAACATTATGAATATGTGTAACATTATCATTGAGATCTAACGAAATAAACCATTCATCATCGGTGCATGACCATAAAATATTTCATTCATATAAATGGAACAACCATTGTTCTCGATTTAAATGAATAACCACTTTGCATCAAACATGATCCGGATACAATGTTCATGCTCAAGGTCTGGGCACCGATAACATTTATTCAAGTTTATAACTAATCCCGACGGTAAGTGAAGAGGCAGCGTTCGACGGCGATTACATCAACGTTGATCCATTGCCGACACGCATCTTGACCTCACCCCTTGCTAGCGGTCGCTTGTTCCGCCCCACGATTCGAAAGTTACAAATATTAGCAACCGAACCGTATCAAATACCCGGTGCTACTGAGCACTAGTCAAGTACACATCAATAACATGTATATCATATATACCTTTGTTTGCCTTGCCGGCCTTCTTGTCCGCCAGATACTTGGGGCGATTATGCTTCCAAAGGATCCCCTTACAATAGTAGCACTTCGAATCGGACTTAGGTCCAACTCGGGTTTCTTTTCAGCGCCGCAGGCTTGCCACCCTTACTTCCTTCCGCTTTTCCCTTCTTGTCTTTCTTGAAACCGGTGTTCCTATTGATCATCAACACTTGATGTTCCTTTTGATCTCCACTGCAGTTTTAAGCATTGTGTAAGCTCGGGAGAGACTTCTTCATGCCTTGCATATTATAGTTCATCACGAAGCTCTTATAGCTAGGTGGCGGTAGACTGCAACACGATGGATGCCTAAGTCAATGGGAATCGTTATTCCCAAGGACACAAGCTTATCGGCGTAACCCGACATCTTGAGTACATGCTCACTAACGGAGTGTGCTCTTCCATCATGCGCCTAAAGAACTTTTCTCAAGCATTGTAGCTCTCTGGCAGCATGTGTGTGTGAAAATCATTTTCAACTCACCCATTGTATCAAATGCATTGCCGTTTGAAACGCTTTCAAGTTCCGCTCTAGCCCATACAATATGCCGCAATGAACTAAGTTGTGGTCCTCCGACGAGTCCGATAGACATTCTTCTCCTCGTCGGGGCATCATCAAAGGTGGGGGCCTAACTGCGCTTCTAGCACATATTGCTTTTGTGCAAAGAGAGGAGAATCCTCAAATTCATGGCCCATTCAAGAAAGTTGCTACCGTTCGTTGCTAGTTTCTCTTTCTCCATGAACACATTGAAATTAAAAGCGGTGGTGCCATCTACAACAGAATTTGTAAAGTTTAGACTAAGTGTATGATAGATCGAGTTCAACTAATCTATATTACGAATGAACTCCCACTCAAAAGCGACATCCTCGTGTCCTTTTGGTGATTACATGAACCAAATCCACTACACCAAGTCCGATCATCACGTGAGTCGGTATAGCTTCAAAGGCGAGCATCAAATGGGCATCATATCAACTATATGCCTCATGCTTAACCTTTCGTCGTGTTCCGAGGCCATGTCTGTACATGCTAGGCTCGCCAAGTTAGAACCTTAGTATTTGCGTGTAATCGCTTTTTACACGAAATATGGTCGTGGATCCAAGAACACCCGATCATCACGTGATGTCTTGGAGCGGCGAAAACATAATCGGTGCATACTAAAGGAAGAACACATTCTTATCTTGATATTTAAATGAGGATCATCTTATTATGCTTAACAAAGCGCTAAACAAGCAATATAAGATGCAACCAAACATCATATGTTTATTAGTGAAATTATATGGTTCCGGAGATGATCTCTATCATGTGCATCGTGGTATGATCACTATCATACCTATATGTAAATCCAAGGTCTATGGATTTTACACGCTATGTGTGTTGTAAGAGTATCATCTCATACTTCTACTTACAACACTACCATATCATAACACTAGCCCAGCAACAATCTAAACTAGACGCCTCTAATTTATCCATTGCAAGTTTTACGTGGCTTAGGGCTTTCGAGATAGAACCGTTCTTACCTACGAACATGAACCACAACGAGGATAATCAAATTGTTGACAACTCGCTTGTAAAATAGATATTGACTATAGTAGGAGAGACAGACACCCGCTAGCCACTTATGCAAACTAGTTGCATGTCAAGCGTGGAACAGGTCTCATGTGCGAGGACATGTAAAGTTTGTCCGGGCCGCTTCATCCCACTATGCCACCAATATCCAAAATCACAACAAAGGAGCAACAACATGATCATCATCGCCCACATACTCATATGTGTACTACCCGTGTAAAGTATCTACGCATAGATCCGGCTCTGATACCACTGTAGGGTTCGCAGCATAGAAAACAAAAATTTTCCTACGATGTGAACTATATACCAAGATCTATATACTAGATACAAACAACGGGCGGATGTATATCCGTAGAGAACATACCCTTGAAGACCGACAAAGCTTAACGAGTTCAACTCGTGGTTGATGTAGACGATCTCTTGCCGATCTCAAGATCGAGAGGAAGTCCTAGCGCCGCAAATCAGCAGCGATCCGTTTTCGCACACACGCTCGAGGCACCGAGCAACCTCCGCCTCGCCCAGCGATGCAGCGAAGCACAACTCTTTCTTGCCGAATAGGCACCGGAAACATGTATCCCGCTAGTCCGAGACCATGGGGGATAAATTCTAGAGGGGGAGAGAGATCCTTCACGAGGAGGTGTGAGAGACAAGTGAGGAGGGGGGCTCCTTTTATAGGAGGAGGGGGAACCCCAAGGGTGGCGCATGGGGGCTGCCCCTTGCTCCCCTCTTCATGTGGGTGGACACTCCACTCACAAAACTCCTCTAAATTCCCTCCACTCAAAAGTCCACTCAAAATTCCCATTAAATTTCCACCAAATTTAATGCAAACTCTCATTAAATAAAACTCTTTATTTTATTCAGAATTTTGTCAATTACTTTAATGACAAACATTCACAAATAACCCCTTGCTAGAATTCTATTTCACATGCATAACCACTTTATGCAATTTCACCCAAAACCTGTTTGATATCTAGTGAAATAAATTCGCGCTTGTTCATTCTTTCGGCATGAAACATTTGCTCCAATTGGATGTCGGTGTCTCTTAAGTGTGTCACCCTACGGTTCGTGAATAATGCGGACATGATCGAGACCCTCTCGGATCAATAATCGAAGCGGGATCCGAGACCCATCTTGACTCCCACACATTCAACGATGACTTTCTTGTGATCGTCGGAACCTTTAACGCTAGTATCTTAATCCCTTTGTTTCACGATATATTACATGTCCGAGATTCGATCATCGGTATCTCCATACCTAGTTTGATCTCGTTACCGACATGCACTCTTTTCTCGTTCCTGTGATATAACATTCTAGTGATCAAATCACTTGCTTGCAAGCTAATCAATGTGATATCACCGAGAGGGCCCAGAGTATATCTATCCGTCATCGGGATGAACAAATTCCACTCTCGATCTATGAGCCTCAACATAACACTTTATTAGTTATGAATCCATATTTATAATCACCCTGTTACGGTGTGACGTTTGATGTTATCAAGAAACTCTTCTGGTGTTAGTGATTGACATGATCTCATGGTCTAAGGATTAGGATCACTTCGTAAGTTGTTATAGCAATATAAACTAAATGACTTTGATCGTAATGCTATACTTCGGATGAATGTTCATCACATCATTACACTAATGTTGTGATCCCGTTATTAACAACATCCAATGTCCATGATCAGGAAACCTTGATCATCTTGTTAATCAACGAGCTAGTTTATGAGAGAGGCATAACTAGGAACTTTCTGTTTGTTTATTAAACACACATGTATTAACGTTTCCGTATTAATACAATTATAGCATGCAAAATAAACATCTATCATATACTTGGAATACACATAATAAACACTTTATTATTGCCTCTCAGGGCATATTCCCTTCAACATAAACATAAGCAACATTGCAATGCTCATAGTAAGGTATGATAGAGTGGTATCTCGCTTGCCTTTGTTTGAAGAGCACAATATAAATGCCAAGGCACCTATGAAGTTCAAGTGAAGACTAGAGATAAAGATATCAGAGATACAAGCATCAAAGTCATGACATAATTAACCAAGTTTTGGAACAAACACAAGAATGACAACTATGCTCTCAAGAAGGTGCTCATAGAATAAGTGGTGACTCAACAAAGTTGTGAAAACGGTTTTGAAAAGTTTGAAAGTCTTCCAAATGCTGAAAGGAAGGTACTCATTAGCTTTGAGCTCTCATTGCCCCTATCATAGGCATCTTCATGTGGTTAAGGTGAAAGTGAGGTCCACTCTGAATCATATGCTTGACAAGCCATAAACTGGAAATCCCAAGTCCCTTGAGTACGAGGGCCGCTCCGGATGCTACTCAACTTTGGTTACCTGAAAGTTCTTGTCATTGTAAATACATGCATATCATAGAGAACCGCCAACGGGGCAACCCTTGCACATGGTACATGAGCTTTCCCATAACCAAAATGACAAGGCAAGTAGACAATGAGAATCTCAACAATATTTTTATTTACCATATGCATAGCTTTTTATTGAGGATTCTTCATAGATGCTCATTATGTTGATGTTGCAAGTTTCCACCATGATTAGGCATGGCTTAGGCTAGCGGCCTAGGCGTTTCTCTAACACAATGTATAAACTCCATGAACTCACAAGCTCCCCTTTTATTTCACATCGTCGACATCCGTAAACAAAATAGCAAAGTATCAACTGGATAGGATATCCAAAAGGTGTTGAAAGCGTTCCCCGTGACAACATGGTTCTGCTAACTCCCAACATATAATTAGCAAGCATATAAATTTCATGGACTAGTCACAATGGTTCAAGATTATTAAGCGCAAGGAATAAAGTGTGCCATCAAGTTCGTGAGAGCTTTACTAACTAACTTTCTCAAAACAGACAAACATTTTATTTTGGAAGAAAACACAGCATATGGAATATGCGCTGAAGTAGCAAATGATGCTAATAGGTAGGTATGGTGGACACAGCTGGAAATAATGGTTTTTGGTGAGTCGGAAACACTGGTAGAGCACATAATCAGTGCAAGTGAAGGCTAAAAATAGAGAGGGAGTGACAAACGAGAGAGAAAAAGCTTTCATAATCATGCTTGCAACAAAACATGACTAATTATGGCATGAAAGTGATACAAGAACTCTGAGGCAAAATAAATCATCGAGGCTTACTGACTATTGATTAGTCATATGCATGCATGAGCATGTGCCAAGTCGATTCACATGAATAGTCAGAGGAGGGTACCACAATATCATAGCAAAATATGAATAAAACAATGCAAGCAAACATTCATATGGCATGCTACAAACTATTAGCAAGCTGGAGCTAATCATGAGACAAGCAAGAACTACTAAGCATCCATAATGACATACACCTTACACAAACAGGCAAAGAATGCTCACAATGATGAGTATATGTACAAAAATGAAACAAATAGAGTTCCTTACCAGCCTCTTACCACACCTCGAGTTGTCTTAATCTTCATTATTGCCCTTCACTTGTGTGACTTGAATAATAACATGAAACCAAAATCCACTGAGGACGGCTAAAACCTGCAAAGAACTCACAAAACCAAAGAAGAACAACAAATATTTTTGGTGTTTTCAATTTTTTAGAAACAAGCAAACAAAGAAAAACCAAACAAAAACAAAGCAAACCAACAAAGCAAAATCTTTTTGGATTTTTTCTTTTAAGGAAAAACAAAGAAAAGAAACAAAGAAGCAAACCAAGAGAAACAATTAAAATATTTTTGGTATTTTTGTGTTTTTGAGAAAGAAGCAACAAGAACCAAAAAGAAAGCAAAACAATTGTTATACAAAGAACCGACTGAGCATGATATATAGATGAGTGTGATGTCGGTATACCTCCCCCCAAGCTTAGGATTTTGGCCTAAGTGGGCCTAAGTGGGGCTCAATCCCATGGTGCCCAAGTAGATGCACCTCCGTAGTATGACGAGGAGGCTCCCTCATCCTGGTACGAGCTCGAGGCCTCCCATGTGTACGCAGAGGGGTCATATGATGGTGCTTCCTCCTGATAGTGCCCGTGGAAGTTAAGAGAGCGCATCTTGTCATCCATCTCCACCTTCGAGCGTGACCAAGGTCCCTGAGAAATACTGAACAAAGTGGTTTGGGGTAGAGGGATCTCTCTCTTTTCCCTGCCAATAAACATCATTCTATAAACCAAGTTCTCAAGAGTAGAGCTGGTGGTGACAAAGTGGTGCGCCTTCATGGCAGCAAGATCAAGCCTCTGAGGAGCCAAAACTATATCATGAGGATCAACAACAATGTTCAAGGCAGCAGCAATACAAGTAGCAATAGTTCCCCCATAAATGGGTCCCTTAGCGGCTAAACGACGAGCAATGAGAGAACCAAGATTATACTTATCCTCATTGTTGAGCGCAGCTGCTAAGAAGGCCAATTGATACTTGGAAATATTACTAGTATTCTCCCTACCAAGAACACTGGTGGCAAGATAATAGGCAAAGTACCTGGTGGTTGGGAGTTGAATATTCTTTATCTTCCCTCGCTGAGCTCTGCGATCATCATCATTGGTTATTCCTCGGTAAAGCTCAAACAAATCAGCGGGTAGAGCTAGAATCTTCTTTGATGACCCAGCTATACCAAGTCCCAGGTCCTTGCAAAATTGCTTCAACATCATAGAATGAGCCCTGCCATAAATTTTGAAAGACACATTAGGCTTGAACACGTTGTTAGTAAAAGAAAAACTTTCCACAAATGTTTTAGTGATCAAAGCATATTATGCACTCTCATCCTGAATGTAACTTGTTAGTCCAGCCTTCCGAACCAGAGTCATAAAATCATTAAGAATCCCAGCAGCCCGCAAGAAAGTTTGGCAAGGAAAGGTGGAGGGGTGCGCATCCCCTTCATCCCCCTTGTCACCAAATCGCAGAGTAATGAGATCCTCATTGTATGAGGGTCTAGTACTGGTGGATTACCTTTGAATCCTTGCCCTTCTAGGTGCATCACTCTCAAATATTTCACCAAATGTATGGTTGTCCATGACCTTGCTTTAATTCTGAATTTTTTAGACAAACATCAAACCAAGTGATTTCTATGTTGATAAATGATGGGAAACCACTATAAGAACTTGCTAGAGGACTACACATACATCAAAATGAAATTTCTAGGCATAGAACCAGCATGCAAGCTCAAACAACCTGTCACCTATAGCAGCAAAATACTCAAGATACAATCTACCAATCACAAATCTAATTGGACAAGTGGAGGAGGCGCATACCAAGGAGAAATCCCTCCAAAAATCAGCACTTGAGATGGGCTAAACAAGGAGATCTAAAATAGCGAGCAAGAACAGCAAGAACTCGAGCTTGAGAAAGTTTTCCGGTGTTTTTCAGGAGAGAGAGAGAAGATCGCTTTGAGGAGGCAGCCTGGAGGGGCCCAGGTGGGCCAGACCCCCCTAGGCGCCACCCCCTGGTAGGCCGTGCCTACCATGGGTGTGGTAGCCTGGGGTGGCCCCCTGGGTCACTTAAGGTGTCTCTCTTCCCCTTTTTTTGAGGAAAAATGTATTTTGAATTTTCTGGGATTTTTTGGGAAACTTTATTTTTGGCCAATTTTTAGGGTATGAAAATTGATTTTCTTGCAGAAACAGTTTTTTCAGAAGAAGCAAAATCAAACCAAAAGCCAAACTACATCAGCTCTAAGAAACTCTAACAAGCAAACAACTAGCAAAACTAAAGCTAACAAGAGAAAGGCAAAGACTAGGAAGGAGAAAATTAAAAGAAAGCAAGTATAACCACAGTGGAAACATTATTTTGTTCATTAAAATCCTTTTGTTAACAAGGTTGATCAAGTCTTGTTACCAAAACAATCTTATATGAAACAAAACGTTGCATCCCATAAGGTTATTATGTTACCTCATACTTGATAGCAATGGTCCCAATCATAATAGTTTCAAAATTTTCTTGTGAAATGGGACAATATATATCTCCAACCTTGATGCTCTCAATATTTTCAATGGAATTCAGGCAATAGATTTTAACAACCTTCTTGGGGAAATAGACAGTGTGCTCTTTGTCATTAATATTAAAAGTTACTTTTCCTTGATTTCAATTGATGACAGCACCTGTAGTATTAAGAAAAGGTCTCCCAAGAATAATAGACATATTATCATCTTCAGGCATTTCAAGCACAACAAAATCAGTTAAAACCATGCAGTTATGAGCTACTTGAACAGGAACATCCTCACATATACCAACAGGAATAGTAGTTGACTTATCAGCCATTTGCAAAGAAATATCAGTTGGTATCAACTTTTCTAGCTGGAGTCTCTTATAGAGAGAAAAAGGCATAACACTAACTCCAGCTCCCAAATCACATAAAACAGTTCTAACATAATTATTCTTAATAGAGCAAGGAATAGTTGGTATATCTGGATCACCAAGTTTCTTTGAAACCTTACCATTGAAGGAATAATTAGCAAGTAGAGTAGAAATCTCCTCATTAGGAACCTTCCTTTTATTAGAGACAATATCCTTCATATAGTTTGAATAAGCAGGCAATTTAATAGCATCAGTCAAAGGAATTTGCAAGAATAAAGGCTTCATCCACTCACAAAACTTGTTGTAGTGTTCTTCCTCCTTTGACTTGTGTTTCTTACCTAGAAAAGGCATAGGTTTCTGCACCCAAGGTTCTCTCTCTTTACCATGTTTATTAGCAATAAAATCTTCCTTTGTGTACCTAGTGTTATTAGTGTGCTTCTTAGGTTCTTCCTCACCTTCCTCCTTGTCAGGAGACTCATTTTTATCATTACCATTCTCAGTTTCGGCATCAGAGACAGATATACTATTAGGATCTACAACAGGTTCAAGTGGATCCTCAACTACTTTATGTTTCTTTTTCTTTCTCTTACGAGGACTACCACTATCTTAACCTAGTTGGGAATCCTGCTATATTCTTTTAGGGTGTCCTTCAGGATATAAAGGATCTTGAGTAGCTATACCACCTCTAGTTCTAATTCCATAAGCATGTTTATCTCCTGAGGCATTATCTAGCATATCCTTTTGTACCTTAGCAAGTTGATCAAGTTGGGTTTGAACCATTTGAAAGTATTTACAAAGCATTTTAATATAATTAGAAGTTCTTTCCACAATATCTTTCAACTCATTGATAGCTCTAGAGTTTTCCAATAAATGATTCTAAACTTGTTTATTAAAATACCCTTGTTTAACAATAAAAATGTCAAGTTCCTCTATGAATTGATCAGAGGGCTTACCATAAGGAATATCACCTTCATCAAAGTGTTGGAGAGAGTGTACCTCAATAGTAGATGAGTGGGGATTTGGCTTACATAATTCTTCTATAGGAGGTAGATTCTTCACATCTTCAGATCTAATACCTTTCTCATTTAGACACTTCTTAGATTCCTTCATCACTTCATCATTTAATGCAATAACTCCTCTCTTCTTTGTTCTTGGTGTTGGAACTGGTTCAGGCATAACTGGTTCAGGAGTAATAGGCTCAGGTGCATTCAACTCAGTTGAAGTTCAATCATCATAATTCTTGCTTATCTTAGCCATTAATTCTTCAGCATCTGTAGGAGTTCTTTTTCTAAAAACACAATCAGCAAAGCTATCTAGGTATGTCCTAGAATCATCAGGTAGTCCATTATAATAAATATCAAGAAGCTCATTCTTAGGTAATGGACATCCAGGATGTGCATGAATCAAGGCACAGAACCTTGCCCATGACTCAGGCAATTTCTCTTCTTCTCCCTGTTTAAAATCAAAAAGTCTCTACAAAGCAGCATGTCTAGCACCGGGAGGTTAGAAGAAAGAAGCAATCAAGCAATTAGGGATATCAATAGAACCATGAGGTAATATATTAAACCAAGCCCTAGCTTCTCCTTTTAGTGAAAAAGGGAAGATCTTAGTAATAAAGTACTTGTGCATTTTAAAATCATTAGAGAATAAAGCACTCATAGTAGAAAGCTCATTCATATGAGCCACAACACTCTCATTTTCAGTCCCACAGAAAGGTTCTTTCTCAACAATATCTAAATAAGATAAATCAAGAGAGAAATCATAATCTTTATCTTTAATATCTATGGGAGAAGTGGCAAACTTAGGATCCGAGGACAACTTGGGCATAATAGTATGTCTAGCAAGGAGACTCTTAATAGTACTAGTACCATGTGTGTGTCGGCACTCTTCAACAAAATCATCAGTGAACTCAATGTAACCATCATTAATATCATAACTTTCACTAGACTCGGGTGAGATAACTGGTGTAACAGTGTCTTCACTAGGAGTTTCGGTATTTCCTAGACTAGCCATAGTAGCATCTAGAAAAGGACCTAATGAACCACTCGCATCAAGAACAGTATAAGTAACATCATGAGCATCAAAAGCAGTTTTAGATTCAGCAGTAGTAGCAGTGTGTGTAGCATGAGTATATGGTGGTGGTGTAATAAGCTTACTTATAACAGACGGTGAATCAAGAGCAACAGAGGTGTTTAGCACAGTACCTCTTCTTGTAGTGGATGGTAAAATAGGGAACTTTCCATCACGATACTTCCCCATGATGAAAGGAGTAGAAGTGAACAATAATAGATCCAAGTGAACTTACAAATAAATCTATGCTCCCCGGCAACGACGCCAGAAAATAGTCTTGATGACCCACAAGTATAGGGGATCGCAACACTCTTCGCGGGTAGTATTACCCAATTTATTGATTCGACACAAGGGGAGCCAAAGAATACTTGCAAGCCTTAACAACTGAGTTTTCAGTTCAGCTGCAGCTGGAAATAGTTCTTGCTCACTAAAGTTTATCAGTAGCAACAGTTTGGTAGTAGCAATAGTAAAGCAACAACAGTAGTGAAACAGTAGCAATAGTAACAGTAACGGTAATAGTAGGATTCAAGTGCGGTAGGCATAGGGATGGATGGACGGGCGTTGCATGGACGATTAGAAACATGTAACTTCAAGACCTAGGGCATTGCAGATAAATAATAACAAGCATCCAAGCACTAAACAATCCTAGGCATATGCTCCAAATATAGTCATACGTGCTTGCAATGAGAACTTGCACAACATCTTCTGTCCAGCCAGCCCGTGGCAGCGGGGCCTCTAGAGAACTACTAGCAATTAAGGTGCTCCTTTTAATAGAGCACCGGAGCAAAACATTAACACTTCATGAACACATGTGATCCTCACACCACAGCCATCCCCTCTGATTGTCCCAATTATTGTCACTTTGGGGCCATTGGATCCGGACAATGATATGTGTACACAACTTGCAGATAAGATCACAAACAATACTATCATAATGATTTAATAATAAGTTCAGATCTGAGATCATGGAACTCAGGACCTAGTGACAAGCATTAAGCACAACAAGTTGGAACAAAGTCAAATAGCACTAATAGAGATACTAGGCACTATGCCCTAACAGATCTTATTCGATTAGATGATAGAACTCATCCAATCTCTACTATCCCCAAGCCTACAGTGGGGGATTACTCACTCATGGATGAGGGAAACATAGGTGGTTTATGGAGATGCATTGGTGATGACGATGGCGATGATCCTCTCCAAATTCCCCGTCCCGGCAGGGTGCCAAAACGTAGTTTCTGGATCCAAAACTTGGTTTCTGGCGGCGGCGGCGGAGCAGAACTCTTTCTGGAAAACTATTGAACCCCCCTCGGTTTTTAGGTCTAAAGGCAACTTATAGGCGCAGAGGGATGCCGAGGGGGTGCCTGGGGTGGCTGCACTCCCCAGGCGTGGCTAGTGGTGGGCCCGCGCCTGGCATGGGTGTGGGCCCCCCAGGCTCCTTCTCCATCTCGTCTTCTGGCTCTGTGGATCTTCTGGTGAAATATAATTTTTGGCATATTTTCCAGGATTTTTCCTAATAGTTGATTTTCTGCACAAAAACAAGACACCAAGGTAATTCTGCTGAAAACAGCATCAGTCCGTGTTAGTTGTATCCAAATCACACAAGTTTAGGGAAAAAACAATAGCAAAGTGTTAGATAAAGTAGATACGTTTTGGACGTATCATGAACCAGTAGGAGTTGGATTCACCCTAATCGGACTAGAGTTTAATTCATTTAAATAATTTGTACTATCAAAATTTAAATCTAAAAACAGATCTGTAACCTATACAAGATTTTGAATCCAGAGACATATTATTCATATTTTTTGGAGTTACGGATAATTTACTATGGTTTTAATACTCTAAAAGGCCATTAAAACTAATTAAACCATTACGGTAAATATGTACTGCAAGTATTAGATCTAACCCCATTAATATTCTACACGATTTTCTGAATCCATTGATATATAATTTGCTATTTTTGGATCTACGAATCTTCTTATATGATTTTTGTGAGTTTATACAATTTTCGGCAATTTTAAATTCAATTTCAATTAAGAGGGAATATTCTACGCTGACTGGGACAGGTGCTAACCTGGCAGACGACATGGCGCAATCTGGTTCGTCGGTACCCCTTCATCGAAACGATCTAATCCTGGCCGCTCGGCTGAGATCCAATGACTGGGAACTGTTGCTTCCTCTCCAGCGGTGGTCGACGGCGAGTGGCAGCATTGGTGCTCAGGTAGCATCGGTGGCGGAAGCTCTAGTGATCACTGGCGACAGTAAGGTAGCGGACGAGGACCGGCCATGCACGTCGAGCTCGACGACAGGCTCGGCGTCGCGTTTCTCTTCCTGCGGCGGCGTCGACGAATAGATAGAGGCGGCGGCAGACGCGGAGCTCCGGCGAGCAATCACAATGGCGTTGGTGATCTGCAGGAGAGGGAAAAGAGGGCAGGTCGACACGGTAAGAACCATGGAGAATAAATAGGGGAAGGAAAGAGGAAAGGGGGTGACAGAGCGTCGGTGGGTTCACCTCCCGAAGGTCGGTAATGGCGTGGCGGCAGCGAGATTTAAACCTAGCTCGGGCTAGGGTTTCCGAGCGAAATTCATGGGGAAAAAGGCGGCGGGGTAGAGTATTTATGGAGGGAAGGGGGCTAGCTTGCGAGAGGGGCAAGGAAAATCAAACGGATTCCATGAGGAATCGGGGCAATCGGGTCGACAGTTCGTCGTGTTCTTCCTGAACACCGACGCGTCGACGGGGATGACAGGTGGGCCAGGGTCGTCAGTGGCGCGAGGGTGAGCGGGTTGCGGCAGTGCTTGCTAGGCCATCCCATGCGGCGGCTCGCAACTGCGTGTTGCGCAGGGGAGCGGTGTGAGCGGCGGGTAGCAGACGACTAGGTGGGCTGGGCCACGGGGTTGGGGCAGGGTAGGTTTAGTTTATTTTTTATTTTTCTTTTTTCCATTTTTTATTTATTTGTTTCCCTCATATCTTCCTCATATGAAATCCAAATGAACTCAAACTAGTTTCTAAAATCAAGTGGATCATTCTAGGCTGATATTTAGCAATGATTGTTGCCTTAGCAATAGTGGATTTTTACAAAGCCAAAATAATTCCCTTTAGGAATATAGTGGCATATACTATTTAGGGTTTTAGATCTTTATTTCAATTTGAGATATTTCAAGATGCCAAAATGCAATGCAATGATCAGGAATGACATGTAAATGCAAAAAAAATCTAGTCCGAATTTTCTACAATCTTGGGATGTGACAGACTAACCCCCTTAAGATGAATCTCGTCCCGAGATTCGAAATGGCTAGCAAGGTGTGGGTGGTGTACTCGAGGCTAACCCCCTTAAGATAAATTGAACTTGGCATTTCTAATAGATCGTTGGGCTATAACTGATTCTTCTTTCTTCTAGGTGTGTGCATACTATTCATCTATCAGACCTTGATCCTTCACCATCCAATCCATGTTAGAATTACATTTAAACCAATGAATCCAAAATAGATGAGCTAGTGGGGAAAACTGTGTGCATCCAAACTTTGGGGTGTAATGGTGGCATGACGCTAGTTACCAATTCTTCTCTAGTGAGTTTACTTTAACAATTCCTCTAAGTAACCCCATATGAAACCTTTCCTATCCATGAATGCCTTAGTATATATGAATGTGATGCACTAGCATTGAAAATTACGAGTGCGACACATGAATTAACCAGGGACTTACTAGTTACGAAGTCTGGCTTATAGAATACTTCCTTGGCATGCATATGGTTCATAGTCGCCTTCTCCGCTGAGTTTGTCTTGGTTTCATCATTTGTATTCCGGGCAATTATTAGCATAATGTCCCATCTTCTTGCACTTGAAGCATTCCACATTGTTGTGATCTCAATTTCCATTGCGGTGATGGCCATTGCCTCTGTTTTGGCTGTGCCCGTTGCCTCCATGCTTGTGATGTCCAGTCTTCCCACTACCATCATGGTGGGTACGCTTATGGTGTGTTCCTGAATTGTGATAATTGTACCTCCTCTTGCGTCTTTCCACTTGCTTGTGCTTCCCTTCCAGAATTCTGGCCTTGTCCATCAGCTCCTGGAAGGTGGGGCAGTAGACCACAAACATTTGCAATGAGAGCTCATCACTGAGACCATCCAGAAACCTCTCTATCCTCTTAGCATCAGTGTCCACATCCTCAGGTGCATAGCGTGGCAGATTGTTGAACTCCTCTATGTAATCTGCCACCATGCGGTTGGTTTGGCACAGGTTGCGAAACTCCTTCCTTTTTAGACTCAAGACCCCTAAAGAGACGTGGTTGGTACTGAAACCTTCCTCAAACATGGCCCAGGTAACAGTGTCCAAAGGGTGGGTGATATGAAAGGTATCCCACCAAGAAGCAGCTGGTCCCTCCAGTAAGTGAGCAGCAAACCTCACTTTTTTAGCATCAGTACATCCAATAGTCACCATATCTTTGTTCATAGAATGCATCCAGTCAAGAGCGATCATGGGTTCAGGTGCAGTAGAGAACTTAGCTGGCCTTAGCCTCAGAAACCTGGTGATAGCATTACCCTGGGGCTGGTTGTTCCCGTTGTTTTTCCTGTTGTTGTTGTTGTTGTTTTTCTCGTTGTTGTTGTTGTTGTTTTTCCTGTTATTTTTGTTGTTGTTGTTGTTGTTGTTGTTGTTTTCCTCGTTGTTGTTGTTGTTTTCCTCGTTGTTGTTGTTGGTGGTGGTGGTGGTGTTGGTGGTGCTATTGCTGCTGTTGTTGCTATTGTTGTTGTTGTTGTTTTTGTTGTTGCTACTGATGTTGTTGTTGTTGTTGGTGGTGTTGTTGTTGTTGTTGTTGTTGTTGTTGTTGTTGTTGTTGTTGCCGTTGTTGTTGTTGTTGCTACTGATGTTGTTGTTGTTGTTGTTGTTGTTGCTGCTGCTATTATTGTTGTTGTTGTTTGTTGTTGTTGTTGTTGTTGTTGTTGTTGTTGTTGTTGTTGCTGTTGCTGTTGTTGTTGTTGTTGTTGTTGTTGTTCTGGTCAGCCATGAATTAGGTCATCACATGTGCTAGATGTGCCTGTGCTGCTATCAGCTGCTCCATCTCAGTGGGTTGACGTCGAGGCAACATCTTCTAGGATAGCATAGATGAGTTATAGATAGAAAGACTAGAGAAGTATTACTACTCATATCTATATGAAGCAAACAATTGGCAGACAAGGAAACAATCATTGCAACCAACACTCAAACCAAAATAGTTTTGTTTTTACGTTTCAGAAGTTTTCTCTTAGTATCATACTATCTACAATGTGTTTGGGGGTGATACTACAATTATAGAAGTAAGGGCATAATCTGTCCTGCAGCTACTGTTGTGTTCATGAATTTTTCTGGTCACCTTAAACTAGTCAGGAATTTTAGCTGATTTTTGTGCTGGTAGATTAGAAAGTTTTGGACCAGATCCTACAATTTGAGCTTAATCCGAGTTACCAATTAAAAATGAAAAATCGTGCAGTAAAATTTGTCAGGTAGAAAATGGCAACAAAATTATCACGAATTTTGATATGTAACTTCTATTAATTCATTATCATATTTCATGAAAACTCCGGAAACTTTAAGGTATCAACATAAGGAACCTAAAAGTAATTACTCAAGTATTACACAAGCTTTTATATGATCGATTGCAAGTCTAACGAAATCCTAACGAAGGCTACTTGGTGCATAAATCCCTCTTCTTGAAGCGGCGTATAACTATGGGGCCTTAGTGTACTTGCGCTTCTTCTTCCCGCAGGAGGTTGGGGCGTATTACTCTTCTGAATCCTCATCACTTGGGGCTTCAAACTCTCTCTCCATGGGTTATTCTACCGCATGGGCTCCAGTCTCATCACCACCTTCTTCATTGCCTCCATCATCATTGTTGGAATGGCTGAGTTGAGCTCAGAGGCCAGTGATTATGGTGTCCTTGTTCTTAATGATGTCTTCCTTTATCCCAATGACGGCCCGATCTTGGTAGTACTTCTCCATCATGCTTTATAGTGACTCCTCCATCTGGACGGCTTGTATGTCCAAGTCCTCCATTTGCTTAGGAAATGATCCCATCTCATTCCTGTCTCCAAGTGTCACCACGGCGCCTTCATCTCCATTGCGCTTCCCGAACTCAAGGAAGACCAAATGCTCGTTGAACTTTTGTTGGTGAATATTGCACATATGAGACAAAGCTTCATGCATGCAGATATCCAATCCTCCTTCCCAGGTGTGGTAGATTCCTCCATAGCATAGTTCTTCGGAGTCCTCCACCGACGCGTCCCGGGCGATGATAGTGTGGATCTCCATGCGTTCATCCCCGCTATCTTGGGGGTTCATCCTTCTTCCCTTGAACATGGGCAAAGGCGAGCGTAGTGTGAGTGCAAGCCTCCCCAATTGCTTTCCAAAGATGTTGTCCGACTTCTCTCCAGCATACTCCACATGAGTGAATTCTCCCATCTATACATGTAAGGTAAGAGCATGATTAACATGGATAAGGAATACTAGAAAGAATAACATGATAAAGAATGAAAAGTACTTAATTATACTCTTTTAATCCAGTTCTAGGCCACGATCCTACAGTCAACACACGTGCTCTGATACCATCTGTAATACTACAGCCTGAAAAGACTGTAGCTCTGTGCAACACGCCAATCCCTAGATCGTTTCATTGGCTTACATAGAACTTAAAGATGAATAACAAAACAAATATCCGTGAATCATAAATAAAGAAATGATCCAGAATATTAAATTATTACAATAATGCTTAGCACGCAGGTTAGCTCCACTAGTTCAATAGCAAACGTAAGCATAAGTATAAATATGCTCCATCTTAAATTGCTCACAAGAGAATGTTGAGTGGAGTACCACAGCCTAGTCGATCACTCGGAATCAGAATATCCTGTAACATAAAATATAGCAGCCCTGAAGGGTCAATACTTGGAATGTATGGCAAGTAGAGCTAAGTATGGAGACAATACACCTAGCAACTACATGCTTATTTGGCTGGGTAGAAGCTTGGCTATTTTGCGAGCATAAACTCTTTTATCCTACTTTCATAAACAATTTTAGATTTTCTTTGAAAATATCCCAATTAAGTTAACCCATCAACATTAAGACGATTAGTAAATTTGAATGAACGAGAAACTTGTCATGAACCTCAATATCAAGCAACTCAAATTTTCTATAACCGGGGACACGGCTAAGTACTTAGTTTTATACCCTGCAGGGGTTAGTACACTTTACCCATGTGACTTGGCCAGCCCAGCTCATACCGCCACTCTCATATTGTGTGATGATAGGGAGAAGTACAAGATGAGACTGTTTAGGAAGTAGCTCCCCAAACACGACACGCACTGTACCAACCTACCAAAATTCTACATCTCTGGATACGCGGGTTTGAGTTACCATAACCTACTAAGTTCAACCAGCCACCTATTTCTTACCGGCACATGGTTATACATGTAAGCTATGAAATAAAGAAGCCAATCTTTTTCTCTAGATACCTGGGTGCCTTTCTGCAATGTTACCACCAAAAAATGTCAATCCCATCACATCCAGGGGGTTCATTAATTAAGTTATTTTCATTTTCTCAAAACAACACCAACAACAACAGCTATCAAATGATGTATTCCAGCTCTCGTTTATCACAACATGGCTAAGCATATCTAGACATACGATGGTTCGAGTGCAAGGAATTCCTACCAAGGTTTATAGGACATAGCATAGCGATAGTACTTTCCTACACATGAATCTATAAAATACACTACACATGTATAGAAAATAGTAGGACAATATCATGAACAAAATAACATCTACTTGCCTTGGTTGCAGTTGAAGTCGTTCAAGCACTCGTTGCAATCACACATATTGCACTCCTCACAATATATTGATCAAACAATTGCATATACAACATAAACAACCATATAATCATAAACAATTGCACAAATATACGCATGACAATTTAATAAGTCATAATGGTTGTATTTAGTTCTCTAAACAACACTGAAGTATATGATGCATGCAAGAGACCAATTAATATAATGGAGTATTTGTTATTAATAATTGCTTGCCATTATTGATGTTTTAACAGATCTATTATAACTCATGTCCTCATTGTCAAATTAAAATTGGATATGGAGTGTAATGGACAGAGGGCATTAATGTGAACCAATAGGAGTTGGATTCCGCCTAATCGGAGTTATAGATCTTTTATTATGATTTAAATAGTATTTACTAGAGTTTAATTCATTTAAATAATTCGTACTGTCAAAAATTTAAATCTAAAAACAAATCTGTAACCTACACAAGATTTTGAATCCAGGGACATATTATTCATATTTTTCGGAGTTACAGATAATTTACTATGGATTTAGTACTCTAAAAGCCATTAATACTAATTAAATCATTACGGTAAATATGTAGCGCAAGTATTAGATCTAACCATATATGAATATTCTACACGATTTTCTGAATCCATTGATATATAATTCTATTTTTGGATCTATGGATCTTTTTATATGATTTTTCCAAGTTTATATAAGTTTCTGCAATTTTAAATTCAATTTCAATTAAGAGAGAATATTCTCTGGGAATATTCTACGCTGACTGGGACATGTGCTGACCTGGCAGACGACATGGGGCAACCTGGTTTGTCGGTACCCCTTCGTCGAAACGATCTAATCCTGGCCGCTCGGCTAAGATCCGACGACTAGGAACCGTTGCTTCCTCTCCAGCGGTGGTCGACGGCGAGTTGGCGGTGGTGGCGCTCAGGTGGCGCCAGTGGCGGAAGCTCCAGCAATCACCGATGACAGCGGGGTAGCGGACGAGGACCGGGCATGCACGACAAGCTCGACGACGGGCTCGGCGTCGCGTTTCGCTTCCCGAGGCGGTGTCGACGGACAGATGGAGGCGGCAACAGACGCGGAGCTCCGGCGAGCAATAACGATGGTGGTGGCGATCTGCGGAGAGGGAAAAGAGGGCAGGTCGACGCGGTAAGAAACATGGAGAAGAAATAGGGGAAGGAAAGAGGAAAGGGGTGACAGAGCGTCGCCGACTTCACCTCCCGAAGGTCAGCAATGGCGTGGCGACGACGAGATTGAAACCTAGCTCGGGCTAGGGTTTCCGAGAGAAATTCGAAGGGAAAAAGGCGGCGGGGTAGAGTGTTTATGAAGGGGGGCTGGCTTGCGAGAGGGACAAGGAAAATCAAACGGATTCCGCGAGGAATCGGGGCAATCGGGTCGGCACTTCATTGTGTTCGTCCTGGACACCGACGCGTTGACGGGGATGACAGCTGGGCTAGGGTCGTCGGAGGGTGAGCAGTTCTTGGCGGTGCTTGGGCGGCCCATGCGGCGCTCATGATGCCACGCTGTGAGGCGTTGTGAGCGGAGGGTAGCAGAAGGCTAGGTGGGCTTGGCCACGGGGTTGGGGCAGGGTAGGTTTAGTTTATTTTTTTATTTTTCTTTTTCTATTTTCTATTTATTTGTTTCCCTCATATCTTCCTCATATGAAATCCAAATGAACTCAAACTAGTTTCTAAAATCAAGTAGATCATTCTAGGCTGATATTTAGCAATAATTGCTGCCTTACCAATAGTGGCTTTTTATAAATCCAAAATAATTTCCTTTAGGAACATAGTGGCATACACTATTTAGGGTTTTAATCTTTATTTCAATTTGAGATATTTCAAAATTCCTAAATGCAATGCAATGATCATGAATAACATGTAAATACAAATTTTTTTGGTCCCAATTTTCGACAATTTTCGGATGTGATATAGGAGGTCCGGAGGGGCACGCGCCGGCGGTTCAGAGGTGCGCGCACCATCATCCAGACACACAAGGATAGACGGCGGGAGGCAGCAGTTGGTGGAGTTTTTTTACCGTTCATAATTGAGAAGGGACCTTTATGTCTACAGAAAACAAAATCCATGATCCTTTTGCAAAGGTAAAGCATAGCTGCAACCTGACAGGTGGGATCGATATGCTGCCACATCAGTAAGTATGTAGCTCTACAGGCTCGGGTGACCTTCGATGATAAAACACTTAGCGTATTTGATGACCGTAACTATGTTTACGGTAACCAAGACAAGTAATAACCTCAACTCGGTGATTTTTACGCTTACTGTAGCCAAAGTAAGTTTGTGCGTTGCTCTTCTGGAACACACACAATACCTTCTTGGCCAAGTCGTCGTACATTCTACATAGAAGCCACCTCCAGTGACTTTATTTCTGAAAGCACAAACATAATGTTGAAAATTGAGCATTCAAATCAAGATACGTGACCAGAAGTTGAGCTTGTCTATCACGATGAGAACCTACCAGATCCATACACAGTTGTTAAAAGATGCTCGGCGCGATCGTGTTAATATGGACGAATTTATGGAAAATTTTGAAGAAAAAGAAACTGCTTATAATATGATTCGGCATTTTTGTTACTCAAGTTGTAGATGAAACTTGAATCTAATTTGTGACATAGCAAATATGTGCAATATTATTTTTCGATTTTCCTAACCATTTTCATGGTATGTTTTGTTATCTCGCCTATACCAGTTACACCGCAAGAGGTAACATTTTTTATAGACACTAGTCTATATACACGTGTGATGCATGTCATAATATCATATATTGCCGCTGTTCTAAAAAAAGACTATACACTAAACGTGTCTAGATATATGTATATTTAGTCAAAACTGTGATACATTTTTAAGCATGGATGAAGTAGATTCAATGCAAAATATTATTGGATGAGTCTAGCGGGCGCCCGGGCGCCAAAGGACGAGTTGAACGCGCCAGGTTTGCCAGTTGGACACCTTTCTATTTTTGGAAAGTTCTGCTCTCCGCTTTTGACTGCTTTTCTTCGGTTCCTACGAGGGGTGCGCTCGTTTGCTTTTATTTGGCGCCCCCCACTGCGCCCCAGCCCGTGATCTCCCGCGCCCCACGCCAGCCTGTCCATCCTTCTGGCCTCTTCTAACCCTAGACCCCTCAGATCTCGTCCCCTAGATCGTCTTCTTCCTCCAGCCCCAGTCGCCATTGCTTCCTTTTGCTGGCTCCATGAACCCACCAAAACATGGCAGCCTCCCGATCATCAACCATACGAACATGTTTCATGCGGAGAGCAGCTCAAGGAATGCACCTATATCTGGAATTTCTCTCTCAGATTTAACACAGGTATTCATCCATCTTTTCTCTCTCCTATTCTCTTGTTGATTTCTTTTTGCTAGAGTTAACTTTGTTCCAAACATAAGCAACTTGGCAATGCTCCTTAATAACTTCCCCAGCTCCTAGACAACCTATGTTGTCATGTCCTTCTAGGTTTTTTTATCCGTTCTTGCAATTCAGATGAAAGCTGCAACTTTTGTAATGTTTTTAGCAACTTTTCTATTTTGTAGCAACTTCAATCATAACCCAGGCAACTTCTTTTTCGTAGATTGCAGTTCAGATGGAAAAATTGCAACTTTTCATATTTTTACGTAGCAACTTTTCTCAGGGTGGAGATAATTTTTTCCTATTTCTTAGCAACTATTTCTAATGGTGGATGCAATTTTTCCCTGTTTCGTAGCAACTTTTCTGAGGGGATAGGCAATTATTCTTTGTTTCCTAGCAACTTCTATAACATCATAGAAAACTTCTCTCACATCATAGACAACTTCTTTTAAACATGAAGATGCTCCTTTTTCATCAGAAATAGTTGCCTACACATTACCCACACACGATCCCTATGTAAAAATTATTTTCTGAGTCAACAATTTATTTTATTTTTCATATAACTATGGGCAATTTTTCACTAGTAGTTTACAACTTGTATCTTAGTTCAGCCAACTTTGTGTCTGAGGCAACCTTTGTTCATGGAAACTACATAGAGTATCAACATGTCAAAAATATGCTCATTTTTTTTCTGCAGCCATATGAGCAAAAATTGTAAGTACAAAAATCCATGCATAAACAGAATAGGTTGGCAACTTAACACATTAGTTTTTGAATTTACACATCATGTGAACAGTAGGCAACTAATTGACATAAGTAGGCAACTTGGTAGCATCTATAGGCAACTTTCTTACATAAGTAGGAAACTTAGTTTCACACAATTGTCATGCAATTTGGTATCATCAAACATTAGATACTTGCACCGAAAATAGCGGAAAACTATAACAGAGTTTACAACATACTAATCCTAATTACAACACATGTAACAAATGACTTGAACATTTTTTGCCTTCATTTCTTTGCATCTGGTCATCGCTTCCTCGTCTTTCTCCACATGAAGAAGCTCTTGTCCAATACCTACATGTCAAAAAACAGCAATAAAAATGTGATCATTTGTGAGGCTAAAAATAGAATTAGAAGTACTGTTTAGCCAACAATGCATAGTTTTTTGCCTACATATACTTTGGAAGTTGCCTTTTTCCCTTATTTGTTTTTTGATTCATTTTTGTTGTGCAGGAAATGGGTATCCTTGACCTCAATGAGGAGCCGTTTGACCTTAATGAGCAGGCTAGTTTACTACCACCTAATTACTTCACACATCTTCTGATGGAAGAGGCTATTGACGAGACTCTAGAGTTGCAAGTTGACACCGACGCCCCCGCTGTTAATGTACATACAGTACCAACTGACAGTGAAACTGAACCGTTTGTTGCCGATACAAACACAACATCGCTTGCCCAAGACGATGCAGATGATAACGAGGCTTCATCTCAGCCAATGGACCCACATATTGGAATGCGTTATGACACGCTGCATGGTGCTAAGGAACACTACAACGCATATGCTGCTAGGACTACATTTTCAATCAAGGTCAATAGGAATAGAAGGTCAACGCGCACCAATGAGCTTGATAAACAACAATTTGTATGTAACAAATTTAGGAAACCTAGGAATGATGATGGCAGAGGTGACAAACCAGATGTAGTTGGGCCAGTACCATCCTCAGAATCATCGGATGAGGAGGACCGACAGAATGCAAAACTTGCATCTGTTGTTGCTGGGACTGCTAAGCAGAAAGGTCAAAAAAAGAATCCGAAGAAGCGAAAAAGGGAAACAATAATACCAACTAATTGCAAGGCGGAGATGGTGGTGAAGCTAAAGGATGGTAGATGGGAATTTATTGTTTTTATAGCGGAGCATAATCATCCTCTTGTTTATAATCCATCGCTGAACAAGTATCTTAGGTCACACCAAGGCATACTAGCAAAAGAAAAATATTTCATGAAAAATTTGCACATCACAAACCTGACTGTTGGTATGTTACTAAATCTATTCCTATGATTTTTTAGCTGCACCCATAGTTGCCGGAAGACCAAATGAAGTTGCTAGTTGCAGTATACATAGTTGCTGGTGTAACAGATTAAGTTGCTAGTACTGTATAATTATTTGCGGGTGCTAACTATCTTATGGTTTGAAGGAAACAAAAAGTTGCTTGGTAGTTATAACTAGTTGTATGTTAGTGCATTACTAGGTGCCTCCTTAAAGTTGCTGCATTTTAAAAAGTAATAAGGAAAAACTTGCCAGAACAGTATGTATTAGTTGCTAGCTAGTGATATAAACCTTGGCAGAAATCAATATGTTAGTTGCTAGTATCTACTGTAAAAATAAAGTTTTCCTCACTCATTTTCTTTCTACAATTTGTTTTTTGCAGGGAGGATGATGGATATAATGTCAAAGTTCTATGGCTCAGAGTTGCTAGCTCCGTACACTGCCAAAACTATCACCAACTACTATGCAACTTTGACTGCAGAAGAAACAAAAGATGGCGACATGACCGAAGTGATCAACCATTTTTAAGAGCAAAAAGAGAAGGATTCTGATTTTTACTTAAGATTAGATTGTGATGAGGAGAACAGGGTGAAAAACATCTTCTAGGTTGATGGGCCTGCTAGGAGAGCATATGCTGAGGCTTACCATGACTGCGTATCCTTTGATAACACGTACTTAACGAATAAGTACAATATGCCCTTTGCACCGTTCATCGGGATCAACAAGCATAGGCAATCTATCATGTTGGGCTACGGGTTTGTGAGGCAAGAGTTGGCAACCAGTTTTGATTGGTTGTTTGAGAGTTTCCTTATCGCGATGAATGGTCGAGTACCGGACAACATCATCACTTGCCAAGACCTTGCTATGAAGATGTCAATTGACAGGATGTTCCTAGCAACTATCCACCGATTTTGCCGATGGCACATCATCCAGAAAGCACAGACTAAGTGTGGTACTGTTCTGGTCAGAAACCCTGGTATAGATGAAGATTTCAACGCCTGCATAGACTTCACCTTTTACCTAGAGGAGTTTGAGGCGAAATGGGCTCTGTTTTTTAGGCAAGTGGCCCGCTGCTACTGGACACTCGCACTTTAGGGAGCTGTATGACATTAGGGACAAGTGGGTTCCTTGCTACTTCCTGCACCGGTTTTTCCCTTTCCTCCAGTCCACGCAGCGTAGTGAGGGGTTTAATGCGGTGCTAAAACGCTATGTGAAACTACACAAGTCACTGTTAAACTTTGTGAAATAGTATGAGAAGATCCAGGTGCATGTGCTGGTGAAGGAGGGTGGCAACGACTACCGTACATAATTTCTTGAGGTCCAGAGATGATCGCCATATCCCATTGAGGAACATGCATTCAATGTGTACTACAGATACATATATTTGAAGTTTTGGCATGAGTTTGAGCTTATTGCCAGGTACAATGTGAGTCACTTTAGTGGTTTGTACTACAGGCTTGAGCCAAATAGGACATGGTGTGCCAAGTATGGGTCAAGGACCTACATGGTTACAACGAACAAGGATGAAGGCATCTACTCATGCGAGTGTTCAAAGTTTGATAGGGATGGCATGATTTGTTGCCACATATTGAAGGTTTTCACCCACCTTGGTGTTGATGAGATACCCGAGAGGTACATCCTAAAAAGGTGGATGCCACAAGCAGTCTCTGGTGGACAGGAATCCGCAGCTGTGGAGCAGTCAGATGTGATGCCACCACAGTCGCAGCAACAAGTGCGACATGCAAACCTAAACATATCGTTTTAGAAACTTGCTCGTGTGGCTTGCACAACGGATGAAGCTACTGGTATTGTGAACAAACACATGCGTGTTGCAGCGACAGAAATCACTCAACTGAACAAGTCGCGGAAGAAAAAGAAGAAACCTGCTGTTGAACCATCGGCAAGTGCCCCTTTTGATCCTACTATTTCTAGGGACCCGCCAAAGTCAACAACCAAAGGGCGAACGAAGGCACATCGGACAAAATATGCCCTTGAACTTCATCCAAAACAGAAAAACCAGTGCATGACGTGTGCTTCATTCGAGCACAATTCTGCAACATGTGCAGAGAGGCTGGTGTAGGCAGGAACAAATTTATAGGCTAGACAACTATGTAAGAAACTGGAGGGTTAATTTCACTATAGCTAGGCAACTTTTATTAGTTTTGTGGCAACTTTGTCTTGTCACTATTTTATCTTTTTATTATAGTTCTAGCAACTAGTACCATTATTCCTGGCAAGTTTTATTAGCTAGGCAACTTTTTTTTGCCTCTGGCAACTCTGTGACTGTGAAAAGCAACTTTCTCCATTTTAAGTGGCAACTAGGTAGTGTTAAATCCGCATAAGCAAAAACAATAAAGCAAAAAGATCAAAAAAGAAAGCAATTTGTATGTAATCTTGAGCAACTATAGACATTTGACATTTGTATGTAATCAGAGTTTGTGTGAGGCATGCCTTCATTGCTTAAAGCTTGAGGACTTTCTTCCAGTCGGCTTTGTTGTCCTCCGACGTGACCCAGCTGTTTGTCATTGTCTTCCTGATGTCTGGGATATCCTTTGCTGAGTAGTTCTGAGATGCTCTACCATCCCAATTGATGTTCATTAGGTGAAAACCCCGCAGTCATCACTATAAAACATAAGAAAAAAATCAGTATGGCTGTATCTGAACAAACATAGGCAACAAACATGTTGGGCAAACAAACTACTTATGCATGTAACTTCTAGTGTTGTGTAGGCAACAAAATGTCATGTCCCGGAATTAATAAATGCTAGTCAAAAGCAACTTTTAGTCAAAAATAGCATGACAGGGTAAACCCTAGTGTCAAAAAACTCCTGGTGTGAGGGGTAACTAACAGGTTGGTTTGAGCAACTAACATTGTCAAACAAGCAACTAACAGGTTGGTTTGAGCAACTAACAGTGTCAGGAAAGCAACTAATAGGTTGAGCAACTAACATTGAACAGGAAAATAGTATGCATGTGGGAAAGTTGCTCGCTGAGGTTGCTTACTTGTTTTTCTGCTTTGGAACTTGGATTTTTTAAACACGAAAATTATTTTAACTTTGGATGCACCATAGTTATTATCCCAGTGAATGCGGATAGATGCGATGATGGCTTGGTAAAATTTCTTCAGAACCTTATCCTCAATTATCCTCCACGAGTCAAGGATCTGAAATTGCTTGTCTCTGATGTTTAAGTTGAACAACCAATAATGGTTGACAACACCCTTTGCTTTTGGGTTGAGGGCTTGTATAATTGGGAACATAACCTGTGTAGTTAGGCAATTAGTTAACTGCAGGGAAGCAACTATTTACATTGTGCAGGCAACTAGTGAGCTTTGAAAGAACATGTGGGACCCCATGTGGTTTTGGTAATTAATGACAATCTTTATGGACTAATGTGTGTATTAAGTTATACTTGTAGGAATTGTCCATTGGTATCGCTTGGATCATGTGTTTTCCCTTTTGTCGGTCTCATGTTGTGTGTGGAAGACCGGGTTTAGGATAGATAACCGTACTATCAAGAGGGGCTCTCGAATGAGTAACTCGATCATATCGTTCGGAGAGAGATCAAACCTTTACATACTTGCATCATCATATTTGATTGTTATTTGGTCTTATCCATGTGAGTATATAGAGCTTGTGGTAATCTCCATAACAAGCTCTTGTTCATCAAAATCGGATCTTCCGTTTGTATCTTGTTGCGATTTAATCTTGACGGCTTTTCGGTTTCTCACCAAGTGAGGTATCTCATATTATTATACTTGATACTTTATCACTCGGCTTATAGGAAATCTCATGTCGTCCTCTTTCCAACGCAATTGGAATCGGATCGATCAGAGTTACCAATCAAAAGTTATAGCCGTTTGAATATCTACCATATTATTGAAAAAGAAAAGGTTTCTGTTTTCTAGGCCGAGCGGTAGTACCGCCCGGGCGGGCCGATACTACCGCCCGCCCCTGTGCGCCCCCAGCGCTCTCTGCCTCCCTAGGTAGCTGGCTCCGGCACAACCGTTCAGCCCGGTAGTACCGCCCGGGTGGGCCGGTACTACCGGCCGGCCCAGGAGCTTTCCAGCCCAGCGCCACACAACTGCAAGCCGCATTGCGGCCTCGATCTCACACGCTCACCGTTGCTACACCAGACGCGTGCATTGAACTGTCGCTCCCGCTTTTCACCCTCACGCGCGCGCCCCGCCAATCCCGCGCGCCCCGCTTGCTGGCCTCGCACGCTGCCTCGTTGACTCTAGCGCAGCGCACAGCTGCCACTGTCGGCATCGCCCGCGTGACGTAGAGCTGCTCGCCTGCCTCGATTCCCTGCACTGGGCCCTACTGCCTCCGCTCGCACACGCCATGCATCGCGTGCAGCTCCTGCATGCAATCGCCGCTCGCCTCGCGTGCTGCCCCGCTCGCTGGCCCCACTCCATACACGTGATGCTCGCCCGCTCGCTCCCTCATGCGCGCACTGCCCGCTTCTCTATTTTCCTGGCGTTAGCTTGTTGGGTCCGGTAGTACCGGACCAATCCGGTACTACCGGTTAGTCCAGGAAAAATGCCCCAACGGGCAGATTTAGCCCGTTTCTTTAAATAGCTTTCCCCATTATTCATTTTAGATTGCTTCTTCCTCCTCTATTAGTCTAAGCTTTGCCCCCATTTGCTCTTACTCTAAAAGCTTGATTAATCTCTTTTCCTCCAATGATTCTTGCCCATATTTGAGTGGAAGAAAGAGGAGATCTAGATCCACGTTTTGACCAAACCAAAACATCGCTTTGTGAGTGTATCTTTGGGGATCTAGATTTTGGAGGATTTTGTGTCCCCCTTTGTGTTCTTCCTCTCTTTTTCCACCAATAGCTTCAGTAGCTTTTTTGGAACTTGAGAGTGAGGGATTGGAGCATCTTTGTGGTGTTCTTGCCTCTTGCATTTGGTGCATCGGTTTGAGTTCTCCTCGGAGGATTTGGTGAGTGAAAGTTGAGAAGCTTTTTACTCTTGGGTTCTTGGAACCCTAGACAGTTTGTTGGTGTTGCAGGTTGTGGCCTTGGTGGCGTTTGTTGGGAGCCTCCAATTAAGTTGTGGAGAAGTTCCCCAACCTTGTGAGAGGTTCCAGTTTGCCACCGACAAGTGCACCGATAGTGGAAGTGTGGATCGATCCCATTGGGGTGAGATTCACAAGAGAATAAGGGAGGCCTTTTGTGGCGTAGGTGGTTAGATACCACCCCCTCTCCAAACGAGACGTACTCCAAGTTGGGAGGAACTCGGTAAAATATCGTCATCCCCGCGTGCCTCGGTTATCTCTATACCCGAGCTATTACTTATGCACTTTACTTTGTGATAGCCTTCGTGCTTGAAGTATATATCTTGCTATCACTTAGTTGTTTGTATTGCTTAGCATAAGTTGTTGGTGCACATAGGTGAACCCTAGATTGTCCTAGGTTTTGTGTTTACCAAAGTAAACGCTAGTTTAATTCCGCCTTTGTTGAGCCACTCTCGGAAATTTTTTAATTGCCTATTCACCTCCCTCTAGGTGATATCTGTATCCTTTCAAGCTTGATGAAGCAACTAGAAAAACAGACTGACATAGATAGTATTTATTTTTTTGTAGGAAAAAGATACAGCTAGGAAAGTTTTGGTATAGTCAAAAGCAAGTACTAACATATATGAAGCAACTACTGAGATAGTGGGAGCAATTTTTCAAATGTTGCACAGTAAAAAACTCATTGAGGCCTAACTAGTGTCATAGTGAAAAGCAACAAGTAAGCTGAAGTAAGCAACTAGAAGCCTAAAAAAGAAAGCAAGTAGTAAGCAGTGGTGTGGGGGTGTTGGGTGTTCTGTTCATGTGGGAAAGTGTACGCACCATATCTTGTCGGTCCAAACGCCTTGAATTGCTAAACAGTACCTTCAGTTCTTTCCGATTAAACTCTAAATCCTGCAGCCATGTCTTTAGAAAAAAAATAGCAAAAAAGTAGTGACTGTGATGAACGAAACAATAAAACAACTTGCAATTTTATTGGTGGTTACATGCTTTCGTAAAGACGAAAAAAGGTAAATAAGGTAGGTTCGAGCTATGATTTCACTTACAGATATCCTCAAAGGCATGACTATCTTCTTTGCAGTTTCTGTAATGTTTTTGCAATCGCCATGATTCCAATTTCCATGACCGAAGTGTGGAGCCATCCTCCTGGCTTCATATAAGTTGCAAGCTCCCATGCTGTAACATGGTAGGTGCCAAAGTTGACGACTACCGGGCTGCACAAAGTAGTTTTTATGAGACACATAGTCATGTTGGCAAAAACACATGTATTCTAACAATTTTTTCTGTCAGTAAGCAACTATGCATCATGTATAAGCAACTTGTACTGTAACTAAAAAGCGATAAGAGAAGGTTGAAAAAAACAGTGGAAAAATAGAAAGACCACCTTTCGTTAATTTTCTGCTGGTTTGTTATGATGCTTCCTCCGTGCTGAATTACTTTTGCGTATAATTTGTTAGCACTTTTCGTTCTGGTGAACTGTTTCTTGTTGTCTACATTGACGTACGGCGATAGTTGGCAAGGGGAGGCTTGATTAACCTTCTTACATATTTGTTGAGGAGTTGTGGAGCTGCCTGAACCATCAGTGCTTGCATCTGGTGCTACGGGGGTAGGGGCTTTGTCGGACGTTTGCAGCATGCCATGTGATTCTTACTTGTCTCCAGTGTTTGCTGCCTGAGCCACCGCCCTCCGAGAGATTTCTGCTTCAACACACACTCTCTCAATCTCTTCAGGATCGATGTTCGCTAGAACGTCGAGCTCATCAGATTCAGCAGCTTGAACTTTCTGAGCAACTTCATCATCGTCATCATCAACTTCTGGACCATCATCATCATCAAAATTTGGACCTAGGCTGAAAGATGGGCAACCCATATCGCTAGCAGACCTAGACCTTGGAAACAACATCTTGTATGTGTGTTCTTCCTGCACTTGGGGATCGGGCAACTTGTTTGCTTTTTTCCCTCGGATGGGTCATGGTAGCGGGCAAGTTTGTCTAGTTGGTGGTGGGCTAAAGTGCACTCTTTTTGCAATTGTTGGGTTGTTCATCGGTTGTTTTTCATGTGTTGTTACCTTTGGGTGCACTGTAGTTGCCTTGGTTTGTACACTAGTTGTATGTATACCGAAGTTGTCTGCTTATTCTCTAAAGTTGCTTGTTTCACAGGAATTCTCTCTGGCTGGATATGCACTCTAGTTGCTTGAGGCAAAGAAGAAGTTGTCTATTCCTATGCAGAAGTTGCCTAAGGAACCCCTGAACTTGGTTGCTCTTGCGCCGTACTTGCATGTCCTGTTTTTTGCAATTAGCTTGTCTGTGAATTTTGTTGCAGACCTTGCCGGTTCCTTCAGTTTCGCAGGCTCCCCTTTGCTGGACTACATATTCGTCTTATTATCCATGTCAACTAAATCAAGATACCCCTTGAAAGTCCCTGGACTATATTGTATGCCACCATCGATCCATTCCAAACTAGTGTCTTGTGAGTCACCTGATTTTTTCATCTCTTCTTGCAAAATAGACTTCAACTCACTTTGTGAATTCATTTCAAAGATGGCAGGTTCTTTGATGAGATGAATTTCTGGCAATGTTTTCTTCCCGACGTTCATCTTGCACAAATCCAACAAAGACATGTTTGCATAGTCTTGTTCTTGGCTGCTCCCAGCATCGCCATGTTGTCCAGGAGCAACTTCCTCCCTATCCTGAGAAACTTTCTTAGTGTTATGCTCAATATCTTCACTAGACTGTGCATTAGGACCAGTTTTCGAAGTATCCAAAATAGTGGTGCTAGCAAAAACTATTGGGATGCCAGCGGGGCAAGAAAATTTTCCATCGCGAGCCACCAATTTAGCCTTCTTAATAATTGTGACTTCTTCACTTGGTATTTGCTACTGGGCAGGTTGTCCATCTTTTTCCATGGCATCAGCAACTTTCCCACTGGTGTCAGCAACTTTCCCACTGGCCTGAGAAACTTTATCCCTGGTCTCATCAACTTTACCTTTGGTCTCAGTAACTTTACCCCTGGTCTCCTGTTGTACAACATTTTGCATGGTCTGTGATACACTTTTCTGCATTCTCTGTTGGACAAATTTAATCTTGTTTTGTTGAATTACTTGTTGCACGGTTGGGGCAACTTCTTACCTAGTTTGTGAATTTTGATCCATGATTTTTTGTTCAACAACCTCTGTGGGTTGTCCTTCAGTTTTATCCCTAGTTTCAGTAGTTCTCTGTATACTTTCAGCAACTTCCTTCCTAGCAGCAGCAACTTCCTTCCTGGCATAAACAACTTTCTCCCTGGTATCAACAATTTTCTCCCTGGTTTGTTGCACAGATTCCTCCCAGGTTTCAGCAAATTTTGTACTGGTATGGGCAACTTGCTCCCTGGTACTATCAACTTGCCCCCTTGGCTATTGAGCAACTACCTCAATTGTTTTCCCAGCAAAATCCTTGTTGACCTGATAAGCAACTTCCTTGCTGGTCTGAAAAACTTCCTTGATGGTCTAAGCAACTTGCTTACTTGTCTGAGCAACTTCCATTTTCTTCTGAGCAACTTCAACCCTGGTCTGCGACAATGATTTTCCACTAGGCTGACTAACTTGATCTGTATCCTGGGCAAGTTCTTCCCGAGTCTATTCAGCATCGCCTTCGGCCGCCCTCTTCCTTTTTGCCCCGACCTTGTTTCCCTATTTTCAACATAGTACTGATCTGTGCAACTATCATCCATACTCTTGATTGTTGCTGCCATCGTCTTCATATGCTCCTCTGCTAGATCCTATGTTACCAGCGCCGCTATCGTCATCATCATCGTTGATGCTACTGTCATCCCCTTCCTCGTCATCCTCATCATTTTTTTGCTGGTCGGACTCGTCATCATCGTTGTCGTTGTCGATGTATTCTTTGTTCTGTACAACAAAAGGACCAAAAAAGTAAAAGTAAGGTAGTGATAAAAAAAAGTAATTTGAAATAAAGAATGACAAACTACAGCGATAAACCAATGATCATAGTCTTGCCTGCAGTTTTCGTCATCAGAGTTGTCAGAATCCTCATCAGGCAACACCGGTTCTTCGTCTTGCTTATTGTTTCTTCGTATCTTTGTAGGTCTTGGTTGACCTCTTCCAGTTACAATAGTTTCTTCTATTTTGCCAATGCCATTGACAAACTTTGTCATGGTCTCTTCAAAATCTGAGCATGCTACATGGACCAAAGCAGAAAGTTTCATTTTCCTCTGCAAGTTTGTTATTAAGAATGAATAAGAACACAAGTTAGTTGTCATGCTGAGCAACTAATAGTGTAAGACAAGCAACTTTTATTGTCATACATGCAATAAACTTGTCAGGTTGAGCAACTAAAAAAATGAGGTACTCACACACTGGTCGTAATTTGGCGGCAAATTTGCGGTGACAAACTGTTCAGCCTTTAGCAATCCGCCGAAAAGTCCTCCATGTGTTTCCCAAAAACCCCTGGTTTGATCATGTCTTTCTTCTTGACCTTATTTATCAAGGCGCTGTCCCAAGCGTCTACTCGAGGGTAACACTGACTGATGAGTTCGTCAACCTCTACGAAATCTAGGTACAGTAGCTGCTTGACAGGGAAAAACAGGGGAATAATATGAATTAAATGCAAACCATATTCTATAAGGGACTGCAATGAAAACATGGTTATTAGCAATTCATGGTATCATATAGGCAACTAACATGATGGTTTGAGCAACTTTGTGTTCGGTTAGAAACTTTTAGTTACGTATATGCAACAAAACAGGTTTGTTTTAAGCAAAACTTAATATGATAGTAAAAAAAGAACTACACAAAGAGATAAACATGCTTTAGAGGTGCTAAAAAGAACATGTTCTAGCAACTTTTATTTGTATATAAGCAACAAACAGGCTGTGTTGAGCAACTAGATGAGTCACAAAAGCAACTACATAGAACATATGTCTATGATTAAAAAAATTGTGCACTTACCATCAAGTGATAAACACAACAACACACGTACTTCTTGTTTTTTAGTGAAATAAAAGCAAGTCTGATCTAGTCAACAAAAAACTGACAGATGTTCATGCGGGGAATGAGTTCAATGTCATATACAGCAGGATAGCATCATGGGCTAACTTTTAGACCAGTTGTGGGACCGAGAAAGTTGTAGGCCATTACAGCCCAAGCTCTAACAAACATATCGTCTAATTTCCCGCCCATGTCGTTAATCATCTTGCACCTGCTGGTAAGATCGGGACTACCATTTGGCGGGAAACCATAATCCTCCATCATTTGCCGCGTAATATCAGCATTCATCTCGTAGCACACTTTTAAGCCTGAGTTGGGCAGCCCCCAGATCATGTGCACACTTTCTGCATCGACCGGTATCTTTCCGCGGTCAGGTATGATCAACTCAGAGGTGTCTAGGTCATAGCACTTCATAACCCACTAACTGATTTCAAGAGGCATGGTGCATGCGCCGGTGTTCAACATGCCACCAAACTTCTTATTGATCAGTGCAATCTTCTGTGCGCCTGTCAAACTGTTGTTTAGTGTGACAAAACACGAAGGCGATGACCTGTTTTTGATTTCCCCAATTTCCTGAGCCTATAATTTAAGCATGCAAAAAAAGATGTATTAGCTAGTTTCCATATAGGCGCCAAAATATGGCAGAAAAATAGCAACTATCCACTATAGAGAAGCAACTTCATACTGAAATTAAACAACTACCTAGTGCAGAGAAGGAACTTCCTATTGCAGATAAGCAACTACCTACTATAGAGAAGCAACTACCTACTATAAAGAAACAACTACCTACTTACATAAAAAATGACAAGTAATAAGATTTAGCATGAGTACAATGTAGATAGCATGGGTAGAACTTACATTAGAGCTATCCGCTGTTTTTTTGGTTGCAACCTTTTCCCCTTATTCTTTGGATTCTCCGCCATTTCAACAATATCACCAATAGGTTTCTTTGCAATTGTCTTTTTAGGCTGCTTCACAGGAGGCAGTCCACGATTAGCCAGAGCCTTGATTTTATTTTTCTTAGTAGGCTCCTTCGTAGGAGGAACCTTAGTTTGTTGGCTCCCTGAAGATGAGCCCCCACCTGCTGATGGATTAGACCCATCCATCATGCAAATCTGCTTAACCAATAGCATGGAAACACAGAAAACGTTTTAAAACTTTAACTAGCAACTTCTTCTTGGATGTATGAAACAAACATGTTGTCTTTAGCAACTAATTATGTCAGATAAGCAAACAAACAGGTTTGGTTGATCAAACTGCTCATGACATGAAAAACAGTACTTATAGGCACCATGGTAATAAAAATTGTACAACTACTAGTCCAATATAGGCAACAAACATGTTGGGCAAACCAACTACTTGTGTCGTAGAACCTACTAAATGCCAAGCAACCAACTTCTATTGCCATACAGACAACAAATAATGTCAGGTTCAGCAACTAATAAATGACAGACACAACTTGTCAGATTGAGCAACTAATAGTGTGATACAAGCAACTAATAGTGTGAGACAAAGCAACTTCTATTATCATGTAGCCAACAAACTTGCCAGGTTGAGCAACTAAAAAGTGTGATACAAGCAACTTCTATTATTATAGACTAAATCATGATCCTTGTCACAGACTACGAAACAACAATTTCTACTAGCAACTAGTACTGTCATTATGAAACAAACGATGTTTGTACTAACAACTTATTTGAGAACAAAAGCAACTAATCAACAGAAAAAACAACCGTTAACTACTAAATCAACTAGTAGTGTGAGCAACTAATAGTGTGAGACAAGCAACTTCTATTATCATGTAGCCAACAAACTTGCCAGGTTGAGCAACTAATAGTATGAGACAAGCAACTTCTATTATCACAGACTAAATCATGTTCATTATCACAGACTACGGAACAAAAAATTCTACTAGCAACTAATACTGTCATGTATGAAACAAACGATGTTTGTACTGGCAACTTATTTGAGAACAAAAGCAACTAATCAACAAAAAAGCAAACTAATCAACTATTAAATCATATCCTATTCCTCTGGTAACAATGCGCATCAAAAACCCCCATGGATCTACAGAGCAATCTGCCGTGAATCGAAACCATAGAGAACCACACAAAATCACAGGCGAACCCTGTTGGAGATATGCCCTAGAGGCAATAATAAATGTAGTTATTATTATATCTTTGTGTTTATGATAAATGTTTACATTCATGCTATAATAGTATTAACAAGGAAACATTAATACTTGTGTGATTTGTAAACTTAAATTGAAGTCCCTAGTAAAGCCTATTTATAATACTAGCTTGTTGGTTGATAAATGATTGTGGTTTCCCCATCATGAACATTGAGATGTTATTAACAACAAGATCATATCGTTAGGAGAATGATATGGTGGACATACTCTTATAGATAAGCGTAGCATAAAGATCAAGTCATTTTAATAGTTCAATTGTTATATGCTTTCTGATACATAGTAACCAAATTCCTTCGACCATGAGATCATGCATATCACCTTCACCGGAAGGATGCTTTGATGACATCAAACACCACACTGTAACTGGGTGGCTATAAAGGTGGCATTGAGTGTTCGGAAAGTATTGGTTGAGACACATGGATCAAGAGTGGGATTTGTCCATCCATATGACGGATAGATATACTCTGGGCCCTCTCGGTGAAATGTCATCCAATTAGCTTGCAAGCATATGACTGGCTCACAAGGGATCACATATCACGGGAACGAGAAAAGAGTACTTATCAGTAACGAGGTTGAACTAGGTATGTAGAGATACCGACGATCATAACCTCGGATAAGTAAACTATCGTGAGACAAAGGGAAATTGGTATCGTATGTAAGTGGTTCATTCGATCTCAAAGTAATCATAGAAATATGTGGGAGCCATATGAATTTCCAGATTCCTCTATTGGTTATTGTTCGGAGAAGTGTCTCGATCATGTCCGCATAATTCACGAACTGTAGGGAGACACACTTAAGGATTCGACGTTGTTTGAGTAGTTATGGAATGATGAGAAAGAGACCGAATGTTGTTCGGAGTCTCGGATGGGATCCGGGATATCACGAGGAGATCCGGAATGGTCCGGAGAATAAGATTCATATAAGGAAAGTCATGTTTCGGAGTTGGGGAATGGTTCCGGTGTTTTCATCGGGAATGTTCTAGAAGGTTCCAGAATGTCCGGCACTCCGGAGGGGAAGGGTACATGAATGTGTCATACCAAGTTGGAATGATTGCATCATGTACTAAGTGTCATCACTGAATAAAATAAAGGGTTTAATCAAATCCTAGTTTGAAAAGTCAAACGCCAATTTGAAAAGTCAAACGGCTATTTTGGGAAGTGGAGGGGAAGGTGGAAACCGAGTTGGGGAGGAGTTCCTCCCCTCCACCGCCGGCCCCCTTGGGAAACCGAGTTGGGAAGGGACTCCCCTCTCCTGGCGCGCCCCCTCCACCTATATAAGGAGGGGCAGGGCTGCCCCTCCTAGCACCCAACGCCTCCACCCGCAAACCCTAGCCCTAAGCCGTCGGCCCTCCTGCAGCCGCTGCCGCCCTAGGGCAAGCCGCCGCCTAGCTAACCCTAGCCGCCGGCCAAGCCTCCTCCTCGGTGCGTCTAAACCCTAGATCGCCGGGGGTCTCTCTCATAGTCCACCATACTCGTTCCGGCTTAAGGCGAAGCCCTGCGAGATCTCCCCTCTACTTCCGGTACCACGCCGTTGTGCTGCCGGAATCGCGAGGAGAGTGCTACAACCTCCGCTGCATGCTGGAACAAGGGAGAGGAAGGTCTTCGTCGAGTACCGAATGTGTGACCGACTGCGGGAGCGCTGCCCGAACGCAGCGCCGGAAGGATCGTCTACGCGATCTTGAGATCGAGAAGAGTACGACTACATCACCCACGAGAATCTGCTCTTGTTAAACACTTTGGAATCTTTAAGGGTGAGTTATTCCATCGACGCGTTGCTACAATCTGGTAGATAGATCTTGGCTTGTTTGCTTGTATGCCATAGCAAATTTTTGTTTTCCATGCTACGAAACCCTACAAACCCCCTGGCGCCAATCCACCCCGAGAGAACCACACAAAATCGCGTGAAAAACACACACAGAGGAGACGAAATTCATGGGGATTCATGGAATCAGAAGGTAAAACGTACCGCCTAATCTGTCGCGGTGCTCGAAATATGCCGAAAATGTGCTCGCCTAAATCCTACATGGATCTTCACGAAAAATTGGGCCGTCAATCATCAGATTTCGCCGAGAATCCCTAAGAAAATCAACGCCCCCACCGCCTCCAATCGCTGATGTAGACCTCCGCCGGCCGCGCGCCAGTCCCCCCTCGCCGGAACGGCTCCACCACCGCCTCCAATCGCCGGAATGCCGGAACGGAACCGCCCCCGCAGTACGGTTTGGAGCGAGGAAGCGAGAGAGAGAAGAGCGAGCGCGAGCGAGACGGAGAAGGAGTTAATGTGTGCGTGATGCGGGGAAGTGGGGTAGAAACAGAGAAAAGAATCTAGGCCCGTTAACCCACGTTGCCACGCTGGACGTGTGCGTGCGACGTGCGACAAGCGACTTAGCGCGTCGTACTCGTCAACCTGGCGCCCGCGCGCCGTCAAATAATTAGGATTTTATTAATCAAAAAAGATTGTTACCTGCAAGAATAGAAAATTAGTAGAAACTAATCTTCCTTTTTTGGAGCAAAAAGGAA
Organism: Avena longiglumis; assembly: GCA_030063025.1. Classification (NCBI taxonomy): domain Eukaryota; kingdom Viridiplantae; phylum Streptophyta; class Magnoliopsida; order Poales; family Poaceae; genus Avena; species Avena longiglumis. The sequence continues at coordinate 444,480,769 of CP125976.1, forward strand.
CCAATCTCTTTGTCTGGTACCGGTGGAATATGCGCACTCCTGTCAAGCCATCTCACTTTGCCTTCGGTTATAGACTATTTCGTAGGCCATCAATGATGCAATATGGCCCACTAGGCATCACCTATGGGCCTCTTTCCTAGACAAAGGTGACGCGAGTAAGAGGGGGAGTTTCAAAATATCATGGAGATACCTACATATATTGTTCACACGAATCCCACTATCGTACGTTAGATTCAGGAGATCAACGGGAATTCATTCTTTAGTCCTAATTCAAACCGCCAAATTATAGAGTGGTATAGAACATGTAGAGTTCTATAGACTGGCATGACGGCTGTTTCGTAACAATAAGATGTTTTAGTTTTATGAGAGAGTACATCTTATTCAATCCGTAACATCACAGCTACTTCCTCCGTTTCATAATATAAGATGTTTTAGCTTTGTAAAATGAGTCTATCTAGACCTCTTTTAATTTGTAGGTTCATTCCTGATCACTCCGAACCTACATACTAAAAAAGTCTAGATACACTCCTCTAACAAATCTAAAACATCTTATATCATAAAACGAAGAGAGTATTATTCTAGTTACCAAAAAAACTGATTGTTCAAATCAAAGAAGAATGGGGCAACCAAAACAACCTTGGGAGGTGGCATCGTTTGTGCAGGGAGATTGGGCCCCTTCCGATGGCAGTGGGCCAGGATAGAATTAGCTGGGCATTAGAGCGTGTATACCTTCCTAGACTCATGTCTAAGAAAAGCAAAACTGCTCCAGCGTACTAGACACCATGATAGGCTCCACATGCCAGAGAAATTAATGTATTTTTCTAGAGATTTTGAGCTTAGCTACGAACGGTCCAGCGTTTAGTCCTAGGTCTAAGACCTCTTAGACTCAACGATTTGACCACCGCTGTGCATGACCTTAGAATCCTCTGGGAATTATTTGATTAAGTCCATGTATGCAAAACTCTTAGAAGGTGCCATGGTGGCACACATTAGAGATATTTGGAAGGCTAAACTCCCTCTCAAAATCCGCATCTTCACCTGGCAATTGTCCCTTGATAAACTCCTCAACAGTGAGCAGATTGCTAAGCCACAGGGTCCGTCGAACGGGAGATGCACCCTGTGTGACGAGACCGAGAACCCAACACACATGTTCTTCAAGTGCCCTCTCAGCTAGGTTTGCGTCATTGCGTGGAGTGTACTTAGGGAAACTCTCGGCTTTCGTGGGCTCCGTCCAACTTTGCTCAGTTCTACCGTCCAACTTTGCTCAGTTCTATGCGATCATTGAGGGCCTCACCTAGTCACCTGGCCAACCTAGGAGAATAGCTTGGACACTGTTTGTAGCGCAATGCTGGGCCTGTGGCGCATTAGGAGCAAACTCACTAAGCACCCTTCAAAGATGATCTTGAGAACTATCTTTTGTGTGCAGCAGTGGAGAATCACAACCAGCTCAAAGGACGTCGAGGTGTTGGAGTCGCTCGAAACAGAGCTAAGATCGTGCCTCCTAGGCGAAAAGCGACTCCTGCCGCTGCCCAGGCCAGGAAGACATGATGCCATGACTCTGCCTGTTCTTTCCTGCCGCTGCCCACGAAGACGTGATGCCCACGAAGACGTGATGCCTGTTCTTTCGTTTTCCGGTGGTAGCGGCGAAGCTGTATGCCTCAGCATGTATCCGAACCTGTTTTATTTTGGCGAAGCTGTGTGCTTCAGCATCTGTAGAACGACCATCGGTGGCTTTATTAAGTTAAAGTCGGGCAATAGCCTGTTATCTTGAAAAAAACAACCAACTATGAAGTTCCAAACCATCACAACCAAACATATTTATCCGGAGAAGAAAAATCATCTACTAGTTAATCACACCACAGACCAGTTACATCTTAAGAGAGAAAAGTTAGGTAATAGTACCATGAAACCAAGTTACCTTGATTCACTCTAAAACAAACAGGTTGTGAAGCCGGTTCCCTGAACACGCTTACTGCAAGCACGGACTGCTGGTCTATGTATATCCCAGCAAATTACTCAGTGTCATCTCGCTACATAATCCCATCACCACTCTTGAGCATCACAACCAACGGATCTTCGGCGCCTGGAGCTCAATTAGTCTTCTAAAAATACCGAACAAGGACCACAGCACGCCTAAAATTTCATACATGTGCCTGGCTTGGCTAAGCTTAGTAACATATGGCGCAGCTTCTTGGTTTTACTTGCATCGATTGATCGACAGAATGTTATCCTCGCCGTCTTGAGAGCTGTAGACCAGTGGAATAACCGTTCCACAACAGCTACTTCGCGTTCAGTGCCTCTAAACTCTCTGATCTCCACTTCTTGGAGGCAATCCAGCACGAGTTTCTCGGACTTCCAGTTTAGTGGCTGAGCCTGATCACATATGCAACCTGGTGGGCATGTTTGTGCCTGACATGAGGGGCATATCAGGTTAGTAAGATTAACTGATATGATTTGATTATATGAAAGGAAAAGCAAACATATGTCGCCAAACTGCCTGAGGTTCTTAAAGATATGCCATCAACAAAATATACATCAAAACTTTCTATAAACAAACAAAAGAATAACATGATATCTAAATGGCATTTGTTGTTAATGGAACCTTTAAAAACATATATCATTTCTAAAATAAAGGGCTCCAGTGAGCTCGGTCTCCAATAGCATTTTCCGATATGTCCCACTCCCTCTGTTCCATAATATAGGATGTTATTACATCCAATAGGAAGGAACTCCTAAATCTAACTGTGTTAGGGAGCAACCGACTCAACATCTTGCCTTAAACCCAAGATTCCAGCCTGCCATGAAACATCTCACTCAACTTCACATCCACTGCCATACATTTCCAACTGTCTGGATGTCCTTTTTCTTTCAGAGAAAACACAAAGCTTGCGTTTCAATATTATTGAAAAGGTAGCGTGACATTTACAAGCCCTAAAGAAAAGGCTGGGTACAGCACAACACACAACACAAAAGTCTAGTGAACATCCCAATCAGGAGGAAGGCAAATATAAGCCCAACAGCACCAGCGCGGACCCACATTGCTTAGCTTCATCCTTCATCTGCCCAAGCAACATGTCTATACAAGCGTGTGCACCGCTGGAAGTGTGCTATATAATTGCCTACGGAAGATTTTTGTTAGATGCTGCCCATGTGAGATGTGAGTGACAAGAACACAACCTGTCTAAGCAAGCTAGAACCACACCAAGCGAATGAGGTTCGAGCCAGAAGGACATAACCCACGTTCATTATCTGCCTCACACTAGTTATCATGACATTCTGGCAGCTAACGTACAGCTATTCTGGCATCCAAACTGTTGATGGGAACATGACATTTTCTTGATATTCTTGTTTCACCAAGGTGGCAACCTAGTACTGCTTCATGCAAAGGCCCTGCTTCATTTATGTGCCATTCTTTCCCCTCGCAGGTTTGTGGTGGATCGGCCAATGCTTCATGGAAGAGTGATCATTCAGTAAGAACGCATCTTGTTTAATTCCAGATATTTCCAGCACTACAGTACATATTTTTCTCTCCCCATACTAGTTCCCAAGAATAGGACAGATAGCATTACGTATTACGAAGATGAGGTAGACAACAAAAATATTCAGATAATAGTGTACTAGTGTCACCACTGACCTTAATATATGATTACGCCCGTGAGTATGTAATAAAGTTATCCTATAGAGCCCCACAACACTGTATGGACTGCTGCGCACATGAGCTGCCCACATGATCATCGCCTTTTGATCCGTGACCTCACACTCCAAGATGCACTAGTACAAGTGTACTTCCCTTCTGGCAACTCTGAATCAAATCATGAAATGTGGAATTGCTTACCCAATGAATTGAGCTTGCTCCGTTCATTTATGCAAGACATGTTTTGACCGAGTACTTAGATTAAAATAACTCTCAATCAGATTATAAGAATTCACTGGGGAGTACGGCTGTAATGCCCTTCCACCAAGGCCTATTTTTCAAAGATGAGAGAGTGGCTGGTCAGTGCTGAGTCGGCAAGATCATGCCCTGACATATCCTTCCATTTAAGTGCTCAGGAGGACACGCGCTCGGTCTACGGTGCGTCTGCTGCGCCCCAAATTTGGTGGGTGAATGGGTCACGCCAGACAGGTCGGTCCGTTCGGGTCACCGCTGGAGCATCTCGAGCGAAAATTGACAAGAGATACGAACCTATCCACGGCGTGCTAGGGAGAGAGGGGGGCGCTGGGTTGGGTCGCCTATCTTTCGATTTCGAAGGGGAATGGTAGTATATACGAAGGGAGGGAGGAAGTGGAGGGGCGACGAGCACGTCGCCTGCCATAGGCTAGGCGCGGCGGTCAGCTAAAGTGGGGCGGCGATGTGACTAGACAAAAAGGGAGAGGGGGAGGACGGAGGAGCACGTCGCTCGCGCCGCTGAGGTCATCTACAGTGGACCTATTTCTCTCTTTTTCATATGATGAAAAAAAAATCTTTCTTCTGCCGGCTATGACTCACCATTTTAGTCTCATGTTTCCCTGACTTGGGTGTTAGCACGTCTCCAGCAGCGTGACCCAACCGGTTCAACCCGGTCCGATACAATCTGCGCGGACAGGTCGATAGGCCGCGCATGCTCCAACGGCGACCTGAACGGACCGACCCGTCTGGCGCGACCCATTCGCCCACCAAATTTGGAGCACGTGTCCTCCCACGCGGATCTTCCATTTAAGTGCTTTCCTGTACTAACGAATAATTTTGCGTGGGTTCTTAGAAGGCACGTGATAGAAATAAGGAAAAAACATATACGGTACAACGGTATTAGCCACAATGAACGGAGGTAGAAAAACATGGTAAAATCGTATCCATCTTCCAACAGGTTCCGTAGAACCTAGGACACTCGTGAAAGTCCTTTTCCCTGATCGCTGGTCCTGCGATGCTTCCAAAGAATTCATGGTGCGAGCAAGACCAGGGAAGCAGCACCTTTGCAGCGATCTTTAGGAGCTCAAGCCTTGGTGAGGTGCCACCAGTCCAACAGGGTTTAGGTAGGGTTGGGAGGCTGAAAAGGAAGCCAACACAGGGAAGGAATGCAGCCCAAACATACCATGAGAAAGGGCACCCGACTAGGAGACGAGGCATGGTCTCAGCTGCTTGATTGCATAGCTGGCAAGTAGGGCCGTGAAGAATGCCGCATTGCTCCAGTCAGCCTTCCAGCAGAGGCCAGCGGTCTGGCAATCTTTACACGAAACTAGTCCCAACTAAAGGAGTATGCCACTACTCCAAATTTGCCTTTTTTGTACGGTACACAGATGGTCATTTTTTGTATCATTTTGCAAGAGTTTGAACTATAACATAGTGTACATCTATGACTTTTTTACAAGAATTGAAGAACTCTCAACATGTATTTTCACAATGGGGTGTGCTCACAACTAGTTGTGGATTCTTGTTTTTGATCAAAGTGTTGCCTTTGGGAAGTACTCTTGCATAAGACAAACATTTACTGATCAACTAAGGAGCGGAGTGTCATGTGCACCATAGTCCATGGCATTAGGCAATATTCAATAGATATGCAAAATTATTGAAATTGGCAAGGAAATTATTTCAATAGAAAGGAGATAAAATCAGTGTTAAATTAAGCGCTCCAAGCGCACACTTAAACGTGACTAAGAGCCTAGTGCTTAATTGCGCTAAAGTGTGCACTTAATTGAACTTAGCGATTTACTCCTTCAGAAAAGGGAAAGGCGGATGCAAAACACCTGCTCAGAGCTTAGTGCTTAATAGAACCTTGGATAAAATTAAGTTAGAGATCGGATGACATCCTACATAAGGGGCACAACATGTATCAAATAAGGATCAAGGAGTACAAGAATAGTTTATTGATATGTTGTCTCCATCGTTCTAATCCCCAATCCCCTATGCTGTACCGTGAGGCCATCTAAATGGTGGTACATACCTAGTTTGTCCCAATATGGTATCTAGGTCAACTGCTGCTCCGCTTTCTACTACCGGATCAAGTTAAGGTGCACCAGAAATGCAAATGCATATTGCTTCTGTGGCTTCCTTAGAAACTCAAGTTTTTAGGTAAAAGAATTAAGGATAGCTTACCTCCATGCCCGCACGAGCACCAAATATTATGATTAGCCTTCTTAGACTAGTACACATCTTGAGAACATGGAATAAGCTGGCTCCAAAGGAATGTCCCTTTGCCATTACAACAAATTTCAAGGATGACATGACAGGGAGAATTCTCAAGTCTTCCATCAAGTATTGATCGTTACCTAGGACCTGCAGATTCGTAAGTGACAACAAAAAGGGTTATACATTGGGATATATGGGAATTATAAAAGAACCCGAAAATATCATCTTACACTGATTAGCACACAGCAAATGGTTGCTATAAGCTAATAAGTTCATTTTGGGTTTCTTTTACACAAAATCTGGGCATTATAAGGATAGCTCTAGAAAAGAAAAAGGAAACTGAATGCTAATTTTCTATAAACATAGTGATCTCAAGTCTTAACCATTTTTGACAGGGTAGGGGCACTCAAGGGGTAAACCTTAACTGAGATCTTAACTTAAGTTCAAGAATAAGAATATAGTATGTGAGTACAGATTGTGGTTGTTCAAGTTCTCCCAACTCTTGGAAATCCATGGCCCTTGAATAGAAATGAATATAAAATACAATAGTGTGCTAGAATCATGGATTTCGAGTCCACGAGTCGATGGGTCATTCTGGGGCAGCGACTCAGAGACTAGTCAAGACTAGTCTCGACTCAGCAAGACTCATGTTTAATACTAAATTACTAATATGTATAATGTAGGATATAAGTATAAGGCTGGGGACATGGGAGTTGGGGAAAACCTAGGAAATTCCTTCCAATGGCCAAGGCCTTCCTCTTGCAGAGGCGGCGGCCGGTTCTTGCAGAGGAGGCGGCCAAGGGAGAGAAGGCCCAGATTTGTTTTGGCTTTTGGGGTCGAGCGGTGGAAATTGTCTCTGGATCTAGGTTTTACAGGGAAAAATAGGTAGGGGAGGAAAGAATGGAAAAAAATATGACATGTGGGGTCATTTTTTAAGTCGACCGACTCACAAACCATGGCTAGTCGATCGACTCATCAAATGAGTCGAGTCGACTGGCCGAGTTGACCTTGCAAATGCGAATCGTCGACTAGTCTTTCGACTCGAAATCCATGGCTAGAGTGTAAATTTCATGCTAGCTAGTCAAAGGAATGAAAAAAGTAAAAAACAATGCCGTCTAAGAGGATATCGAGTTATTGCAGAACAACGAAGATTAAGTGAGCTCAGCAATATTGCAGTCATGCGGTGACTTGAGCAAGATACACAAGTAAGAATTTTGCATCACTATCCTCAAATGCCACCTTCACCTAGATGATTATGTACCACTCTACAATATAAACCTTAAATGACACATTCCTTACATGAACTCCATGTTTTCTTCATTTATCTATTGACTTGCTAGCATGCTATATTTGACTGCATAAATCGAAGTAAGAGAAGAATGGACTCACATTTGGATAGATCAGTGCAAAGTTCAAAGTGCAGATGGCCTTAAAATGCCGCAAGAGCCTCATGCAATCGCGATTGGTTCTAAAGCCATTTGGTCCATATACAAGGTAAAAGCTCGTGCGGAGACAATGGAGATGTGCCATCTCGCCAAGCTGGACAGACATTGGATCATAAGCATCACTCCAATCGAGCGACACCAGCTGAGGGGCTGAGATACTGGCGATTGGTTGGCTCGGATTGGGGGCATTAGCAAAGCAGTAGAACACAGTTAACCCTTCGAGTGCCGGAGCCACAAGAGTGAGCCGCTGCAAGCCACGCAATTTCCTGAGCTCTATTGTCAAGAGAGACTCCGAGTGTAGGGTCAAATTGTCCAGGCCCCGGGCATCGCAGAGAGTGAGCTCTCGCAAGGACGGGCACCGCGGAGAGGAAAGGGCGTCTCCGAGCCCGCACGGACCCTGTATCCGGAAGTGATCCAGGTGGAGCCTGGTGAGCCGGGCGAATACCCCGGTAGGCGGCGTGGCGAGGCCGAGAAACCCTAAGTTGAGGGAGATCGTGGTGGCGTTCTCGAAGCAGGGCAGCTCAAAGGCGCCCCTTTCCCCAGCCTCGTCCGGCCCCAGCCCACCATCCCGCCGCACAATGTTGATGAAGTACAGATCGCCGCAGAGGCGGCGTGAAGCGACGGGGAGCCAGGCGGCCAGGGAGTCCGCAGGGGCGTCCTTGACGAAGACGGCGAGGCGCTCGAAAACCGGAGCTTCATGGGCGGCGAAGGCGGCCGCTACGTGGTGGGGAGCGGTGTATCCGGAGAAGTAGACCACCGGGAGGAGGGCCCAGAGGCTGCGCCAGCGGCGGGAGAGGACGCTGGTGCGGGCGGCGACCGGGGAATCGCGGAGCATGCGAAGGATGTGGAGAACAACGTCATCGGGAAGCGCGCTTAGGCGGTCCTCTCTGCTGGCTGCGGCGGCGCCGGCAGCGGAGAGGTTGGCTAGCTTGGCAGCGGGCTCCCCGTCGCTGTGCTCCATTGAGATGGAGAAGGGGGGTGGTGAGACTCGGCCTCAAATGTGACGCATGTGTGGTTTTACTCTTTCTTGGGACTGTGTATGTATACCAAATTCCCCCAAAAGAAAACTTGGGAGAAAATTCCCCCAAAATTGAGATCCATCCAAAGAAAGAAAAAAGCTCGAGCAGTTTTTATGATTTTGAAGCAAAACTTGAATTCTAACTTAAAATATTTCAAGATTTTCCCTCGTGTTTCAGTCTGTACCTTTCTGAACTGTAAAAAGTCCTGTCTAATCTTCAGTTTCATTGAGAAAGAAGCCCATATAACCCCCATAACTATAAAGTTTCGGACGCTACACCCCCTTAAGTTTTAAGTGGAGCACTTAACCCCCTTAACTATGCAATACCAGTTAATTGACCCCCTCGTCTCATTGTTGGCAATATTAGAGAGTGGTATAGCTGACGTGGAGAGTGGTTTGTCCAGCGAGAAAGCTCGTGCAGTAGGCGCTGGACCTCTTCATGATCGGCCGCACTACCAAGCTAGCTCATATGTATGCAGTAGCAGGCGCACTGGGAGGTGCTCGTCAGTGCCAGGCTGAGTAGCGCGAGGGTCATCGGACGGGGATGGGAACGGCGAAGCTCGCGTTACGAGCGCAGACCACGATAAACTCGTCGGAATGGGACTAAGCGTGTTCTGTGTTGGCACAACCCCTACCGCGTGTACTTCCGAGGACTGCGACAACAAACCTCCGGTGAGACACGCACATATCACCGCCGAGACGCTCACGTTCAGCAAGCCTAGTCAGATAGATCCTCCACGATTTAGCTAGCACTACATGCACAATCACACACACCGACCATGTTCGGACTGGTGCTTAACTCTTAACATGCAGGATAAGATGCTTGCCTTCATGCTCCACAACAAGATGGCCTAGCTCGACATGAAGTCCAATGCCAGAGCGCACAACGTTGCCAAGATCGCGTTCGCGTGCGCTCCGCGCCATCGGACAAAACTCGGCGATCATGCTCGTCACGTGCACAGCGGGGTTCGTCCAGAAGCGGCGCCTCGACAAAGGTCGTGCTCCTCGCCATGTTCTGTCTTGTCGTCAGCGCCACTGGCGAGGCGGTGGCCAACGTAGGCGTCGTGGCAGCTTTCAACTCGTAGGACAACATCAAGAGGCTCTCCGAGGCCAACATGCAGAGACTGCTCTGTCACTGTTCCTGGAAGGGTCAAATCGCCAGGATCGTCAATGGTGTGACGAAGTTCATGATGTACACATCATACACGCTGGGGCCTGTGGTCCGCTAGTGACTCGTGAAACACAACATCTCTGACTTCTCCAAGATGATCTCTACCAATGGCGACACTGAGACGGGCCCTAACGCCTGGCTTCATCAAGGGTGGCGGTGCCATATACTCCGTGTTTAGAGACCATATACGGAGATCAAGCAGCCAGACGATGTGGACGCCTCGCTGGACAAACCAACCTCCACGCCATCCATACCACTCTCCAATACTGCTAACAATGAGCTAAGGGAGCTAATTACCTGGTATTACATAGTTGAGGGGGTTAAGTGCTCCACTTTAAACTTGAGGGGGTGTAGCGTCCTAAACCTTATAGTTATGGGGGTTATATGGACTTCTTTCGTTTCATTGATGAAATTGGGAGCTCAATCTAAACCAAACAGCTTACGATTTTCTTCTTTTTGTTATTTATTTATTTATTCATAATGCTGTGTTTCCCTTTGCAAGCCACAAAATGATATTTTGGCACCGTACCTATATTTGTGCAGACTGTATATAGATGCTTTTAACACTTCATTTGAAATTGCCAAGGGCATTTGGTACAAACAAGTGTGCACTGATGAATGTCTGTACCAAGAATCTTAATTCTACTCCCTCTGTTTCAAAATATAAGATAATTTTATGCTTGAGTCTAGATACATTTTCTTCACAAACATAAAATACAGGGCCGGCCCTGGGACAGGGCTAGAGGGGCAGCCGCCCCGGGCCCCCGGAACCAAGGGGGCCCCAAGTCCTAGATAGTTTGAGTGTCTACTGAGCTCCTGTAGCGGCACCATTGCAACAGGTCCTGAGTGTTTTTCCGTCGTGGGATGTATACCAGGATGAAGCGTTATGTTTCTTTCTCATTGGACTTGGAACTTGGGCCTTTTTTGTTTGCTTTGGGATTTTTTTCTTTGATTTAGTCTTTTCTTCCTTAAATTAGCTATGAAAGGATTAAGTGAGTTAAGGCCTATTCACTGATCTATGTAGGTCACATCACACGCTACATCGATTTGGCAACCGCAGAAATTGAAGATATCACGTTGAGACATGAGAATGGAGAGTCAAATAAATAAGCACATAGACTTGGAGTAGGACATCTTACTTGGCAAGTTAATCTGCCATGGATGATGGTCCCATGTAAACTTATTTTCAACAGTTATTTAAGGAGTGGCAATTAACTTATAACAAATGGGACCGGTGGGTTCTACCATGGACAAAAAGTCTGACAAAGGAAAATGCCAATTTTGTTTCCACCATGTGTTGATTTGTTTGATCGTTTACAAGCGCAAAAGTGCAAGGCCATAGCGCGATACGAGTCTACAAGTCCATATACTTTTAGTTGTGTGCGACGCCATTCGACCGTTCTTGCACGTGAGCTAGAAACCGAGTTGTTAAGAGAAGAGAGAAGACCATTATGCCCACCACAACCACAATAATGCAGTTATAAGTATTGTAAACTATATGATTTATACTGGTGCACCATCATGCATAACTTTGGATATCTAAATGTTAGAATTATTGTTAAAACAATGTTTGTATATTATTTTGTATCAAAGGGCTTTTGTATACACTATAAATGTTAGTAGTGGCATCCAATATATACATATTACATATACACTATTTTACCAATTTGGTGCTTCTAGGGCCCCAAATTCTAGATTCGCCCCGGGTCCCCGAAATCTCAGGACCGGCCCTGATAAAATATCTTATAGTTTGAAACGAAGGGACTAGGTTGCTAGTAATGCGTAAAGTTTATGAACTCGTACATGAACAACCCACTTGAAGTCAAACCTCTCAAACATAAGTTAACCAAGCATGAACCCTCTTTTATCCAAATCACATCAAATAATTTAACATCCACATTTAAAGAAGATCCACATTTTAGAAAGATTACAAAAGACAAACAAACATGTCATGTCAGTATGGTACATTGAGACCTAGGTATTGACATAAATCTAACTCAAACTGAGACGCCACAATCCATGTCGATCGGTGCACCCACATCAGTCAGTGCTCACACGGGAAGCCCAATTTAGCAGAAATCAAGACGAAAGTCGGAACCTGCTGATTTACAGAATATTGTTAGCAAGATTTTCATAAACAAATAAGGAAATAATATATTCCAGTACAAACAATTTTAACATTGGAAACAAAGAAATACTATATGTAAATCTGGTGAAATGATTAGCAAAGGTTAGTACTTACAGGAAAAGGAAGCACTCCAACGAAATGGTATAGATCGATGATCGTGAACAAGCAGTACACGGTCAGCATGAGCATGAGCAACAATCTATCTACACCGAGCGAGAAATGTTAGTCGCTGTGGTCTGGTACGTCAGACCAATTCTGACCTCTCAGCAAGTAACAGTGCCTCGAGTTCCTCCCTCCGCTTCTCCAGCTCCTGAAATACCACAGAAATTAGGGAAATATCAGCAAATAACCTTAGGGTAGGATCCGAAACTATAGTTGTAAACTGTGGCCTTGACAAATGTTAAAATGAAGTGTCAGCAGCTAGTAAGGGAGAGAGAGAGAGAGTGGCGGTGGATATAACAGTACATAGTAGATAGCTGCTCAACTCGGACCAAAGGATTACAACAGTGAACGGTGTGTATCCTCTTCTATAAAATGGGTATTGATTCTCTTGTGAACGTATATTCTGTTTCAACCTCATACCATTGGATGACTCAGAATACTTCATACCAAATTCACAATCGTAGTGGAAGAATCTTATGAAATATATACGCGTTACAGGTACAGTAACAATTTATCAAACTAAGGCATGTTGACAAACTGAGGTAAGAATCACAGAAAGGATATTTTCTCTGTGGTCAAACAGGAGAAAAAATCTACCATTACACAGGCTCAATATATTTATTTAAATACATTAACTACTCTTACAAAAAACAGGTGACCAAGTACTCACCTCCAGATCTTTGGCTGCTTGCCCTCGTGATATTGCTTTCTTCTCCCTCGAACGCTTTAACACGCCAAGACACAATACCCCCTACATATTCAAAGTTTATAGTGCTCGTAAAGACATGCTGGTGCAATATAAATGAGCGGCAGTATTGATCATTTTTTTCACTATGTATCGCATGATGATACTTTGCTATAATAGGAAGGCCTGGTTAGAAACAACTTAATGATGCTTTTAGAGGCAATATCTCATACTAGTGAGATAATTGAAGCTTTGTTTCAAAATTTCAAGTTTTTAACTGGTTTAAAATGTTACCTATTTAATCATTCTAGGCCCAGATAACTGATTTTCTTGAATACTAAATGATTCAAAAATTAAAAGGCATCAATTTTTGCTAACAAAATATATTTCCATCTGTATCCATAGTGTCGGCTTTTGGAATTAAAGATAAAAATGCAGTATATAGTGTATAAAAGAGCACAGACTAACACCCAAAATGCTCTAGACTCACCGAGATTACATAGATCAGCCCACATGCAAGGAGCAGGTAGCTAGCGATGTCCTGAAGCAAAATCAGATCGCTCCTTTCAACGTTTGGGTATGCCTTTGTCATGACAGCAACACTACAAAGAAGGAATCGAAGGAAAAATGAATTAACAAGAGGAATAGACTTAGTACATTTCAATATAAACAAGAAATAATCAATGGAAATTCCCTATTCCTGTTTCTACCAAAAAATTGTCCGGGTCCCAAAAAAAAATATTGATCATTTGCAAAAAAGAAAATACAACGGTCTGTGTTTGTCATGGTTTTCTCTTTCTTTCTTTTTTTGCCAAATAGTCATGGTTTTCTCTATATGTCATTTCTCTGCTGACGTCAAGTGTTCGTAAAATAAGTAGCCTACTTTTAACGTATACAACTAGTAAGAGCTAATTTATAGTTTTCCAGAACCATTTAATTTGAAATTTATGAAACCTCACCCTCACCCTCAACCCCACCCCCACCCTGACACTCACCCACACAATATTCCATGAGCTTCATTTGGTCCAATACGTCAAGAAACAAAGGAACCATAACTAATCTACCAATTCTATCCAGAGTTCCAGATGTGTATCACTTCTTAGATGACAGTAAGCATATGCATCAACTATTATGCACAACTGTATAAATATGGCCATATTTCAAAACAGAATTGAATTTTAGAAACATAATAGGAGTTGAGAAACATAGTCATCCAGAATACTTACAATATATGTAGCATCCCCCTTGCAGGCCAGTATTCCAATATCTAGCCACATCAAAGAGTAAAAAGTTACAAACTAAACAGTCAACTAAATTCCAAGGCCAATAAAATTTCATGAAACCCAGCCCTTTAGTTTACATCCAAAGGGCAGCCCAGTTAAGGCAGTGACCTACTGACAGAAGCAAGCAGTTGGGGCATCTGCAATAGCGCTGACATCATCGTTTCTGATCATGATGTGGCAGAGAATAAAAGAGGAGAGAGAGCAAACGTGTATGTTCCTGAACCAACAAGCTAAGCAGATTCTACGAGGTGGAAGAGAGAGCAAGTTTGTAGTTCCCTCTCTTCCTAGAGACAACTTCAGCCCTGTTCCCTAGCAATTAATTGAGTGAATCAAACAGCGTAGGATTGGAGGATGAAGCACAAGACTGAACACATGTGAAGTACTACATAGTTCCACAGAACATTTGAAATTGGACAGTCTATAAACAATACTCTAATGTGTTCAGCAGCCTGAGCATTGCCTGAAGATGCACCTATGTTGTAAGATAGAGCGAAATGGGTGACAAGATGGGGGAAACGACGAACGCGAACCTTGCAGAATTTGATGATGAATCCCCACTCTGTCTCGAGGACGGCCACGAAGAGCGAGATGACCACCGCATAGCACCGGAATATGCCCCCGAATATCTGAAAACCCAGCACGAAGGCACCGAATCAGCCCGTGACTTGGTCGAACAGGGCCGGAAGTGGGAAGTGGGGGGTTTACTTACATCGCCGCCGTTGCGGCGGAAGGACTGGACGGCGGAGAGGACGTTGACGGCGACGCAGAGCAAGGCGGTGGCGGCAGTGACGACGCTGAAGCAGCCGCACACTATGAGGAGCGGGTCGCCAGGGGCGCGCCGGCGGCGGCCCCTCGGCGTTTCCCCGCCGCTCCCGCTCCCGCTGCCGCCAGCGGCCGGCGGCGGCAACGCGGAGGGGCCCGGCGCGGAGGACGACGCCTCCTCCTTGGCCATGGAGGATGGGCTAGGGTTGGGTGGCCTTTTTTCCCGAGGGTTCTGCTTCGAGGCGTCGATGAGGTGGCGCGGGCGCGAGGCGAGGGCGGAGTGAGTGAGGTGAGGTGTACGGGCGAGCTTATAAAGCGGGGAGAGGAAGAAGAGGGTGGGTGGTCGAGCCTGTGGACGGACGCGGCGTACATGGACCAGCTGCAGAGACGGGCAGAGGGGGCGTCGACATGTGACGTGGAAGAGTCAGCCAATGGGAGCTCAAGCCGTGGGTGTCTAGCTGGCATCAAGAGCATTCCAACCCCATACTGTGTCAGGTAAAGGTAGCGAATATTTTGATAGAGAAAACACACGATTGAGGGCTAGCTAGCTCAATTCTAGATGCTCCATCGTTCAGCACTCCAACAAGTGCGTGTCGAAATTCAGACATTCGGTTCTTCTGAATTGACACCTAGCTTTTGTGATTGCACAACATATTGGTGGTCGGTCTACCTAATTGTAAAAGAACAATACCTCCAACGCAACATTTGTATTACTTCCTCGGATCTCAATTTTCTCTAAATTCATATTTATCTAGTTAAAATCTCGGGCCGCCTTCCTCCCTGGCGGCTCCGGAGGACCTTCCCTTCAATCCCTCCTCTTGAGGACAATCTGCAAGTAGCGGCCGCCGCTGCCGCCAGCGACGGCAATGGTGGCGGCGCCCACCCCGTCAAACGACGGTGGGATGGAGAGGTGGCCTCGGCCACGTCGCGTGGGGGGCTACATGGCGGCGGCGGAGTGCACTGCGCGACGCGGCTTGTCGGCCGTGGCTTGAGTTCTCCGGCGGGGCGGCAGTGTAGAGATGGCAAGTCGCCACTATGGTGGCTACCGGTAGCGGCGATGGTCACTGGCGGCGCGATCTGGGTTTCCGCCAAACTGAGATCTAGGCCTTCGGCCATGTTCGACGCTGTTGGATCCCAGTAGGGCTACTGTTGCGGGGGTTCATCCCCTTCGACTCATCTTTCTTGTTGCTTCATTGTGCTGTCGTCGTGCTGGAGGAGGCTGGCGGCGTGGGGGCTTGCGAGTCGAGAATAATGGTGGTGGCCCTTGGTTTCTCATGCGCAAAGACGAAGAACTGCTGGTTGCATGCCGTTGATGACCTGTGAGGATTGTCGGGTTCTAGAATGCTCCGCTGGTGATCTCCCATGGGCGCTCATGCCTGGAGAATGCTGGTCGGATGGGATTTGGTCGTGCGCACCTGTGCATTTTCTGACCGTTTGATTTTAGAGGGAGTGTTCCGAAGCTCTGCTACCTGTTACCATCATTAGACATTTTCTTTGCCGGTCCATGGTGAAGTCAGTGGTGGAGATGTCATGAAAGCAGAGATTGAAGGGCCAACACAGTTGGTTCGAGTCTTTGACGCTAAGTAACTGTTTTGGTGATCCGTGATTTGTAGCAGTGGCTTGTTAATGGGGGCAGCAACATATGAGTCGTTCAATGTCTGATCTTACAGGGTGAAAACCTAAGGTCCGGCCTTAATTGGTTGTGCCTGGCAATGGCCTTATTGAAGGCATTGTTTTGCGAGCAAGGACTTTCTTTAGGGTAAAAACCTAATTAAGATCTATGATCGGCGCGACGACGACGCTTGTGCATTGTTCTCTTATTGGAGACGTCTCTTTTGGAGAAGCTGGACTTCTGGTGTAGTTCTGGTGGTGTTAGTACTGATGTTACAAAGAATAGATTGCTGTAGCGGGACTTTTATTTTTTATAATTTCTCTTTTTTCTTTTTTGGTTGTATGCATCCATAATGTCGCTAGGGCACTGCGTTGTTGCAGAGGCTGGGTTTAATTGATATCTTCGTTGATATTAATATATGCTCCTTTCCAAAAAAAGTTAAGAACACTATTATGAACAGGAGGTAGTACTAGTGACTAACTCTAGATCTAAGTGTGTGCATAAACTTCCACAATGAGTTTATTTGCCCCTTCTCATTCTCTCTCTTCGCTACAGTAGTTTGAGAGGCCTCTTAGTGGTTTCAGGCTAGACCAAGGTCCCTCTCAGCGGCAATGTCGTCGAAAGGCGACTGAGGGGCGGCGTCGACGTCTGTAGTTTAGGTTTTAGGTGTAGGTTTGGCTTCTTGCCAGTTGTTTGGAGTTGGGCGATGAATCTGTGTAGCAGGATCCGAAGCCGTCTAGGGTTCTTCTTCCGTGCGCTGCTCTGTTCTTCGTCTGGCCGTGGAGGCGAGGAGGGAGGAGCTATGGGCATTAGGGAGAACCATTGTCTCCACAAATAAAGTTATCATGTTTGGCTGCCGTTGGTGGTGGAATAGTTGGGATCTGTGGCGCACTCCGGCAGGCCGTGGAGGTGAGGGGAGTGGTGGTTGCAGGGCGCTATCTATTCCTCGGCGATGATGGAAGGAGCTTCTGCTTCCGATTTGAGAGGATCACACGGCGGCCAAGCATGTCCTCGTGATCCTTGGTCGAAGCGGCCCTTCTTCCACCTCATATGTGGAGGCCCTTGATGAATCCTGGCGCAAGAGCTCGACATCTCTTCGTCTCCAAGCGGTTCGTTCCTAGAGACGTAGAGGTGGCCCGCGGGAGCAGTTCTGCGCCGGAGGGGATCAAAGATCAGATTCATGGAAGGTATCTTCTTGCCATGGAAGTTGCTCCTCTTCCATGCTTTTCTATTCATCTGCTTGCCCACATGAGCACCGGCCAGCGGTGGGAGCATCTGCGCATCATTGCCATTAATTACGCCTGCCGGCTTCGGCCACCGATGAGAGCAGCTATGCGTCATTACCGGCCAACGAAGCGCATCGGCTGATGGACCAGAACTTTGCACGACGCCTGGGACTATGGCAGTGTTCTGTTTGTTTTCTTCAACAGCTTAATCAACTGCATGTACGTTGTACGATTTCCTAAAGCTATTATATGAAGCATTCTTTCTTTGAGAGGAAATCGAGGCATCTACTAATCTATAATAGTACATGGTTAGCCAATTGTCTGAGTGGTACCATGAGAAGTAATCAGTGTTGAATATCTTGAAGGAGTACATGTTAGTTTAAAAGATTATTACTCTGTCCAATTTTAGGTGAGCATGCATGGATTCAGATTCATACCCGATTGTATCACAGAAGATCCAGTACATGTCTTTTTCAGTTTATGATTAGATGATTCTATCCCGTTGCAACGCACGGGTCTGTTTCCTAGTCTATAAGATTAATCAAATTTAATAAAGTTTAACTTAGATAAAATAAAAAATATACTTATTTGCGAACGGAGGAAGTACTCGGTCTTATTAAGACACGTACATGTGTTGTCTTCGAAGGAAGACATTTTGACGACTGTATAAGACGATTGTTACCCATGAGAGGAACACACTCATTGTGTTCAGAACTTCAAATACATATACATACTCTAGTTAATAGTAGTACAATTATTTGGGATAATATAGCACGTACGGGGAGCAGTCCAGTGGTTTTCATATTTGTGCTAATTGCAGAAACTGGGAGAATAAATTGAATCCACAAAGTAAGGTATAAAGTGCATTTCTTACGGAAAGAAAGGGATAACTTGCTGGTAGCGTCACAAATCAGCAAAGTATGTTATTTAAAAAAAATCAAAGTATATTCTTTCATCCTCCAGCGCCTAAGCCCCTCCACTCGTTTGGTGTTTCTAGGCCGAAATCCGACGCTATTTAATATCGGAGGGAGCTAGTTTTGTCTAAGAATGCCTAGTTTCTTATTCGCGTACTCGGGCCGAGTTTTTGGATTTGACCAAATTTCATTCAAACTCGGCAATTTTTGGGCGAATATAGGCGATTTTCATTAATAGCGGGTGAGTTCATACATATTACATCAAATTCGGGCGAACACCCGAATTTTGACTTTATTAGGCTAAAAAAACCTAAAAACAACCGAGACTGAGGCCGATGGCTATGCCGCCGGACGCCGCTCACATGCCGAAGTTACGGTAGAAGCATGTGTAGCCGGGGTCCGCCTTGTCGTCGTCATCGTCGTGCGGGAGCTGCCCGGCGTCGCCGTAACGCCATGGCTACAACGAGGGGTCGGCGTCATCGTCATCATCGAGGACGATGAGTGGCGCGCCCTGGTAGGCGAACTCCCGGCGAGCTCTGCGGGCGGCCTCACGCTCGACCTCCTCCTGTTGACGCCGAATTCGGTTAGCCTCCTCCTGCTCCCAGTCGGCCCTAGACCAGGCGAGGGCGTCTGACTCCGGCATCAGCGACACATCGTTGAGAGAACGCGCCATCGCTATCCTCATGGCAAAGGCGTCCTCATCGACGGGGACTGCCTAGTTCGCCGACTCGAGCTTTGGCTGGTGTAGGAAAAGCTGGACGGCCGGCGACGATGGCACGCGGGGCTCGTTGATGACGAGGAATCGCGATCTCATCCTCGGCAGCGAGCGCATCGGCGTGTCGGCCTCCCGCTTCATGGGACGCAGCGCCTCGCTGCTGGCTCGCGCGACTGTGCCGACGCAGAGCCGGACGAGCGGGAGGCC
The DNA here is from genome assembly GCA_030063025.1 of Avena longiglumis. Taxonomy (NCBI): domain Eukaryota; kingdom Viridiplantae; phylum Streptophyta; class Magnoliopsida; order Poales; family Poaceae; genus Avena; species Avena longiglumis. The sequence continues at coordinate 444,500,200 of CP125976.1, forward strand.
GATGCGGCGGAGGACGACAAACTGAAACTGCCTAACCTCCTGATACGTCGGAAACGTATCTATAATTTTTTATGTTTCATGCTTGTTTATTATCTACTTTGCTTTGCTTTGTCTACACTTTGAGGTATTTTTATATGTTTTCTGGTACTAACCTATTAACAAGATGCCACAGTGCCAGTTGATTGTTTTCTTCTGTTTTTGGTTCCAGAAGGCAGAAAATCAATTTCTCGAAATTGGACGGGACAAAAGACAAAATCAATATTTTACCATAGGGAACACGGAGCTGATGTCTACGCACTTCTATTCTTGTAGACAGTTGTTGGGCCTTAAAGTGCAGAGGTTTGTAGAACAGCAGCAAGTTTCCCTTAAGTGGATTACCTAAGGTTTATCAAACTCAGGGAGGAAGTGGTCAAAGGTATTCCCTCTCAAGCAACCCTGCAATCAATATACAAGAGTTCTCTTGTTTCCCCAATACACCTAATACACTTGTCAGGTATATAGGTGCACTAGTTCGGCGAAGAGATAGTGAAATACAAGTGGTAACAGTGCCCGAAAATATCTTCTAACTTGTTGTTGACGTGGGGTAACGTGTGTGAGTGAGGTAAAGACTAAAGCAATAAAACCAACAACATATCTATATGCAAACGGTGTTTCAATGTTTAGAAACAAGGCCTAGGGATCATACTTTCACTAGTAAACACTCTCTCATATAAATATCCTCTCTTCATGATACTACTCTTAACTACTCTCCGGTTGGACACTCTAATCCAAGGTAGGGCTATAACAGCACACCTCAAAGTCCGCCTGCCCCAATCTAGATAACCCCACACTGTCACCTTGAGCGCTAGATGGTTCCAACTAACACCACAATTTTATAGAGACATCCAACTCCAAACATAACTCATAACAAATATTCAATCTAGCCAAAGTGCCACACACGGTATGCACGCTATCACTTTCACACACGTGGGGAAAAGCATAGATCTATTAAAGCACAAAGAGTATTTATGTAGACTCAAACCTAAGTGCCACCATGGCGTGCACGCTGTCACTTTCACATACATGGGGAGAGCAAAGATCTAATGAAGCACTTGAGTAGCAATGTAGATCTACTTGATTACAAAGCTCATGACCACAAGATCATGCATAGAGAGAGAGATGAACACATATCTACCGCTAGAGCCCTTAGCCCTGAGGAAGAACTACTCCCTCCTCATCATGAGAATCAACAATGGTGATGAAGATGGCGATGGAGATCGATGGAGATGGCTCCGGGGGCACTTTCCCGTCCCGGCAGGGTGCCGGAACAGAGACTTTCTGTCCCCCGAATCTCCCCTTCGGTGGCGGCAGCGCTATAGAGGTTTTAGTGGATTCTTCTGGATTCCCTAGGGTTTTTGGGTCAGAGGCTTCTTATAGGCACAGGAATCAAGGTCGGTGGGGGTCCAGGGGGCCCACACCCCCTCTAGGCTCCTCTAGGGCTTGCTCGCGCCTAGGGGGTGCGGCCACCCTGTGGCCCCCCTCCGGCTCTGCTTCGTGGTTCCGTGTTGCTCCGGGAAAAATAATAACTTTGACTTTTGTCCCGTCCAATTTCGAGAATATTGATTTTCTGCCTTTCTGGAACCAAAAACAGAAGAAAACAGGCAACCGGCACTGTGGCAACTTGTTAATAGGTTAGTTCCAGAAAAGATATAAAACACCTCAAAGTGTAGACAAAACATAAGACAAATAATACAAAACAAGCATGGATCATCAAAAATTATAGATACGTTTCCGACGTATCAAGCATCCCCAAGCTTAACTACTGCTCGTCCTCGGGTAGGTAAGTGATACAAGAATAATTTTTTAGGTGACATGCACCATCAAAACCAAGATCAAACCATTTGCAAGCATTGAAAGATGGGATCAAAGAACTCTAAACATGAGAATGAAAGATGGAGTTCTAACAATAGGACATAGTAACTATGCATGCAATATGAAAGGCTACAAACAAAGATCATGAATAACATGCATTGAAAAACGTTTGTTTGTTTCACATACAGAAAACATAGCATAGTGGCATTCCGCTTGTCCCTCATAGAGTAGCAAATAGATGCATAGGACACCTTCAAAGTTCACAAGGGTGACTAGAAACAAATAACACAAGAACAAGTAATATCACAATATGCATCAATCAATATGCTTTGGAACACTGCACACAGAATGGCAACTATGCTCTCTTAATGGTGCCTAAAGGTAGAAGGTGGAGACTCAATAGTGGTGGAAGAAAGATCTTTTATAAAGGAAACAGGGATTTTAAGTTTCAAAAAGAGCTTCCAAAAATTATGGTACTTGTTAGCTTTTAGCCCTCATTGCCCCTATCATAAGCATCTTGAAGTGGTTAAGGTTAAAGTGGCAAAGCTGGAGTATATGCTTGACGAAGTATAAGTTGGCAATCTCAAGTCCCTTGAATACGAGGGTCACACCTCATGCATACTCAACTTTGGGCCCAGGTAAGTTCTTGTCACTATAAGTATTTGCATATCATTGAGAACCACCAACGGGGTACCCCTTGCATACGGTACGGGAGCTTTCCCATAACCAAAATGACAAGGCAAGCAGACAATGAGCATCTCAGCAATGTTCTTATGTACCATGGGAATATGGTGCTTTTTTCTCTCTTTCCTCTTTTCTGAATTTGTCTCTCTTTTTTTATAAGAAGAATGCTTCATAGATGTCACTATGGTGATGCTGCAAGTTTCCACCATGATTAGGCATGGCTTAGGCTAGCGGTCCAGGCGTTTCTATAACACATGATACAAACTCCATGGACTTACAAGTTCCCTCTTTATTTCACACCGGTGACATCCATAGACAAAAGAGCATGGTATCAACTGAGTACAAAGTACAAGTGCAATGTTGAAAATGTTCCCCGTGACAGCACGATTCTGCTAATTCCAACTTATAAGTGCAAGCATATACAACAAAGTTGTCACAATGGTTCAAGTTTATTAGGGGCAAAGAATAAAGTGTGCCATCAAGTTTGTGAGGGCTTTAATCACTAAGTTTTCACATAACAAAATAGTTTTTAATTGGAAGATAGCTGAAAACAAGAATATACTTGGAATGGTGTAACACACCATGCATAGGAGTTTATAGTGGACATTTTGGAATAACTTGGTTTCTTGGGAGTTGGAAGCATGAGTATAACTTACTCATATAAGTGGAGGCTAGCAAAAGATTGGGAGCAACCAACTAAGAGAGCAATAATGGTCATAATCATGCAGAGCAACAAAACATTACTAATCAAAGCATAGAGTGGTACTACGAGTCAAGGACTAAATGATCATAGAGGCTATGGTGACTTGTTAAAGTCATGACATGGTGTGAGCATGTGCCAAGTCAACCCAAGCAAAACATCAAAGAAGAATACCACTATACTATGCTTTTGCATGCTAAAACAACGCATAATTTCTTCAAGGCACACTAAGCAATCCCAATTGTTTAGAACAAGACAAGCTACAAAAATAATCACTAATTATAAGGTCAAAACAACACCTAGCATGTCATGCTAAAATCTAAGTCACAGTCAATGCAAGCTCCTTTTGCATTTACAAGCAAGAACTTACTACTCCTTTCCAACACCAAGCAACTTATCTGAAACAACTCACAAAGGTAATAATCAATAAAGATCAGTGATCTTGTCTCACAAATCCACAAAGAAGAACTAAAAAGTTCTAAGCTGAAAGCTCAAGAAAACTAAGGCTAAATACAGTGCTAGCAAAAGAGAACACTCAAAGAACAATAAGAGTGAAAACTATAGTGTTCTAGGCAATAAAAACAGAGTGTGTATCTCTCCAAAAGAAGTGTGTTGTAATAAACCAACTTTTTAAAAGCAAAATAAGCAATCAAAAACCAAAAACAAAACTAAGACTCTCCAAGAACAACACAAAAATGCATGAAATAATAAAAACGAAATGTCTAGAAAGACCTGAGCTTTTTATTGATGAAGAAGGGGATGCCTTGGGCATCCCCAAGCTTTGACGCTTATACCTCTTGAATATTTTTTGGGGTGACACGGGGTGGCATCCTCAAGCTTGAGATTTTGTCAATTCTTCATCTCATTACATTATTCTTTCTCTACACCTGCAAATTTTCCTTCATACAAAACTTCACACAATCTTCATTAGCAACATTAGTGTACTTAAAAGATAATAGACCTTTGGGTTTAGTTTCAAAATAGAAAAACTTTCAATAAATACACAAGCTACTGTAGCAACTCCTTCAAAAGCTTAATTTCCCAAAAAGAACCCAAAAAGGAATCAATAAGAAGCAAATGCAATTAATGGCAGAAATCTGTCAAAACAGACTAGCAGGTATAATCCGATTTTTTAGAAGACCTTCGGTTACTCAAATAAAAAAATGTTGAACTAACGAAAGTTAGCTAGGATACTGGAGGATTTATTCGTAAATTTTCAGCTCAATCCAGATTATAGAGACTCCTCACGAATTTTTATGATGGAGGACAGAAATCTGTTTCGGGACTGCAACTCCCCAAATCTTACTTCCCTCTCATTAGTGGTCATTCTTGGCAAAAAAAAGCAAATAAAAAGTATAAGGAGAGGTCAGTACAGAAATAATAACTTCCAAGACTCAAGAAAACTTTTGGGTTATCTCCTAATAAGTAATTTTATTTAACGCCTTTAAGTTAGGCTTGATAGTTTGAGAAGATGCTCACATAAGAAACATGAATTGAAGTAAAAGAGAGCATCAAGAACCAAATTCAATACACATTTAAGTCTAACCCACTTCCTATGCATATGAATATTTTAAAGAAACAAGTCATGAAAGCACAAAGCACCAAGCATAGGAAAGAAAAATAAGTGCAACTTCAAGATTTTCAACATAAAGAGGGGAAACTTAATATTATTGAGATACATAAGACCATGTTTCCCTCTCTCATAATAACTTTCAATAGCATCATGAATAAAATTAACAATATAACTATCACATAAAACATTCTTATCATGAGCCACATGCATATAATTATTACTCTCCACATAAGCATAGTCATTCTTATTAATTGTAGTGGGAGCAAATTCAACAAAATAGCTATCACTATTATTCTCGTCACCATAATCATCAAATATAGGAGGCATATTGTAATCACAATAAATTTTCTCCTCAATAGTAGGTGTACTGAAAATATCATACTTATCATTGTAATCATCATATATTGGAGGTTTGGTATCATCATAAGCAATACAATAGCTATCTTCCAAAGCTGGAGAACTAAAAAGATCATTTTTATCAAAACAAGCTTCCCCAAGCTTAGACTTTTCCATAGCATTAGCAATAATAGTATCCAAAGAATTCATACTAATAACATTGCTATTAGAATACAAATAAAGTTCCATAGGTTTTTTAATTTTCTCTTCAAACACTTCATGTGTAGGGTTCGCAGCATAGAAAACAAAAAATTTCCTACGATGGGAACAACTATGTACCAAGATCTATCTACTAGATACAAACAACGGGCGGATGTATATCCGTAGAGAACATACCCTTGAAGACCGACAAAGCTTAACGAGTCCAAACTCGTGGTTGATGTAGACGATCTCTTGCTGACGAGGTTTAATCTCGTCAATGCCCATTGTTATGGACTTGGGTTTTGGAGAAGATGGGGATGCTGGAGATCGTGGAACGGTTAACAGACAAGAAACCAGGGGACACGAGATTTACCTAGGTTCAGGCCCCCGGAGGGAAAACCCTACTCCTGCTTGTCTGCTCTTGATTACGGCGGAACCGAAGGTTCTGAGTCAGATTCGATCTGGCGTGAAGGTGCGTGTGCGGAAGTATGAGTCGAGGGATCTAGGACGTGCCCTCCTGGCCTTTATATAGACTTAGGCAGGTCCCGGGCATAGTCCTAGTCGGTTACAAGTTCTAGGGTTTTACCCCTTTGAATTTCCTATCTACGCTAGTCTTGCTCTCCAAGGATCCGAAGGCATCATGGGCCTTGGCCACCCGAAAATCTTCATGGGCCAGCATATGTCTGCTGTGGGCCTTCCTTGGACTGGACCAGGTATGCTGAAGTCACGTACCCGTAGGGTATAACCATGTCAGTAGCCCCCGAGTGATCAGTCGAATTCTAGATTCGGCTGAGGACTCTTCAATCCTTCGGGTGCAACTAGGTGCTAACAATATATGTGTGTAGGGATTGTTGATACATGTGCTGACTACTTTGATGGATCGAGTGGTTAAGCATCTTAGGGCGAAACAACATGATCTTCATCGAGTTCGAGTCCCTTAACTTGAACCGAACATATCTTTGGCGTAATTCGACTCGGCCGTGAAGGACTTACGAGTGGAATTCGGTGTTTTAATTGATGTACCCAACGCGTCCGTCGGGATTTTTCATCACGCCTGTTGGCATGGATTTATACTAGCAGAGCGAAGTCGTGTACGTTGCCAGACCATCAGATGATATCTGCAGGTCTTATCTTTGCGTCGCAGACGCAACATCCGAACATTTGTCACCACGGAGGTGCTTCGGGTGGCCAAGGATATTGTCGCTCACTCAGCGTTTTGTTGGGGCAGAATTGCCAAAAAGTTTTTGCGTGCTGATCCGAAAGATCTCAGTCGAAGATTTCATAGGGTGCGCGACCAGCGCTCCCTATGGGAGTAGCCCCCGAGTGTCTGTTCGAGTCGTAGACTCGAGCAGAGACTTTAGATCAAGCATTGTTCAGTTGTTAAGTCCGTAGAACACGAAAATTTTCGGATGCTTAAATTCATCCTCCCTATGGGATTAGCCCCCGAGTCCGTAGTGGAGTCGTAGACTCGACGTAGGATTCGAAGAAATACTTTGTGCAGATTCATCTTCTTCCGGTGACGGCCCTGATAGGAGTAGCCCCCGAGTATTTAGTCGAATCAAAGATTCGAGTGAGTACTCTTAGCTGTGGAGCCAAAGAATTGTAGTTGGTGCTGGTATAGCTTTTGATGACATCATTGCTGATGATCAATGACCTCAAGCGTCTGCTACGCCAGAGATGACTTGACTGGACGAACATGGGTCCCATTTGCTGACTTTGAATTGACCGGTCACGCGCGGCGTGGAGATAATTACGACGTCTCCTCGATTTCCGTGCGTAGTGGACGGCGTGGTAACGACGGTTCGTTGTGATGTTGACACGTGTACGGTCAGATCCGCCGTTGGCGTTAGGTCTTCAAGATGGACGGCTGCCGTGCGTCATCTTCGCTGTTATAATCATTGGGGAAAGCCACGGTTTGTTTTCACCGCATCAGTTCTTTTTTTCACTGCTTCCTTGTGCTCTAGTGTAACACCCTCAGAATCAGCCCTATGCAAGTGTTAGCGAAACTCGCCAAACCCGCATAGAAACGATTCGAAGGTGCCCACCAGGCACTTTCGTGCGGGTGGAAAGCAAAGTAATAACATTACACAACAGTCCTTGATGGGAACCACAGAACAGATATATACAACAGCGACTCAAAGAGCCAAGAATACAAAAATACGGTACAAAGATCCAAATCACCTTGAAAACGATGGGGCGTCCGACTACGGACAAGATGCAAATGGGGCTAAGAGCCCTGGAGAATAACCATTGGCGTCCATAACCCTGCCCAAGCCAAGCCGGAAGGGTAACCCTGCTAACGGCGTCGATCTCAAAACCTGCTTAACAAAAGGGGTGCCGACAAAGGGCAAAGGAAAAAGAGGCGTCGATCTTGAGGCCAGTACAGCGAGGCTAGAATTCGCGGTCCTCGCCTACATAGGTATGGTGGACTCGAGCGGCAAAGATGCACTAAACAACCTATAGAGACTCGATACAACCGGCGGCTATCGGAGAGGGTGAAAAGACCTATTCGGATCCAACACGAGACTATCATCAAACAAACCCATCTGGCGTTTCCCCTCGAGACCAAGCGAGAAGTCAACCGGAAACGCATACGGTTGGCGGTTTACTTATTCGATTATCGTTGCGGCAATTACTAGTCGAGTTTAGATAATCGTCACGATAAAGTAAGCGATGGGCACTTTTAGTTAGTCATTCCGTTACGGTGGCATCACTTACTAGTCGATTCAATTAGCATGAGATAACCCAAAACCCAGCGATCGTTGATACTTTTACTTAGCCATTCCGTTGTAGTGAAGCTGATTACTAATCATATCGAAACAAGTTAATTTAAAAACAGTAAACTTTAGTTATAGTTGTCTATGATCGGAACATGCTCCAAGTCGTCCATAACGCGGACACGGCTTCTCGAAAAGATTTAACCTGCGGTGCACCAAAGTATCCAGGCACTTGACCCTTTTGCGGATCGGTTAACATACACCCATCGGTATGTCGGGGCCTAAGTCACGGCGTTCCCGGACCAAAGCAAGCACGGGGCCACCCCCGAGTCGACACCATAGCGTCGGCCGGTCTCCGAGACGGACTCAGGGTTTGCGACAATGGTAGTATGCAACAGCAGGTCCCCAAACAGGGACTGTCCATACCGCGTAAACATTCCGCTTCCTAAACAGTACAATGTGCTCCTCGCACAAACGTAAATAAAGCAGTAAACATGGCATAAGTACAGAATAGTAAAGCACCTCAAACTAGTTGTGGCCCCCAGTACAATACTTTGAAATCAGGTAATTATCAATGGGGGGCCCATATCTCCCCACCTGTGGTTAGCGCGCTCGATCTCGGAACAGGTGTCAAGAACTCGGGTCCTACGGGACACAAGTGGGCGGTCGGAAACCAAATCTTACCTATCACCCACCGATGCCTCTGCTTAATTCAATTTTAGTTGTTAAACAGGAATTAAAGTGAACAATAAGTAAACCAAGATCATCTCCAACGTCAACATGCGGCAATTCTCCAACAAAGGTGGTACTTGACGACGAGCAAAACACGTGAGCAAGCGACTACGACACGCGGGTCCAACTATCTAACAAACAACAGGTAATAGGATGTGTCCAAGGCTATATATGGCTGCAAGGGATATCACGGGTACGAAACTAGAGCATCGCAACACAGATAGCAAAGATCAACGGAGGAATAAATACTAGAAAAGTAAGATAGGTAGAAAGGGAGATGCTGCTTTGAAAACATTGACGAAGGTTCATCCAAGATCGGTAAGCTCACATCAACTCAACGGCCTTATCCGCGAAGAAGCAAAACACTAGAAGAAACACGGATGCAATATTTAATACAACGGCGAAGATCGGCATGATGCATGTATGATGCATGGCATGGCAAGTCGATGCAATTAGGTCATATTAAGCGGAACCGGGTCCCGACAATTAATTATATTGTTCAAGTTATTTAATTACCCGCAAATTAAATGTTGTTATAACAAGGCAAGATAAAATACCGGTTCGCTACACAAGTTTAAATGAGGCCAATATGAGACTAGATTTGCCGCATATGGGCCCCATATTTAATTATTAGGTGAATCGCATAAGGCCCCCAAACCAATGCTATGCATGCGGAATGACAATTTAATGTGCAACAAATTGATATGTTATAAAATAGGGTTCGAGGAAAAGGGTCACACATCGGAGGGCTCGGCGATCTTGGGTTCGGGGTTGAGTCGGTCTCGAGGTTCGACGGATCAGGGTTCGGGTTCGGAAGCGTTCTCGGATGTCGGGGTAGGTCTTGGCGTGTCGGGTCTCGGCGGACTCGGTGTCCGGGGTTAGGGTCTTTGGATCGGGGTAGATCTTATCGCATTCGCGGTCTTTGGGTCATGGCGACGGTCCTGGCGTCCTTGATGGAGAACTCAGGGTTCCGGTTCGCGGTTTCTTGTCGCCGGTCTTGTGGGGCCATCTTAGTTGCCGGTGTCGAGCTCGGGTGCCGTTGATGATCTTGGGGTTTCAGCGGAACGGTCTTCGGGGTACTTGGCGTTCTATGAAGCAGAGCTCCGGACCTTCGGCTCCAGGGAAGTTCTCGGCGTTCTCGATGAAGACCTTGGCGAGGTGAACTTGGGGGTTCCGTTTAACGACCTTGGCATCCTTGTCGGAGTTCTCGGTGGCGATGTCGGTCTTGGCGGCCACTTGTCGTTGGCGTGGTGGTACTTGGCACGGTTGGCATCTGGTGGAGTTTTGACGCGGAGCCCGGGGTAGCCTTCCGGAGGCGACTGTGACGCAGGGTGGCGACGAGGACTCGGAGAGGAGGCGATGGCGTCGGCCGCTGCAATGGTCGAATCTTCGGCGGCTCGGGACGCGGGGTCCACAGCGTCGGGCTTGCTTCTTCTTGAGCAGCGGGGAGGATCTGGGCGGCGGCGTTGGGGCTGACGGGGTTCGAGGCAATGGAGGCCGTGGCGAGAGGCGGAGGCGAGGCGAGGATCGCCGGCGGGCGTCTTGGCCGAGGCTACTGCAGAAGGCGGAGGAGCTTGGAGGCAGGGGTGCTTAAGGGCGGGCTCTGGCGGGCTTGAGAGGCGACAGCCGGAGGCCGAGGGATGCGGGCTTGGCGGTGGCGAGTCCGGCGAGCGGCGAAGGAGGCGGTGGCGGCAGCCGACGTGGAGGCGAGTGCAGCGGGGCGAGCGGCGGAGGCGGGGCGCCGTCGGAGCTTCAGAGGAAGGGAGGCTCATGGTCATGGGCCTTGGCTGGCAGCGACGGCACTGGCCGGCGAGGGAGCGGTCCGGGAGGCTGCACAGACGGAGGCTGGGCGAGGCAGCGTGCTGGAGGCGGCGAGCTCGGGCGGGGGCTGAGGGGCGGAGGAGAGGTGGCCGCTGGGGGTGGCGAGGTCGCTGGGGAGAGCGCAGGTGAGGAGGAGGGCGGTGCGGGGTTGCAGAGGAGGGAGCGCGGGGTGGAGGAAGAAGATGCACAGGGACGCGGCGCGTGCGGGGTAGGTGGTGGGGCCGGTGGGGCCCAGGGGGTTGGGGAGGTGGGATCTGGTGGGGGAAAGGCGTGGTGTCTTGGCCATTGCTGTGGCGTGCGTGTGTTTGGTGTGTGGCGTGTGTTGACTCAGAGGGAGTGGGTGGGGCTGTGAGGGTGAGAGAGGGAGTGCTAGGCCACGTGGCAAGGTTTGGTTGGGTGAGGGATAGGGGTTAGCTGAGGTGGCGCATAGCTATTGGCCCGGGTGAGGTGGCCAGGGTGTGGGTAGGTTTTTTCCGGGTAGCCTTAGGATTATGGGTGGGACTAGTTGGGCCGATTCAAAAATCCTGGGGTGGTCGTTCGGGTCGATCTGGCCCGTCCGACTGCCCCAACTAAAAACAATATAAATTTTATTTGTCTTGATAACACCGTTTGCAAAACACATTTAGTCGAAACAAAAATATTCCGGCGACCCGGGGTTTGGCGTGTGGATAAAAGATGGGGCGTTTTAGTAAACAAAACGGGCTTTGCGAAAATAGTTTTGGCAAACAATGCATGATGATGACGATGCAATGCACAAATTCAACGCGATTTTCTAGTAGTGGTTTTGCGGGATGCCACAATTCGACACCACTAACAATGGATCTCGCCCTCGAGATCCGCCTCATGGTACCGGAAGGAAGGTCGGCGACCTGCGTCTTCTCGCTTCGTGCAGATCTTCGCGACACCACTAACAAGAGGTCGTTGTCCCTGATCGTCGAGAGAGCACCCCGGATAAACAACGGACGAAGTTAAAGGTAAGGCCACCTCTAACTTCCATGGAAGGAGTAAAATTGCATCGATCCACCATTCTATATACAAAGCAAATGATAAGAGTAGCGGTATGGTCGCGACTCCATCCCGCACTCAAAGCATTACTCTGTACACGAATAGACAGATTATGCAACCAACCCTCAGGATTCAGACTGAAGATCTCGACAACCGAGGTTCGGAAACGAAGGAGTGATGCAGACTCTGCATCGGAACTGGCGTAGATGATGTCGTTGCGTCGGAAAACACCGGAAGGCACAAACAAAGAACAAAGAATGGTAACACCGGTAAAGGATCACTCAGATAGCAGGAGGACCGGATGTAGCAACACCGTTACCAAAGGAGGAAGCGAAACCCTAGAGGTACTATGGAACCCAACCACGAGAAGTCCTGGACTCGAAGAAAAGATAAGAGAGCAGATTCAAAACACGTCGAGATAAGAGGAGATCAGCAGAGGGGTAAGGAGTAAAATCAGACCTAATCAGAACTATCCAACCGATTTTCAAAAATAGTGTTGACTCTCTACTTCGGCCGTTAGCTAGGTTAACCTATAGGCTGGACTTGTGGGGTATCGCAACTGCTGAGCTCTGATACCACTCTGTAACACCCTCAGAATCGGCCCTATGCAAGTGTTAGCTAAACTCGCCAAACCCGCATAGAAACGATTTGAAGGTGCCCACCAGGCACTTTCGTGCGGGTGGAAAGCAAAGTAATAACATTACACAACAGTCCTCGATGGGAACCACAGAACATATATATATACAACAGCGGCTCAAAGAGCCAAGAATACAAAAATACGGTACAAAGATCCAAATCACCTTGAAAACGATGGGGCGTCCGACTACGGACAAGATGCAAATGGGGCTAAGAGCCCTGGAGAATAACCATTGGCGTCCATAACCCCGAGCCAAGCGGAAGGGTAACCACCTAACGCGTCGATCTCAAAACACCTTAACAAAGGGTGCCGACAAAGGGCAAAGGAAAAGAGGCGTCGATCGAGGCCGATACAGCGAGGCTAGAATTGGCGGTCCTCGCCTACATAGGTATGGTGGATCGGCGGCGGCGACATGCACTAAACAACCTATAGAGACTCGATACAACTGACGGCTATCGGAGAGGGGTGAGAAAGACCTATTCGGATACAACCTGAGAATATCATCAAACAAACCCATCTGGCGTTTCCCCTCGAGACCAAGCGAGAAGTCAACCGAGGAACGCACAGTTGGCGATTTTACTTATTATCGTTGCAGCAATTACTAGTCGAGGTTTAGATAATCGTCACGATAAAGTAGCGATGGGCACTTTTAGTTAGTCATTCCGTTCTGGTGGCATCACTTACTAGTCGATTCAATTAGCATGAGATAACCCAAAACCCAGCGATCGTTGATACTTTTACTTAGCCATTCCGTTGTAGTGAAGCGATTACTAATCATATCGGAAACAAGTTAATTTAAAACAAGAACTTTAGTTATAGTTGTCTATGATCGACACCGTGCTCCAAGTCGTCCATAACCGCGGACACGGCTTCTCGAAAAGATTTAACCGCAGGGTGCACCAAAGTATCCACAGCACTTGACCCTTTTGCCGATCGTTAACATACACCCATCGGTATGTCGGCGGGGCCTAAGTCACGACGTTCCCAGACCCAAAGCAAGCACGGGGGGCCACCCCACCGAGTCGACACCCGCAACGGAGTCGGCCGGTCTCCGAGACGGACTCAGGGTTTGCGACAATGGTAGTATGCAACAGCAGGTCCCCAAACGGGGACTGTCCATACCGCGTAAACATTCCGCTTCCTAAACAGTACAGTGTGCTCCTCGCACAAACGTAAATAAAGCAGTAAACATGGCATAAGTACAGAATAGTAAAGCACCTCAAACTAGTTGTGGCCCCCAGTACAATACTTTGAAATCAGGTAATTATCAATGGGGGGCCCATATCTCCCCACCTGTGGTTAGCGCGCTCGATCTCGGAACAGGTGTCAAGAACTCGGGTCCTACGGGACACAAGTGGGATCGGAAACCAAATCTTACCTATCACCCACGATGCCTCTCGCTTAATTCAATTTTAGTTGTTAAACAGGAATTAAAGTGAACAATAAGTAAACCAAGATCATCTCCAACGTCAACATGCGGCAATTCTCCAACCAAGGAGGTACTTGACGAAAGCAAAACACGTGAGCAAGCGACTACACGCCGGGTCCAACTATCTAACAAACAACAGGTAATAGGATGTGTCCAAGGCTATATATGGCTGCAAGGGATATCACGGGTACGAAACTAGAGCATCGCAACACAGATAGCAAAGATCAACAGGAGGGAATAAATACTAGAAAAGTAAGATAGGTAGAAAGGGGGAGATGCTCGCCTGAAAACATTGACGAAGGTTCATCCGAAGATCGGGGCGAAGCTCACATCAACTCAACGGCCTTATCCGCGAAGAAGCAAAACACTAGAAGAAACACCGGATGCAATATTTAATACAACGGCAGAAGATCGGCATGATGCATGTATGATGCATGGCATGGCAAGGTGCGATGCAATTAGGTCATATTAAGCGGAACCGGGGTCCCGACAATTAATTATATTGTTCAAGTTATTTAATTACCCCGCAAATTAAATGTTGTTATAACAAGGCAAGATAAAATACCGGTTCGCTACACAAGTTTAAATGAGGCCAATATGAGACTAGATTTGCCCGCATATGGGCCCCATATTTAATTATTAGGTGAATCTGCATAAGGCCCCCAAACCAATGCTATGCATGCGGGAATGACAATTTAATGTGCAACAAATTGATATGTTATAAAATAGGGTTCGAGGAAAAGGGTCACACATCAGAGGGGGCTCGACGATCTTGGGTTCCGGGGTTCGGGGTCGGTCTCAGGGTTCGACGGATCTGGGGTTCGGGTTGGCGTTGAGCGTTCGGATGTCGGGGTAGGTCTTGGCGTATCCGGGGTCTCGGCGGACTCGGTGTCCGGGGTTAGGGTCTTTGGATCGGGGTAGATCTTATCGCATTCGCGGTCTTTGGGTCATGGCGACGGTCCTGGCGTCCTTGATGGAGAACTCAGGGTTCCGGTTCGCGGTTTCTTGTCGCCGGTCTTGTGGGGCCATCTTAGTTGCCCGTGTCGAGCTCGGGTGCCGTTGATGATCTTGGGGTTTCAGCGAGCGGTCTTCGGTACTTGGCGTTCTATGAAGCGAGCTCGGACCTTCGGCTCGAGGAAGTTCTCGGTTCTCGATGAAGACCTTGGCGAGGTGAACTTGGGGTTCCGTTAACGACCTTGGCGTCCTTGTCGGAGTTCTCGGTGGCGATGTCGGTCTTGGCGGCCACTTGTCGTTGGCGTGGTGGTACTTGGCACGGTTGGCATGCGGCTGGAGTTTGCTGACGCGGGAGCCCGGGGGTAGCACCGCCGGGAGGCGCACGCGGGCAGGGTGACGACGGCAGGGACCCGAGGAGGAGGCCGATGGCGTCAGCGGCTGTGCAGCGAGGTCGAGTACTGCGGCTCGGGACGCGGGGTCCACAGGCGGTCGGGGCTTGCTGCGGGAACGGCGGGGAGGATCCTGGAGGCGGCCGGCGTTGGGGCCTGACGGGGTTCGAGGACGAGGCGGGCGGAGCCGGTGGCGAGGAGGACCAGAGGGGGCGGGGCGAGGCCGAGGATCGCCGGCGGCGTGCGGCGCGGTTCGGCGAGGCTACTGCAGAAGGGCGGAGGAGCTTGGAGGAACGCGGGGTGCTTGGCGGGGCTCTGGCAGCGCGGGCTTGAGCGGGGCCAGCGATGGCGAGCTGGAGGCCGGAGGGGATGCGGCTTGGCGGTGGCGGCGAGGTCCGGCGAAGGAGGCTGAGGCGAGCGGTCGCGACGACGCAGTGGAAGGCGGGTCTGCGGGACGCAGGCGAGCGGAGGAGCGGGGCGCCGGAGAGCTCGAGGGAGAGGAGGCTCATGGTCGCGGGCCTTGCGCAGGGCGGCGACGGCACTGGCGTGAGGGAGCGGTTCCGGGAGGGCTGCAGCGACGGAGGCTGGGGCGAGGCTGCTGCTGGAGGGGCGGCGGGCGAGCTCAGGGGCTGAGGCGGAGGAGGTGGCCCATGGGGGTCAGCTGGGAGAGCGCAGGTGAGGAGGAGGGCGGTGCGGGGTTGCAGAGGAGGGAGCGTGGGGTGGAGGAAGAAGAAGCACAGGGACGGCGCGTGCGGGAGTAGGTGGTGGGGCCGGTGGGGCCCAGGGGGTTGGGGAGGTGGGATCTGGTGGGGGGAAAGGCATGTGGTGTTTGGCCGCTGCAGCAAGGCAGCGTGTGTTTGGTGTGTGGCGTGTGTTGACTCAGAGGGAGTGGGTGGGGCTGTGAGCGTGAGAGAGGGAGTGCTAGGCCACGTGGCAAGGTTTGGTTGGGTGAGGGATAGGGGTTAGCTGAGGTGGCGCATAGCTATTGGCCCGGGTGAGGTGGCCAGGGTGTGGGTAGGTTTTTTCCGGGTAGCCTTAGGATTATGGGTGGGACTAGTTGGACCGATTCAAAAATTCTGGGGTGGTCGTTCGGGCCGATCTGGCCCGTTCGACTGCCCCAACTAAAAACAATATAAATTTTATTTGTCTTGATAACACCGTTTGCAAAACACATTTAGTCGAAACAAAAATATTCCGGCGACCCGGGGTTTGGCGTGTGGATAAAAGATGGGGCGTTTTAGTAAACAAAACGGGCTTTGCGAAAATAGTTTTGGCAAACAATGCATGATGATGACGATGCAATGCACAAATTCAATGCGATTTTCTAGTAGTGGTTTTGCGGGATGCCACATCTAGCGATTCTTGCTGCACGCTGGGATTTCCTTCCACATTTCCGTCGTTGTTTCTGCGTTTTCACCGCCGGCGCCGCCGTAGCGCAATGGGGAAACCAAAGAAATCTTCATCTGCGGTTGGGACCAGCGCCGCCGGAGGAAAGAAGGGCACCGCCGCTACTCGTGTCAGCGGTGGCTGGCGGCGATTAGAGACGCGGGAGAGTGATCTCCGCAAGCTTCGCGAGCGGGGCCTGATACCGCAAGATAGGGAGGCCGTCAAACTCCCCGGCAATGAGGTAATCCCCCGTCCCCCATCTAGGTATCGGGTTATGTTTCTTGCCTTCGTTATACGTGGGTTTCCTTTCCAGTCCACAACTTCCTCCGTGGACTGCTCTTCTTCTATGGGATTCAGCTTCATCATCTGTCTCCCAATTCTCTTCTCCATATTGCGTGTTTTATCACTTTTTGCGAGTGCTGGCTTGGCATTGAGCCACACTTCGGCCTCTTCCTGAAGCTCTATTCCGTGAAGAGGCAATCTGGTTCGGATGGTGTGTATCCCATTGGGGGTTGCATCATCTCCCTTAGTCCCAATCTTCTCTTCTTTTCTTTTTCCATGTCCGAATCTGTCTAGTACTGGCGGAGGCAATGGTTTTATATCCGCGACTCCGTAGTGCCCGGGTAAGATTTTGGTCTTGTGCCCTTTGACCCCTCCCAAATGATTGAGAAGAAAAGTTCTTGGAAAAACCAAATCTTGGATGGTGAGTTGGCGGAGGTAGAGGCCCTTTACCGTCGGGTGGATGATCTCCAACTGATTTCGGAGAAGGAGGTGAACGGCGTGGACATCATCCGGACTTTTCTTGAGCGTCGGGTGCAGCCTCTCCAAGCGAGGGAGCACCCGATGTTTCTTTATTCTGGGCGCCGTGATCCGACGAGGGTTTCGGCTGAGAAGATCTCCGAGGGGGATCTTGGAGGCCCTTCGCTGGCTGAAGTTCAAGGCCGGAGAAGAAATCCCGGGGAAATCGCTAACTCCTCCATTTTCTTCGACGCTGGCCGTACCGCAGGTGTAGATTTGTGCACGTAGTGCTTTTTGTCGGCTGTGTATTTATTTCCTTTGTTTGCTAACAAAGTTTCTCCTGATTTTACAGAGCTTCAAAGTGCCAGGCATGGTACCACCATTGCCCGAAAAGTATCCGAATGCCCCAGATAATGAAGTGGTTGAGTCCGTGTCCGAGCTGCCGTCGGTGCGATCTCCGGCGGAGGATGCTGACGAGTTGAGTGAGGACCATACGCGCAAACGATCATGGAGCTCCAGCGAGTCTTCGGATGCCTCGACTCCTCCGACTCCCAGAAACCCTCTGGGCCTTGAGCGTCATAGTGACGGTCATGGAGGTTCTTACTCGCCCCTTCCTGCCATTCCTGTGCGGGCTGTAGCACCGCACCTGCCAGCGAAGCGGAAGAAGGAAGAGAAGAAGGAGGAGAAGAAGGAAGAGAAGAAAGAGGAGAAGAGATCCCGAAGGACTCCTCCTGTCTTCGACCTGAGCTCACTGGGCTCGTAAGTTTCTTGTTGTACTATTGTCCTTTTTCCTTCATGATTTTTGCACTTGTGCTGATTTGTTCGTATGCAGGCATTCCTCCCACGATTCCTCGAGTGATGGTGCGCGGGAGATGATGGGGGGGTCGAAAATTGCGTCTCCTCCGCCTCAGACGGTGGCGACTTTGGGTGGCGCGGCTCCGGAGCCTCCGTTGCAGGAGGTGCAGGTGGTTACGCCTCAGAATTTCGCAGGCGGTCCTTCGGAGTCGCCATCAGAGCATGTAAGTTCTTGATGTCACAGGGGGAGCCCCTGAGTGTCTTCGTGTGCGAATTTTGTTTTTACTCTTTTGTGTTGGGCGTAGCCCCCAAGTCCTTTTCTTACTGCTATTTCTTTTTCTTCAGCCTTTTGTGCAGGAGGCCAAGCGGCTGGTGCAGGAGCGCTTGGCGCTGGAGGCGAACCTTCGGCAGCTTCAAGGTACCTATCTACCTTTTAGTGCCTCTCTTATTTATCCTGGACCTGTTCTTTAACACTTGCTTGTCTTGAATGCAGAGGAGCATAACACTTCTCTCCGTTAGGTCGGCGCTCTCAAGAAGAGCCTTGGTCAATCGGAGCAGAAGGCCGAAGCCGCCGTTGGCGCGAAGGAACGCCTCGAGCTAGAGCTGACTAAAGCAGCCGAAGCGAAGGAGCGTCTTCAGCAGGAGGCCGCGGATCGTGAGGAGCATCTGGCCACTGTTGCGGCTACTCGTGAAAGATAGGCAGCGGCGAAGCTCATGGCTGCTGCCAAGGCTATTTCGGGTGAGTGCTAGATTTGTGCTTGTTTCTTCATGCCTCGTGTCTTCTTTGTGCTGCTTTTCTTCATGTCTTCCTTCTTATTTTCTGTCTCAAATGCCGCAGGCATCGAGTTCGACCGCGGTGCTCTAGGGCACGGGAGTGCTCTAGATGATGCTACTGTGGCGATCGAAGACCGCTGCAGCACCGTCGTCAGCTCCCTTGCCAAGGCGAAGGAGGTCCTTGGCCACTTCTACAAGGAGCTTGTTCCTAAGGGCGCGGCCCTCGATGATGTGGATGCTCTTGGCGGAGGCTCTGTCAGCCGAAGCGCCTGCGGCGTACAAGCGCAAGCAGAAGGGCATCGGCGCGTCCGTCGAGCTGGCGATGGCCTTGGCGGCTGGAGCGGAGCTGGATCTGCACCAAATCACCTCCCGGATGCCGACGGCTGCAGATGGATCCGAGGTAGCCTTTGCTGCCTACTCTGCTCGCTGCAAGCGATATGGGCCCAAGCTCATTGATTCTTTGCTCGAGTATGCACCTGCGGCGTGGCCAAAGCTAAGCGATCTGCTCCGGCGACTCAGGGTGCCGCGTCTTAGGCGTTGTAGACGTAGGGTAGTTTGTAGTCTGCTTTTGTTGTAAATATCTTGAAGAACACCATCATTGTGCCACGTAGTGGCTTTATATGTTTAATGAATTCTTCTGAGTTGTGCTCTATCATTGTCTGAATGTCTGTGTTCCTTTCTTTTTCTGCTGCTATAGGTTCCTTCGGGTGCTGACCCTGTTGACACCCCGTCCGCAATGCCGCCACGACCATATTTGGATGATTCCTCGCAACTCACTTTTCTCCGGGATCATGTGCGTAGTCTAGAGAGGGAGTTGCTCGGGTTACGCGGTCATGCCGATGTCTGGAAGTCCAAGGCGGATCGTGGTGCAGCCAGAGAGGAGTACTTGATGGCGAGCTGGTTCGGCTGTCCGAGCAGCTGCAATGTAAGTTGTTCTTTGGTTCGAGCTGTAGCTCAGTTCTTCGGATGGGCCTGCTGGCTTTACTCTTATTTTGTGCGATTATCGCAGGTGCCAACCTTGCTCTGAGGGAAGAAAAGGAGTGTGTCGCTGTTTGGGTCAATTGCTTGACTCAACAGGACATGGAGGCTGGCGGCTTCTTCTGGATGGATCGTGATCGCGCCATGGCTCTGGCGACGGTGCAGGATCGTGTTCATCAAGTTTCGCGGGTGCTCCACCAAGTGCAGACATCGCTTTCCTTGGTGCTGCACGTCATGTTTCCATTGGATGCCGCACCGACGAGCCTTGCGGGTCTTTTGTCGAAGTTTCGGAACGTGAGAAATGTCAAGGAGTTGGTGCGGCAATAGCTCGTTGCAGGAGTGAAGGCTGCTTTGTCTCTTGTGAGGCTGCACCGGCCTGACGTGGATTTGGCTGTTGTGGCCGCTGGGCCACCTCTTCGCCCTGATGGTGGTGAGTGGGACATGCGTCCGCATTACGCAGCTGTAAGGCAGTATGCCGAACAGGTCGTAGATTTGTTTGAGCAGCGTGCCCAGGTTATTCTTCAACATAGGTAGTACCTGTAAAAAGAGATAGATGTAAAATTTGTATATTTCGGCTGGGCGTGTTGTGCCCTTTGTTGTAAAGGTTTGTTTGTTGTGAGCATGCAGTGCTTTTGATTGAGTACGTGTCCTTTTCGTTTGCCTGACGTTGTCAGCTACTCAGGTGTACACGTTTGATCCTCAGTCGATGAAATCGTGAGGTGGGGGGAGCCCCCGAGTGCGTTTGTAGCATGTAGTAAAGTTGCAAAAATAGTGAACTGAAGATTTGGGGCGAGACACTTAGCTTTATTTATATCGTAATGGAGGAGGTACATTGTTCGGCTGAATAGCCTTGGCTGAAAGCCTTATTGAAAGTAAAAGGGGGTAGTTTGCTACGGATAGAATTGTCACAGGTGCGCGATGTTCCATGGGTTGGAGTATGCGACTCCAGACTCCACGTGCTTGAGGCGATAGGAGCCACCTGGGATGACTTTGGTGATGACGTAGGGTCCTTCCCATGGTGACTCGAATTTAGTCGGTCGCTTTTGCTTGAGTCACAAGACAAGGTCTCCTTCGACGAAGGACCTTGGGCGCAGCCGACGGCTGTGGTAGTTGCAGAGACTCTGCTGGTACACCGCTGATCGAGCTGCTGCTATATCTCGTTCTTCGTCGAGTGTGTCGACAGCGTCTTCGAGTGCAATCGTGGATTCGGCTTCGCTGTAAGCGACGACTCGTGGGGCCTGGTGGCATACTTCAGCTAGTAGCACGGCCTCGGCTCCGTGTACCATGAAGAACGGTGTGTAGCCGGTGGAGCTGTTTGGCGTAGTCCGTAAGCTCCACAGGACGGATGGTAGCTCTTTCGTCCAGTTTCCAGCCTTTTGTTCTAGTGAACTCATGAGGCGCTTCTTGATGCCGGCACCGATTAGGCCGTTGGCCTTTTCCACTTGCCCGTTCGTTTGCGGGTGTGCCACTGAGGCGTACGTGATGTTGATCCCAAGGCCTTCGCAGAAATCTTGGAATTCTTTGGAGATGAAGTTTGATCCGTTGTCGGTGATGATGCTGTGAGGTACGCCGAACCTGTAGACAATGGACTCGAAGAACTTGACGGCAGTTTTGCCTTTCTGGTTGGTGACCGGCATGGACTCGATCCACTTGGTGAATTTGTCGACTGCAACCAGGAGGAAGACGTGTCCCCCTTTAGAGGATTTTGGCAGTTTGCCGATCATGTCGAGGCCCCATTGAGCAAAAGGCCAGGCTATGGGTATGGGTCTGAGCTCGGACCCAGGTGCGTGCGGTTTGTCGGCGAACCGTTGGCATCCGTTGCATCTTCGGACGATGTCCTTTGCGTCGCTCATGGCCGTTGGCCAGTAGAATCCTGCTCGTAGAGCTTTGGCGACAAGGGAGCGGCTGCCTGCGTGATGGCCGCAGATGCCCTCGTGGATGTCTTGGAGGATTGCTTTTCCGTCGCCGATGGTGACGCACCTTTGTAGTACACCGGTAATACTGCGCTTGTACAGCTCGCCATTTATGATGGTGAAGGCTTTTGACCGACGAGATATGCGCTGGGCATCTGTCGGGCTGTCAGGCAGTTCTCCATTTAACAAGAACTAGAGGTACGGGCGCGTCCATGTTTCTTCGACTGCCATGACTTGCATTAGGTTGACCATGGCTACCTCTGTGTCCAGTTTTTCGGGTCCTTCGTGTCCTTCGGGTAGTGTAGCTCCCGAGTGTTCTGCTTCTTCGGGTGATCCCTTGGGGAATTTCCGCTTGATGGATGGCACGCAGATTTGTTCGAGGAACACACCTGGTGGCACCTTTGCGCAAGTGGAGCCCATGTTAGCGAGTCTATCGGCTTCCTCGTTGCTTTCTCTTCCAACGTACCGAAGCTCGCAACCGTTGAATTCTCCTTCGAGTGCGTTGTAGAGCGCGCGATACGCGATCATGTTTTAGGCGTGTGCGTCGCACTCATTCATCGTCTGTTGGACGACGAGGTTGGAGTCACCGTAGATGACCAGGCGCGTTGCGCCGCATATCTTTGCCATCCTCATGCCATGGATGAGGGTTTCGTATTCGGCCTCGTTGTTGGAGGCTCTGAATTTCATCTGAAGAACATACTTCATCTTGTCGCCTTGCGGGGAGGTCAGTATGACCCCTGCCCCTGCTCCGGCTTCACGCTTGGAGCCATCAAAGTGCCTCGTCCATGACTGTGACCTATCTGGGGTGTCTGGCAGCTGCAGCTCCATCCAATGTACCAGGAAATCCGGAAGGACTTGAGATTTGATTGCATGTCGCTTCTCGTAGACGATGTCCAAGGGTGACAGCTCGATGCCCCACAGGGCCACCCGTCCTGTGGCCTCTGGATTATTCAGGATGTTGTTCAGGGGTGCCTCGTTGACGACCATCACTTGGTGCTCCTGGAAGTAATGGCTCAGCCGTTGAGCCGTCATGAACACGCCGTAGGCTAGCCACAGTAGTGAGGGTACCTACCTTTGTTGGTGTCGATACCTCATTGAGGTAGTAAATTGGGCGCTGGACCCGTGGGTCTTGCCTTCTTCGGTCGTTCGACCACGTGTGCAGTCTTGACCACGGTGTGTGGCTGCTATGTACAGCAGGGATCGCTCCTTTGGCGTGACCAAAGCGGGCAAGGTGGAGGAGCCGCAGAGGCTTTCGAATCGTCGTTGGCTTCGTGTCCACTCGAACTTATGCGCCTTGGCGTATGGTAGAATGGTAGGGCCTTCTCGCCCATGCGGTGATGAACACCTTGCGCCGCTACTAAATCCTGCGAGCTGGACGCGCCCTTGAGGTTTTTCGGCTTCTCCATTGTCATGATGGCTCTGATTTTCTTCGGGTTCGCCTCGATCCCTCGTTGAGAGATGAAGTACCCGAGCAGCTGACCCGATGGGACGCCGAAAGTGCACTTTTCGGGATTGAGCTTGATCCTGTAGCGATCAAGGTTGTCGAACGTCTCGCGGAGATCGTCGATAAGTGTCCTTGCCTCCTTGGTTTTTATTACTATGTCGTCGACATAGACTTGGACGTTGTGACCGATCTAGTCCTTGAGGCAGGCCTGCATGCATCGCTGGTACGTGGCACCCGCGTTCTTTAGCCCGAAGGGCATTGTGTTGTAACAGAATACTCCGAACGATGTGATAAACGCCGTTTTCTCCTGATCTTCGACCTTGAGTCGAATCTGTTTATAGCCTGAGTAGGCGGCGAGGAAGGAGAATTTCTCGCAACCTGCAGTCGAATCAATGATCTGGTCGATCCGAGGAAGAGGGAAGTGGTCCTTTGGGCAGTGCTTGTTTAGTGACGTGAAATCCACGCACATCCGCAGGATGTCCGTGTCCTTCTTTGGGACCATCACTGTGTTTGCCAACCATTCACTTTCCTTGATTTCCCTGATAAAGTCTGCAGCGAGCAGTCTATTGATTTCCTTGCCGATAGCTTCGGCTCGTGGCTCAACAGGTCCGGTGGGACTTGGTGGCTTGGTGTCTGGAAAGACATTGAGTGCATGCTCGGCGAATTCCCTGGGAACTCTTGGCATGTCCGCAGGACACCAAGCGAAGATTTCCCAGCGCTCACGGAGGAATTCGAGGAGCGCGCCTTCCTATGCGGTGCTGAGGTCGTTGGCTATCAGGGCCGTCTTGGAGGCATCCGTCGGATGGACCTGCACTTTCTTGGTGTTGACGGTGGAGTCAAAAGACATGTCAGGTGCGTTCTGCCTTATGACCGGGGGTGCCCCATTGTCCGTCACCTCTCGGAGCCATACAAGCTCGTCTTGCATGCCGAAAGACTGGGAGATTTTGTTGAAATCCCTGTCGCATTGGTCCGATCGGGTGAAGCTCCGTGGAGTGATGGCGCCTTGGTCCCGCATCTTGAGTAGTAGGTATGCGTGGTGTGGGACGGCGGGAACCTTGCGAATGCTACGCCCCAGGATGGCGTGGTATTGCGGCACGATCCACCACTTCAAATTTGAGTCGCTCTGAAAGTTGTCCGGCTTCAAGATGACGTCGAGCCCTATTTTTCCTGTGGGAATATGCCCTTCCACAGGACGATGCGTGGAGCGTTGTGTCATTGTTCGGCTGCATTGTGGGATCCGCATTGCTGCTAGAGTGCTTGCGAACATTAGGTTGATCTGCTGCCGCCGTCCATGAAGACGCGATTCATCTCAAAGCCTCCGATCTGCGCCTCCGGCACCAGGCAGCATGACTGGGCGAGGATCGACAAGGGTGATCCGCGAGTGAATGTGATGCGGGACTCCGATCCGGAGGTACTCGAGGATTGCGGTGAGTTGCCACGACCAAGTTGATTTGTCGGGTGATTTTCTTACGCACCCTATTAGGTAGGCGTCCCTTCTGGATCATATTTAGTGCTCTTTTCGGTGGGGGGTACCCGATCCCGGCGTTGTTCTGCGCTGGTGCGACTGGTTGGTTTGGGCCTCCAATAGGCGGCGGTGGAGGAGCTCCGTGTGCTACTTCACCTGGCGCAGACGCGTTTCCGAACGCAGGGATTGGAGCTTGTTGCCTCATCTGCACCATGCTTTCGCTGAGTTTCTGGAACTCACGGCAGTCCTTGAGCATGTGGCTGGCTTTCTTTTTGCGATCCTGTTTGTCGATGTAGAAGTGGATGGTGCATGGACCCGAAAGTTTGTCGAATGCTGAGGGTCCATTGTCGCGGTCGCGGCGTTGCCACGACTGTGCTGGTCGTCCGCTGTCGCGGAAGTTTCCTCCGCGGTATCCTCCGCTGTTGCGGCTGTTGTCGTTGCGGCGGTCGGCGTAGCCGGCCGCGACCATGTCGGGTCCGTCGCGGTCCTCGTAGACGCGCGATCTCCGCTTGCTGCGGCGTTCACGTCTTCGGCCGTAGTCGTCCTCTTCATCCGATTGTGTTCGGTGAATGCAATCTTCGTCGTCAGCCCACCTGTTGGCGATGTCCATGAGGTGGTCGAGTGTTTTGGGCTTGACGCACCCAAGTTGCTCCTTGAAATCTTGGCATTTAACGCCGTCTCTGAAGGCGTCGATGGCCCTCTCTTCGGAGATGTGTGTTGCGTAGTTCTTGGTGGTAGACCAGCGTAGTATGTACGAGCGAATAGATTCACCCGTTCTCTGAGTGCAGGCTCGCAACTCTTCGATTGAGGCGGGCCTCTTGCTGGTGCCCTTGAAATTTCGGATGAAGCTGTAAGCTAGTTCCTCCCAACTTCGGATGGACCCTGATGATAAGCTGCTGAGCCAAACCCGCGCTGCGCCTGCCAGCTGCAGCTGAAGGCATTGCATGGCGGTTTCTTTATTACCGCCGTGAAGCTTGACAGATGACAGATGGTCACTGAGCCAGGATTTTGGATCTTGCGTGCCGTTGAACTTCGGAGTATCCGAAGGAAGCTTGAAATTGCGTGGCATCTGTGTTCGCCGAACAGATCTGCTGAAGCATCGAGCTCCGCAGAGTTCTCCTTCATCTTCATCCATCTCGGATTCGGACGATCATGCACGTTTGGCGCGTGCTTTGTCGATTTTGCGCTGTGTAAGCGCGTCTCTGGCGTCATAGTCGCGTTTATGGCGATGCTAGATCTTCTTCCTTCGAGGAAGGTCGTGTTCCTCTTCCTCTTCGGATGAAGGGGTGGGGCTCCGGTCGCGCCTGGCCGGAGCTTTCTTCTTTGGCTCCGTAGGAGCGTCTTCGTGGAGCGCAGCTCCGACGAGTCCGAGTCCGGTGAGTGCGGACTTATGCATGGCTCTTTTCGGGTCCCCCTCCGGAGGTGGGTGGGCCGCGAGATATGTAGTGGCTGCCATGATCGCAGCTTGCGGTGTCTTCGGGATGATGTTGCCGTCGGCATCCATATCCATGAACGATGTGTGGAGAGTTCGGGTCACATCACGACGCTCCTTGGGATCCATGTTCTCCACTCGCGAGCGGTTCTTGTTTCCCTGGTTTCCGTTCGTGCTAGAGCCGAGTGCCATGGCGGAGAGCGCAGCTCGTCGCATGCTAGACTCAGAGGCTGCTTGCTTGCGTTTGTCGAGCATCTCTTGCATCTTGACTTGATTCTTGTGCTCCTCAATGAGGAGGTAGTGGTATGCCATCAGTAGGTCACGTGGGGAGTCCACAGGTAGGACTATGTCGCCTGCGACGACACGGCGTGCCTAGACCCATCCTTCTTTGCTAAGTTGGATGACGTGGCCGTTGTTTTCCCCTTCGGGTGGGAGGACTGGCTTCTTCTGTTCCCGCCGTTTCCGCCGTTTCTGTCCTACGGGTTGGGGTTCGTGTTGGGCGGAGGGTTAGGCGTTTGCTGCTCCTGGATGACTGCGGCGCATTGGTAGTGCTCGTAGATTGGTCCGTTGCTGCCGCAGCTTTCGGATCCGGAACCGTAGGTCCCCTCATCCGAAGGTGGATCGCACAGATCGGAGTTGCAGCTGTTGCTGTCGTAGAACTCATCTGCCGATGGTGATGTGCGCAACACGGGGTGTGGAGCCCATGAGGCGGGCCTGATTGATGGCACGGGCACCCGCTCAGGAAGGCGGAGGTGCCGGTTGTCCCACAGGCGAAGCTCCGAACAAAATTTCGAGTCCGTCGCCTCGGGCTCGAAATCCTTCATGGTGGCCGGAGTGGGCGGTGAAGTCAGCCAGAAGGAGGTGATTCTCCGTCGCCGCAGAGTTGTAGATCGATCGGTCGGGATCGTCACGATCACACAATCAGCATCCCCGATTCCCACAGACGGCGCCAATTGACGAGGTTTAATCTCGTCAATGCCCATTGTTATGGATTTGAGTTTTGGAGAAGATGGGGATGCTGGAGATCGTGGAGCAGTTAATGACAAGCAACCGGGGACACGATTTACCAGTTCGGGCCCCGGAGAAAACCCTACTCTGCTTTTACGCTCTTGATTACGGTGGAACCAAGGTTCTGGTCTTGATTCGATCTGGCGTGAAGGTGCGTGTGCGGAAGTATGAGTCGAGGGATCTAGGACGTGCCCTCCTGGCCTTTATATAGACTTAGGCAGGTCCCGGGCATAGTCCTAGTCGGTTACAAGTTCTAGGGTTTTACCCCTTTGAATTTTCTATCTACGCTAGTCTTGCTCTCCAAGGATCCGAAGGCTTTGGCCACCCGAAAATCTTCATGGGCCAGCGTATGTCTGCTGTGGGCCTTCCTTGGACTGGACTAGGTATGCTGAAGTCACGTACCCGTAGGGTATAACCATGTCACTTGCCGACCTCAAGATTGAGAGGAAGTCCTAGCGCCGGAAAATAGCAGCGCATCCGTGCTCACACACACGTTCGAGGCACCGAGCAACCTCCGCCTCCTCGCTCTAGCGATGCAGCGGAAGCACAAATCTTTCTTGCCGAATAGCCACCAGGAACATGTATCTTGCTAGTCCGAGACCATGGGGGATAAATTCTAGAGGGGAGAGAGATCCTTCATGAGGAGGTGTGAGTGAGAAGTGAGAGGAGGGGCTCCTTATATAGGGGAGGGGGGCAGCCCAAGGGGGCATGGCCGCCGTCCATGGAGGGTGCCCCCACCTCTCCCTCATTCATGTGGGTGGACACTCCACTCACAAAATGGCCCTTCAATTTTCTCCACTCAAAAACCCACTCAAATTCCATTAAATTTCTACCAAATTTAATGCAAACTCTCATTAAATAAAACTCTTTTATTTTATTCAGAATTTTGTCAATTACTTTAATGACAAACATTCACAAATAACCCCTTGCTAGAATTCTATTTCACATGCATAACCACTTTATGCAATTTCACCCGAAAACCTGTTTCGGTATCTAGTGAAATAAATTCCTGCGCTTGTTCATTCTTTCGGCATGAAACTTTTGCTCCAATTGGATGTCGGTGTCTCTTAAGTGTGTCACCCTACAGTTCATGAATAATGCGGACATGATCGAGACCCCTCTCGGATCAATAATCGAGCAAGGATCGGAGACCCATACTGACTCCCACACATTCAACGATGAGTTTCTTGTGATCGTCGGAACCTTTTACGCTAGTATCTTAATCCCTTTGTTTCACGATATATTACATGTCTGATATTCGATCATCGGTATCTCCATACCTAGTTTGATCTAAATTCTTGACATGCACTCTTTTCTCGTTCCCGTGATATAACATTCTAGTGATCAAATCACTTGCTTGCAAGCTAATCAATGTGATATCACCGAGAGGGCCCAGAGCATATCTATCCGTCATTGGGATGAACAAATTCCACTCTCGATCCATGGGCCTCAACATAACACTTTATTAGTTCTGAATCCATCTTTATAATTACCCAGTTACGGTGTGACGTTTGATGTTATCAAGAAACTCTTCCGGTGTTAGTGATTGACATGATCTCATGGTCTAAGGATTAGGATCACTTCGTAAGTTGTTATAGCAATATAAAATCGATGACTTTGATCGTAATGATATACTTCAGATGAATGTTCATCACACCATTACACTAATGTTGTGACCTCGTTATTAACAACATCCAATGTCCATGATCAGGAAACCTTGATCATCTTGTTAATCAACGAGCTAGTTTATAAGAGAGGCATAACTAGGAACTTCCTTTTTGTTTATTAAACACACATGTATTAACGTTTCCGTATTAATACAATTATAGCATGTAAAATAAACATTTATCATAAATAAGGAATATGATAATAACCACTTTATTATTGCCTCTCGGGCATATTCCCTTCAGTCTCCCACTTGCACTAGAGACAATAATCTAGTTTGAAAACTTTGCGTATTGAACACCTATGGCTTTCTGGTGTTCCATATACGCAATTGCAAGTGGTTAACATAATCTACGGATCTGACGCTTCAGGTCCATGTGTATTTGCATGTCTTTGCGTCTCCACGCATCACTCATTCTCCAATGAGATGGCATTATATAAATTTGGTCTTTTGGTGATACCTTTAGTTTCTTGGGGTTAAATCATGTCGATACTATTGTCATACAATATATCTTTAGTGTTAGCCCGTTGTGAACCACACCTTAGTTTTATAACAAACTACTTGACACAAATGCCCTCCTTTGCTGCTACTATAACAGTCATATACTTAGCCTTTTTTTGTAGTATTCGTCACAATGTCTTAACTTTGGAACTCTTCCAAATCCATCATGGAAACTTTCTTTCCATTTCATTGTGCCACCCATAGTTTAAATTGATATAAACTTAATTTGTATCTTGTGACAAAACTAGTGTCAATGTAATGCTTTACAATGAACTATTTGTAATTGTTTGTCACCTCTACACAAATATATTCTTAGTTCTTCCAAAAGATCATAAGAATTTCCTTACTATTGTCCAATGATCATTTTATGATTCATTCTGGTATATGCTCATAACACTTAGAGCATAGGACATATCTGGATGTGTACATATCATGGTATGATTGGTCAAATCATTCTTGTGATTTTACTCATCAAGTGTCAAAGCACTTGAATCTTGTTTCACTTATCAAGTGTCGATACACTTGAATCTTGATTCAATTCCTTTCCATGGGACAAGAACTGTTTCTTATCGTTTCTATATTGAACTCCTTCAATATATCATATATGTACGTTTGGCACAACCATATTAGCGTCACAGTCTATCCACTATAAACATTCATGCTAAATATTCGGGTTTTGCCTAAGTATTTCATCGAAATGAAATTTTTAACCTTTTTCAATAAAAGATAAATCATTTCTAATCAACAATATGTCATCCACATAATGTATTAGAAATATGTCTCAGCGCTCCCACTTAATTTCTTGCAAATGCAAGCATCTTCATCGTTTCCTGATGAAAACTCTTTTTCATTAAGGTGAAGATTCCAACTCCGCGATGCTTACTTCAACCATTGAAGTTTGCATGCCCCTTTTAGCATCCTTTGAATTAACAAAACCCTTTGGATCGTGTCATGTACACGTCCTAGGTAAAGAAGAACTTTGTTTTGTTTATTCATCTTCCATATAACAAATTATATGTAGTGGTTGCTTCTTTAATCCGTCCAGACTAAATATCGCTATGAAAGATCAAATCTTGTCATAATCAACTCCTTGAACATTGTCATAAATACTTTACGACATGTCGACTATTTTATAGATGTGAAACATCCATGTCTGTTTCTTTATAGATCCAAATACGACCGATAGGTTTTTACACCTTTCCGTAGGGTCTTCCAAGTTCAAAACTTGATTTCTCGTGTATGGAACTATCATGGATTTTATGGCTTCAAGCCATTTGATGGAGTCAGGGCCCATCATCGCTTCTTTGCATATAGTCGGTTCATCATTGTCAAACAATAATGATTTACTCTCAAATCTTAGTATTTGATTGTTTATCCGACCTACTTGGTTCAATAGGAACTTAGATCTCCGTGACCACAACCTTTGAGGCACATAAGCTATGAGCATTATGGCAGCCTCCGAAACCATTCCGTGACTCGCAAGACATTTAGCTAAGGTTCGTTAACCTTATCAAAGTTCTATTGTCCTCCCACTTAACATTTATGAAAAATTACTTCTTCAAGAAACTTCATGTTTCAAGCGATAAACCCTTTTGTCCTTGGTGTTATGGAGGAATAACCAATTGTTATTCGAAATAACCTACAAAGACATGCTCATCCGACTTCGGTTGTAAACATCTTACTTATGTTTAGCATACCAAAATTTAAGAAATGACAATTTAGGTTTTACCCCAAACCATAACTTCCATGGTGTCATTTCAACGGATCTAGGTGGAGCTCTTTTCAGTGAAAAAGCGGTAGTCTCTAAAGATTTTAATCTTTTAAAACATAATGGCAGTTTTATAAATAACACCTTTGATCCAACCATGTCAAACAAGGTTTCATTACAAATCTCAAACACTCCATACTCCTATGTTGTTTCAGGAGATGTAAATCTAGGTGTTTTGCTAAACTTGCAACTCAAATAAATCCCTTTATGATAAAATCATAATTTATTTATTTTCTTGTTACACTTGTAACTCAAATAAATCCCTTATGATAAAATCATAAACCATTTATTTTCTTGTTACAATGATTTTCCACTTCATCTTGAAAGTCTTTGAAACATTTTCAAATATTTCATACTTCTTTCTCATTAAGTGAACATTCACTCAAATTTCCGGAGAAAGTATATGAAGTTGAAACCCATCGCTTACGACTATACATAATGGACTACATACATCAATATGTATAAATTCTAATATTTCAGTCGTTCGTTCTTCTTTGGCCTTTGAACGAAGTTTTAATTATCACGTGGAAAGTCTCACAAGCGTCACTTGATCAAATCAAAGACTCCAAAAATCCATGAATATGGTGATTCTTCATGTTTTCTTTCCAATATAATTTAAACAGCGATGTCACTTCGTAATGATCTTTCAATCATTTGTCTTGCGACATTTTAGCATTATTTTTTATGGATGTAATTTCTACAACTAGATTTGTAAATCATCCATCTTATATGGAATACGGTAATTATTTGAACAACCTTTGTTCTCATAATACCTGATTTAAATAACAATTATTAAAGTAAATCTTGAAGTCAAGCTTTGATATCAACGAGAAATACAAACAACAGTTTGTTTGTTTTCGATGAACATCATCACATATTATTTTGTTGGTTACTTAGGCCATTGTGGTTCATGAATTGCGTCGTTCCGTATGAAATTTCATACCAACCAATTCGGTATCCAATACCCAAGAACCACATTGTTTAACAACCAAAGAATACAACCATAACATGTATATCTTTTATATACCTAAACTGGAAATATCCAGTCTTTTCTTTTCTGCCAAATATATTTTATAGATTTTCTCTTTCAACATTTCCTTTTCCTTTTAAAAGAATCTATCAACATCAAAAGTGGCGCCATTTATATGACACATAGTCCAAAGCGTGTATATTCAAATAATAATACCTTTGGACTTGCACTTTGAAGTAGATCACCATCATCAAATGATCGGAGTTCTTTCAAAATCCATTCTTTAGTAATCTTTTAGTGTAGTAAACACTTTACATACATCTTCTATTCATCCTTATCATGATGACTTTCATGATCAAGCTACTGTAGCTTATAAATGCGAATCGTGAGTATAACATTACTTTCCAAAACCCTTTTGGATGATTAGGATGTCTAGCATCTCCAACCTTTGCAAATTCTCATCCAATATGAGAACATATATTATACTCTATCATATTGCAACCAAAACATTGTTTCAGATATCGTTATATCTGCCACACATGATGGTTTCTGAAACAATTCTTTCAGCTCCTAGATAAACTTGATATTAAAATAATCAAGAATCATGGAGGCAAACATGATACTTAAGATACTAACACTGGAATTGTTACTCTCGATTTAATACCAATTATTAAATTTCACGGAGTAAATATAGTTTGCTGAAAGTTTGCAATAGGACTTTAAACTTTAGATTGACACTCAACACAATACGATACCAGTTCGTAAAGTATATATCCAGAATTCTTTAGTTCTATTATCTCAATTACAACTATGCATAAGGTGGTGAACGAATGCCAATGACTACAACAAATTATGCAAATTCACTTCGATTTAATTTATGATAAATTGATTTCTACTAATCCAAATTAGAAATGAACTCCCACTCAAAAACGACATCCCTCGTGCCTTTTTGGTGATTACATGAACCAAATCCACTACACCAAGTCCGATCATCACGTGAGTCGGCGTAGCTTCAAAGGCGAGCATCCATATGGTCATCATATCAAAACATATGACTCATGCTTAACATTTCGGTCCGTGTTCCGAGGCCATGTCTATATATGCTAGGCTCTCCAAGTAAGAACCTTAGTATTCGCGTGTGTAACTGTCTTACACCCGAGATATGCTCATGGATTGAAGTACACCCGATCATCACGTGATGTCTTGAAGCGACGAAACATTGTCAGTGCATACTTAAGGAAGAACACATTTTTATCTTGATATCTGAATGAGGGATCATCTTATTATGCTAATAAAACGCCAAACAAGCAACATAAGATGCAATAAACATCACATGTTAATAAGTGAAATGATATGGTTCCCGCATATGATCTCCATCATGTGCACTGTGGTATGATCTCTATCATACCTTTATGTGTAAGGCCAAGGTCTATGGAACTTACACGCTATGTGTGTTGTAAGAGTATCATCTCATACTTCTACTTACAACATCACCATATCATAACACTAGCCCAGCAACAATCTAAACTAGACGCCTCTAATTTATCCATTGCAAGTTTTACGTGGCTTAGGGCTTTCGAAGATAGAACCGTTCTTACCTACGAACATGAACCGCAACGAGTATAACCAAATTTTTTGACAACTCGTTGCAAATTAGATATTGACTATAGTAGGAGAGACAGACACCCGCTAGCCACTTATGCAAAACTAGTTGCATGTCAAGCGTGGAACCGGTCTCATGTGCGAGGACATGTAAAGTTTGTCTGGGCCGCTTCATCCCACTATGCCACCAATATCCAAAGTACAACTAAGAAGCAATAAAATGATCATCATCGCCCACATACTCATATGTGTACTACCCGTGCAAAATATCTACGCATAGATCCGGCTCACGATACCCTTTGTAGGGTTCGACATAGAAAACAAAAATTTCCTCGATGGGAACAACTATGTACCAAGATCTATCTACTAGATACAAACAACGGAGGATGTATATCCGTAGAGAACATACCCTTGAAGACCGACAAAGCTTAACGAGTCCAAACTCGTGGTTGATGTAGCGATCTCTTGCCGATCTCAATATCGAGAGGAAGTCCTAAGCGCCGCAAAACAGCAGCGCATCCGTGCTCGCACACACGTTAGGTGCCGAGCAACATCCGCCTCGTCGCTCAGCGATGCGGTGAAGCACAACTCTTTCTTGCCGAATAGCCACCGGGAACATGTATCTCGCTAGTCCGAGACCATGGGGGATAAATTCTAGAGGGGGAGAGAGATCCTTCACGAGGAGGTGTGAGTTAGAAGTGAGAGGAGGGGGGGGGGCAGCCCAAGGGGGCATGGCCGCCGTCCATGGAGGGTGCCCCCACCTCTCCCTCATTCATGTGGGTGGACACTCCACTCACAAAATGTCCCTTCAATTTTCTCCACTAAAAAACCCACTCAAATTCCCATTAAATTTCCACCAAATTTAATGCAAACTCTCATTAAATAAAACTATTTTATTTTATTCAGAAATTTGTCAATTACTTTAATGACAAACATTCACAAATAACCCCTTGCTAGAATCCTATTTCACATGCATAACCACTTTATGCAATTTCGCTCGAAAACTTGTTTTGGTATCTAGTGAAATAAATTCCTGCGCTTGTTCATTCTTTCGGCATGAAACTTTTGCTCCAATTGGATGTCGGTGTCTCTTAAGTGTGTCACCCTACGGTTCGTGAATAATGCGGACATGATCGAGACCCCTCTCGGATCAATAATCAGAAGCGGGATCTGGAGACCCATACTGACTCCCACACATTCAACGATGACTTTCTTGTGATCATCGGAACCTTTTATGCTAGTATCTTAATCCCTTTGTTTCACGATATATTACATGTCCGAGATTCGATCATCGGTATCTCCATACCTAGTTTGATCTCGTTACTGACATGCACTCTTTTCTCTTTCCCGTGATATAACATTCTAGTGATCAAATCACTTGCTTGCAAGCTAATCAATGTGATATCACCGAGAGGGCCCAGAGCATATCTATCCGTGATCGGGATGAACAAATTCCACTCTCGATCCATGGGCCTCAACTTAACACTTTATTAGTTCTGAATCCATCTTTATAATCACCCGATTCACGGTGACGTTTGATGTTATCAAGAAACTCTTCCGGTGTTAGTGATTGACATGATCTCATGGTCTAAGGATTAGGATCACTCCGTAAGTTGTTATAGCAATATAAACTCAATGACTTTGATCGTAATGCTATACTTCGAATGAATGTTCATCACACCATTACACTAATGTTGTGACCTCGTTATTAACAACATCCAATGTCCATGATTAGGAAACCTTGATCATCTTGTTAATCAACGAGCTAGTTTATAAGAGAGGCATAACTAGGAACTTCCTTTTTCTTTATTAAACACACATGTATTAACGTTTCCGTATTAATACAATTATAGCATGTAAAATAAACACTTATCATAAATAAGTAATATGATAATAACCACTTTATTATTGCCTCTCGGGCATATTCCCTTCATCGTGTCCTAACTCAAGATAAACACTATAGAGCTCTCTAATTTTGTTGTTGTTTTCCATTAAGCCTAACTAGTGAAAACAAGAAACAAAAAGACAAAATTGCAGAATCTAAAGGAAATAACTTTGATCACTCACACCGGAGGATGTGAGTACCTTTTACCTTACCTCCCCGGCAACGCCGCCACAAAATAGCTTGATGTCTACGCACTTCTATTCTTGTAGACAGTTGTTGGGCCTCCAAGTGCAGAGGTTTGTAGAACAACAACAAGTTTCCCTTAAGTGGATTACCCAAGTTTTATCGAACTCAGGGAGGAAGTGGTCAAAGGTATTCCCTCTCAAGCAACCCTGCAATCAAGATACAAGAAGTCTCTTATGTCCCCAACACACCTAATACACTTGTCAGGTGTATAGGTGCACTAGTTCAGCGAAGAGATAGTGAAATACAAGTGGTAACGGTGCCAGAAAATAGCTTCTAACTTGTTGTTGACGTGGGGTAATGTGTGTGAGTGAGGTAAAGACTAAAGCAAGCAAACCAACAACAGATCTAGATGCAAACGGTGTTTCAATGTTTAGAAACAAGGCCTAGGGGTCATACTTTCACTAGTGAACACTCTCTCATATAAATATCCTCTCTTCATGATACTACTCTTAACTACTCTCCGGTTGGACACTCTAATTCAAGGTAGGGCTATAACAGCACACCTCAAAGTCCGTCTTCCCCAATCTAGATAACCCCACACTGTCACCTTGAGCGCTAGATTGTTCCAACAAACACCACAATTTCACAGAGACATCCAACTCCAAATATAACTCATAACAAATATTCAATCTAGCCAAAGTGCCACACACGGTATGCACGCTGTCACTTTCACACACGTGGTGAAAAGCATAGATCTATTAAAGCATAAAGAGTATTTATATAGACTCAAACCTAAGTGCCACCATGGCGTGCACGCTGTCACTTTCACACACATGGGGAGAGAAGAGATCTAATGAAGCACTTTATTACAAAGCTCATGACCACAAGATCATGCATAGAGAGAGAGAGATGAACACAGCTACCGGTAGATCCCTTAGCCCTGAGGAAGAACTACTCCCTCCTCATCATGAGAATCAGCAATGGTGATGAATATGGAGATTGAGATTGATGGAGATGGCTCCTGGGGCACTATAACATACCAAAAATAGTAAACATGGATCATCAAACTCTAATCATTAAAATTAGGGTTAACAAAAACTTTTTCATCTCAAAATATGAAAGCATCCATGTGTATGTGTAATTAAATTAGGAGTTCATTTGAATTGCCATGGTTCTGTGATTCATTGCTTGTAAAATGATTCTTAGGTGAAATAAACATCATCTAAATCATTCCCAAACTTTTCCCAAAGAAAAACAACTCAAAATGAATAAATGAAGTGAATGGTCATTTGTGCCAAATTAACTATCATGCCTACTTTGGCTATTCCTAGAACTCAAAACTTAACAGAAACAATTGTGGATCTTTGCACCCCTTGTTAGTACACATAATGAGATACCAAGGCCCACTTTGTGATCTGCCAAAAACATTCAAATGCTAAGTTTAAATGACAGTTTAAAATTGAATCTATCTCATATGGGAAGATCCCACTATTTCAAAAACCACTCAAACAAGCTCAATTTTCAAAACCCAAGCACCCATAGAGTCTCAAGCTTATGCCTAGCACACCCACCAAAAACCTTTTCAAAATTCAAAAAGAAGTTTCTTGCGGCCATTTCATCAAACACTTGGCAGGCAGAATTTAAACCAAATCAATTTCACTATTTTGAATAGTGTTCTGGCCAAACTTGTCTCCCATTTGACATTCAGTTGATCAGATTGTCCCCTCTGGATCAAACCAGGGCCTAACTAACCCATCCCCTACCTCCTAGCCGCATGGCCATGCCAAGCCGAGCCCACCTCGTCGGCCAACTTGGTCGCCATTGCAGACCGCCTCCCCTCTCGCCATGTCAGGAGCTAAAGACCACCGCCTCACCGCCCCCTCCGAGCCCAGCCATGGACCACCAAGAAAACCCCGCGCCCAGTGCCACCGCGCCATGCCAAGCACGCGCTAGAGCGCCGCACCCGGCACGCGTGCACACGCCGCCCCTCGACCACAACCCGTGCCCACCGCGTCGCCATGACCCAGGGAGCACGCCAGACACCCCCATTCGCCGTCCAAATGCCCCACAACCACCGCTCGCCATCGAAGCTGCCGCCTCTGCCGCTCAGAGCACCAGCTCTGCTCGACCGCTTACCATCGCCCCTAAGATCGCATTGAATTCCTAGAGCATCGCCAGGATACCGCGCGTCGATCGCCACCCTCAGCCATGCCACTAGCAGCCCGTAGCCATGTCACCACCGTCGCCTGCCCATCCCTCTCGGTCTCGTCGTCGAGCCTATAAAAGGAGGGCACCCCCAGCCGTTTGCAGCACACCACTCCACTCCCCTCACCTCACTGATCGTCCCACACCTCTAGCCGGAGCACGGGGAGCAATAGCTTGCCAGAATTGTACCGGAGCAGGCCGCCTCTGGAGGAGAAGGGCGCCGCTGATTGCGACCACCCCTAGAGCTGCCTCGACCGTCCCTGAGCTCGCCGTCGACCACCAGTCCGTTTGCCTACCTCGCCGTCGTCATTGGAGCCCTGGTACGTCCCCCTATGCACCCCCACCGAGCCTCTAGGGTTAGAGCTCGCCGGTGACAGGTCCGTCGTCGACGACGATCCACAGCCGTTGATCCCCACTCTAATCCAACGTCCCACACCGCCCTTACCGCT
This sequence comes from Avena longiglumis, assembly GCA_030063025.1. Taxonomy (NCBI): domain Eukaryota; kingdom Viridiplantae; phylum Streptophyta; class Magnoliopsida; order Poales; family Poaceae; genus Avena; species Avena longiglumis. The sequence goes on from CP125976.1 coordinate 444,538,394, forward strand.
TCGCGCGAGCCGCTGACTAGTAGACCCCCTATCAGCTGAACCCCGCGCTGCGGAGTGACACTGGGCCGGCCCATTAGCGTCTCCCGAGCGACCCAGCAGTTTAAATTTAGATTTTTCCATTTAATTTCAAACACATTTCTATACATAGATTCAAAAATCAACCCAACTTGATTTAATGAACCAAATTGCAAGAAACCAATTTTGTTAGCAAGGTATTCAAATAATTAATCCAAGCACGTTGATTTCAAATCATTTGGATCTGTAGATCAACCTTGGTAAAAATAACAAGGCAGAAGCTTTTCTGCATTCAGACATTTTTCAAAATTCAACCATAAGAGCTTTTGAGTTGATTCCAACTCTCAAAAATATCATTTGATCATACCTTTCAGAATATATAAGAACATATGGGTTTACTTACATCAATAATGTTCAAGTAATAAAAGAAGGCCACATAGGCATTTCTAGTCACTTTATTTATTTAAAATAAAAAGGTTAAACCTTATTAAATTGTGACACCACTTTAAATTACATTCCCATGTACTGAAATATGTGGTGATGACATGTGTCCACATGATCCCATGTTTGAGTTGGAGAATATTAAATCTTAAGTAGTTTTTCAATGAGTAGAAATTACTTTTTTCAGATTAAAATAAATAAGACAAATGCTTTAATCATGTAATGTTAAGTGATGATGCTAGATCATCTATAGTACACCTTTGTGTGATGATTGAAAATAGTTAAGTATTGTTTGGTGATTGTGTATCTCGTATTTATTTATAGACGCTAGTACCGACCAAGGATACAAGGAGGAAGGAGGATACTACGAGGAAGAAGCCGAGGATAACTTCAACCACTGCTCTACACAAGGCAAGCTAACACTTGCAACTTAGCAAGTTTATACCCCTCTCTTAGCGAGCCAATACTTGAAACCTTGCAAGCTAACCCTTGCCACTATGAAAGTTAGATAACCTATGCAATGCATTAAGCATGCTTGGTTAGCCACATTTGATGATACCCAATCCTAGTTTTATTTGCAAGTTTAATACTTATTTTTCTTTACTAAAGCTTCTCTTAGAGTTTACTTAAGTGACTTGTAGATTCTAGAAAGATAACTAAAGGTAGCATAAAGAGCATAAAATTTGGCCTAAGTTAGAAAATCTTGATGTCATCCTAAGGCATGAGATTGAACTTAGTTAATCTCCACTTACTTACCACCCCTCATTAGTAGTTACCACCACTTGTAGATGCTAGTGCTAAGCATAAAACTTGATCAACTTTAGATGGGAATACTTGGTGAAAATGGTTATGAAAACCTTAGAATGATGAGTCATTCTACTGAAATGTTTTGACATGTGTTCTCGAACACCAGATGATTTTGATGATGAAAATATTGAGGCACGAGCCTTGGCCCTTGATAAAACTGATGGTTGTCTGGATGCGATACCATTCCAATTTTAGCGTACAACCACAATACCCGAGAATTGGGTAGGGCTTGACTGAAAATTTATATACCTTAGTATGGGTTCCCTCGCGGCCAAGGTCTGAGCTGAGGCTATCTTGTGAAGATTGTCCACCTGTGCAGTACCCAAGATGACAGTTGGTTATGGTTGGGAGGCCAAACTCACAGGAGAGGTGCCTATACTAGGGTGTGTAATTGAAAGGTTAAGATTGATTATCCGCATACTGAGTATGGTGAATTCAGGATTTGTTCTTGACAGATGTATCGAATGTTGTGGTGAAAGTGTACAATATTTGCAGAGTGTCAAACTATTCGAATAGCCGCGTCCGCGGTTATGGACAGTTGGATTGGCCATACTGTTCCCCCGTCAGATGTTTTCAAAATGATGTGTGAAATGATTTGTGACTTTGACTTGACCACAACAGATTTGTGATATGAAATTCAAATTCCCACTTAGGTGTTATAAAACTTTCAACTAGCTTTCTTTGCTTCTGAACTTAGTAGAGGTAAATATGGCTTTTTGCAAAACAACCCTAGAGCTTAGTATATCCTATTCAAAACTACTTCACTTGTTAGTATTAGTTTGCGAGTACTTAAAGAGTACTCATGGCTTTGTCCCTGGCTATTCCCGTGGCCAGACTATGAAGAGGAGTACCAGGATGATGGACCACTGGAAGGTTATGACAACTAGGATCATCTCCCATCGTCAACATTGCCTGTGACCCCGAAGATGGAGCTTCGCCTACGCTATCGTTACTATTACGTTTTCCGCTGCTTGAGTTGTATTAAGAACTGGATCATGAGATCCTTATTTGTGTAAGACCTTATGTATGGTTTGTAATGGATGATGTACTGTGATATCCAAATCTGTTATGTCTCGCAAAAATGGTAATCCTGGGATTGCGATGTATGGCATAACATGCATCTAGGATTAAAAATCTGGGTGTTGACAGGCACTTCCCCGTCCCGGCAGGGTGCCGGAACAGAGACTTTCTGTCCCCCGAATCTCCCCTTCGGTGGCGGCATCGCTATAGAGGTTTTCGTGGATTTCTTCTGGATTCCCTAGGGTTTTTGGGTCGTAGGCTTCTTGTAACATCCCAAAAATACTAAACTTGGATCATCAAACTCTAATCATCAAATTTAGGGTTAACAAAAACTTTTCTAAAATAAAAATATGAAAGCATGCATGGTGTATGCATTTCATTTGGAATTCTTTTGAACCACCTTGTTTGTGTGTTCCTTTGCTTGTAAATGGATTCTTGGGTGAAATAAACATCATCTAAACAATTCCCAAACTTTTCTCAAAGACAAATAAATCAAAACAAAGCTAAATGAGTGAATGGTCATTTTGACCAATTTAACTCCCATGCCTACTTTGGCTATCTCAAACTTTCAGAACCTAACAGAAAATTTTCTGTATCTTTGCATCCCTTGATTGTACTCATAACAAAGTATCAAGGACCACTTTGTGATCATCCAAAAACATTTAAATGCATAGTTTAAATGGCAGTTCAAAATTGAATCTTTATCATATGGGAAGATCCCACTTTTTCAAAAACCACTCAAACAAGCTCAACTTTCAAAACCCAAGCATCTGCAGACTCACGAGCACCAACCTAGCACACCCACCAAAAATCTTTTCAAAATTCAAAACTTGAATTCTTGCGGCCATTTCATCAAACACTTGGCAGAAACAAATCAAACTGGTCTAACTTCACTGTTTGGAGCAGTAATTGGGCTAAGCAATGTTCAACATTGATCACCCTTGTCTCCCCCAGTGCCAACCAGTGCTTAGACAAACCCTAGCCCCTACCCTTTGCCCCATGACATGCCAACCCGAGCATCCCCTTGCCAGCCGACAATGGCTAGCTAGCCAGAGCAAGCACCAAGCCTAAACAACATGTCTAGGAGGCAGCCAACACCCCACCGCCACTCCCTGTCCACCGCTTGAACCCTGCCAGCCACTGGACCACGCGCACAGACCATGCCAAGCTCGCCAGCAACCATGCCGAGAGCGTGCCCCGTGTGCCACGCTCGACCGACGCCCACAGACCGCGCGCCGCCATCGCCGCGTGCATATGTCATCACTACCGTCCCAGCAACCCCATAGACACGCTCGTTCGCCGCCGCGCGAACCACGCGCGCTGTGCGCCATTAAATCTTCCGTCGGGCACGCGCAGAGCACCATCGCGTTCCGACCAAACCACACCGCCCCACGTCTCGCCACCGTGTCGTTGAGCATCGCCAGGGAGCACCGCACCGCCCCCTACCAACGCCCACGCCGATAGCCGTCTGTACCGTCGACCACGACGAGCTCACCTTGCGCCCCGTCGGTCCCCTCGCTCCACTATAAATAGAGGCCACCCCCAGCCGAATTGAGCACACCATCTCACTCCCCTCTCCTCACTGATCGTGCCACCCCGTTCCCGGAGCAACGCGAGCAGCACTTCACCGAAATTTCACCGGAGCCCGCCGCTACTTGAGAAGAAGGGAGCCAGCGATTAGAGCCGCCCCAGGAGAAGCTGCCGGTACCAGGAGGTTTGCCGTTGTCGACTTTGTCGTTCGCCCGCATCGCAGACCCTCGCCTGAACCCCGGTGAGCCCCCAACGACCCCCACTGGCCGCGCTAGGTTTCTGTCTCGCCGGCGTTGCCCAACGTCAACGATGACTCTCAGCCGTCGAACGCACCACATCGCCCCATACCGATTCGCACCCCCTCGTCTCACTGATGCATGGGTACAGCCACTTAACCAGCCCGCGTAAGAGCTATGCTTAGCAGGCCGGCCTAGTATTGCTTCCCGCGCAGCCCAGCTATTTGAATTTAACCTTTTCCATTTTATTTCAAACACACTTATGTACCCAGTTTCAAAAATCAACCCAGGTCGATTCATTGCACCAAATCGAATGAAACTAATTTTGTTAGAAAGGTCTGGAAGTGCTGAATCCAAGCCCGTTGGATTCAAGTCATTTGTATCTATAGATCATCCATGGTAAAAATAACAAGGCAGAAGCTTTTCTGCATTCAAACATTTTTCGAATTTAAACCATAATAGATTTTGAGTTGATTCCAACTCTCAAAAATCACATTTAACCATACCTTTCATAATATATAAAAATATATAGGATTACTTATAGAAATAATGTTCAAGTAATAAAAGAATGCCCCATAGGCATTTCTAGTCACTTTATTTAATTAAAATAAAAGGGTAAAACCTTATTAAATTGTGACACCACTTTAAATCACATTCCCATGGACTAAAATATGTGGTGATGACATGTGTCAACATGATCCCATGTTTGGCTTGGGGAATATTAAATCTTAAGTAGTTTTTCAATGAGTAGAAATTACTTTTCTAAAAATAAAAGGAATTAAACCAAGCCTTAATCTTGTAATGTTAGAGATGATGTTAGATCATCTATAGGACCCTTTTTGTGTGATGATTGCAAGTAGTTAAGTATTTTTTGGTGATTGTGTTACTCGTATTTATTCATAGACGCTAGTACCGACCAAGGATACGAGGAGGAAGGAGGATTCTACGAAGAAGAAGCCGAGGAGAACTTCAACCACTGCTCTGCACAAGGCAAGCCAATATTTTCAAGCTATTAACTTAGCAAGCTTTACTAATCAAGTTGACCAATGCAAGCTAACACTTGCAAGATACCCTACTAATGCAAGCTTATACTGATACTTATGCAAGCTAATACTTGCTTGTTACCATGACCACTATATGCCTTAAGCATATGTGATCATATACACTTGATAAACCAATCCTAGTTTTACTTAGCTTTATACTTTATTTCTTTATCAAAGCTAGTACTTAGAGCTTACTTAAGTAAATTGTAGATATTAGAAAGATAATTGAAGGTTGCATAAAGAGCATAAAATTTGGCCTAAGCTAGATAATCTTGATGCCATCCTAAGGCATAAGATTAAACTTAGTTAAAGTCCACTAGCTTACCACCCCTCATTAGTGCTTACCCCCACTTGTAGATGCTAGTGCTAAGCATAAAACTTAATCAACTTTAGATGAGAATACTTGGTGGAAAAATGGTTATGAAAACCTTGGAATGATGGATCATTCTATTGAAATGTTTTGGACATGTGTTTCCGAACACTTGATGATTTTGGTGATGAAAATGATGAGGCATGAGCCTTAGCCCTTTATAAAACTTATGGTTGTCTGGATGCGATACCATTCCAATTTTATCGTACAACCACAATACCCGAAGATTGTGTAGGGATTGACTGGAAACTTATATACCTTAGTATTAGTTCCCTCATGGCCAAGGTCAGAGCTGAGGCTACCTGGTGAAGATTGTCCACCTGTGCAGTACCCAAGATGACAGTTGGTCATGGTTGGGAGGCCAAACTCACAGGAGAGGTGCTTATACTAGGGCGTGTAATTGAAATGTTAGGATTGATTATCCGCATAATGAGTATGGTGAATTCAGGATTTGTTCCTGACGGATGTATCGAATGTTGTGGTGAAAGTGTACAATCTCTGCAGAGTGTCAAACTATTCGAATAGACGCGTCCGCGGTTATGGACAGTTGGAGTGGCCATACCGTTCCCCCGTCAGATGTTTTATAAGAGCTTGTGAAATGAATTGAGACTTTGACTTGACCACAACAGGGTTGTGATATGAGATACAAGTTCCCACTTAGGTGTTATAAAATTTCAACTAACATTCGTTGCTTCTAAACTTGGTAGAGATAAATCTGGCTTTTGCAAAATAACTCTAGAGCCTAGTGTCCTATTACCAAAAACCCCTTTCACTTGTTAGTATTAGTTTGCGAGTACTTAAAGAGTACTCATGGCTTTGTCCCTGGGTATTCCCGTGGCCAGACTATGAAGAGGAGTACCTGGAGGATGGACCCCAGGAAGGTTACGACAACTAGGATCATCTCCCATCGTCATTATTGTGACCCGAAGATGTAGTCACTGTGCCACCGTTATTATTACGTATTCCGCTGCTTGAAGTTGTATTAAGAACTGGATCATGAGATCCCTATTTGTGTAAGAACTTATGTACGGTTTTTAATGGATGATGTACTATGGTATCCAATTCTGTTATGTCTCACAAAAATGGCAATCCTGGGATTGCGATGTATGGCATAACAGGCATCTGGGATTAAAAATCCGGGTGTTGACACTTCTTATAGGCGCAAGAATCAAGGTCGGTGGGGTTCAGGGGGCCCACACCCCCTACAGGTGCCTCCAAGGCTTGCCCGCGCCTAGGGGGGTGCGACCACCCTGTGGCCCCCCTCCGACTCTGCTTCGTGGTTCCGTGTTGCTCCGGGAAAAATAATAACTTTGGATTTTGTCCCGTCCAATTCCGAGAATATTGTTTTTCTACCTTCGGAACCAAAAAGTAAGAAAATGCATAACCTTTGTGGCAACTTGTTAATAGGTTAGTTCCAGAAAAGATATAAAACACCTCAAAGTGTAGACAAAACATAAGTCAAATAATACAAAACAAGCATGGAGCATAAAAAATTATAGGTACGTTTCCGACGTATCAGGAGCCAGAAGACGAGACGGAGGAGGGCCTCGAGGGGGCCACACCCCCTGTACGTGTGGGTGGGCCCACCCCGCGCCTGGGAGGGAGGGGTGCATCCACCTCGGGCACCCCCTCGTCCTTCCTCTTTGCCTATAAGAAGCCTCCGATACCTAAACCCTAAGTACCCGATCAAATTCCACGAAACCGTCTGTAGCCGCCGCCACCATCGTCCCTAGATCGGGGGGATCTGAAGTTCTTCCCGGCACCCTGCTGGAGGGGAGATCATCCTGGAGGCCTTCTTCTTCATCATGTCAGCCTCCGGTATGAAGCGTGAGTAGTTCCACCTTGGACTACGGGTCCATATAGTAGCTAGATGGTTGTATCTCCTCCTTTATGCTTTCATGTCTAGATCTTGTAAGCTCCGTTCATGATCAAGATCTCATCTATTTGTAATCATGCATGTTGTGTTTGCGGGGATCCGATGGATATTGAGATTACTATGTCAGATTGATTAATGGTTTTGTCTTATTGATTCTATCATGTCTGTGTTGTTTGTGATCTTGCATGCTCTCCGTTGTTAGTAGCTATCTTGGCCAATTAGTTGCTAGTGACTCCAAGAGGGGGTATTTATGCTTGATAGTGGGTTCATGCCTCTATTTAATCTAAGGGAAGTGACAGAAATATCTAAGGTTGTAGATGTGATGTTTCCACTAGGGAGAAAACAACGATCTCTTGTTCATGGAACAAGTAGATTGTTTAGCTTACACACTTTGCTTAAAGCAGTTGTCTGTTGCTTGCAACTTAATACTGGAGGGGGTTCACATGATAACCCAAAGGTGGACTTCTAGTCATAGATGCAGTTGGATGGCGGTCTATATATCTTGTTATATTGACCAATCGAATCTCATAGGATCATGAATGTCTAGTATTGCATTGTTATGCCTTACTCAGTGCTGCCAATTGCCCTGTTATAATTTGTTTACCCAACATGCCATGTTTGTTTATCTAAGGAGAACACCTCTAGTGAACTATGGACCCCAGTCCAATCTTTACCATTGATACATCTTCCATTGTTCCTGTTTGCTTGCTGCAAACCATTATTCCACACCATACAGTTAATACTTTGTTACCTCAACCGGTGAGATTGACAACCTCACTATTCGTTGGGGCAAAGTCTTGAGTTTGTATTGTGTAGGTTTCCAAGTTGCTAGCAACACCTTTGAGACGTTTCCTTCTTCCTACTGGTTCGATAACCTCGGTTTCTTACTGAGGGAAGACTTGCTGTTGTGCTCTTCACACCTTGCTCTTGGGTTTTCCCGACGAAGCGCTATCAGGCGCCATCACCTCCTGGGCAGCCAGTTCGCCGGAGGGGTGCACCTCGCCCTCGTCGTGGGCGGCGGCAAGCGAGGGAAGCCAACCTCGGGCGGTTGCCCGCGGCGATGTGCTCCAGGACCGCCGTGACCGTCCGTCCTGACGCACTCCACCAGCGATGCCGACACGCCGTGTTGTTGCTTTGGCGGCGAGCCGGGTGGGCTTTCGTGGGCGGCGAGCTCTCGAAGTCAGCGAAGAACTGGCCCTAGTAAGCAAGGTTACCGGGGGTCTTCGGCGAGGTCCGGATCCTCCATTGCCGTGATTGCGGTCTGGATCTCCTCCACCATCTCGTCGTCCTCAGGCACCGGCGACACCGACACGCCGTCGACGCTGAGCTTCCAGTTGGGCGGGCACTGGAAGTCGGGCGGTGCCATGTAGTCGGCGTCGTGCAACATCCGGGCCTCCCATGGCTGGAGGGTACGCCGTCCGAAGGCGTTTGCCGCCACGGGATCGTCTGGGTACCTCTCCGCCATGGCTTTCGCCGAGAGCTTCTACTCGCCGGAGCTGGAGTTGGTGGTCGGGGGAATGTGGAGGCTTGAGAGTGTATGCTGTGAGCCGGCGAGGACGCCGACTCACATAGCCGAAATGGACGGCGAAGGCGGTAGGGGTGTAGCAGCGTGGGTGGGAAAAGGGAAAACGACGGGAAGACGAGCAGGCGGTGGCGCGCCATTACGGCGACGCGTGGCCGACGAGACGGACAGTCAATGCCCGGACGGTCCGTCACGGGAGCCGAGGCGGAGAGATGAGGACGACTCGGCTTCCCGTCGCTGACAGGACAGGGCCACAAGCGGAGCGGGTTTTTTCGCCGATTCCGCTTCGTCCGGCGTTTCCAAGGTATTTCCGGCGCTCCGAGATCAGCCTGAAAACACCGAATAAAATCGACGCCCTAAAAACACGACTAAACTATTTTTCAGCGTCCGGATAAAAATTCGTCCCGAAAACGGGCTCGTGGAAACATGAGTTGAGATGCTCTAATAGCTTGATCAGACTTGTGCATGTCGGCAAAGCAAGACATAAAGAAAATGGCCACGTATGTAGGTGCAGAAACACACAGTCGACACCATTGCCATTTAGTGCACTGACAACGAGGCTGCCATGGAGTCCGGCCAGCGCAAGTCGTGGAAATGATTCCGTCTTGGCCTCCGCGACCGACATAAACCTCGAGCACCCTCGTGATCCTCCTCTGCCATGGTCGGTTGGCCATGCTCTCACGCTGCGCTGATTCACCTTCCAGGAGAAAACAGACAGAAACTTAACAAAAACAGCAAATAGACGTTTTTTTTTGAACGGAAAAAGGGTCCGAGGACCCGAGAAGCTGCATTAAAATATCAGGCGGTGGGTACATTTTACACAAAGGCCCCTCAAAGAGGAGAGCAGAGAAAGTAGGACAGAAAATATTGCGAAAAACACCCTAGGACTAAAAATGAAAAAGCAATCAGGTCCTATGGTGTCTTCTCCACCGCAGCCGTCGACGAGCTCCTTGCGCCGGCCACCAGAGCGACACCGGGGACGAACCACTTGGCGTCGCTTAGGGGGGAGCTCCAGCGAGGTGCTCTAGAAAGGGCCTCCGAACTGGAGGTTTGAAGAGGCGCAAGTAAAGCGCATCAAGGTCGCCCTTCGACCAGAAGAGGCAGCAGCCCTGCGGCAGTCGCCGCCACCCATGGGCCGCTGCGGATGAGAATCAGAGGGGAGAAGATCCCCAGCGGTCGCAGCTTCAAACGGAGTAGGAATGGACCAGAGGAGGTAGACTTCTTCAAGCCAAACTCCACCACCTCGATGTCGTTGACGAAGAAGGAGATCTAGCCTCCATGGAAGCTCCAGCTCAAGGTACCAGCTCCCGAGCGAAGAAATGGTTGCAGCCCAGCTTCCCCACTCCCCCCGCCTCCACGGCCGGCCAGGAGCGGATCCACCTCGCCACGCGCCGCACCGATGCACCCATCCCCCTCGCCTCCACGGCCGGCCGGGACAGGGCACCTCGCGTCACCACCTCTCGAACGGAAGCAAGCGACAGAAGCTTTATTCAACGGAGCGGCTGCTCCTCCTTCCTTCCTCAACTCCGACCATCGAAGCACAAGGTAGACCAGGAGAAGCCCTAGGAGCTCATGGATCCAGTCGCCAAGATCTAGAGCGCCGCTACCTCTACTGGGCAAAACGCCCACAACCGGCACAAGGCCGAACACCCTACTACCTACTACTACTCCGGCGACCCCCCGCCACCACTTCTCACCGGCTAGTCCGGCGAGAAGGGCGCGGGCGAGCCCCGGTCTCTCGAGGACGACTCTCAAAGCTATAGGGAGAGAAGGGAGAAGGAGGGCCAGGGAGGGTTAACAGCAAACAGACGTGAGTGTAAGTTTGAGCAAAAGAACGACCGGAGCCAAGTCGGTGCAAATTGCAAAAGAAAACCTGGAAAGTGATCAGCAGAATGACCCAATGCATCGACCGGGGAAGCCAGGAAGCGTCAGCAGCACAGCATTCTCTATGACAAAAAACAAAATCCACATGACTTCACTTGTCGTCTTGACAAACATCCGATAATTGAAATCACACTACGGAAATTTATTTCTAAATAAAAAGCACGCTGCACTACGGTTTTTTCCATCAAGTCTATTCAGTAGCCCAAACCCCTAAAGCAAGGATTAGCTCTGAAACTAGCAGTCATAGCTCGCTATACTCTAGACAAATTTGTCAGAGGGAGGAACAAAACAAATTTATCAGAGGGAGGAACAAAACATTCTCAGACTTTTAGTAAAAAAAAATACTTGCAGGTTTTTGTTATTCTCTGACTAAGGTGTCAAGTGGAATCCCATCAAAGCCCCACCTCTAGTTCATTTTGTGATGTAAAATTTTGTACTCCCTCCGACCTATATTACTTGACTTGGATTTATTAAAATTTGGATGAACCTATATACTAAATAGTGTCTAGATTCATTCAAATTTTGACTAAATAGTGTCTAGATTCATTCAAATTTTGACCAAAATTTGCCCCAAAAATCACAAAATAAACTAAAAGTGGGACTTTGGTGGGATCCAACTTGCATCTATATTTTTGCCTCTTCAACCTTTTTGAGCAAATTCTCTTTACTCATAATACTATTCCTAAACACCAGCCATACAGAAACTCTAATTTAAATTTGCTACTCGACCTTCAATGCAGCCGAAGTAGACTGTGAATATGATATGCTTTAGTCGACAGAGTTACTCTTATCACATACCTAAAAAAGAATATGATTTGGGAGCAGTGGTTGGGCACCCATTCGCAATACAAACGTGAGATAAGAGTGTTGTTTCCAACTCTTCCTGGACGACAGATTGATACAATACCCAATTTGTTCTCACCACCAGGCTATCAAGTTGAGGCCTTGACAACGACATGAACGTTTAACAGCGCTTACCCGCGACTGTTGTTGTCAGCCTTTAGTGTACCTGTCGGCTGACGATCATGAAAGATGTTGATGTTAGTGATGAATTTCGCCTGCAATTTGTAAAAGGACAATACCTTCAAGGCTTCAACAAAACATTTGTATTACTAGAGACTAATTCTAGATATGCCCGTGCGTGACATAAACTTCCATAACGTGTACCTGGTCTTATTAAGACACGTACATGTGTTGCTTCAAAGAAAGACACTTTGAAGACTGTATAAGACGACTACATTGTTACCTAAGAGAGGAACACACGTATAGGCTATAGCGTGTTCAGATACATATACATGTTAAATATACAATAGGACAGTCTATTACTTGATTCAGAGACATATATCTAAAATACATAGGCCACATGGGCTTACTCTCTAGAATGGGCCTAACCTATACATATACAACTAATATACATATTCTAACACCCTCCTTCAAACTCGAGGTGGATCTGATACATTGAGTTTGAGGATATAAAGCTTATGTTGTTCTCTAGTTTGAGCTTTTGTGAAGAAATCAGCAGGTTGAAGCTCTGATGGAACATATTCAAGATGAATGGTTGATTGCTCGCAGTGAGACCGTGTGAAGAAAGCATCCACACCAATATGATTGGTTAATTCATGCTTGACTCGATCATTTGCTAACTGAATAGCAGCAGTGCTGTCACAGTGAACGAATGTGGGAGCATCACAAGAGACACCAAGATCAGCCAATAACCAACGAAGCCAGACAATCTCTGTGTAGTAGTAGTAAGTCTCGAAGCTTGGCCTCGACACTAGAACATGACACTGCCGTCTGTTTCTTAGACTTCCATGCAATGAGAGAAGTATTAAGAAAAAGACAGTAGCATGTAACTAAACAACGATCAGCAGGATCACTTGCCCAAGTGGAGTCAGAGTAAGCATGAAGCTGAAGCTTATTATTGTGAGCATAGAACAACCGTCGAGATATTGTACCCCGCAAGTAGCGAAGAACACGGAGCAAGTGACCATAATGAACTGGCTTAGGAGCACTAACAAACTGACTAAGGATGTGAACGACATGAGCAGTGTCAGGTCTTGTCATAGTGATATATACCAGACTTCCCACAAGGTGACGATAACGAGAGGGGTCCTCGAGAGGAATACCATCACTTGAGCGCAGCTGTAGTTGCAATTCCATGGGTGTAGCATCAGTACGTGCATCAGTGGGACCCGAGCGGCTGATCAAACCTTGAGTATACTGATGCTGAGAGAGATAATAACCATCATCAGTATGATCAACCTCAGTTCCCAAAAAATAACTGAGAGACCCCAAATTTGACATCTTGAATTGCTCACACAACTTTTTCTTAACAAAGGCAATATACTTCTCCGTGATCAACATATTATCCACATAGAGCAAAAGCAAAGTACGGCCATATGTAGAGGAATAAATGAATAGATCCGAACCATGCTCACTAGAAGTAAAACCAGCAGCTTAAACCATAGAACGAAAATGCTCAAACCAAGCACGAGGGGCTTGCTTCAGCCCATAAAGAGCCTTCCGAAGGCGGCTGGAAGGGCATGTATGCGCCCATGTGTGGTTTTGGTAATTAATGACAATATCTATGGACTAATGTGTAAATTGAGTTTCACTTGTAGGTTTGTCCTTTGGCATCGCTTGGGCCATGTGTTGGTCTCAAGGTTGAAAGATGAAATGTCCAAGGGCTTTGTACCCATTGGAATCATGAAGAAAGAAGGAGCTTTAAGGTTAATCAAGACAAATGCAAAGAGTTGCATCAAGATGGATCAACCTCAAGAAGGGATGAAGAAGGGAGAGCTCAAGATGCGCCATCTCTAGAAGATCTCATGCTTGAAGCTTGCCATCCTCGTGATCATGGGGTGATGAAGACAAGTTCAAAGAAGAGGTTTCCCCATGGAGTATGTGGGAGCAATTTTCAAGTCTTCATCTTCATCAAGCAAGAGCAAACAATAAAGGTGTTCCCACTCTAGAAGAACAAGATGGTCTACATCAAGTTCAAGTGGTATGCTCAAGGCAAAGGTATGTTGGCTTCTATTTTGCCAGTCTCGTATTGTTAGTTGAGAGACCGGTTTTAGGATAGATAGCCATACTATCAAGAGGAGCTCTCAAGCGAGTGTATCGTTTGCATCGTTCGGAGAGAGCTCAAGCCTTTGCATGCATAGCATCATATTTCTTGGTTGTTATTTGGTTCTTGTCCATGAGAGGATCTATAGCTTGTGGTCATCATCATAACAAGCTCTAGTTCATCATATAAGGATTTCCCTTGCATATCTTATTGCGGTTTTTGATCTTGCGAGTTTTCTGGCTCCACACCTTGGAAGATACCTCACATATATATTCATGGTATTTTATCCCTAGGTGATACCCAATATTTCGACATGTCGTTATCTTTCCAACAAAACTGGTTTCATATCATTTGGAGTTTGGACGCGAACATTATTACAGTTTTGGTTTCTGAAGTTTTACTGATCGGAAGTTCCGGCTACCCACCGGTAGTTCCGCTAGGGCATTTTGCCACTGGAAGTTCCAGTGGAAGATCCGGTTCTTCTTCTGCTCACGTACTGTATCATCTCTATCTGGTTTGTTGTTTTTTACCTAATTTGGATCGGAAGTTGCACCGGAAATTCCGCTCGGGCCTAGTTGCCGAGGAAGTTCTGATTGAAAATCCGGTTGTCGTTCCGCTCACATACTGTAACCTCTGTGTTTTATTTGCTCTATTTGATGGAACTTCGGTCGGAATTTCTACCGGTAGTTCCGCTCCAACCAGAAGTTCCGGCCAGACTCGTTTTTCTGTCTTTCGCATCACAATTTTATAACCGTTGGCTGAGTGCCACCGGAATTTTAGGCCTCCCACCGGAAGTTCCAGCGTACCACCGGAAGTTCTAGCCTCCCACCGGAAGTTCCGGCCTCCCACCAGAATTTTCTGACTGATTCTATTCGTCGTTATCTTTCCAACAAAATTGGTTTCATCTTGTTTGGAGTTCGGATGCGAAAGTTATTGCAGTTTTGGTTTCTGGAATTTCCCTAACCGGAAGTTCCGGCTACCCACCGGAAGTTCCGCTAGTGCATTTTGCCGTCGGAAGTTCCGGTTCTTCTTTCGATCATGTTCTGTATCCTCTCTGTCTGGTTTGTTGTATTTGACGGAATTTGGGTCAAAAGTTTCGGCGGTAATACCGCCCCTGCCGAAAGTTCCGGCCAGGGACCGGAAGTACCGCCCGGGCATCAATGCCGCCTGTAGTACCGAGTGAATTTACGGCTCTTGTTCCACCCACGTACTTTAACCTCTGTTTTTTGTTTGATCTATTTGACAGAACTTTAGTCAGAATTTGCACTGGTAGTTCCGCTCCCACTAGAAGTTCTGGTGGACCAGCGGAAGTTCCGGCCAGGCTCGTGTTTTTAGTCTTTCGTATCACAGTTTTCTGACTGTTGGCTCAGTTCCACCGGAAGTTCTGGCCTCCCACCGGAAGTTCCAGTCAGGGTCGTGAATGCCCATAACGGGCAGATATGGGAGCCCTTTAAAAGGGGATCCTCTTTCCCTTCGTGGGTACTACCTCTTTTCTTGGTTCTTGGCTTTCTCTCTCCTCCATTGTTGACCTTGAAGAGCTTTCCCTCTCCCCTTTCCCTCCCTATGATTCTTGCATCTTTTTGAGGGATTTGAGAGAGGAGATCTAGATCTACAATCCCCCCAAGTCAGATCCCTTGTTTGTGAAGGAATCATTGGGATCTATATCTTGAAGAGTTTTGTGTTCTCCTCTTGTGTTCTTCCTCTCTTATTCCCCCACTAGTTTTTGTAGCTCTGGTGTAATTTGAGAGAGAAGGACTTGCCTCTTGCATTTATTCCATAGGTTTGAGTTATCCTCAGAGATTCGGCGAGTACAAGCTTGTGGGCTTGTTACTCTTGGGTTCTTGGAACCCTAGACGGTTGTGTGGTTGGATTGTTGACCTTTTGTGGTCTTGTTGACTTTTGTGGCTTTGTTGGCCTTTTGTGGTGTTGTAGCCTTTTGTGACTTTGTTGTTGGTATCCTCCAATTGAGTTGTGGAGATAGCCCCAATCTTGTACAGGTTTGGTGAACGCCCTCAAGTGTCCCATAGTGGAGCGAGTGCCCGCCTTTTGTGGTGCGCACTCGGGAGAATAGGGTGAGCCTTTTGTGGCGTCGGTGAGTTGTGTGCTTCTGCATCCGGGGTGAGGCCTTGTGTGGCGTTGGGTGAGCATCGAGCCACCACACCTCGAGGTGAGCCATTTGTGGCGTTTGGAGAGCATTGCGCCATCACACCTCTCCAACGGAGACGTAGCTTCTTTGGAAGTGAACTTCGGGAAACAAATCTTCTTCTCCGTGTCCATCGGTTATCTCTAAACCGAGCCCTTTTACTTATACACTTTACTTTGTGATAGCCATCGTGCTTGAAGTATTTATATCTTGATATCACCTTGTAGCTTGTATTGCTTAGCATAGGTTGTTGGTGCACTTAGGTGAACCTAGTGGTTAGGTTTTGTGCTCAATAAATTAAACGTTAGTTTTATTCCGCATTTACTTGAGCCTAAACCGTAATATTTTTAAATGCCTATTCACCCCCTCTAGGCGACGTCCATTGCACTTTCAGTGGCATTCATGACCAGAAGGGGCCTCAACACCTAGAGGTGGCTGCTGTAACACCCCAAAAATATTAATGAGGATCATTCCCTAATTAATCAAGATTAGGGTTGACAAAAGTTTTTATTAAGTAAATTCAAATATTAATGCTTGTGTGTATGAATGCTTGCAATGCCATGTATGATTGTTGTAAATGATGAGAAATGGTTTAAAGATCAAAACCATATCATCTAGGTCACTATCAAACCAGATCAAAACAAAAGAAATTGAAAATATGAAGCCTAATACCTAATGGTCATTTCTGCCCAAGTTAACCATTATCTCACTTTGAGCATCTCTAGCAACTAATCTCAAACATAAACTTTCCCATTTCTTTTTTCCCCTTGCTAGATATAGTGACACTGAACCCAAGGGAGCTTTCGAACTTGTCAGAAACATTTTCAAACTCTTTTGAGAGGCAATTCAAATTTGAATCTATCTTATGTATCAAGATAGCCATTTTTGGAAAACCACTCAAACCTTCACCACTTAGCAAACCATTGCACCCAGAGACTACCAATATTAGTATCAGAACACCCACCAAAAATCACTGGAAAAGGTGATGATTTAGTTCATGCGGCCATTTGATCGAACACTTGGTGATCACAGAAGAACTCTACCAACTATCTACTGTTTTGATCAATCCTTTGCTCACCATTGTGACCTCACCGAGATCACACTACGTGCACTTAACTCACCTAGTACAAGACTGCGCAATAGCTCGAGACGACGCCAGCAAATCCATGCCTATTTAAAACCGAACCTTTCCGGTCGCCGCGCCATAGCGCCGAGCAATCCTGCGCGCACACGCCGTGCCTCGCCCTCACCTTGCTCCACTACGTCAGCCATGACTCCAGCAAGCTCCCAGACATGATCGTTTGACCGCGCGATCGCCGTGACCACCGTACGCTGTGACGAATGCCGCCGGTACAATCATAGAGCACGGAGGTTCCCCAACGATTTAGACTGCGCCTCTCTATGCCACCACGCATATGACATTCGCCCTGAAGCACCGCTTCGACCTATGCCCGTGGCCATGCATGTAGCTCACTGTAACTGCGTCGCCAGCGAGACCGAGCCATGTCATCGTGCCTCCTTTGCTGCAGTATAAATAGAGACCACCCCGACCCCAAAACGCACACCATTCCACTCCTCTCTCACCCAGAAACCTCTCTGACCCAACCCTGGAGCAAGGCGAGCACCACTTTGCCGGAATTTCACTAGAGTTTGCCGTTGCAAAGGAAGGAAGGAGCCGAAGCTAGGAGCCACCCCAGGAGCTATCCCGACCACCGTTCGAACCGCCATCGTCGACTCGCTCGTTCGCCCCCATTGTCGCACCTAGATGGGGCCCTGGTAAGCCCCCAATGACACCCGTCATAGCGCTAGGGTTCTGACTCGCGCATGCCCTACGATGGAGATGACGATGCTCAGCCATTGATCGCGCTCTAATCGTAAGTCCTAGATTAACTGATACCGCTTCGCATTAGATGAGCCACTGATAGGTAGGACTAGCCCCGGAGCAGCCCGCTGGACGCGCGTTGCGTAGTTGGGCCAGCCCATTAGCGTTCCCGCGCATAGCCCGTCAGTTCAAATTTAGTTTTATCTTTTATTTGAAAATCCCATTTTATAGTGAACTTTAAAAATTAATTCAGAGAGATTCACTTCACCAAATTGAATAAATCCAATTTTGTTTAAAAGTAGATAAAAATATCTAATCACTAACATTGGATTTAAACAGTTTGAAACTATGGATCACCCTTGCTAAAAAGAACAAGCTAGTAGCTTTTGCAACTTCAAACATTTTTCTAAAATCAACCCTAAGTTATTTTGAGTTGATTCCAAATCTCAAAAATCATATTTGACAAGACCTTTCTGATTATGTAAAAATCTACATACTTACATACAGTAGTCCTGGACCAAAATTCAAAGACTAGCTTTCTAGTCATTTTTAGCCACTCAAATAATATTAAATAATAGTGTTAAACTTTATAAATTAGGCCAACCACTTTAAATCACACTCTCAAGTATTAAAATATATGGTGATGACATGTGTCAATATGATCCCATATTTTTAATTTGGCGAATATTAAATCTTAAGTAACTTTTCAATGAGTAGAAATTACTTTTCTAAAAAATAATATAAATAAAATCTTATGACCCTTTCTTGTAATGATAGATATGATTCTAGATCATCTAGTGTGACTCTTGTGTGATAAATAGAAGTAGTTAATGTCACATCCCAAAATTTTCCAAATTTTGAAATGTGAAAAATAAATAAACAAAATAAATAGTTGTTGAAATTTAGGGTGAAAAGAAACTTTTTGTTTCAAATTGGAAACTTCAAAACCCTCCTTGAACAAAATTTGAATAAAATGGAATCCAACAAAATTTCAAACAAGTGAAATTCATTCAGCAATTAATGTATCTTGAAATTTAAACACTTGGAAAAGTTAAACCAAAACCCTAAAACCCTAATGGAAGAAAATCATTTCCAAGATCACTCTAAGACTATGGATTTGTTCCATATAAAATTATTTCAACAAACATTTATAAATGATAAAAAATGATAAACAAAAATATTATAAAACCATAGAAAATGGTTTCACTTAATTTGGAACCATGGATAAAAACTTATGAATATAATAAGATAAGGAATTAATTTCCAAAGCTAATAAAGATGATAACTAAAATCCATACCAAATTGTGAGCAATTAATCCTAAGAGGATTTAAAAAGATAAACAAATATTAAATAAAATTTTACAAATTGGAATCACCAATTTTGGATCTATAAATAAAAAGATACGGATTTTATAAGACAAAGAAAGAATAAATAAATAAGGAATATTTAAAAGCCAAATTAAATCTTGTCCAAACAAATGAAATGAAAGATTATGGAATAATAAAAAGGAGTAAAAGATTATTTAAATAAAATCATAAGGATTGAACAATATCCAATTTTATTTAAATAAAGATAATATGCCTAAACTAAATAATAAATCCTAATAAAATTATTTAGGAGGTAATTTAAACCTTGAATTAAATCAATAAGAAAATGGAATAAAGATAACCCAAATAAACAAAGGGATAAAGAATATTCAAATAAAATTATATGGCATTAACCAAATTCAATTCCATTTAAATGGAGACAAAATGCCTAATGAAAATGATTAATTAAATCATGAGAAAATAATAAATAGGAATTTACCAAAGTGGATTAAAAAGTTATCAAAGTAACTTAAAGGAATCATTTGAATAAAACTTATATGGAATTAAAACCATATTTGATTCTATTTGAATAAATAAAAATGCCCAATTTAAATGATTAATAAATCATATTAAAAATATTTCGAATAATTCAAAGTGAATTATTTAACACCCTATTAAAAAAATAAAACCTACTGAAAAAGGTTAGGTGAAAAATAGAATTTAAATAAGAGTTTGAAAATATAATTTAAATCCTATTTAAATAAAGGCAAGTGCCTATTTTAAATAAATAATAAACCATAAATGAATAAAGGAATTATTCCAAAATGGTCTTTAAAAATACATTTATAAACAATACTAAAATATACTGAAAGTTTGGTAAAGATCTGAATTCAAAGGGTATTTGAATTATTTGAACAAAAATCAAAATAGAAAAAGAAAACAGAAAAAGAAAAAGAAAGCAAAAAGAAAAAAAAGGAACGAATCAGCCCAGCCCAGCAAAGCCCAACTGGCCCAGCTAGCCACTCTCTCTCTCTCAGCGCGAAGCATTTTTCTACTCTAACTCAAACCCGCGAAGACGCTGACGACCAGGCCCTACCATACCCCTCTCTATTTCGCTGACGATATGACCCCACTACCCCTCGAGATTACTCTCTCTTAATCACCTCCCTCCCCTCTATCTTTCCCTCCAGACGCTGTCCCCTCTCTGCCACCGGGCTGCCACAATTTTGCTCGAGACATCCCTCGGTTCCGACGAGCGTCTCCACCAATTCCGGTGAGCCTAGCTACCCCTTTGCCCCCTCTACCACACGAGCTTGATCTCCAGCCTCAGGCGCACCTGCCAGTGTCTCCCACTCGCCCGCGCGCGCCCCAGATACTCGGCAACGACATCGACAGTACATCGCTGCCGTCTGTTTTGACTCCGGCAACGTTTTCCCGTAAGCCCCGTCCTCCCCTCTCTCTCACGATGAAGCTTAGATAATATATGTTTCCACACGCTTCTAACGCCTCCTTCCATTTTCCTTCTGGTGGTCTATAACGTCGCCACCGTCTTCAACAGTGAGCTCCCAACGCCGAGAGCAACTACGACGAGGAATTTCCAGCAGCTCCGAGCGCCCCTTCGCCAACAAAGACAACCCCGAGCATCAGCAAGCTTCGGCGAATCTGGTGAGACACCCCACTCCTCCTCTCGCTTCCTAGAATTGTCGGTACGCCACCGCCAGAGCGCTCCGCTGTCAACACCCGAAATTTTAATCCCAGATGCATGTTATGCCATACATCGCAATCCCAGGATTACCATTTTTGCGAGACATAACGGAATTGGATACCACAGTACATCATCCATTACAAACCATACATAAGGTCTTACACAAATAAGGATCTCATGATCCAGTTCTTAATACAACTTCAAGCAGCGGAATATGTAATAACAACGGTAGCGTAGGCGAAGCTCCATCTTCGGGGTCACAGGCAATGCTGACGATGGGAGATGGTCCTAGTTGTCGTAACCTTCCTGGGGTCCATCCTCCAGGTACTCCTCTTCATAGTCTGGCCACGGGAATAGCCAGGGACAAAGCCATGAGTACTCTTTAAGTACTCTCAAACTAATACTAACAAATGATGGGGATTTTTGTAGTAGGACACTAAGCTCTATGGTTGTTTGCAAAAAGCCAGATTTACATCTACTAAGTTCAGAAGTAAGAAAAGCTAGTTGAAATTTTATAACACCTAAGTGGGAACTTGACAACTCTGTTGTGGTGAAGTCACAGTCTCAAGTCATTTCACAAGTCATTTTGAAAACATCTGACGGGGGAACAGTATGGCCACTCCAACTGTCCATAACCGCGGACACGGCTATTCGAATAGTTTGACACTCTGCAGAGATTGTACACTTTCACCACAACATTCGATACATCCGTCAGGAACAAATCCTGAATTTACCATACTCAGTATGCGGATAATCAATCCTAACCTTTCAATTACACGCCCTAGTATAAGCACCTCT
This sequence comes from Avena longiglumis, assembly GCA_030063025.1. Taxonomy (NCBI): domain Eukaryota; kingdom Viridiplantae; phylum Streptophyta; class Magnoliopsida; order Poales; family Poaceae; genus Avena; species Avena longiglumis. The sequence goes on from CP125976.1 coordinate 444,559,981, forward strand.
CCTGTGAGTTTGGCCTCCCAACCATGACCAATTGTCATCTTGGGTACTGCACAGGTGGACAATCTTCACAAGGTAGCCTCAGCTCAGACCTTGGCCGTGAGGGAACTAATACTAAGGTATATAAGTTTCCAGTCAAGCCCTACCTACCCAATTCTCGGGTATTGTGGTTGTACGATAAAATTGGAATGGTATCGCATCCAGACAACCATCAGTTTTATAAAGGGGCTAAGGCTCATGCCTTAACATTTTCATCATCCAAATCATCTAGTGTTCGAAAACACATGTCAAAACATCTCAGTAGAATGATCCATCATTCTAAGGTTTTCATAACCATTTTCACCAAGTATTTCCCATCTAAAGTTGATCTAGTTTTATGCTTAGCACTAGCATCTAAAAATGGTGGGTAAGTACTAATGAGGGGTGGTAAACTAGTGGAGTTTAACTAAGTTCAATCTCATGCCTTAGGATGACATAATTATTATCTAGCTTAGGCCAAATTTTATGCTCTTTATGAAACCTCCAAATATCCTTCTAGTATCTACAATTCACTTAACTAAACTCTAAGTAATAGCTTTGATAAAGAAATAAAGTATAAAGCTTGTAAGTAAAAACTAGGATTGGTTTATCAAGTGGGTAGGATCATCTATGCTTAAGGCATATAGTTGGCATGGTGATAAGCAAGTATTGGCTTGCATAGGTCAACTTGATTAGTAAGGCTTGCCTTGTGCAGAGCAGTGGTTGAAGTTCTCCTCGGCTTCTTCTTCGTAGTATCCTCCTTCCTCCTCGTATCCTTAGTCGGTACTAGCGTCTATGAATAAATACGAGGCACACAATCACCAAACAATACTTAACTACTTGCAATCATCACACACAAAAAAGGTCCTATAGATGATCTAGCATCATCACTAACCTTACAAGATCAAAGCTTGGTTTAATTCCTTTTATTTTTAGAAAAGTAATTTCTACTCATTGAAAAACTACTTAAGATTTAATATTCTCCAAATCAAACATGGGATCATGTTGACACATGTCATAACCACATATTTTAGTCCATGGGAATGTGATTTAAAGTGGTGTCACAATTTAATAAGGTTTTACCCTTTTATTTTAATTAACTAAAGTGGCTAGAAATGCCTATGTGGCATTCTTTTATTACTTGAACATTATTTCTGTTAGTAAACCTATATATTTTTATATATTCTGAAAGGTATGGTTGAATGAGATTTTTGAGAGTTGGAAACAACTCAAAAGCTATTATGGTTTTATTTTAAAAAATGTTTGAATGCAGAAAAGCTTCTGCCTTGTTATTTTTACCAAGGATGATCTACAGATCCATATGACTTGAATCCAACGGGCTTGGATTCAGCATTTCAAGGCCTTTCTAACAAAATTGGTTTCATTCAATTTGGTTCACTGGATCAATCTGAGTTGATTTTTGAATCTAGGTGCAGAAGTGTGTTTGTAATAAAATGGAAAAGGTTAAATTCAAATGACTGGGCTGCGCGGGAAGCGATACTGGGCCGGCCTGCTAAGCACAGCGCTTACGCGGGCTGGTTAAGTCGCTGTCCCCACGCATCAGTGAGACGAGGGGGTGCGAAGCGGTATGGGGCGATGTTCTAATCTAACGGCTGAGGGTCGTCGTCCACGTCGGGCAACTCCGGCGAGACTGAAACCTAACGCGGCAGGTGAGGGTCGTTGGGGGCTCACCGGGGCTCAGGCGAGGGTCGGCGAGGCAGGCGAACGACGAAGTCGATGACGGCGAACCTCCTAGTACCGACAGCTTCTCCTAGGGCGGCTCCAATCGCCGACCCCCTTCTTCTCCAGCAGCGGCAGGCTCTGGTGCAATTCCGACGAAGTGCTGCTCGCCTTGCTTCGGGACTGAGGCGAGGTGGTTCTGGGTGAGAGGGGAGTGAGGTGGTGTGCTCAATTCGTCTGGGGTGGCCTCTATTTATAGTGGCGAGAGGGAACCGACGGGCACAAGTTGAGCTCGTCGTGGTTGACGACACAGAAGGCTAGCGGCGTGGGCGACGGTAGGGGGCGGTGCGGTGCTACTTGGCGATGCTCAATGACGCAGTGGCGAGGCGTGGGGCGGTGCGGTTTGGTCGGAACGCGGCGGTGCTCTGCGCGTGCCCAACGGAGGTTTTTAATGCGCACAACATGCGTGGTCCGCGCGACGGGAAAAGAGCGTGTCTGCGGGGTTGCTGGGACGGTGGTGATCACGTATGCACGCGGCGAGGGCGGCGCGCGGTCTGTGGGCGTCGGTCGAGCGTGGCGCACGGGGCGTGCTCTCGGCATGGTTGCTGGCGAGCTGGGCACGGTCTGTGCGTGTGGTCCAGGGGTTGGCAACGCTCGAGCACTGGACAGGGAGTGGCGGTGGGGTGTTGGCTTGCTCCCAGACATGTTGGCTAGGCTTGTTTCTTCTCCTAGCTTGCTGTCGACATGGGGGTGACAAGGGTGCACTCGGCCTGCTCACCATTGATGGCATTGCCAAGCTTACAGTGATGCTAGAGGTTTCCAATTGAGCTAGATGATCTACTAAAGCCTAGTTTCAACCAGAGAGGGAACAAGTTAGGCTCCAATCACTGCTCACAATAGTGTTTGGATTTTGTTTGATTTGAATCTGCAAGGTGTTTGATGAAATGGCCGCAAGAATTTAAGTTCTGAATTTTGAAAAGATTTTTGGTGGGTGTGCTAGGTTGGTGCTGGTGAGTCTGCAGATACTTGGGTTTTGAAAGTTGAGCTTGTTTGAGTGGTTTTTGAAAAAGTGGGATCTTCCCATATGATAAAGATTCAATTTTGAACTGTCCTTTAAACTATGCATTTGGAAGTTTCTGGATGATCACAAAGTGGGCCTTGATACTTTGTTATGAGTACAATCAAGGGGTGTAAAGATCCAAACAAGTTTCTGTTAAGTTCTGAAAGTTTGGGACAACCAAAGTAGGCATGGGAGTTAAATTGGTCAAAATGACCATTCAGTCAATTTGGCTTGTTTTGATTTATTTGTCTTTGGGAAAAGTTTGGGAATTGTTTAGATGATGTTTATTTCACCTAAGAAACCTTTTACAAGCAAAGAAACACATAAACAAGGCAATTCAAAAGAATTCAAAATGGGATGCATACACACATGCATGCTTTCATATTTTTATTTAGAAAAGTTTTTGTTAACCCTAATTTTGATGCATAGAGTTTGATGATTCTAGTTTAATATTTTTGGGATGTTACATCCGCCGCCAGCCACTGCCGCCAGCGCCGCCCATCCTTGGTCACTCGCGCATCAGCCGTTGGATCTTGATCTGATGGGTACGATAGAAACTTAACCCGAAGGGCTATGCTTTGATCTGTGCTGCATGATCCTCTTTTAATCCAACGCACCACACTTCTCGATCCGCACGAACTGGTACCAGCCTATAGGATTGCTCCACGTGGCTAGTGTTTTGATTTAAAAACAGAAATGAATCTATTAGATGTTTGATTTTGTAAAATTCATAACTTTTGATACACACGTCCAAAATTTTCAAACTTTATATCATTGGAATCAGGAAAAAGAATACTTTCCAACCATGCCCTTTGTTTAGTGAATTGCTTCTGTAAAATTGGTTGTTTTTGCAGAAACATATTTAGGTCTATTTTGTGTATAAAACTTATTCTAATAATGTTTTTAGAGTAAAATATTTTGTAAATGGATTGTTTTGAACCAACTGACCATATAAAACAACTTGTAGATTTAAAAGTATATTTTGTGACACTTAGGAATTATTCCTTTGAATAAAAGCATTTCTAGTTAAATAAAAATATTGATTATGGTTTAAAAATGCTTTTTGAGTAAAAACTTTGGAAAATGATTTGATTTAAACTCTCTGACCCTAAACACCAAGTTTTTGGATTTAAAAATATATTTGGTGAACCCTAGAAAATTATTACTTTGTTTAAAGGCATTTCTAGCAAAATAAAATGTTGCTTTGATTTAAAAATGGTTTTTAGGTGAAACGTTTGGAAAATGATCTAATATTAAACACTTTAACCATAAACACTAACATTTGTGTTTAAAAATATATTTGGCAAACACTAGAAATTATTACTTTGATTTAAATCATTTCTAGCAAAACAAAAATAATTTAAAGTGGCCATTTTCACTAACTTAATATCAAATGGTTTTGCCACTTTTATAAATGAAAAATAGGTGTTTTAAAATGTTTATAGCCTATTATAAACCACCTTTCCAAATAAAACAATCTTTTGCATGCTTGCATGCATTGCTTTGTTTTTATTATTTATGTGATGAATGGTTTGAATGCTAGATTGAATTTGTGCCTTGATTGAATTGTAGTGAAAATTGAAGAGTGTGACTATTACAAGATCAAGGAGTGAACTTATATTCTCTACCAAAAATGCAAGTGGTGCTTCATAATTTTGTCCCATTATTTTCACTATGCATTAGTGATATTTTGAGTAGGACTTGCATGGAATTTTTACTAAGTATGCTATGCCATGGGAAATCCTAGTAGATGATGCCTTAGTAGAATTTTCCCTAAGTTAAGATCCCTACTACTGTCATGATTATCTTAGATAGTAGAAAATAAGGGTGAATTATATTCATGCTATGAAATATTTCTAAGTCAAGGACTTGTGTTTTGTTTAATAAAACAACTATGTGAATGAATCACCTGGGTGTAATGGAAAGAATGGTTTGTGTTGAGTGGTTACACAGGGCCCATATTTATGGCTTACCATAGTGTATCTCACTTGTGGAATGCCACCCAGGAACAAAGAGATTTGAGATGTCAAATGTTGAGAAGCTTCAAGTGCAGCCACTTGGCATTATGGGCTCCGCTTGGATCATATAGGTTGCAATAACTAAGCCAAATGGATAGTTGGTGGTAGGGGGTGATAGGTTTGGAGCGCGTTCATTTTGTTTTAAGGGAAGGCTTCTGAAATATCTTGTCTCGATGCATGTCGAGACTTGTGGGGAAAGTGCACCACCTCTCGAGAGAGTAAAATCTAAGTACTTAGCCGTTTCCCCGGCAATGGACAATTTGAGCATCAAGACATGGAAGCTATCAAGGATCTCCTCATCCCAATTTCTAAGTTAAAAACTTGTGGTTGAACAAGGGTTAAAGGATCTTCAATCTTTGATTGGTAGATGCCTTGGGTGATTTTGACAAATAAAAACTTAGTGTTTTCAAATGATAAGGAAAATCAATTTTGAGCAAAGCAAGCCTAAGATCCACTTAGCCAAATGCATATATATGATAGATACCACTATTCTACCATAGTATCACTTGCCAATACAATTCAAATGTATTGACCCTTGTGGGTGTAACTTATTATGTTGTAGGTTTGTTTGATGTTAGTGAAGTGTGTTGATTAGGATTACAAGTCTACATCCAACATGATTGCCTGTGGCACTATGAAGAAGAAGGACTCCATGCTATATAGTTATTTCTGCGGCATTGTAATGAGATAGCCAAATGAGCTATGTAAGATGTAATGAATTATTTTATTCCTGGTTATAAAGTTGTATTATGACCTTTGCTTCTTGATATTACATCTTAAACTGTGGATGCTAGCTAATGATCCAGGGACTAGCATTGTAAACACAGGGATCTCTACCTTATTAAAGGTTGGGACCTCTACAGTTAAGTATTGTTTGGTGATTGGTATCTCGTATTTACTTATAGACGCTAGTATCAATCCGGGCTATGATGAGGAGGAATTCTACGAAGATGTGGACGAGAAATTCGACCACCTTACCAACCAAGGCAAGCTATACTAAGCATGCTAGACCATGCAAGCCTTATTATGCATACCTTTAGGATACTATGTTGAGTATACCATTTTCCCGGTTTTACTTGCAAGCTTTACTTTTCACAAAGTTGTTCAAGTAGTAATTAATTGATGATTAGCGGAATATTAGGAAGGATGCCATCAAGAGCTTGGAACTTGATGTAGGTAGAAATACTAGTTGATACCCCTCAAATAGTGACCCCCCCATTTGATAGATGCTAGTGCTAAATTAAACTTGATCGCTAGATGGGAACAAATGATTATGAAAACCTTGGAATGATGAGTCATTCTATTGAAATGTTTTGACATGTGTTATGGACAAAATGACTTGAAGATGATGGTGAAGTAAGTATGTGACTTGACTTTTACAAAAAAATGATGGTTGGATTCGGATGTGATACCATTCCAACGTTTATCGTACAACCACAATACCCGAATTTGGGTAGGGCTTGACTGGAAGTTTATATGTCTTAGTATGGGTTCCCTCGCGGAATGAGGTGAGATGAGGCTACCATGTGAAGGTGACTGTCCACCTATGCAGTGCCCAATATGACAGATGGTCATGGTTGGGAGGCCAAACTCATAGGGGAGGTGCCTATACTAGGGTGTGTAATTGAAAAGTTAGGATTGATTATCCGCATACCAAGTATAATGATTCAATATTGTTCCTGATGGATGTATCGAATGTTGTGATGAAAGTGTACCACCTCTGCAGAGTGTCAAACTATTCGAATAGCCGCGTCCACGGATATGGACATTTGGATGGCCATACTGTTTTGTTGTCAGATGTTTTCCAAAATGACCCGTGACTTGAAGGATGACTTTGACTTGACCCCACAAGTTCTGGAGATGAATCTAGGATCCCACCTCAGAACTTAGACAACTAAAGTTAGGTTTTATTACTAGATACTGGTTGAAATAAAATAGGCTTGTGGCAACAAACCTAGAGCTTAAGATTCCTATTAGAATGGCCTTACTGCTTTAGTGAAAGTTTGCGAGTACCTCAAAGTACTCATGGCTTTGTCCGTGGCTATTCCCATGGCCAGACTATGAAGGAGACTATGAGGAGGATGGACAGTAGGATGCTTACGATAACTAGGATCATATCCCATCGTCGGCATTGCCTGTGACCCTGAAGATGGAGCCCCGACCATGCTACTATTATTATTATTCTGCTGCTTTGGTTGTAATCAGACTTGATCAAGAGATCAACTATTTATAAGACTAGTATGGTTTGTAATGAATGATGAACTATGGTACCAATTTGTTATGTCTCGCAAAAATGGTAATCCTAGGATTGCGATGTACGACATAACAGGCATCTGGGATTAAAAATCCGGGTATTGACAAGTTGGTATTAGAGCCATCCTGACCATAGGAGACCCTAGTTAGCATGGACGTCAGAAAAAATTAATTTCCAAAACCAAGAAAGTGAGTATCTTTTAAAACCTATTCTCACTCTTACCCTTGAAATTCTTTCCAAAAGAGAGTCATATGTTCCTTAAAATTTTTGCAACCTTACCTAAAATTTGGCACACTTGATCACTTATCTAACTTACTCCTCTCGACTTGCTTATTGATGTACTACGCCTACAACAAGTTTTACCAGTTGGGCAGTGGAGGGAATCTCATCTTTGAGAATGACCTGAGTCAGCTTCCGGAATTTCTAGAGCGCCCGCATCCCGAGTTCTATGGAGCTCAACTCCATGATCACCCCGGAGGGGAGCTATAGTGGCTGATAGTTGCTGATCTTCGCGGAAAGATGGATCCACCTACATTGGAGAAGATCCATTTCATAATCAGAGAGAACAACTGGATCGATGGACTGGCTAGAGAAATGCAGGAAGCACTTGCCTGATTATGTGGGCAGAATATCAACAAGATCGTCGGCACCCGCTTTGCTCATTATGCTAGAAGTGACTCCAATGGACAACCACTGGATCTGCCAAGCCACCCTGAGTTGAAGCAAAATGTGGACCATCTTTCCTTCATGCTTCATGAGACTCAGAAGGAGCTAGACAACGCTCGTGCTGACGCCAACGAGAAGCAACTTGCTGCCGCCAAGAAGGACCAGACCTTCGCCATTCTCGTGAAGGAGCGCAAGTCACTTTGCCGTCTGCGTGACAAGAAGGATCACATAATTGCCCGCCTTCGTCACAAGGTGTCATCTTTGGAGGAGACTATCCATGAGCGGGACATGCAGCTTGAGGAGAGGGAGAACGAAGGGGAAGATATTCGTGGAGATCCCTACTTGTATCTTAGTGATGATGATGATTACTTGGAGTACATGGACAAGGAGTTCCACACTGATGATGAGGATCACGACTTCATTGATGATGAAGAAGCCACCGGTTCTGATGAGTAGTAGCACTTGAGCACTGTCGTTGGTGTGAGTTGTATCCGGTCCCACTATATCGTAGCTTGCCAGAATGGTTCTTAAAACCATCTGTTAGTTGTTGTGATGTGTTGTTTGGAATGTGTTGCTTGTATGGTGTGACTTTGAAATGAATGAGAATGAGTTGTTGGCTTTCAAACCTTAGCCTTACTCAAAAGTTAAAATCTTTTAAAACCAAACCCATAAACCTTAGAAAATTTCCCTCTTGTCTCATGATCTATCTCAATCTTCACATGCCTCACGGAGGGAGCATCTCATCTCAAGACCCGATGGTCCAAATCTTGCAAATGTTAGTAGCCGACCGAGAAGCTGGTAGAACCGAGCGTCAAGCCAATCTAGCCACTCTTCAACAGATCACTCAATTGGCACATGACAACCAAGGCCCTGGAAATCAGGATCATCATGGATCCAAACTTAAGAACTTCCAGAATACCAATCCCCTATCTTTAGTAAGTCAGAAGAGCCCTTAGATGCCGATGACTGGCTGCAGACTATGGAGAACAACTTGGAAGTTGCCGGAGTAGAGGAGGGAGAGAAAGTACTGTTTGCCACCCATTATCTGGCCGATTCTACAAGAGCATGGTGGAATAGCACCCGTACCATGAATGGAGGACAGAAGATGACTTGGGATGAATTCAAACTCAAGTTCAGCCGAACCCATGTGCCCCCAGGTTTGATTCTATGGATGAGGGATGAATTCAAGGAGCTGAAGCAGGGAAGGATGACCGTAGTAGAGTATCGTGACAGATTTCTATCTCTGTCTAGGTATGCCCCTGATGAGATTGGTACTGAAGCAAAGAAAAAGGAGAGATTTCTGAATGGTTTGCATGATGAGATGTAGACGATGTTAGTCAATATCCCGTTTGCTGACCTAGAAGCTTTGGTTGATTCAGCAATCCATATGGAAGGAAAGATCAACCAAGCCACCGAAAACCGTAAGTGTCGTATGATGCACCAACCTGGACCCCACCATACCCCAAAGTATCGCCCTAGTTCGTCTACTGGATTTGCACCAAGGAACACTAGGACCCCGATGTCACGCCCGAACTTTTCCAACCGTAGCGGAGGAAACCCAAGACCTGGAGGCAACAACCAGCACAATCATGGAAACCCCAATAACTTTAACCGTGCACCACCAAGGCCCACCAACCCCAATAATAATACTGCCCCAAGGACTGGAAGTAATGCCGTACCTGTTGTAGGAAAGGACAAGTCAACAATCACCTGCTTTGAGTGTGGAGTGACGGGTCACTATTCCAATGAGTGCCCAAAGAAGATTGTTGTAGCATCCAATGTCATTGCACCTGCCCAGCAGCAGCGTCGTGTCCAACCTGGAAAGAGATTCACCCCCGTCAACCCGAACAACCGTGCTGGCCGTCTGTTCCACATGAATACTGAAGAAGCCCAGGAAGCGCCAGATGTCATGCTGGGTATGTTTCTGTTAATTCCGTACTTGCAAGAGTGTTGTTTGACTCTGGAGCATCGCACTCATTTGCTACGGAAGAATTTGCATGCACTAGTAAGATTCAACCAAAAAGTTTGAAGCATGTTATGATAGTTCAAATACATGGGTCAACTACCAAATCTAGAAAGATTTGCAAGGCTGTACCTATCAGAATTCATGGAATATATTTCTATGCCAATCTAATAGTACTCAGAACAAAAGGTTTGGAAGTATTACTGTAGGCTTTCGTAGCATGGAAAACAAAAAATTTCTATCGCATACAAACAAACAAGCCAAGATCTATCTACTAGATTGTAGCAACGAGTCGATGGAATAACTCACCCTCGAAGATTCCAAAGTGTTTAACGAGAGCGGATTCTCGTGGGTGATGTAGTCGATTCTTCCCGATCTCAAGATCGCGAGACGATCCTTCCGCGCTGCGTTCCGGCGCCCCCAGCCGGTCACATCGCCTTCGTATTGACGAAGACCTTCCTCTCCCTTGTTCCAGCAGGCAGCGGAGGTTGTAGCACTCTCCTCGCGATTCCGGTAGCACAACGGCGTGGTACCGAAAGTAGAGGGGAGATCTCGCAGGGATTCGCCTTAAGCCAGAGCGAGTATGGTGGAGTATGAGAGAGTTCCTCGATGATCTAGGGTTTAGACACGCCGAGTAGGAGGCTTGGCCGGCGGCTAGGGTTAGCTAGGCGGCGGCGGCGGTTTGCCCTAGGGCCGGCGGCGGCTTGGGGCTAGGGTTTAGAGGTAGGGAACTTGTGTGCTAGGAGGGGCAGCCCTGCCCCTCCCTTTATAGGTGGGAGGCGCGACCAAGGGGAGGGGAGTCCCTCCCCAACTCGGCTTGGAGGTGGGCTAGCGGTGGAGGGGAGGAACTCCTCCCCAACTCGGTTTCCACCTCCCTCTCCACTTCCCAAAATAGCCGTTTGACTTTCAAATTGGCGTATGACTTTTCAAACTAGGATTTGATTAAACCCTTTATTTTGTTCAGCGATGACACCTAGTACATGATGCAATCATATCAACTTGATATAACACATTCATGTACCCTTCCCCTCCGGAGTGCCGGACATTCCGGAACCTTCTAGAACATTCCCGATGAAAACACCGGAACCATTCTCCAACTCCGAAACAAGACTTTCCTTATATGAATCTTTATTCTCCGGACCATTCCGGATCTCCTCGTGATATCCCGGATCCCATACGAGACTCCAAACAACATTCGGTCTCTTTCTCATCATTCCATAACTACTCAAACAACGTCGAATCCTTAAGTGTGTCTCCCTACTGTTCGTGAATTATGCGGACATGATCGAGACACTTCTCCGAACAATAACCAATAGAGGAATCTGGAAATTCATATGGCTCCCACATATTTCTACGATTACTTTGCAATCGAATGAACCACTTACATACGATACCAATTTCCCTTTGTCTCATGATAGTTTACTTATCCGAGGTTATGATCGTCGGTATCTCTGCATACCTAGTTCAACCTCGTACCGATAAGTACTCTTTTCTCGTCCCCGTGATATGTGATCCCTTGTGAGCCATTCACATGCTTGCAAGCAAATTGGATGACATTTCACCGAGAGGGCCCAGAGTATATCTATCCGTCATATGGATGGACAAATCCCACTCTTGATCCATGTGTCTCAACCAATACTTTCCGAACACTCAATGCCACCTTTATAGCCACCCAGTTACGGTGTGGTGTTTGATGTCATCAAAGCATCCATCCGGTAAAGGTGATATGCATGATCTCATGGTCGAAGGAATTAGGTTACTATGTATCAGAAAGCATATAGCAATTGAACTATTAAAATTACTTGATCTTTATGCTACGCTTATCTATAGGAGTATGTCCACCATATCATTCTCCTAACGATATGATCTTGTTGTTAATAACATATCAATGTTCATGATAGGGAAACCACAATCATTTATTAACCAACAAGCTAGTATTATAAAGAGGCTTTACTAGGGACTTCAATTTAAGTTTACAAATCACACAAGTATTAATGTTTCCTTGTTAATACTATTATAGCATGAATGTAAACATTTATCATAAACACAAAGATATAATAATAACTACATTTATTATTGCCTCCAGGGCATATCTCCAACAGTCTCCCACTTGCACTAGAGTCATCTAATCTATATTACATGGTAATATACCGAACACCCATGGCAGTTTGGTGCTGGTCATGTTTTGCCCTCGGGAGAGGTTTAGACAACGGATCCGCCACATTCAGATCTGTGTGTACTTTGCAAATCTTTATGTCCACATCTTGGACATGTTCTGAATAGCGTGAAAACGTAGCTTGATGTGCTTCAGCTTCTTGTGTGACCTTGGTTCTTGCGCATTGGCTATGGCGCCTATGTTATCACAGTAGATAGACATTGGGTCCAGCGCACTAGGAACCACACCCAGCTCTGTAATGAACTCTTTCATCCATATCGCTTCTTGTGAAGCCTCTGAAGCAGCCATATATTCCGATTCAGTTGAAGATCTCGCCACAACGCTTTTTTAGCTCCTCCATTAATCTTTGCACCATTCAAAATAAATACAGATTGTGATTTAGAATCATCCGGATCGGTGTTCCAACTAGCATCGGTGTAACCATTAACAACGAGTTGTTCATCACCTCCATAAGAAAGAACCATATCCTTAGTTCTTCTCAAGTACTTAAGGATGTTTTTGATCATTGTCCAATGATCCACCGGATCACTTTGATATCTGCTAGTTAAACTAACAGCATATGCAATGTCGGGTCTAGTACATAGCATGGCATACATTAGAGATCCTATGGCTGAGGCATAGGGAGTCTTACTCATCCTTTCTCTATCTTCTGCCGATGTCGGACTTTGAGTTTTTTTCAAGGTCGTATTGGGCAACATGGGCAAGAACCCTTTTTTGCTATCTTCCATTCCAAACCTCTTTAGAACTTTGTCCAAATATGTACTTTGTGACAATGATATTAGGCGTCTCGATCTATCTCTATAAATCTTTATGCCTAATATGTAAGCTGCTTCGCCAAGATCCTTCATTGAAAAACTATTATTCAAATATTCCTTGACACTATTAAGAAGGTCTAAATCATTCCCAATCAACAATATGTCATATACATATAGTATTAAGAATGCTACAGAGATCCAACTCACTTTCTTGTAAATACAATCTTCTCCATAAGTTTGTATAAAACCAAAACTTTTGATCACCTTATCAAAACGTTGATTCCAACTTCGGGATGCTTGCTTCAATCCATAGATGGACCGTTGAAGTTTGCATACCTTGTTAGCATCTTTAGGATCGACAAAACCTTTGGGTTGCATCATATACAACTCTTCATAAATGTCTCCATTGAGGAATGCTGTTTTGACATCCATCTGCCATATCTCATAATCATAATATGCAGCGATTGCTAACATAATCCTCACAGACTTTAGCTTCGCTACAGGTGCGAAAGTCTCATCGTAGTCAACTCCTTGAATTTGTCTAAACCCCTTTGCGACAAGTCGATCTTTATAGACAGTAACATTACCTTCAGCATCTGTTTTCTTCTTGAAAATCCATTTGTTCTCGACAGCCTTCTGGCCATCCGGTAAGTCCACCAAGTCCATACTTGGTTTTCGTACATGGATCCAATCTCGGATTTCATGGCTTCTTGCCATTTGTTGGAATCTGCGCTCATCATTGCTTCCTCATATGTCGCAGGGTCATCGGTGTTGTCCACCAACATGACATTCATAACGGGATCATACCAATCTGGAGTGGTACGAGTTCTCGTTGACCTGCGAGGCTCTGTAGCAACTACAACTGAAGTTCCATGATCATCATCATTAGCTTCCTCTCTTATTGGTGCAGGCACCACATGAACTTCTTCCGGTGCTGCGCTACTCGCAATTTTGAGAGAAGGTTCGACAACCTCGTTGAGTTCTACTTTCCTTCCAGTCACTTCTTTCGAGAGAAATTCCTTCTCTAGAAAGGATCCATTCTTGGCAACGAAGATTTTGCCTTCGGATCTATGATAGAAGGTATACCCAATAGTTTCCTTCGGATATCCTATCAAGACGCATTTTTCCGCTTTGGGTTCAAGCTTATCCGGCTGTAACTTCTTTACATAGGCTTTGCAACCCCAAACTTTAAGGAACGACAATCTAGGTTTCTTCCCAAACCATAATTCATACGGTGTCGTTTCAACGGATTTAGATGGTGCCCTAGTTAAAGTGAATGCGGCTGTTTCTAATGCATAGCCCCAAAATGACAGCAGTAAATCTGTAAGTGACATCATAGAACGAACCATATCTAAGAGAGTTCGATTACGATGTTCGGACACACCATTACGCTGTGGTATTCCCGGCGGTGTCAATTGTGAAAGTATTCCGCATTTCTTCAAATGCTCGCCAAACTCGTAACTTAGATATTCTCCTCCACGATCAGAACGTAGAAATTTAATCTTCTTGTACGTTGATTCTCTACCTCACTTTGAAATTCCTTAAACTTCTCGAAAGTTTCGGACTTATGTTTCATGAAATAGATATACCCATATCTACTCAAGTCATCCATGAAGGTAAGAACATAACGATAACCACCGCGCGATGCTACACTCATTGGACCACACACATCGGTATGTATGATTTCCAATAAGTCCGTAGCTCGCTCCATCATACCAGAAAATGGAGTCTTAGTCCTTTTACCCATCAGACATGCTTCGCATCTTTCAAGTGATTCGAAATCAAGTGATTCAAGAAGTCCATCGGAATGGAGTTTCTTCATACGCTTCACTCCAATGTGACCAAGAAGACAGTGCCACATATAGTTCGAGTTATCGCTCGATTTCAAATGTTTAGCCTCAATGTTATTAATATGTGTATTTCCACTATTGAGATTCAATAAGAATATACCATCTATCAAAGGTGCATGTGCATAAAACATATTACTCATATAAATCGAACAACCATTATTCTCGGACTTAAACAAGTAACCGTCTCGCAATAAACAAGATCCTGATATAATGTTCATGCTTAACGCACGCACCAAATAACAATTATTTAAGTATAAAACTAATCCCGATGGTAGATGAAGGGGTAGCATGCCGACCGCGATCACATGAACCTTTGATCCGTTTCCCACGCGCATCGTCACCTCGTTCTTCGCTAGCTTCCGTTTATTCGCAAAGACCTGCTTTGAGTTACAAATATGAGCAACAACCAAGATCAAATACCCATGCACTACTACGAGTACTAGTGAGATACACATCAATAACACGTATATCAGATATACCTTTCTTCTTGATGTTGTCGTTCTTCATATCCGCCAAGTACTTTGGGCAATTCCGCTTCCAATGACCTTCTCCCTTGCAGAAAAGCACTCAAGATCGTGCTTGGGTCCAGCCTTGGTCTTCTTCGTCGGGCGCGACAACTTTCTTACCACCCTTCTTGAAGTGTCCCTTTTGCTTAGACTTGCCTTTATTGAATTTGGTGGTCTTATTGAACATCAACACTTGGTGCTCTTTCTTGATCTCCACTTCTGCAGACTTCAACATAGCAAACAGTTCTGGCAACTGCTTGTTCATGTTTTGCATATTGTAGTTCATCACAAAGTTCTTGTAACTTGGTGGTAGTGATTGGAGGACACGGTAAATCCCCAAAGCATTAGGAATCACTATACCCAAGATTTGGAGTTTGTTTGCGTGCCCAGACATCTTAAGCACATGCTCACTGACGGAGCTGCCCTCTTCCATCTTGCAGTTAAAGAACTTTTCAGAAGCCTCATAGCTCTCAATCGCCGCGTGAGTCTCAAAGATCAATTTGAGATCACGGACAATATCATGTGGGTCTGAATTCTCAAAACTTTTCTGAAAATCTGATTCTAAACCATACAAGATAGCACACTGAACTGTGGAGTACTGAGTCTTCCGAGCGAGGTAAAAATTCTTTACTTACGGCAAGATCACCGCAGTGGTCACCCAATGCATCCAGACATAGGTCAAATTACACCAATGTGAGGACAATCCTCAAATTATGGAACCAATCATGGGTTGCTTCCATTGTTTTTCAACTTTTCTTTCTCTAGGAACGCATTAAAATTGATGGTAGGGGCCGCCATTGATCTACAACATATTTGCAATAGTTTAGACTAAGTTTATGACAAATTGAGTTATAATTAATAGTTAAATTAATCTAGGTGAACTCCCACTCAAAACAATATCCCTCACATTGTTTTAGTGATCACACGAACCAAATCCACCACATCAACACCGATCATCACGAGAGTTGATATAGTTTCAATGGCGAACAATCGACATGTTCATCATATCTACTATATGATTCATGCTTTAGCTTTCGGTGATCCGTGTTCCGAGACCATGTCTGTACATGCTAGGCTCGTCAAGGTCAAACCTTAGTTTCCGCATGAGCAAATCTGGCTTGCTCACGTTGTATACACTTGCGGAATCTAACACACCTGATCATCACGTGGTGCTTCGAAACAACAAGCTTTAGCAACGCTGCTAACTAAGGGTGAAGACTTTACGACTTGAAATTCATGTGCATGAGGGATCATCTTATAATGCTACCGTCGTCTACTAAGCAATACAAGATGCATAAAGGATTAACATCACATGCAATTCATAATATGTGATATGATATGGCCTTTATTCTTTGTGCTTCCGATCTCCATCTTCAAGCACGAACATGATCTCCATCATCACCGGCATTGCATCAAGGTCAATGACGCTTCTCCATGGTTGTCGTCCACCGGCTTCAACTATTACAACTACTTTGAATAGACACACAGGTCTTAACATAAATTAAAGACAACCATACGGCTCCTGCCGGTTGCCAACTTACAATAAGGATCATTGCATACATCAAATATAATCACAATCATGGCCATATCACATCACTGCACAGCCCTGCAAAACAAAGTTAGACGCCTCTACTTTCTTTTGCATGTTTTACGTGGTTTGGGGCTTTCAATAAGTGTCATTCTAACTTACGAACATGAACCACAACATTGATACTAGTATTGTTAATCACCCGTTGTAAATTGGATCTTAACTATGCTAGGAGAAATAGGCATCCGCAAAGCCACTTATGCAATACAAGTTGTATGTCAAGCGTGGAGCAAGTCTCATGAACAATGTCATGTAAGGTTAGCCCGGGCCGCTTCATCCCAACATCCCGCAAGATGCAAAGTACACAAGAAGCAATCGACAATAAAAGCATTAACGCCCACAATGACCATTGTGTTCTACTCGTGCAATAGATCTACATATAAACCTGGCTCTGATACCACTGTAGGGTTTCGTAGCATGGAAAACAAAAAATTTCTATCGCATACAAACAAACAAGCCAAGATCTATCTACTAGATTGTAGCAACGAGTCGATGGAATAACTCACCCTTGAAGATTCTGAAGTGTTTAACGAGAGCGGATTCTCGTGGGTGATGTAGTCGTACTCTTCCCGATCTCAAGATCGCGTAGACGATCCTTCCAAGCTATGCGTTAGAGCGCTCCCGCAGTCGGTCACACGTTCGGTACTCGATGAAGACCTTCCTCTCCCTTGTTCCAGCAGGCAGCGGAGGTTGTAGCACTCTCCTCGTGATTCCGGAAGCACAACGGCGTGGTACCGGAAGTAGAGGGGAGATCTCGCAGGGCTTCTCCTTAAGCCTTTGCGAGTATGGTGGAGTATGAGAGAGTCCCTCGACGATCTAGGGTTTAGACACGCTGAGGAGGAGGCTTGGACGGTGGCTAGGGTTAGCTAGGCGGCGGCGGCGGTTTGCCCTAGGGCCGGCGGCGGCTTGGGGCTAGGGTTTAGAGGTAGGGAACTTGTGTGCTAGGAGGGGCAGCCCTGCCCCTCCCTTTATAGGTGGGAGGCGCGGCCAAGGGGAGGGGAGTCCCTCCCCAACTCGGCTTGGAGGTGGGCCGGCGGTGGAGGTGAGGAACTCCTCCCCAACTCGGTTTCCACCTCCCTCTCCAGTTCCCAAAATAGCCGTTTGACTTTCAAATTGGCGTTTGACTTTTCAAACTAGGATTTGATTAAACCCTTTATTTTGTTCAGCGATGACACCTAGTACATGATGCAATCATTCCAGCTTGGTATGACACATTCATGTACCCTTCCCCTCTGGAGTGCCGGACATTCCAGAACCTTCTAGAACATTCCCGATGAAAACACCGGAACCATTCCCCAACTCCGAAACATGACTTTGCTTATATGAATCTTATTCTCCGGACCATTCCGGATCTCCTCGTGATATCCCGGATCCCATCCGAGACTCCGAACAACATTCGGTCTCTTTCTCATCATTCGATAACTACTCAAACAACGTCGAATCCTTAAGTGTGTCTCCCTACGGTTCGTGAATTATGCGGACATGATCGAGACACTTCTCCGAACAATAACCAATAGAGGAATCTGGAAATTCATATGGCTCCCACATATTTCTACGATTACTTTGTGATCGAATGAACCACTTACATACGATACCAATTTCCCTTTGTCTCACGATAGTTTACTTATCCGAGGTTATGATCGTCGGTATCTCTGCATACCTAGTTAAACCTCGTTACTGATAAGTACTCTTTTCTCGTTCCCGTGATATGTGATCCCTTGTGAGCCAGTCACATGCTTGCAAGCTAATTGGATGACATTTCACCGAGAGGGCCCAGAGTATATCTATCTATCATATGGATGGACAAATCCCACTCTTGATCCATTTGTCTCAACCAATACTTTCCGAACACTCAATGCCACCTTTATAGCCACCCAGTTACGGTGTGGTGTTTGATGTCATCAAAGCATCCATCCGGTAAAGGTGATATGCATGATCTCATGGTCGAAGGAATTAGGTTACTATGTATCAGAAAGCATATAGCAATTGAACTATTAAAATGACTTGATCTTTATGCTACGATTATCTATAGGAGTATGTCCACCATATCATTCTCCTAACGATATGATCTTGTTGTTAATAACATCTCAATGTTCATGATAGGGAAACCACAATCATTTATTAACCAACAAGCTAGTATTATAAAGAGGCTTTACTAGGGACTTCAATTTAAGTTTACAAATCACACAAGTATTAATGTTTCCTTGTTAATACTATTATAGCATGAATGTAAACATTTATCATAAACACAAAGATATAATAATAACTACATTTATTATTGCCTCTATGTCATATCTCCAACAATTACTAGGAATGGATTGGATGTCGAAACATCAAGGACTTATAGATTGTTCCAAGAAAGCCATAACCATGACAAGTAGCACCGGAGTATCAGTTGAGCATGTGTATGAGACCTTGCCCCGTCAATTTAAGTGCAACAAGAGTTTATCTCAACCAACCCTAGACCAAGTCAGAGTAGTCCGTGAATACCCCGATGTGTTCCTAGATGAATTGCCCGGTATGCCCCCAGATCGGGATATCAAGTTTATCATTGAACTAATCCCTGGAACTGGACTGATAGCTCAGAGACCCTATAGTATGAACCCATCTGAGTTAGTGGAGCTCAAGAAGCAACTGGATGACATGATTAGCAAAGATCTGATTCAACCGAGTGCATCACCATGGAGATCACCTATTCTGTTTGTGGATAAGAATGATGGTGCCACCCGTTTATATACGGATTACCGAAAGTTGAATGATGTCACCATCAAGAACAAGTACCCTTTGAAAAAGATAGAAGATTTGTTTGACCAGTTGACCGGTGCTAGAGTATTCTCTAAGATTGATCTTAGAACTGGTTATCATCAACTAAAATTTGTGCAATGGATATTCCAAAGACTGCTTTCACTACCCGATATGGATTGTATGAGTACAAGGCCATGTCTTTTGGATTAACCAATTGAAAGAAAATGTGGGCCCCCATGTGTGGTTTTGGTAATTAATAACAATCTCTATGGACTAATGCTTGTATCAAGTTGTACTTGTAGGAGTTGTCCATAGGCAATGCTTGAACCATATGTTGGATTCAAGGTTTGGAGAAGAAGAAAGTGAATAGGATCAAGTGGTGACCAAGGTGTTCAAAGAGTGATCCACAGATTGGTCATGTGAGAGTTAAACCTATGGCAAGTACGTCTTGAAGAATAAGATGGAGTAATATCTCTGGTGCACCTTCAAGGCATCAACATAATGAAGAAAAGAAGAAATGATGTGCAATACCTAGAAGATATCATGGTTGAAGCTTTCCATCCTCGGTGATCATGGATCAATGAAGACAAGGTCAAAGTAAAGGTTTCCCCATGTTGTATGGGGAGTAACTTGCAAGTCTTCATCAAGCAAGTACATACAAGAGCAATCAAGAAAGGTGTTCCATCTTGATAAGGACAAGACCGTCTACATCATAATCAAGTGGAATATGTGCAAGGCAAAGGTATGATCTTGATAGGGTTTCCTTCTTACCGGTCTCGTGGTGTTTGTTGGGGAGACCAGTTTATAGGATAGACAACCGTACTATCAAGACGGGCTCTCAAGTGAGTAACTCGATCATATCGTTCAAAGAGAGCTCAAACCTTTGCATACTTTGCATCATTCTTTCTTGGTTGTTATTTGGATCTTATCCATGTGAGGTTCTAGAGCTTTTGGTAATATTCATAACAAGCCCTAGTTCATCAAAACGGATATCCCCTTTTATATGATATTGCGTTTTTGATCTTTGAGGTTTTCCGGTTTCTCACCAAGAGAGGTACCTAACTTTATAATACATGAGATATTCTCTCTTGGTGGTATCCAATATTTTCATTTTTTGTTGGGTACCTCTTGTTGTCCTATTTCCAACAAAATTGGTTTCGGGTCAATCGGAGTTTCCAAACTCTAGATATCGCCATTTGAAGTTTGCCTCTTATTTGGTCCAGACCGGAGTCTCGGGTCTGCGTGGACCGGAGTCTCCGGTGTGGTCCGGAGTTTCCGAAACTGTCTCCGGTGGTGAGTTCAGAATCAGGGCTGGGACATACTGTATGGGGGTCCGGAGGCTTCCCCGGAGTCTCCGCTGTTGGAAGACCGGAGTCTCCGGTCTTGTTGGGTCATGAATGGCCCAGGTCATTCAGATGGGCGGTCCGGAGGCTGGTCCGGAGATTGGCCGGAATCTTCGGTATAGATCGGAGTCTACGGTGTAGACCGGAGTCTCCGGTCTGACTTTTCCCCAACAGGTAGAAAACGTTCAGAAATCTGTGGGCCTATAAAAAGGGGCCCTTCTTCCCCAATGTTCCTGCTCGAGTTTTACAGGCTTTCTCCTCCATTCTTGACCCTCTTGAGCTTGCTCCCCCTTCAATCCCTCCTTGATTCTTTCATATACTTTAGGGATTTGAAATATGAGATCTAGATCTACAATCCCACCAATCCATCTCTCCTCTAAGTGAGAGGAACATCTTGGGATCTAGATCTTGGAGTCTTTTATGGATTTCCTCCTTTGTTCTTCCTCTCTTATTCCCCCACAAGCTTTTGTATCTTTTGTGGAATTTGGGAGAGAAGGATTTGAGCACTGCATCGGTTTGAGTTCTCCCCGGAGGATTTGGTGAGTGAAAGTTGAGAAGCTTTTTACTCTTGGGTTCTTGGAAACCTAGACGATTTGTTGGTGTTGCAGGTTGTGGCCTTGGTGTCATTGTGGCCTTGGTGGTGTTTGTTGGGAGCCTCCAATTAATTTGTGGAGAAGTGCCCCAACCTTGTGAGAGGTTCCGGTTGCCGCCGACAAGTGCACCGATAGTGGAAGCGTGGATCGATCCCATTGGGGTGAGATTCACCGGAGAATAAGGGAGGCCTTTTGTGGCGTTGGTGGTTTGATACCACCCCCTCTCCAAACGAGACGTACTCCATGTTGGGAGGAACTCGGTAAAATATCGTTGTCCCCGCGTGCCTCGGTTATCTCTATACCCGAGCTCTTTACTTATGCACTTTACATTGTGATAGCCTTCGTGATTGAAGTAATATATATCTTGCTATCACTTTGTTGCTTGTATTGCTTAGCATAAGTTGTTGGTGCACATAGGTGAACCTTAGTTGTTCTAGGTTGTGCTTAACAAAGTAAACACTAGTTTTATTCCGCCTTTGTTGAGCCACTCTAGGAAAAGTTTTAATCGCCTATTCACCCCCCTCTAGGCGACATTCATATCCTTTCACCAATGTCCCCGCTTATTTCATGAATCTCATGAATAAGATTTTCATGAACTTCTTGGATAAGTTTGTCATTGTTTTCATCGATGACATTCTAATCTAGTCCAAATCAGAGGAAGAACATGAATTGCACCTAAGAACCATCCTTGGAACCTTGAGAGAGCATCAGTTGTATGCCAAGTTCAGAAAATGTGAATTTTGGTTGAAGGAAGTAGGATTCCTAGGACATATCTTGTCAGCCGGAGGAGTTGAGGTCGACCCCACCAAGATTAAGTATGTCGAGGAATGGAGAGCCCCAACCACCCAAACCAGAGTTCGTGCATTTCTTGGATTAGCGGGATATTACCGCAAGTTTGTTGAAGGATTTTACGGCATCACTAGGCCGATGACTCAGTTACTCAAGAAATATCGGAAGTTTGAATGGACTGACAAATGTGAAGCAACTTTTCAAGAGCTCAAGAAGATATTGATTTCAGCCCCAATTTTGATCATGCCGTATATCACCAAGCCCTTTGATGTGTATTGTGATGCATCCAAGATTGGTCTCGGATGTGTGTTGATGCAAGAAGGCAAAGTGATATCATATCTATCCCAACAACTGAAGCAACATGAGCAGAATTACCCCACCCATGACCTAGAGTTAGCCGTTGTTGTTTTATCTTTGAAAACAAGGCGTCATTATCTTATGGGTAATCACTGTGAGATTTACTCAAATCACAAGAGCTTGAAGTATATTTTTACTCAGAAGGAGTTGAATATGAGGCAAAGGAGATGGATAGAGTTAATCAAGGATTATGACCTTGACATTCACTACCATCCCGGCAAGGCCAATGTGGTAGCGGATGCTCTTAGTAGACTGTCGTGTAGATTAAACACCATGATTATGAAGGAGCAACCAAGTTTGCATAAGGAGTTGGAAGATTTCAGAATGGAGCTAGTTAGCGAAGTATTCCTAGCTAGTATTGAAATTCAACCCACCTTGATAGATCAGATAAAGAAGCTCAGAAAGGAAATGCCAGTATTGATGGAATTAAGCGTCGTATTGGTACAGGAAAGGTACCCGGATTCACGGAAGATGAAGAAGGAGTTCTATGGTATAAAGGACGAATCTGTGTGCCAGCAGATTCAGAGTTGAAACAAGCTATTTGGCAAGAAGCCCATGATACTATTTACTCCATCCACCTGTGAGGAACCAATATGTATCAGGATTTGAAGTAGCAATTTTGGTGGCATAAGATGAAGTGAGAAGTCGGAAGCTACATAGCCAAATGTGATATCTGTCAGAGAGTCAAAGTGAAACACTAACGACTCGCAGGACTTTTGCAACCTTTGCAGATCCTAGAATGGAAATGGGATTCAGTTGGAATGGATTTCATCACCGGTTTGCCTATATCTAGTAGGGGAAATGATTCTATTTGGGTCATAGTGGATAGACTTTCCAAAGAAGCTTATTTCTTACATGTCAAGACCACTTATCAGAGCTCGAAGCTAGCAGAGTTGTACATTGCTAGGATAGTCAGTTTGCATGGAATTCCCAAGAACATTGTGTCAGATCAAGGAACCCAGTTTACCTCAAGATTTTGGAAGAAAGTCCAGGAAGGATTAGGAACCCAACTGAATTTCAGCACAGCCTATCACCCGCAGACCGATGGACAAACTAAGAGAGTAAACAAAATACTCGAAGATATGTTGAGAGCTTGTGTGTTAGAGTATGGATCTAAATGGGAGGACTTCCTGCCTTTTGCAGAATTCTCATAGAACAATAGTTATCAAGCTAGTTTGCAAATGGCCCCATTTGAGTTTATGTATGGAAGGAAGTGTCGTACCCCACTGAACTGGTCGCAAGTAGGAGAGAGTCAGATTTTTGGACCCGATATCCTACTAGAAGCTGAAGAAAAGGTTCACAAGATCTGTGAGCACCTCAAGACCGCTCAGTCCAGACATAAGAGTTATGCCGACAAGAGACGTCAAGATCTAACCTTCAATGTAGGAGATTTTTTCATCTCAAAGTGTCACCCTTGAAAGGAATGCAATGTTTCCAACTCAGTGGTCATTTCTGCCCAAGTTAACCACTAGCTCACTTTGAGCATCTCTAGCAACTAATCTCAAACAAAAACTTTCTCTCTTTTCTCCCCTTGCTAGAACTAGTGACACTGAACCCAAGGGAGCTTTCCAACTTGGTAAAAACAATTTCAAACTCTTTTGAGAGGCAATTCAAATTTGAATCTATCTTATGTATCAAGATAGCCATTTTTGGAAAACCACTCAAACCTTCACCACTTAGCAAACCATTCCAACCATAGACTACCAAGATTAGTATCAGAACACCCACCAAAAATCATTGGAAAAGGTGATGATTTAGTTCATGCGGACATTTGATCGAACACTTGGTGATCACAGTACAACTCTACCAACTATCTACTATTTTGATCAATCCTTTTCTCACCATTGTGACCTCACTGAGCTCACACGACGTGCACTCAACTCAACTAGTACAAGCCTGCGCAACTAGGCTCATCTCACTCGCTGTTTGACCCATGAAAAGTGGTACCCGGGCTCACCTTGCCACCCCGACATGGACACGATGCCAAAGACCGCGCTGCCCTATCCCACGATCTCTAGGAGGTAGCCCTGACCTCACTGCCTCTGCCTGTGCATGCCCCGGCCAAAGACAGCTCGAGACGATGCCAGCAAAGCCATGCCCATTTAACATAAAACCTTGCCAGTTGCCGCGCCAGAGCGTCGAGCAATCCTGCGCGCACACGCCACGCCTCGCCCTCACCTTGCGCCACTATGTCCGCCATGACTACAACAAGCTCCCAGACATGATCGTTTGACCGCGCGATCGCCATGACCACTGTACACCGTGACGAATGCCGCCGGTACAGTCACAAAGCATGGAGGTTCCCCAATGATTTAGACCACGCCTCGTCATGCCACTGTGCGTATGAAATTCTCCCTGCAGCACCGCGTCGACCTATGCCCGTGGCCATGCTTGTAGCTCACTGTAACTGCGTCGCCGGCGAGCCCGAGCCATGCCGCAGTATAAATAGAGACCACCCCGACCCCAAAACGCACACTATTCCACTCCTCTCTCACCCAGGAACCTGTCTGACCCAACCTTGGAGCAAGGTGAGCACCACTTCGCTAGAATTTCACCGGAGTTTGCCGCTACAGAGGAAGGAAGGAGCCGAAGCTAGGAGCCACCCTAGGAGCTACCGTGACCACCGTTCGAACAACCGTCGTCGACTCGTTCGTTCGTCCCCATCGCCGCACCTAGTTGGAGCCCTGGTAAGACCCCAATGACCCCTGCCGTAGCGCTAGGGTTCTGACTCGCGTGTGCCCTGCGACAGAGACGACGACGCTCAATCGTTGATCGCGCTCTAATCGTAAGGCCTAGATTCATTGATAACGCTTCACGTTAGATGAGCCACTGACAAGTAGGACCAGCCCATTAGCGTTCTCGCGCACAACCGTTAGTTCAAACTTAGTTTTATCTTTTATTTGAAAATCCCATTTTGTAGTGAACATTAAAAATCAATTCAGAGATATTCACTACACCAAATTGAATGAATCCAATTTTGTTTGAAAGTATTTGAAAATATCTAATCACTCCCGTTGGATTCAAATAGTTTGAAACTATGGATCACCCTTGGTAAAAAGAACAAACCAGTAGCTTTTACAACTTCAAACATTTTTCTAAAATCAACCCTAAGTGATTTTAAGTTGATTCCAACTCTCAAAAATCACATTTGACAAGACCTTTCTGATTATGTAAAAATCTACATACTTACATACAGTAGTCCTGGACCAAAATTAAAAGAATGACTTTCTAGTCATTTTTAGCCACTTAAATATTATTAAATAATAGTGCTAAACTTTATAAATTAGGCCAACCACTTTAAATCATATTCTCAAGTATTAGAATATGTGGTGATGACATGTGTCAATATGATCCCATATTTTTAATTTGGAGAATATTAAATCTTATGTAACTTTTTAATGAGTAGAAATTACTTTTCTAAAAAATAAGATAAATAAAATCTTATCACCCTTTATTGTAATGATAGAGATGATGCTAGATCATCTAGTGTGAATCTTGTGTGATAAATAGAAGTAGTTAAGTATTGTTTGGTGATTGGTATCTTGTATTTATTTATAGACATTAGTATCAATCTGGGCTACGACGAGGAGGAATTCTATGAAGACGAGGACGAGAACTTCGACCACCTTACCAACCAAGGCAAGCTATACTAAGCATGCTAGACCATGCAAGCCTTATTATGCATACCTTTAGGATACTATGTTGAGTATACCATTTTCCCATTTTTACTTGCAAGCTTTACTTTTCGCAAATTTGTTCAAATAGTAATTAATTGACGATTAGAGGAAGATTAGGAAGGTTGCCATCAGGATCTTGGAACTTGATGTAGGTAGAAATACTAGTTGATACCCCTCAAATAGTGACACCCCCATTTGATAGATGCTAGTGCTAAATTAAACTTGATCACTAGATGGGAACAAATGATTATGAAAACCTTGGAATGATGAGTCATTCTATTTAAATGTTTTGACATGTGTTATGGATACAATGACTTGAAGATGATGGTGAAGGAACTATGTGACTTGACTTTGATAAAAAATGATGGTTGGGTTCGGATGCGATACCATTCCAATATTTACCGTACAACCACAATACCCGAATTTGGGTAGGGCTTGACTGGAAGTTTATATGTCTTAGTATGGGTTCCCTCACGGAACTAGGTGAGCTGAGGCTACCTTGTGAAGATGACTGTCCACCTATGCAGTGCCCAAGATGACAGATGGTCATGATTGGGAGGCCAAACTCATAGTACTAGGGTGTGTAATTGAAAAGTTAGGATTTATTATCCGCATACCAAGTATGATGATTCAGGATTGTTCCTGATGGATGTATCGAATGTTGTGGCGAAAGTGTACCACCTCTGCAGAGTGTCAAACTATTCGAATAGCCGTGTCCGCGGATATGGACAGTTGGATGGCCATACTATTCTGTTGTGACATGTTTTCCAAAATAACCTGTGACTTGAAGTATGACTTTGACATGACCCCACAAGTTGTGGAGACGAAGCTAGGTTCCCACCTCAGAACTTAGACAACTAAAGTTAGGTTTTATTACTAGATACTGGTTGAAATAAAATTGGCTTGTGGCAAACAAACCTAGAGCTTAAGATTCCTATTAGAATGACCTTACTGCTTTAGTGAAAGTTTGCGAGTACCTCAAAGTACTCATGGCTTTGTCTCTGGCTATTCCCATGGCCAGACTATGAAGGATACTACGAGGAGGATGGACATTAGGATTCTTACGATAACTAGGATCATCTCTCATCGTCAACATTGCCTGTGATCTTGAAGATGGAGCCCCGACCACGCTACTATTATTATTATTATTCAACTGCTTTGATTGTAATCAGACTTGATCAAGATATCAACTATTTGTAAGACTATTATGGTTTGTAATGGATGACGAACTAAGGTACCAATCTATTATGTCTCGCAAAAATGGTAATCCTAGGATTTTGCGATGTACGACATAACAGGCATCTAGAATTAAAAATGCGTGTGTTGACAGCTGCATATAGACTTCATCGTGTAAATCGCCATGAAGGAATGCATTTTTCACATCTAATTGTGATATTTTCCATGGCCGGGCTACAAACACATCAATCAAAGTGCGAACCGAAGTCATATGAGCAACTGGAGCAAACGGCTCATCATAATCTCTCCCATGAGCCTGCTGAAAGCCTCTGGCAACAAGACGAGCCTTATAGCGCTCCACAGAACCATCTGACTTGGTTTTTACCTTGTACACCCATTTTTAGGTGATGGGAACAGACTGAGGAGGTAACGGTACAAGATTCCATGTACCGGTACTCTATAGGGCTTCAAGATCCTCAGACATAGTCAACTGCCACTTTGGCAACACGGCTGCTGATGACCCACAAGTATAGGGGGTGTATCGTAGTACTTTCGATAAATGCGAGTGTCGATCCCAACGAGGAGCAGAAGGTGCTGAACAGTGGTATGGAGCAGGAAATCCCTGTGAATACTTAGCAAACGGATTTTTAGTGGTTTTCTGATAAGGCAACAAAACAAAGTGCAAGTAACAAAGAACAAACATAGCAAGTGGCCCAATCCTTTCTTAGCAAAGGACAAGCCGGTGGAAATACTTATAAGGACCAAACTTACTCGAGGACACATGGGAATTATGTCAAGTGCTTTGATACGTCCAAAATGTATCTACTTTCTCGAACACTTTGCTATTGTTTCTTCTCTAAACTTGTGTGATTTGGATACAACTAACACGGACTGACGCTGTTTTCAACAGAATTACCTTGGTGTCTTGTTTTTGTGCAGAAAATGAACTATCAGGAAAAATCCCGGAAAATATGCCAAAAATTATATTTCACCAGAAGATCCACGGAGCCAGAAGGGGATACAGAGGGGAGGCACAGGGGCAGACCCACCAGCGCGGCCCACCGACCTCGCCTCCTAGGGAGGTCCGCCTGTGCAGCTCCTCGGCCTCCCTCGGCGCCTATAAGTTGCCTTCTGACCTAAAAACTCAGGGGGGGTCGATAGTTTTGGAGAAAGAGTTCCGCTCCACCACCGCCACGAGAAACCAAGATCCGGATCCAAAAACTCCATTCTGGCACCCTGCCGGGACGGGGAATTAGGAGAGGATCATCGCCATCATCATCACCAATGCATCTCCATCAACACCCGATGTTTCCCTCATCCATGAGTGAGTAATCCCCCGCTGTAGGCTTGGGGATGGTAAGGATTGGATGATTTCTATCATGTAATCGAATAAGATCTGTTAGGGCATAGTGCCTAGTATCTCTATTAGTGCTATTTGACTTTGTTGCAACTTGTTGTGCTTAATGCTTGTCACTAGGGCCCGAGTGCCATGATCTTAGATCTGAACTTATTATTGAATCATTATGATAGTATTGTTTGTGATCTTATCTGCAAGTTGTGTACACATATCATTGTCCGGATCCAAAGACCCCAAAGTGACAATAATTGGGACAACCAGAGGGGATGGATGTGGTGTGAGGATCACATGTGTTCACGGAGTGTTAATGCTTTGCTCCGGTGCTCTATTAAAAGGAGCACCTTAATTGCCAGTAGTTCCCTAGAGGCCCCACTGCCACGGGCTGGCTGGACAGAAGATGTTGTGTAAGTTCTCATTATGAGCACGTATGACTATATTTGGAGCACATGCCTAGGATTGTTTAGTACTTGGATGCTTATTATTATTTATCTGTAATGCCCTAGTTCTTGAAGTTACATGTTTATACTCGTCCATGCAACGCCCGTCCATCCATCCCTATGCCTACCGCACTCGAATCCTACTGTTACTGTTATTGTTACTATTGCTCATGTTTCACTGTTGTTTTTGCTTTGTTGTTGCTACTACAAAACTATTGCTATTGATAAACTTCTGTGAGCAAGAACTATTTCCAGGTGCAGATGAACTGACAACTAAGTTGTTAAGGCTTGCAAGTATTCTTTGGCTCCCCTTGTGTCGGACCAATAAATTGGGTAATACTACCCGCGAAGACTGTTGCGATGCCCTACACTTGTGGGTCATCAAGACTATTTTTTTGGCACCGTTGTCGGGGAGCATAGCTTTATTTGTAAGTTAACTTGGATATATTATTGTTCACTGCTACTCCTTTCGTCATGGGGAAGTCTCATGATGGAAAGTTCCCTATTTTACCATCCAATACAAGAAGAGGTACAGTCCTAAACACCTCTGTTGCTCTTGATTCACCGTCTGTTATAAGTAAGCTTGTCACACCACCACCACATACTCATGCTACACACACTGCTACTACTGCTGAATCTGAAACTGCTTTTAATAATCATGATGTTACTTCTACTGTGCTTGGTTTCATAGATTTTAAAATGCGCAAGTACTTTGTTGCTAAGATCTTCCCTTTTTCACTAAAAGGAGAAGCTAGGGCTTGGTTTCATAGATTACCTCCTGGTTCCATTGATAGCCCTTATTGCTTGATTGCTTCTTTCTTCCACAAATATTTTCCTCCCAGTGCTAGACATGCTGCTTTGCATAGACTTTTTGATTTTAAATAGGGAGAAGAAGAGAAATTGCCTGAGTCATGGAAAAGATTCCGTTCCTTGATTCATGCATATCCTGGATGTCCATTACCTCAGAATGAGCTTCTTGATATTTATTATAATGGACTAACTGATGATTCTAGGACCTACCTAGGTAGCTTTGCTGATTGTGTTTTCAGGAAAAGGACTCCTACAGATGCTGAAGAATTAATGAACAAGATAAGCAAGAATTATGATGATTGGACTTCAACTGAGCTGAATACACCTGAGCCTATTACTCCTGAACCAGTTGTTCCTGAACTAGTTCCACCACCAACAACAAAGAAGAGGGGAGTTATTGCATTAAATGATGAAGTGATGAAGGAAGCTAAAAAGTGTCTAAAGGAGAAAGGTATTAGATCTGAAGATGTGAAGAATCTACCTCCTATAGAAGAATTATGTAAGCCAATTCTCCACTCATCTACTATTGAGGTACACTCTCTCCAACACTTTGATGAAGGTGATATTCCTTATGGTAAGCCTCATGATCAATGCTTAGAGGAACTTGACATTTTTATTGTTAAACAAGGTAATTTTAATAAACAAGTTCAGAATCATTTATTGGAAAACTCTACAGCTATCCATGAGTTGAAAAATATTGTGTAAAGAACTTCTAATGATATTAAAATGCTTTGTAAACACTTTCAAATGGTTCAAACTCAACTTGATCAACTTGCTAAGGTGCAAAAGGATATGCTTGTTAATGCTTCAGGAGATAAACATGCTTATGGAATTAGAACTAGGAGTGGTATAGCTACTCAAGATCCTTTATATCCTGAAGGACACCCTAAAAGAATAGAGCAGGATTCCCAACAAGGTGAGGATAGTGGTAGTCCTCGTAAGAGGAAGAAAAAGAAACATAAGAAAGTTGAGGAACCACTTGAACCTGCTATAGATCCTAATAGTATATCTGTCTCTGATGCTGAAACTGAGAGTGGTAATAATAATGAGTCTCCTGATAAGGAGGAAGTTGAGGAAGAACCTGAAAAGCACACTAAGAACACTAGGTACACTAAGGAAGATTTTATTGCTAATAAACATGGTAAAGAGAGAGAACCTTGGGTGCAGAAACCTATGCCTTTTCCAGGTAAGAAACACAAGTCAAAGGAGGAAGAACACTACAACAAGTTTTGTGAGTGGATGAAGCCTTTATTTCTGCAAATTCCTTTGACTGATGCTATTAAGTTGCCTCCTTATTCAAAGTATATGAAGGATATTGTCTCTAATAAAAGGAAGATTCCTAATGAGGAGATTTCTACTCTACTTGCTAATTATTCCTTCAATGGTAAGGTTCCAAAGAAACTTGGTGATCCAGGTATACCAACTATTCCTTGCTCCATTAAGAACAATTATGTTAAAACTGCTTTATGTGATTTAGGAGCTGGAGTTAGTGTTATGCCTTTTTATCTCTATTAGAGACTCGAGCTAGAAAAGTTGATACCAACTGATATATATTTGCAAATGGCTGATAAGTCAACTACTATTCCTGTTGGTATATGTGAGGATGTTCCTATTCAAGTTGCTCATAATTGCATGGTTTTAACTGATTTTGTTGTGCTTGAAATGCCTGAAGATGATAATATGTCTATTATTCTTGGGAGACCTTTTCTTAATACTACAGGTGATGTCATCAATTGTAATCAAGGAAAAGTAACATTCAATATTAATGACAAAGAGCACACTGTCTATTTCCCCAAGAAGGTTGTTAGAAGCTATTGCCTGAATTCTATTGAAAATATTGATGGCATTAAGGTTAGATAAATATATTGTCCCATTCCACAAGAAAATATTGAAACTATTATGATTGGGACCATTGCTATCAAGTATGAGGTAACATAATCACCTTGTGGAATGCAAATTTTTGTTTCATATAAGATTGTTTTGGTAACAAGACTTGATCAACCTTGTTAACAAAATGATTTTAATGAACAAAATAATGCTTCCACTATAGTTATACTTGCTTTCTTTTTTCCTTTCTCCTTCCTAGTCTTTGCTTTAGTTTTAGTTTTGCTAGTTGTTTGCTTGTTTGAGTTTCTTAGGGCTCATGTAGTTTGGCTTTTGGTTTGCTTTTGCTTCTTCTGAAAAACTATTTTTGCGAGAAAATCAATTTTCATACCCTGAAAATTGGCCAAAAATAAAGTTTCCCGAGAAATCCCAGAAAATTCAAAATAATTTTTTCCTCGAAAAAAGGGGAAGAGATTTACCAGATGTGACCTAGGGCGCCACCCCTAGCCCCACACCTGTGGTAGGCGCGAGCCGACCACTGGTGGCGCCTAGGGGGGTCTGGCCCACCTGGGCCCCTCCAGGCTGCCTCCTCAAAGCCACCTTCTTTATCTCTCCCGAAAAACACCGGAAAATTTGCTCAAGCTCGAGTTCTTGATGTTCTTGCTCGCAATTTTCGATATCCTTGTTCACCCCATCTCAAGTGATGATTTTTGGAGGGATTGCTCCTTGGTATGTGCCCCCTCCACTTGTCTAATTAGATTTGTGATTGGTAGATTGTATCTTGAGTATTTTGCTACTGTAGATGACAAGTTATTCGAGCTTGCATGCTTGTTCTATGCTTAGAAACTTTGTTTTGATGCATGTGTAGTCCTCTAGCAAGTTCCTATAGTAATTGCTCATCATTTATCAACTTAGAAATCACTTGGTTTGATGGTTGTCTAAAAATTTCAGCAAGGGAAGTCATGGACCACCACACTTTTGGTGACATTTTTGAGAGTGATGCACCTAGAAGGACAAGGCTCCCAAGATCATCTACCAGTTCTAGACCCTCATACAATAATGATCTCATCACTCCGCGGTTTGGTGACGAGGGAGATGAAGGGGATGCTCACCCCTCCACCTTTCTTTGTCAAACTTTCTTGCGAGCTGCTGGGATTCTTAATGATTTCATGGATTTGATTGAGAGGGCTGGTCTAACAAGTTTCATGCAGGATGAGAGTGCACAATATGCTTCACTTACGATAACATTTGTGGAGAGTTTCTCCTTCACCAATAGTTTGTTCAATCCTTCTGTGTCTTTCAGACTTTATGGCAGGGCTCATTTTATGCCTTTGAAGAAATTTTATAAATCCCTGGGACTTGGTACAAATGGGTCATCAAAGAAAATTACAGCTCTTCCCGCTGATTTGTTGGAACTATACCGAGGAATAACCAATGATGATGACTACAGAGCTCAAAGAGGGAAGACAAAGAACATTCAACTTCCAGCAATCAGGTACTTCACCTACTATCTTACCACCAGTATTCTTGGTAGGGAGAACACTAGCAATATATCCAACTATTAATTGGCCTTCTTAGCTGCTGCGCTCTACAGCGAGGATAAGTATAATCTTGGTTCCCTCATTGCTTGTCACCTCTAGCTCTACTCTTGAGAATTTGGTTTATAGAATGTTGTTTACTGACGGGGAAGAGAGAGATATCCCTCTACCCCAAACCACTTTCTTCAGTATTTCTCATGGACCTTGGTCACGCACGAAGGCGGAGATGGATGACAAGCTGTGCTTTCTCAACTTCCACGGGCACTATCAGGGGGGAGCGCCCGCATATGACCCCGTTGTACACTACACAGGGGAGGCTTCGAGCTCGTACCAGGACGAGGGAGCTTCCTCGACATACTATGGAGGTGCATCTACTTGGGCACCATGGGATTGATCCCCACTTAGGCCAAAAGCCTAAGCTTGGGGGAGGTACACCGACATCACACTCATCTATATATCATGTTCGGCCGGTTCTTTGTATATCCATTGTTTTCTCTTTATTTTTGGTTCTTGTTGCTTCTTTCTCAAAAACACAAAAATACCAAAAATATTTTCGTTGTTTCTCTTGGTTTGTTTCTTTGTTTCTTTGCTTTGGTTTGCCTTAAAAGAAAAATCCAAAAATATTTTGCTTTGTTTGCTTCTTGTTTGGTTTGTTTTTCTTTGTTTGCTTGTTTCTAAAAAAATTGATAACACCAAAAATATTTGTTGTTCTTCTTTGGTTTTGTGAGTTCTTCGCAGGGTTCAGCCGCTCTCAGTGGATTTTTTTTTCATGTTAATTATTCAAATCACACAAGTGAAGGGCAATAATGAAGATTAAGACAAATCGAGGAGTGGTAAGAGGCTGGTAACGAACTCTATTTGTTTCATTTTGTACATATACTCATCATTGTGAGCATGCTTAGCCTGTTTGTGTAAAGTGTATGTCATTATGGATGCTTAGTAGTTTTTGCTTGTCTATGATTAGCTCCATCTTGCTAATAGTTTGTAGCATGTCATATGAATGTTTGCTTGCATTGTTTTTGTAGCACCCTTGCCTGATAAGGCTAAGTTCATGTGTATAGTGTCAATCCCTGGATCGGTTCACTGGCACACACAGTACAAAATGATACCAAATATAACTGTGCATCATAAATACAACGAATATGATCCAAAATTTACATTATTTATTCAAGTACACAGCGGAAAACGAATACAAGGTAGATCTCCATCCTTCAAATGTTCCACAGGCGAACAATTGTTGAGTGGAGTCTCGTGACCTATGAACGATCACTCAGATACGATATAACCTGCAATATGAAACGTTGCAGCCACGAATGGTCAATACATTGAATGTATGGCAAGTAGGATAAAGTGGTTAACAACATATCTATCAACTACATGCTTATTTGGCCAAGTGGAGTTCAGGCTCATTTGCATAAAGCAATAGTTTTATCCTAACATTTGTAACAAAGTAGTTTTCCAATACGATAAATAGGACACTCTGGTTCACTCCCAGGTGCTCCTACCCAATTATGTTCACCCAACAAGTTTTAAGTAATTAAGAAATAAGGATGAGTGAGAAATATCATAGCATCGATGTCGGTCGCTCAAATTGTCCATAACCGGGGACACGGCTAATCGATTAGTTTATACACCCTGCAGGGGTTAGTACACTTTACCCATGTGACTTGGCCAGCCCAGCTCGTACCACCACTCTCATATTGGGTGATGATAGGGAGAAGTCCAAGAAGGAACCATTCGGGAAGTAGCTCCCCAATCCCGACGCGCACCGGTCCAACCTACACTATCTACATCTCTGGATATGCGGGTTCGAGTTACCACAACCTACTGAGTTCAACCAACCGCCCATTTCATTATTGGCACATGGTTGCACACGAAAGCTTCCAAACAAAGAAACCAATCATTTCTCAGTGTCCTGGGCGGAATTCCGCACCAAAATCCACACTCGATGACCCAATCAATGCCATTCCGCCCAGGTGATTCATTAAAACATGTTGGTTTGTCATTTAGCAAAACATAAGCCTTTCCAAACATATAACTTTTCATGATGTGATTCCCTTCCTCGTCTAAATAACATAGCTAAGCAATCTACCAATACGATGGCTCTTAAACAAGGAATACTAGGGAATAATATGGGTCATAGCATATCATATACACATCAATTCCTACATATGCAATTCTACAAAAACATCTGCAAAGCATAGGAAAACAATAGGACATTTATGACCAAGATAGCACCACTTGCCTTTGTTGTAGATGTAGTCGATTAGATAATCCTCACAATTATAATGGCCTCTTTCATAATAACCACAATACTTGCAATCATAGTAGTTACAATCACAGTAGTTGCACTCCTCGCAATCTAGCGTTTGAAGCAAACACAACAAACACCATTCAAAACATTGCAAAATACAACAGTGCAACATTACAAGAAAACAATGATGAACAGATGCATTCATGACGATTTAATGAGTCACAATGATTGTATTTAGTGTTCTGAACATAATTAGATTACATGATGCATGTGGAAAGTCATTTAATGCACTAAAGCTTTTATTACTAAAGTTGTATCGATTTAATATGATGTATACCACTTTAATTGAACTAAATATGTTTATGCCGTATTAAATTGTGAACTAGATGCTACTGGATAGAGGTAATACAATTTAGAGACAGTGGCAATTTGAATCACCTAAAAAGGAGTTATAGATATTTTCCTATGATTAAAACACTATTTCATTGGGTTTAAATATTTCTGTATGAATTTCTGCTTTAACAGTACCAAATAATTTGTCATGCAATTTCTCTGTATAGATATTCTCAATACAAAATCTTAGCACTTGGATTCACCCCAATCGGAGTTATAGATCTTTTTGTATGATTTAAATAGTGTTTAATGGTTTTAAATGATTTATATAGTTTCTGTTGTCTAAAAATAAAACTAAAATTATATCTGTAATCTCCATCGAATTGTGATTTCAGGTACATATTATTTGTAATTTTCTGAATAGTATTTATTTTCTTATGAATTTATTACTCTAAATATGCCATTAAACTATTTAAATCTTCACGGAAAAACCTTACAGTAAAAGGCTGAACTAATTGCATATTGATGATCTACATGGAACCAGCTTTCCAACGGTATATCATTTATATTTTTGTGACAAGCAATTAATTTACTATGAATTTAATGATTTATAAAGCCATTAAAACTAATTAAATTGCTGCAGGTTAAATCATCGGCAAAGGCAAGATCCGACCAGATATTATTAAAGTACATTACAGCAGCTTCAATTTAATATATTGTTCATATTTTTCGGAGTTACAGATAATATTTTATGAATTTATTAACCTAAAAGACCATTAAAACTAATTAAATTACTGCAGTAACCACATACAGTAAAAGTTGGATCTATTCTGATAAGATGATTCTACGTGAAATTCTCTTCAATTTGATATATTATACGCAATTTTTGGACGTGGTATGAATTTCTAATGAATTTTACAAGTTAGATCTATAATATGCAATTTTAAATTCGAACGGAATATTCCAAGGAATATTCCGCTGACTGGACAGGTTGACTTTGCATGCTGACTGGGACTAGATGTTGACCTTACGTTGACGTGGCGTTGATGAGGAAGATGACCGGGATGACGATATGGCACGCACCGGTTTGATTGGATCTCGACCGTCTGGATAGGATCCGGTGGCTAAAAGAAGAGATTGATCCGATTTTGGCTCAGAATAGACAAGAAATAGATCTGTGTTATTGAGACAAATCCGTAGGTCAAATCGAAAAACTCAGAACATGAAAGTTGTGGGGAATCATTGTTCCTACCTTCTCACCAAAGGAATTTGGATTTGAAGAAACGAGCGCGACTAGATCTTGAATTTACACCGTAAGATCTGAAATATTGCGATACGAAATTCTCCGGCTGTGGTGGATGAAAAGAGGTGAGGTTTGTCGGGATTGAAAGATTTCGACGATCCCTACAACTTTTTTTTTGACCGAAGGCAAACGACGAAGTCTAGATGGGTTAAAAAGCGAAATGAGATTCGGGCATATATAGATTTGGGATTTCGAGAAGAAAAACTCCTACAGCTATGGCTCCACGAGTTTATATGGAGGTTTGAGATGGTGTAGAGATAGGCCTTGGAGTAGGGAACAAGTATAAACAAACGGAAGTCAATTCGGAGTTGTAGATAAAAAGTTATAGCAGTTTGAGCAGAGATAGGTCTAACAAACACCGATTTGCACGCTTTTTAAAGCAATCTGGGCAGTCAACCTACCTGGTGCTGCTCGCTCGGCTGGCTCGGTCCGGGTGGGCCGGCCCGTTAGGAATTTTTTTTCTTTTTTTTCTTTTTCTTTTTCTATTTACTTGTTTTCCTTATATCTTTTGCATACGAAGTCCAAGTGACATGATTCTTGTTTCTAAATTTTTCTAAAATCGTATAGATTATTGTAGGATCAAATTTGTAATCTTTTTACTAGTTTGGAATTAGTAGATTTACAAATCCTTGTATATTCCATTTTATTTATATCTTTATGTGTTTGTATTTATTTCATAACTTTTTCATACTAGCTCCAAATGAGATCAATTTTGTTTCTAAAATTTTGTAATATTAATTGGATTCTTTTAGGCTATAATTTAGAAATAATCGCTATCTTAGCAATAGTGGGTTTTATAAAGTCAATTTAATTTCCTTTAGGAACATTTGGGCGAATCAACTATAGGATTTGGATACCAGGATTTGGATTCAGTTTGTGAGAACCTTGCATGGATGTAATGAAATGCTTATGAATGCTTCATGATTTTCATTTTGAAATCTTGCACACCAATTCTACAATCCATAATAAATCCATTCCTTTTTGCCTATATGGCTACTTAGGTCTTAACAAAAGAATATAGGATTTTGAATTCAAGGTTGAGAGGATTTTCTATTCAAAAAGTTTCTTCTCTTTGAGAATTTTCAACATAGTCAAACAATCAATCAAACTTATTTATTTATTGCACATTCCAAAATTAGGAGAATTTTGGGATGTGACAGTTTTATTCATACTTTGGTATGATATTGTGGTATCCTCCTCTGACTGTTTATGTGAATCGACTTGGCACATGCTCACACATGCATATGACTAATGAATAGTCAGTAAGCCTCGATGATTTATTTTGCCTCAGAGTTCTTGTATCACTTTCATGCCATAATTAGTCATGTTTTATTGCAAGCATGATTATGACAGTTATTGTTCTCTCGTTTGTCGCTCCCTCTCTATTGCTAGCCTTCACTTGCACTGAGTATGTGCTCTACCTGTGCTTCCAACTCCCCAAAACCAATATTGCCAGCTGTGTCTACCATACCTACCTATTAGCATAATTTGCTACTTCAGTGCATATTCAATATGCCGTGTTTTCTTCCAAAATAAAATGTTTGTCTGTTTTGAGAAAGTTAGTTAGTAAAGCTCTCACGAACTTGATGGCACACTTTATTCTGTGCACTTAATAATCCTGAACCATTGTGACTAGTCCATACAAGTTATATGCTTGCAAATTATATGTTGGGAGTCAGCAAAACCATGCTGTCATGGGGAACGTCAACACCTTTTAGATATATTTATATCTAGTTGATACCTTGCTCTTTTGTTTGCGGATATCAATGATACAAAATGAAAGGGGGACTTGTGAGTCCATGGAGTTTGTATTCTGTGTTAGAGAAATGCCTGGGCCGCTAGCCTAAGCCATGCCTAATCATGGTGTAAACTTGCAGCATCACCATAGTGAGTCATCTATGAAGCATCCTCAATAAAAAAATATGCATATAGTAAATAAAAAGATTGCTAAGATGCTCATTGTCTACTTGCCTTGTCATTTTGGTTATGGGAAAGCTCATGTACCATATGCAAGGGGTACCCCGTTGGCGGTTCTCGATGATATGAAAATACTTACAATGACAAGAACTTGTCTGGACCCAAAGTTGAGTAGTATGCGGAGTGGCCCTTGCACTCAAGGGACTTGGGATTTCTAGTCTATGGTCTGTCAAGCATAAAATTCAGAGTGGACCTCACTTTCACCTTAACCACATAAAGATTCTTAGGATATGGGCAATGAGAGCTCAAAGCTAATGAGTACCTTCCTTTCAGCATTTGGAAGCCTTTCAAACTTTCCAAAAACATTTTCACCACCTTGTTGAGTCACCACTTATTCTATGAGCACCTTCTTGAGATCATAGTTGTCATTCTTGTGTTTGTTCCAAAACTTGGTTAATTATGTCATGACTTTGATGCTTGTATCTCTGATATCTTTATCTCTAGTCTTCATGTGAACTTCAGAGGTGCCTCAGCATTTATATTGTGATCCTCAAACAAAGGCAAGAGAGATACCACTCTATCATACCTTATTATGAGCATTGCAATGTTGCTTATGTTTATGTTTCATGGTACTTATTATTATTGAGTTGGTTTCTCT
Organism: Avena longiglumis; assembly: GCA_030063025.1. Lineage (NCBI taxonomy): Eukaryota > Viridiplantae > Streptophyta > Magnoliopsida > Poales > Poaceae > Avena > Avena longiglumis. The sequence goes on from CP125976.1 coordinate 444,599,623, forward strand.
TCATAGCTTGCAATAACTATTGATAGACTTAGTTGCATACTCTTTATTATGAATTGCTTAAGCATCTACTCCTGTGCTAAGAATATATACATCATATGAAGCAAAGTGTTCGTGAAATTATTTTATCGCACTCAGTTTTCAACTAAATTGCTTGAGGACAAGCAATAAGCTAAGCTTGGGGGGAGTTGATACGTCCAAAATGTATCTACTTTCTCGAACACTTTGCTATTGTTTCTTATCTAAACTTGTGTGATTTGGATACAACTAACACGGACTGACGCTGTTTTCAGTAGAATTACCTTGGTGTCTTGTTTTTGTGCAGAAAATGAACTATTAGGAAAAATCCCGGAAAATATGCCAAAAATTATATTTCACCAGAAGATCCACGGAGCCAGAAGGGGGGACAGAGGGGAGGCCTGGGGGTCCCAGACCCACCCCAGGCGCGGGCCCACTGACCTCGCGCCTAGGGGAGGTCTGGCCACCCCAGGCAACTCCTCGACCTCCCTTCACGCCTATAAGTTGCCTTCTGACCTAAAAACTCAGGGGGGTTCAATAGTTTTCCAGAAACAGTTCTGCTCCACCGCCGCCACGAGAAACCAAGATTCGGATCTAGAAACTTCGTTCTAGCACCCTGCCGGGACTGGGAATTTGGAGAGGATCATCGCCATCGTCATCACCAACGCATCTCCATCAACACCCGATGTTTCCCTCATCCATGAGTGAGTAATACCGTGCTGTAGGCTTGGGGATGGTAGGGATTGGATGAGTTCTATCATGTAATCGAATAAGATCTATTAGGGCATAGTGCCTGGTATCTCTATTAGTGCTATTTGACTTTGTTGCAACTTTTTGTGCTTAATGCTTGTCACTAGGGCCCGAGTGTCATGATCTCAGATCTGAACTTATTATTGAATCATTATGATAGTATTGTTTGTGATCTTATCTGCAAGTTGTGTACACATATCATTGTCCGGATCCAAAGGCCCCAAAGTGACAATAATTGGGACAACCGGAGGGGATGGCTGTGGTGTGAGGATCACATGTGCTCACGGAGTGTTAATTATTTGCTCCGGTGCTCTATTAAAAGGAGCGCCTTAATTGTCAGTAGTTCCCTAGAGGCCCCGCTGCCACGGGCTGGCTGGACAGAAGATGTTGTGCAAGTTCTCATTGCGAGCACGTATGACTATATTTGGAGCACATGCCTAGGATTGTTTAGTACTTGGATGCTTATTATTATTTAACTTCAATGCCCTAGTTCTTGAAGTTACATGTTTTGACTCGTCCATGCAACGCCCGTCCATCCATCCCTATGCCTACGGCACTCAAATCCCATCATATCACATTATTGCTCTGTTTCACTGCTCTTTGTTGCTTTGTCATACTACAAAACTGTTGCTACTGATAAACTTCTGTGAGCAAGAAATATTTCCAGGTGCAGCTGAACTGACAACTCAGTTGATAAGGCTTGGAAGTAATCTTTGGCTCCCCTTGTGTTGAATCAATAAATTGGGTAATACTACCCGCGAAGACTATTCGATCCCCTACACTTGTGGGTCATCATGCTTTTGCTTCATATAGCTGAGTACTCTTCTCTGGTGTTGTAAGTGTTGTGTGGGTGAACCTGTGCTAACATACCGACCTTACTTGGAATAATACATACTTGTGATTAAACCCCTGCAAACATCCATAACTACAGGAAAGTAATTAAGATATAAATCTAACCACCGCCTTAAACTCTGAGATCCTACACTCCCTTGTGCAAAGGTGTCCTAACGGGGTTCGGTTTACATCAAGAACCCCACAATTAGTAGCCAAATACACAATGCATTCCCCTAGGCCCATAAATGGTGAAGTATTATGTAGTCGACATTCACATGACACCACTAGAAGAGTAGCACCACAACTTAAATACTAAACCATTGAATAATAACTCAACACAAATCCAGTAATAACAACATGACTTCTCCCATGTCCTCAAGAACTAAACGAACTATTCACAAGACATCATATGGATCAAGATCAAAGATGATATGGTAATGGATAACAATCTGAACATAAACAATAATCCAATGGTTCCACTCACAAGCATCAACTACAATAGTTATCAACACCCGAAAAGTTTCCCTAAGAACTAAAGCAATATCCAACACAATTGTTACAGAGGAACAGAGTGGTGATGATGGTGCTGGTGGAGATGATGGTGTGGATGATGATGATCTCCCCTCTCCGGGAAGGAATTTCACCAGAATCATGCATCGGAGAGATCTTTCTCGGTATTTTCGCCTTGAGGCGCGGAAATCTCCGTCGCCCGGCCTTAGGGTTCCGTGGGAAGATATAGGTGAAGGCGGATTCGAGCGGCAGTGGGCCACACTGCCCTAGGCGTGGCCTAGGTGGCCCGCCTTAGGGTGTGGGGCCTCATGCCCTCTTTGATCCTCCTTCTGGCTTCCTCATTCTTCTGGAAAAATAATATTTTCCCATATGTTTCTGGTATTTTTCTAATCTTCGCGAAATTGCACTGAAACGCCTTCTTTTCCATCAGAATCCAGACTCCGACAGTCCATCCTCCAAGAATCATCCAACATGCATAAACAGATGAAAAGCCATAAGTAATACCTCATAATAAGACAAATATGAATGAATAGAGGTAAATTATGATATAGAAAGGTGATGCAAATTGGGCGTATCAACTCCCCTAAGCTTAGACCTTCGCTTGTCCCCAAGCGAAAACTAAGCTCAGTAAACATGTTGTAACACCCTCAGAATCGGCCCTATGCAAGTTTAAGCGAAACCCGCCAAACCCGCATAGAAACGATTCGAAGGTGCCCACCAGGCACTTGCGTGCGGGTGGAAAGCAAAGTAATAACATTACACAACAGTCCTCGATGGGACCCACAGAACAGATATATAACAGCGACTCAAAGAGTCGAGAAGACAGATATAATATACAAGATCCAAATCACCTTGAAAATGGTAGAGCGTCCGACTACAGACAAGAAGCAAATGGGGCTAAGAGCCCTGAAGAATAACCAATGGCGTCCATAACCCTGCCCATGCCAAGCCGGAAGGGTAACCCTGCTAACGGCGTCGATCTCAAAACCTGCTTAAACAAAAGGGGTGCCGACAAAGGGCAAAGGAAAAAGAAGGAGCGTCGATCGAGGCCAAGACAGCGAGGCTAGAATTCGTGGTCCTCGCCACATAGGTATGGTGGATCAAGCGGTGGCGGCAGATGCACTAAACAACCTATAGAGACTCGATACACCAAGGCCAATCGAGAGGGTAAGAAAGACCTATTCGGATCCAACGATACTAGCATCAAACAAACCCATCTGGCGTTTCTCGAGACCAAACGAGGAAGTCAACCGAGGAACTCACAGCTTGGCGCTTTACTTATTCAGTTATAGTTGCCGCAATTACTAGTCAGGTTTAGATATTCATCCTGATAAAGTAAGCAGTGGGCACTTTTAGTTAATCATTCCGTTATAGTGGCATCACTTACTAGTCAGATTCCATTAGCATGAGGCAACCCCAAAACCCATCAGTTGTTGGTACTTTTTTCTTAGCCATTCCGTGATAATGAAGCTGATTACTAGTCATATCGGATACAAGTCAATTTATAACAATAAACTTTAGTTATAGTTGTCTATGATCAAGCACTGTGCTCCAAGTCGTCCATAACCGCGGACACGGCTTCTCGAAAAGATTTAACCTAGGGTGCACCAAAGTATCCACAGCACTTGACCCTTTTGCCGATCGCTAACATACACCCATCGGTATGTCGGCGGGCCTAAGTCACGACGTTCCAGATCCAAAGCAAGTACATGGGGCCACCCCACCAAGTCGACACCGAACGGAGTCGGCCGGTCTCCGAGACGGACTTAGGGTTTGGGTGGACGGCGAGCGACAAAGAATCCCCAAACGGGACCGCCGACACGCCAAAACGTGTCCCGATCCTAACAAAGACAGTGTGCTCCTCGCACAAACGTAAATAAAGCGGTAAACATGGCATAAGTACAAGATAGTAAATAAATCCTCAAACTAGTTGTGGCCCCCAGTACAATACTTTGAAATCAGGTAATAATCAATGGGGGGCCCATATCTCCCCACCTGTGGTTAGCGCGCTCGATCTCGGAACAGGTGTCAAGAACTCGGGTCCTACGGGACACAAGTGGGCGGTCGGAAACCAAAACTTACCTATCACCCATCGATGCCTCTGCTTAATTCAATTTTAGTTGTTAAGCAGTAATTAAAGTGAACGATAAGTAAAGCCATGATCATCTCCAACGTCAACATGCGGCAATCCTCCAACAATTGTGGTACTTATCGACACACAAACACTTGAGCATGCGACTACGACACGCGGGCCCAACTATCTACCAAACAACAGGTAATAGGATGTGTCCAAGGCTATATATGGCAGCAAGGGATATCACAGGGAACGAAAACTAGAGCATCGCAACACAGATAGCAGTAGATCAACAGGAGGGGAATAAATACTATAAAAGTAAGATAGGTAGAAAGGGGGGAGATGCTCGCCTGAAAACATTGTCGAAGGTTCAACCGGAGATCGGGGCGAAGCTCACATCAACTCAACGGCCTTATCCGCGAAGAAGCAAAACACTAGAAGAAACACCGGATGCAATATTTAATACACGGCAGAAGATCGGCATGATGCATGTATGATGTATGACATGGCAAAGGTATGATGCGATTAGGTCATATTAAGCGGAACCGGGGTCCCGACAATTGTTTAGGTGGTGCATGTTGTTTAGCTACCCCGCAATTTAAATGTTGTTTAACAAGGCAAAATATGACAACGGTTCGATGCACAAATTTAAATGAGGCCAATATAAGGCTAGATTTGTCCGCATATGGGCCCCATATTTAGTTATTAGGTGAATCGGCATAAGGCCCCCAAACCACATGACAATATGCATGCATGAACAATTAAAATGCGACAAGTTGGATTATATTTATAAAATAGGGTTTTCGGGAAGGGGTTCACACATTAGGGGTTCGACGATCTTGGTCCGGGGGGTTCGGGGTTCGACAGGGTCTGGGGTCCGGTCTCGGGGTTCAGGGTTCGACGGAAACGTTCTCGTGAGCGTTTTCTGGGTAGATCTTGGCGTTAGAAGCCGGACTTGGTTCGGTCGGGCGATCGGATCTTCCGGTCGCTGCCGTTCTTGTCGCCGCAGATCTTGTCGGGTCCCACGGATCGATCTTGCCGTTCTGGAAGGTCTTGTCGCCTGCGCCATCAAGTCGGTCTTGTCGTATCACAACGGAGATCTTGGTGTTCCGGTTCTCGGCCTTCGGATCCGAGAGGAAGGTCTTGCGTTAGGACATCGGATCCTCGAGACCGTGGTCTTCGTGGGGAAGATCTTGTGGAACCGCGAGTTCGGGTTCGATCTTCGGGTCCGGTGTCGATCTTCGCACAGCAGTTCTCGAAGGGTAGATCTGGTAGAGGTTGGCGTGAGCTGGGTCTTGCATCAACACCGCATGAGGCGTGGCCATGTCGCCATGTACTCGAACCGTAGCAAGAATCGAACCACCAACGCCATGGGGACGCCTTAGAACAGGACGGATGTACACGGCGACGCACGCCTTAGAGGGCACGACGCTGCCGCTTACGCGACAGGCGGACCGCGGTGGCTCAACGGCGGGAGATGCGGTGCGCGCTTGGGTAGCAGGCGGCAGAGAGGTGAGAGGCGGCCTCGGTCGCGCGGCGAAGCTAGAGGAGGCCACCAGTTCGGGAGCGGGGTCCGTCGAAGCAGGCGAGGCGTCAGGAGAGAGGTGGCGCACGCGCCCGTGACGAGTGAGAGCAGAGGAGCGAGCGAGGAACAAGCGAGAGGAGAAGGCGCCGGAGCGGCTCGGGCGGGGCTTGGAAGACGAGGGAGACGGTGCAGGCCGGAGGCGGGAGGAGCCAGACGCGTGGGCGGCGAGGGTCAGTCTGGCGGAAAGCGAGGAAGGAGGAGGGCGGTCGCGGCGAAGGCGGGTGGCCGGCGAGGCGCTTGCGGAAGGAGAGGGAGGCGCGGAGGCTGCGGGGGAAGCGAGGTGATGGCCAAGCGGTGGCGGTGGTGCGAGGTGGAGGTTGGGGACAGCAGTGGTCGGGTGAGAGAAGAGAGAGAGAGACGGGGGCAGAGGTGGGACCAGGCAGGATGGGGGCAGCGTGGCCGCGTGTGTGCTCTGCGTGTGTGTGTGTGGCCCTGTGTGTGTTGGGGCTGGGTTGAGAGGATCTAGGGAGAGAGAGGGGGAAGAGAAGAGGGAGTGGCTGGGTGAGGTGGCATGGTCTGATAGGCTAGAGGGAGAGGAGAGGGTGAGGTGTCACGACGGGGTTGGCCGGGGTGATGTGGCCAAAGGGTGGGTTGGATAGGTTGGGTGGACTTAGGATTTAGAAGGGCGGGTTAGGTGGACCGTTTTAATTTCTGGGGCGGTCAATCAATCGCCCGCTCGATTGCCTACCAAAATAATTTAATATTTTTATTTGATTGCGACGAACTTTGTAAATAGTTTTGGACAACAAAATATCCGGCAGCATCCGGGGTTTTGCGTTTGGAATTAAGACAGCCGTTTAGAAAACATGAACCGGTTTATCCGCAAATAATTTTATGCAAGCAAATGCAAGATGATGACGATGCTCAAATGCAATGTGGCATGATGACATGAGCATGCGGTCATGATGATGCAATGCACAAAAACAACGCGATTTTCTAGTAGTGGTTTTGCGGGATGCCACACATGTCCACAGGTTTATGGTGTGAAGTGTCGATAAAAGAATATGAACAAGAAGCATCACATTTACCATTGCACAACTCATAGAAGAAAGCAACTCACCATTATATAACTTAGCTTGCAACCAATAGAGATGCATAAAGATAAATCATAATTGGAATTGGCAAACTTGTTCTTGGTCAGAGAACAACTGGCAAACAGTTTCACAAAAAGCTTTTTGTAGAAGTTTTATAACAAGAGCACTCTTTGCTCAAATAGGTCTTTCACAAGTGAAGGCTTTCAAAGTAATACTCAATAGATAAGAGTTTTGTGCAAATAAGGAAGATAAAGAACATGATTGAATAAATCACCATATGAATGCTTGAAACACAACAACTCAAATGCTTGCTGGAGATAGAGAGGAAGTAGGTTTACTGACTCAACTTGGAAGTGGGAGAAAGGTCCCTTTATAGAGGGAAGCAGGGATTACAAGTCATAAAGAGCTTCCAAAAGATTATGGTACTTACTAGCTTTGAGCCCTCATTGCCCCTATCATAGGCATCTTGAGATGATTAAGGTTAAAGTGCACAAAGATGGAGTATATGCTTGACGAAATATAAGTTGGCAATCTCATGTCCCTTGAATATGAGGGCCACTCTTCATGCTACTCAAGTTTGGTCACAGGTAAGTTCTTGTCATTGTAAGTACATGCATATCATAGAGAACCGCCAACGCGGCACCCCTTGCACATGGTACAGGAGCTTTCCCACAACCAAAATGACAAGGCAAGTAGACAATGAGCATCTCAGCGATCTTTTTATTTACTATGTGCATAGCTTTTTATTGAGGATGCTTCATAGATAGCTCACTATGGTGATGTTGCAAGTTTCCAGCATGATTAGGCATGGCTTAGGCTAGCGGTCCAGGCGTTTCTCTAACACAAAATACAGACTCCATGGACTTACAAGTTCCCTCTTTATTTCACACTGTTGACATCTATAGACAAAATAGCACGATATCAACTGTGTACTAGGTACAAGTGCAATGTTTAAAACGTTCCCCGTGACAGCACGGTTCTGCTAATTCCAACGTATAGATGCAAGCATATACAACTTTGATGGCACAATGGTTCAAGAAATAAAGTGTGCCGTCAAGTTCGTGAGAGCTTTACTAACTAGTTTTCACATAACAAAATACTTTTTAATTCGAAAGATAGATGAAGCTTGAGAATTTGCTTGGAATAGCAAAAGCTACTAGGTAGATATGGTGGACACAAGTGGCAAAAGTTTTGGTTCAAAGGGATATGGAAACATGAGAAGTATGCCTTCTCAAAATAGGTTTTTGGCTAGCGAGGCTGGATAGCAAGCAAGAGAGTTGAAAGAAAACAAGCAAACATACAAGTAATAAAGCCAAACATGCAATCTTGCTTGAAGACACAAAAGATCTTAAATAAAGAATACTAAGCTTATGAGCCAACAAGAAAGAAAACAAATGATACAAAATACCTGTAAGCTTTTTCTTTCAAACCTCAAAAAGTATTGCTACTGACCAGAACTCGGTTTGCCAAAACTAATTTAGATCCACTTGATGATCCCAAAGTGATGCCAATACCGATCAACAAGATCCATCATATAATAGAGATTGCAAACTAAAATAAGAAGTGCAAAAAGTAAAAGATGAGACTTCTCATTAATGTTCAATAAAGGCACTCACACCAAGGGATACATAGATAATCAACTAAAGGAGAGATACTTCCACATGCAAACCAAACTATAAGATAACATCTCTACCACAGATATGAATCCACTAAAAAGTTAAAAGATAAAAGATAATGTGGGTGATACAGCGGCACTCCCCCAAGCTTGGAACAAGCCAAGGGGATGCCAAACCTGATGACGAATTACTCCTTCGGTGGTGGTGGTGTTCTCTTGATAAGCTCTTCAATCAGCTTCCTTAACTCCTCAATCTCAAAGGTTAGAGTATGAATCAACTCCGAGTTTTGCTCAATGCGGTTCATGATCATATCGGACCGAGAGGTCTAGTACTTATTATTCTTTCCCCACTCTTCCTTCTTAGTGTGTTCCTCCCCTGCACGGTTAGAACGAGGCATATCCCACATCGAGGGCAAGTTCCCTTTGGGTACATATTGAAATTGACGCTTATGTATAAGAGTGTGGAAGGGTTTCTTGGTACTTGGAGGAGGTGACAGTGGAGAGAGGGTATGACGTCGAGATTTCCCTCCTGTAGACATCTGTGTTGTCCTCTTAAGATTGATAGGGGTTGCCACCACTACAATGCTTGTGATGGTAGCGCGGGTGTCCGGTTGCTTGTCCTCCTCCATGTCTCCTTCATAACCTACCAAAATCTCCTCCTCCTTGGGGACTTGAGGTTCGTCTTCCTCAGGCTTCTTGCCTTTGTCGTTGGCGGAGACCATGGTGCTCTAAACATGAGAAGATTTCCTTATAGAAACAGATTGAAATGAAAACACGACGAGAACACGATGCACGAACCTCGGGGGATCCGGGGGGTTATATATTACGAAGTTTCAAGGCATAAGGAAGGCACTGACACGGAAATGAGGCGGATACGGAGTTCGAGGGTGGCACACCCTCCAAAGTGGCCAGGTGGGCGCCACAGGGTGGGTTTGTCCACCCGGACTCGGCCTTTCCTCTCCGTATCGTAGTCTTCCTTATGTATTAAAAACATCAAAAATATAAAAAGATTGGATTTTCATGAACCTTCTGTTTTCACCACTTTTACCTATTCAAAGACGAACTCTGCAGATTCCTTTTCTCCTTCTCCTGAAAATTTCCTTCATACAAAACCCTTACACAAACTCAATGACAACATTAGTGTAAGAAAAAACAATAAACCTTTGGGTACACACTTCAACTGAAAACCCATCAAAACAAAAGCTTCTGTAAGAGGCAAATGCAAATGATGGAAGAAATATGTCAAAACAGACCAGCAGGTAAAGATTGATTTTTTCGAAAACCTTCTGTTGCTCAAATAAAAAAGTGCAGAATTGATGAAAGTTGGGTAACAACTTGGAGAACAAGCACAGAAAAATGCAGCTCCATTTGAAGTACTGAGCTTCCTCACGAATGTTTACAATACAACACAAAAAATCTATCCCAGGACAGCCACTTTTTACATCTCCCCTACTTTACAAAAGTAGTTGGACTTGACACACACAAAAAAGTAATAACTTCCAAGACTCGACAAAACTCTTGGGTTATCTCCCAACAAGTACTTTTCTTTAATGCCTTTAAGTTAGGCTATAAACTTCCAAAGATGCTCACAAAGGAGATAAATATTTGAAGTGAAAGAGAGCATCAAGAAGCAAATAACCAACACATTTGAGTCTAACCCACTTCCTATGCATGGGGGTATCATGAGAAAATGAATTATTGAAACAAAAAGCCACTAGCATACGAAGACAAAACATATGCAACTTCAAAGCTTTCAACATAAAACGGGGAAACTTAACATTATTGGGATGCATAAAACCATGTTTCCCTCTCTCAAAATAACTTTCATTAGCACTTTGAATAAAATTGACAATATAACTGTCACTGGCAACAACTTTATATTCAGAATAAGCATACTTACAGTCACCAAAACTAGGTTCAAGGTCATAAACTGGATCAATAGAAGCAAGTTGTTCCATCCTAAAATCGTTATTAGGCAAACTATTTTCACAAGGATCTTTAGCAAATTTGGAAAAGTTAAACTCATAAGAATCTCCATCAAACTTAGTTAAAACTTTTTCCTTCTTACAATCTATAATAGCTCCACAAATGTTCAAGAAAGGTTTACCAAAAATGATAGGACAAGTTTTGCTAGCTGCTGAATTAAGCACTAGAAAATCAGCAGGATACTTAATCTTACCATAGAGAACCTCCACATATCTTACAATGCCAATGGGGCAAATAGTTTCCTTATTAGCAAGGTGAATAACCACATCAATGTCCTCAAGCTCACAAGGACCAATCTCATGCATAATTTCCCTGTAAATCTCATAAGGAATAGCACTAGAACTAGCACCAATATCACATAAACCATAGTAGCAATGATCACCAATTTTAACAGAAAGCACAGGAACACTAGGTTTTCTATCCTTACTAGGATGAGAGATAATATTAGAAGCATCTTCATAGAAGACAATGTGATCATCCTCTATATTTCTAGTGACAGTGTCTTTCACAATAGCTACCACAGGTTCAACATTCAATTGCTTATCAGGCTCCACAGTTTCATTTGTACCTTTGTTATTTGCACTAATAATCATAGAATACTCCTTTACCTTAGCTGGGAAAGGTAATTTCTCAACATGAGGTCAGGCACAATATGATTAGTAGTACAAACTTCAGCACTTCTGATAGGAACATGATTAACAACATCTTAAAAGGAGCATGGTACTTATTCCACTTCTTCTTGGGAATTTCAATGTAAGAGGAAAAAGCCTTAAAATAGATGACAATACTTTGGGAATCAAGACCAAACTCATTGCTAATATCACAGAAGTCATGAGTTCCCATAAAATATTTAATGCATTCATAATCATAGTTTATACCTGACTTTCTTCCTTTGTCATTCTCCCAAGCTTCAATGTTATCTTGAATACTGTCTAAGAGATCCCTTTTAGCTTCTTCCTTCATACGTGTGAATGATCCAGCACAAGAAGCATCTAGTAAATCTTTATCATGAAGAGAAAGCCTGGCATAAAAGTTATTGAGAATAATATTGTTAGGGAGTTCATGAATAGGACATTTAAGCATTAGTAACTTCAATCTCCCCCAAGCTTGAGCTGTACTCTCCCATCAAGAGGCCAAAATTTATATATAAGATTTCTATCCTTATGAATTTCACTGGGAGGATAAAATTTAGAGTAAAAGAGATATGCCATCTCCTCCCATTCCATGGATTGTCCATTCTTCAGCAGCTTATACCATTCTTCAGCTCTCCCTTTCAAGGATATGGAGAGTAACTTCTTCTTCACATGTTCAGTTGTGATACCTGCACACTTAAACAACCCGCATAATTCATGGATAAAAAGCAAGTGATCACCAGGATGGACAGTTCCATCCCCTAAATAATAATTATCCATAACATGATTAAAAATACTTGTAGGTATCTCAAAAGGATCTATCTCAATAGGTGGTGGTTCATCTACTACCCTAGCAGTGGTAGTAGTTTTCCCAAACAGAAAACCAAGTGGGTTAACCATATTGGAAACAAAGTAACAAGCAGTAACAAAAGCAATACTAACAGTAGAAGTTTCCTTTACCAGTTCCACTCTTCAATAGCGCTTCACGCCCCGGCAACGGCGCCAGAAAATATTCTTGATGACCCACAAGTATAGGGGGTGTATTGTAGTACTTTTGATAAATAGGAGTGTCGATCCCAACGAGGAGCAGAAGGTGCTGAATAGTGGTATGGAGCAGGAAATCCCTGTGAATACTTAGCAAACGGATTTTTAGTGGTTTTCTGATAAGGTAACGAAACAAAGTGCAAGTAACAAAGAACAAACACAACAAGTGGCCCAATCCTTTCTTAGCAAAGGACAAGCCGGTGGAAATACTTATAAGTACCAAATGTTCTCGAGGACACATGGGTATTCTTTCAAGTGCTTTCGCTTCATATAGCTGATAACGAACTCTATTTGTTTCATTTTTGTACATATACTCATCATTGTGAGCATGCTTAGCCTGTTTGTGTAAAGTGTATGTCATTATGGATGCTTAGTAGTTTTTGCTTGTCTATGATTAGCTCCAGCTTGCTAATAGTTTGTAGCATGTCATATGAATGTTTGCTTGCATTGTTTTATTCATACTTTGGTATGATATTGTGGTATCCTCCTCTGACTGTTTATGTGAATCGACTTGGCACATGCTCACACATGCATATGACTAATCAATAGTCACTAAGCCTCGATGATTTATTTTGCCTCAGAGCGCTTAGGGGGGTGTGGGACCCCTGTGGCCCCTCTTCGCTTCTCCTTCTGGCTTCCTCATTCTTCTGGAAAAATAATGTTTTCCCATATTTTTCTGGTATTTTTCTGATCTTCGCGGAATTGCACCGAAACGCCTTCTTTTCCATCATAATCTAGACTCCGGTAGTCCATCCTCCAAGAATCATCCAACATGCATAAAGAGATGAAAAGCCATAAGTAAAACCTCATAATAAGACAAATATCAATGAATAGAGGTAAATTATGATATAGAAAGGTGATGCAAGTTGGCGTATCAGCTGCCTCCTCATAAGAACTAGGCTCACAAGATGCCCCTGCACAAAAATTATTTCTATATCTGCTTGGAAGCTCAAGGAAGATCGATCATGAAGAGTATACCTGTTTGTTTGAGAGGATTCATGAGCACAAGGATCAGTAGTAATGGACGGAGGAACAGAGGACAGAGGAATAGACGATTGGTCATTAGATGAAACTCTAGGACGACGACTATAATATAAAGGAAAAGATGGTAGAGCTGTTGGAGATGGTGGTGAGGAAGGAGAAGACCATGGATCTGGTGAGGAAGGTGAATCTGGTTGTGAGGAAGATGGTGTTTGATCAGAGACAAACCCATCTGAAGAGAAGATAGGTGGAAGAGAAAGAAAGGGTGTGGACTCTAAAGACATGGAAGAGGATGACTTAGTGGAGCCAGAGTAAAAAATATGGTTGATTTTCATTGAAAGTGACATCACGAGAGAAGCGAATGGGGCGAGCGAAAGGATCATAGCAACGATAACATTTATGCTCGAGGCTATATCCGAGAAAAACACATTGAACATACTGAGCAGTCAATTTGGTACGTTCACGAGGTGCTAGTAGAACATAGCATGTACAACCAAAAATACAAAGATGATCATATGTGGGAGGAGTACCAAACAAAACGTCACCAGAAAACTTGACATGAAGGCGAGAAGAAGGCTGTATATTTATGAGGTACACAACTATTGAAATAGCTTCACCCCAAAAATGAGTAGGTACAAAGGAGGAAATCATAAGAGTACGAGCTGTGTCAATAATATGGCGATGTTTATGCTCAGCAACTACTTTTTGAGCATGAACACCGGGACAAGAAAGTTGAGGAAGATTACCTTCTGAAGAAATAAAATCACGAAAAGCTGCAGAAAGATACTCTCCCCCCGAGTCAGAACAAAAAACACGAATAGCACTGGAAATTGAGTATGAACCATTCGAGCAAAGGCTTGATATATAGAATTCAACTCTGAGTGATGTTTCATAAAATAAATCCAAGTGTAGCGAGAGTGGTCATCATCAAATATGACATAATGTTTGTGACCATCCTTTGAGACAAAAGGGGAGAGACCCCATACATCAGAGTGCACTAAATCGAAAGGATGGCTAGAACAAGTGGTGCTGGAAGGATATGGAAGTTGTATCTGTTTCCCTAGATTACAACCCTTACAATGGAAACCAGCATCCACATGAACACTACCCAAAACACCTTGTCGAATAAGACTAGATAAACAAGAACCACATAGATGACCTAAATGATGATGCCACTAGGCAAAAGAAAATGATAAAGTGGGTCTCGAGAAGGAGGTAGAGGAAGCAGATGATGCAGAAGCTGAAGGAAGGTGTAGAGTGTCAAGTTCGTAGAGGGACGTGGATCCTCTATGGCTACGGCCAGTTCCAATGATCCTATTGCTCTAAAGATCCTGCACATAACATGAGGTTTTGTCAAAACCAACAAAGTAGTTAATATCAGCAATTTGACCAACTGACATGAGACTCATGGACAATTATGGGACAAAAGAAATATTGGGAACTGAAAACTCAGATGTGCAAAGAGAACCTGATGAGTGACAGAACAAGGTGTACCATCAGCTGTATGAACACATGCACCATCCTTTATTGGCTGACATGAGACAAGCTACGAACGGTCAGAGGTGACATGAAAATAGGCTCCTGAATCAAGCCCCCAAGGTTGAGTGACACGAGAGGCAGACTGAGAAGAAGCAGACACAGAGGCACTCATTGCTGGCTGTTGTGATTCACCGGTCACAATAGCATAAGACTTCCTAGTAGATGGGTGACACTGCTGCTGTTGAATAGGGAACTTCCTTTGATACTCAACCAACAATTCTGGGTGTAGGACGAAACAACTATCAATTGCGTGCCTAGACTTCTTGTAGTGAGAGCAGAATTTCCTAAAGAAGAGCCTCTAAAAGGACCACGAGGGGCAACAAGAACGCTGGTACGAGTCATTAGAGCGGTGGATGAGGCAAGGGATCGAAGATGTGTCTCCTCAGCAATCAAACTAGAAATTTCTTCATCCAAAGAAGGTGCTGCAGTAGTACGGCCAAGTAGTTCAGTGCGGTTGTTCTCAAATTCCTGCCTGAACGTCATCACAAACTAAAACATGAAAGACGCGGCTTCATATTTTCCTTGGCCACACAAGCCTCACACCTAGAACGACTCTTTGGAATCATAGACATAAGCTGACTACTGATGTGAGTGAAAGCTTCATGGTACTCCTCTATGGACATCTCTTGTTTCCAAATATTTTGCATCAAAGAATAACAAAGTGCCCCACTCGGCTGAAGATACCGCTGCTCCAAATACTTCCATATGTTTTTGTAGTTGAATGATTCCCAAAACTCATCCGTAGTGAAGGAGTAACATTAATAATTAAGGCACCCATGACCTTAGTGAAACAATATGGTCACAGGTGACTCGATGGCCCTCCTCATGCCTGATCATACATATATATATGGAGTACATCTTGGGTTACAATTTAACTTAGGGCACAAGCCTAAACCCTAACCGGCCATGGGATAATGGGCGATGATGTTTGCCTAACACGCTGCCTCCCAGAGGAGGGAAATCGATGTGAAGACTAGACCTAAACTCCTGGAACATTGTTGTAGGCAGGCCCTTATTGAATATATCGGCGTACTGAGAACTGGATGGTACATGAAGAACACGAATAGCTCCAAAAGCAACTTTCTCACAAACAAAGTGAATGTCAAGCTCAATGTGCTTCGTCCGTCGATGCTGAACAGGGTTTGTCGAGAGGTAGACGGCGCTGACGTTGTCATAGTAGACAATAGTGGCGGTGCAGAGTTCCTGCAGAAGATGATGAAGCCATCATGTCTTAGCTACTATAGCAGCCACCGTACGGTACTCCGCCTCAGCACTCGAGCTAGAGACAGTGGGTTTCCGGCGAGAAGACCATGACACCAAGTTATTGCCAAGTACACACAGAACCCAAAAGTAGACCGTCGTGTATCCGGTCAACCAGCCCAATCAGCATCCGAGTAGGCAACCATATTATGAGAGGAGGTGGAGTGGAGGACAAGACCGAGGTTGAGAGTACCCTTGAGGTATCAGATAATGTGTTTGATGAGTTGGTAATGAGAGTTACTAGGATCATGCATGTGAAGGAATATTTGTTGAACAACATAGGAAATCTCTGGTCGAGTTAGTGTGATATATTGGAGAGCCCCGACGAGGCTGCAGTAGTGGAAGGGGTCAGCATATGGGTTGCCACTGGAGGATGCGAGTTTAGGTTTGGTGTCTATGGGAGTGGAAGAGGGTTGACAGTCCTGCATGCATGCACAATAGAGAATATCTAGAATATATTAACGTTGAGAGAGGTGTAAAGTGGTCGGAGTGCGAGTGACAGAAATGCCGAGAAAATGGTGGAGGGGACCAAGATCTTTCATGGCAAAGGCAGAGCCTAGGGTCTGGAGGATATGTTGTAGAAGAGGTGTAGAGGATACAGTGAGGATTATGCCATCTACATAGAGAAGAAGATAGGTTGTTTGGTCCCCTTGATGATAGGTGACGTGGCTCAGTTGTAGAGCTTAGTTGGGTGACCCCAAGAGCAAGGTGTGATGATAACAGCAACAAGTTTTTCCTCAGTTATGAAACCAAGGTTATCGAACCAGTAGGATCAAGGAAACAACTCCAAGGTGTTGCTAGCAACTTGGAATCCTGCACAACACAAACTCAAGACTTTGCCCCAACTTATAGTGAGGTTGTCAATCTCACTGGTTTGCTGAAAACAAAGGATTAAACGTATAGTGTGGAAGGTAATAGTTGCTTGTAGAAAGTAGACGGTAACATTAGATGATGTGTAACTACCTCGGTGAATTACGCTCCTAGTTACAAGCCTGGATGAGCGGAAATGGTTGAAATAGTACGGTGGGGCCCAAATGCCACTCACAGGTAGATCTTGCGGCCGTCCCAACCATTTCCAAACATCGGGGCAAGAACGGGCGGCGAATCGGTGAAGGATCAACTACATACACAAATGAGTATGTATGCAAGCCACCATACAATAGTACATCGAGCCATTCCATCTAGAAAGAAAGGAAATATAGCATACCATACCAAGATTCAAATGTCCTAGATAGATATAATATTTTAGGATATCTCCTCATACATCACACATCGAGTATCGTGAAGCAACAAGATCCGAGTACGGATAAGCAAATCGGCATAAGATGCCCCATAAATAAGCACATCCCGCCTAGATCTCACGGATCCCGTTCGGAATCTCTACACCAACGATCGTTGCCCACATCGTCCGCCTCCACCCAAAGATCCATCTTGCGAGTTTACTGCTCATTTGAATCAAACAATTTATCGTGTGAGACCCTAGGGTACTCAAGAAGTCTTTATGCCTCTAAAGGGACACAACACAGGGTGACGATTCAAAGAAAAGGTAAACCCTAGCAATTCTATAGATACTCGCTAACCATCCGTCTAACCAAATATGAGCGGATGTCCGTGAATTAATGACAGATTATAATAGTAATATCCACCGATCCATCCTCTCCTCGCCACCAACGAGGAAGCGATTAACAACCCCATCCGTTGGCAATTTTATTAACCATTCCATGAGTGTGGCACTAATTACTAGTCGATTACTTAGTCAAATTAAAAGCGGTACTTTAGTTATGCTTGTCATGATCGAGAAACCGTCCTAAGTCGTCCATAACCGCGGACACGGCTTCGAGAAAGTTTTACCTGCAGGGTGCACAAATAGCAACACACTCGATCAACCCTCGGAAAAACCAAATCAAAACCCAACGAGGCCTTCACGACAAAGCAATCACAGGATTGAAATATTTGGGGCCACCCCATTGAGTACACCCGAACGGTTAAGTGACTCGAGACGGACCCAAGGTTTGGGTGGACGGTATCAGAACGAGGGAACCCAAAAGCGGGCTTGTCGATCTGGCAACGTGTCCCGATCCTAAGCAATCAGTGCTCCTCGCACAATCGTAAATATAGCGATAAAGCATGGCATAAGTACAGATAGTAAATAAATCCTCAAACTAGTTTGTGGCCCCAAGAAATAAGATGAATCAAGCTCGCCTCGGGGTCCCATAAGCCTCCGGATGTGGAGAGCCTTGAATAATCAAGGAAGGAATCAAGTACTCGGGGTCCTACGGACACAAGTGAGCGGAAAAACCAAATAGCAGATATTGCTCACCGGTGCCACTTTCATTAGTTATCCCATTACTACTCAGGTTAAGTTGTTTAGGTACCTCGTTATCCATCAGACTCTCACATACCCTACACATGCTATTCTACGACTCGCATGGCTCAAACAACTCCTGTAGTAATGGCTCATGGGATGGAGGAACAAGCTTGGTGGGGTTTAAAAGTAAAGGCTATGCAATACTTGAGATTCAGTTTAATGCAGTCGCGACTCAATGATGCAAGAATAAGATAGAGGCAATAGGTATTGTATGTATGCAAGCATGTGGTAGTGCTTGCCTGGAAGCTCAGTTGAAGCGAGAGAAGGATCTGGATAGTGCTCCTGGGTCTCTTGATATATCCCCTGCTCAGCGTCTATTCGAAGAAGAACCAAACAAACAAGGGCCAACATAAATAAAGTGCACAAGCATAGGGATAAAATGCTACAAGCAAACAATCATGCCATGATGAATGATGCACAAGTTGCATGGCAATAAAGTAGCATGGCATGGGTGAGGTGTAGAATACAAGAAATAAACATTTTATTGAGTTTTAGTCACATTTTATTCTCGAATAAGTTGCTATAATCTTTATATTTATATGATGCATGCTGCAAAACAGAACATGGAATGCATAAACAGAAAGGTCTCATCGAGCTGATCGATTTAGACATATCATTTGTCGAATTCGGACTTACGGATTTAAAGTTATGAATTTATTAGGAAAAGGCATTTATCAATATTTATTAATTCGAAAATTTTAAAAGGCCAGAATTTATTTTAAATAGCATATTCATATTCTTGGCAATTTCCTGATTAGAAAACATATATAATTTGCAATATTTAGAATTGGTAGTAAAAAGATACCATTTAATGATTAGTAAAGCATTTAATAATCTCAACAAAATATTTAATATTTTTTGAAGATGTGGAAAATTAAACGGAGGACATATTCATGTTTAGAATTATAAAACAATCAAGTTTGTCTTTTAAAGTTTATTTGAATTCCTCGCAGATTAATTTTAAAACATGGTCAAAGTTCACAAGTGATTTGATCCGCCAGAAAAAAAACAGAAAAAGGAGGTCATGGAGATTGATCCCACGACCTCAAAGTTTGGCCCAGCAAGATACAGTACTGGAACCTTCTGGAATCGTTGCTGTTGTTAGTTAAGTACAGTCTGCACTGAACATAAGATAGCTGCTGCGCGTGGCTGCCTAAAGGGAACTGCACCACGCATTTCTGGCGAACAGCGAGAAACGGTGATGTTGCGACAACGATTACGGACAGCTCCGGGCGCGGATTCGAGCACAAATTTTTCATACGGCGAGCTGGGACTACTAGATGCGCAGGAGGTTCATCAGCAACGGAGGGTGCGGGCTGTATGGAAAGCGCGCTTGCGAAGACAGCATCAGAAAACTCGCTGACGAACAGGACACCGAAGAACAGACAGAGATGCGCGCGATGGCGCTAACTTTCGGGGATGATTCCAGCCGGGATACTGCACCGTTTTGGGCGTATGAGGGCTCGTTGGAAAGGTGGTTTGATGGTGTACAACCTGATGCAAAGAACTAGGACTGCGGCGCGCTGTGGTGTCGTATAGATCAACACGAACAGAGGGGTACGGGTGCTTCCGCAGACGTTGCTGCCGCGAGCATGTCGGACGAGCGAAGCGCAGCGTCGACTCGTGCGAGCTAAGGCGAGACGAGGTCATGCTAAAAGAGAAGGACGGTTGGAGACTCACCTTGCGCACGTCCCTGACTGGGTCAGAACGCACTGGGGGAAGACGAGATTCAAGAGACGTGGCGTCCGTGGCGGCCAGGCGGCGGCTGCACCGGGACTGCGACGAGGAGGGAGTTCCTGTGCCTCCCAGGCGTGGGTTCCTTGTCCAGGCTTCGTAGGCGTCTGAGAAGAAGCTCTAGGAGCTGGTGGTGTCCTTGGCAAGCAGCAGACGGCTAGGCGGCGAGGTGGTCGGAGGCGTTGCAGCTAGATGTAGGACTTGGCCGGAGGTTGGCTTGGGAGAAGGTTGGGCGCCCTCCCAGATCTCGATCTGGTTCCGGGAGTGGTTGGAGACGGATGGGGACGAGGTTGTCCTGCTTTATGCACAAAAGGGAGGGAGAGGCACGGCAGCGACGAGGCAGGCGATCACATGCCCTGCGTTGGGAAGAAAACAGAACCGGTTGGTCTCAGCGTCCATCTGGTTGGGCTGCCACGGCATGAGCGAGATAAGGCTAGTTGGGATACGCTGGAAGGGTGCAGGGTTGGAGCAAGATGACTCCGATTGGTGGCCAGTGAAACAGCTAGCTAGGTTGATGGATGATGCCTGAGTGTGTGTTTTGCACCACACGTTTGAGCAAACAAAGTGGCACCGGTCTATAGCTAGCTATCTAAGTGGAGAGTGTGTAGGTGTGTGTATGTACACATATATACACATGGCCAGAATTTTGGAAAAGAAGAAGATTGGAGTTTTTATATAGTCCAAACTAGACTAGATGGGACTAGTTTTAGACAAAACTTTAGACGAATTTAGTGTCAAATATTTCGGCAGGGATCAAGAGACAAAATAAATCAAGAGATGGAGTCTTTAATTTAGATAGCTAGATTAGCTAGGAAAACTTGTAGACGGAGTGTAGATATAGGATTTGATCAAAATTTGAACAAGCAAACAAGTGCGAAAGAATAAAAATAAAAGAAAGATCACTAGTGGCATTGATATCACATGTGATTAGAGACTAATATTGCATGCAGTATGACATGATGTGGAGATAGGGTATGTGTATTTCCTCATTTATTTATTTTATTAGTTTGAAAACAAACTACTCAAAGCTCTTCCAAAACCAAAGCAAAAATCAAAAAGGTAGAAAAAGGAGAGAGAGGAAGCTTGCATGGCCATGCACAAGTAATAAATGCCACAAATTCTAGTTGTGAAAACAACTATCTTTAATCATGGTCATATATTCTTGCATGCATGTCAAAGTATTTGATTAAAATCATTCAAAGAAGAATCTTTCTTGACGTATGGAAATAATTAGCATGTGCACATGTATGAGGATAAATGACCATGGTAATGTGTATTTTCCCACTAGAGCACTTGTAGCCAAATATAGCTCCATACATGAGCATATAGTAAATAAAATCCATATAGAAACTTAGATGCAACATTTCTACTCACATGTCATGCAAAAGTGGCCATAAGGCTTCCCATAATCAATATTGTGAGAACAACATGTATCATGTATGGAAGCATGTAGAAAGAAGTGGATCCACCCCAACACATATGAGCTAGATTTAAATGACAAAGAGAAATGTAAAAGCTCATGTATAATTAGGATGGTGGAATTATAAGGTGGTGACAAGGTTAAGGTGGTGGAGTGGAATAAAAGATATGCCCCCAACTCAACTTGGGCATTAAACAATATATCAACAACCAAATACAATATCAAGAGGCAAATACAATTTACAATGCATATGAGAAAAGAACCAAAACAAAAAGGGTTTTATATGATGCTCAAATGCAAGGTGGCATGATGACATGAGCATGATATAATTATGATGCAACAATTATATATAGGAAGTAGCATTTATATATACTAGACTAGTAGCATTGCAATTGTTAGACAATTGGGATGCTACATGATGTAACAATGTTAATGATTGGACCGGGATCCATAGTTCACTAGAGGTGTTCTCCTTAAGATAGATAACATGCTAGGTGAACAAATTATAGAGGGGAAATTGACAGGATTGAGCAAGGCATAACAATGCAAATACTAGACATCATGATTCCTATGAGATTTAATTGGACATTACAACAATATACATAGACCGCCATCCAACTGCATCTATGACTAATAATCCACCTTCAGGTTATCATCTGAACCCCCTCCAGTATTAAGTTGCAAGCAACAGATAACTGCATTAAGCAATGTGTGTAAAGTAAATAATACAATTTTTCCATGAACAAAAGATTGTTGTTTTCTCCCTAGTAGCAACAACACATCTACAACCTTAGAGATTCCTATCACTTCCCCAGATTACTAGAGGCATGAACCTACTATCGAGCATAAATACTCCCTCTTGGAGTCACTAGCATCTACTTGGCCGAGATAGCTACTAGCAACAGAGAGTATGCAAGATCACAAACAACATAGACATGATAGAATCAATAATCAATATGACATGATAGAATCAATAATCAATCCGACATAGTATCTCAATATCCATCGAATCCCCGCAAACACAACATGTATGATTACAAATAGATGATCTTGATCATGAACGGAGCTCACAAGATTTAAACATGATAGCACAAAGGAGGAGAAACAACCATCTAGCTATTGTATGGACTCATAGTCCAAGGGTGAACTACTCATGCATCATACCAGAGGCTGGCATGGTGATGAAGAAGGCCTCTGGGATGATCTCTCCCCTCTGGCAGGGTGCCAGGAAGAGCTTCAGATCCCCCCGATCTAGGGACGATGGTGGCGACGGCTACGGACTGTTTCATGGAGATCTGATCGGGTACTTAGGGTTTCTGCATCGGGGGATTTTATAGGCGAAGAGGCAAGGCAGGAAGGCTGCCAGGGCGCCCACACCATAGGGCGGCGCGCCCTAGGGGGACCACGCAGCCCTAGGGTGTGGCGGCCATGCGTCCCTCCTTCGGCTTCCCTTCGGTCTCTATGTTCATTCTGGTAAAATGTTGACTTTGGCTTTTGTCCCGTCCAATTCCGAGAATATTTCCTTACTAGATTTTCTGAAACCAAAAACAGCAGGCAATTGGCACTACGGCATCTTGTTAATAGGTTAGTCCCAAAAAATGTATAAAAATACCTCAAAGTGTAGACAAAGCGTAGGAAAGTTGATACTAAACAAGCATGAAACATCAAAAATTATAGATACGTTCATGACGTATCAATAGGTAAAGAGGGAGGCATCCGATTTGGAGGCAACAAACCTGATGTTGCGAGCATGGGCGGCAAACCGTTGAAACCAAGCTCGTGGGGCTTGCTTGAGTCCATAGAGAAATTTTTGGAGGCGACAAACATAGGATGGAAAGAGAGGGTCGAGGAACCCAGAGGGTTGTTGGCTATAGACCTCTTCGGTGAGATCACCATGAAGAAAAGCATTTTTGACGTCGAGTTGGTGAATGGGCCATTGCTGAGAGAGGGCAAGAGAAAGGACAACTCGTATGGTGGCGGGTTTAACGACTGGGCTAAAGGTTTCATCAAAATCGATACCCGGTTGCTGGGTGAAGCCCCGAACCACCCAACAAGCCTTGTGACATGCAAGAGTGCCATCCACGTTGTCCTTATGATGAAAGATCCATTTGCCAGAAAAAATATTGGCGCCTGGGGGAGGAGGAACTAAGGACCATGTGTTATTATGCATGAGAGCATCGTACTCCTCCTGCATAGCTTGACGCCAAGCAAGGTCTCGTAGTGCAATCAGATAGTTGTGGAGGATGGGAGAGGAGAGGACCGCCGATAGATTTAGTTTGTCAATGGGGGTGGAAGATGGTCGGTTGTGCTGCGTGTATGATGAGGAGGAGGTCGTGGCTGAGAGGGGGGTGCTGTGGCAGAAGGTGTCGCGGCAAGCTATTGAGAGTTCACGTTAGGGGACTGCGCTGCCGCGGAAAAGAAACGGGGTGCGACAGGGGTTTAGTTTACCGTGGAGAGGGCTGGGCTGCCGCTGCAGGAGAAGGGGGCACAACATAATAAGGTGTTGCCGCATTAGGCTATCGAAACCCCATGGCAGAGGAATTGTCTGCCGCGGTAGGAGAGGATGCAGCGGTGTCGGGTATGGGTTGGGTATAGTTTAGGTGATGTTGAAGGATGTCATCGATGGGTTTAGGGGTGGTGTCTTTTGTAGAGGAGGAGTATGGAAAAGTGTTTTCATCGAATGTGACATGCCGAGAGATGATAATTTTTTGTGTTTAGAGATCTAGACATCGATAACCGCGGCGTTGAGAAGGATAGCCAAGAAAAACACATTTTGTGGCACGAGGAGATAGTTTGTTTTTGGTTGTGGAGAATGTGTTGACATAACAGAGGCATCCAAAGACGTGCATGTCCTGGTAGCGCCGTGTGTGCTCAAATAGCGAGAAATATGGTGTGGTGTTTGGGTTGGAGGAGGTTGGTCGAATTTTTATGAGATAGGTGGCTATATGTAGTGCCTCGTCCCATAGAGTTGGTGGCATGGATGCTTGGATGAGGAGGGTGCGAATGACATCGTTGGTGGTACAGATAGCTCGTTTAGCCCTGTCGTTTCGCTGAGAGGTGTAGGGGCATGAGAATCGTTGTATGATGTCGTGGGTAGTGCATAAGGTATTAAGATTAGTGTTATCAAATTCTTTTCTGTTGTCGCATTAGAGGGAGAGGATGAGAAACTAAAATTGGGTTTTGATGAGGGCATGAAAAGCAACAAAGGTGGCATACACTTTAGATTTTTTGCGTAGGGGAAAACTCCAGAAACATTGGGTAAAATCATCGACAATGATATGGTAATAGAAATAACCAGAAGTACTAGGTATGGGTGATGTCCACAAATCACAATGCAAACGTTCAAATGGACGAAAGGTTCTAGAACTAGAGGGACAAAATAGTTTCCTAACATTTTTTCCTAATTGACAGGCATGACACAGGGACAACCCTGTTTTATTGTGACAGGTGTGTGGAGTGAGGCGCGTCATGGTGGTGTTGCCGGGTGGCCTAGGCGGCGGTGCCATAGGTCTAGGTGTTGTTGGAGGACGAAGGCGGCATGTTGAAGAGCTTGGCACATGAAGTAAAGCGGACCGGAGCTACTGCATCGAAGAATCACGGTCCCGGTGACAAGATCCTTCACAGAGAAACCATAGGGATCAAATTGAATGGATCAGTAATTATCGATGGTGAATTGTCGAACATAAATCAGGTTTTTGATAATGTTAGGAACTACAAGAATGTTGTTAAGATGGAGAGGTTTGGAGGGAGAATAGAGGGTTTTGGAACCAGTGTGGGTGATGGGAATAGAACAACTGTTTCCGATGGTGACATAGTGAGTAGAGGAAGGTTTTAGAGAGGCTAGGTTACCGGGGTCAGATGCCATGTGGGATGATGGGAGTCCATGTACTAGTCACCTCCCAAGAGTTGCATGTTGTTCAGGGCATTGACAAGGGCCGGGTCCAGCGCCGGCTGGTTGTAGCTTGGTGGCGGTGTCGGCGGTGGCCAATAGCTAGTGGGGACTGCCTGTATGCAGCGTATGCCTAAGGAGGAGCGAAGCCGGGGAGTGGACCAAGGACGCCAGGGGCCGGGCGGTCCACGGCCGGGGCGACCATGTCGCCAGCTGCCAGGTTGCCAGCTGCTATTGCTGAAGATGAGCGCGGGTGGGGGCACCCGTCCACGGGTTGAACTGCCAGGAGGAGTCGTTGCGATTGCGTCCACGACCACCACGGCCGCCACCGCGACCACGGCCGCCACGGTAGTAGGGGCTGTTGGAGAGCTGGCCATTGCCACGGCCGGCTCCCCCGGACGATGATGGTGGTGGAGGTGGAGGACGTGGCCGCCGGGTGGGGGCTGCATGCTCTGTCCGCAAGCCCAAAGCGTCGTGCCCGCGGCGTTCTTGACATCTAATTTCTTCTGCATCTCTTCCAGGATGAGGGCGGACCACGTCTACAGGAACGTGGGCAAGGGCACCTGAAACGGAAGAAACGAGCGGATGTGCGCATAGCTCTCGTTAAGACCACGAAGGAGGGTGAGGACGAGGGTCTCATCTGAGATAGGTTGGCCGATGTCGCCAAGAGAGTCAGCGAGGGCCTTTAGCTTGGCGCAGTAGTCGCTGATGGAGAGGTCACCCTGCGGCGTGTTGCGGAAGTCGGCCTCCAGCTGAATGTCGCGATGATTCTTGTTGTCGCAGAAGAAGTTCTCGATGGAGTCCTAGATGGTGCGTGTCGTGGCGCCCGGGCGCATGACGATGCCGAGGAGGTTGTCGGAGACGGAGCCGTAGATCTAGGAGAGGATGGTGAAGTCGTCGCAGCCCCAGTAGGAGTTTGGGCCGGTGTCGGGTGGTGTGGTCTCGCCAATGACATGGGCAGTGAGGCCTTAGCGGTTGAGAGCAACGAGGAATAGCTCCCGCCAGCTGGTGTAGTTGCCGTCGTCGAGGCTGAGGGTGATAGGTACGTGGAGTTTGATGGAAGTGGCATAGGTGTTGGGGTTTGGGTTGTTGGTGGCGGCAGGGGGAGGAGGGATGAGAGCGGTGGTGGCGATGTTGTTGGATGGAGCAGCGGTGATGAGCTGCTGGGTGAGAGAGGCCTCTCGCGCATCAAGATCTTGGGTGCGGGCCTCGAGATCGTGCTCCTTGGCTTCGATCTCTTCGGGTGTCATGGTGGAAGGTTGGAGGAAGGAAGAAAGGGTTTTGGGGATTTAGGGTTCGGCGGCGACCAGGTAAAGGAGGGAAGGCCGACGGCTTGGCTAGGTCAGGATGACCTGCTCTGATACCATGAAACAATATGGTCACGGGTGACTCGATGGCCCTCCTCGTGCCTGATCATATATATATATATACATATATATATATAGATGGAATACATCTTGGGTTACAAGTTAATTTAGGGCACAAGCCTAAACCCTAACCGCCGGCGGCTGGGCTAATGGGCCGGTGATGTCGGTTGCCTAACACTTAGCATCTATTTTTCGCCAAGCCTTCCTTGTGGTCTCATCCTCCTTCAGGTCGAGGATCGTCAGTCAAATGCTCATCATAACCAGCAACTCTCACAATAGTTCTGACCGAGAAAGCCCACTCTCTGTAATTTGAGCCATCAAGCTTGATGTCACTAGAGAAAATAGACCCGTCCTTGGCCATTGAGCAAACAAGAACTTTCTTGCAGCAGCTATGGAGCAGAAATACAGTAGCTAAAACAGCTACAAAGCTGAGCAAATGGGTGGAACATGATGCTATTCAGATAGCAGAACAGGGTGCTTCAGATAGCAGAACAAATACTCACAACTGATTTGCAGTAGTTTCTTGCATTTGACCAACAGAAAAGACCAAATCCAACAACAAACGAGCTCTTACAGCAGCAAGAAGAAGAGACGCAGCAGGACACATGTCCGATCTTGCCTCGTCCGGCCGGAGCGACGGAAGACGGCGACACCAGCGCCAAATCTGACCTGGACTCAGCGAGCAACATGACGGGAGACGACACAAGTCCGACTTGGACTCGTGCAGAGATGACAGGACTGGCAGCCGACGACTTGCCGGCGGTGGCAGCCAAGAGCTAGGTCACGACCAGACCTTACTCTGATACCATGTCAAATATACAACACGGCAGTCTATTACTTGATTCAGAGACATATATCTAGAATACATGGGTCACATGGGTTTACTCTCTAAAATGAGCCTAATCTACACATATACAACTAATGTACATATTCTAACAATACATAGTTAATAGTAGTACACCCTCCGTCCCGTAAAGGATATCTCAAAATTTGCGAAATCCTTTTCGAGATTGAGAGAGTACAGTTATTTGGGCGTTGAAAAGAATCTCCATTAAGTACTTGGACATAAAACTAGAAAAAAAAATAGAAGTATTAGCAACCGAGATATTGACTCTTCTACGTGAATTAAAACCATCGAGAAGTATCTATAATAGCTCATCTCATTGTCATGCATCTATCATTTTATAATAAAGACATGGATATTTTTATGTAAATATAAGCACATGAACAAGAAGAAGATACACAAAGAAGCTCATTTCAACACAAATTAACAAGTCTAGTAAGTACAATAATACAGAGTTTCCTTTAATTCTTCTAGTTGCTGCGGGAAGGTGTCTAGCACATAGCATCCTTGTGCGTTCAGCAGTTGGATTATCCTTCGATTTGCGATATGCTGTCCCTCAACTAACTCGATAATGACCAGATCAGAATTACCTGTAGAAGATATCCTCAATGGCGACTTGGTCAGCATGGCTGGCTAACCTAGAGCATATTGGAGAAAATGAGTACACATATAGGAAAATCTTTTTTGGGGACCCAATCATCATAAAAGTTACATAACAAGTGGACAATGTATTGCAACTGAATGTGATGTCTCCCTCTATTGTGTCAGCGATGCCAAGCCACACTCCGTGGTCCAGTACATTGAGAGATGACACCTTATGCTGATATTACTGCTGCTGAAGTGTGAACTGCTAAATTTAATTAGATGGGAGAAAAAAAGAAGGGAATATGACCAAAATGAAAAATTCTTGTAATCCAAAACAGCATATTAGCACGTCATTATTCTATATCATCTGGACAAGAGTTTGGACTAATCCATGCAGCAATTCAGCTCTAACTCATGACAATTGCCCTATAGTTCTAGCTGTTCAAAATCTTAACTCACAGGGTATTGCACTGCATGCTGTACAATGTATTTGAGCTGAATGAAATTTGGCGCCCCGGCGCCTCACTTGTTGTCAAAAAAAAAAAATCTCTAACTCTATCCTTGTCATCACATGGCACAGAGAGTTGTCCCAATCGAAAGTTCAATTGACTGATATAATAATTGGTTCTGATATATGTTTCTTTCTCATATGCCGATAGCAGGGACAGGCACTCATGAGGCCCTGACCTGAATTCCCTCTCCACAGTTATTTAACCAAACTTGGTGAAACAGAGATGACAGACTTGGCGCAAACAGATCAAGCACCACACACAACATACACACTCTAATCCTCCTATCTTCCATCTTGTCAGGGGGTTTGCAAGATGGAGGGACTAGTCTCTGCTACCTTAGGTGAACTTGTTAGCAGATGTATATCCTTCCTGATCAACAAATACTCAGACACCGCCACCACTGTCCAAGGTGGAGAGCCTACAGAGACTAGAACGGATGCTGCTCCGGCTTATAATCACCATGGAAGAGGCAGAGGGGAGATGCATCACAAACCAAACGATGCTTTGACAGCTGAAGAGTCTGAGAGAAGAGATGTGGAGAGGCTACTACATGCTTGACATATTCAGGTACCTTGTAAATGAAGAAGGGAAGGCCAAAGATCATCAAGCAGCCCACTCCTTAGCCCTGTCTATTTCCAATGCAGGCAAGTTTGCTTTTCGATCTGCTAGCGCCACACCTGGCAAAAAAGAGTTAAAAC
Source organism: Avena longiglumis (assembly GCA_030063025.1). NCBI lineage: Eukaryota > Viridiplantae > Streptophyta > Magnoliopsida > Poales > Poaceae > Avena > Avena longiglumis. The sequence goes on from CP125976.1 coordinate 444,628,899, forward strand.
AGATGCTTGATACTGTCAAAAACGTCGTTACAAGTATGACTGAGTTCATTGTTTTTCTGAAAAACTACCCTCCAATTTATCGTCAACCATATAGCATGCACATGTTCTTGGGAAAGTGCATGTTTGGTCGCCAAGCGGAAATGGAACGAGTGATAACTTTCTTGTTGCAGAGGGAGCCTCCAGGTGAACACAAGCTGGGTGTCTTGCCACCAGTTGGTCAAGGAGAGGTTGGAAAGACCACACTTGTTGAGCATGTTTGCAGCGATGTAAGGGTCCGCGCTCACTTTTCTCAAATTGTCCTCTTCTGTGGAAAGAAATCTATTGAACGAGAGCTTTGCACCTTGAGAGAGGGAGGCATAATCAAGCATCGAAGTACTAGTGCTCTGAATGAAGAAAAAATGCTCGTTGTCATTGAATTAGAAGGGGACGTTGATGACGGGGCATGGAGACAGCTCTACTCTGCTTCTCGAAGCTTCATTCCAAGAGGCAGTAAAATTATAATCACAAGCCGATCTGAGAACATCACATGATTAGGAACTACACATGCTCTTTGGTTAAAGTTTCTGCCTCGTGAAGCGAACTGGTACCTCTTCAAGGTTCTTGTATTTGGAAGCACAGATCCTGAAGAGCAACCAAAGGTAGCTTCCATAGAAATGGAGATATTTGAAGATTTTTTTTGACCAAAAAGTATTTAATGATCTCACCGGTCCAATCGCAAATTCGATAAATATTGCTGCCATTCTAAGAGCTAATATGCATACAGCACTTTCGAAGGATTCTTCTATGTGTTAAGGGAAATAGGCAGAAAAACCCACTTCAGCTTAGTTCAGTTCCAAGTGACACAGGTAGGGTGGAAAATGAACATCTTTATATTCAACGAGTAGCTAAACTTACCCAGGATTGTGTAGTTGACAGCCATGTACGAGTAGGGCTTGCTGATGAAGATATTCCCAGAATAACTATGGACGACGTCATTTCTGGTAGTATCACGCCACGAGGGAGATTTGATGTAAAATCTGCATGTTGATTGTGTCGGAAGTAAAGGATTTATGCACTAGCCAATTATTCCAAAAGACCGATTTGATGGAAAGGGCTAGGCAATGTATTTATATTCAACACTTCCCCTCATGTCTAGGCTATTTTTAGTCCTTAGGGTGAGATAGGAGTAGACCATAGAATCTTTTTCCTTTTTTTTTTAATTCTGCGTGAGCAGGATCTTGAACTCAAGACCAAAAAGACCGATCTGACAAAAAGGGCTAGGCAGTGTATTTATATATTTAACAAAAAGCACCTGTGGAAGACCATCGAGAATGAGACCCTTGACATACCATTCGATTCGATCAGTTGCTTTAGTGTTAGAGCGCCTGCGTTGATCCAAGCTTCCTGATCTTGTCACATCGGCTTGTGATTATAATTTTACTAGCATTTGAAGTGCTACACCGAGCAAAAGAACACATCCTTTTTTCCATAGTTTATATAGTAGCCTAAATCCCCAAAGCATACACTGGCAGGGTTAGCTCTGAAACTAACAGTCACAGCTTGCTGCATTCTAGAAAAATGTGTCCAAGGGACATATATAGGGACAGAAATGGTCAGGATGGTCACAATATTTGCAGTTTTTTTTTTCTTTTTGCCTCTTTCGTCCTCTTTTGAGCCTCTCTTCAGTGATCACACTATTCCTATAAACATCCATTCAAAAACTCTATAAAAATTGATGAAAGAATTGCCCCAATAATCAGCATGCTACAAGTTCACCACCTCACACAGCCAGCCGCCAGAGAAACAAAAATAGGAGCATATTCACAACAGGAGCACATTTTGCTGGAATAATGACAGCCGCGAACAATCACAACCAAACTTGACAGGCAAACAGCAAATCTCTCTAATTTTAATTTGCTACTCGACCCTCCATGTAGGAGAACTGCAGAGTGCATTTGAACTTCTTTTAGTCGACATAGTTACTCATATCACATACGCACAAAAGAAGATGGTTCGGGAGTAGTGACTACACACCAGTTCGCAATGCAGACATGCGAGATAAGAGTGTTCTTTCCAACTCTCCGTGGATCACTGATTGAGGACTTTACGATGACATGAACTTTTAAAGCGCTTACGATAGGCTCTGTAGCTTCTCTGCAACTGTTGTTATCGGACTTGGGTGTACCTGTCGGTTGTCCATCATGACAGATGTTGATCTGAGTAGTTAGTTTCACCTGCAATAGCTCAAAAGTTTATCCCATTATCATACATCTATCATTCAAAAATAAACAACACAGATTATTTTTACGTAAATATAAGCACATAAACAAACAGTACAAGATACACAAAGAAGCTCATAACAACACAAATTAATAAGTCTGGTAGGAGTACAGCAATACAAAATGACCTTTGTGTTGTTATGAGCTTTGACCGGAATTCTGTATTATTGTACTAGACTAGTTAATTTTGGTAGAATGTCCTTTGACTGGAATTCTATATTATTGTTAGTTTTCTCAGATGTGGCTTAATTTAATGAAGCAGCCTGGCATTCCGGTCACAGGTCTACAATCCGCGGTATTTTGGGACCTGGGAAATCTGGTCGCCTGACTCATCAGCAACAAAGCAGCCTCGGCGAGGTGATTTAGAAAAAGGAGGGCAGAGCCTGGCTCACTGATGGAGCCAAGCATTTCTCCCAGTTGGTGGATCTTCTTTATTTCTGATGTGATGTTTGTGTTGTGTTTTTTCTCCTTTGGCTTCAGTCTTGTTTACTCCTCCTTAATCAATGAAAAGGCAGAGATCCTGCCCTTAAAAGAACCTTTTATTCTCCTAGTTGATGTGTGAAGGTGTGTAGTGTAGCACATATCATCCATCCTTGTGTGTTTAGCTGTTGGATTATCCTTCGATTTGCAATATGCTGTCCCTCAACTATCCCGATAATAACCAGACCAGAATTACCTGTAGGATATCCTCCATGGAGACTTGGTCAGAATTGCTAGTTAACCTGGAGATACTAACGCAAATGAGTACACACATACGAATGTCTCCCTTTGGACCTCAATCATCAAAGAAGTTGCTTAACAGGGTGGACCATGGATAGCTACTGAATGTGATGTCCTGTATTTGTCAATGATGTCGATCCAGAGTATCTGGTCCAGTACAAACAACAAGAGATGACACTATGCTGATATTACTCCCTTTTTTTCGAGAAAACACAAAGCTTGCGTTTTAGTATATTGAAAAGGTAGATATTACTCTTGTTGTTGAAGTGTGAACTGCTAAATTTTAATTGGATGGGAGAAAAAAAGAAAGGAATATGACCAAAATGGAAAATTCATGTAAACCCAGAACAGCCTTTACCAAAACAGCATATTAGCACAACATTTCTCTATTTCTGAGAAGTCACATATCAGCTGGTCAAGAGTATGGGATATCTATACAGGAATTCAGCTCCTATCCTTGTCATCACAATAATTGACTATGCTATTTGTTCCTTTCTCATATGCCAATAGCAGGGACAGGCACGCAGTAGGTGCTGACCTGATTTCCCTCTCCATAGCTATTTAACCAACCTTTTGGTGAAAATAGATGATACACTCGGCGCAAACAGATCAAGTACCACACACAACATACACACTCTATTCCTCCTTTCTTCCATCTGAAAGAAAGGATGGAGGTTCTAGTCTCTGCTACTTTAGGTGAACTTGTTAGCAGATGTATATCCTTCCTGATCAACAAATACTCAACAACGCCAACGCAGTCCAAGGTGGAGAGCCTACAGAGACTAGAACAGATGCTGCTCCGGGTTCTAATCACCGTGGAAGAGGCAGAGGGGAGATGCATCACAAATCAAGTGATGCTTCGACAACTGAAGATGCTGAGAGAAGAGATGTGGAGAGGCTACTACATGCTTGACACATTCAGGTACCTTGCACAAGAAGGGAAGGCCAAAGATCATCAAACAGCCCGCTCATTTGCCCTGTCTACATCCAATCCAGGCAAGCGCACTTTTCTCTCTGCTACCGGCGCACATGGCGAAAGGGAGTTAAAACAGATGCTTGATACTGTCAAAAACATAGTTATTAGTATGGCTGAGTTTGTTGTTCTTCTGAAGAAATACCCGCCAATTTGTCGTCAACCATACAGCAATGCATCTGTTCTTGGGAAAAAGCATGTTTGGTCGCCAAGCAGAAATGGAACAAATAATCACTTTCTTGTTGCAAAGGGAGCCTCCTGGTGAACACGAGCTGGGTGTCTTGCCAATAGTTGGTCAAGAGAAAATTACAAATAACCACCACATTACAGGCTAGGGTTTTAAAAAGCAACCACTTTACGTTAGGGTTTCAAAAACCCACCGGTTCAGAGTTCGTTCGTTGCAGAAAGCACTGATACCGGTTTGACGCTGGTCTAATGACAAAACTGACAGGACGGCCCCACCTGTAAGGATGACGTGGCTCGCGCAGACGGCTGCGGGCAGACGGCCGTTAACGGCGCTGTCGGAACCCTAACCTCCCGTCGGACACGGGTCAAACAAACCAGACCACACGCTCGCACACTTCCTCTCTCGCGCGCGTACTGAATCCATGGCGGCGGCGATTTCTCCTGGCTCTAGATCTCCGGCCGGCGGGGGCGCTGGAGGCGTACCTGGCGGAGAAGATGGCTGTAACACCCTCAGAATCGACCCTATGCAAGTTTCAGCGATCCCCGCCAAACTCGCATAGAAACGATTCAAAGGTGCCCACCACGCACTTTCGTGCGGGTGGAAAACAAAGTAATAATATTACACAACAGTCCTCGATGGGACCCGCATAACAGATATATATACAACAGCGACTCAATGAGTCAAGAATACAGATATAATATACAAAGATCCAAATCACCTTGAAAATGATAGAGCGTCCGACTACGGACAAGATGCAAATGGGGCTAAGAGCCCTGAAGAATAACCAATGGCGTCCATAACCTGCCCGAGCCAAGCGGAAGGGTAACCGCTAACGACGTCGATCTCAAAACCTGCTTAAACAAAAGGGTGCCGAAAAGGGCAAAGGAAAAAGAGGAGCGTCGATCTGAGGCGATGCAGCGAGGCTAGAATTCGGCGGTCCTCGCCTACATAGGTATGATGGACTGAGCGGCAGCGCGGCATGCACTAAACAACCTATAGAGACTCGATATAACTGACGGCTATCAGAGAGGGATAAGAAAGACCTATTCGGAACCAACCTGATTCTACCATCAGACAAACCCATCCTGGTGTTTCCCCCTCGAGACCATACGAGGAAGTCAACCGAGGAACTCACACTGTTGGCAGTTTTATTTATTCAGTTATCGTTGCAGCAATTACTAGTCAGGTATAGATACTCATCCTTATAGAATAAGCAGTGGGCACTTTTAGTTAACCATTCCGTTATAGTTGCAACACTTACTAGTCAGGTACAATTAGCATGAGATAACCCCAAAACCCAGCAGTTGTTGGTACTTTTATTTAGCCATTCCGTTGTAGTTGCAATACTTACTAGTCAGATACAATTGTCGCAAGCGACAAACCAAACAAGCAATTGTTGGCAGTTTTATTTAGCCATTCCATTATAGTGAAGCTGATTACTAGTCATTATAAAGTCAAATTTATAGCACTACTTTAGTTATAGTTGTCTATGATCGAGATACTGTGCTCCAAGTCGTCCATAACCGCGGACACGGCTTTCAGAAAGTTTTACCCTGCAGGGGTGCACAAATAGCAACACACACTCGATCTACCTCGGAAAAACCAAATCAAAACCCAACGAGGCCTTCACGACAAAGCAATCACAGGATTCAGAAATATTTCAGGGGGACACCCCATTGAGTAGACCCGCAACGAGGTTAGCTGACTCCGAGACGGACTCAAGGTTTGCGACAATGGTTGTAAACGACTGGGAACCCAAAACTGGGCTTGTCGATACCGCGAAAACACTCCGCTTACCTAAATAGTACAGGTGCTATCCATCGCACAATCGTAAATAAAGCAGTAAAGCATGGCATAAGTACGGGATAGTAAATAAAACCTCAAACTAGTTTGTGGCCCCAAGAAATAAGAATGAATCAAGCTCTGGCTCAGGGGGTCCCATAATCCTTCCGGATGTGGATAGCGCGAATATTCAAGGAACAGGTATCAAGTACTCGGTGTCCTACGGGACACAAGTGGACGGTTAACAACCAAATAACATCTATTGCCCACCTGTGCCTCTGCTTACTTACTTCAATTTTAGTTGTTAAACAGTAAATAAAGTGAACGTTAATGAAATCCAAGATCATCTCCAACATTGAACATGCGGGAATACACCAACAACTGTGGCACTTGACGACACGCAACAGCACTTGAGCAAGCGACTACGACGCACAAGTCCAACTATCTACCAAACAACAGGTAATAGGATGTGTCCAAGGCAATATAAGGCTGCGAGGGATATCACGGGTACGAAAAACTAGAGCATCGCAACACAGATAGCAATAGATCAACATGAGGGAATAAATACTATAAAAGTAAGATAGGTAGAAAGGGGGAGATGCTCTCCTGATAAACATTGCCGAAGGTTCATCCGAAGATCGGGTCGACACTCGCATCAACTCAACGGCCTTATCCGCGAAGAAGCAAAACACTAGAATAAACACCGGATGCAGTATTTAATACTACGGCAAAATATCGGACATGATGCATGTATGATGTATGACATGGCAAAGATGCGATGCAATTGGGCAATATTAAGTGGAACCGGGGTCCCGACAATTAATTAAACGGTTCAAGTTATTTAACTACCCCGCAATTTAAATGTTGCATTATCAAGACAAAAGATAGCACCGGTTCGCTACACAAATTTAAATGAGGCCAACATTAGACTAGATTTGCCCGCATATGGGCCCCATATTTAATTATATGGCGAATCGGCATAAGGCCCCCAAACCACATGCCAAGTATGCATGCATGAACAATTAAATATGCAACAAGTTTTATAAATGACATTTATAAAATAGGGCTCGGGAAAAGGTTCACACATCTGGGTTCGGCGAACTTGGTTCCGGGGGTTCGGGGTTCGGTCTCAGGGTTCAGGGTTCGACGGGATCGGTCTCGGATGCAAGAGGAGAACTTGGTTGGCGTCGGGGCACATCGGATCCGCCCTGGTCGATGTCGTTCTTGTCGCATTCGTGGTCTTCGGGTCCGCGTAGACGGTCATGGCGTTCCGTGGATGCGGTCTTCAAATCCCCGGGAAGGATGTTTTGCGGTTTCCCGTGAAGGCGATCTTGAAGCTCGGTGCCCGTGAAGTAGAACTTGTCGCCCGTCTTTTGTCGGTGGTGAACTTGACCGATGGTCCTCGGGTCCGGGAAGTAGTACTTTTCGCATCTGTGGCCTTCGGGTCGAAGAGCTTGGCACGCCAGGGTTCGGTCTTCCGACTCCGGGGGGGATCGGTTTTCAGGGTCTCGACGCCTTCGGTTCCATGTGGCGATCTTGGCGTCCGAGGGTTTCTCCGAATCCGTGGTGCGTCCATGTGGTAGATCTTGGGTACCGGCGTCATCGGGTTCCACCTCGCACATTGGTCGACGAAACACGTAACGATGCAGATCTTGGCGACAAAAGAGCATCGGGGCTCTTGTGACGAGACGGTCTGGTGCTTCGGGTCAGCTCGGCTGAGCACAGGGGACGCGAGGTGGGCGGCGGTTGCTGCGCTTGGGAGGAGGGCGACCGGAGGACAGCGGCCAGCGACAAGGGCTTGGCCCGAAAACAGAGAATGGGCGGTCCTGCGGCAGCGGCATGATGGAGGCGGACCGGCGAGGCGGAGCGCGCGCATGGGCGGCTCGAGAGAGGGAAGGCGGAGGAGCCGGGCGTCGGTGGCGAGGGCGGGGCGGGAGCTCGCGGGGTCGGTGGCGAGGCGAGTGGGGCCTGAGAGGCGGCGAGGAGAGGGACGCTGGGCGCGGAGGCCGGAGAGGAGAGGCGGAAGGGGTCGTGGCCAGCAGAGGAGGCAGTGAACGGGCGGAGGTTGGAGAGGCGGGCAGCCGGGCGAGACGCTGGGAAGAGCCGGGCGGGCTACTGTAGAAGAGGAGGGGCGAGGAGGAGGTCGGGACGCGCGGTGGGAGGAGGCCGGCGAGGCGGGACAAGGGAGAGGCCGGGCCGGAGGCGGCGGCGAGGCAGGCGCTGGAGCCGGGAGGGGCGAGGGGCCGGAGAGGAGGAGAGGCGAACGCCGGAGGATAGGGGCGGAGGAGGAGGAGGTGGGGAAGAGAGGGCCACCTTGAGAGAGAGAGGCGCAGGTGGGGAGAGGTAGGTGGGGCCAGGGGTGGTTGGGTCGGTGGAGGAAGGAGTGGGTGGGGCCCGGTGGGGTGGGACCCGTGATGTCGGTGAGTGGGGGTTGTGTGGTGTGCTGAGTGTGTGTGTGGCGTGGGGCCAGGGTGTAAGAGAGAGAGGGTAGATGGGGCTGTGTGAGAAAGAGAGAGAGGGGGAAAAAGAGGGGGATTGGTGAGGTGGCAGGGTGGGTAGGGATTGGGGGAGAGGGTGAGATGGCAAGCCGTGATTGGTGGGTAGATTAGGACTAGGTAGCTTAGGGATTTTTGGGTGGACCGTTTAGTTCTGGGGGTGGTCGACTGGGTCGAATCGGCCCGTTCGACTGTCCCCCTAAAAATAATTAAATATTTTATTTGTTTAAAACAGGGCTTTTGCAAACCGATAGCAGACAAACAAAATAATCCGGAGACCCGGGTTTTGCGTTTGGAACATAGACGGGGCATTTAGAAAACAAGAACATGTTTTTCCGCAAAAAGTTTTATGCAAGCAAATGCAAGATGATGACGATGCTCAAATGCAATGTGGCATGATGACATGAACATGCGGTCATGGTGATGCAGTGCACAAAAACAACGCGATTTTCTAGTAGTGGTTTTGCGGGATGCCACAATGGCTGTGGAGACAGCGGCGGTGGGCACGAAGTCGAGGTGCCGGGCTTCCTTGCGGCGGAAGGGGATTGGTGCGGTAGCTCGAACCCATCGACGGCGACGTTTGCATCGCCGGAGAAGCGGGCCGCCGCCTCCTTGGCAAATCGTTTGAAGGAGGACCTTACCCAGAGCAGCCGTTGGACCAGTGCATTCGGAGGCGGCATTGAGTAAGTCATTCGCATCCATCTAATCTGCCACTGCCATTTTGTACTGAAAAATAGATAATTAAATTCTCCTATTCTGAATATATGCAGTTTGGATGATGATATATGGGATATAAGGATCAATTTAGATGGCAAGGACAATTTAGAGCGCACTTTGTCTGAATCAGATGTAACATTCCTCAATTTGCTAGCTCTAATAGAGACAGAGGGCTATGGGATTAGTGACAACATATATTATGTGAAAGAGAAGGGTATAGGGATAGCTGGGATGGACTTACTAGATGGGCATAGTAAGGTGCAGCAGATGGTTGAACTTTATGAGGATAAGAGATCTGTCAGCTTGACTGTAATTAAAAGAGGAAGCACACTTCCATCAAACATCAACACTGCAGTTGAAGAGCAAATCCCAATTTCTGAAATTGGAAACCCCATTGTTTACACAGTTGATGATGATGGGGTTGTTTTACCAAGTGAAGAATGTACACAATTAATGAAGATCACGAGTGCATGTACTTGCGACAACAGAGCAACAATGTTGAGAATGATCATGAGAATGACATGTAAATCTTAGAAGTGGGTGATGGTGATGGAGGTACTTATTCAATGAGCAGGAGCAGAGCACATTGTTGATGAAGAACAAGAAGATATGGAAGAGGATGAACAAGAAGATATGGAAGAGGATGAAGATTCGAAATGGAAGATGATGAAAATTACACTCGAGCATATAAATGAAACGAATCGATGAGGATGAGCCAAACCATGATTTGAATAAGAGAAAGAGGGGTGCCTTAGAGCATGAGTCTTATTTTGCAGAAGAGCCTGAAGATTTATTTAATGCATCTGATTGCTCATATGTTGACAAGGATGAGCCATTTACTGTGAATAAGAAGAAAGAACCAGTAAGGAAGGGGCCTACTAGCAGATCACATTGCAGTCAGCAGAGTACATCAACACCAGACTGGCTTCCTTCTGATGATGAAGGGCCAGATGGTGATTTGGATCCAGAGGATGATGATGGATTTGAGAAATTGTCATGGGCTCTGCCAAAAGGAAGGAAAAGCAGGGCCAAAAAGAAACAGCCAAGGGTGTGGTATGATGAGAGCAGACTACAACCTGAAGAAGGATTGTGTCTTAGGATGTGCTTCCTAGATGTGTACCAGTTCAGGAGAGAAGTGCAAACACTTCATATTGCACAACTTAGGAACTTCAGGTACCATAGAAATTGCAAGGACAGAGTGATAGTAAAGTGTGCTCAAGAAAAGTGTCCTTTTTTTATGGTTGGTTCTCAGATAAAGAATGAGAAATCATTCTGCCTGAGAAAGGTGCACTTTGAGCACACTTGTGGCACAGTAGGTGAGCACTGCAAGGTCACAGGCAAATGGGTTGCAAAGATTTGTGAGCCCAGCATTAGAATTGATCCAAGGACAGGCATTGAGGCTGTGATGGAGACAACCAAGGAGAAATTTGGTGTTGATGTTCCTAAAATGATGGCATACATGGCAAAGAGGAAAGCTTTACAGGTTGTGCTTGGTGATCAGGTGAAGCAATACAAGAGGCTAAGGGATTACTTGCAGACAGTGCTTGACACAAATCCAGGCTCCAGATGCATTATGACCACAAAAATTCTGGTAGAGCATCCAAGTACCAACCCTAGATTTCATGGATTGTTCTACTGTCTAGGTGCATCTGTACAAGGATTCCTTAATGGTTGCAGACCATTTATAGGTAATTTACATGATATATTTTCTCTTTGCTAATTAATGAGACATATACACATTATGACATGGCATACATCTATTCATTTGTAGGTCTAGATGGCTGCTTCATTAAGCTGACCACAGGCCAGTGATTCTCTGCCCTTTGGAAGGGATGGGAACAACAATATCTTCCCTATTGCTTTTGGCCTGGTTGACAAGGAGGAGACAGCTACATGGTCTTGGTTTCTCACCCAACTAAAGTATGCTATTGGTGGTGAGGCAAGTTTGGGTACTATACCATAATTTCGCAGAAAGTAAGGTATTGCATAGTTATTTACATAGTATACATTTCTTATTTTATTGTCGGTTGCATAGTTATTTACATAGTTAGAAATCTTTGTGTAGGGTCTACTTAATGCAATCAACCAAATATTCCCCAACGCCCACAAAGATCTTGCTTAAGACACATTTATGCAAACTTTCAAACTGCTGGGTTTAGAGGTGAGGAGCTCAAGAAATACATGGATGCAGCCTCCTATTCTTACACAAAGCATGGTTTTGATGTTGCCATGGCTAACATGAAGGAGGAGAGTGTGGAAGCTTGGGAGTGGTTAATGAAAATACCGATTCTGACATGGGCGGATATGCCATGGACTATAATTGCAAAACAGACTTAGTGGTTAACAATTTAAGTGAGGTTTTCAATAGGTGGATTCTTGACATTAGAGGGAAACCAGTGAGAACAATGTTTGATGGCATAAGGAAAAAAATGATGGTCAGGAATGAAGGCAAGAGAACAGGAGCTGCCAAGGCAAGATGGGAAATCACACCTACTTATGTAGAAATGCTAGAAGAAAATAAGAAATGGTCAAGAATGTATAGATCAAGAAAGGCTGCTGAAGGTTTGTGAGAAGTTAGCCATGGGGAAAAATGTTATGCTGTTAACTTGACAACTATGACATGTGGATGTAACAAATGGGACATGACTGGCATCCCTTGCAATCATGCTATATCAGCCATCTACAAGTCATTCCAACACCCTGGAGATTTTGTTTCTGATTTCTTCAAGAAGCCTTTGTATGTTGAGGCATACAAGCCTGTGATTTACCCTGTGCCAGGTGAAGATAGCTGGACAAGGACTGATACACCTGATATTGATCCACCAGTCTTCAAGATCTCATTGGGCAGGAATCAGACCAAGAGGAGAAAAGGAAAGTATGAAGTTCCAGAACCAAAGCAATCATCAAGGATGGCCACTATAACCTGTAGCAATTGTGGAACTCTTGGGCAAAGATACAATAGTTGTGGTGCCCCTCTAAAGCCATCTCTGGTGATGAGGAAAAACAAACATAAGGTTTGTTTTCTATTTTAACCATTCTATGTAATTTCTATGTTTTAACCATTCTATGCATTTTCTACAAACACTGTCTTGCTTGGATGCAGGAGAACAGGGCAGAGCACTCTGAGTCTTCTACATCAGTTGCTGCTACTAGGAGGACAACACCTGCTGCAAGGAGGGCAACACCAGCTCAAACAGCACCTGCTGCAAGGAGGGCAACACCAGCTCAAACAGCACCTGCTGCTAGGAGGGCAACACCAGCTTAAACAGCACCTGCTGCTAGGAGGACAACACCAGCTCAAACAGCACCTTTCAAAGCTCCAAGGCCAGGTCCTGCTCAAAATGAAGCAAGTGGTACTTCCAGTAGGCCTGTAAGAGCAAGAAAGCAATCATCAAGGATGTCAGGTTACCTCACAGCAAGCAATATTGACAACCTTACCTTGAGTGATATCAAGAAAGGGCTGTTGTGAACAATGCAACTTGTGGTTGTGAACTATGTTGGTACTATGTGTGGTTGTGAACTATGTTGGTACTATGTGTGGTTCTGAACTATGTTACTTGTGGTTGTGAACTATGTGTGGTTGTGAACTATGTTACTTGTGGTTTTGAACTATGTTGGTACTATGTGTGGTTGTGCTATGAAATGCTTGTGTAGATGTTGTCATGCTAGTATATTAAATTATTGATCATGGTAGATGTTAAATTATTGATCATAGTATAATATAACATTGTATCCAAGATTACAAAGCATATTCACACAAACTGAATGGTTCAACACATGGAGGGTTCAACTAAACAAATACAGGGTTCAACACATGGATAGTTCAACTCAACAAATACAGGGTTCAACACAAGGATAGTTCAACTCAACAAATACAGGGTTCAACTCAACAGACTCATACATCTACCTAAACATAAATATGCCAACTGAACACACCATTACACAAATATGCCAACTAAACAGACCATCACTCCTCCTCCTCACAAATTGCCTTGATTCTCTTGACCTTGTCCTTGTTAACAGCATTGGCCTTGAAAAGGTCATGCATGGAGTACTCTAACTTTTTCTTTTCATCCTTCAGATTAGCTCTTTCCTCATCCCACTTCTGTTGTTTCACCTTGAATACTTGTGCCTGTGATTTGAGCACATTCTTCAGTTCCTCCTTGGCATTCTTCAGCACCTCTACTTCATTCTTCAATGCAGCTATGTGCTTATCCATCTGCTCAGCATCATATTGCCCACTCATTATCTTAGCATAGTTTTCTGCTATGACTTTTTTCTCAGTCTGAGCTATCCACTTCCTCTCAGTCTGATCTATCCACCTATTACCTTCCTCTAATAGGGTTGCATGTTTCTTCTCCAATTTCTCCTTCTCTTCAGATAGAGCCTTCATCATCTTACTACTCTCATACCTCTCTTCAATTCTTGAGCTGTGGCTGTCATTGTACATTCCCCACAACTTAGACAATGCATGCTGCAAACTATCATCCCACTCTGGATCTATCCACCTTTGAAAGCCACAATTCATGACCTGCTGCACATGTATATGTTTAGAATATAATCAGTACTCACAATGTATCTAAGTGATCCAGGATCTATCTAAAACACCATTAGGTTCTGTACATGATTGTTCTAACAGGTTCAGGCCATTACAAATGGAGTGAACAAGTAATCATTATTTATCTAAATACAGAGATATAAATACAGAGAGATTCAATGCACATGATTTAATATAGAGATTGGACATGATCCAAAGACATATATGTTGAGAACAAATAATCATTATTTATCTAAATACTGAGAGAAATTCAGGCACATGATTTAGTATAGAGAGCACTTGATCCAGGAACATATATGTTGACAACAACTACTCATTATTTCTCTAAGTATAAGAGAGATTTAGTGCACATGATTTAAAACAAGTACTCATGATTTATCTAAATGTATGAATCAGTTAATCAAATTATCGAGCCATGATAAAAGTACTGAGGGAAAGCAAGGACCTGAGTACTCACATTTTCCATTGAGCATAGATAGAACCTCCTCCCTGTATCTTTGCCCTCAAATGCAACACATCGACGTGGTTTCAGATTGTGACCGGAGCAAACGAGTGGGGCATCATCATCAATGACATAATATCCCTCGTCAAAAAGATGATTCGGTGCGTAGTCAAGCGGACAGATCTACAAATCGAACAAATCATCCACAAATCAGAGCTCAAATCAAACAATTTCAAAAAAAATCCCAAATCAGTAACCAGAGGAGAAAAGTACTCACATCACTGAGGAGAGATTCACCAGATGTTTCGCTCTCGTTCCAGCTCGGCATGGTCTACGACGGCGGCGGCAGGTGACCAGCAGCGGCGGCGGGCGAGCTGATAGGGAGAAGAAGCAGACGACTGAGGCGGCGGGCGAGCTGATAGGGAGAAGAAGCAGAGAACTGAGGCTCGAGCTGACCAACCGTTTTGTCTAGACAGCGCCGTTAACGGCCGTCTGCCCGCAGCCGTCTGCGCGAGCCACGTCATCCTTACAGGTGGGGCCGTCCTGTCAGTTTTGTCATTAGACCAGCGTCAAACCGGTATCAGTGCTTTCTGCAACGAACGAACTCTGAACCGGTTGGTTTTTGAAACCCTAACGTAAAGTGGTTGCTTTTTGAAACCCTAGCCTGTAATGTGGTGGTTATTTGTAATTTTCTCGTTGGTCAAGGAAAAGTTGGAAAGACCACACTTGTTGAGCATGTATGTGGCGATGCAAGGGTCCGTGATCACTTCTCTCAAATCGTCCTTTTCTGTGGAAACAAATCTATTGAAGGAGACCTTTGCACCCTGAGAGATGGAGGTGTAATCAAGCATCGAAGTACTAGTGCTCTGAATGAAGAAAATATGCTTGTTGTCATTGAATTAGACGGGGACATTGATGATGGGGCATGGAGGCGGCTCTACTCTGCTTCTCGAAGCTTCATTCCAAGAGGTAGTAAAATCATAATCACAAGCAGATCCAAGAACATCACAAGATTAGGAACTACACAAGCTCTTTGGTTAAAATTCCTGCCCCGTGAAGCAAACTGGTACTTGTTCAAGGTGCTTGTATTTGGAAGCACAGATCCTGAAGAGCAACCAAAGCTAGCATCCATAGCAATGGAGATATTTGAAGACTTTTTTGACCAAAAAGTATTTAACGATTTCATTGGTCCTATCGCAAATTCAATAAATATTGCTGCCATGCTAAGAGCTAATATTAGTATACAGCACTGGCGAAGGATTCTTACATGTGTTAAGGGAAATACGCAGAGAAACCCACTTCAGCTTAGTTCAGTTCCAAGTGAATCAAGTAGGATGGGAAATAAACATCTTTATATTCAACGATTAGCTAAACTTACTCAGGATTGTGTAGTTGACAGACATTTACGAGTAGGGCTTGCTGATGAAGACATTCCCAAAATAACCCTGGACGACGTCATTTCCGGCAGTATCACGCCACAAGGGAGATCTGATATTGTCATGTGGAAATCTCACTTGCCGCCTTATTACAGTTACATTACTAGCTGTGAGATTCAGGAATCTAAGTTTATGCTTACAAGGAACAAGGGCTGTAAGAGGAGGACAGATTTTTGTTAACTTTACTAGAGCTAGTTTTGATGTTGTCATGATACTATTTATGCTTTTTATCTGTAAAATCTGCATCTTGATTGTTTCAGAAGCACTGTGAAAGACCATTGATAATGAGACCCTTGACATACCATTCGGTTCTTATTCCATGATGAATGGCATAGTTTTGAAGAGTTAATCTACAAGTAAAAGTTGCTTTTGGACAGCATATAGTGGAAGTAAGACAGGATAGAACTACTTACATATACAACCAGACACGGATTTGTGCTTCCAAATTAACCAGCTTGAAGAAATACCAGTATGCCTCATGAGACAGTTGCTTTAGTGTAAGAGCCTGTGTTGTTCCAAGCTTCGCGATCTTGTCAGATCAGCTTGTGAATATGATTTTACTAACATTTGTAGTGCTACGTCAAGCAAGACTGCAAGAGAGCATAGCCTTTTCATGGAGATCCCCTGGTACCTAAAAAACAGCCAGCATTATCCCGTTATTATCACATCCATCTCTCAAAGTGGTCATATCTTAACCTCCGAAATTACCTTGTCTGAAGATAACTGTTTGTGATAAATAATTGCGGACTCTTTCATCGTCAAAGGCATGAGCGACAAGGATGCTTTTTCCAGCTCTCCCTGGACCAACAATTTGTAGCAAGACAGACCTGTCAAGACTACTGCCACAACAAGGTTGTGCGTGCAACAGGAAGCTAACGACCAGTTCCAGGTACATCTGGAAGCAAAACATGCACTTGTCCAGAAAGAAAACTACCAGTTCCAGCTGCATACTAAGGCTGCTGGTGCAGGCGAGGGTATGTACTCAAGAAAACTAACAGCTCACTAACAACACGAATCATGGTTCTCAGACTGTTGACGGCTTCCTCGAGCTGGTGCAATAAAAAAACTGCTGTTTCTGGCTTTCTACTGGAGTCAGCGGCGTTGCATGTAACTAAATTCAAACAGAGCCCGAGAGTGATTCACAAGTCACAACCAAATGATCTTGCGCCTTATATTCTTCATGAGCTTGGTAGCTAAAGATGTCGGCCACATAAGAACAACGTTACATGGCATCCCTCAAGCATGCTCAGCTGCGGAGCATACCTTGGTTTGTGATGTGCTGCATCCACCTGTGGATTCAAGAATATGGTGGAGGCATGGGTGAACTCCCACCAGTTTATTCTCCCACCAAAGTCATGCCCCCTGGTCAGAATTAAATACAAGTACTTACCATAGAAAATGCCAAAAGACGAATTCACTCCATGCCTGCAAACTTTGACATTGGTTGCATTTATGTGTCTCTACCAAATAGACTTGATGTTTTATGCTTAGGCTTCAGAACTGAAATCTCTGTACATAAACACTATTTCTATCTAATCGGGTGGCGGGATGACTGCCTTTAAACTAAAAAAAAAAGATTATTAACAACATGTACAAAGTCAGAAGGACATGGACAAAGCTAAGTGGAAGCAAACAGAGCACGCTTTCCTATTGATGATGCAAAAACTAACTACTTGGTTAAGTAGAGCAAACCAAAACTCAACTCGATGATGGACCTTCTACTTCAATCTCTACTTAGCAGTTAGCAGCCTTGTGGTGTGGCTTCTGTACATCAACATGTGGCTGCTGTACGGCGTGTCAGATTGCCATTCCAGTCTTCTTCCACGGCCAAAAACTCCTCCGTGGTTCCACATGTCCAAAACATGATTTTTGCAGATTAGCCCTGGAATTGCAGCAATGAGCATCGCCAATCAGAAACCTATTTTCTCTGAGATAAGCTAAGTATGTCTTCACTGACAAGTAGGAGTACTTAACTAATAGCTGCTCCAAAAATGTATGTGCCCATTTGTTCTTTTTTTTTTAAGTTGCCTCCATATCAATAAACCCATAAACTTGACATACAAGATAATAGTGCAAAAGACTGAGAGCAACGAAATTAACCTTGTCTAAAATCATCAATCAGAGATTGTTTCCTCTTAATAACTCTAGTATGCAGCTCTCGAATCTTACATGCATAGATGTAGCAGTGGTAAGGCGGTATCTGAGACTTCCATGCAAGGACCTTAAATGTCCCAGGAGGCTTGACTCCTCCATACATCACGTCTTGGATTGTTATCTTGGGAACATCCTCTTGAGAAGAACATGTTTGATACTGATTGAGAACAGAAAAATCTTCAGTACTTCTACCCATTCTTTGAATGTATGTAGGAATATTTCCTTCCAACATATAGCACGGATGCTCACCAAACATAGAGACATGCTTTTGTACGTATCTTCTCAGGAATGTCAGAACCTTGCGCCAATAGAGGATGTCAAAATTGGCTCTCAACAAGCAAGGCGTGATGTTTGCAGCAAAGATTGAACCATTATGAACCCAGGCTATCTCCAGGGCCAAGTATGCAAGTTTTGAGTGCATATCAGGATTTGTACCTGCAAACGTAATAGCCCTGAAATAGTACCAGTATGCCTCTTGAGGCAGATGCTTCAATGTCAGAGCCTCCGTTTGTTGGAATTTGCCCACAGATCGACTACATCAAACTAGACAAACATACACGCTTAAAAAATCTTATGGCCAAGGGCTCGTATCGTGCCCTCTATTTCTTTATTTTCTCTTCTCAACTCACGGTGTTATAAGACTCACGGTCTACCCTTGCTTATATATGCAAGCTATACCTCACTAATACTAAACCTAAACCATCACGTACACATGTACGGATACTACTAGTACTAGGACTCACACATACACTTGCCTAACTAGGAAACCTCCCTAGACTAAGACACGTACACACCACACATACCACGGATACACATAGTCCTAGTGCTACTCGGACATAGACTAGTACCACTCGGACTCTCTTACCAAGATTAAGCTAACAATCTCTCCCTAATCTTGATTGACTACTCTTCGTCTTCCATGCTTCTCTGATCTTGAATCCTTGTAGATCTGCGTCTTGTCTAGGTCTCGCACCACGACAAGTCTAATTGGCTCTCCCCAATTTCGACTTGGCGAATTTACGGAACAACTCAAGTATGATCCAGACTACCCAGCCACGCTAGCAACCTTGTGGAATCGCACCACCCGTGGAACACACCGTCCACCCTAGCGCAATACATGCCGACCTCCTGGCGTGGACTAGACCATCCACTTCGGCCTCATGTAGAGACATGGCCTCATTGAAGAGACTCACCTTCACTGGTTTACCGTCCCCTTCACACTTGAAATTGATCCTCTCGTCGAGACACATAGACGACCTGATCGAGGCACGCAAATTGCGTCTTCGTCCAAACGATGAACAGTCCCCCAACCTTCATTCGCTTCAACTACAACGGATCCTCACAGAGACAAGCACTTGGACATAACGACGACTCACAAACACGACGCCGACTTAATGTGCTAACCCGCATGACCATGACTCCTTGACTCATACTCTCCCGGACGACGATCTTGACAAGATTCTCCAGCACCGCACCCCGGTACCACCGCACTCATCAACGATCATCCCCATCCACCACCTTGCTGAGGACTCCTCGCCCGCCTTCTTCTTCCTTGTCGCTCCTCCGAGCGACGACCGCCCGCCGCCTCACCGATGACGGCATGTTCGCCGCCTCCACCTGGTCGCCCGCCCCGAGGTGCTAGTAGAGTCGCCTCCCCGGGGCAAGCGTGGCTTCAAATCTTCGACCTCGCTCTGATACCAATTGTTGGAATTTGCCCACAGATCGACTACATCAAACTAGACAAATAAACACGCTTAAAAAATCTTATGGCCAAGGGATCGTATCGTGCCCTCTATTTCTTTATTTTCTCTTCTCAACTCACGGTGTTACAAGACTCACGGTCTACCCTTGCTTATATATGCAAGCTAGACCTCACTAATACTAAACCTAAACCATCACGTACACACGTACGGATACTACTAGTACTAGGACTCACACATACACTTGCCTAACTAGGAAACCTCCCTAGACTAAGACACGTACACACC
Source organism: Avena longiglumis (assembly GCA_030063025.1). Lineage (NCBI taxonomy): Eukaryota > Viridiplantae > Streptophyta > Magnoliopsida > Poales > Poaceae > Avena > Avena longiglumis. The sequence goes on from CP125976.1 coordinate 444,648,609, forward strand.
ACACATACCATGGATACACATAGTCCTAGTGCTACTCGGATATAGATTAGTACCACTCGGACTCTCTTACCAAGATTAAGCTAACACCGTTATCCCAGATAAAGGGGGTTGGTCCTAGGATTCCTCTCGCACCAGTACGAAGATCTACCTGCTCCATGACTTCATCGATCTGGTCAGAGTGTTGTGTTCCGGAAGATTCCGCTGGTGAACTCCAATGGACGACATGCCGGAGTTCGCCAGATTGGATGGATCTCGGTCGCGCGCAACCATATTTTATCTGACCGTTTGGTTTCGGAGGAGTCTTTGTGAAGCTTCTGATTGTTGCCATCAAGGACATGCCATTAGTCCCATGGTGAAGTCAGTCGTGGAGAATGACATGAAAGCCAAGGTCTGAAGAATAGTAATGGTGGTGTGAATCCTGTTTGCGATGAGGTTTTGGCTTGGTGTTCTAGGTCTTGGAGCAGCGACATTGGAAAGTGGGGGCGACAATACAGGAGATTTTTAGGGTTCAAGCTACAGGGTGAAAATCCAAGGTCTGGACTTAATTGGTTGTGCCTGGCAATGACCTTGTTGAAGACATTGTTTTGTCAGCGCGGATTTCTCCAGGGTGAAAACCTATGATCGATGATCAGGGCGATGATGACGCTAGTGCACTGTTCCCTTCTTGGAGGCGTCGCTTTTGGAGAGGATGGATTTCTGGTGCTGTCTTGGTGGTGTTTGGTCGTTGTTGTAGGGCATAGATCACTAAAGCAGGACTTTTTTTCCTGTAATTCTTCTTTTATTTTTTGGCTGTGTGCATCCGTAATGCCATTAGGGTAATGCGTTGTTGCAGAGGCTGGGTGTAATTGGTATCGTGCGATATTAATATATGCTCCTTTCAAAAAAAAAAAAACACCGTTATCCCAAGCTTCCTGATCATATCACACTGGCTTGTGATTATGATCTTACTACCAGTTGTGGTGCAGTGTCTAGAGCACAGCATGTCCAATGGATCTTTGTGGAGATCCCCAACTACCTCAACCACAACCAGAAATCTCACATTATGTTCATTTCTCGCTGCCCATCCATCTCTCGAAGTGGTCATCGCTTTATCCCTAAAATTGTCATGTCTCAAGAACACAATCTGTGAGAAATGATGACGGACTCTTTCATCATCAAAGACATGAGCAACAAGGGTGCTCTTTCCAACTCTCCCTGGACCAACAATTGGGAGGACATCACACCTGCCAAGGATACTGCCTCTGCAAGATTGTGTGCAAGAGAAAGTTGATGCCCAGTTCCATCTCCATCCGGCGCCCAAACATGCACTTCTCCAGCAAGAGATGCAAGCTATAAGGCTGGCTATGAAGACGAGGATAAGTAGTCAAGAAAACAATCAGCTCACTGAAATAAAAAATCATGGTTCTCAAACTTTTAAGGACCTTGTAAAGTTTGTGTGTTACCATTGCTTGGGAGACGAAGACACCCAGCAACGAGTCACGACCTGATTCTCTTTGTCTCGTCTTCTTGGTGAGCACAGTATCTGAAGATGCCGAGTACATAGGAGCCTCGGTACACGGCATCTCTCGACATGCTCAGCTGACGGAGCATCCCTTGGTTTGTGATTTGCCGGCCAGCAGCTTCATCGACGATGACCTGTGATCGGAGTAGATCTTCATTTGGGGGACTTTGGCAGAATGAGCAATGAGCTGTGGAATTGCATATCTCTTGAACTTGGTTGTATGGCAGCCACACATGCTGGTCAATATATTCCATTTATGCAATCATCCTGGTCAATATATTCCATTTATGCAATCATCAAATTTTGGTTGTGTTTCCCCTGATGGTTTAACAGCAGAAAAAGACACCCAAAAAGCAGCATATAGAGACAGACCTTGACTCTTGGGTATCTGCTTGCTGAACTATCACCGCCTGATGACCTGACCGCGACATATATGTATTGTAGTACCCAGCCAGCCAAACTTGAAAAGCAGACTATGATTTCCTTTAGTTCTAGTACTCACGCCGACAAACTTCACCAGCAGGTAGGAGTTCTGTTAGGGGTGACATAGCATGCACTGATCAGAATTCATTCGGGTATTCTCCCCATCGTCGTAGAGTACGGACGAATGCTGCGGCCCGGAAACAAAATCTTCTCCCGCTTACAAGATCAAACTTCCACGTCACGGTGAGCTTTCCGCTTCAGTTCCGGGATCCTCACCTCGGATTTGACCTCCCCTCAACCCCTCCCCACCCTGCGGCCATGGCGGTCCCTCGCTTCGGCGACGGAGAACGTGATAGATGGGTATGGATCTGACGGTGTAGTTCGGGGACAGGGGACGACATATAGTGGGTGTGTGCGACGGCGGCGGACGGGGGACGGGGGACAGGAGGGGATCAGCGGCTGTGTCGTGGACGGCGGCGGGTTCGGTTGTGCATTGGAGCCTTGGAAGCGAACGGCCGAATAGGCACATGCGCACGGAGAATGTCGATTTGGAGACCGTCGACAATGTTGTACTTTCTTTTTTTCCTTAAAAGTCAAAAAGTTCAAATTTACAAAGATAAAATAAAATATTATAAAAAAACAGGGACATAGATACTGTTTATAACATGCGCGTGCAAACATTTACGTGAAAATACTTTGTATTCTCGCCTAAAAAAGAAATTTTCAAATCTGAGCACGAACGGTGCAATTTTAAATGGGGCCATTTTCTCAAAATTTCTCATATTTGTCTTTTTATTGCGTCTAAACCACAAGGTATTTTTTATTGGAATTTTGCAGACTGCACATGGAAAGTGAGAGGAGTGAAATCCATCGTTAGTCACTGAACTTGCTTAACTAAATCAATATGGTCATTATACAATATGAATATAAGTTTATGATCACTGAAGACGTGTCAGAACATTACTCGCGGGCACCGCTCGTTCTGTAGAGATGTATTTGACGACGTGGCGAGTTGATGACCCTATGTCAGCCTCTAGTTGTGTTTTATTTACAAAAACATCCCTAAAATCTACTTTCCTAAAGGTTTGGACCAGTGGTAAGACTGGATAGTGAGACCCACTTGTCAGTGTCACCCACACAATCCTCTCTGCCTCTCCTCTCTTCCCAGTCCCCGTTCACCTGACCTGCCCTCCCCTCCCACCTTCCTCCATGTCGAGCTTGCCTCGGGGTGCCAGAGATTGCAGCGAGGCGCACGCGACCAGGACGACCTTGGAGGCATCGCCGTGGGGCGCACGTAGCAGAGAGACAGGAAGGATGGGATCTCACCCTGGTGTGGGGAGATGGGGAGTGCGCGGCGGAGTGGGAAGGTGGGGAAGCTCCAACCTCGTCGTCGATGACCAACGCCCGTCCCCGACGGTGCAGCAACCCGATGTCAGGCCGCTCCGCTGCCGACTATCCTTCCCAACATCTTTGCTTTGGTGTTTCCACAGTGGTTCGCGGGTTGCCAAAAACAATTGCTTGTTGGTCGTTGTCGTTCGCCCTAGGTTGTAGCACAATCTCTCCAATCTTCTAACGGGAAAATGATGCTATCCATGTACGATATTGCTATGGTTGTAGTGCCTAAATTAGTCCCCTAAATCTCTAATTACAGATTGCAATTAGCACAATCTCTCCAATCTTCTAGTTGGACCATCAACGATGCGTATCAGTTCATCCTACAGCTAGCGACCGCTATCTTTTGCTCGGCCGACAGTGAGCGCTCCCTCGAGGGATCTTGGCCGCCACCCCTGCATAAATTTTTCCCTACCGTTGGTTGCCGCCGCCATGGCCGCCTAACTTCCCAACCCACCTCTAGCCCTTGGTTCCGCCATCTGGCGTAGTTCCCTGCAATGCTTGGCCACCGAGCCCTTCCCCAATGAAGGGCTCCTGTGATTCCCCTCTCCAACCTCGCCGCGATAGGCATGCCCGGAGCGGGAAGGAAAGCATTTGTGTGCGCGTGCGATGACCTAGCATACCACTACATGATATAGTATACTATAGTTGTTGACATAACACCAATGAAACACCGTTCCACTAGTATTACAATTAGTGATACAACAGAAATATCACGGGTCCAAGACAAGACTATAGATTACAACTCAACTATTTACAAAAGATCCAGAAAACATTCCTTAAAACATCAAGGAAAACATTGTATAGAATAAAACCAGAAATAGCAATTCGAAGACTATTCTAGAAATAAAACTACTATTAATATATATCTATGGCTTCCGATTGCTGCTATAGCAATACTCTATAGAAGTAGGTTCTATGGCTAGAGATTAAACTCCTATCTAATTAGGAACTCTGCCTTCACTTCAGTTGATGTATATATTGACTCCATTGACTTCATTGGAGAACTTGAGCTTTCGATGTCGATTCCTTGAGCATAAGTTGGTGTTGACGATGTCTTCATCGGCTTTAGAATCTAGCAAGGGTTAAGAAGGTACAGTTGCGTATGAGCGTACTCAGCAAGTTTACTAAAAAGGAGTGTTTGATGCACTATCTACAACCATAGACCAAAGTTCGTAGGTTATGCATGTTTTCGTAAACATTTTTTCAAAGGTTTTTTTTATTGTAAAAAACTATGTCTATAAGCCTTCACAGGTTTACCAGAACTTCATGGAGTTCCTTTCCTACCGCATTCGTAGCTTCTTCCCGGAACAGGGAATAACATGTCACACTTTTGTACACTCTATAGAGGTGTGTTGCTTTACCCATAAGAGGTCATTAACCTTGTTGCACAGTAATGCACACATTCATGTTCACACTTCCTTGGTATGAGGCCCGGTATAAGGATCCAAGTCGATCACTGCCCTTCTCCGCCACCCCACATGCCAACACGACTCCCCAAGTATAAATACCTCTGTTAATCCCCATATAGGCAGATATAACTCGGGTAGACTCCTTGAGGACTCTAGTGAGTAGATCATGTCCCTGGCATTCCCCAACAAATTGGTAGACCTACCTTCGACAGCCCCTCATAGATAATCGAGATACCAAGATCACAGGGCACTTAGGGTCACACCCATGTACTGGTCCTTGAAAGGAACCCCAACGTCACGATATGGTCATATGTTGACATGCAGAAGGAAGAAGATTCAGCTGAATTTTCCATCCTATTCCATATCTTATGGTTAACTCGTATTATACGTCGCAAGAATCACTAACGATATTGGTTGTTAAGTCCTAGATATTATGTTCCTATACCACTAGAACATTTATAGTAGGTAATTACCACTTGGTAAATAACCCATAATCATATCATTATGAAAATAGAGTTTTCTGTCATACTTTTTGAAATACATGTGATAAAAAAAATAGATTGCAAATACTTGATAGAAAATAATCAAAGTACATGAGCAAGTGTGAACTTGATGATGTTTGTGTACCAATTCGTTGGGACTCCAAGTGCACGGTGTTGTAGAAAGAGTATTTTACCCACAAGGATGACTCGAGGGTTTATATCGAACTCTTGGGGAATTGGCTTAGAGACTTATTCTTCCACTCCTATTCAAGTAACCTACAAAGAAAAGTTTTGTCTTGTGTCCCCAACTCCACCATGTGGTTGTCAAGCACAAGGTTTCGTATTAATAATATGAAATAACAGTAATATAAAATAAAATAACACAAGTAAAAACAAGGCAAGCAAAGTAAAAAACAATGAAAGGATAGTTCTTTTTAGGTTTTGGGTGTGTGTGCAAGTGAAGAAAGTATTTATGTATTTTTGAAATAATAAATAGCATAAAATTTAATTGTGATAGTGGTGTTGTAAAGGTGTTTCTTATGATTTAAAATGGACTAGGTTTCATGGGTTCGAGGACCAGGGCACGGGGAGGAAGAAGACGACGACGACGGTTGTCGAGCACAGAGATGGGTTGGGGGAGACGAGACGCGGGGTGGGGCGCGTGCGGGAAAGCAGGGGGAAGGCGCATCGCTCATGCAAGACGAGTGGGTGGGGATGGCATGTAGCTAGGTGGAGCTAGGGGAGCATGGGAAGTGGGGTGGTCGGGTTGACCGGGTGTGGTCGTGTGTATGCAGCAGGGTGGGTGGCGGCGGCCGTGCGTTGTGTGGGAAGGTAGATCTAGGGTTTGGGGGAAGGGTACATTAGGGTTTGGGTATATTAGATCTAGGGTCAAGATCAGCCGGGATGGTAGGCTGCTGCCAGCTAGGCCCTTTGGGCCTAACCGGTGGCGGCCTCCCCCGAAACAAAACATTTTTATTTATTTTATTTTATTTTATTTTTAAAAACACTTTTGTAAATAGTTTTTAGGCAAATAAAAATTTGGGCGGACCTAGAGTTTTGATTTGAAATAGAGAGTGGAATATCTATAAAACAAAATAGGCTTTAGGAAAATAGTTTTTGGCAAATTATATGCATGCAGATATGACGACGCTCAAATGCAATGTGACATGATGATATGAGCATGCCGTCATGATGATGCACAAACACGAGCGATTTTCTAGTAGTGGTTTTACCCGGGGTGCTACAATTCGATACCACTAACAATGGATCTCACCCTCGAGATCTGCCTCATGGTACGGGGAAGAAGGCTGACAATCTGAATCTTCTCGCTTCGTGTAGATCCTCGCGACACCACTAACAAGGATTCTTGCTCCATGTTGAAATCGGCAACACCACTAACAAGGGGTCGTTAATCACGTTCGTCGAGGGAACACTCTGGATAAACAAAGGACGAAGGTAAAGGTGTCGAAAGATGACGCCACATCCAACTTTCGTGGAAGTAGTAAAATTGCACCGATCCACCATTCAATGTACAAAGCGAATGATAACAGTAGTGGTTTGGTCGCGACTCCATCCCGCACTCAAATCATTACTCTATACACGAATAGAAGAATCATGCAACCAACTCTCGGAATCGGACTAAAGTTCTTGACAAGCGATGTTCAGAAAACAAAGGAGTGATGCATGCTCTTCATCAGATCTAACATCAATGAAGACGTCGTCCTGGGAACACCGGATGGTACAAATAAATTTTTTAGTGAACTTTGGTACACTAAAAGGTACAATAGAGGAAAATTCCTCAGATAACATGAAGATCAGATGAAGAACACTGTTACAACAAGAAAGAAGCGAAACCCTGAAGGTACGACAGAAACCCAACCACGAGAAATCCTGGACTCGAAGAGAGGTAAGAGAAAAAATTCAAAACACGCAAAGGTAAGAGGATAATAGCAGAGGGGTAAGGAGTAAAAACAGACATAATCAGATCTATCCGACCAATTTCCAAAAATAGTTTTTGACACTCTACAACGTCCGTTAGCTAGGTTATCCTATAGGCTGGACCAGTGGGGTATCGCAACTACTGAGCTCTGATACCGCTCGGTAACACCCTTGGATCGGCCCTATACAAGTTTCAGCGAGTCTCGCCAAACCCGCATAGAAACGATTCAAAGGTGCCCACCAGGCACTTGCGTGCGGGTGGAAAACGAAGTTATATCTTTACACAATAGTCCACGATGGAACCCACAGAAACATATATATACAACACGACTCCATGAGTCAAGAATATAGATATGCAGTACAAAGATCCAAATCACCTTGAAAATGGTACAACATCCGAGTACGGACAAGATGCAAATTAGGCTAAGAGCCCTACATAATAACCAATGACGTCCATAACCCTACCCAGGCCAAGCCGGAAGGGTAACCATGCTAACAACATCGGTCTCAAACCTGCTTAAACAAAAGGGGTGCCGACAAAGGGCAAAAGAAAAATAGAGCGGTCAGTACTGAGGTCAGTACACGGCAAGACTTAGAATTCGGCTGCTCTCGCCTACATAGGTATGGTGGACTAAAGCTGCAGCGCAGCATGCACTAAACAACCTACAGAGACTCGATACAACTGATGGCTATCAGAGGGGGATGAAAAAGACCTATTCGGATCCAACCTGAAACTACCACCAAACATACCCATCCTGGTATCCCCCCTCGAGACCAAACGAGGAAATCATACCAAGGAAACTCACATAGTTGGCAATTTTATTCATTCCATTATAGTTGCATCAATTACTTGTCAGTTGTAGATAGCATGAGTCATCCTGATATCATAAGCAATGGACATTTTTAGTTAACCATTATGTTGTAGTTGCAATAGTTACTAGTCAGATACATATAGCATGAGACATCCCAAAATCAACAATTGTTGGTATTTTTATTTAGCCATTCCGTTGTAGTGAAGTTGATTACTAGTCATTCCAAAGTCAAATTTATAGCACTACTTTAGTTATAGTTGTCTATGATCGAGATACTGTGCTCCAAGTCATCCATAACCGCGGACACGACTTTCAGAAAGATTTACCCTACAGGGGGCACAAATAGCAACACACACATGATCAACCTTGGAAAAACCAAATGAAAACCCAATGAGATATCACGACAAAGAAATCACAAGATTCATATAATATGTCAGGAGACACCCCACTAAGCTACCTACGACGAAGTTGGCCGGCTCCGAGACGGACCTAGAGGTTTGTGTCAATGGATATAAATGACTAGGAACCCAAAAGTGTGACTGGGCTTGTCGATGCCGCAAAAAATTCCACTTACCTAAATAATACAGTAGTAAACGCTCCCCACGAGCAACAATAGTAAATAAAGCAGTAAACATGGCATAAGCATGACATAACTACATGATAGTAATAAAACCCCAAATTAGTTTTTAGCCCCAAGAAATAAGATATGACTCAAGTTTTGGCTAAGGGGATTCATGGTCCCACATGCAGATAGTGCGATGGTCAAGGAACAGGAATCAAGTACACGAGTCCCCGGGACACCAGTGAGCGGTTAAAAACCAAATAACATCTATTTCTCACCGGTCCTCTGCATTAGTTATATCTATTCCCAACATTTTAATATCAAGTTGTATTAAAGTCATGATCATATCCACCATAAAGCATATGGCAATCTTCCAACAACTGTGGTACTTGAAGACACGAAGAAGCACCTAAGCAAGCAACTACAACACGCAAGGCCGACTATCTACCAAACAACAGGTAATAGGAGGTGTCTAAGAAAATTATAGAGGCTGCAGGGAATATGATAGGTAGAGAAACTAAATCATATCAACATAGATACCAATAGATCAACATGAGGAAGTAAAGACTATAAATATAAAATAGGTAGAAAGGGGGAGAATGCTCGCCTGAAAACATTACCAAAGATTCATCCGAAGATCAGGTCGACACTCACATCAACTCATCAGCCTAATTCATGAAGAAGCAAAGCACTAGAAGAAACACCGGATGCACTATTTAATACTACGGAAGAAGATCGGGCATGATGCATGTATGGTGCATGACATGGCAAAGGTGTGATGCAATTAGGCAATACTAAGTGAAACCGGGGTCCCGACAATTAATTAGGTGTTTTATGTTGTCCAGATACCCCGCAATTTAATGTTGTATTAGCAAGGCAAACTACGACATTGGTTCGCTACACAAATTTAAATGGAGTCAATATTATACTAGAAAAGCCAGTATATGGTCTACATATTTAATTATGAGGTGAATCGGCATAAGGCCCCCAAACCACACAATATATATGCGACATGAACAATTTAATATGCAACAAGTGAAATATCATATATTAAACATATATGGGCTTAGGGTCACACATTTGTCCAAAGGTCTTGGTTCGGGGTTCAACGGGGTTCGGTTTCGGCGGGATCGGTATTCGAATCCGGGAAGGAGATCTTGGCGTGTTGTGACGGAGAACTTGATGTTGCGGGCCGGAGTTCTCGGAATTGGCACCGATGGTCTTGTGTGGATCTTCGGGTTCTCATCACATGTCGGCCTTGGTCTCTCTAATGGCCCCGGAGATCTTGTCAGCACACGTTCGGACTTGGAGACGGATGTTCACCGGAGCGCGAGCAACAAACCCATGAGGTACAAAAGATAAAGTTGACAGCTTAGCACGAAACAATATGAAGGCACCCTCTCACAAGACCCTAGTCAACAAAGACAGATTCAGGGATTTCAGAGGCATATGTTGCATCATAGACACATTTGACTAACAACAAACAAATAAAACAACCGGTGTTCCTTGTCTAGATAGAGGCATCAGGGAGGTGTCTGTGGATGTGCGCAGGAGGACGAGTTTGCTGCAGCGGGCAGCGGCAAGAAGCTCGGCGGTGAGGAGGGCCCGCGAGGCAGCATAGAGCGACACCGCGAGACCGGGCTCGCGCTACGAGGAGGAAGGAGACCACGCATGGGATCAGGCGCTGCAGGAAGGGCTCGACCCTGCAGTGGTGCGGCCGGCCGACTTTGGTAGAGGGCGGGGTCACGTTGGCGGGAAGCGGCCGTGGAGCACGGGGTCGGCTCGATGGCGAGACAACGCTGCAGGGGGTGCTCACGGGAGAGGGCGACAGTGGCAGCCTAAGGAGTGGAGGGTCCGGCCGGAGTCAGCGGTAGGGTCGGCGAAGGTGGGCCTGGCTATGGCCGACAGGGGAGACAGGGGGAGTCACGGCTTGCAGGGAGTAGGATCTCTTCAGGAGGAGCCGGGAGCGGGGAGGAAGAAGGCAGAGGCGGCGGTTGTCGAGGAAAGAGATGGGTTGGGGGAGAAGAGATGCGGGGTAGGGCACGTGCAGGAAAGCAGGGGGAGGGCGCGTCGCTCGCGCAAGACGAGCGGGCATGGCTGGCATATAGCTAGGTGGGGCCAGGGGAGAGTGGGAAGTGGAGTGGTCGGGTTGATCGGGTGTGGTCATGTGCGTGTAGCAGGGTGGGTGGCGGCGGCTGTGCGCTGTGTGGGCAGGTAGAGCTAGGGTTTGGGGGAAGGGTAGATTAGGGTTTGGTTATATTAGATCTAGGGTCAAGATGAGCCAGGGTGGTAGGCTGCTGCCAGCTTGGCCCTTTAAGCCTGGCCGGTGGTGGCCTCCCCTGGAACAAAATATTTTTAAAAACACTTTTGTAAATAGTTTTTAGGCAAATAAAAGATCCGGGCGAACCTAGCGTTTTGATTTGAAATAGAGAGGGGAATATCTATAAAACAAAATAGGCTTTAGGAAAATAGTTTTCGGCAAATTATATGCATGCAGATATGACAATTCTCAAATGCAATGTGACATGATGATATGAGCATGCCATCATGATGATGCACAAACACAAACAATTTTCTAGTAGTGGGTTTACCCGGGGTGCTACAATTTGTCTACTCTCTTTTTGGGTTATAATGGACACAGAAAATTCATCAAAGACATAATATTGGTGAAAATTCTACATGTGTTTTATAAGCATTTATATGGGAATCACGTCCTAACATAGAGATGATGCAATACATCTCTATTATACTCCTCAAGAAAGGTAAACTCCAAGAAATCTTGAATTAAGAATCAACAGATTATAGCCTTATGTATTTTCACATGATGTTTGAATCATAAATATGATACCTTGCCCAAACAAGATTATCTAGCTATCACAAGATAATTATAGCACATAGATTTGTTGGGGTTCATAGCAGTAAACAAAAAAATTATAGCTATGTGTGACACCCCAGTTTTAGATAAACATTATTTAGGGTTTGATTGAGCATTCATGAGAATCATGTTTTAAATTGTGCATTAAAGAACATAATGCAAAACCCTAGTTTCCCTTCTCTCTTTAAAACCTTCTAAAATGGTTTTGTATTTTCAAACTACCAAAAGTTGAGGAGCCCAAATTGTTTATAAGGGGTCCTTGCAGCATTTGAATATTTACAAGTGTTCTGGTATTTTTTAAATGATCCAAAAACAGATTAGAAATGGGTTTGCAAAAGAAAGAAACAAGAAAACTAAATAGAAAAAGATTTCTGAAAAAAAACAAATAGAGCAGCAGACGTGCCAGGCCCAGCCCAGCTTGCCCTCTCCCTTCTCTCCCCTCTAACTGCCGCCCAGCGCACGCCTGCTGATGTAGCCCGACCTACGGTCGTTACCACATCATGGTCTCCAACTTACGCCAAGTCATCATGGACTCCAAAGGTGAACCCGTTCCTCTATGCGAGCCCACTTCCTACCCTATTGAATGGTATGCTACTTCATACTCCGTCACATATGCATGATAGGTTCACACCGACAAGTACAGAGGCACGGGAGGAAGCCCGGGACATCAAGCCCGACAATACTAAGGCTTGGAAGAGGAGACAGAAGAAGCCACGGCTGAACCACCGGAGTCTCCGGCCTACACCGGAGTCTCCGGTCCTGCTACACCGGAGTCTCCGGACCTACCTCCGGACCGACCCCAAAGAACCGCCTCGAGGACGTCAACGCCACTCCGGAGGCGACAGGAGACAGACCGAGTCTCGGCCCATACCGAGTCTCGGCCTACACGACGGGCTCAAGGCTGCCAATGGGCCTTCGGCCCATGTACCCCTCTATCTCGTCCAAACCCTAGTTTTATCCCCAAACTACCCCTGTTTATGTGGCTGGCCTATAAATAGAGCCCCCACCCCTTCATGTACCCCTTAGGCATAGATGATAGACTAAAGACAACCCCCATTGTGGAATCTCTAATTTTTCCTCATCCCCTTTACCAAGGGGACCGACTATTGTCACCAACCTCGATTGGACTTTGCATCACGCATCCATCGTTGAACAAGGCCTTGGAGTTCGACGTCTCGTCTCCAAGTTGTCAAGACCCTCCCCAAGGTGTTCTTCCCTCTCCGATGTGGATTTGAGGGAGCACGTTGACCGATCTTTCCTTGCGAGGATTCTATCGGACCGGTGGCCGCCGTTCGGGAGCAATCGGCCTTGTATCGTGTGAGTTTTGCGTGTGTTCATCGTGTTCTTTGCGAGGTGTGTGTTCGATTCCGCTACCTTCTCCCTTTCCCCTCGCTTTCCCATCGATTTGACCACGAGATCCGTGAAGATCGAGCACCCAAGAGGTTAACCCCCCCATCATCTGGTATCAGCAGCTTTTGGTTGCCACGGATTTCTCATCGATTTGGTCTTTTCCCCATAAATTCGAAAATTTCACCAAAAAAAGCCCCAATTCGTGTTTTGGATCGATCTATGATTTGAGTGCGTTTTGGTAGGTTTTGATCCGTGGATTACTTGCTAAACTAGTTGATCTACCTTCCCCTGTGTTCCCATGGCCTAATTCCTTGATTTCCCCCATCAATCTGAGGTTTTGGTTCGAGTTTTTCCGCCCAAAACGCGTCCCGTTCGAGTTCTGGACGCTTTGGAATCTCCCGTACCGGAGTCTCCGGCCTAGACCGGAGTCTCCGGACTTTTTGGGCTCCATACCGGAGTGTTCGGACCTCCAGACCGGAGTCTCCGCCCCTCCCTGCATACAGAAAAACTACAACACGGTTTTGAGCATAACTTTTGTATTTCAACTCGGATTTTGTTGTTCTTTAGCTAGTTTCGAAGAGGAGAAGGAGCACTACATCATCATCTGTGTTGTTCATGCTATCTACTCCATCCAAATTCCGTGAGCAAAGCGGAAGCCAACAATAAAGGGTGAAGCTCGTCGACGAAAGGTATAAACTTTCCGCGACTTTTCCCCACTTGCATTCCTTTGTGAACCCCACTATCTTTGCGAGCAATAAACACCTATTGAGACTAGTTCCTCTTATGATTGCTTGGGCTATGCACATTTGATACCTTGTATATTCCGAGCAAACATTGTGAGCGCTATCTCATATAGTTATCTTGTATAGTTGTTGGCACAAGGAAGAGGCAAGTGAAAAAGAAAAAGAGAAAAGAAAAAAAATAGAAAAAGGAAAAGAGAAAAAAAGAAATATACATGTGCCTCATAGAATAGGAAGCGCAAGCTCGATGAACATCATATAGGTGGTACTTATTGTGCATATCTTGTAGCCCACCAATTAATTGCAATCGAACTAGCGTCTCTCCTTGTACTTGTGTGACACGAGCTTATAGTCTTCGCTAGGTAATCATTTGGTTCTTAGCTCACTTTATCCGTCACACAAGTCCCATTTATCCCACCGTGTGTGTTTCCTTGTACATATTTCTTATCTTGTGGATTAACTTGTTTGCATTGTGATCATTGTGGTTCTTTACTTGCCAATACAACATCTTGATTTCGGATTGGTTCTTGACATGCCACTTTCCATACCTATCCACCATAGGCCTTGTGTGTGTGTGTTTTTTGGTTAGTAGTTGGTTTTGGTGTTCCGCGTGAACTTCACTTTGCTTGGTTTATTGCTCTCAAGTGTGGCCACTTGCACGATACGATCTTCCAAGGTAAAGTAAGGTTTGACGTTGTATCCCTAACACCCTCTACCACTTCCATATACACCGCTTGGTCTTGTGAATCATGTCTAGGAACTTCGGAACCGAGGATGATATCTATGAAGAATCCATGATGAGACACCATGACTACGACTCCACAAGTATAGAGGACATGACGGAGCACAACACCGACAATGGCTCCGCATGCTTTGAGGACCCGGAGCACTACATCGACAACGGCTCCACATGCATGGAATACATGGAGCATGACATCAACTATGGCTCCTCAAGCATGGAAGACTTGGAGCTCTACACCGACAATCGCTCCATATTCTTAGGTGATATGGAGTACTACACCAACAATGACTCCCCAAGCATGGACGACTTCGAGTGCGACATCGAAGACGCGTCGCCGAGCATGGAGGACACAACGAACTTCATCGAGTTTGATGGATCCTCCACGAGCCATGAAGAATTCCTCCACCGCGTGTAGATGGAAGCCTACTATGCCAAGCAAGAGGAGGTGCATCATCAAGAATCCATGACCTTCAAGGACAAGCGTGCCACACCAAAGGGCACCACCTACTTCGATGATCCACCTCCAAGGCGACAAGATTCACCACCTCCAAGGCGTCAAGCGCCACCATCGACAAGGCATCAAGTGCCACCACCTAGATGGCGTCAAGCTCCACCATCTCCAAGGCGCCAAGCTCCATCACCTCCAAGGCGCCAAGATCCACCTCCTATCCAAACAAGAGTGGCGTCCAAACATCATATGCATCAAGAGGCGCCAAGAAACAAGACTCTTCATCGACAAACATCCTCTCATGAGCATCGCCACCATAAAGAGGATACAAGACATCATCAAAGGCATCTTCGCCATAAAGACGAAGAATTCATGATGAGCTCCATCCATAATGCTCAAGAAAGCTCAAGAAGGCACCACACGCACAAGAAGAGTGCCAAGGCAAATGATCACCGTCATGAGCGTCATGTGGATGACCAAGTGCTTCACCAACGTCAACCATTGGCAAAGCACGCCAATGACCTCCGTTGACACCATCATAGGGCACCTTCAACTACTCGTGCCACCACCACAATGTCACCAAGAGCAATCCTTCCTCCACGCCATCAAGCTTCAATGCCTATGCTTGACTTCCACGACCTCGCCAATGAGGAAAATATAGACCTCTACTTCGCCAAGTTGGTTAGCATGAGCCTACCTCCACCACTACTACGAGATGGCCACAAGACGGTCGAGCATGGGATTTTCCCTTCGACCATGGAGGAGAGGAATGATGCCCATCTTATGGCATCCAACCTTGAAGGCGACAAGGTCAAGAATGGTGAGCATGGGATTTTCCCTTCACCAAAGGAGGCGCATGGAGTTGAGGAACCCGAGCCTACCCCTATATGCTTGAGTGATGATGTGGTACCAATCCCATGTGAGTATGAGAGCCACTTAGCCCACTTGAGTGAGATGAGTGACTCCACCTTATGTGAGATTGAGTGCTTCCACTTTGAGGGCATGAGTGATACACCGAGTGAGTTGAGAGTGGTAGTTGATAGGTCAAGTGAGACCATTGCTATTTCTAACAACTTACCCTCTACCTCTAGTGTGTTCTCTTATGTTGTGCTAGGTTCCATGGATGAAGACGCGCCAAGCCATGAAGCAATGATGCCTCGAATGGAGAAGATGTACATGGTGTATGAAGAGGATGCTACGCCATGGCTACATCAAGAAGACGAAGTCGTCCACAAGGAGGCCACTACTTCCACAACACCCACTTCATATGAGAGGTATGAACAAGGTAACAATAAGGGTGTTGATGATGCCATGATCCCACTAGTGGGCATGATGAATTGTGAGGATATGCATACTATGGATGATACTTGTGACATTACATATGCTTCATTCATATTCCCATATGATGCTTTGCCTTTACATAATATTGCTCATGTGGAATTGTTTGATTGCGATACCATTTCCATAAACATGCCATGCTATGCATCTTGTGTGTATCCTCCAATTGCTTCGGACTTGCTTTGTCATGCTAGTCATTCAATTTCTCCCGTTGCTTGCAATAAGATGAATGCTTGCTATTTCACTTGTTTTGCTTGCAACAACATTGATCATATGCGTTATAATGAGATGGCTCCCATAGCTTTCTCAATTTTTGGAGATTTTGATGATTGCCATGATAAGCATGTTCCCCACTTGCATACTCACCATGCACCTATTTCATACTTGATTGACATTAATGGTGATGTGCATAAGAAGAGATACGTCATGATGGATGATGTGTATCTCTACCATGCACACACGTTCTTCCTTTTGTGTATGATGTGTGTAGGTACCCGCACTATCATGTCAACCTCGGTTGAGCACGAGTTGACATAAAGATCTCTTGAGAGCATCCCACAAGTGAGTTCAAGATCGAACCCAGCTCTGATACCTTTTGCATGCTTTGCATCTTTCATGTTGGCAAATTTCTCTTTCCTATGGTTTCATTGCAAGCATGTTGATGGTATTATCTCACCTTGTGACATTCATGTTTCTTCGATTTTGGATAATGATGCTTTGTGTGTTGCAACAAAAATGTTGAACATTTTCTCTTTCCGTTGTTTTGTTTGCAACCACAATTCCATTAAGAGCATGTATTGTCATGAGAGCTTCCAAGAATCTCGTCTTGTTGTTGCAACAAACATAAGGACCACTTGCTCTTTCCTTTGTTTTGTTTGCAAACATGTCATTTTTGCTTCCGCTTGGGATACTCATATTACCTTGATATTTGATATCGATGATTTGTGTGTGACATCCAACATGTCGAACAATTTCCCCTTCCAATGGTTGGTTGGCACACATAATGATGTTGTTTTGGATATTCTTCCTTTTGTGTTTTTGCCAAATTCTCCTAACTTTGCATCAAAGATGTTGATCAAATTTCTATTCGATTGCTTTGAGTGCCACACTAAGACATTATATGGAGTTTTTGAGTTCCCACATTTGGATGATGTTCAAACGATTTCCATGCACTTTGACCTTGCATATGCATTCCATTTGCTATCCTTGTATTGTGCTAATAGTGTTGTGAACAAGAATGGACATGCCACATTTGACATGCTCCTCTATCACGCACGGAAATATTTTGCTTGGTCTTTGTTGTGTGTAGGTACAAATGCATACACGTCAACCTCTACCAACCACGTGTTGACAAGAAGAACCGAAGAGAGTTACCTATGTCTACCCTTCATCGAGCTATCGCTACAAGATAAGGTGACTTCCTTCTACTTGAGGACTCATGCAATAATCTTCATGAATTGGCTACGCTTTGAGTGTTGCTTCGCTTTTGTTGTGAGCTTTGTAGGCTTCAAGGAAGGTGAAGGAACATTGAAGTGTTGTCAAGTCAATCTTCCCGAGGACGACTATATGGTGAACCCCAGGATCAAGGATGTCCTTCGACCTCTTCTACTTCGTGATGAACATGGAGAGTCGAGGACGACTCTTTTTGAAGGGGGGGAGCTGATGTAGCCCGACCTACGGTCGTTACCACATCATGGTCTCCAACTTACGCCAAGTCGTCATGGACTCCAAAGGTGAACCCGTTCCTCTATGCGAGCCCACTTCCTACCCTATTGAATGGTATGCTACTTCATACTCCGTCACATATGCATGATAGGTTCACACCGACAAGTACGGAGGCAAGGGAGGAAGTCCGGGACATCAAGCCCGACAAGACGGAGGCTTGGAAGAGGAGACGGAAGAAGCCACGGCTAAACCACCGGAGTCTCCGGCCTACACCGGAGTCTCCGGTCCTGCTACACCGGAGTCTCCGGACCTACCTCCGGACCGATGCCAGCAACCGCCCGAGGACAGTCAGAACGCCACTCCGGAGACGACACCGGAGACAGACCGGAGTCTCCGGCCCACCACACCGGAGTCTCCGGCCTACACGATGGGCCTGCACGCCGCCAGCTGGGCCTTCGGCCCAATTACCCCTCTATCTCGTCCAAATCCTAGTTTTATCCCCAAACTACCCCTGTTTATGTGGCTGGCCTATAAATAGAGCCCCCACCCCTTCATGTACCCCTTAGGCATAGATGATAGACTAAAGACAACCCCATTGTGGAATCTCTAGTTTTGCCTCATCCCCTTTACCAAGGGGACCGACTATCGTCACCAACCTCGATTGGACTTTGCATCATGCATCCATCGTTGAACAAGGCCTTGGAGTTCGACGTCTCGTCTCCAAGTTGTCAAGACCCTCCCCAAGGTGTTCTTCCCTCTCCGATGTGGATTTGAGGGAGCACGTTGACCGATCTTTCCTTGCGAGGATTCTATCGGACCGGTGGCCGCCGTTCGGGAGCAATCGGCCTTGTATCGTGTGAGTTTTGCGTGCGTTCATCGTGTTCTTCGCGAGGTGTGTGTTCGCTTCCGCTAACTTCTCCCTTTCCCCTCGCTTTCCCATCGATTTGACCACGAGATCCGTGAAGATCGGGCACCCAAGAAAACTAAATAGAAAAAGATTTCTCAAAAAAAAACAAATAGAGCAGCAGACGTGCCAGGCCCAGCCCAGCTTGCCCTCTCCCTGCTCTCCCCTCTAACTGCCGCCCAGCGCACGCCTGCCTTCGTCCCAGTCGCGGCCCATCTCTGGCCCGTACCCCTTCGCCCCAGCCGTCGTCGTCTTCCTCCAAACATGCAAGGAGCTGCTTGTCGTCGCCGGCTCCGTCCATCTCGCCGCCTACTCCCCACCGTCCATCGCTCCCTTGGGAAGGATAAGATCACCACACCGACCCCCTGCTCCATCCTTATCCCCTCCCGCTCTCTCCCGACCTCTCTCTTCTCTCCCGCGTGCGAGCGTCTGAAACCCTAGCTTCGGTCTCCGCCGCTCGCCGTTGTTCTGCACCGCCCTAAGGCCAGCCTAGCACGCCAGCACCTCCGCCTTGTCCTCCTATTCTTCCTAGCTAAGCCACGGAAGCACGCGCGCCCCCAATTATCGGAATCGAAGTCGTCTTCCCAGAGCCCGACGCGGCCCACCGTCGCCATTGACGCCGTTCAAGACCTCCCCACGCCTCCCTGTCACGACCATGAGAATCAGGGTGAGCACGCGGTTCTTCCAGACCCCTTTTCCCTCCCTCTCTCTCTCTCTCTCTCTTGCTCTGTTTCATGCCCGTGTTGCGTGCTACCGCACGCCGCCGTCAGTCGTCGTCGCACCGCCTGCTCCGGTGACTTCTAGCTAGCGGCGCCGCCCCTCTTAGGCTTCCCTCGATGCGCTGATTTAAACGCCAAAAGCCCAAGGCTTCTCCAAAGACGCTGCCACTATCGCCACTCCGTCATTGGTGACGTGAGGCCCGTGATCGAAGACGCAAGGTTGGCCACGGTGGCGAGCCTCGTGGTTCGCCCATGTGTCGACCTTTGTGGCTAGACCTGTCCGCGGTGAATAACAACCCTCCCCTATGGTGACGTCATCCTTGTGCAGTAATTCAATTAAGAAATGGTTAATTAATTCCAGAAAATGATTTAAATCTTGTAAAATCAATAACTAATTCATATTAAGTTATAAAAATATAAATAATATATCAAAATGTTCAGAAAAATGAGAACTATCTATTAGAGCTACAATCATGCATTGTTCAACAACTTACATGACAAGTTTAATTAGAAGAACATAGTAACCCCTCACAGGTGATTCCGAAGTTTCCCCGAGTTAGGGTTTATACCCCTCGGAACCCTGATTAAATGGTCGAGCATGACTTAGGGTTACTTTTCAATACAATTAAACTTGTCATATCATCATCATTTCTTGAGCATTGCATCGATGCCATGTGTTGATCGTTTTCCTTTCTTTCCGGTATTTGGTTCTTCTCGGTAGAATACGATATCGAGATCGAGATCGAAGACCGAGATCAACACCATCAAAGATCGAAGATCGATTAACAATACTTGACCAACTATAACCAAGTCAAGTATAAGGCACCCAAAGATCTGCTTATCGGATATCAACTTGCAAAGGCAAGCATAGCCCCATCATGATATAATCCTATGATTTCAAAATCATTTCAATTCCTGCCATGATGCATACGATTCTACTTTGGTCTTTTATCGATAGATAGAGTATCCTATCTGTTGCATTACTCCCTTTGAGCTTATATTACCTGATCCACTGCTCCTAGCATAACTAGGTTTGGCTTGTGTGCACTGATAGAGTTTATATATGTGTCTGCTTAGCCATGCATAGCTGTTGAGTCTGTTCCATCCAGATGATGTATCAGATGCAGAGAATCTAGTATGACATAAGAACGTGACGAGATGAGATCAGAGGTGATATGAGATTAAACATGCTAAGGCTTGTATGGGAGGCCACAGTGGGATGTGGTTTTTCTTGTCCCATGCTCGCCACCACTAGGACCTGAGTTCTTGCCTTTGGAACCGAGACGAGCGTACAACCACACGGGGCCTGGACAACCTCACGAGCAACTAACTTGCCTAGTAAATTCCACGAGTCACATAGTTCGGGCGTTCCATTCGACATGCATTATGGATCTTCTCAAAGGCGGTGAAGGAGGTGCATTCATAACAGGTAGGGAAGTGTGGACTGGGTTGCTTGGGGTCGATGGAGCCCCTGGTGAACCAACCTTGCCTCACATATCTAGGGACCGGCTTCGGGACTTGACCCGTTACGGCGGAACCATCCTTAGGGCGTGACTCATGGTCTCGGCAAAATCAAGGTAAAGGTCGTGTCTAACCACCCTCTGTCGGCCTTCCAAGGAAGAGGGCTAATCATGTGGCATTAAGAGAAGGTTAGTACATGTGGGTAAAGTTGTACACCCCTGCAGGGTAATAAATCTTTTCGAAAAGCCGTGTTCACGGTTATGAACACTTGGTGGCCAGATTCGAAGATCATAGAGAACTTTAACCTAATCGTAAAATTTGGTAGATCAACGTGTGCTTAAGGATGCTTCCTCATGGGTACGAGGGGGTGATCCTAGTTAGATTTCAGATGATGATGATTGGTGGATATCAAAAGATGATGATCAATATTTCAGAGATGTCGCTCTCTTATCCCCTTCTAAAATATTCTGATTAGACGAGCTTCTTCTCCCTCTTGTTTTATAAACAAAGATGGCTTTATGCAAAACAACTCCACTAGCCATAAGTCTTGCGGAGTACACCCTGTACTCACCCTTGCTTTGTTGATACTTTTGGCAGAGTAAGTGTTCCCTAAAGATCAGTTTGGTACTACATCGAAATCGACGAGTAGCTTGGGGTTACTGGCCGGCAGCCTGGAATCTATGGGCTGGGACATCATCGTTATGCTTCAGGCCTCTTAAGCCATTTGTTAAGTTTGCTATACTTAATAGAATAATTTTCCGTTCGTTGTTTGATGTTTGTGGTCAGTGACTGCTGCTTCTAATAATTTGGTTATTTGCTCAGTTATGATATTGCTGTAATAAATTTTGTCTCGTAGGGTCACTATTGTGCTATCAATTCTTCACTGGATATCCTCGAGATCAAGGTTAAGCTTATATCGGACGGAGGTCTGGGATTTGTTTAGCCCTGATCCCGGGGGTGTCACAGGTTTTGGTATTAGAGCCGTACCGACCATATGAAAACCTTGCTATTGGTCGATGTTGAGTCTAGTGTTTGTGAAAACTATTTTAAAAGCTGAAAAGTATTTGCGGAAACTCTAGTATGCTTCCTTTTCTTCTTATCTAGTTTTGCTCTAACTCTGGGTTATCTTATCTTGTGTTGATTTTGGAAAAGTTTTGATATCTCTTCTAGTCTTCCAAAGCTCAGGTGCCTTCGGAGCATGTGGTTTCTCAGCCAGTTGACCTAGTGTTGAGTTCTCTAGAGTTGTGTGTGTTGTGAATTCCTTGTTCCCTTTTCTCTTGTTCACATGAGAGATTCCTTTCCATTATGATCTCTCTGTTTTATGGATCCTACAATATATTGATCCATAGTGTTCTGTTCTAGTCTTCGAGGTTTCCTTTCTCCTTGTGTGCCTCCTTTTTATTTGTTCGGGTACTTTAGAAGTTGTTTCTTCTTTTGGAAGCTACCTCGTGATTATTACCTTGTAGTGTACGCCATGTCACTCAAGTAGTATTTACTTATTTTTTCTCGGGTTTTAACCCTTGGACTTGAGCTGAAGATCCCCGATTGTGCTGGATTCTGGTGTTGTGAATCTTGTACATGACGCTGACTTTTAATCCAAGATCCAATCCTTTGACCCCTGTCGTTAATGTTCATACATTACCTCAGGATGGCTGGTACTAAAATTCTAGCCTTCAAGCTTATGGTTTTTGTCACGATTGAATTGTGACAACTATGGACTTCCCCTACCACTAGCTATGGCAGATGTTCTTTGAAGGAACCAAAAATATCACGACAAGATTACTCCTCGAGAGTCTTGCATCTATACTCGTGACTCTGCCACACCTTACCCCTTCTCTACATTGGTTTTCAGAAGATTGTTGACTTAAGCATCCATATATAGGGATTCTATCCTGAGTATGTTCCTTTTACCTTGTTCTTTTCCAACCTTTGTCTACCAGTTGGTAGCCAAGTAGTACATGTGCATTGGTGTCTTCCGATGTAAAATACTCTTGTGGTCCGTCAACAAACCATTTCGGAATGTCTAGGAGAAACAAACTCTAGTACCTCGTCATTGTTGGAGATATGCCCTAGAGGCAATAATAAATGTAGTTATTATTATATCTTTGTGTTTATGATAAATGTTTACATTCATGCTATAATAGTATTAACAAGGAAACATTAATACTTGTGTGATTTGTAAACTTAATTTGAAGTCCCTAGTAAAGCCTCTATATAATACTAGCTTGTTGGTTAATAGATGATTGTGGTTTCCCTATCATAAACATTGAGATGTTATTAACAACAAGATCATATCGTTAGGAGAATGATATGATGGACATACTCCTATAGATAAGCGTAGCATAAAGATCAAGTCATTTTAATAGTTCAATTGCTATATGCTTTCTGATACATAGTAATCTAATTCCTTCGACCATGAGATCATGCATATCACCTTTACCGGATGGATGCTTTGATGACATCAAACACCACACCATAACTGGGTGGCTATAAAGGTGGCATTGAGTGTTCGGAAAGTATTGGTTGAAACACATGGATCAAGAGTGGGATTTGTCCATCCATATGACGGATAGATATACTCTGGGCCCTCTCGGTGAAATGTCATCCAATTAGCTTGCAAGCATGTGACTGGCTCACAAGCGATCACATATCACGGGAACAAGAAAAGAGTACTTATCGGTAACGAGGTTGAACTAGGTATGCAGAGATACCGACGATCATAACCTCGGATAAGTAAACTATCGTGAGACAAAGGGAAATTGATATCGTATGTAAGTGGTTCATTCGATCGCAAAGTAATCGTAGAAATATGTGGGAGCCATATGAATTTCCAGATTCCTCTATTGGTTATTGTTCGGAGAAGTGTCTCGATCATGTCCGCATAATTCACGAACCGTAGGGTGACACACTTAAGGATTCGACGATGTTTGAGTAGTTATGGAATGATGATAAAGAGACCAAATGTTGTTCGGAGTCTCGAATGGGATTCGGGATATCACGAGGAGATCCGGAATGGTCCGGAGAATAAGATTCATATAAGGAAAGTCCCGTTTCGGAGTTGGAGAATGGTTCCGGTGTTTTCATCGGGAATGTTCTAGAAGGTTCCGGAATGTCCGGCACTCTGGGGGGGAAGGGTACATGAATGTGTCATTACAAGTTGGAATGATTGCATCATGTACTAGGTGTCATTGCTGTCCAAAATAAATGGTTTATTCAAATCCTAGTTTGAAAAGTCAAACGGCTAGTTTGAAAGTCAAACGACAAGTTTTGGAAAGAGGAGGAGGAGTGGGAAACCGAGTTGGGGAGGAGTTCCCTCCTCCAACCGGCGCCCACCAAGCCGAGTTGGGAGGGACTCCCTCTCCCTTGGCGGCCGGCCCCTCCACCTATATAAGGAGGCAGGGCTCCTCCTTGACACACACAACTCCTACTCCTCCAAACCCTAGCCCCAAGCCGCCGCCTCCAAGCCCGCCCCTAGGGCACCAACTCGCCGCCTAGCTAAACCCTAGCCGGCTTGTCCCTCCTTGGTGTGTCTAAACCCTAGAACACCGAGGACTCTCTCATACTCCACCATACTCGCTCGGCTTAAAGCTGCCTGCGAGATCCCTCTACTTCCTGTACCACGCCTGCCAGGCCGCAATCGCGAGGAGAGTGCTACAACCTCCACCGCCTTGGAACAAGGGAGAGGAAGGTCTTCGTCCGAGTACCGAACGTGTGACCGATCATGGGAGCGCCGCTAACGCAGGCCGGAAGGATCGCTCACGCGATCTTGAGATCGGGAAGAGTACGACTACATCACCCACGAGAATCCGCTCTCGTTAAACACTTTGGAATCTTCGAGGGTGAGTTATTCTATCGACTCGTTGCTACAATCTAGTAGATAGATCTTGGCTTGTTTGTTTGTATGCGGTAGAAATTTTTTGTTTTCCATGCTACGAAAACCTACAGTGGTATCAGAGCCGTGTCTATATGTAGATCTGTTGCACGAGTAGAACACAATGGTCATTGTGGGCGTTGATGCTTTTATTGTCGATTGCTTCTTGTGTACTTTGCATCTTGCGGTATGTTGGGATGAAGCGGCCCGGGCTAACCTTACATGACTTCGTTCATGAGACTTGCTCCACGCTTGACATGCAACTTGTATTGCATAAGTGGCTTTGCGGGTGCCTGTTTCTCCTAGCATAGTTAAGATCCAATTTACAACGGGTGATTAACAATACTAGTATCAATGTTGTGGTTCTTGTTCGTAAGTTAGAACAACACTTATTGAAAGCCCCAAACCACATAAAATATGCAAAGAAAGTAGAGGCGTCTAACTTTGTTTTGCAGGTGTGTGCAGTGATGTGATATGGACATGATTGTGATTATATTTGATGTATGCAATGTTACTTATTGTAAGTTGACAACCGGCAGGAGCCATATGGTTGTCTTTAATTTATGTTAAGACCCGCGTGTCTATTCAAAGAGGTTGTAATAGTTGAAGCCGGTGGAAGACAACCATGGAGAAGCGTCATTGACCTTGATGCAATGCCAGTGATGATGGCGATCATGCTCGTGCTAGAAGATGGAGATCGGAAGCACAAATAAGAAAGGCCATATCATATCACATATTTTGAATTGCATGTGATGTTAATCCTTTATGCATCTTGTATTGCTTAGTAGACGATGGTAGCATTATAAGATGATCCCTCATGCACATGAATTTCAAGTCATAAAGTGTTCACCCTTAGTTAGCACCATTGCTAAAGCTTGTTGTTTCGAAGCACCACGTGATGATCGGGTGTGTTAGATTCTGCAAGTGTATACAACGTGAGCAAGCCAGATTTGCTCATGCGGAAACTAAGGTTTGATCTTGACGAGCCTAGCATGTACAGACATGGTCTCGGAACACGGATCACCGAAAGGTAAAGCATGAATCATATAGTAGATATGATGAACATGTTGATTGTTCGCCATTGAAACTATGTCAACTCTCGTGATGATCGGTGTTGATGTGGTGGATTTGGTTCATGTGATCACTAAGACAATGTGAGGGATATTGTTTTGAGTGGAAGTTCACCTAGATTAATTTTATTATTAATTTGAACTCAATTTGTCATAAACTTAGTCTAAACTATTGCAAATATGTTGTAGATCAATGACAGCCCCTACCATCAATTTTAATGCGTTCCTAGAGAAAGAAAAGTTGAAAAACAATGGAAGCAACTTTGTGGATTGGTTCCGCAATTTGAGGATTGCCCTCACAGCTGGTAATTTGACCTATGTGCTGGATGCACCGCTGGGTGACCCACCTGCAGTTGATGCTTCCGATGAAGTAAAGAATGTTCACCTCACTCGGAAGACTCAGTACTCCACAATTCAGTGTGCTATCTTGTATGGTTTAGAATCGGAGCTTCAGAAAAGGTTTGAGAATTCAGACCCATATGATATTGTCGAGGATCTCAAATTGATTTTTGAGACTCATGCGGCAATTGAAAGCTATGAGACTTCTGAAAAGTTCTTTAACTGCAAGATGGAAGAGGGCAGCTCCGTCAGTGAGCATGTGCTTAAGATGTCTGGGCACGCAAACAAACTTCAGAGCTTGGGTATAGTGATTCCTAATGCTTTGGGGATTTACCGTGTCCTCCAATCACTACCACCAAGTTACAAGAACTTTGTGATGAACTACAACATGCAGAACATGAACAAGACGTTGCCAGAACTCTTTGCCATGTTGAAGTCTGCAGAAGTGGAGATCAAGAAAGAGCACCAAGTGTTGTTGGTCAATAAGACCACCAAATTCAAGAAAGGCAAGTCTAAGCAGAAGGGACACTTCAAGAAGGGTGGTAAGAAAGTTACCACGCCAACGAAGAAGACCAAGGCTGGACCTAAGCCTGATACTGAGTGCTTTTACTGCAAGGGAGAAGGTCACTGGAAGCGGAATTGCCCAAAGTACTTGGCGGATTTGAAGAACGGCAACATCAAGAAGAAAGGTATATCTGATATACATGTTATTGATGTGTATCTCACTAGTACTCGTAGTAGTGCCTGGGTATTTGATACTGGTTTGGTTGCTCATATTTGTAACTCGAATCAGGTGCTGCAGAATAAACGGAAGCTAGCGAAAAACGAGGTGACGATGCGGAACGGATCAAAGGTTGATGTGATCGCGGTCGGCATGCTACCCCTTCATCTACCATCGGGATTAGTTTTATACTTAAATAATTGTTATTTGGTGCCTGCGTTAAGCATGAACATTATATCGGGATCTTGTTTATTGCGAGACGGTTACTTGCTTAAGTCCGAGAATAATGGTTGTTCGATTTATATGAGTAATATGTTTTATGCACATGCACCTTTGATAGATGGTATATTCTTATTGAATCTCAATAGTGGAAATACACATATTAATAACATTGAGGCTAAACATTTGAAATCGAGCGATAACTCGACCTATATGTGGCACTGTCGTCTTGGTCACATTGGAGTGAAGCGTATGAATAAACTCCATTCCGATGGACTTCTGGAATCACTTGATTTCTAATCACTTGAAAGATGCGAAGCATGTCTGATGGGTAAAAGGACTAAGACTCCATTTTCTGGTATGATGGAGCGAGCTACGGACTTATTGGAAATCATACATACCGATGTGTGTGGTCCAATGAGTGTAGCATCGCGCGGTGGTTATTGTTATGTTCTTACCTTCACGGATGACTTGAGTAGATATGGGTATATCTATTTCATGAAACATAAGTCCGAAACTTTCGAGAAGTTTAAGGAATTTCAAAGTGAGGTAGCGAATCAACGTACAAGAAGATTAAATTTCTACGTTCTGATCGTGGAGGAGAATATCTAGAATTCTTACGTTTTGAAGAAATTTGAATACTTTCACAATTTACACCACGGAATACCACAAGCGTAATGGTGTGTCCGAGCACGTAAGAATCGAACTCTCTTAGATATGGTTCGTTCTATGATGTCACTTACAGATTTACCGCTGTCATTTTGGGGTTATGCATTAGAAACATCCGCATTCACTTTAACTAGGGCACCATCTAAATCCGTTGAAACGACACCGTATGAATTATGGTTTGGGAAGAAACCTAGATTGTCGTTCCTTAAAGTTTGGGGTTGCGAAGCCTATGTAAAGAAGTTACAGCCGGATAAGCTTGAACCCAAAGCGGAAAAATGCGTCTTGATAGGATATCCGAAGAAAACTATTGGGTATACCTTCTATCATAGATCCGAAGGCAAAATCTTCGTTGCCAAGAATGGATCCTTTCTAGAGAAGGAATTTCTCTCGAAAGAAGTGACTGGAAGGAAAGTAGAACTCGACGAGGTTGTCGAACCTTCTCTCAAAATTGCGAGTAGCGCAACACCGGAAGAAGTTCATGTGGTGCCTGCACCAATAAGAGAGGAAGCTAATGATGATGATCATGGAACTTCAGTTGTAGTTGCTACAGAGCCTCGCAGGTCAACGAGAACTCGTACCACTCCAGATTGGTATGATCCCGTTATGAATGTCATGTTGGTGGACAACACCGATGACCCTGCGACATATGAGGAAGCAATGATGAGCCCAGATTCCAACAAATGGCAAGAAGCCATGAAATCCGAGATTGGATCCATGTACGAAAACCAAGTATGGACTTTGGTGGACTTACCGGATGGCCGAATAGGTCGAGAACAAATGGATTTTCAAGAAGAAAATAGATGTCAAGGTAATGTTATCGTCTATAAAGCTCGACTTGTCGCAAAGGGTTTAGACAAATTCAAGGAGTTGACTACGATGAGACTTTCTCACCCAGCGAAGCTAAAGTCTGTGAGGATTATGTTAGCAATCATGCATATTATGATTATGAGATATGGCAGATGGATGTCAAAACAGCATTCCTCAATGGAGACATTTATGAAGAGTTGTATATGATGCAACCCAAAGGTTTTGTCGATCCTAAAGATGCTAACAAGGTATGCAAACTTCAACGGTCCATCTATGGATTGAAGCAAGCATCCCGAAGTTGGAATCAACGTTTTGATAAGGTGATCAAAAGTTTTGGTTTTATACAAACTTATGGAGAAGCTTGTATTTACAAGAAAGTGAGTGGGATCTCTGTAGCATTCTTAATACTATATGTAGATGACATATTGTTGATTGGGAATGATGTAGACCTTCTTAATAGTGTCAAGGAATATTTGAATAATAGTTTTTCAATGAAGGATCTTGGCGAAGCAGCTTACATATTAGGCATAAAGATTTATAGAGATAGACCGAGACGCCTAATATCATTGTCACAAAGTACATATTTGGACAAATTTCTAAAGAGGTTTGGAATGGAAGATAGCAAAAAAGGGTTCTTGCCCATGTTGCCCAATACGACCTTGAAAAAAACTCAAAGTCCGACATCGGCAGAAGATAGAGAAAGGATGAGTAAGACTCCCTATGCCTCAGCCATATGATCTCTAATGTATGCCATGCTATGTACTAGACCCGACATTGCATATGATGTTAGTTTAACTAGCAGATATCAAAGTGATCCAGGAGTGGATCATTGGACAGCGGTCAAAAACATCCTTAAGTACTTGAGAAGAACTAAGGATATGGTTCTTTCTTATGGAGGTGATGAACAGCTCGTTGTTAATGGTTACACCGATGCTAGTTGGAACACCGATCCGGATGATTCTAAATCACAATCTGGATACGTATTTATTTTGAATGGTGCGCGATTAGTGGAGGAGTGCAAAGCAAAGCATTGTGGCGAGATCTTCAATGAATCGGAATACATGGTGCTTTGGAGGCTTCACAAGCGATATGGATGAAAGAGTTCATTACAGAGCTGGGTGTGGTTCCTAGTCGCTGGACCCAATGTTATCTCTTGTGATAACATGGCGCCATAGCCAATCTTGCAAGAACCAAGGTCACACAAGAAGCACATCAAGCTACGTTTTCACGCTATTCGAGAACATATCCAAGATGGGGATATAAAGATTTGCAAAGTACACACATATTTGAATGTGGCGGATCCGTTGACTAAACCTCTCCCGAGGGCAAAACATGACCAGCACCAAACTGCCATGGGTGTTCGGTATATTACCATGTAATCTAGATTAGATGACTCTAGTGCAAGTGGGAGACTGTTGGAGATATGCCCTAGAGGCAATAATAAATGTAGTTATTATTATATCTTTGTGTTTATGATAAATGTTTACATTCATGCTATAATAGTATTAACAAGGAAACATTAATACTTGTGTGATTTGTAAACTTAATTTGAAGTCCCTAGTAAAGCCTCTATATAATACTAGCTTGTTGGTTAATAGATGATTGTGGTTTCCCTATCATAAACATTGAGATGTTATTAACAACAAGATCATATCGTTAGGAGAATGATATGATGGACATACTCCTATAGATAAGCGTAGCATAAAGATCAAGTCATTTTAATAGTTCAATTGCTATATGCTTTCTGATACATAGTAATCTAATTCCTTCGACCATGAGATCATGCATATCACCTTTACCGGATGGATGCTTTGATGACATCAAACACCACACCGTAACTAGGTGGCTATAAAGGTGGCATTGAGTGTTCGGAAAGTATTGGTTGAAACACATGGATCAAGAGTGGGATTTGTCCATCCATATGACAGATAGATATACTCTAGGCCCTCTTGCTGAAATATCGTCCAATTAGCTTGCAAGCATGTGAATGGCTCACAAGGGATCACATATCACGGGAACGAGAAAAGAGTACTTATCGGTAACGAGGTTGAACTAGGTATGCAGAGATACCGACGATCATAACCTCGGATAAGTAAACTATCGTGAGACAAAGGGAAATTGATATCATATGTAAGTGGTTCATTCGATCGCAAAGTAATTGTAGAAATATGTGGGAGCCATATGAATTTCCAGATTCCTCTATTGGTTATTGTTCGGAGAAGTGTCTCGATCATGTCCGCATAATTCACGAACCGTAGGGAGACACACTTAAGGATTCGACGATGTTTGAGTAGTTATGGAATGATGAGAAAGAGACCGAATGTTGTTCGGAGTCTCGAATGGGATTCATGATATCACGAGGAGATCCGGAATGGTCCGGAGAATAAGATTCATATAAGGAAAGTCCCGTTTCGGAGTTGGAGAATGGTTCCGGTGTTTTCATCGGGAATGTTCTAGAATGTTCCGGAATGTCCGGCACTCCAGGGGGGAAGGGTACATGAATGTGTCATTACAAGTTGGAATGATTGCATCATGTACTAGGTGTCATCGCTGTCCAAAATAAAGGGTTTATTCAAATCCTAGTTTGAAAAGTCAAACGGCTAGTTTGAAAGTCAAACGACAAGTTTTGGAAAGAGGAGGAGGAGTGGGAAACCGAGTTGGGGAGGAGTTCCCTCCTCCAACCGGCGGCGCCCACCCAAGCCGAGTTGGGGAGGGACTCCTCTCCCTCCCCTTGGCCGGCCGGCCCCCTCCACCTATATAAGGAGGGGCAGGGCTCCCCTCCTTGACACACAACTCCTACTCCTCCAAACCCTAGCCCCAAGCCGCCGCCGCCTCCAAGCCGCCGCCGGCCCCTAGGGCACCAACTCGCCGCCGCCTAGCTAAACCCTAGCCGCCGGCTTGTCCCCTCCTTGGTGTGTCTAAACCCTAGAACACTGAGTACTCTCTCATACTCCACCATACTCGCTCCGGCTTAAGGCGAAGCCCTGCGAGATCTCCCCTCTACTTCCGGTACCACGCCGTTGTGCTGCCAGAATCGCGAGGAGAGTGCTACAACCTCCGCTGCCTGCTGGAACAAGGGAGGAAGGTCTTCGTCAATCCGAGCGTGTGACCGATTGCGGGAGCGCCTTGGCCGGAAGGATCGTCTACGCGATCTTGAGATCGGGAAGAGTACGACTACATCACCCACGAGAATCCGCTCTCGTTAAACACTTTGGAATCTTCGAGGGTGAGTTATTCTATCGACTCGTTCCTACAATCTAGTAGATAGATCTTGTCTTGTTTGTTTGTATGCGGTATAATTTTTTGTTTTCCATGCTACGAAACCCTACAGTCATATCTAGGACCAGATCAAAGTGTTGTAATCCGCATATCAAGAGGCATTGATTATTTTGTGTCTGTTCTACCTTGAAGTATCACACTCTTTTATAGTAACAGATCGTGCTAAGACTCATGACCCTCTTAACGAAGTGATGCTTCACACATCTTTATCCACTCTTCCTCGAGTTTTCGTGCTCGTGAGTGCTGCGTGAGCATAATAATGTGGCCATCTAAGATTCTTAGCAATTATTATTGTTTTAAACTCTAAGGACAATTGTGTCATTCTTAGTGTGATTGGTTAACCCTGTCACTAAGCAAAGGATGATTGTGCTACCAAGTCTATTATTTCTGTGCACTCTCTTCGGTTAAAGAGTTAGGCTTGTGTCGAAACTCTGAGACTGTGTCTTCTTGCCTTACCAAGCAAGTTTCCTCTCGAACTAAGTGACATATCGGTGGTTTGTGATATTCTAGATGTCTACTAGAAGTATCGCCATGTTGCCACATGACCGTGTTGTCAAGTTCTTGAGCAAGAAAGTTCTATGAACTGCTCCTTTCTCCAAGGATCTATGTTGGATACCCTGAACTAGTTGGTTGAGCTTAAACAACAACTTGGAGATTTGTAAGACAAAAGTTCTATTCAACTCCTTTCCTTCTTAGAGGGATGTCTAGTTTTGTTTGTGTTGAAGAATGCTAATATTTCCTTAGTGGATATATTTTTTCCCCACTTTTGATTTGATTTGGGTTATCGTCATATCAAACTCAGTTCCAAGGATTATCTTGATGATGTTTCTTCTTGTGATGTTTCACTTGAGTACATCTTCATGTCTTTGGTATGACCAATAGTTATGCTTTGTTCATGCGACATATGAGTTAATCTCCTTGGAATATATTGATAAGTTTGTTGTTGAGCCCATCAATGACATTCTTATTTTCTCCATGTTAGATTGTATTCATATGGAACAATTGGCATTAATGTTGGAAACTTTTGAGAACCATCTTCGAGTCATCTCTAAGTATGTGTTCTAGATGTTAGTAGTAACCTTCCCTGATTCACGAGCAATTGTTGAAATATGTTGCCGTGGATTCGAGAAGAGTTATCTTCCTTTTTAAGGACACATGTGTGTTTTATTGTCAGTACCTTATGTGTGTGCAGTTGTCTCTTGACAAGTTGCTAATACACGGGTCTAACAATTTAGCTCATTTCTTTGGAGCTTTACACTGTAGACCGTGTCTTGAGAATCTAGTGACTTTACCTTTGTGTAAATGTTGCACCCTTTCTATTTGGACATGCTGAGTCTGAAGTATCTTCCTACCTAACCAAAGCTAAATCTCAAGCAGCAATGATGGTTGGTGTTCTCAAGGTTTTGACATAGGTCTCTTTGTAAATCTGGCAAGACTGACGTAATGGTTGACACACTAGCCGGAAAGACATTTTGTCATATTCCTTGATTCAGCAATAACAACCACTCTTCATAAGAATTCTTCTATGCTTTAATCTAGAAGTTATGCTTATGGTTTCTTTTGACTCCGAAGTTCGACCTTTACTTGATGATTGATTTCTCGAACATGAAGGAGAACATTTAAAGTAGTGTTGCTAAATGTCTCTCGGTCGATCCTCTAGACCCTTTTATGTTGGCAAACGTTTTGTTGTGCCAAGTAATTGAAGTCTAAGAATGAAGTTTCTTCTTTCTCGTCTCATCAGGAATCTTCTTAACCATTCATCTTAGTGGTGTAAAGTGTTATCATGATCTTGTCAAAGATTTTGATAAATCTGGATGATTAAAGAGTTTCCTTCGTTCTCTCAACCATGTTTTAAGAGTGACTATGATTTTGGTAATCTGTAGTTTCTCTTGTTACATGTTTCTTGTGACTCTTATGAGTCCTCACCACCAAAACACCTTTCTGTCTTAAGCCTTCTGTTGGATGAAAGAGTGACCCTTCTGTGTCAAAAGTAGTTCAACAGCTTGGTTTTTTTGATCCATACCTCTGCAACCTAAAATCTCTACTTAAGTCGTTTAGTAGAGGTTACTCATCGAAGTCTGTTGTGTAGGGGTTCGTAGCATGGAAAACAAAAATTTTCTATCGCATACAAACAAACAAGCCAAGATCTATCTACTAGATTGTAGAAACGAGTCGATGGAATAACTTACCCTCGAAGATTCCAAAGCGGTTAACGAGCGATTCTCGTGGGTGATGTAGTCGTACTCTTTCCGATCTCAAGATCGCGTGACGATCCTTCCCAAGCTGCATTCGGCAGCGCTTCGCATGTCATCTGCGTTAAATTCGACGAAGACCTTCCTCTCCTTGTTCCAGCAAGCGGAGGTTGTAGCACTCTCCTCGCGATTCTGGCAGACAACGTGGTAATGGGAAGTAGAGGGAGATCTCGCAGGCTTCGCCTTAAGCGGGCAGTATGGTGGAGTATGAGAGAGCTATTAGTGGTCTAGGGTTTAGACACACCAATTAGAAGGATCTAATTCGAAGGCTAGTGCAATTAGAAGCTCTAAACCAAAACGGCTCTAAACCGGAGGCTGTGGCTAGGGTTTAGATTTAGAGGATAGGAACTTGTGTGTCTAGAGGAGGAGGCCCCTCCTTTTATAGGTGGGAGGGGCCAAGGGAGAGTCCCTCCCAAGTCGGCCTTGGGTGGCGCAAGCTTGGAGAGGAGGGACTCCTCCTCCAAGTTGGTTTCAACCTCCTCTTGCTTGTTTCCCACAGTTTCTGTTTTAGCGTTTGACTTTCAAACTGGCCATTTGACTTTTCAGTTTAGGATTCAATTTAATCCTTTATTTGGGACAGCAAGAACACTTAGTACATGATGCAATCATTCCAATATGTAATGACACATTCATGTACCCCTCCCCGAGTCTTGACATTAGAACCTTCTAGAACATTCCCGATGAAAACACCGGAATCATTCCCGAACTCCGAAACGGGACTTTCCTTATATGAATCTTATTCTTCGGACCATTCCGGATCACCTCGTGATATCCCGGATCCCATCTGAGACTCCGAACAACATTCGGTCTCTTTCTCATAATACCATAACTACTCAAACAACGTCGAATCCTTAAGTGTGTCTCCCTACGGTTCGTGAATTATGCGGACATGATCGAGACACTTCTCCGAACAATAACCAATAGAGGAATCTGGAAATTCATATGGCTCCCACATATTTCTACGATTACTTTGCGATCGAATGAACCACTTACATACGATACCAATTTCCCTTTGTCTCACGATAGTTTACTTATCCGAGGTTATGATCGTCAGCATCTCTGCATACCTAGTTCAACCTCGTTACCGATAAGTACTCTTTTCTCGTTCCCGTGGTATGTGATCCCTTGTGAGCCAGTCACATGCTTGCAAGCTAATTGGATGACATTCCACCGAGAGGGCCCAGAGTATATCTATCCGTCATATGGATGGACAAATCCCACTCTTGATCCATGTGTTTCAACCAATACTTTCCGAACAATCAATGCCACCTTTATAGCCACCCAGTTACGGTGTGGTGTTTGATGTCATCAAAGCATCCATCCGGTAAAGGTGATATGCATGATCTCATGGTCGAAGGAATTAGGTTACTATGTATCAGAAAGCATATAGCAATTGAACTATTAAAATGACTTGATCTTTATGCTACGCTTATCTATAGGAGTATGTCCACCATATCATTCTCCTAACGATATGATCCTGTTGTTAATAACATCTCTATTTCATGATCAGGAAACCATGATCATATATTAACCAACAAGCTAGTTTAACAAGAGGCTTTACTAGGGACTTTTATTTTAGTTTACAAATCACACAAGTATTAATGTTTCCGGTTAATACAATTATAGCATGGTATGTAAACATTTATCATAAGTGTGAAGATATGATAATAACCACTTTATTATTGCCTCTTGGGCATATCTCCAACATGTTGTTATGTTCTTTCTGTTGGAAGATTTCTTCTTTAGAATCTTCAAAACCTCCTGTAAGTTCAATTGTCTCAAATCCTGATGAAGACCATCTATCTAACAATTAAAACCATCTCCTCTTGATGCCTCCGTTACCTTGACGTGTTTCATGTTCGTCATCCCAGAGTTGTTTCTGAACACTCTTTCTATGAGTTGACCATGATATACTCCGTGTGTTGTTTAGTGTGTTTCCATCTTATCCTTAGAGTGACCCTGTTTCTTTCTCTCTCTATCTCTTCTCCTACCTTTGGAATCTCGGGTCGAGATTCTCGCAAGGGGGGTAGAGCTATAACACCCCAGTTTTAGGTAAACATTATTTAGGGTTTGATTGAGCATTCATGTGGCATCCCGCAAAACCACTACTAGAAAATCGTGTTGTTTTTGTGCATTGCATCATCATGACCGCATGCTCATGTCATCATGCCGCATTGCATTTGAGCATCATCATCATCTTGCATCTGTTCGCATAAAACTATTTTCGCAAAGCCCGTTTTTGTTTTCTAAAAACGCCCGTCTTGTTTTCAAATTCTAACCCGAGACTCCGGATTATTTGTTTGTCGGTTACCGGGTTGCAAAGGCCCTGGTTTAAATAAATAAAGCATTTAAATTATTTTAGTGGGGCAGTCGAACGGGCCAAATCGACCCGAACGACCACCCCCGTACAAAAAAGATCGGTCCACCCCGTTTTCTTTTCCTACCCATCCTAATTCTACCCACCCCCAGCCACATCACCCCCTCCAATCATCGCGCGCCACCTCATCTCCCTGACCACTCCCACCACTCAGACACCGCCACTTGGCCAATCCCTCACCACTCAACCCTCACATGCGCTCACCCCACACACACACTGCCACACACGCAGCCCACCCCCTGGCCCCACCACACACGCACACAGACAAGACGCAACACACGCGCCACGCCAAGACACGCCCGCCCCGCCCCACACGCGTCCCACGATTGGCGCCCGCTTCCCCATGGCCGTCTTCAACCTGTCACCCCGCTCGCCCGCACCGTCGCTCCCTCCCCCGTGCTCTTCCTCAGCCCCGCTGGCCTCGCTCCGCTCTCGCTGGCTGCTGCCACTGCCGGGCCGCCCGCGTTCTCCTCCGCCCTGCTCACCCCACCATGAGCTC
Organism: Avena longiglumis; assembly: GCA_030063025.1. NCBI lineage: Eukaryota > Viridiplantae > Streptophyta > Magnoliopsida > Poales > Poaceae > Avena > Avena longiglumis. The sequence goes on from CP125976.1 coordinate 444,685,476, forward strand.
GCCTTCCCAAGCTCCGCCTCGGTTCCCTCCGCAGACCTCCTCTCCGACGTCCTTCGCCCGTCGGGCAAGCCGCCAGCGTAAGCCGCCCTCCTCCCAGCAGACCCGACTCAGCCTTCGCCCAGCGCCCAGCCTCTCGGCGCGTTCAGCCTCGCCGCCGGTGAGGTCGTCTGGGCCGCCTCCACCTCGCGCCTCGAGCGCCGGCCTCCTTCCGCCGTCATCAGCCCGCCCGAGCACCGCGCCCGCGCCTGTCCCGTCCGCCGGCGACCACCTTCCCCTCCTGCCTGCGCTGCCGGAGCTCCGAGGCCCCGCTCACGTCACCGCCGCGGACCCCACCTTGGGGGCCTGCTCCGAGCCACTCCGCGACCCGAGCCCTGGGCCCTCCGGCGCCGACGCCTCCGCAACATCTTCTGGCAGCGGCCTGTTCGCCCCGCGTGCGTTGCCCTCTCCGCGCCCTGCCGTCCTCGTCCCGCGGCCCCGCCTCTCCTCGACCGGAGTCGTCCGCGTTCGGTTGCTGCGTGGCGTGTACGGGTGCGGATGCGAACGACAAGACCAACTCGAAGACCGACAAACCCCCGCCAAGTTCGCCAAGACCCGTCCCGGATTCCGTTTTCTCGAGCTCGAACCCGTGGAACCCGACGACACCGGTACCCCCAAGATCTACCACACGGACGCATCTCGGACTCGGAGAGACCCCCGGAACGACAAGATCGCCACACGGACTTGAGTACTCCGATGCCCCGTTCACGGTGTCCGAACCTCGTTTCCGTCGAGCCCTGAACCCTGAAGACCGATCTGGCGCGCCAAGACCTTCGCAACGACGAGAATGGCACCGACCCGGGCGAATCCAATGCGCCCCCGACGCCGAACCAAGTCCTGCTCCCCGGATGCGACAAGTGCTTCATCCTGAACGCCATGACCATCGACATGACCCGAAGGCCACGGATGCGCCAAGATGTACCCCGTTATCCGAGAACGATCCCGTCGAAACCGAACCCCGTCGAACCCTGACCCTGAGGCCGACCCCGAACCCCCGGACCAAGATCGCCGAACCCTAATGTGTGAACCCCTTCCCGAAACCCTAATTTTATAATATAATAACAACTTGTTGCATATTTAATTGGCATACTTGCATGCATCCTTGTCTGTGGTTTGGGGGCCTTATGCCGATTCACCATATAATTAAATATGGGGCCCATATGCGGGCAAATTTAGTCTCATATTGGCCTCATTTAAATTTGTGTAGCGAACCGGTGATATATTCCGCCTTGTTAAACAACATTTAAATTGCGGGGTAAACAAATAACTTGAACCGTTTAACTAATTGTCGGGACCCCGGTTCCGCTTAATCTGGCCTAATTGCATCGCACCTTGCCATGTCATGCATCATACATGCATCATGCCGATCTTCTGCCGTTGTATTAAATATTGCATCCGGTGTTTATTCTAGCGATTTGCTTCTTCGCGGATAAGGCCGTTGAGTTGATGCGAGTGCCGACCCGATCTTCGGTTGAACCTTCGGCAATGTTTTCAGGCGAGCATCTCCCCCTTTTCTACCTATCTTACTTTTATAGTATTTATTCCCTCCTGTTGATCTATTGCTATCTGTGTTGCGATGCTCTAGTTTTTCGTACCCGTGATATCCCTCGCAGCCTTATATTGCCTTGGACACATCCTATTACCTGTTGTTTGATAGATAGTTGGACTTGCGCGTCGTAGTCGCTTGCTCAAGTGCTGTTGCGTGTCGTCAAGTGCCACAGTTGTTGATGTATTGCCGCATGCTGATGTTGGAGAGGATCATGGTTTTACTTATCGTTCACTTTAATTCCTGTTTAACAACTAAAATTGAAGTAAGAAGAGGCATCGGTGGGTGATAGATAATATTTGGTTTCCGAACGCCCACTTGTGTCCCGTAGGACCCCGAGTACTTGATACCTGTTCCTTGTTTTATCGCGCTATCCACATCCGGGAGGTATATGGGACCCCCCTGAGCCAGAGCTTGATTCAGTCTTATTTCTTGGGGCCACAAACTAGTTTGAGGTTTTATTTACTATCCTGTACTTATGCCATGCTACTACTGTATTTATAATTGTGCGAGGAGCACTCTGTACTGTTTAGGTAAGCGGAGTGTTTTCGCGGTATCGACACCCCGAGTTTCGGTTCCCGATCGCTTCATGCCATTGTCAAACCTTGAGTCCGTCTCGAGCTAGCTTACTTTGTTATGGGTAAGACTCAAGGGTGGCCCCTGAAATATTTCTGAATCCTGTGATTGCTTTGTCGTGAAAGCCTCGTTGGGTTTTGATTTGGTTTTTCCGAGGTTGATCGAGCGTGTGTTGCTATTGGTGCACCCCGGCCGAGTAAAACTTTCTGAAAGCCGTGTCCGCGGATATGGACGACTTGGAGCACAGTATCTCGACCATAGACAAGCATAACGAAAGTTTATTGCTATAAATTTGACTTTATAATGACTAGTAATCAGCTTCACTATAATGGAATGGCTAATTAATACTGCCCACAATTGCTTGATTGGAGCGTCGCTTGCGACCATTGTACCTGATTAGTAAGTATTGCAACTACAACGGAATGGCTAATAAAATTACCAACAACTGCTGGGTTTGGGTTATCTCATGCAATCTATATCTGATTAGTAAGTGTTGTAACTATAACGGAATGGTTAACTAAAATGGCCCACTGCTTATTTTATCAGGACGATTATCTATACCTGACTAGTAATTGCTGCAACGATAACTGGATAAATAAAACTGCCAACGGTGTGAGTTCCTCGGTTGACTTCCTCGTTTGGTCTCGAGGGGGAAACACCAGGATGGGTTTGTCTGATGGTAGTAACAGGATATATCCGAATAGGTCTTTCTTACCTCTCTCTAACAGCCGCCAGTTGTATCGAGTCTCTATAGGATGTTGAGTGCATGCTGCCGCTGCCGCTTCAGTCCACCATACCTATGTAGGCGAGGACCGCCAAATTCTAGTCTCGCCGTGCATCGCCTAGATCGACGCCCTCTTTTCCTTTGCCCTTTGTCGGCACCTTTTGTTTAAGCAGGTTTTGAGATCGACGTCGTTAGGTGGTTACCCTTCCGGCTTGGCTCAAGGTGGTTATGGACGCCATTGGTTATTCTTCAGGGCTCTTAGCCCCATTTGCATCTTGTCCGTAGTCGGACGCTCCATCTTTTCAAGGTGATTTGGAACTTTGTACCGTATATCTGTATTCTTGGCTCATGGAGTCGTGATGTATATATATCTGTTCTGTGGGTCCCATCGAGGACTGTTGTGTAATGTTATTACTTCGTTTTCCACCCGCACGAAAGTGCCTGGTGGGCACCTTTGAATCGTTTCTATGCGGGTTTGGTGGGTTTTCCCTAAAACTTGCATAGGTCCGATTCTGAGGGTGTTACAATTCATGAGCATCATGTTTTAAATTGTGCATTAAAGAACATAATGCAAAACCCTAGTTTCCCCTCTCTCTTTAAAACTTTCTAAAATGGTTTTGTATTTTGAAACTACCAAAGTTGAGGAGCCCAAATTGTTTATAAGGGGTCCCTGCAGCATTTGAATATTTACAAGTGTTCTGGTACTTTTGAAATGATCCAAAAACAGATTAGAAATGGGTTTGCAAAAGAAAGAAACAAGAAAACTAAAGAGAAAAAGATTTCTGGAAAAAAACAAACAGAGCAACAGCCGTGCCAGGCCCAACCTAGCTTGCCCTATCCTTTCTCTCCCCACTAACTGTCGCCCAGCGCGCGCGCCCGCCTCCGGCCCAGCCACGGCCCATCTCTGGCACGTACTCCTTCGCCCCTGCCGTCATTGTCTTCCTCCAGATAGGCAAGGAGCTGCCTGTCGTCGCCGGCACCGTCCATCTCGCTGCCTACTCCCTGCCGTCCATCTCTCCCTAGGGAAGGATAAGATCACCACCCGACCCCCTGCTCCACCCTTATCCCCTCCCGCTCTCTCCTGACCTCTCTCTTCTCTCCCTCGTGCGAGCATTCGAAACCCTAGCTTCGGGATCCGCCGCTCGCCGCTGTTCCGCATCGCCCCGAGGCCAGCCTAGCATGCCAGCACCTCCGCCTCGTCCTCCTAGTCCTTCCTAGACAAGCCACGGAAGCACGCGCACCCCCAATTATCGGAATCGAAGTCGTCTTCCCGGAGCCCGACGCTGCCCGCCATCGCCATTGAAACCATTCAAGACCTCCCGTCACGACCATGAGCACCAGGGTGAGCACGCGGTTCTTCTAGACCCCTTTTCCCTCTCTCTCGCTCTATTTCGTGCCCGCGTCGCGCGCTGCCGCACGCCGCTATCGGTCGTCATCGCACCGCCTGCCCCGGTGACTTCTAACTAGCGGCGTCGCCCCTCTTAGGCTTCCCTCGATGCGCTGATTCAAACACGCAAAGCCCCGCAGCCCCACGCGCTCTCCAGCACCGACGACAGCCACCATCTGCCACTCCGACGCCGTGGTGACATGAGGCCCGCATCGGGGGCATGCAAGGTTGGCAGCCTACGTGGCCCCTGGCCCACAGGCCACCCTGTGTGGCTAGACCTGTCCGTGGTGAATAACAACCCTCCCCTCTAGTGACGTCATCCTTGTGCAATAATTCAATTAAGAAATGGTTTAATAAATTCTAAAAAATGATTTAAATCTTGTAAAATCAATAACTAATTCATATTAAGTTAGAAAAATATAAATAATATATCAAAATGTTCAGAAAAATGAGAACTATCTATTAGAGCTATAATCATGCACTGTTCAATAACTTACATGACAAGTTTAATTAGAAGAACATAGTAACCCCTCACAAGTGATTCCGGAGTTTCCCCGAGTTAGGGTTTATACCCCTCGGAACCCCGATTAAATGGTCGAGCATGCCTTAGGGTTACTTTTCAATACAATTCAAGTTGTCATATCATCATCATTGCTTGAGCATTGCATCGATGGCATGTGTTAATTGTTTTCCTTTCTTTCCAGTATTTGGTTCTTCTCGGTAGAATACGATATCGAGATCGAAGACAGATATCAACACCGTAGAAGATCGAATATCGATGAACAATACTTGACCAACTATAACCAAGTCAAGTACAAGGCTCCCAAAGATCTGCTTATCGATTATCAACTAGCAAAGGCAAGCATAGCCCCATCATGATATAATCCTATGATTTCGAAATCATTTCAATTCCTGCCATGATGCATACGATTCTACTGTGGTCTTCTATCGATAGATAGAGTATCCTATCTATTGCATTACTCCCTTTTAGCTTATATTACTTGATCCACTGCTCCTAGCATAACTAGGTTTGGCTTGTGTGCACTGCTAGAGTTTATATATGTGTCTGCTTAGCCATGCATAGTTGTTGAGTCTGGTCCATCCAGATGATGTATCAGATCCAGAGAATCTATTATGACAGAAGAACGTGATGAGATGATATCAGAGGTGATATGAGATTAAACATGCTAAGGCTTGTATGGGAGGCCATAGTGGGATGTGGTTTTTCTAGTCCCATGCTCGCCACCACTAGGACCCGAGTTCTTGCCTTTGGAACCAAGATGAGCATACAACCACATGGGGCCTGGACAACCTCATGAGCAACTAACTTGCCTAGTAGATTCCATGAGTCACATAGTTCGGGCGTTCCATTCGACATGCATTTTGGATCTTCTCGAAGGCGGTGAAGGAGGTGCATTCATAAAAGGTAGGGAAGCGTGGACCGGGTTGCTTGGGGTCGATGGATCCCCTAGTGAACCAACCTCGCCTCACATCTCTAGGGACCAGCTTTGGGACTTGAACCATTACGGCAGAACCATCCTTAGGGCGTGACTCATGGTCTCGGAAAAAGCAAGGTAAAGGTCGTGTCTAACCACCCTCTGTCGACCTTCCAAGGAAGAGGGCTAATCATGTGGCATTAAGAGAAGGTTAGTACGTGTGGGTAAAGTTTTACACCCCTCCAGGTTAATAAATCTTTTCAAAAAGCCGTGTTCATAGTTATGAATGCTTGGTGAACAGATTCTAATATCATAGAGAACTTTAACCTAATCATAAAATTTGGCAGATCAACGTATGCTTAAGGATGCTTCCTCATGGGTACGAGGGGGTGATCCTAGTTAGAGTTCAGATGATGATGATTGGTGGATAGCAAAATATGATGAGCAATATTTCAGAGATGTCGCTCTCTTATCCCCTTCTAAAATATTCTGATTAGACGAGTTTCTTCTCCCTCTTGTTTTATAAAAAAAGATGGCTTTATGCAAAACAACTCCACCAGCCATAAGTCTTGCCGAGTACACCCTGTACTCACACATGCTTTGTTGATAATTTTGGCAGAGTAAGTGTTCCCTAAATATCAGTTTGGTACTACATCGACATCGACGAGTAGCTTGGGGTTCCTGGACGGCAGCCTGGAATCTATGGGCTGGGACATCATCGTTATGCTTCAGGCCTCTTAAGCCATTTGTTAAGTTTTCTATACTTAATAGAATAATTTGCCTTCCGTTTTTTAATGTTTGTGGTTAGTGACCTCTGCTTGTAATAATTTGGTTCTATGCTCAGTTATGAGCTTGCTGTAATAAATTTTGTGTCGTAGGATCACTGTTGTGCTATCGATTCTTCACTGGATATCCTTGATCTCAAGGTAAGCTTATATCGGACGAAGTTCTGGGATTTGTTTAGCCCTGATCCCGGGGGTGTCACACTACGTGAACACGATAACCAAGATCTATTATATGTAGACATAAGTAACGGAGAGGGAGATAGTATTAATACCCTTTAAGACCATGCCATGCCTTACGCAGTAGGCGTATATTGATAAAGACAAGCAACGTCCCAAGTGTGGCACCTCAAAGATCTACACATGTTTGGTGTAGGCAATGTATCCCGGGCTTTGAACTAGCCAAGCAGCGAAAGAAGAAAGAAGGCAGACCGTCCTTGACACGACGGTAGTGCAGAGGTGGAGAACTAATTCCCACAAGATCCTATTCCAATCTTGGTGGAGAGAGAGCTCTAGGGGAATAGAGAGAGAGGGGATATTATTGTTCATATAGAGGGGAGCCCTCTATTCATATGAGGGGGAGGGGAGGCAAACCCTAGGGCAGGGGTGGGAGGCTCCCCACACCGCTACCACTAGGGCTACCACCACCGGCCCTAGCTGGGTCCCCCACGCGAGGGGGTGCCCCCTAGGGTTTGGAGCATGGCCCGTCCCTCCACCTGGCACCTTGCCCCTATGGGCCTTCCCTCCGAGAATGGTCCAATGGGCATGGGTTTCTCCAAACATAAAATAAATTATTTATGTTTTAATATTAATTTAACTAATTAATATAAAACACATATATTATTATATCTTTCACTCCAGAATACCTTCCGGACCCCTCCGATCATCATCGGGTGTTTCCCGAAACCTTTCAGGTTTCTCTCTCATTTCTCCTGCAGCGTCGGTTCGATCCCTATGCGTCGCCACCCTTAAGTGTGCCACCCTTTGGTTCAGAGATGCTCCGGACATGGACGAGACCCCTCTCGCGTCAATGATCATCAAAAGGACCTAGATGCCCATAATGATCATCCGTGCATTCATGAACCTAATCGCTTGAACCTTAAACTTCGTGTCCCATTCCCTTTGCCATTCAATACGTAGGTCATCCAAGATTTGATCTTCGATATCTCCATACCTACCGATGAACTCGTTTACTCGTTCCCATGCCATTGCATTCCATGACCTAGTCATATGCTTGCAAGCTTCGTTAATGAAACGTAACCGAGTTAGCCATGTGTATCTATCCATTACTTGGATAGGCAAATCCTGGTCTTGATAAATACTCCTCAACCCGTTCCTTCAAAAAACCCGATGGTACATTTATGATTACCCTTTCATAGCTTCATACTTGATACCATCAAAGCCTCCTTCTAGTAACAGTGATTATGCACTATCTCACAGTCAAAGGATTAGGTTGCAAGGTTTCTATGTTATCATCAATGATGAATGTTTAGTAACCAGATATCATTATGATATTACTTTGGGTGTGTGTCGTGGTATTGCCGACGAGTACGCCATGGAGGGTTCCTCACAGAGCGTGTTTAGATATGTGGGGTAAGGCGGGAGGTTGGCGGGTACGAGGTAACATAGCTTACCCAGGTTCAGATCCCACGACGGTGGCGGAATCCTACTTCTTCTATAAATCACTATAATGGCAATACGCCGAGTTACATGGATCAGTTCGCTGTGTGCGATATGAGTTGTTCTAACTTGTTCTGCCCTAAAGGCTCCCATAGGTCCGGCTTATATAGTTGCCAGATCCTAGGGTTACAGGCAAAGTCCTAGCCAGACAGGTTACAGAGTCCTACACGGTACATAACTAGTCTAACGTGTCTTGCACTCCAAGGCTCCGGGTATGCTGGTGACTCCTCCGTAGCCTTCCTTTATCCGGCATGGGCCTCCCTTTTGTATCTGTCTAACTGGGCTGCCCAGCAGGCCATGGGCCTTACTACCAACTGTGGGACACCTAGGTTATCCGGATTAGAGACATGCTGTGGTGATACCCATTTAGCATATCCCCAACAGTAGCCCCCGGAGAACTCCGAGATCTTGCACCGTCTTGCCTCTTCAGGTTGAATGCTCCGTCTAGATGAATGTCGGCAAATAGTCAAGCAACATCTTGTAGTCCTCCCACGAACCCAGCAATGCTCTCTGTCTTTAATATGCAAGTCAGATAACTGCTGAATCTTCCATCGTACTCTTCTCGTAGCCGGACAGAATCCGTCCATGCCGGAATCTTCAGATGGGATGGTTCATCTTCCTATGTAAGTAGAGGTACGTATACCATAGGTCAGCAACGCCTCGTAACTCACACATGCAGAGAACACAATCATAGACGTTTTTCCCGCATGAAGGATACAAAACGTTGGCGGTGGCGGTGGGAATGTGACGAAATTTCCACGCACGCGCTGTCCACGCAGCAACCGTTCGATCAACTTGCACGAATCTTGATGTTGAGTACTATATTATAACCATGGTAATTTCTATCCTTTTTCACCGCATTCTTCCTCGCGTCATCTTCTTCCTCCAGTAAACGTCTCCTTGATCTCTCCGCGCGCACCGAGAAAAACCCTAGCTTTCCCCCAATCCCACAGTCACCTTCCTCCCCACACCAATGGCGAGCACCAGCGCCACCCCATCCATGGAGGTGTCGAGTGATGCCACGACCAAGCCGGCGGGATCCGTTCATGTGCCCCTAGTGGGCGTGGTGGTGCCATGCACCGCGGTGACCATATTCTAGCGGGGCTGGAATTACTGGAGGAGGAGGGCGACTCTCACAAGGGAGAGTGGCGCGACTCCGATATCACTGAGAGAAATCTTAAGGAGATGCTCACCGAGGGGTACCTCCCCACGACGGAGGGTCTGGTCTGGCGGGCGGCGCCGGCCGGCGAGGTCATCCCTTCTCCCCAAGCCGTAGAAAAGGTGTACCTCAAAGCCCAACTAGTACGCGGTGTCTCCCTCCCAATCTCTGAATTCTTCATAGAGGTCCTTAGCCACTTCCGGGTTCAACCTCAAAACCTTTCTCTAAATAACATCCTCGCGCTTAGCAACTACGTGGCGCTTTGTGAGGGCTACCTAGGAACAAATCCTAGGTTAGATCTGTTTATATACTTCTTTACCGTCAAGAGGGAAGCCGGAGTGAGCAAGGATGAGCTCAGAAATTGTGGAACCATTAGCTTCAAGATCCGGCCTGTCCGGTGGTTCCCCGACATTGTAGTCCACGAGTCCTACAAAAACTGGCAGAGGACGTACTTCTACAGCCCAGATATCCCTTTGGCTGGCCGAGAAGCATCGTACCCAGACTTTGTCGATGGGGCCGCTGCTGAAGCCCCGACACGGAGATCCCAAGCCCTCCTTCCCTCCGACGACGAATCCTCTCGTGCCGTAAGGCGGATCGAGTGGTTCGTAGAAACGGGTCTGACCAGGTTGGACCTAGCCATGTGCTGGTTCATCAGGCGGATCCGGCCTCTGCAGCACCGCAGAAGCTGATGCACCAGTATACCAAGGGTAGGAAGGATAGCCTCCGCATCGCCGAGGATAACTTTTCGAGTGACTCCATCAAGCTCCGCCTCAAAGAGATCGTCAAGGTGAAGGACAAGAAGCGTGGCTTCACCATCACCTACGACATGTTCGAGGGTGGCATGTGCCCAGAGGTACTTGTTTATTTTCCGTGGATGACATATACTCCAGATATTCCGTCTAGCCATTATCATCGCATCTAAGACTTCGGGATTCACTTAACAGCTAAAGAGTCTAGACGCAGACAGCATGGCTGTCCAAGTCTACGACCCCAAAATGAAGGAAGTCACCGTCGTGTCCGACGAAGATGTCCCGCTGGAGCGTAAGCGGAAGAGCTCCACCTTTGACACTGCCGACAGAGGCAAGAAGAAGAAGATGGAGGGTGGAGCCTCCAAGAGATCCACCGCCTATCTGGAGGCAGAGAAAAGAAGAATAATTGGTATTCCGTTGACCAAGGCACCAACCATTGTGTAAGCTTCTTAACATCCGACATTGTCCCTTGCTCGTCTTGTTCCTGTACTTATACTTTTTCATGTTTCAGGAAGAAGGCCAGTATAAGTTTGAAGAAGACCTCCAAAACATCGGGGGCTTCTAAAAACATTAAAGATATGTTTCACCAAGCATCTCCCGCCATCGCCCCTATAGTGTGTGTCCATCATATCATTCAACTAATGACATGACCTCATTGTCAATTGGCACTATCACCCATGATCTCGAAACCTTAGATTATTAGTTGACCAATGAGCTAATTCACTAGAGGTAACTAGAGACACTATTTGTTTACATGCCACGCGTGTATTAACATTTCGTAGTAACACAGTTATAGCACTGCATGAAATGTATTATGAACATACAAGAGATACATCAAATAAAACACTTTTTTATTTGCCTCTAGGGCATATCTCCTTCATCTCCCACTTGCACTAGAGTACAAATTTATCTAGTTTACAATAGGAAATGATTTAACACCAATAGTATCCCGGTTCTACTCATGCTTGGATTGTGGAAGTACTTTGGTAAACGGAATTGCAGCATTCAGATCCGTATGCACTTTGCAAATCTTGACTTCACCATTCTCAACATTTTTTCTAATGGCATGGAATATCAGCTGGATATGCTTGACCATGGAATGAGTTCTTGATTCCGACGCATTTGCGATGGCCGTGTTGTCACATAAGATTGTCATAGGTTCATGCGCACTTGGAACAACTCCCGGTTCGATGACAAAATTCCTTAGACAAACATCTTCATTCACTGCGATGTTTTCTGACTCCATTGAAGATTGTGCCACCACTAGCTGCTTCACGCTTCTCTAGGTTACCGTGCCACCATTCACCAGAAACACATATCCTTTTTGAGACTTCGAGTCATCAGAGTCTGTGTTCAAGCTCACATCCACGTAACCGGTTACATTTAGAGATTCATCACCACCTCCAAAGATTAGGACCATATCCTTAGTTCTTTTAAGATACTTGAGGATATTTTTCACAGCTGTCCAATGTTCCACTCCTGGATCACTTTGGAAACGGAATGTCCAACTAAGAGTCAGGGCCACATCAGGTCGAGTACATAACATAACATACATGATAGAACCTATGGCTGAGGCATAGGGGATGTTAGCCATGCTTTCTCTATCAGTAGTTGTTGCTGGACATTGAGTCTTACTCAATGTGTTACCTTTTACTATTTTACTAGAGGAACAAAACCCATTTTGGCTTCTTCCATTTTGAACTTCTTCAAAATCTTCTCTATGTAAGTACTTCGACTTAATGCTATCAGGCGTCTTGATCTATCTATATAGATCTTGGTACCTAATATATAAACAACTTCACCTAAATCCTTCATGGAAAACTGACTACTCAGATATTCCTTCATGCTTCCCAATAGTTCCACGTCATTTACAATTAGTAATATGTCATCCACATATACTACTAGGAATGCTACCAAGCTCCCACTCGCTTTCTTACAAACACAAGCCTCTTGTTTATTTTGGACAAGTCCAAAAATCTTGATCACTTGATCAAAACGCTTGTTCCAACTCTTGGATTCTTGCTTTAGTCCATAAATGGAATGCTCAAGCTTGCATACCTTTCCAGCATCCTTAGGATCGATAAAACCCTCTGATTGCATCATGTAGAACTCTTCATCAATGTGTCCATTGAGGAATGCGGTCTCGACATACATCTGCCATATTTCATGATCATAATATGCAGTAATTGCTAGTAAAATCCAGACATATTTCAGCATTGCTATAGGATAAAATGTCTCACTATAGTAAATTACTTGAACTTGTCGAAAACCCTTTGCGACAAGTCTAGCCTTGTAGATAATCACATTTCCATCATCATATGTACTCTTGACGATGGCTCAGTTGATTATTGAGCTTCATTGGGAGACCCCAAGAGGAAGGTATGATGAGCACAGCAGCAAGTTTTCCCTCAGTAAGAAACCAAGGTTATCGAACCAGTAGGAGGAAGGGAACGACTCAAAGGTGTTGCTAGCAACTTGGAAACCTACACAACACAAACTCAAGACTTTGCCCCAATGAACAGTGAGGTTGTCAATCTCACCGGTTTGCTGAAAGCAAAGGATTAACTGTATGGTCTGGAAGGTAATAGTGGTTTGCAGAAAGTAAACATTAAAATTGGAAGATGTATCAATGGTAAAGATTGGACCGGGGTCCATAGTTCACTAGAGGTGTTCTCCTTAAGATAAACAAACATGACATGCTGGGTAAACAAATTACAGCAAGGCAATTGACAGGACTAAGCAAGGCATAATAATGCAATACTAGACATTCATGATCCTATGAAATTTGATTGGTCAATACAATAAGATACATAGACCGCCATCCAACTGCATCTATGACTAGTAATCCACCTTCAGGTTATCATCCGAACCCCCTACAATATTAAGTTGCAAGCAACGGATAACTGCTTTAAGCAATGTGTGTGAGGTAAACAATCCACTTGTTCCATGAACAAGAGACCGTTGTTTTCTCCCTAGAAGCAAAAACACATCTACAACCTTAGAGATTTCTATCACTTTCCTTAGATTAAATAGAGGCATGAACCCACTATCAAGCATAAATACTCCCTCTTGGAGTCACTAGCATCTACTTGGCCAAGATAGCTACTAGAAACGGAGAGCATGTGATACGTCCAAAACGTATCTACTTTCTTGAACACTTTTGCTATTGTTTCTCCTCTAAACTTGTGTGATTTGGATACAACTAACACAGACGGACGTTATTTTCAGCAGAATTACCTTGGTGTCTAGTTTTTGTGCAGAAAATCAACTATCTGGAAAAATCTCGGAAAATATGCCAAAAATCCTATTTCACCAGAAGACTCATGGAGCCAGAATACGAGACGGAGTGGAGGCCTGAGGGGCCCACACAACCCTCCCGCACGGGTAGGCCCAGGCCACACCTGGAGGGGGTGTGGCTGCCTCAGGCACCCCCTCGGCCTCCCTCTTCGCCTATAAGTTGCCTTCTGACCTAAAAACTCAGGGGGGTTTGACGTTTTTCTATAAAGAGTTCCGCTGCGCCGCCACCACGAGAATCCGTGATTTGGATCTAGAAACTCCATTCTGGCACCCTGCCGGGATGGGGAATTTGGAGAGGATCGTTGCCATCATCATCAACAACGCCTCTCCATCAACCATCCATGTTTCCCCCATCCATGAGTGAGTAATCCCCCGCTGTAGGCTATGTGGATGGTAGAGATTGGATGAGTTCTATCATGTAATCGAATAAGATTGTTAGGGCATGGTGCCTAGTATCTCTATTAGTGCTATTTTACTTTGTTGCAACTTGTTGTGCTTAATGCTTGTCACTAGGGCCTGAGTGCCATGATCTCAGATCTGAACTTATTTTTGATTCATGATGATAGTATTGTTTGTGATCTTATCTACAAGTTGTGTACACATATCATTGTCCGGATCCAAAGGCCCCGAAGTGACAGAAATTGGGACAGCCGGAGGGGATGGATGTGGTGTGAGGATCACATGTGTTCACGGAGTGTTAATGCTTTGCTCCGGTGCTCTATTAAAAGGAGCACCTTAATTGCCAGTAGTTCCCTAGAGGCCCCACTGCCACGGGCTGGCTGGACAGAAGATGTTGTGCAAGTTCTCATTGCGAGCACGTATGACTATATATGGGACACATGCCTATGATTGTTTAGTACTTGGATGCTTTATCTTATTTATCTGCAATTGCCCTAGATCTTGAAGTTACATGTTTAGACTTGTCCATGCAACGCCCGTCCATCCATTCCTATGCCTACCGCACTCATATCCTACTATTTGCTACTACTGTTACTATTGCTCCTGTTTCACTGCTCCTGTTGCTTTGCTATTGCTACTACAAAACTGTTGCTAGTGATAAAATATTGTGAGAGACTATTTCTAGGTGTAGCTGAATTGACAACTCAGTTGTTAAGGCTTGCAAGTATTCTTTGTCTCCCCTTGTGTCGAATCAATAAATTGGGTAATACTACCTTCGAAGACTGTTGCGATCCCCTATACTTGTGGGTCATCAAGACTATTTTCTGGCGCCCTTGCCGGGGAGCATAGCTTTATTTGTAAGTTCACTTGGATCTACTATTGTTCATTGTTATTCCTTTCATCATGGGGAAGTCTCGTGATGGAAAGTTTCCTATTTTACCATTCACTACAAGAAGAGGTACAGTCCTAAACACCTCTGCTACTCTTGATTCACCGTCTGTTATAAGTAAGCTTGTTACACCACCACCACATACACATGCTACCCACACGGCTGCTACTGCTGAATCTGAAATTGCTTATGATACTCATGACGTTAATTCTACTATGCTTGATGCAAGTGGTTCATTAGGTCCTTTCCTAGATGCTACAATTGCTAGAACTATTTTGGGAAACACTGAAACTCCTAGTGAAGACACTATTACACCTGTTAGCTCACCTGAGTCTAGATAGAGATATGATATTAGTGATGGTTACATTGAAATGACTGATGAGTTTATTGAAGAGTACCAAAACACCATTATTCCTCAATTGTCTTCTGAACCTAAGTTTGCCACTTCTTCCATAGATATTAAAGATAAAGACTATGATTTCTCTCTTGATTTATCCTATATAGACATTGCTGAGAAAGAACCTTTTTGTGGGACTGAGAGTAAGAGTGTTGTGGCACATATGAATTAGCTTTCCACTATGAGTGCCTTATTCTCTGATGATTTTAAGATGCACAAGTACTTTGTTACAAAGATCTTCCCTTTTTCACTAAAAGGAGAAGCTAAAGCTTGGTTTAATAGATTACCTCCTGGATCCATTGATAGCCCCTGATTGTTTGATTGCTTCTTTCTTCTAGAAATATTTTCCTCCTAGTGCTAGACATGCTGCTTTGTAGAAAGTTTTTGATTTTAAACAGAGAGAAGAAGAGAAATTGCCTGAGTCAAGGACAAGGTTCTATGCCTTGATTCATGCACATCCTGGATGTCCATTGCCTAAAAATGATCTTCTTGATATTTATTATAATGGACTAACTAATGATTATAGGACATACCTAGATAGTTGCTGATTGTGTTTTCAGGAAAAGAACTCCTGCAGATGCTGAAGAATTAATGGCTAAAATAAGCAAGAATTATGATGATTGGACTTCAACTGAGCAAAATACACCCGAGCCTATTACTCTTGAACCATTTGTGCCTGAACCAGTTCCAACACCAATACCAAAGAAGAGGGGAGTGATTGCATTAAATGATGAAGTGATGAAAGAAGCTAAGAAATGTCTTACAGGCTAGTGGGTCCCCATGTCAAGCCTCATTAAAAAGAAACATGTGCATGCTGGAATTTTTTCACGCTTGCTCCTCCCTGTTTCGAACTTGGCAATGTTGCTCGATGCATCAGCCGTTTATACAGGCTGATGGGTTCCCCATTGATACGTTAGAAACATATCTATAATTTTTGATGCCCCATGATTTTTTACTATATACTTTGCTTTGCTTTGTCCACACTTTGAGGTGTTTTTATATGTTTTCTGGTACTAACCTATTAACAAGTTGCCACAGTGCCAGTTGCCTGTTTTCTTCTATTTTTGGTTCCAGAAAGGCAGAAAATCAATATTCTCGAAATTGGACGGGATAAAAGCCAAAGTCAATATTTTACCGTGGGAAACACGAAGCCAGGATACGAGACGGAGGAGGCTCACCAGGGGGCCACACCTCCTAGCCGTGCGGGTGGGCCCACCCCGCGCCTGGGGGGTGCACCCGCCCTGGTGGCCCCCTGCCTTGCCTCTTCTCCTATGAAGTCCCCCCGATGCCAAAACCTTAGACACCCGATCAAAACTCCACGAAATCGTCTGTAGCCGCCGCCACCATCGTCCCTGGATCAGGGGGATCTGAAGCTTTTCCTGGCACCCTGCCGGAGGGGAGATCATCCCGGAGGCCTTCTTCTTCATCATGACAGCCTCTGGTATGAAGCGTGAATAGTTCCACCTTGGACTACGGGTCCATGTAGTAGCTAGATGGTTGTATCTCCTCCTTGTGCTTTCATGTATAGATCTTGTGAGCTCCATTCATGATCAAGATCTAATCTATTTGTAATCATGCATGTTGTGTTTGCGGGGATTCGATGGATATTGAGATTAATATGTCATATTGATTAATGGTTTTTTCTTATTAATTCTATCATGTCTGTGTTGTTTGTGATCTTGCATGCTCTCCGTTGTTAGTAGCTATCTTGGCCAAGTAGTTGCTAGTGACTCCAAGAGGGGGTATTTATGCTCGATAGTGGGTTCATGCCTCTATTTACCAAGGGAAGTGACAGAAATATCTACGGTTGTAGATGTGCTGTTGACACTATGGATAAAACAACGGTCTCTTGTTCATGCAACAAGTGGATTGTTTACCTTACACACTTTTCTTAAAGCAGTTATCTGTTGCTTGCAACTTAATACTGGAGGGGGTTCGGATGATAACCTGAAGGTGGACTTCTAGTCATAGATGCAATTGGATGATGCTCTATGTATATTGTTGTATTGCCCAATCGAATCTAATAGGATCTTTGTGTCTAGTATTGCATTGTTATGCCTTGCTCAGTCCTGTCAATTGCCCTGCTGTAATTTGTTTACCCAGCATGCCATGTTTTTTATCTAAGGAGAACACATCTAGTGAACTATGGACCCCGATCCAATCTTTACCATTGATACATCTTCCACTGTTATTGTTTACTTGCTGCAAACCATCATCACCTTCCACACCATACAGTTAATCCTTTGTTATAGCAACCGCTGAGATTGACAACTCACTATTCATTGGGGCAAAGTCTTGAGTTTGTGTTGTTCAGGTTTCCATTTTTGTTGCAACACCTTTGAGACATTTTCCTTCCTCCTACTGGTTCGATAACCTTGGTTTCTTACTGAGGGAAGACTTGCTGCTGTGCTGCTTCACACATTGCTCTTGGGGTTTCCCGATGAAGTGCTCCACATTAACAAGGAGTCATCAACAAGTTTTTTGGCGCCGTTGCCGGGGAGGCTAAGGACGTCTTCACAAGGGGAGACCTCCTCAACCTTTCTCTTTTACTTTGTTTTTAGTTTGCTTAGTTTCTTTTGCTTGGTTTTGTTTGCATATTTTTATCAAAAACTCCAAAAAAAAATAGTTTAGTTTAGTTTGCTTTCTCTTATCAAAAACATAGAAAAATTAGTTCCTGCTCTGCTGCTGCTGTTTTTGGCTTGCTCCACTTTTGCCAAAATGAACTCTGCTGAGAACACCAAGTTGTGTGACTTCACTAGCAAAAACAACAATAATTTCCTTAGCACTCCTATTGCTCCACCTGCTCCTGATGCTACCTTTTATTAAATTAGCCTTCTTTGTTGAATCTTGTGATGGGAGAGAAATTTTCTGGTGCTAGTTCTGATGCTGCTGCTGCCCATCTCAATAGCTTTGTTGAACTTTGTGAGATGCAAAAGTATAAGGATGTGGATGGAGATATTATTAAGCTCAGGTTGTTTCCTTTCTCCTTGAGAGGAAAAGCTAAAGAATGGTTGCTATCCTTGCCTAGAAATAGTATCGATTCTTGGATTAAGTGCAAAGATGCCCTTATTGGAAAGTACTACCCTCCTGCTAAGATTATATCTATGAGAAGTGACATTATGAAATTTAAACAACTCGATAATGAACATGTTGCTCAAGCTTGGGAAAGAATGAAATCTTTGGTTAAGAATTGTCCCACTCATGGACTTACTGCTTGGATGATTATCCAGACTTTTTATGCAGGTTTGAACTTCTCTTTAAGAAACCTGTTGGATTCAGCTGCTGGAGGTACCTTTATGGGCATCACTTTGGGTGATGCAACAAAACTCCTTGATAATATGATGGTTAATTACTCTGAATGGCACACCGAGAGAGCTCCACATGGTAAGAAGGTAAATTCTGTTGAAGAAACCTCCTCTTTGAGTGATAAGAAACAAACCGCTTTCAACAAGACTGTGGAGGAAAAGCTTTTAACTATTGAGAAAAATATTTCCTCTTTGTCTAAAGCATAGTCCTCCTTGATTAATAAAATGGCTGCTAAACCTGAAACCATGGAAAGTGCCTTTGCTGCTACTCATGCCATACAAGTTACTATTGATAAAAATGTTAGACTAATAGCTCAACTTCATGCTAAGTGGGAAAGGGAAGCTGAAATTGATAGAGCCAATAATGTGTGCACCATCAGTAAAATGGATACCACTAAACCACAAGAAGTCCCTATTCCTCCTCCTACAATGCCTAAGCCTAATGATTCTACTACTAGTGATGCTAAGTTTGACTTTGATATAGATGGTTGCAATATTTATGAACTGATTTTGTTCCTGCAAAAGCTTGCTAGAAGTCCTGATGCTAGTGATATGCATGTTTCTTTCACCAAACACATTATAAATGCTCTTGTTAAGATTAACGAAGAGAAGTTAAAATACAAAGCTTATATTCCTAGGAAAGTAGAAGATAGTTGGGAACCCATTATTAATATGCAAGTGAATGACTTTGATCTCAAAGCTTCATGTGATCTTGGTTCTAGTATCTCTATTATGCCTAGGAAGATTTATGAAATGCTTGATTTGCCACCTTTAGAAGATTTTTATTTGGATGTCCCACTTAATGATAATGCTAAGAAGAAACTCATGGGGAGTATTAATTATGTTCTCATTATGGTTAACAATGCTTATGTCCCTGTTGATTTCTATGTTTTGAATGTTGAATACAATGCTTCTTGTCCTATTACTTTGGGAAGACCTTTTCTTAGAACTGTTGGTGCCATCATTGATATAAAAGAAGGCACCATTAAATATTAATTTCCATTCAAGAAACATATTGAACACTTCCCTATGAGGAGAGAGAAGTTTATTTTTTCTCCTCCTTTGAAATCAAGGTTTGATGTTAATGCTTCCTCATTTGAGAATACTTCATTTCTTGCTTCTTGTGCCTAACTTAAAGGCATTAAAGAAAGTAATTGTTGGGAGATAACCCAAGAGTTTTCTTGAGTCTTGGAAGTTATTACTTCAGTAATGACCTCTACTTATCCTTTTTGTTTGCTTTTTGTGCCAAGAATGACCTCTAATGAGAGGGAAATAAGATTTCGGGAGTTGCTGTCCCGAAACAGATTTATGTCCTCCACCATAAAAATTCGTGAGGCGTCTCTGTAAGTCGGATTGATCTTAAAATTTACGAATAAATCACCCACTATGTTATCTAACTTTCGTAAGTTCAACACTTTTTTATTTGAGCAACATAAGATTTTCGAAAAAATTGGTTTCTACCTGCTGGTCTGTTTTGACAGATTTCTGCCATTATTTAAATTTGCTTCTTATTAATTCCTTTTTGAGTTCTTTTTGGGGAAATTGAGATTTTTGAAGGAGTTTCTACAGTATCTTGTGTTTTTAGTGAAAAGTTTTGTTGTTCTAAAGCTAAACCCAAAGGTCTATTATCTTTTGAATACACTAATGTTGCTAATGAAGATTGTGTGAAGTTTTGTATGAAGGAAAATTTCAGGTGTAGAGAGAGAATGATGTAATGAGATGAAGAATGGTAAAAAGCTCAAGCTTGGGGATTCCACAACGGTGTCACGCCAAGAAATATCCAAGAGGTACAAGCGTCAAAGCTTGGGGATGCCCAAGACATCCCCTTCTTCATCAATAAAAAGCCCAGGTCTTTCTAGACACTTCGTTTTTATTGTTTCATGCACTGTCGTGTTGTTCTTAGAGTGTCTTAGTTTTCGTTTGGTTTGCTTAGTTTGTTTAGTTTGCTTGAATAAAGTAGTTTTGACCCCCGTTCTTGCTGTGTTGTTTCAAATAAGTCGATTGGTGTTGGAAAGGAGTAGAAAGTTCTTGCTTGAAAGTGCAAGAAGAGCTTGCATTGACTGTGACTTAGACTTTAGCATGACATGCTAGGTGTTGATTTGACCTTATGCTTAGTGATTATTGCTATAGCATGACTTGTTCCAAACAATTGGGATTGCTTAGTGTGCCTTGAAAGAATCATGCGTTGTTTTAGCATACAAAAGCATAGTATTGTGGTATCCTCCTTTGATGCTTTGTTTGGGTTGACTTGGCACATGATCACACCATGTTATGACTATGAACAAGTCACCATAGCCTCTGTGATAATTTATTCCTTGACTTGTAGTACCACTATATGCTTTGATTAGTGATGTTTTGTCGATCTGCATGACTATGGCCATTATTGCTCTCTTAGTTGGTTGCTCCCAGTCTTTTGCTAGCCTCCACTTGTATGAGTAAGCTCTACTCATGATTCCAACTCCCAAGAAACCAAGTTATTCCAAAGTGTCCACTATAAACTCCTATGCATGGTGTTACACCATTCCAAGTATATTATTGTTTTCAGCTATCTTCTAATTAAAAAGTATTTTGTTATGTGAGAACTTAGTGATTAAAGCCCTCACAAACTTGATGGCACACTTTATATTCCTTGCCCCTAATAAACTTGAACCATTGTGTCATATATGCTGTATATGCTTGCACTTATACGTTGGAATTAGCAGAACCATGTTGTCATGGGGAACATTTTCAACATTGCACTTGTACTTTGTACATAGTTGATATCATGCTCTTTTGTCTATGGATGTCGCCGGTGTGAAATAAAGAGGGATCTTGTAAGTCCATGGAGTTATGTATTTTGTGTTAGATAAAAGCATGGGCTGCTAGCCTAATCCATGCCTAATCATGGTGGAAACTTGCTTCATCACCATAATGAGCACTCTGTGAAGCATCCTCAGTAAAAAGCTATGCACATAGTAAATAAAAAGATCGCTGAGATGCTCATTGTCTACTTGCCTTGTCATTTTGGTTATGGGATAGCTCATGTACCATGTGCAAGGGGTACCCCGTTGGCGGTTCTCTATGATACACATGTACTTACTATGACAAGAACTTACAGGTGACTAAATTTGAGTAGCATGCGGTGCGGCCCTCGTATTCAAGGGACATGAGATTGCCAACTTATACTTTGTCAAGCATATACTCCATAGTTTGTCCACTTTAACCTTAATCACTTCAAGATTCTTATGATAGGGGCAATGAGGGATGAAAGCTAACAAGTACCATAATTTTTGGAAAATCTTTTTAAAACTTGAAATCCCTGCTTCCCTTTATGAAGGGCCTTTCTTCTACTATATATTGAGTCTCCACCTTCTACCTTTAGGCACCATTAAGAGAACATAGTTGCCATTCTTAGTTCTATGTGCACTGTCTCAAAACTTATTGATTGATGCATATTGTTGATATTGCTTGTTCTTGTGCTACTTGTATCTAGTCACTCTTATGAACTTTGAAGGTGTCCTATGCATCTATTTGCTACGCTATGAGGGACAAGCTGAATGCCACTATGCCATGTTTTTTGTATGTGAAACAAACAAACGTTTTTAATGCATGTTATTCATGATCTTTGTTTGTAGCCTTTTATGTTGCATGCATAGTTACTTTGTCTTATTGTTATAACTCCATCTTTCATGCACATGTTTAGAGTTCTTTGATCCCAGCTTTCAATGCTGGCAAATGGTTTGATCTTGGCTTTGATGGTGCATGTCACCTCAAAAATTATTCTTTTATCACTTACCTACTCGAGGACGAGCAGGAGTTAAGCTTGGGGATGCTTGATACGTCGGAAACGTATCTATAATTTTTGATGCTCCATGCTTGTTTACTATCTACTTTGCTTTGCTTTGTCCACACTTTGAGGTGTTTTTATATGTTTTCTGGTACTAACCTATTAACAATTTGCCGCAGTGCCAGTTGCCTGTTTTCATATGTTTTTGGTTCCGGAAAGGCAGAAAATGAATATATTGGACGGGACAAAAGCCAAAGTCAATGTTTTACCATGGGCAACACGAAGCCAGAATACGAGATGGAGGAGGCTCACCGGGGGCCACACCCCTTGGCCGCGCTGGTGGGCCCACCCCGTGCCTAGGGGTGGTGCAGCTGCCCTAGTGGCCCCATGCCTTGCCTCTTCGCCTATAAAGTCCCCCCGATGCCAAAACCCTAGATACCCGATCAAAACTCCACGAAACCGTCTGTAGCCGCCACCACCATCGTCCCTAGATCGAGGGGATCTGAAGCTCTTCCCGACACCTTGCCGGAGGGGAGATCATCCCGGAGGCCTTCTTCTTCATCATGCCAGCCTCCCGTATGAAGCGTGAGTAGTTCCACCTTATACTATGGGTCCATATAGTATCTAGATGGTTGTATCTCCTCCTTGTGCTTTCATGTATAGATCTTGTGAGATCCGTTAATGATAGATCTAATAGATGTGTTATTGCCACTAGGGAGAAAACAATGGTCTCTTGTTCATGGAACAAGTGGATTGTTTACCTTACACTCTTTGCTTAAAGCAGTTGTCTGTTGCTTGCAACTTAATACTGGAGGGGCTTCGGATGATAACCTGAAGGTGGACTTCTAGTCATATATGCAGTTGGATGGCGGTCTATGTATATTGTTGTATTGCTCAATCGAATCTCATAGGATCTTTGTGTCTAGTATTGCATTGTTATGCCTTGCTCAGTCCTGTCAATTACCCTGCTATAATTTGTTTACCCAACATTCCATGTTTTCTTATCTAAGGTGAACACCTCTAGTGAACTATGGACCCCGGTCCAATATTTACCATTGATACATCTTCCACTGTTACTGTTTACTTGCTGCAAACCATCATCACCTTCCACACCATACAGTTAATGCTTTGTTACAACAACCGGTGAGATTGACAACCTCACTGTTCGTTGGGGCAAAGTCTTGAGTTTGTGTTGTGAAGGTTTCCACGTTGCTTGCAACACCTTTGAGACGTTTCCTTCCTCCTACTGGTTCGATAACCTTGGTTTCTTGTTGAGGGAAGACTTGCTGCTGTGCTGCTTCACACCTTGCTCTTGGGGTTTCTCGACGAAGTGATCCACGTCAGCAAGGAGTCGTCACCCATGTCAGCCTCTCATTAGAAGAAACATGTGCATGCTAGACTTTTTTCTCGCTTGCTCCTCCCTGTTTCGAACTTGGAAACATTGCTCGATGCCTCCTCTGTATTAGGTCTCTCTGGTGGGTCCCACATGTTAGCCTCCTATATAGAGGACACGTGTGTATGTTGGACATTTTTCTGGTCGCCTCCCCCGGTTTGAGATTGGTAACGTTTCTGGGTCCAAGATGTCAGCCTTCTCTATGCAAAAAACATGTATGCTGGAAAAAATATACAAGTACGACATAGATTATAAACCTAGGAATCGAATCGAACTCAAGACTTCAACAATGATAACT
This sequence comes from Avena longiglumis, assembly GCA_030063025.1. Classification (NCBI taxonomy): domain Eukaryota; kingdom Viridiplantae; phylum Streptophyta; class Magnoliopsida; order Poales; family Poaceae; genus Avena; species Avena longiglumis. The sequence continues at coordinate 444,709,295 of CP125976.1, forward strand.
ACGTGCTTCCACATACTAGAACCACCTATTCTACTCCTAAAAGATTAGGTTTAGAAATGTTGATATCACTTAAATGAAAAGGCAACAATCCTGATAAATTGCCGTAAAAAATGCTACATGGTCTGTATAAATAAAACTTGGGTAGGCAAAGCTTGCACTATACTTTATCAAAATGGAATGGAAAATGCTAAATTAAGAAGATTTTGGGTGATAGAAAAAATTGGGTCCAATCTTGTGAACAAATGGGCTTATTATCATGGGATCCTTAGCGAAACTTCTTCAGTGTGCTTCATGCTAAAAATAGTAACAATGTGTTGAGGGTTGTCAGCCCATGGCCGACCTGACCCTAGAAGAATAAATTAGTGAGATTTTGGGCCAAAGTTGGATCGAATATACTATTTTCTAATGAGCTCCTCACTGAATTTGCAATGTTTTGGGCCGGACTTGGGTCAAATGTCCAATCTTTTCGTTAGCTCCTTAGTGAAAATTCAATGTAGTTGGTAAAATGTACCGGGGTTTGGCGGCTCTTCTCACCACCAAAGGCTAACTAAGGGAAGATTTTTTTTGAAACAAGATTATGGGAAGTTTTTTTGTCCGAAGTGGGTTTGAAAAATTCATTTCCATAGGCTGAGTAGTAAAAATACATTGTACTAAAGGTCGATGGTCCATCTAACCTGAATGTACCTATGCTGCATCCAAAAGAATTAAGTTGGAAAAGGATAAAATTGAACGATATTGTAAGACTTGATATGACCTAGCTAGCAAAGAACTTTGGAAGCGCATGATTTGAACATGGAAAGTACTGGAGGGAGTTTGACTGATTGGAATAAAATTGTTTCATATGAAGTCTTACAATGCATGATCATCATTTTAGCAAAGGTTATATTTCGAGATGGTTTTGGTGGCTTTGAATCTGCCCAATCGATTTGATGTACTCAAAACCATGTAATCATGTCATTTAAACTATAGGTGATAGAGACACAATGTCCTTGAATTGTCCAGTTCAGACAACTCGGGTAAGCACCAGCTTATACTGATCACTCAAAGTTGTATGCTTCAGTATGGTCAAATTAATACATGCCGCAATTAGCGCCAACATGTGGCACTATAATCATTCAAAGGAAAAGAATTCACACATTAAGTTCACAATTTTGAACACTTAATACAACACGTTTGTACACTAGCACATCACAGCACAATTTCGACACATCAGAGCTTGACTTGTTCATTTCACATACATTGGAGAAGATTCAATACCAAATGCAGTACCAAATGCTTTACCTGAAATTATGCAGAATCATACCCCCAGACTGACCCATTGACCATAGAAGTTGTGTCCACCATCACGAACAGGAGCAGGTCGTATGCCGTCCACCCTTCCAAACTCCATAGGGAATATGTCAGGATCACTTGGACAACATTATCCTACCTACTTGATATATCTAAGTATAATTTTGTTATGCCAAGACATGATGAGGGGACTTTGTGGTAGATGTGGGCCCATATCAATATTGCATGGGCTATAGATGACCTCTCTAGGTTGGCTAGAAACACCATCATCAACTTGTGGTTGTGTGAGTAAACACTTGGCCAACATGATCCCACCTAGTTGGCTCTAAAATTCATGTAGGATATTCTATTCACTTTCTCTACACTCCATGGTTGAGCATTAGCAGATGCTCATCTGCAAGCTAATGTAGCTTTTGTTATGGTGAGTCTGTTACTTTGTTCGATCTGCTGTAGATACTTCCTGAACTTAACATGAATCTGTATTCCAAATATTGTGATGGTTCATCTACTTAAACTTATAATGATAGTAGATGTAGACTATTGGTGGGTTCTTGTTGTTTTGAATATTCAATTGCATAATTTATACAGTGCATACACTACACAGTTGGTTTGAGCATTAGGAACATGATAGGCATTTTTTATGAGGTGAACCTTTAGTTAATGTTGGATTCTATGCTATATTGAATAAGTCTTATGCATCTTCAAATGTTTAGTTTTGGCAGGTTACTATTACCATCAGGCTATTGTTGACAACCTCTAGATTTCATTCAGTTTGAGTTAGCACCTAAAAATCCTGCACCTGTTTCGTTCAGTTTCATACCAGCACTTGTTTAGGTCATCATTTGAACCATTCTTGCGATGGAATGACGAACTGGATCAAACGGGATATAATAGGGGAAGGTAGTCCACGCCCCGCACGTTTCATTCGCGGGATGGCACTAGTAATATCTGGTCGTTCGGAGCAGAGTTCTCACACTATAACTCTGAAGCTTTGTTGAGCATTTATAACTCTGAATAAATAGATAGAAACAATAGAAAAGCAGATAGGTTTCGGAATGCGCAAAAGGTGTCCCCCGTTGCAAATCATAGTTAAGATAGTTCAGTTTACAGTTGCAAAATAGAAACACATACTCCCTGGTTCAGTTCAGCATAGCACACCGAGGAAAATATGCTACATTTAGAGTCCTAGCCTGGCGAGGAGCTAATCGTTTTCCTCCTGAGTCTCTTCAAGTAGCATGTGACGTACGAGCATGTCCTGCCTGATATTGACCTTCTCACTGAGAGAATCCTGGAGCTTTCGAAATAGGTTCATATTGTTTATACAGAGATCGACATTAGCATTTGTTATCCTTGCATTATCCTTCAAAAGTCCCTCGATGATGGTTGTATTCCGTCGTGTTGAGGCTTAGTTGTTCTTATGCAATTTCTCCCAGGCAGCGTTGTCCATTTTCAGCTGGTTGCTCTCCTCAGTAAGGGTCTTCACATCTGATTTAAGCTGTTCTAATTCCAGTTCTTGGGTTTGTATTTTCTCCTCGTGGCTGCTTATCCGTGCATTAAGCCAAGCATCCACCTGAGTGTTGAGTTTTGGCTTCTTTTCCTGATACAAAGAAAACATAGTGTCAGCCCTATCATGGAACGGGGAAAACAATATCTGAAGTTATAACACCGATCTTTATGCAAGAATGGGCGGTACCGAAAAGATCCAGGAAAGCCCGAATCCTAGTCGCAAAACCCCCGTGTACAGTGCTTACCTCAACTACAAGAAAAATATCCTTTTATAACGGACAATTTTCGTGGTTGAAGGTCTGTTTTTTCGTGGTTGAAAAGCCTTCTATGACGAATAACCATCGTGGTAGAAGCCCCGTCACAAATGAATCTATCACGGGTTTTTTCGATCATGGCGGATCGCACCCTTCAGCCACGAAAAGTTGTTCCGTCGTAGATCTGTTCGTCAACCCCGTTGAATACTGACGTCATGAAAACTCCACGTGGAGAACGCCGCTAATGACCAGTTAGCGCCGTTAACTATCAATGAAACCGTGATAGTAGTCAGGCTTAACCAAGGCCTGGTAATTATTAAATGGACCGGCCCATTAAGAGAGCCCAATAATATCATGGCCCGTTAGTGTTTCGTCATGCGCTGTTACAAATTGGCCCATTAGCGTTGCCCGCACCGGCCCTCAAACTTTCGGGTCCGTTACTGTTTCGACCGACAGTGTTTGAAACTAGCCCATTTGTAAGGCCCGTAAATTGCAGGGCCCGTTACTGTTTCGCCCTGTACTATTTGACTGGGGACCATTTGGTTAGCCCGCTTTGTCCCGTAGCCATTCTGGCCCGTAAATTTCGGGCCCATTTACACAATCCGCTGTGGCCCATAACTTTCGGGCCCTTTACTATTTAGGCCCATCAACGTCCTGTGCATATTCTCGCATGTTACTGTTTTGGCCTGGTAGTTTTCTTCATGGTGCAACCTAGCCTATTAGTGTTCTGGTCTGCTACGACCCTGACCTTTTTCTAGCTTGACCTGTTAGTAATTTGGCCATCTAAGCTTCTAGACCTCTTACTGTCCGGTCCATTACTGTTCTCGGGATGTTACTGTTTTGGTCTGCTGTTGTTTTCATCGGTTACCGTTTCGGCCTGTTACTGTTTCGGCCGATTAATGTTTTGGCCTATTACTATTCGGCCTATTACTGTTTTGGCTATTTACTGTTACTTACCACACCTGTGGGTCGGGCCCGTTACTTTTACGGTCTTTTACAATTTTTGTATTTCTGGAGCGCATTCCGATATCATAAAAGGCATACAACTTGTGAGCATACGTACTGTTCATCGTCGGGCAAATACAAAGCACGATATTGTACCGCTATGTGTGTAGGCGTCAACTAAATGCCTACACGCCTATGCGATTTATCTATATATTACATAAAATATAAACTACTTAAAATTATTACATATTATTAACTCAAGGGAAAGAAAATTTAGCATTTTAGTTGACAATCGAGTTGATAGCAGTCCTCAATTTTCTTTCTCCATCTATCACCTGATCTCCCTTTTGAGTGACATCTATATTGGAAAACAACCTTGAGACATGATCTTGCAAACCCCTCTTTGGTGGTGATAGCAATAATTGCAGTCTGAAACTAAGTAATAACAAGTTAATACAAAACAAGACAAACAAGAGCTATAAACTGGAGTTTACTACTGGTCAATGGTTTAAATATATTGACCATCATGTCAAACTAATAGAATAAGCAAGCATTAAACAAGTGTGCCTACCATGAAACGAGAAATATAACAATGTGTGTGGTTTAAAATTTCAGCAAATATAAACTAGCCAGGTCATTTCAACAATATATAAAGAAAAATAAACTATATAATGACATGCAGTTACTGTCGTAGCTATGGTAACAGTCATGTCAAACCAATAGAACAAGACAGAAATTATAACGGTATCATACGAGAACTTTGTGGAGTAGGAATGCAAACCACAAATGAACTATATAGTAGAGGATAGTTAGATCGTTGCTTAGAACGAACTAGAACCAGATAGAAATATAATGGCGTCGCTTGTGAACCTGTAGTACATGACAGACAAGCATTAGACAAGTGTGCCTACAATGAAATGAGCAATCAAATAAAGTGTTTTTTAGAATTTTAGCAAATATAAACTAGCCAGGTTATTTCAACAAATATATATGAAAGAAGTTATATACCCTGAAAAGCAAGAGATCGTTGGTTGACTCATAATTTGTGCTGAGCTACACAATGGTATGCAGTTACTGTCGTACCTAAGAATGAATCAGATAGAAATTATAATGACACCATACCAGAACTTGCAAAGCAGGAACACAAATTTAATCAAGCTTCCATCCATGAATCCTTGCATCAAGATTTCGTAAGTCCTCTCTATTGGCCATACTTTGAGGTACATTTGATCTGTCTAATGTATGTTAGAAATACTTATCCTCTACTTTGATCGCATTAATGGAAGCATTGATATGTCTATGAACCGTTTCCGGGTTATGCTGGAATCTGTCTGTCAATGTACGGTAGCTTGCATTTCTTGACAACATGTACATCAACATACCTAATTGTTCCTCCACACTAACCCCTCTTGAATTTTTCAAAAAAAAAAATTAGACCTAAGATCATCACAAAGTTCTTGGAAAATATGGGACTCCATTCTTAAAACACCATAACATCTAGTAGGATGACCATCAAGTAATTCTTTGATATACATAGGACCCGTGAGGACAGAAGTATTTACTGTGGTTCTAATTTTCTTGGACAGTTTGCATAATGCTGGAAAAATAAGGAAACTCATTTCCTCATCCTCTTCCTCCTCGGAATCAGTCATCACCATTTCCAAATTACTCATATAATCCTAAGAATGCATAAAAAACAACACATTAAGAGTAACAACACATTTATTGAACTAGTGAAAATTACATAGTAACAATACACGCTATACTAAAATTAGATGAGAGATGAAGCTCACCGGAGATAGTAACAGTAACGATACATTCTATACTAAATTTATAGGCTATACTAAAATTGCATAGTAATAGTAACGTTTCATGTTCTATGCTACAACAGAGAGAGATAGATAGCTGTAGATCATAAACAATCAGGAGAAGTACAATTGGTGGCATATGCCACACCACACCATGTGCCCGACACCAAAAGGTTCAGTGACAACCCAACTAGCACAACACTGGAGGCCACATTGTCAGAGAATCAGCTACGCTGAAAGCCACTTATTCAGACAACTAACAGCTACCTCTCAGCAAAGAGAAATTAGTTAATTATTATATAGTTCACTCGAATAATTAAAGACTTCTCTTTGTATTCCTTTTAGTTTCCTTCCATTAGTTGAATCAAGAATCATCAGATGACAAACACCAGATCCTACTTATATTCATTCTGCGATTTCTAGTTCAAAGTTTGGTCTCAAAATTTAAACTAGAAATTATAGAATAAACTAGAAATAAAATTTTGGCGAGATTTCACTTGACACCTATATAAAATGTTTGTTTCCTGAATGGTTAATTAATGGGCAACATGCATTGGCGAAATTCCTCGAACATGGTTAATTAATGGGCAACATGCATTGGGTCCCGAATGTCTGAATCAGCAAGCAAACACTCCACTAGTGCAGTCAGTCTGGAGTCCCCTCAAACATTACTACTCCCAGTAATGTGAATGGAGTACTAGTCAAACAAGCTGGTTCTAAGGATGACGATGTACAATATCAATATTCCAGTGATTTGAATGTAGTACTTTCTCTGTTTGGGATTATAAGTCCCGTATGGATAACTAGGTTGCCAATTTGAACAATAAAATATAAATGGTATAGTATAAAAATTATACCATTAGAAACTTTAGGAGTTATATTTTCTAATGATATAACTTTTATAATATATAAGTTATATTTTATGGTCAAATTAACAACCTACGTATGCGCGTGGGATCTATAATCCCGAACAGAGGGAGTACATATTAGTAATGTGCAAATTTGCACAACATTATCTCTTCCTAGTAAATGGGAGAAAAAGCTGTATGAATAAAGAATACAATATCGATCCCAAGCATGTGGATTAATGGAGGATGACATACAACTAACAATGGATAAATAAAATTAAAAAGCATTCTCTAAGAGAAGGTACGTACACAGAAATACATGATAGCACGTTAGCAACGCAGCAACGGAAAGGTTGAGAGTCGTCTCACCGAAGAGTACGTCGTCGCCTCCGAGGATCGTTGGCAAGCCTTAATGACACCTCCAAGAGATCGTCGTAGACTATCTTCGGTAGGCATCTATCTAGGCCTTGGCAGCGGCCGGCTTGGTGGAATTGGCAACAACGGCGGGTGTCTGCTTGAGGATGGCAGGCAGGACCTCCATGATCTTGTCAAACTCCTTGTTCTTGGCGACGAGCCCCGCCGGCGCGGTGGGATCGGCCTTGCACTCGTTGCAGCTCCACCTCCACTCCCAGTCCTTGGACTTCTCCATATCGTCGGTCAACTCCACGAAGTCCAGCACCTGCACGAGCTTCGAGCCGGCTCCCGCGGCGCTGCCGCCGGCGCCCGGCTTGAACTTTGTGGCAGCCTCGTCGAACCCCGCCGCGCAGCTGTCCATGCAACGCCACTGCGTCTTGCCGTTGGTGAGCTTGTCCCGCTCTCCGCGCGCGGCGGTGGCGGCCTCGGTGGCGGTCTTGGCGGCGGCGGCGACGGCGGCCTGGGCCAGCGCGGTTACGTCGTCTGCTTTGCTGGTCGACAGGAGCTCCTCGCAGCTGCTCGGCTTCGGCGTCTTCGCACAGGCCTCCTTGACGATGCCTCCGGCGCCGTCGACGAAAAAGGAAGCGGCGGCGGCGAGGACGAGGAAGAAGAAGATCACGAGGGAGGCGTCAGGCTTCGTCGCCATGGTCGTCGATCTGCTCGCGGACTCTCTCTCTCTCGCCTTGTCTACGGAATGCGATAGAGAAGCTAATTATGAATGATTTACGTACATGCATGGAGGATGGAGCCATATTTAAGCTGTGGTGCGTGTGGTCGGGAGTTGTCTTCTCCGTGTGGAGAGCGGCATGTCCATCGTTTTTCTCCCTCCCATGCACGCGCGTGCGACGATCGATTTGCTTGCTGCGGCATAGGTCGCCCCCGCCGCCTGGAGCCAACGAGAAATGGGCCGGCCCATTTTATTTTGGATTAATTGGATCTATGTCACTCCAATTTTCACCACTTGGAGATATATCATTCCAAAAATTAGACTTGGAGATATGCCATTCAAATTTCTCTATACCTCTATCAATGTTATTTTCTTCATTTAAAAAGAATAATGTTTACAAAATACATGTATTTCCATGGCATATTAGTACGTGAATCGTGAGCTACAGCTTGCTAGACATGACAACTACTCGCTCTGTTTCAAAGTTTCAAAATATAAGATGTTTTAGCATTGTGAAAAGGGATCTAGATACACTTTTTTCACAAACTTAAAACATCTTATATATTAAACGGAGAGAATAGTACATACGCAAGTGTATACGTGTAGTAGACACGCACTGATGTATCGATTCGATCAGGTCCACGAAAATCCTACTCTACATATAGGTGGGTGTCCGAGCTTATCCATCTATGCTGCAAGATCTATGTGGCCAGCTATGCAGATTGTAAACAACACCTCCTCTATAATTTTTCTGTTCCGTACAAAAAGACCCCTATTTTATCGATTGTTTACTCTGAGATCCCTGTGGTTCTACTCGTTCTCCCTTGCCGCATGAATCATCAACATCACAGATTCAGTAAATCAGCTAGCACATCATTAGCATGTAAGGCATTTCTCACAAAATTACGTTAATTTGACCTGGACCAATTTCCCAGTAGGTACATGCACCGAGACACTTCTTTCGTCTCTGTCTTCCCAAAAAGAAGCAACTAATCACACGTGGACAAGAATCAGTGGAATTAAGGATGAACACCTTAATCAGTGAAATTGGGTTCGAAATTAGTGCAAATTCTTTCACGCATGGACAAGAACCAGGGCAGAGATCTAAGGGGAAATTGATATGGATTTGCAAACATGGGTCAGATCTGAACATTGCAAGCAAATCCAAGTGATAAACCCATCCACGAGAAATCAATGAAAAAAATTACAAAACACTAAGTCCTGAACCACGTACAAATAATGCTACAGATAAGGATGTCAATTTTACCCATGGATACGGGTACCCGCGGGTACCGTACCCGCATGGATACGGTATAGGCACATTTTTATATCCATGGGTTATACTCATACCTTGTCTGTTAAGTCACGGGTACGTGCATGGGTATAGACTTGTAACCATGGGTATACCCATACCCTGCCCATTTAAACTGACATGTCAAACTTACCTATAGAGTTTCAACCTATGCGGTCGAGAAGCCTAAGAACGAGTATGAGATTGCGACTTCTAAACTTCAATTTAATACTTTCATGTACTTGTCTATAATTAGTAAGTAGAGATTATTGTATTTTCTTTAAATATGCTATTGATGAAAGTAAAATTTTGAATAACTTGTGTACTATTGGATATACCTGTCAGGTATCCAATGGGTATGGGTACCCTCTGGGTATGGATATGGGTATGGGTAAAGTTTTATACCCGCGGGTACAAGTATGGGTAAGCTTTTATACCCATTGACTACACGGGTATGGGTATGGTATTGATCTATCCTGCCCGTTGCCATCCTTAGCTACAGATCATGGACTCGTACAAAAAAAAGATCTTATCAAGAACACCACACGGGATAAAAAAATCCTAATAAGAGCCGGCATCAGTTAACATGGGCATACATGGACGGGGAACCAAGTCTCCACTGTGCAAGCCGACACCGCGACCACCACCACAGATCCGTGGCTTTGGAACCGGCGGTCGCGACAGGGGTACGGCCTATAGGATGTCCCGGCAGTTGGAATATTAGGCATAATTTTCACGATTAATTCCAGAATATAAATCTTGACAATAACAGCTACAATCAAGTGAACCTCTAACATACTACATGTATTGATCAACATGAACAGTAGCAGATTATATGCACTAACAGCCATACTAAAACAACAGATCTGTTGACGCTGTACGTACTGATCGGTTGTCGATATAGTTGTCATTGGTGCAGTAGTCTGTCGAAGAAGTCGGCGTTGACGACGCGCACGAGATCCGTCTTGACAACTGGGAAGACGTGCCGTGATGACGAACTTGAGCAGTCGCGTGGAGCGCTTCCAAAAACCTTATTCGCCCTCTCCCGTACAGGATCAAAAAGGCGAGTGGTTCCGGAGACCTGCTCTTCCGACCGCCGGTGCACGCCGGCAAGAGGGATGGAGTAGACTACGATGACGGCACAAGCAGAGAGGATGGAAAAACCCTAGATTGATTTGGTGACGTATGTTGTGGAAGCCGCACATGCGTTTATATAGAGCGGCTCGGAAATCCCGTACAAGACACGAAGTGGACCAAGCCCACGTCACGCACGTTCGGGTCGGTTACAGATAGCCAACGATCCGGGAGCGATCCGAATCCGCTAACTATTGACACGTCTATCTAACCGCACACCTAGGCGAGTGTGCGTGCGAGCGGCGGCGGCGGCGTCGTCGTCGTCGGAGGAGCGCGTGTAGCTCTCTTATTGTCACTCACTTACAAAGCGGTGCAACACTCCACCTTATAAGGTGGTGCAACTCTCCTTCAACTTCTCATGTGGGACTAAACTTTAACTCCCACAGCTCTTGCCACACACATGTGAGCTGCCACCAACTTGGGCAAAAAAAATCACATATGGGCTTCCACATACATGGGCTTTGAGATTTAGAGAAAATCTGAAATCATACATGGGTCTAATGATTTAGCCCATTATTTTTAATAATCCCCCACCAGATCTCAAATACCCATTTGAAGATTTGCCAATCCTTGCTATTTGTTTATATACCAGTGTTTCAGCAGAGACTGTTAAGTTGAACTTCCGCCTAGAATCTTGAACTACGTCTATCAACAACTTGAACAATGGACTAAGCTTGAATTGCAAGTTTGGTGTCAATAGATTTCACTCAAAATCATAAGTAGTACTTGGCTGCCAACAGCCTACCCCGCGGGTTGAAGCATATGCGTCATACTCCCTGGTCTCTTCATGAGTTTACTAGAGATCATCCAAGTCTCATAGACCGCGACGTTTACAGTCGAGCTCATATAGGTGTGTTATTTCAAGAATGCCCTATAGGACGGCATATTTGCTAGTTAAATCCAATAGAAACACATTAAGGCATATTTCCAACCTGCCTTACAGATTATGAGAGTTATGCATCTTCACATAGAGAGGGTTACCATCTACTCTCCTCAGTCATACCACTAGCTTGTTCTTCCCAGGTCCTAATTCATGGGATCTCCGATCACATAGGTTGGGTTACCACTAGGTGTGACATCCATGGGTCTCAACCCCATCTCCCTCGATGCACTTTCTATCACATTTCGTGATAGTCCCTTTGTAAAGGGATCTGTCAGGTTTTTGTCTATTTGAATATACGTAACGGTTATTACTCTGGAGTTTCTCAATTTCCTAACAGACTTCAAACGTCTCTTCACGTGTCTTGATGACTTCGCGTTATCCTTAGAATTGTTCACTTTGACAATAACAGTTTGGTTGTCACAATTCAAAAGGATTGCTGGCACAGGTTTCTCAACCATAGGCAAGTCCATCAAGAGCTCACGCAGCCATTCTGACTCAACAGTGGATGTGTCTAAAGCAGTAAGTTCTGCTTCCATAGTTGACCTCGTCAATATGGTTTGTCTACGAGACCTCCATGACACTGCGCCACCTTCAAGGGTAAACACATACCCGCTCATGGCGTAGAGTTCATCAATGTCAGAGATCCAATTCGAATCACTATATCCTTCAAGCACAGCAGGGTTCCCTGAATAGTGAATCCCATAGCTCATTATACCACATAGATAGCGCATGACCCTTTCAAGTGCATTTCAATGATCAATACCCGGGTTAGACATGAACCTACTCAACTTGCTCACAGCAAAAGAGATATCGGGTATTGTAGCGCTTGCTAAGTACATGAGAGAACCAACAACTTGTGAATATTTCAGCTGATCTGTTGGTTCCTTCTTATTCTTTCGTAATGTCAAACTGGTATCATAAGGTGTTGGAGAAGTCTTGCCATCATTAAAGCCAATCGGCTCAAGACCTTCTCAACATAATGAGATTGCGTTAAAGTAATCCCATTCTCGTTCTTAATAAGCTTGATGTTCAGAATCACATCAGCCTCTCCTAGATCTTTCATATCAAAACTCTTTGACAGGAAAGAATTGACTTCATTTATCACTTTCATGTTTGTACCAAAGATCAGAATGTCATCCACAAACAAACATAATATAACACTATCGCCCCCACCTTGGCGATAGTAAACACACCTATCAGCCTCATTAATGACAAATCCAGTAGAAAGTAGAGTTTTGTCAAACTTCTCATGCCATTGCTTAGGTGCTTGTTTCAGGCCATATAAAGATTTTAATAACTTGCACACCTTTGTCTCTTCACCTTTTACCACAAATCCATCCGGATGATCTATATAGATCTCCTCTTCCAACTCTCCATTAAGGAAAGCTGTCTTCATGTCCATTTGATGAACGAGAAGACCATAAGAGGAAGCCAGGGACAGTAGTACTCGAATGGCGGTCAGTCTAGCGACATGTGAATATGTGTCAAAGTAATCTTCGCCTTCTTTCTCTGTGTAGCCCTTAGCTACAAGCCACGCCTTGTACTTCTCAAAGTACCATCAGGCCTTAGCTTCTTCTTGAACACCCACTTACAACCCACAAGTTTGCAACCATAGGGTCGTTGTGATAATTCCCAAGTTCCGTTAGAAAGAATCGAGTCCATCTCAATTGGGACAGATTTTCCAATCATCTGCAACAGGGGATGCATATGCCTCAATAATGGATCTGGGATCCACAAGGTACACGATGAAGTCATTGCCAAAGGATTTTGAAACCCTCTGTCTCTTACTCCTCGTGAGAGGTTCATCGTCGTCCTTCTCAAGGAATTCCTCATGTGGTTTTTTATAATTCTCAATAGATGCACTAGATTCAGGAAGTATTTTAGAAGAAATTCTACCAATGCTATGCATATCTTTCATAGGAAAAATATTCTCAAAGAATGTTTCACCACGAGATTCCATTATAGTATCAAAATTCATATCAGGTACCTCAGATTTAACCACTAGAAATCTACAGCCTACACTCCGTGGAGCATATCCTAAAAAGATACAATCCACTGTCTTGGGTCCAAGCTTGCGTTTCTTGGGGATCAGTATGTTGACCTTCGCCAAACACCCCCAAGTGCGCAGATACGAAAGTGATGGTTTTCTCCCAACCCACTCCTCATAAGGGGTATTTTCTTTATTCTTGTTAGGAACCCTATCTAGGACATGACATGAAGTCAACAAAGCCTCCCCCCACCATGCCTTTGATAAACCAGCAGTGGCTAACATGGAATTCACCAAGTCAGTCAGCGTGCGGTTTTTTCTCTCGGCAAACCCATCTGACTGGGGCGAGTAGGGAGGCATCCTCTCATGAATAACTTCGTGTTCCTGACATAATTCGTCAAATATTTTGGGAAAATACTCACCACCACGATCCGACCTAAGACGCTTGATCTTTATCTCTATTTGATTTTCAACTTCGGCCTTATAGATTTTAATGTAGTCTAAAGCCTCATCTTTAGTTTGCAACAAGTAAACATAGCATAATTTAGTAGCAGCATCTATCAACGTCATGAAATATCTCTTTTAACCTTTTGTCAACACACCATTCATCTCGCATAGATCAGAATGTATGAGTTCTAGAGGTGCCAAGTTTCTCTCCTCGGCAACCTTGTGAGGCTTTCGAGGTTGCTTTGATTGCACACAACTATGGCACTTAGAACCTTTGGCAATAGTGCGGAATTAAACTCGTACTGGACATCCGAGACATCAAACCAAAATTAATGTGACATAAACGAGAATGCCAAACACTAGTATCATCATTAACATCACCACAAATATGATTCACGGATTTATTACAAAACTCTGAAAGTGAAAATCAGAACAAGCCCCCGAACTCATAACCTTTACCAATAAATTGTCCATGTTTCGAAACAAATACTTTATTGGACTCTAACACAACCTTAAACCCATCTCTGCATAAAAGGGAGCCACTAACAAGATTCTTGTTCATAGTAGGAACATGCTGCACGTTCCTTAGCTGCACGATCTTTCCGGAAGTAAACTTCACATCCACCATGCTAACGCCATGAACAGAAGCATGTGATCCATTCCCCATTAGGACAGATGAATCCCGAGCGACCTGATAAGAAGTGAACAAAGAGATGTCATCACACACATGAACATTAGCACACTTATCAATCCACAAACATGGTGATTGAAGTACTGAAATAACAGTAAATAAATTACCATACCCATCAGTGTTGCTAGCGGTCACAACGTTGACAATCTTCCCACCTTTTCCTCTGCGATCTGCACGATCTGGGCAGTCCTTGGAGAAGTGGCCGAGCTCTCCACATGAGTAACAATATAGCTTGGCCTTGTTCGGCTTCTTCTTCTTCTTGAAGGTTGCAGTCTTTTCAGGCTTATTGAACGGGGGCTTATAGTTCCCTTTGTTCTTGCTGAAGGTCTTCTTCTGCACCATGTAGGCGCTAGACTAACCCTCGCCTCCTCTCTCAGAAGTGTCCTTAGTCCGAGCCTTCTCCTCAACATCAAGAGACGCTATCAGATTTCAACTGGTATCTCCTTTCTCTTGTGTTCGAGAGTTGTGGCGAAGTTCCTCCATGAAGAAGGCAACTTTACAATAATGCACCTAGCCATAAACTTGTCGGGTAAGACACATTTGAGGATTTCAAGATCCTTGTAAAATCACTGTATCTCATGAACTTGCTCAACTACAGAACAGTTGTTAACCATCCTGTAATCATGAAAGTTCTCCATGATGTACATCTCACTGCCAGCATCTGCTACACCAAACTTAGCGTTCAGTGCCTCCAAGAGCTCTCTTCCATCTTTGATGTGCATATACACATCAAATATCTTGTTGTCAAGAACAGTCAGAACGCATCCCACAAAGGCAAGATTGGTTTCCTTGAACTTGTTCTGAACCTCGTCAGATATAGTTCCTTCAAGTAAACCCTCGTTGGCCTCGAATACTTTTAGAGCTTGCAGCCACAAAGTGGTCTTATACTGCCACCTCTTAAAATGAATACCGGTAAACTTTTCCGGCTTCATAGCATCGGCCAAGTGTCCCATGTTTAATTCAGGAAATTGCCTATAATAAGGTTTTTGGATTATTAGGCATAATTTTCATGATTAATTCTAGAATATAAATCATGACAATAGCAGCTACAATCAAGTGAACCTCTAACATACTAGATGTATTGATCAACATGAACAGTAGCAGATTATACGCACTAAAAACCATAGTAAAACAATAGATCTGTTGACGGTGTACGTACTGATCGGTTGCCGATATAGTTGCCGTTGGTGCAGTAGTCTGTCGAAGAAGTCAGTGTTGACGACGCGCACGAGATCCGGCTTGACGAAAGGGAAGACGCGCCATGATGATTTAACTTGAGCGATCGCGAGCGCTTCAAAACCTTATTCGCCTCCTCCGCATAGATCACAAAGGCGAGTGGTTCCGGAGACCTGCTCTCTCGATCGTTGGTGCACACCTCCCGATCGCCGGTGCACGCCGACAAGCGGGATGGAGTAGACTACAGTGGTGGCGCAAGCAGAGAGGATGGCAAAACCCTAGATTAGTTTGTTGTCGTACATTGTGTAAGCCGCACAGGCGTTTATATAGAGCGGCTCGGCACGTTCGGATCGGTTACAGATAGCCCACGATCCGGGAGCGATCCGAATGCGCTAACTGTTGACATGTCTATCTAACCGCATATATTTTCCTGAGCAGCAAAATAAAGCTCGGCTCGGCGAGATTCCCGCAACCTGCGGCGCGCGTGCGTCGTGACGAGATGAGACGAGGAGAGCGAGCGTGCGTGCGAGCGACAGCGTCGTCGGATGAGGAGCCCACGTGTAGCTCTCTTATTGTCACTCACTAACAAAGTGGTGCAACACTCCACCTTATAAGGTGGTCCAACTCTCCTTCAACTTCCCATGTGGGACTAAACTTTAGCTCCCACAACTCTTGCCACACACATGTGAGCTGCCACCAACTTGGGCCAAATCACATATGGGCTTCCACATACATGGGCTTTGAGATTTAGGGTAAATCTGAAATCACACATGGGTCTAATGATTTAGCCCATTATTTCTAACAGCGGCAACGTAAAGCGAGCACACCGGCAGGAAGTATGGCTTCCACTCGGTCCGGCCTACCGCGAGCTGGTCAAACTGCCATGGCCAGATCTAACGACAACGCTGCTCGGCGGGACACGACCGAACCTGGCCACCGCGGCAGAAGCGAAGTTGAGGAGGAGGTGGATGAGGAAGTGGTCGCACTCATCGGACCGCATCACCCAAATGGAGTGGAGGCCACGACTTAACCAGTATGTCACCGACGAGAGCGGAAAGCATAAAGAGGGCACGATTAGGAGAATACAAAGTGGACCGGCACACCTTGGTTGCCATAAGGGTGAGAAAGTGGACAATGTACAGGTTGTAGATGTAAATTTACAAGCACGAATCTAGAAAAAATTGTGACATTAGGATAAGCCAGGGACACGCACGTATGGGTAGAAAAACCGCGTCAGGTCCATCAGCTGCAGGAGGTCTACACAACTACAGCCTACAGGGGGCAACCTTATTGCCTCATCTTAGCCGGCTTGAGGAGACGTGCATTGGGGAGATTCTCCAGCATGGTGTACTCCCGAGGCGAACACTGGTATGAGTCCTGACCCGGTGCACCATGGAGTCCGGTGGGGTGACGGGTCGGAGGATAGGCTCCGAGGCGGCAGGCTACGGCTGATAGCACCAGAGGCGGGGCACCGGAGGCAAGGACAAGCCTACAGGAGTTTGTGCCGGTGGAACAGAGCAACCGAGGCGTCAAATCGGGACGATGGTGCAGACAGAAATGGGAAGTTTCAGGCGTGCCTGTGTAACGGATTTGCTAGGCTAGGCCGGCGGTGGGTGCGGGCGGTGAATCTTGGTGCCGGCGGCCTGCCAGTGAGCAGTGCTCGCAACGGGAGAAGATGGATTGAGAGCTTTTTCTTAAGATGTGGGGATCGAGAGGTTGAAGAAGGGAGACACTATGCCTATGCGGGACCCTGTACGTAGTTGCGTTTTCAAGTACGGTATTTGGAAAGTATTTTTTTTACGGGGAATTTGGCAAGTATAATTAGTTGTATATGGTTTGGTAATGACAAGAATGGCATTGACAGAAGTACGAAGGAGTTGCAGTGGCATATCTTCAAGTCCACTTTTTGTAATGGCATATCTCCAAGTGATGAAAATTGGAATGGCATAGATCCAATTAATCCTTTTATTTTCGCCCGTTCATGTTACTAGCTATCGTTTGCCGTACTAAGTTCGACTTGCCAACAGAATCAGGTTGCACATTCTCGACTCTTCATCTTTGAGTAAAATGCATGGCGGGTCACTAAACTTTCAGACGAGTGTCAGAACGGTCACTGTACTCACAGAATACGCCACTACGGTCACCGTGCTCACTTTTGCGCGTAGCGATGTTCACTATGGCCTATAGCTGTATCGACTGATGTGGAAAAGCAGTGGGACCCAATTGGCAGCGTGTTTGGGTCTTACATCGAGTGCACCGACTCCCTTTTCCGAATCCCCCTCCCCCAAATGCAGCTATCACATGCCACACCACGCAGCTAGTTAGACCCGATCATCCCGCTCCACGGAAGGAAAGGAGAGGACGAGGTGCGGGCGGGAGGAAGATGGCAGGAGCGACATCATGGCATCGTCGTGTGGTGGGGTGGCGCCTCTCTAGAGGTGGGAGGCGATGGCGATAGCACATCGTCGATGGCCGGATGGAGCTCCACCGCCTGTACATGGTAAGCCTCTAATTCCAGCCAATTTGTCCTGAAAGCATCCGCCTTCTCTTTCAAAATAGGCTTCTTGTGATGTATTTAGGGTGGCGGTTGTATATTAGATCATGAAATTCGGCGATTTTCCTGCGGAAAACGAAAGAGGTTCAGAAGCTGTCAAATTTGGCACTTTCTTCAGTCTGGATTTTCGGTAGGGTTTAGTGGTAATTTCCTCTATAGATGCAAATCTTTCTAGGAGATGATGATTGTCGAAGGAATGACCACGGCAGATGCTGCAATCGGCAGCGAGTAGTAGAACGAAGGGCAAGGGCGGCCAGCCATCTGCGGTGCGAGATGAGGGCAAAGACACAGGGTTTTACCCAGGTTCGGCCCCCCGGAGGGTAAAGACCTACTCCTGCTAGATTGTATTATGGAGGTGATTACAATGGGCGAACTCGGCGACTAGGCGGCGAGTTGCTTGGGTGTATGAGGGAACGTGTCTCTACTCACCCTTTAGGGAGGTTTATATAGGCTCACCTCCCCTAGGGTTTACATATCTCAACCGATTTGGTTACAACTTTGTCAATCGTTTAAGTCAGACCGACTGGGCCTATCTACTCGCCTGGGCCTTTGACCTCCAGTCGCCTGGTGCCTTGACGGGCTTCGATCCACTCGCCGCTCGCAGCCCACTCGCAGCCCTTGGGCGATCGGAACGTCCCGAGGATACCCCAGTAGGCATATCCCCATCAGTAGTCCCCGAGGCCGTCGTTGATTAGGCGCGGGTGGCTGCTGGCAGTCGGAGTATACGGCTTCAAGTTGGCATCCAGTCGAATCGTCGGCGGGCTCCTGCACGAAGGAAAAAATCCAGCGAACCGAGTTGCGTCTTGGGTGAGTCGACTCAACGGGTCGCGACCTCGGCGAGTAACTCAGCGAGCCGGGTGGCAGGAGGCGGACCGTCGGGCGTGGTCAAACTAGCCGTTAAGGTAACTTAACGGTAACTTTCGGCGTAATCATCGCGCGGTAACGGCCCCCTAATTTGGCGGGCAGCTCCCGCTATATAAGAGGAATGGTAGGCTATCGGAGAGCCAATCGCCCACCATTTCTTCCGAGTACACACATCTTCCATCCGTTGATCCCGCGATCTGATCGACCCGCAATCTTCCGCCCTCCAAGCAAATCCTCTGCCATGGCCCTCTCCACTGAACCTTGGGGTAGATCCAAGTGCACCAGGGCGCAACTGGCCTCCTTCGAAGAGGCCGGAATCTGGCCGGGCGAATCCTCGCAGCCGGGAAACGACCCGACCCAGCGAGAGAGTTCATCTGCTTCACCACCACCTCGAGCGGGCTTAGGGTTTCCCACTTCGTTCTTCCGGCTTCATGCCTACCACGGATCCAGCCTCGGATCTGGGTCCCCATAGTATCGAGCAGCTCGCCATCTTCGTGGCGCTCATGAAGTGCTACTTGGGCTGCCGGCCCTATTTTCCCTTGTGGCAAGATCTGTTCCATGGACGGATCAGCCGCGAGGAGGCGGGCGGCCCAATGCTAGCCGCGGGCGGCTTAACCTTCCAGCTTAAATCCAAAGCCTCCTTCTTCGACCTGATGCTGCCGGCCAAAGCAGCGAGCGGCTGGAAATAGTCTTGGTTTTACGTGACCGAGGCGACCCCGAAGGACGAAGCGGCGATCCCGCGGTACTCGGCGGACCGTTCCGAGCCGCGCAACCTCCAGGTCGTCAAGCTCCCCGACGACCAACGGATGGTCGTCGATGAGATGCTCCAGACCATCCGTAGTCTGAAGAAGAAGGGGCTCCAGACGGTGAACCTGTACAACTGTTGGCTTGGGCGGCGGCTTGTCCCGCTCGCCCAACGCGAGCACTACATGTACCAGTACACGGGCCGAGAAGACTCGACGAAGGCCTGCCTCGCCGAGTGGAAGCTGGAGGACTACCTCCTGGCGCTGAAGAGGATCACCCAGGCGGCATACACGGACGCGCAGGCCGGGGTCCCTCCATATACCGCGAAGCGTCCGGCTCCAACGGTAATTATCTTATCTTGTTCGCAGTCGCAGTATGTGCAGTCGCGGTAATTCTAACTTTGTTTCGTGTTCAACGCAGCTATTCCAAGTGGTGGAAGGGTGGCTACCACCCGCCGATGACGAGAGCTCCGGGCCATCCGCCCAGGACACGAGCGAGTCGCCTCCCGCCAAGGGTAACGAGGACGACGAGGACGAATCCGAAGAAGAGATCGCCCATCGGTCCGAAGACCCTGCAACGCCGCCACGAACTCGAGGCGCAGGAAGCCTCGGCGCCATGACGATGACGAGGAACTCCCGAGACCACCTCGCCCGCTGTGCCACTCCTGCCAAGAAGAAGAAGGAGAAAGAGGCGAGGGTCCCCGAGGAGGAAGGCGGGCCGCCAAGACGGCCTCACCGCGGCCGCGAGCAGCCCGACACTCAGCTCGCCGGTGACGGTGGCGGCCCCGCAACAACCGCACTAGATGCGCCATCCATGGAGGCACCGCTGGCCTCAATGCCTCCGCCCTTCGCGCCAGTCTCCGGGCTAGGGAAGGCTCCGGCCGGAGCGACTTCGCCTCGCAAGGAGGTCCCGAACGGCGCCTCGCCGCAAGGAGGCTCCGCCGCAGCTCCAGTCGAGGAGGCTCACGAAGGCGCCCCTGGCACCAACCGCTACTTCAACGTCGAAGAAGCCATCCGTATCCTGGGCCTGGCGTCCTGAACGGGGCTTAGTCGCCGATTGGTCCCGAGCCGAGAAACCGCCGCCTTCGACAGGCTTGTTTCATTCCAGTCGCCAAGTGAGTGCACTCGGCCTTCACCTTTCTCTCTTAGTATTTTGACTGTTTTTACTGAGTGGTCTCGATGCGTAGGACCGGAGTGAAGAAGATGGGCCACCCGACGGTGGCCAAGGTGCCCTCCGCCGCTAGCGAGGAGAACCCTTCCCGTAAGAGGAAGGCGGACGAGGTCGACGCCTCCACGGAAGGCAGCAAGAAGGCCAAGGGCGACGACATCGTCGCTGTCTCTGACGACACGGCAATTGCGCCGGCTAGGCCCGCTGTGGAAGCGACCGCGTCCACGAAGGGGGACACTTCATTGCCTAGACCGGAGGAGGCGAGTTCCCTTGGGGAGGGCGCGTCAATCGCTACCTTCCCCCGCTTCACGACCAAGGCGGCCTCGGCGAGTGAGGCTGCGGCTCCGAGCCCCGCTCCGGGGACCGCCGACGCTGAAATTGATCCCCGTCGCGGGCACACACCGGCGTTGCTCGCGTCTGTGGACGCGGTGGAACTGCACGGTATGCTTGGCGCAGCCATCCAGGTACCTCCAGTCCCCGAGGATCGGGTCGATGCTTAGCAGCGGCTTGATCCTTATAATTTCTTGTATTGTACGTTCGAGTCCAGTCCTCGAGTGCGCACTCGCTAAATTGTAGCGGGTGGGCACTGAGTGATTTTGGTCTGTGCTAACTTTGAAATTGTGCAGGGTCTGCAACTGGAGTCGGCAGAACGATTGGCCGCGAAGCAGCGTGCTGAAAAGGAGTTGGCCGCTCTCCAAGAGGTTAACAAGGACCTTCAGGCTGTTGCAGCGCAGGCAGAGGCGGCTCGCCAAGAGCTTGTACCAGCTGGCGAGCTGATGGCAGCGAGGTCTGCATTAGGCACTGCCGAGCAAAGGATCACCGACCTCGAGCGCGAACTGCGGGAGGCGAAAGAGGAAGCGAGCTCGGCGAACGGGCGAGCTAAGGCCGCCGTGGCGGCCGCGGAAGAAGACCGGAAGGTGTCGGAGGCCCTCATTGTTGGGCTTCAAGACGACCATTCATCGCTTCAAAATTTCATCACGGAACTCGCTCGCCCGTTGCTTGGTAAGTGCGCCTTCCGCCTTTGCGATATTGTTTGTGGTTTCCGTAGTGCTCACAACTGTTTCCGTCTTGCAGGCCGTGTGATTGGTAGCCATGAGGAAGCGAACTCTCTTGACGCGAGGGAGTGCGTGAGCATGCTTGTCGACTCGGCGACGCTGTCGGCGACGTGCATCCGCGCCTACCTTCAAGAGATGTCACCCACGGAGGTTATTCCCAGTGACCTCGTTGAGGTGTGGGAGTACTTGGAGAAGGCGCCCGCGGTCGTGGAGTTCATGACGCGGTCGGCGTTTCGCTGGGCGCCGATCGCTGAGCTCGACTCGCTCACTTCCCCGAGGACTTCGACCTCGACGATGTGACGAGTGGGTATCCCTCGTCGACCGGCTTGGTGGATCTGTCCGAGGTTCTTAAGCTGCAGGAGCGTGCCGCCGCGTACTCGGAGCGTGTCTGGGCGATGGGCGATCTTCTTCCCTACCAGGAAACGGTCGTCGCGCCAAACGACCCCGAGCCACCGCATCGGGACTTCAAGGTTGAACAACCGTTCCGCGCGGCGATGGCGGGTGAGCTGACGACGTATCCGTCGAACCCGTACACCGCGTTCATCCGGAAGCGCCGTGACTCTGGTGCATCATCGTCGAAGCCTGCGGAATAGTTTAGTATGCCTAGATAAGTTAGTAGCAGTTCTGCCGAACAGGCATAGTTTGTAATATTAAGACAATGCGATGTGCGATTGAATTGGATGTTGTGTATATTTTGCTGAATCGTGTTTTGGATTGATTTTGGATGAGTCCCCGAGCGCGTCCGCCCTTTTGTGGGGTTCACCTTGTATATGATGTTTGTTGTTATCATGTGTTTTGTTTAGTTTAGTCGACTCGCCCGAGCTCGGAGAGCCAGTCGCATGGCGACTCCCTTGAGTGCTCTTTACTTTACCGTTTTCCCGGACGCGAACGGGGTCCGGTGGCCGAGTCCCCGAGCGTGGTACTTGGTATTTCGAGGCGCGACTCGAGGTGGTTGAGGACGAGCGTTGGTGGGCGCGTCACCCGCCTCGCCCGGGGGTCATGGCGAAGTCCAGGGCGTTTCTTACTTGACGTGTTCCCTGATCGATCGCGAAGAACTGGTATGCAGTCCCCGAGCGTGGTACTTAGTCGTTCGAGTCGCTACGCCGAGGATGCGGGGGACAGAGGTCGCTGTGAGAAGCGAGGGCAGTTGTCTTGGTTTGCAAAACCAGTCGAGCTAGGTGACTCCAATGGGGCTCCGGATTGGCGGTTTTCGTGGGACCACAGACCGAGGTGACTCGGTTCTATTTCAGATTACTTGGCCGCGTGGTCGCTGTACCAAAGGTTGACTTCTGCATGTTAGCATGATGCTGTTATTACGAGTGCGAGTGGCACAAGGTACGGAGAGTAGACGCAATTTGCGGTAACTGTTTCTTTTATTTCATAGCGACTGGAGAGTACATATGCGGGGTTCTAGGAATAGAACTTCCGTAGGAGATTTACATTCCATGGCCGCTTGACGTCGAGCTCGCCGTCCCCGCGGACGTCGATGAGGTAGTAGGCGTCGTTGCCGAGTACACGCCCGATGGCGAACGGGCCTTCCCACGGAGGGGAGAGCTTGTGCATGCCCTTCTTGTCCTGGATGAGGCGTAACACCAAGTCGCCTTCCTGGAAGGTGCGGGTTTTCACCCGTCGGCTGTGGTAGCGACGGAGCCCTTGCTGATAGATAGCGGTGCGCGATCGGGCGAGGTCGCGTGCTTCGTCGAGTTGGTCGAGCCCGTCTTGGCGGCCGCCTGCTTATGCCTCCGTATAGTGGACGATCCGCGGCGAGTCGTGCCCGAGGTCGGTGGGCATGACAGCTTCAGCGCCGTAGACCATGAAGAAAGGGGTGAATCCCGTCGACCTGTTGACCGAGGTGCGGATTCCCCAGATGACGGAGGGGAGTTCTTCGACCCAGCATCCAAATGCGCCGAGTGGTACTTTGGAGTCGCGGCAGCCGTGGAGGATGCTTTGGTTGGCTCGCTCCGCCTGGCCGTTGGATTCCGGGTGTGCGACTGACGCGAGGTCGAGCCAGATGTGGTGCTCCTCGCAAAACTCAGCCATTGCTCCCTTGGCGAAGTTTGTGCCGTTGTCCGTGATGATGCTGTTAGGGAAACCGTAGCGGTATATGAGCTCGCGTAGGAACTTGGTGGCAGTCTTCCCGTCGCACTTCCGGACTGGCTTGGCTTCTACCCACTTTGTGAATTTGTCGACGGCAGTAGGTGAGTGTAGCCGGAGGGGGCCTTCTTGAAGGGGCCTACCATGTCCATGCCCCACACGGCGAATGGCCAGGTGATGGGGATGGTTTTGAGCGCCGAACTTGGAACGTGCGTCTGGTTGGCGATTTCCGCACCGGCGCGCATCGCTGAACGATGTCGACGGCATCGGCGTGTGCGGTGGGCCAGTAGAAGCCGTGTCGCATAGCCTTGGCGACTAGGGAGCGCGCGGCAGCGTGGTGGCCGCAGTCGCCTAAATGGATGTCGTGTAAGATTTTGCGTCCTTCAGCTGGTTGGACGCAACGCTGGAACACGCCAGTGACGCTGCGTTTGTGTAGCTCGCCGTCGATGATGGTGTAGGACTTGCATCGGCGAGCGATCATTCGAGCGCTTGTCTCGTCTGCGGGCAGGTTGCCTGTCTCCAGGTAGGCGATGTAGGGCTTGGTCCGGCCGTTCGCTCGGTGACGAGTGCGACCAAGGTTGCCTCCGTTGGAGGGGACTCGATGTCGATCTCCTCGGGAGAGACTGATGGCTTGGAGATTGTATCGAGGAACACGCCGGCGGGTGGTGCGAGTCGAGCCGACCCGATGCGAGAGAGGGCGTCGGCCTCCTTGTTTTTCCGCCTGTCGATCCACTCGACGGAATAGCCGGTGAAGTGGCCGCCCAGCTTGTCTACCTCTTGGCGATACGCTGCCATGGTAGGGGAGACGACGTCGCAGGTGCCGGCGACTTGTCCCGCGACGAGGTCGGAATCACCGTAGCATCGAAGGCGATTGACGCTCATCTCCTTTGCGGCTCGCATGCCGTGGAGTAGGGCCTCGTATTCGGCCATGTTGTTGGTGCAGGGCGTGAAATCGAGGCGAAGGATGTAGCGGAGCTTGTCGCCCTTTGGTGAAGTCAACACAATCCCCGCGCCTGCACCGTCCGCGTTCTTGGACCCATCGAAGTGTAGGTTCCAGTAGTGTAGGTACGGCGGCTTGTCTGGCTGCTGGGCCTCTTCCCAGTCGGCGATGAAGTCTGCCAGTGCTTGGTATTTAATCGCCCTTCGTGGCTCGTACTTAATGTTGTGGACGCCGATTTCGACGGCCCACTTGGCGACCCGCCCGGTCGCCTCGCGATTGCGGATGATATCTTGTAGTGGTGCTGAGGAGACGATCGTGATGGGGTGCTCCTGAAAGTAGTGCGGCAGGCGCCGCTGAGCTCTGAAGACCGCGTATACCAGCTTTTGGTATCAGGTATCATGGCGCGACTCGGTGAGGACCTCGCTGATGTAGTATACCGCCGGATCGGGCGCTTTTTCCTTCCTCTCGTCGCTCAACGACCATTACATCTTGACGACGCTGCCGGACGCCGCGACATAAACCAGCATGGGTTCTTTGTCGACGGCGGTAGTGGTGCGGCGAGTAGCACCTTTTTGAGGTCGCGAGCGCCGTCGTCTCCTTCCGTCCCACCGAAGGTGGGATTCTGCGCATCAGCGGTATAGGGCATCGCTTTTCGCCTGTGCGGGATGAAGCGACCGAGAGCCGCCACGCCCGCCAGCCGGACGCCGCGCAGCACTCGGTTTGCCGAGCCGCGATCGTGTTGATCTTCGGGTTTGCCTCGATCCCTCGCTTGGAGACGACGTACCTAGTAATTGCCCGCGGTACAATCAAGGTGCACTGGGTTGAGCTTTATCTTGTACCTCCGCAGGTTGGCGGTTTCCGCTAGGTCGCGAGGAGGTCTCCTTGGCGAAGCGGATTTCACGACCACGCCGACGTAGACGTGGATGTTGCGGCCAATTTGGCTCGCGAGGCATTCTTGCATGCACCGCTGGTAGGTCGCCCCGGCGTTCTTGAGGCCGAAGGTCATGGCGGTGTAGCAGAATGCTCCGAATGGCGTGATGAACGCCGTCTTCTCTTCATCCTCGACAGCCATTTTGATCTGGTTGTACCCGGAATAGGCGTCGAGGAAACACAGCGATTCCGAGCCCGCGGTTGAATCGATTATCTGATCGATCCGCGGGAGGACGAACTGCTCCTTTGGGCAGGCGCTGTTTAAGTTTGTGTAGTCGATACACATTCTCCAGGTTCCATTTTTCTTCTCGACCAGGACTGGGTTCGCCAGCCACTTGGAGTATTTGATTGGCCGGATGAAGCCGGCAGCGAGCAGGCGCTGCACTTCCTCGGCGATTGCTCGACGGCGCTCTTCATTGAAGGGCCGTAGCGACTGCTTGACTGGTCGCACTTTGGGGTCGGCGTTTAGTTTGTGCTCAGCGAGCTCCCTAGGGACACCAGGCATATCGGAGGGTTTCCACGCGAAGATGTCCCTATTCTCACGAAGGAACTCGATGAGCGCGTCTTCCTACGCTGGGCTCATGCCCGTCCCGATCGTCACCGTCTGGCTGGGGTCGCCTGGGACCAGCTCGACGGCGAAAAGCGCCGTGGCCTCAAAGGTTGAGGGGTTTGTGCCCTCCGAGTTGGGCTTTGAGTATTGTGGGGTCGTCATTGTTGACCCCTCGTGATTTGGCGAGCTCGTCGGCGTGATCGGCTTCCGCCGATGACGGCGCCGAAGTTCGGCTCCTTTGGCCTCGCATTCGCGCCATGTCGGGTCGCCGTTAATGGTGATGACGCCACGCCCGGGAGCTTCATCGCCAGACGCAGAGGGTGCCGCCATGAATTTGGCGAACGCGCCCTGTGACGCAATGGTAAGCTGTCGAAGGGCACCAGCTCAAGACGATCCGCTGCGCGGAAGTTCGCCGGAGTGCCGAAGGTGACGGGTAGCGTGACCTTGCCGATCGGGTAAGCCTTCCGACCGGGGACAATGCCGTGGAACGTTGTGTGGGTTGTCTCGATCATCGACTGCGGGAGCCGCAGCCGCCTGAAGGTGTCGAGGTAGAGGATGTTGATGGAGCTGCCGCCGTCCATCAGAGTCTTAGGGAGCCAGTAGTCGCCGACCTTGGGCTTGACCACCAGGGCGACTCGCCCCGGATATTCGGCGCGCGAGTGGTCTTGCCTCCGGTGATGGGTTGTTCCACCAGTTCAGAACTGGGGACGCTGTCTGGGCCACCGCTGACGGCGACGGGCGGCGATGACCTTCTTCGCGCTCGTGTTGAAGCCGTGAAGGTGTGGAGCGAGCCGCTACTTTGCCGAATTTTCCGCCATTTTGCGGGTCGTTGTCGGTGTCCTCCGCCGCATGTGCCTTCTCGATTTCCGGAGGGTGTGGCGGTCGGCGGTGTGCGTGGCGGGCTTTCCTTCCCCGCTGAAACGCACATGGTTGGTTAAGGAGGGCCGCGGATCGAACCTTGGCTTGTTCTTGTAGTTGCCGCCATCGCGCTGCTGCCCTCCGTCAGCGGTAGCTCTTGGGCTCGCGTTATGCGTGCTCAGCGTTAGCGAAGTCGACTTCGCCGTTGCGGCGCTTGCCTGTGAGGCGGGTGCCGTAGCGAGGTCGACTCGGCGTCTGCCGTCGTTACCGCGGCGGCGTTGTTCTGACTCGTCGTCGACGCCTTGGTTGGGATCTTCCTCGGCGCATCGCTTGGCGATCTCGAGGAGGTCGGGATGTTGTCGAGTGTCTTGGCGTGTCGCTTGAGTTTGGCGACTAGAGGCTCAGAGCGCACGAGGTCTTGAAGCAATGGATCGCGGTGTCCGGTGGATGCCGACCGCTGTACCGAGCTCCGCCACCGTTGGACCCATTCGCGGTTCGACCGCGAGGTCCCCGGACGATCGCTCCGTGTCTTCGATGGTGGTGGCGCGAGTGTAGGAGAACTCGGGTGCCCGACGGCGTCTCGCATTTCCCTGTGAGTCGATGCTGTCCCGGGGAGCGTGTTGATCCATTGCATGCACGCCCCTCCATCATCGCGGGAGGTAACGGCGGCAGTAGGTCGGTGTGGCCGCGATCCCCATTGCCATGAGGTATGTGTCCAGCATCGCGGGGTCGACGAGGAGTCGATTTTTCGATCTCCTTTGGCGCCTTGAAGTTTGGCGGTACTTTTCGCCGCGGATCATTGGTCCGGGCACTTGGGCCCTAGTCGATCGAGCGATGGGCTCGCCATCGCGCGAGTATTTAGGTGTGCCGCAGTCGTCGCCGGGCGCGGCGCGCGCTTTTGGTTGTTGATGATGTGAGTGCGGCCGACGGTTCTCCGCTGGCGGCGACGGTTGGTCGCCGCCCGATCGTTGGTGGAGAGTGCCGCTTCGGGTCGCTGGAGCTGCAATGGCTCGTGGCGGGCAATTGAGGGTGTTTGCGCCGGGCGACCGCTGAGGCCCGCTTCCCCGAGGAGCGTGAGTATACCGCCCTTGCAGTCGCCGCCGCTTTTTGCTGCTCCACGGCTTTTTTGGCGGCAGGGCCTTGACGCATCGGATTTGTAAGGCGCCGCCGGTGGCCGTGATGTCGCTGCAGCTCGCCTGCCACGAGGTTGTCCATCGGGTGGAGAACAAGGAAGGCCGTCGCATCTCGCCCCCGTGAGGAGACGACTATCCGCGGCTGGTCCTCGAGGTGCGGTTGGTGGTGGGCGCCATCGCTGTTGACCTGGCGGGTCGAGCGCTTCGGTGGCGCTGCTCGCAGACGCGCGCCGCTGCGCGAGCCGGTCGTTTCATCGCCGAAGTTCGTGGCGCCCTGAACGGTGGGGTTCAGCGCGACCTGATCCGCTGGTGGTAGCGTGACGCTTGCGCTGTCACCGCCGAGGCGAAATTTTTCGCCGCTCGCTCCTTGCATCGCCTCCGCCAGCCAGCGGAGTTCTCGACCCGCTGCCGTAGCGTTGGGAGGGATTGGGGTGGAGAAAGGGTCCTCCGGCGGATCGGGCGCCGGTGGCCATGTAGGTCGCAGCGTGGCGACCGGTTCCGCCGTGGAGGTCGGCGGAGTTTTCCGACCGAGTCGAAGTCAAGATCCCGAGGATGGAAGGGTCTCAAATCTCCGCTGGAGACCGAGTGATGGAGCCCGCGACGAGGCAGCAGGTGATGGATCCGCGAGTGACGCCGGTCGCCGAGTCGGCGCCGTGAGGGCCGCCTCCTGCGGCCGGGTTCTCGCCACGTTGCTATGGGCCGAGTCGCACTGAGGCGCAGGCGGTGGATCGTGCGGACCTGGCTCGGAGAGCCGATCGCGTGGTGGCGACTTCGCGGATGCGAGCCGAGTCCTCCGAGGTGGTGATGTCGGTGAAGCCGACGAAGAGGCTGATCGTGCCGATCGGCAGATCACGCCAGGCGTGACGGTCGCGGCCGGACGTAGCTGCTCGGCAAGATCCGGAGCATCTCGCCGATCGCTATCATGCGGCCGGTGGCGCACCGCCTCGCTGATGGGCAGATTGGATCTCGCCGCGAACACCGCCAGACCGGCCAGGCCCACGGTGGGCGCCACCGTCAAGGAATGACCACGGCAGATGCCGCAATCGCAGTAGTAGAAGGGCAAGGGCGGCCAGCCATCTGCGGTGCGAGATGAGGGCAAAGACACAGGGTTTTACCCAGGTTCGGCCCCCCGGAGGGTAAAGACCTACTCCTGCTAGATTGTATTATGGAGGTGATTACAATGGGCGAACTCGGCGACTAGGCGGCGAGTTGCTTGGGTGTATGAGGGAACGTGTCTCTACTCACCCTTTAGGGAGGTTTATATAGGCTCACCTCCCCTAGGGTTTACATATCTCAACCGATTTGGTTACAACTTTGTCAATCGTTTAAGTCAGACCGCCTGGGCCTATCTACTCGCCTGGGCCTTTGACCTCCAGTCGCCTGGTGCCTTGACGGGCTTCGATCCACTCGCCGTTCTGCAGGCCCACTCGCCAGCCCTTGGGCCAGTCGGAAACGTCCCGCTGAGGATACCCCAGTAGGCATATCCCCATCAATGATCATGTGCAATTGTTGCAGGTCAAGGCATTGAATATTTTTCTTTGACAATTAAAGGCGCTAATAGGAGCTATGTTGGAAGTGGAAACACATCTTTATTTCATGTTCAGGCATATGCACATATGAGGACGAACAAAATCAAGGTGATTGTTAAGGAAGATGGCCTCAAGCGCACGAGTATTGGTGAGATAAAGTGGGAGGTGGAACACTTTTGTGAGCAAATGTTTTCCACTGAACCATGTATTGCTATGGATGCAGTGCTCAATGGTATGCATAGTACGGTGACAGATGATATGAACTCTAAGTTATGCAAAGCCTATTCAAACGATGATATTAAGACATCACTATTCCAAATGGGCCCTACTAAGGATCTAGGACCGGACGGTTTCCCGGCGTTATTCTACCAGACCCATTGGGCCCTATTGGGTGACGAGATTTGCATGGCTATTCGCGGATTTCTTGATGGTGCTGCCATACCTGAGGGTATGTGACTCCATTATTGCCCTTATCCCGAAGGTTAATAATCCTGAACATCTCAAGAATTTTCGTCCTATAAGTTTCTATAATGTGTTATATAAAATTGCGTCAAAAGTGGTAGCCAATAGGTTGAAAGCTTTTCTTTCTGAGTTAATCTCTGAATATCCGAGCTCTTTTGTTCCTGGCAGGTTAATAACTGATAATTCACTCATTTATTATGAGTGCTTGCATACTATTAGAAGAAAAACAAGCCAATATCCCCTACTTTGCACTGAAGATTGACATGATGAAGGATTATGACCGAGTGGAGTGGTGCTACTTCGGTTGCTGTCTGGAAAAGATGGGGGTTTCCCCCTCCTGGATTTTGTCTATGATGCGTTGCGTTAGGCATGTTTTTAGGTCATGGTGAGCTTACCGGACTGGTTATTCCAACCAGAGGAATACGATAGGGAGATCCCATTAGTTCGTCCATGTTTCTTCTTTGCACTCAAGGCTTGTCGTCTAGGCTGAAAATGACAGAAGATATGGGAAAGTTGAAAGGCATTCAGAATGGATGTCAGGGACCCCCGATTTCTCGTTTACTGTTTCCGGATGATATTATTTTATTTGCTCGATGTGATCCAAGAAGTGTGGCAACACTAAGTGATATGTTGCAGATTGACTATGATGGATCTGGGCAGAAAATCAACCGAGAAAAGTCTAGTATTTTCTTTGGACCTCACTGTCGTGATGAGGTGAAGAATGCGGTGATGGTTCAGATTGGAGTGAATAATTAGGCTCTCCAATAAACATATCTAGGTATGCCTACTGAGGTTGGCCTATCTCCAATTGGAACCTTCAATTTCTTGCATGACAGGATGTGGGAGCAGATGAATTTTCTCTCGGATTGCCCTCTATCTCGAGTTGGCAGTGAAACTTTTCCGAAGGAGGTGAGCCAGGCTATTCCTGCTAACATTATGAGTTTCTTCTAGGTTCCAGTGTCTAATTGTGACTCGATG
This sequence comes from Avena longiglumis, assembly GCA_030063025.1. NCBI lineage: Eukaryota > Viridiplantae > Streptophyta > Magnoliopsida > Poales > Poaceae > Avena > Avena longiglumis. The sequence continues at coordinate 444,740,494 of CP125976.1, forward strand.
AGACGATCTGTAGAGGATTAATGGTGGGGCAGAAAAGATGGTAGGAAGAAGATGCATTGGCGGTCTTGGGAGTGGATTTCAGCGCCTAAGTATCTTGGTGGGCTGGGTTTTGGAGACTTTGTCATCTTCAATCAAGCAATGTTGGGCCGCCAAGCCTGGCGCCTTCTCACAGATCCTACTTTCTATGAGTTCATGTGCTTAAAGTTTGTTATTTACCAAACTACGACTTTTGGAATGTCCCAAAGCCTAGAGCTTCTTCCTTTACATGGAGAGGCATCTTATTTTGCATGGAACTGGTGAAGGAGGGTGTCCGATGGGGAATAGTAAATGGCATGAGCACAAGCTTGCTCGCGGATCACTGGATCCCTGGTGTACCACCACTACATCTTAAAACTCCCACTCTTGTCCTCGAGGGTGCCATGGTGAGTTTCCTGATCAATGAGGAACATGGTGGGTGGGACGCGGAGCTAGTGCGTATGGTCTTTTATGAGGAAGTGGATGCAAGTATTCTGCAAATACTGATCAATATGAATGGAGGAAATGATTTTGCTTCCTGGCCCCCTTTAAATTTTGGCATTTATTCAGTAAAGTCAGCTTACAACCTGACATGTACCCGTGATTTCATGTTGCATCGCAGTATGCCAAGGTTAGGCTTTCGTTCTGACTATGCCGAGGAGGTGAAAATATGGAAGAAACTATGGGGATTAAGGCTCTAGGTAAAATGAAAATTACGACATGGAGGTTCGCTCATTCTTACTTCTCGTTAGCGCCAACGTCGACATATTGTCTGCCAAGAAGATTGCTTCTTTCGTCATCGAAAGAAGCGGGTAGATGATTGCTCAGTTGGTGTGGAGCCTATTGGGAACCCCAAGATCAAGGTGTGAAGCAGCACGACAGCAAGTCGTCCCTCAGTAAGAAACCGAGGTTATCGAACTAGTAGGAGAAAGGAAACGTCACACAAGTGTTGCAAGCAACGCGGAGACCTGCACAACACAAACTCAAGACTTGGCCCCAATTAACAGTGAGGTTGTCAATCTCACTGGTTGCTGTAACAAAGGATTAAATGTTGGTGTGGAAGGTACTGGTGGTTTGCATCAAGTAAACAAGTAACAGTGGAAGATGTATCAATGGTAAAGATTGGACCGGGGTCCATAGTTCACTAGAGGTGCTCTCCTTAGATAACCAACATGGAATGAAGGGTAAACAAATTACAGCATGGCAATTGACAGGAACTGAGCAAGGCATAACAATGCAATTACTAGTAAGAAAGATCCGATGAGATTCGATTGGGCAATACAACAAGATACATAGACCGCCATCGAACTGCATCTATGACTAGAATTCCACCTTCAGGTTATCATCCGAACCCCATGCAGTATTAAGTTGCAAGCAACAACCAACTGCTTTAAGCAAAGTGTGTAAGGTAAACAGTCCACATGTTCCATGAACAAGAGACCGTTGTTTTCTCCCTAGTAGCCACAACACATCTACAACCGAAGAGATTCCTGTCAGTTCCCTTGGAAACTAGAGGCATGAACCCACTATCGATCATAAATACCCCCTCTTGGAGTCACTAGCAACTACTTGGCCAAGATAGTTACTAACAACGGAGAGCATGCAAGATCACAAACAACATAGACATGATAGAATCATAAATACAAAACCATTAATCAAACCAACATAATAATCTCAATATCCATCGGATCCCCGCAAACACAACATGCATGATTACAAATAGATTAGATCTTGATCATGAACGGAGCTCACAAGATCTATACATGAAAGCACAAGGAGGAGATACAACCATCTAGCTACTACATGGACCCATAGTCCAAGGTGGAACTACTCACGCATCATACCGGGGAGAAAGCCTTCGGGATGATCTCCCCTCCGGCAAGGTGCCAGGAAGAACTTCATATCCCCCCAATCAAGGGACGATGGTGGCGGTGGCTACAGAAGGTTTCGTGGAATATTGATCGGGTCCTTAGGGTTTCTGCATCGATGGCTTCTTATAGGCGAAGGGGGAGGCTGAGGAGGTGGCCAGGGGCCCTACACCGTGCCTAGGAACGGGACAGGGCCCACCCACGCCTAGGGGGGTGTGGCCGCCCTGGCACGCCTCTCCGTCTCTTGTCTGGACTTCTTGTTCCCCACGGAAAGTAATTGACTTTGACGTTTGTCCCGTCCAATTCCGAGAATATTTCTTAACTAAATTTTCTGGAACAAAAACAACAGAAAATAGGCAACTGGCACTGTGGTAACTTGTTAATAGGTTAGTACCACAAAATATGTAAAAAGCACCTCAAAGTGTAGACAAAGCAAAGCAAAGTAGATACTAAACAAGCATGGAGCATCAGAAATTATAGATACATTTCTGACATATCAAGCATCCCCAAGCTTAACTCCTGCTCGTCCTCGAGTAGGTAAGTGATAAAAAGAATAATTTTTTAGGTGACATGCACCCTCACAATAAATATCAAACCATTTGCAAGCATTGAAAGATGGGATCAAAGAACTCTAAACATGTGCATGAAAGATGGAGTTTTAACAATAGGACATAGTAAATATGCATGCAACATGACAAGCTACAAACAAACATCATGAATAATATGCATTGAAAAACATTTGTTTGTGTCACATACAAAAACATGGCATAGTGGTAATCAGCTTGTACCTCATAGAGTAGCAAATAGATGCATATGACACCTTCAAAGTTCATAAGGGTGACTAGAAACAAGTAGCACAAGAACAAGTAATAACACAATATGCATCAATCAATAAGCTTTGGAACACTGCACACATAATGATAACTATGCTATCTTAATGGTGCCTAAAGGTAGAAGGTGGAGACTCAAATAGTGGTGGAAGAAAGGACTTTTATAAAGGAAGCAGGGATTTCAAGTTTCAAGAAGAGCTTCCAAAAATTATGGTACTTGTTAGCTTTCAGCCCTCATTGCCCCTATCATACGCATCTTGAAGTAATTAAGGTTAAAGTGAACAAAGATGGAGTATATGCTTGACGAAGTATAAGTTGGCAATCTCAATTCCCTTGAATACGAGGGCCACACCTCATGCTACGCAACTTCAGTCACCGGTAAGTTCTTGTCATTGTAAGTATTTGCATATCATAGAGAACCGCCAACGGGGTACCCCTTCCACATGGTACATGAGCTATCCCATAACCAAAATGACAAGTCAAGCAGACAATGGGCATCTCAACATTCTTCTTATTTACCATGGGAATATGGTGATTTTTTTCTCTCTTTTCCTCTTTTCTCATATGTCTCTTTTTCTCAATCTCTTTTTTTATAAGAAGAATGCTTCATAGATGTCACTATGGTGATGCTGCAAGTTTCCACCATGATTAGGCATGGCTTAGGCTAGAGGCCCAGGCATTTATCTAACATAGAATACAAACTCCATGGACTTACAAGTTCCCTCTTTATTTCACACTGGTGACATCCATAGACAAAAGAGCATGATATCAACTGAGTACAAAGTACAAGTGCAATGTTGAAAAACTTCCTCGTGACAGCACGGTTCTGCTAATTCCAACGTATAAGTGCAAGCATATACAACATATAAGACACAATGGTTCAAGTTTATTAGGGGCACAAAATATAAAGTGTGCCATCAAGTTCGTGAGGGCTTTAATCACTAAGTTTTCACATAACAAAATAGTTTTTAATTGGAAGATAGCTGAAAACAAGTATATACTTGGAATGGTGTAACACACCATGTATAGGAATTGATAGTGGACACATTGGAATAACTTGGTTTCTTGGGAGTTGGAAGTATGAGTAGATCTTACTCATACAAGTGGAGGCTAGCAAAATACTGAGAGCAACCAAATAAGAGAGCAATAATGGCCATAATCATGAAGTGCAACAAGCATTACTAATCAAAGCAAAGAGTGGTACTACAAGTCAAGGACTAAATGATCATAGAGGCTATGGTGACTTGTGAGAGTCATAACATGGTGTGATCATGTGCCAAGTCAACCCAAACAAACCTCAAAGGAGAATACCACTATACTATGCTTTTGCATGCTAAGACAACGCATAATTTCTTCAAGGCACACTAAGCAATCCCAATTGTTTGGAGCAAGCGATGCTACAACAATAATCACTAAGCATAAGATCAAACAACACCTAGCATGTCATGCTAAAGTCTAAGTCACAACCAATGTAAGCTCCTCTTGCACTTACAAGAAAGAACTTACTACTCCTTTCCAACACCAAGCAACTTATTTGCAAACAACACATCGAGAACGGGGGTCCAAACTACTTTATTCAAGAAAACTAAACAACCTAAGCAAAGCAAACAAAAACTAAGACGCTCCAAGAACAACACAACAGTGCATGAAACAATAAAAACGAAGTGTCTAGACAGACCTGAGCTTTTTATTGATGAAGAAGGGGATGCCTTGGGCATCGCCAAGCTTTGACGCTTGTACCTCTTGGATATTTTTGGGGTGACACCATGGTGTCATCCCCAAGCTTGAGATTTTGTCCATTCTTCATCTCATTACATCATTCTCTCTCTACACCTGAAATTTTTCCTTCATACAAAACTTCACACAATCTTCATTAGCAACATTAACTTATTCAAAACATATTAGACCTCTGGAAAAGCTTTGGAACAGCAAGGATTTTCACTAAAAACAAAAGCTACTATAGTAACTCCTTCAAAAAGCTCAATAAACCTTAAAGATAACTCAAAAAGGAATCAATAAGAAGCAAATGCAAATAATGGCAGAAGTCTGTCAAAACAGACCAACAGGTAGAAACCGATTTTTTCGAACATCTTCTCTTTCTCAAATCAAGTATTTTCAAATGAAGAAGCATTAACATCCATACTTGCAAAGTCTTCAACTATAAAAGGTATCTCATCTAAATGGGTTTTGGAGGATACCCTTCTCATCTCTCTTTGGTCTACTACTTTCATAAATATATTTTCAGGAGCAATCCAATCAAAATTCTTTTCAAGGGCTTCATGCATTCCAACAAGCTTAAAGGGTATGGGTATCTTAAATTCTTCTCTGGGCTTAGTCTTATCAGAAGTACCCACAACATCTACACTTGAGCCTGGCATATTGAAACGTTCAAAGACCTTTTTGGCTTCCCTAGCAACATCATCGAATTCTTTTAGTAAAGTTTCAAGGATGAATTCTCTCTTTTCAGCATTTGTCTTCTTCTTTTAGTTTTAGGAACAAGAATTGTATGCAGGGGTTAAGGCTAACAAACCTATCCTACAACATATGAACTAAAGAAGTTGCAACAATCTCATAATTAGGAGCAAGTTCTGCTATAGACTTATCCTCAATGTCCTCATGCTTGATAACATGATTAAAAAATTCTTCAATATTATCTTTCCCAATTATGGAGCCACTAACTATTGCAAGATCTTTCAGGGCGAACTTGGGGAACAACATGGTGAGCTATAGCAAGGTGGCAACTAGAGTAGGAACTAATTTTTTGTGTTTTTGAATAAAGAAAACAAACCAAACTAGACTAATTTTTTTTGGGTTTTTTGAAAGAGGCAAACAAAACCAAGCAAAAGAAACAAAACAAACTAAAAACAAAGTAAATAGAAAGGAAGTGAAGGACTCCCGTATTGAATAAGTCCTTAGCCTCCCTGGCAACGGCGCCAGAAAACTTATTGATGGCTTAGTTGATGTGGAGCCTGTTGGGAACCCCAAGAGCAAGTTGTGAAGTAGCACAGCAGCAAGTCTTCCGTCAGTAAGAAATCGAGGTTATCAAACCAGTAGGAGGAAGGAAACGTCACACAGGTGTTGCAAGCAACTCGGAGACCTGCACAACACAAACTCAAGACTTTGCCCCAACTAACAGTGAGGTTGTTAATCTCACAGGTTGATGTAACAGAGGATTAAACGTATGGTGTGGAAGGTAATGGTGGTTTGCAGCAAGTAAACAATTAACAGTGGAATATGTATCAATGGTAAAGATTGGACCGGGGTCCATTGTTCACTAGAGGTGCTGTCCTTAGATAAACAACTTGGCATGAAGGGTAAACAAATTACAGCAGGGCAATTGACAGGAACTGAGCAAGGCATAACAATGCAATTACTAGTAAGAAAGATCCTATGAGATTCAATTGGGCAATACAACAAGATACATAGACCGCCATCCAACTGCATCTATGACTAGAAGTCCACCTTCAGGTTATCATCCGAACCCCCTCCAGTATTAAGTTACAAGCAATAAACAACTGCTTTAAGCAAAGTGTGTAAGGTAAATAGTCCACATGTTCCATGAACAAGAGACCGTTGTTTTCTCCCTAGTAGCAACAACACATCTACAACCGAAGAGATTTATGTCACTTCCCTTAGAAACTAGAGGCATGAACCCACTATCGAGCATAAATACCCCCTATTGGAGTCACTAGCAACTACTTGGCCAAGATATCTACTAACAACGGAGGGCATGCAAGATCACAAACAACACAGACATGATAGAATCATAAAGACAAAACCATTAATCAAACCAATATAATAATCTCAATATCCATCGGATCCCCGCAAACACAACATGCATGATTACAAATAGATTAGATCTTGATCATGAACGGAGCTCACAAGATCTATACATGAAACACAAGGAGGAGATACAACCATCTAGATACTACATGGAACCATAGTCCAAGGTAGAACTACTCACGCATCATAACGGAGATAAGGCCTCCGAGATGATCTCCCCTCCGACAAGGTGCCAGGAAGAACTTCAGACCCCCCGATCTAGGGACGATGGTGGCAGTGGCTACAGAAGGTTTCGTGGAATATTGATCGGGACCTTAGGGTTTCTGCATTAGGGGCTTCTTATAGGCTAAGGGGGAGGCCGAGGAGGTGGCCAGGGCCCCACACCCTGCCTATGCGCGGGGCAGGGCCCACCCACGCCTACGGGGTTTGTGGCTGCCCTGCCCCGCGCCTAGGCAGGGTGTGGGCCCCCCTGGACACCTCCAGGGGGTGTGGCAGCCCTGGTATACCTCTCCGTCTCCCCTCTAGACTTCTTCTTCTCCATGGAAAGTAATTGACTTTGACGTTTGTCCCATCTAATTCCGAGAATATTTCTTTACTAGCTTTTCTAAAACCAAAAACAACAGAAAACAGACAACTGACACTGTGGCAACTTGTTAATAGGTTAGTACCAGAAAACATGTAAAAAGAACCTCAAAGTGTAGACAAAGCAAAGCAAAGTAGATACTAAACAAGCATGGAGCATAAAAAATTATAGATACATTTTTGACGTATCAAGCATCCCCAAGCTTAACTCCTGCTCGTCCTCGAGAAGGTAAGTGATAAAAGGAATAATTTTTGAGGTGACATGCACCCTCACAATAAAGATCAAACCATTTGCAAGCATTGAAAGATGGGATCAAAGAACTCTAAACATGTGCATGAAAGATGGAGTTCTAACGATAGGACATAGTAACTATGCATGAAATATGACAAGCTACAAACAAAGATCATGAATAATATGCATTGAAAAACGTTTGTTTCTTTCACATACAAAAACATGGCATAGTGGCAATCATCTTGTCCCTCATAGAGTAGCAAATAGATGCATAGGACACCTTCAAAGTTCACAAGGGTGACTAGAAACAAGTAGCACAAGAACAAGTAATAACACAATATGCATCGATCAATAAGCTTTGGAACACTACACACAGAATGACAACTATGCTCTCTTAATGGTTCCTAAAGGTAGAAGGTAGAGACTCAAATAGTGGTGGAAGAAAGGCCTTTTATATAGGAAGCAGGGATTTCAAGTTTCAAAAAGAGCTTCTAAATATTATGGTACTTGTTAGCTTTCAGCCCTCATTGCCCCTATCATACGCGTCTTGAAGTGATTAAGGTTAAAGTGAACAAAGATGGAGTATATGCTTGACGAAGTACAAGTTGTAAATCTCAAGTCCCTTGAATACGAGGGCAACACTCCATGCTACTCAACTTCAGTCACCGGTAAGTTCTTGTCACTGTAAGTATTTGCATATCATAGAGAACCGCCAATGGGGTACCCCTTGCACATGGTACATGAGCTATCCCATAACCAAAATGACAAGGCAAGCAGACAATGAGCATCTCAGCATTCTTCTTATTTACCATGGGAATATGGTGGTTTATTGTCTCTTTTCCTATTTTCTCATATGTCTCTTTTTCTCAATCTATTTTTTTATAAGAAGAATGCTTCATAGATGTCGCTATGGTGATGCTGCAAGTTTCCACCATGATTAGGCATGGCTTAGGCTAGCGGCCTAGGCGTTTCTCTAACACAGAATACAAACTCCATGGACTTACAAGTTCCCTCTTTATTTCACACCGGTGACATCCATAGACAAAAGAGCATGATATCAACTAAGTACAAAGTACAAGTGCAATGTTGAAAACCTTCCCCGTGACAGCACCGTTCTGCTAATTTCAACGTATAAGTGCAAGAATATAGAACATAGAAGACACAATGGTTCAAGTTTATTAGGGGCATAGAATATAAAGTGTGCCATCAAGTTCGTGAGGGCTTTAATCACTAAGTTTTCACATAACAAAATAGTTTTAAATTGGAAGATAGCTGAAAACAAGAATATACTTGGAATGGTGTAACACACCATGCATAGGAATTTATAGTGGACACTTTGGAATAACTTGGTTTCTTGGGAGTTGTAAGCATGAGTAGAGCTTACTCATACAAGTGGAGGCTAGCAAAAGACTAAGAGCAACCAAATAAGAGAGCAATAATGGCCATAATCATGAAGTGCAACAAAGCATTACTAATCAAAGCAAAGAGTGGTACTACAAGTCAAGGACTAAATGATCATAGAGGCTATGGTGACATGTGAGAGTCATAACATGGTGTGAGCATGTGCCAAGTCAACCCAAACAAACCTCATAGGAGAATACCACTATACTATGCTTTTGCATGCTAGGACAACACATAATTTCTTCAAGGCACACTAAGTTATCCCAATTGTTTGGAGAATCCATGCTAAAGCAATAATCACTAATCATAAGGTCAAAACAACACCTAGCTTGTCATGATAAATTCTAATTCATAGTCAATGCAAGCTCCTCTTGCACTTCCAAGCAAGAACTTACTACTCCTTTCCAACACAAAGCAACTTATTTGCAAACAACACATCGAGAACGGGGGTCCAAACTACTTTATTCAAGCAAACTAAACAACCTAAGCAAATCAAACGAAAACTAAGACGCTCCAAGAACAACACAACAGTGCATGAAACAATTAAAACAAAGTTTCTAGACAGACCTGAGCTTTTTATTGATGAAGAAGGGGATGCATTGGGCATCGCCAAGCTTTGATGCTTGTACCTCTTGGATATTTCTTGGGGTGACACCATGGTGGCATCCCCAAGCTTGAGAATTTGTCCATTCTTCATCTCATTACACCATTCTCTCTCTACACCTGAAATTTTTTCCTTCATGCAAAACTTCACACAATCTTCATTAGCAACATTAGCTTATTCAAAATATATTATACCTCTGGAAAAGCTTTGGAACAACAAGTATTTTCACTAAAAACACAAGCTACTATAGTAACTGCTTCAAAAAGATCAATTCACCTTAAAGAGAACTCAAAAAGGAATCAATAAAAAGCAAATGCAAATAATGGCAGAAATCTGTCAAAACAGACCAGCAGGTAGAAACCGATTTTTTCGAACATCTTCTCTTTCTCAAATCAAAAGTGTAGAACTAACGAAAGTTAGCTAACATACTGGGTGTTTTATTCGTAAATGTTCAGCTCAATCCGAGTTACAGATACTCCTCACGAATTTTTTTGGTGGAGGACAGAAATCTTTTTCGGGACAGCAACTCCCCAAATCTTACTTCCCTCTCATTAGAGGTTATTCTTGGCACAAAAAGCAAACAAAAAAGGATAAGGAGGGGTCATTACTTAAGTAATAACTTCCAAGACTCAAGGAAACTCTTGGGTTATCTCCCAACAAGTACTTTTCTTTAATGCCTTTAAGTTAAGCACAAGAAACAAGAAGAATCAAGTATTTTCAAATGAAGAAGCATTAACATCCATACTTGCAAAGTCTTCAACTATAAAAGGTATCTCATCTAAATGGGTTTTGGAGGATACCCTTCTCATCTCTCTTTGGTCTACTACTTTCATAAATATATTTTCAGGAGCAATCCAATCAAAATTCTTTTCAAGGGCTTCATGCATTCCAACAAGCTTAAAGGGTATGGGTATCTTAAATTCTTCTCTGGGCTTAGTCTTATCAGAAGTACCCACAACATCTACACTTGAGCCTGGCATATTGAAACGTTCAAAGACCTTTTTGGCTTCCCTAGCAACATCATGGAATTCTTTTAGTAAAGTTTCAAGGATGAATTCTCTCTTTTCAGCATTTGTCTTCTTCTTTTAGTTTTAGGAACAAGAATTGTATGAAGGGGTTAAGGCTAACAAACCTATCCTACAACATATGAACTAAAGAAGTTGCAACAATCTCATAATTAGGAGCAAGTTCTGCTATAGACTTATCCTCAATGTCCTCATGCTTGATAACATGATTAAAAAATTCTTCAATATTATCTTTCTCAATTATGGAGCCACTAACTATTGCAAGATCTTTCAGGGCGAACTTGGGGAACAACATGGTGAGCTAGAGCAAGGTGGCAACTAGAGTAGGAACTATTTTTTTGTGTTTTTGAATAAAGAAAACAAACCAAACTAGACTAATTTTTTTTGGGTGTTTTTAAAAGAGGCAAACAAAACCAAGCTAAAGAAACAAAGCAAACTAAAAAGAAGTAAAGAGAAAGGAAGTGAAGGACTCCCCTAGTGTAAGATCCCACCTTTATAAAGGTAAAGATCCCTGTGATTGCAATGCTAGTCCCTGGATCAATGCTAGCATCCACAGTTTTAAGATGAAGTACATAGAAACAAAGGTCATTATTACATATCATTCCAGAGACAAACATAGTCTTTTACAACTCCATGGCCACAGGCCTAATACAAGAGTTCAAATAGTAAATAAGATAACTAAGTCTTCATCTTCATGTGCCACAAGCAAGCATGTTGAGTGTAGAGTCATAACCCCTAATCACCATCAGAATAACCTGCAACATCACAAGTTACAACCATAGTGGGTCAATACATTGGAATAGTATTGGCAAGTGATACCTTAGTATAATATTGGCATCTAGATTCTATATGCATTTGGATAAGTGTAGCTTAGGCTTGCTTTGCTCAAAATAGGTTTTGCTTATTAGTTGAAAACACTAAGTTTTTGTTTGATAATATTGACATATAGACATTGGTGAACCTTCACCCTTGTTCAACCACAAGTTTTAACTTAGAAATTGGGATGAGGAGATTCTTGATAGCTTCCATGTCTTGATGCTCAAGTTGTCCAATACCAGGGACATGGCTAAGTACTTAGATTCTTCCATCTGCAGAGGTTGTACACTTTCCCCACAAGACTTGATTTTCACCAAGACAAGACCTTTCAGAAGCCTTCCCTTAGACCAAATGGATGCGTTCCAAACCTATCATCCCACTACCACCAACTGTCCAAATGGCTAAGTTATTGCAACTTATATGATTCAGGCAGAGCCCATAATGCCATGTGGCTGCACTAGAAGCTTCTTAACATTTGGCATCTCAAATCCCTTTGTTCCTGGGTGGTTTTACACAAGTGAGATACACAAGGTAAACCATATAAATGGGCCTTGTGTAAGCACTCAACACAAACCATCCATTCCACCCAGGTGTTTCATTCACTTAGTTGTTTTATTAAGCAAAAACATAAGTCAATGACTTAGAAATATTTCACATAGCATGAATATATTATCCACCCTTGGTTGCTACTATCTAGGCTAAGCATGGCAATGGTAAGAATCTTAACTTAGAGAAATCTCTAACAATTCTACAACTACTAGGATTTCCCAAGCATAGCATATAGATCAAAATATTCATGCAAGCCTAAACAAAATATTTCTAGTGCATAGTTTAAAAATATAGGAATGAAATCATGAAGCACCACTTGCCTTGGTAGTTTTTGGGGTAGCAACAATCTTCAAAATCACAATCACTATTTGCACCAAAATCTACACATAAAATAATGGCACCAAAATCACATACAAAATATATACAAGCAAAAATATATGAATGCATGCAAAATGCCATGTGATGATTTCCTACACCAAACAAGACAAGTATACAGTACTGAATCATAAACAAGTCCAAAACATGCCAAATAAACTTTATTTGAACAACAAAACAATTTTCAAATAATTAATATACACAAATTATGCCTACAAATGTTTCTGTAAAAACAACCATTTTTACAGAGGAAAACATTAAACACATTGCATAAACATAAATGATTTTCTCTCCTAATTCCAATGATATAAAATTTGTAAAATTTGAACGTGTGGATAAAAAATTATGAATTTTTCAAGTTTGGTTAACTAATAGATCAAATTTCTGTTTTAAATTCAAACACAGGCCACACGGCGCTTTCTGATTCGTCGGTACCGCTTCGCACGGATCGACTAGTGTGGACCACATGATGTAGATGAAATCGCACGGCCAGATCAGAACCGTACCCCTTCGTTAAGTGATTCTATCAGATTCGTTGGATCTAGATCTAACGGCCCTGGACCATGTGACCAAAGTTTGGCGGCGCTGGAGACAGTGGCGCGGCGGCGGTGCTCTGTCAGTGTCTCTCCGGCGAATACAGGAGGGGCTGGGGTGTGTGGCGTGGCTTACCAGACTCGCAAGGACACGAGGAAGCTCAATGTGGCAGTAGTATGTCGAGGGGCGCATGGACGCGGCGGCAGGACCACGTCGGAGTTGCGCGCGGCGTCTGGTGTTTGCAGATGGTGTTGTTGCCGACGATGTAGACCGCCCTAGCACGAACCCGTGGGGTCATAAGATGCACAAGGTCGTGGCGAACATGACAGGGTCAGAGAGGATGCAAGGGGCGCTTGGACTTTACCGGTATTCCTCGTCGAAGTTGAGCGACGGCGCTGTTGCTTGCAGAGGTGGACGAGAACGGCTGCCTCGGTCAAGCGCGACCAAACGAGAGGGATCAGGAGGTGCACAAGGTTGCAAGGAACACGCTCGTTTGTATTAGAAAGGATGGGGTGGTCTAGCTCACAGGAATTTCATCGCCGGAGTTGGTTCTGTCTGCGGCGTTACAACGCGGAATTGAGGCAGCCTGGTGGCGGAGCGAGTGAGTGGTGTGAGGGGAAATGGTCGTGGTGCAGAGGGGTTAAATAGCCAGGAGCGGGGCGGCGATTACGCGCTGCATCAATGGGAATTAAGCGGGCAGTGACTGTGGCGAGGTAACGGCGGAGCGACTCGGCCGCGCATTGATTGAGGACGAAGCTGACGGGGCACGACGGGGTCGATCTGTCAGCGGGTGGATGCACGCAGGCTCGGTGAGGAAAGGTAGAGAGAGGTGCGCCGGGTGGGCTGCTTTGCTTGTTGGGCTGGATTGGTGGCGCCAGGCCCAGTTTGATTTCTAATTCTGTTTTCTTTTTCCAGAATGATTTTCAGGATTCCTTTTCAAATAAATTCAATAGCATTTGAATTTCAAATCTTTATGGCCTTTTATAAAATGAAACCTTCATAATTTTGAGTATAAAACCATGCTGCCTTGTTGGACTTGCATAGTTCCTTTGAATTTTTTTTAAAACAACAGTGCCTTAGCACATGGTTTGATAAAGATTTGAAAAGGGTTTTAAAACCATATTTGTTTTGGAAATTCTGTCCAAACTTTAACACTCAACCAATCCAACATAAGAGCAAACAAAGCTTGGTTTAAAACAATTATACTCTCATTTGAGAGTGGCATTAGATCAATGCCTGCTCACATAAAATAATAGCAGTCAGTGCTTCTGTTTTCTTGGAATGAGTTTGAAATTGATCCCTAAATGATATGCATGCATGAATGGTATGCAATCTTTGAAAACATGATTTTAGGGATGTTACAAATCTAACCCCCTTAAGGTGAATCTCGCCCTCGAGATTCAGGTTGGCTAGCAAATAGGTAAGGGTGGTCTTTCTGAAGATCATCTTCTCTTTCCCATGTTGCTTATTCTTCGGAATGATGGTTCCATTGAACTTTACAAAATTTGATAGTCTTAGTCCGAGTAACTCTTTCAGCAGTCTCAAGAATTTTTATAGGTTTCTCCTCGTAAGTGAGATCACTTTCCAATTGGACCTCCTCCAAAGGTATAGTATCCTTCAAAGAAGTCTCTTCCATTTCTGGATGGCATTTCTTTAGCTGACTCACATGAAACACATTGTGAATAGCAGACAATGACTCTAGCAATCCAATCTCATAAGCTACTTCTCCTTTACGACTTAGAATCTTGAATGGTCTAGCATATCTTGGGGACAATTTCCTTTGACTCCAAATCTCTTCACCCCACGAAGTGGTGACACTCTAAGATAATCTCTATCACCTACTTCATAGGTGACTTCCCTACTCTTAGGATCTGCATAGCTCTTTTGTCGGGACTGTGCTATCTTCAATCTGTCCTTGACTAGTTTGACTTTCTCTTCAGCCTCTTTGATTAGTTCTGGTCCGAACAGATTTCTTTCTCCCACACCATTCCATAACAATGGGGTGGTACACTTTCTCCCATAGAGAAATTCAAATGGTGCCATCTCAATACTGCCTTGATAGCTATTATTGTAAGAGAATTCTATGTAAGGCAGACTTTCATCCCAACTGGCTCCATAGTCTAGGGCACATGCCCTCAACATATCTTCAAGAATCTGGTTGGTTCTTTCTGTTTGTCCATCAGTCTGAGGATGAAAAGCAGTGCTGAATTCCAACCTCGTACCCAATGACTCATGTAGTTGTCTCCAGAAATGAGAAGTGAATTGGGTTACCCTATCAGACACAATACTCTTGGGTACTCCATGCAGACATACAATTCTACTCATGTAGATCTTGGCTAACTTCGCACTTGTATAGGTTGTCTTTACGGGTATGAAATGAGCCACTTTAGTTAGGCGATCCACTACTACCCAAATAGAATCATACCCTGACCTGGTCCTTGGCAATCCGGTGATGAAATCCATGTCAATCTTGTCCCACTTCCAATCAGGAATAGGTAGGGGTTGTAGCAATCCTGCTGGTTTCTGATGTTCCTCTTTCACTCTACTACATACATCACACAAAGCAATATGTTCGGCGATGTCTTTCTTGAGATTATTCCACCAAAATCTTTCCTTCATATCCATGTACATTTTGGTGTTACCCGGATGAATGGAATATGGTGAGTTATGTGCTTCTTGTAAAATTAGTTTCCAAAGCTCCATCTTGTGGAACACAGATACGTTTTCCATACCATAAAGTACCCTGTACGTCTTCATGGAATCCTTTGGCTTTTCCATTGCCAATCTTTTCCTTGATCTCTTAAATTTCCTTGTCTGTCTTTTGGGCTTCTTTGATTTTGTCCAACAAAGTGGGTTGAACATCCAAAGACATGAGATGTCCTTCAGGCACAATCTCCAATCTGAGATCTCTAAATTGGGCACATAGATCATCTGGCAATTATCCCTTAGTAAGGACATTTACAAAAACCTTACGGCTTAGAGCATCTGCTACAACATTTGCTTTACCGGGGTGGTATTGCAAACTCAAGTCATAGTCCTTGATGAGTTCTAGCCATCTTCTTTGTCTCATGTTGATTTCTTTCTGGGTGAAGATATACTTCAAACTTTTGTGATCTGTGAACACTTCACATCGCTTTCCCAAAAGGTAATGACTCCATGTTTTGAGTGCATAGACAACAGAGGCTAACTCTAAATCATGAGTTGGGTAATTTACCTCATGAGTTTTGAGTTGTCTTGAAGCATCAGCCACAACTTTCCCTTCTTGCATTAGCACTGCACCCCATGATGATATGCATCACAATACACTTGGAAATCTTTCTCCAAATCTGGCAGACACAAGACCGTTGCTATCACTAGTCTCTTCTTCAATTCTTGGAAACTGAGTTCACATCCTTCAGACTAAGCAAATTTCTTGTCTTTCTTTAGCAACTCTGTCATTGGTTTAGTTACTTTGGAGAAATTCTCAATAAATCTTCTGTAGTATCCTGCCAAGCCAAGGAAACTATGAACCTCTTTTACTGACTTAGGAGAATCCCATTCAGTTACAGCTGACACTTTAGCTGGATCAACTGCTACACCATCTCCTGACACAATGTGTCCAATAAAACCAACTTCATTTAACCAAAATTCACACTTGCTGAATTTGGCATACAACTTATGCTCTCTAAGCTTCTCAAGTATCAAACGCAAATGTCCTTCATGCTCTTGTTTGCTCTTGGAGTAGATCAAAATGTCATTGATGAAAATGACAAAAAACTTGTCAAGGAACTCCATGAACACCTTGTTCATCATATTCATGAAGTATGTTGGTGCATTGGTCAAACCAAATGACATCACGGTATACTCATACAATCCATACCTAGTGGTGAAAGTTGTCTTAGGTATGTCTTGTTCTCTTATCTTGAGCTGGAAATAACCTGACCGGAGATCAATTTTTAAGAACACACAAGCTCCTTCTAACTGATCAAACAAGTCATTGATTCTAGGCAAAGGGTATTTGTTCTTGATAGTCACCTCATTGAGTGAACGGTAATCTATGCATAACCTTTGACTTCTATCCTTCTTTTCCACAAACAAAACTGGTGCTCCCCAAGATGAAGAACTTGGTTGAATAAATCCTTTCTGCAACTGTTCTCCAAGTTGTTTCTTGAGTTCTTTCAACTCATCAACTGACATCTTGTATGGTCTCTTTGCTATTGGTCCTGATCCTGGTAGCAAGTCAATAAGAAACTCCACATCTCTATCTGGTGGCATTCCCGGCAATTCTTCCGGAAACACATCCGGATATTCACTCACAATTGGTACACTGTCTATGCTAACCCCCTTAAGAGAATTTAGCTTACCTCCTTTTGATTCAAAGTTAGTCTTGAATCTAATCCTTTTGTTTTCTGGAGTTGTGAGTGTGACAGTATGGTTAGCACAATCCAACACTCCTTTGTGCTTGGTCATCCAGTCCATTCCCAAAATGACATCCAATCCTTGGGAATTTAGGATTATCAGATTAACGGGAAACTTATACTTCCCAAACTCTATGACTAGATCATGACATCCTGAGTTCACTATCATTTCTCCGCCTGGAGAACTTACTTTTATAGGACACCCAATAGTTTCTACCGGTAGTTCATTTATTTCAACAAATGCTCTTGATATGAATGAATGAGATGCACCAGTATCAAAGAGAACAAATGCTGGAACAAAATTGAGTTTGAACTTACCAGCAACAGCATCAGGTTCCTCATAGATTTCCTCCACATTGATGTGGTTCACTTGTCCCTTTTGGAAAGGCTTGGGCTTGTTGGGTGCTTCAACTTTCTTTTCTGGGCATTCATTTGCATAATGCCCCATCTTCTTGCACTTGAAACATTCAACCTGACTAAGATCTTTCTTGATAGGCTGGCTTCCACTACCACTTCCATTTCCATTGTGGTGGCTCTTATATCCACTCTTGTGATTCTTGTACTTGTGATTGTCATGACTACGGTGATGCTTGTTGTCATGATGACGGTTGTGGTTGTGGTGGTTGTTTTACTTTCCATGCTTGTGGGATCCAGAATTCCCACTATCATCATAATGGGAACGTTTGTGAGACGATCCCGAGCTGTGCTTATCAGAGTTGTGCTTTCTCTTCCTGCTTTCAACCTGTTTCATCTTGCTCTCCAAGATGGCAGCCTTGTCACAAAGAGATTGATAGGTGGGAACATAGGCCACAGATAATTGTAGGTTCAGTTCATCGTTCAGCCCTTCGAGGAACTTCTCTTTCCTCTTAGCATCAGTGTCAACTTCATCCGGTGCATACCGCGCCAGATTGTTGAACTCCTCAATATATTCAGCCATGCTGCGGTGGCGCTGTTTCAAGTTATGAAATTCCTTCTTCTTCTTCTTCTTCTTCAAACTCATCACTCCGAATGAGATGTGAGCTGTACGGAAACCATCTTCAAAGATAGCCCATGTCACATCCTCAATAGGAGTGGTGATTTGGAAGTTATCCCACCATGTAGCTGCTGGTCCTTCCAACAGGTGTGCTGCAAACCTGACTTTCTCTTCATCAGTACAACCAATAATTACCAAATACTTGTTCACAGAGTGTAGACAATCATTGGCCACCATGGGATCAGTAGTTCCTGAGAACTTTGCTGGCCTTAGTCTTAGAAATCTGGTAAGCATGTCAAAACCTAGTGGGCTGTTCTGATTGTTGTTGTTGTTGTTCTGATTCTGTATGAAGGTGGTCATCATCTGCATCAGCTGCGTCTGAGATCTCATCAGCTGTTGCATCTCTAGGGTGACATTGTTGTTGTTCGGGTTGGGATTTGCACGTCGGGGAGGCGTCTGTGGTTTTCAATAAGGATAAGAATGAGATACCCTTAGATGCTTAACATGCATAATACAACACATAGACAATCACCAAATAAGCATCAAAATAACATAAGATTTAACAACAAGACAATAAGTTTTGAAAAGTAAGCACACCAATATCAAGCCATTCACATGTTGAATGGTCACTGCGACTCAATAATCATAAGCATGGTAAATGAAAGGTAAATGAGTAGTCATCACTACTCCTCTGCATCAACCTCCTCATCAACAAGTGTAAGACATGCATTCTCCATAGCGGTCTTGTATTCCTCGACATTGTTAGTCAAGGCCTCTACTTTGGCTTTGAGAGCCCTCTTCTGTGCACGAAGCCTCTCAATCTGTTAAACCCCTCCTTTATAAAGGATAGGATCCCTGTGCTTGCAATGCTAGTCCCTGGATCAATGCTAGCATCCACAGTTTAAGATGAAGTACACAGATACAAAGGTCGTTTATTACATTCATTCCAGAGATAAACATAGTCTTTTACAACTCAGGGCCATAGGCCTAATACAAGAGTTTTTAGGAATAAGTAAATAAACACAAGTCTTCATCTTCATGTGCCACAGGCAAGCATGTTGAGTGTAGACTCATGACTCCTACTCATCATCGGAGTAACCTGCAACATCACAAGTTACAGCCACAGAGGGTCAATACTTTGGAATAGTATTGGCAAGTGATACCTTAGTATATTTTAAGTGGTCTATAGATCTATATGCATTTGGCTAGTGTAGCTTGGCTTGCCTTGCTTAAAATTAAGTTTTACTCATTAGTTGAAATTGCTAAGTTTTTCTTTGTCAAAACTTTCCCAAGGAAACCATCAATAAACATTGAGGTCCTTCACCCTTGTTCACCGACAAGTTTTTAATTCAGAAGTTGGAGTGATGAGATTCTTATGGCTTCCATGTCTTGATGCTCAAAGTGTCCATTACCTTGGACAAGGCTAAGTACTTAGGTTTTCCATCTGCAGAGGTTGTGCACTTTCCCCACCAGACTTGGTTTCCCAAGACAGGACCTTTCAGAAGCTTTTCCTTAGTCAAAATGGACGCGCTCCAACCTATCAACCCATCTACCACCATCTGTCCAAAATGACTAAGTTCTGGCAACCTATATGATCATGGCAGAGCCCATATTGCCAAGTGGTTGCACTGTAAGCTTTCTCCACACTTGGCCTCCAAACCTCTTTGTGCCTGGGTGGCATTCCACAAGTGTGATACACAACCCAAGTCCATGGCCTTGTGTAACCACTCAACATAACCCATACATTCCATTCCACCCAGGAGGTTTATTTGACTTAGTAGTTTTATTAAGAAAACATAAGTCTCTTGAATTAGAATATTTTATCATATAGTATATATATAGATGTTCACCACCCTTGTTTGCTATAAGCTAGGCTAAGCAAGTATGGCAACTTATCTTAGGGATAATTCCCTAACAATGCTAGTAGACTACATAGGATTTCCCATCTTTTCATTAGACAAAATATTATGCAATATTATAACAAAATATCTAATGCTAGTTCAAAAAACATAGGACAATTATATATTCATGCAAATATCACTTGCCTTGGTAGTGTGGGGAGTAGCACTCTTCACAATCACAATCACAATCAAAATCTACACAAGAATTCAAAACATACAATTACACACATTTAAATATAACCAAAATAATATGAATGCATGCATGCAAGAATTTACCATGTACTAAATTTTGAAAAATTCTACCAAGTGTGTGTACATGACTACTGAAGCATAACTTGTCACAAGTTTGTCCAATAAACCTATTTGTCCTAAACAAAATTTTATAACGACATTTTTATATCTAAAATGGCCCTAAACTTGTTCCACAAATAAACCATTTTTAACTGTTACTATATGCTAAACAAAAGGTATATTCTGTTAGGCCTTGTCTCACTGATCTCAACGATATAAAGTTTGTAAAAATCCAACGTGTAGTTTGAAAGTTATAAGCATTTGAAGTTTGAATCTAATTCAGGTTTTGAATTCTGTTTTTAAACTAAACCTAGCCACGCTGTCAAGGCCAGTGATTGGCGCTGCCGCTTGGTCGGATCACGCTCTGCAGCGCAGGATTTTAAATAGATCGACGATCCAGATCGCATCGCCGGATTAAGTGACTCTATCCTAGCGCCGATCAAGATCCAACGGCGCGCAAGCGACCATGCTCTGGCGGCGCTGGCGGCGTTGGGCGGCGGCGTTGTCGCTCTACGGTGCCGGGCGTTCTAGACCATTTCAGATGCAAGGATGTGCTTACCAGATCCGCTGGCGTCGAAACTCGACGTGGTACTGCTCGCGAAGGGTGCTCGGAGAGGGCTCTGACCTCGTCGGAGTTTCGCCCGTCGGCGAGGGTTGTCGGAGTTGCCGATGTATCGCGTCGAGCACGAACCAATGGGTTTAGAGGATGCGCAGGACAACTACGAACACGCTCGGGTGAATAAGAAAGCAGGGGGCGCTCGAAACTTACTGGGATTGCTCGCCGGAGTTCGCGAAAATGTCAGCTACGGTCAGTCGTCGTCGTTGGCGTGGTTCCTCGTCGTGCTAGGCCAAAGTAAGGACACTGTCAGATGCGCACGATGACGAGGATGCTATGCGTATCAACCAGAGGGCAAGGGGTGGTGGTTACTTACGGAGAGGGGTCGCCGGAGTTCGTGAAGAAGATGGCGGCGGCCAGTCGTCGACGTTGCCAACGCTAGGGGTCATGCGAAGACAAACGGCGAGTGTCAGAAGATGCGTATGAGTTCACTGAGCAAAATAGGGTGAATGGGAGACAGAGGGGGACTCGAAGCTCACCGGAATTGATCGCCGGAGGGGGCTCTGTCAGCGGCGACTCGCGGAGGTTTGAGGGCAGCCTGGGGGCGTGAGTGTGCGATTGATTGGGGAAAAATGACCGTGGGGTGGTGGGGATCTTATAGCCTGGGAGTCGACAAGAAACGCCCGCGTTTAAGTGCCCAATTAACCCGCGCCATCACCGGCAGTCATTGCATCAGCGACGTGGTCGCGAGCGAGTTTTGGGGAAGACGATGCCAGCGCAGATAGGGCCCGCTCGTCAGCGTAACGCGCAAAGTGAATGTGGGGTCCGTCTGCCAGCGGCTCAGTGCGTGCGTTCGCGCGTGAGAGGAGAAAAAGAAGTGCCCGGGTGGGCTTGTTGGGCTCGGTCCGTTGCTGGGCCAATTCCTGGCCGCGCGGCCTTTCTCTTTTGTTTGCCCTTTTCTTTTTCTGTTTTCTATTTTCAGGAATGATTTTGATATGAATTCAAATCCTTTCTGAATTCAAACAATTTGGAGATTTTTGTAGGGTTTTGTGGTTTCAAAAGTATTCATTTAACCCAAGTGGTTACCCTGTAAGGTTTGGTCAAGCTTGGGTTTCAAAAATAATCAGAGATTTTGTTATGGTTTGCATATATTTGGATTTAGGGTTTTGAATCATTTCCAAATTTTGAATTTTGGTTATAAGCTTCACATAATCATTCCAACAATGGAGTCCAGTAATCAAGTACCTAATCTTTCAAATTTTTAAAGTGTGATGGTCATTTTGGAATCAATTGACTTACATGAAATCACAGACTCAACTTCTGTATCTAAGTGATTTTTGATAAAACCCTAAATGAATGAATGATGCATAGATGATATGAATGAGTTTTGAACTATGATTTTTGGGATGTTACAAATCTAACCCCCTTAAGATGAATCTCGCCCTCGAGATTCGGTTTGGCTAGCAAATAGGTGAGGGTGGTCTTTCCGAAGATCATCTTCTCTCTCCCAAGTTGCTTCCTCTTCGGAGTGATGGTTCCATTGTACTTTACAAAATTTGATAGTCTTGGTCCTGGTGACTCTTTCTGCTGTCTCTAGGATTTTGACAGGTTTTTCCTCATAAGTGAGATCACTTTCTAGTTGAACCTCTTCCAAAGGTATGGTATCCTTCAAAGAGGATTCTTCCATTTCTGGGTGACATTTCTTAAGCTGACTCACATGAAATACGTTATGAACTGCTGATAGAGATTCTGGCAATTCAACTTCATATGCAACTTCTCCTTTGCGACTTAGAATTTTGAATGGTCCAACATACCTTGGTGCCAACTTTCCTTTGACTCCAAATCTTTTCACTCCACGGAGTGGCGATACTCGGAGATAAGCTCTATCCCCAACTTCAGAGGGTGACCTCTCTACGCTTGGAATCTGCGTAGCTTTTCTCGTCGATTGTGCTATCTTCAACTGCTTTAACCAACTTGACTTTCTTCTTGACTTCTTTGATAAGATCAGGTCCGAATAAGCTTCTTTCTCCCACGCCATTCCATAACAATGGGGTGGTACACTTCCTTCCGTAGAGTAACTCAAACGGTGCCATTCCAATACTAGATTGATGACTATTGTTGTAAGAAAACTCTGCGTAGGGTAAAATTTCATCCCAACTTGCTCCATAATCTAAAGCACATGCTCTCAACATGTCTTCCAAAATTTGATTGTTTCTCTCCGTTTGACCATCTGTTTGAGGATGAAAGGCAGTACTGAATTCCAATCTCGTTCCTAAGGATTCATGAAGTTGTTTCCAAAAGTGAGATGTGAATTGGGTTCCCCTATCTGACACAATACTCTTTGGCACACCGTGGAGGCATACAATCCTGCTCATGTAAATTTTTGCTAACTTGGCACTTGTATAAGTTGTCTTCACGGGTATAAAATGAGCCACTTTGGTTAGACGATCCACTACTACCCATATGGAATCATATCCCGATCTAGTCCTTGGTAATCCGGTAATGAAATCCATACCAATATTTTCCCACTTCCATTCAGGAATAGGCAGTGGTTGAAGCAGACCTGCTGGTTTTTGATGCTCTGCTTTAACTCTGCTACACACGTCACACAAAGCAATATGTTCGGCAATGTCCCTTTTGAGATTGTTCCACCAAAATCTTTCTTTCATATCCATGTACATCTTGGTGTTTCCTGGGTGAATAGAATATGGAGAGTTGTGACCTTCTTGTAAGATCAGTTTCCGCAACTCTGGGTCTTGTGGAATACATATGCGTTTCCCATGCCATAAGGTTCCTTGTTCATCAATATGGAAACTCTTAGCCTTCCCTAGACTAATATTTTCCTTGATCTTTTCAATTTCCTTGTCGGTCTTCTGAGCTTCTTGGATTCTGTCCAAGAGAGTGGGTTGAACATCTAATGACATAAGATGTCCTTCTGGTACAACCTCCAATCTGAGTTCCTTGAATTGTTTACACAGATCTTCTGGCAATTCCCCTTTGGTAAGACCATTTACAAACGTCTTACGACTTAAAGCATCGGCTACCACATTTGCTTTACCGGGGTGGTATTGCAAACTCAAGTCATAATCCTTGATAAGTTCTAGCCATCTCCTCTGTCTCATGTTGATCTCCTTCTGGGTGAAGATATACTTCAAGCTCTTATGATCGGTGAATACCTCACACCGCTTACCTAAAAGGTAATGCCTCCATGTTTTGAGTGCATGAACGACAGAGGCTAACTCCAAATCATGAGTAGGGTAGTTTACTTCATGAGTTTTGAGTTGTCTCGAAGCATAAGCTACGACTCTACCATCTTGCATAAGTACAGCACCTAAGCCTTGATGAGAAGCATCACAATACACTTGGAAATCTTTTTCCAAATCAGGCAAACACAAAACTGGTGCTGTTACAAGTCTCTTCTTTAATTCCTGAAAACTGACTTCACAACCTTCAGACCAGGCAAACTTTTTGTCCTTCTTTAGCAATTCTGTCATAGGTTTAGCAACTTTCGAGAAATTTTCAATAAACCTTCTGTAGTAACCTGCTAAGCCGAGGAAACTACGAACTTCTTTCACATTCTTAGGTGATTCCCAATCTATCACTGCTGAAACTTTGGCAGGATCCACTGCCACACCATCCTTTGTCATAACATGACCAAGGAATCCAACTTTCTCTAACCAGAACTCGCACTTGCTGAATTTGGCATACAGTTTATGTTCTCTTAGCTTTTCAAGTATTAATCGCAAGTGTCTTTCATGTTCCTCCTTGCTCTTGGAGTAAACTAGGATATCATCGATAAAAACGCAACGAACTTGTCAAGGAATTCCATGAACACTTTGTTCATCATATTCATGAAGTATGCTGGAGCGTTGGTTAATCCAAAAGGCATCACAGTGTACTCATACAATCCATACCTTGTGGTGAATGTTGTCTTAGGTATGTCTTGCTCTCTTATCTTAAGTTGAAAATAGCCCGACCTAAGATCAATCTTTGAGAATACACATGCTCCTTCTAACTGATCAAACAAGTCGTTGATTCTTGGCAAAGGATATTTGTTCTTGATGGTAACCTCATTGAGAGAACGATAATCAATACATAATCTTTGTGTTCTATCCTTCTTCTCCACAAACAAAACTGGGGCTCCCCAAGATGAAGAACTTGGCTGTATAAACCCCTTCTGTAACTGTTCTCCTAGTTGTTTCTTGAGTTCTTTCAGTTCATCAACTGACATTTTATATGGTCTCTTGGCTATTGGTCCAGAACCTGGTACCAAATCTATTAGAAACTCCACATCTCTGTCTGGTGGCATTCCTGGTAATTCCTCAGGGAATACATCCGGATACTCACACACAATTGGCACACTGTCCATGCTAACCCCCTTAAGAGAATTTAGCTTACTTCCTTTGAATTCAAAGTTTGACTTAAATTTTATTCTTTTCCCTTCTGGGGTTGTGAGCGTAACTGTATGATTGGCACAATCTAATACTCCTTCATACTTAGCCATCCAATCCATTCCCAAAATTACATCTAGTCCTTGGGAATCTAGGATTATTAGGCTTACTGGGAACTTATGCTTACCAAACTCTATGATAAGATCTCGGCATCCAATGCTTGCTACCATGTCTCCCCCTGGAGAACTAACCTTTATTGGACACCCAATGTTTTCTGATGCAAACCCATTTCTATCCACAAATGCCTTTGATATGAATGAATGAGATGCACCAGTATCAAAGAGTACAAACGCTGAAATTGAATTGAGTCTGAACTTACCAGCAACGGTATCAGGCTCCTCATAGACCTCCTCCACATTGATGTGGTTAACCTGTCCTTTCTGGAAAGGATTCGGCTTGTTAGGTCCTTCCACCTTCTTTTCGGGGCACTCATTTGCATAGTGTCCCATTTTCTTGCATTTAAAGCATTCAACTTGACTGATGTCCTTTTTAGGAGGTTGGCCTCCACTTCCATTACCATTTCCACCATAGTGGCTCTTATGTCCACCCTTGTGGTTCTTGTACTTGTCCTTGTCATGACTGTGGTGATGCTTGTTGTCATGACGATTGTGCTTGCTGAATTTCCCATGCTTATGGGATCCTGAGCTGCCACTGTCATCATAGTGAGATCGTTTGTGGGACGATCCCGAGTTGTGCTTGTCGGAGTGCTTCCTCTTCCTACTCTCGACTTGTTTCCTTTTACTCTCCAAAATAGCAGCCTTGTCACACAACGACTGATAAGTTGGAACATATGCCACAGATAGCTGTAGGTTCAGCTCATCATTCAAGCCTTCCAAGAATTTTTCCTTTCTCTTGGCATCAGTGTCGACCTCATCCGGTGCGTAGCGCGCCAGATTGTTGAATTCCTCTATATATTCTGCCACGCTGCGGTGGCGCTGTTTCAGGTTGTGAAACTCTTTCTTTTTAAGGCTCATTATTCCCGACGAGATATGAGCCGTGCGAAATCCATCTTCAAAGATGGCCCAAGTCACCTCATCAATAGGGGTGGTGATTTGGAAGTTGTCCCACCATGTAGCGGCTGGTCCTTCCAACAGATGTGCTGCAAACCTGACCTTTTCAGCATCCGTGCAGCCCACGGTCACTAAGTCTTTGTTCACAGAACGTAACCAGTCATTGGCTATCATGGGATCAGTTGTTCCCGAAAACTTTGGCCTCGCACGCAAACTGGTGAGCATATCGAAACCCGGAGGGTTGTTGTTGTTGTTGTTGTTGTTGTTGTTGGGGTCATTGTTGTTGTTGTTGTTGTTGTTGTTGTTGTTGTTGTTGTTGTTGTTGTTGTTGTTGTTGTTGTTGTTGTTGTTGTTGTTGTTGTTGTTGTTGTTGTTGTTCTGGTTCTGGATGAACGTTGTCATCATTTGCATAAGTTGTGTTTGCGCATTCATCATTTGTTGCATTTCTGGGGTAATGTTGTTGGGGTTGGGGTTTGCGCGACGGGGAGGCATCTGTGGTTTGTTCAAATAGATAAGAATGAGATACCCATAGATGTTTTATGCACAATACAACTTAAGCAAACACATATTAAGCAACACAAGAAAATAAAGTTCAACAACCACATATCAAGTTCATGAAGTGATACACACAAGTGGCAAGCCATCCACATGTCGGATGGTCCAAAACAAGTTCATAAAACAAGTATGAATAATAAAATACACGAGTGGTCATGTCTACTCATCAACGTCAATCTTCTCCTCGACGAAGGTAAGACCTGCGTTCTCCATCGCGGTCTTGTTCTCCTCAATCGTAGTGGTCAAGGAATCGATCTTGGCCTTGAGAGCCCTCTTCTGGGAGCGAAGCCTCTCAATAACCATCTGCTGCTGCTCAAGCTCGAAGTCCTTAGACTTCAGCTCCTCGGTCATGTCCCGGATTCTCTTGTTCCTATCCTGGACTCGTTTCTCTTGACTCTTGAACTTGCGGTCCTGGGCCTCAAACTTTGTCTCCATCTCCTTGATCATCTCATCCTGCTGCGCAAAAAGCTTGTCCTTCTCGCGAAGCTGCACCTGAAGCTCGTCATTACCTAGCATAACGTTCGTTCTGTCCGTATCTACGTGTCTGAGAAGAGTCTCTAGTCCTGAAGGTAAAGACGTATCGGCTCCGCGGTGCTCCTCGAGTCGTCCTCGAAGTCGATGGACTCTCCGTCAACATCACGTCTACCAAAGACGTGAAAGTGAGTACCCCTAACCTGTCTGGAGTGACGGCCTAATAGTCGTCCTATCAGGTCCTGCATGACTACCTCCATGCCTCTCTCCCTGTCATCGTGCATCAACTTGAAGACGATGGCCTCTATAGTGGGCTCAGTCTGGCGTCCTGGCTGGGTCACCTTGAAGCCCCAGAGGTCCTTCCTCTTGAACTTGGTGAGTGGGTACACCGTGATGGTGGGGAGAGGAAGATCAAGCAGAGTGGTAAGCTCAACGATACGGGGACCAAAACGAGTAACCCGAAACTCCTCAACGGTGCTGATGGCAACAGGCATCTATTTATAAGATTAAAAAGTTAGAACAATGCAATTCAAGATAAATCAAGACAAACATTCATACATATCCATGAAACATAATTTTCCCACAAGCCATGCATACATGAGTTCATTACATCATTCGCGGTCCATACTTATTTAAAATATCTTTTGAAAATAAGGGGATAAGTGGTGGTCCAACTAACGAAGGTCCTTACAATCCAATCTCACGAGACCTATTATTGAACACAATGTTCCTAGAGGCAATCCACCAATCTTGTTCCCTTGACTCTATCACTAAGTCTATAACATCTCCTCTTATTTCTTGGTTGTTATCTTCCAACTCTTGGGTAAGTTCCTTCTCTTTCTCTAAGTCCTTTTGGAGGTTGAGCATTCTGCATTTGACTCTAGCACTTAGTTCCTTGATAGTCCTCCAAGCTGCATCCCTGGCTGACTCAAAGAATGTGGTGTGCATAGTAGTGTTGGTGTACATGCAGAATCCCCTTTCTTTGTGGTTGTCTTCCTTGTTTTTGTACAAGTGAAGTTGCACCCACCAATACTCCACTCCTTCATCCATCACCGGAAAGCCTTTGTACACGGCTTCTCCATGTGCATCCATTGCCTCCATGAGGTCCTTGAGAACATTGGGAAACTCAGTTTCACATTCCAAGGTCATGGTCATGAGTGGTCCCTTTTTCACAGCTTCGTTGATGGAGTTCATCTACAAAGGAAGTTGAAGAGATTAGAAAAGTTTTACGAGAAGAATAGACAAGTGTAGAAGTTTTCCTTAGTGGTTTTTCCAGTCCTAGGGTCATAATCCTACAGGCAACCTGGCTCTGATACCATCTGTTAAACCCCTCCTTTATAAAGGATAGGATCCCTGTGCTTGCAATGCTAGTCCCTGGATCAATGCTAGCATCCACAGTTTAAGATGAAGTACACAGATACAAAGGTTGTTTATTACATTCATTCCAGAGATAAACATAGTCTTTTACAACTCAGGGCCATAGGCCTAATACAAGAGTTTTTAGGAATAAGTAAATAAACACAAGTCTTCATCTTCATGTGCCACAGGCAAGCATGTTGAGTGTAGACTCATGACTCCTACTCATCATCGGAGTAACCTGCAACATCACAAGTTACAGCCACAGAGGGTCAATACTTTGGAATAGTATTGGCAAGTGATACCTTAGTATATTTTAAGTGGTCTATAGATCTATATGCATTTGGCTAGTGTAGCTTGGCTTGCCTTGCTTAAAATTAAGTTTTACTCATTAGTTGAAATTGCTAAGTTTTTCTTTGTCAAAACTTTCCCAAGGAAACCATCAATAAACATTGAGGTCCTTCACCCTTGTTCACCGACAAGTTTTTAATTCAGAAGTTGGAGTGATGAGATTCTTATGGCTTCCATGTCTTGATGCTCAAAGTGTCCATTACCTTGGACAAGGCTAAGTACTTAGGTTTTCCATCTGCAGAGGTTGTGCACTTTCCCCACCAGACTTGGTTTCCCAAGACAGACCTTCGAAGCTTTTCCTTAGTCAAAATGGACGCGCTCCAACCTATCAACCCATCTACCACCATCTGTCCAAAATGACTAAGTTCTGGCAACCTATATGATCATGGCAGAGCCCATATTGCCAAGTGGTTGCACTGTAAGCTTTCTCCACACTTGGCCTCCAAACCTCTTTGTGCCTGGGTGGCATTCCACAAGTGTGATACACAACCCAAGTCCATGGCCTTGTGTAACCACTCAACATAACCCATACATTCCATTCCACCCAGGAGGTTTATTTGACTTAGTAGTTTTATTAAGAAAACATAAGTCTCTTGACTTAGAATATTTTATCATATAGTATATATATAGATGTTCACCACCCTTGTTTGCTATAAGCTAGGCTAAGCAAGTATGGCAACTTATCTTAGGGATAATTCCCTAACAATGCTAGTAGACTACATAGGATTTCCCATCTTTTCATTAGACAAAATATTATGCAATATTATAACAAAATATCTAATGCTAGTTCAAAAAACATAGGACAATTATATATTCATGCAAATATCACTTGCCTTGGTAGTGTGGGGAGTAGCACTCTTCACAATCACAATCACAATCAAAATCTACACAAGAATTCAAAACATACAATTACACACATTTAAATATAACCAAAATAATATGAATGCATGCATGCAAGAATTTACCATGTACTAAATTTTGAAAAATTCTACCAAGTGTGTGTACATGACTACTGAAGCATAACTTGTCACAAGTTTGTCCAATAAACCTATTTGTCCTAAACAAAATTTTATAACGACATTTTTATATCTAAAATGGCCCTAAACTTGTTCCACAAATAAACCATTTTTAACTGTTACTATATGCTAAACAAAAGGTATATTCTGTTAGGCCTTGTCTCACTGATCTCAACGATATAAAGTTTGTAAAAATCCAACGTGTAGTTTGAAAGTTATAAGCATTTGAAGTTTGAATCTAATTCAGGTTTTGAATTCTGTTTTTAAACTAAACCTAGCCACGCGTCGCGCTGTGATTGGCGCGTACCGCTTCGGTCGGATCACGCTCTGCAGCCGCAGGATTTTAAATAGATCGTACGATCCAGATCGCGTACCGCTTCGGGATTAAGTGACTCTATCCTAGCGCTCAGATCAAGATCCAACGGCGCGCGAGCAAGCGACCATGCTCTGGCGGCGCTGGCGGCGTTGGCTGGCGGCAGCGTCTCACGGTGCGGCGTTCTGAACCATTTCAGATGCAAGGATGTGCTTACCAGATCCGCGGCGTCTGAAACTTCGTGGTACTCGTTCGCGAAAGGGGTGCTCGGAGAGGGCTCTAGACCTCGTCGGAGTTTAAATGCGGCGTCGAGGGTTGTCGGAGTTGCTGCCGATGTACTGCGTCGCCTGAGCACGAACCAATGGGTTTAGAGGATGCGCAGGACAACTACGAACACGCTCGGGTGAATAAGAAAGCAGGGGGCGCTCGAAACTTACTGGGATTGCTCGCCGGAGTTCGCGAAAATGTCGCCTACGGCCGTCGTCGTTGGCGTGGTTCCTCGTCGTGCTAGGCCAAAGTAAGGACACTGTCAGATGCGCACGATGACGAGGATGCTATGCGTATCAACCAGAGGGCAAGGGGTGGTGGTTACTTACGGAGAGGGGTCGCCAGAGTTCGTGAAGAAGATGGCGGCGATCGTCAACGCTACAACGCTAGGGTCATCACGAAGACAACCGAGTGTCAAGATGCGTATGAGTTCACTGAGCAAAATAGGGTGAATGGGAGACAGAGGGGGACTCGAAGCTCACCGGAATTGATCGCCGGAGGGGGCTCTGTCAGCGGCGACTCGCGGAGGTTTGAGGGCAGCCTGGGGGCGTGAGTGTGCGATTGATTGGGGAAAAATGACCGTGGGGTGGTGGGGATCTTATAGCCTGGGAGTCGACAAGAAACGCCTGCGTTTAAGTGCCCAATTAACCCGCGCCATCACCGGCAGTCATTGCATCAGCGACGTGGTCGCGAGCGAGTTTTGGGGAAGACGATGCCAGCGTAGATAGGGCCGCGCCAACAGAACGCGCAAAGTGAATGGGGTCCGTCTCGCCAATGCTCGATGCGTCAGCGTGAGAGGAGAAAAAGAAGTGCCCGGGTGGGCTTGTTGGGCTCGGTCCGTTGCTGGGCCAATTCCTGGCCGCGCGGCCTTTCTCTTTTGTTTGCCCTTTTCTTTTTCTGTTTTCTATTTTCAGGAATGATTTTGATATGAATTCAAATCCTTTCTGAATTCAAACAATTTGGAGATTTTTGTAGGGTTTTGTGGTTTCAAAAGTATTCATTTAACCCAAGTGGTTACCCTGTAAGGTTTGGTCAAGCTTGGGTTTCAAAAATAATCAGAGATTTTGTTATGGTTTGCATATATTTGGATTTAGGGTTTTGAATCATTTCCAAATTTTGAATTTTGGTTATAAGCTTCACATAATCATTCCAACAATGGAGTCCAGTAATCAAGTACCTAATCTTTCAAATTTTTAAAGTGTGATGGTCATTTTGGAATCAATTGACTTACATGAAATCACAGACTCAACTTCTGTATCTAAGTGATTTTTGATAAAACCCTAAATGAATGAATGATGCATAGATGATATGAATGAGTTTTGAACTATGATTTTTGGGATGTTACACAATCACACCATGCTGATGCTCGAGATTGAAATCCTTGGCCTCTAGTTCTGTAGTCATGTCTCGAATCCTCTTGTTCCTATCTTGGACTCTTTTCTCTTGACTCTTGAACTTTCTATCGCGACTCTCAAACTTGGCCTCCATTTCCTTGACTATCTCATCTTGCTCCGCGAAGAGCTTGTCCTTCTCACGAAGCTGCACCTGGAGTTCGTCATTGCTAAGCATGACGTTGGTCCTATCAGTGTCTAGGTGCCTAAGTAGAACCTCTAAGTCCTGGAGGTACAGACGAATCGGCTCTGTCGTCTCTCTAGCGGTATCCTCGAACTCAATAGCCTCACCATCCTCGTCACGTCTACCGAAGGCGTGGAAGTGAGTACCTCTAACCTCCCGAGAGTGTCTCCCTAAAAAGCGTCCAAGCAAATCCTGCATGACTACCTCTAGGCCTCTCTCCTTGTCATCATGCATAAGCTTGAAGGTGATGGCCTCCGTGGCTGGCTCAGTCTGGCGTCCTGGCTGAGTAACCTTGAATCCCCAAAGGTCCTTCCTCTCGAACTTGGTGAGGGGAAGCATCATGATGCTAGGAAGCGGAAGATTGAGCACACTAGTGAGCTCAATAAGACGGGTGCCAAAACGAGTTCCCTTGAACTCTTCAGTCGTGCTGATAGTAACATTAGGCATCTATTTTATAAGAGATAAAAGTTAGAAACAACATCAACAGGTAAACACAAGACAAGGTAGCACAAGCATATCATTTGCAAATCAAACACACTAGTCATGGCATACATAAATCCATTACAAGCATCCAAGGTTCAATAAAACTTTGACAATTTTTTTTGAATTAAAGTGATAGGTGTGGTGGTCCAACTAACGGAGTATGTTAGAACTCTCACTCACTAGAAAAAATGGCTATCAAAGCATCCTTAGTATCCATCTGCCTATCTTGCTCACAAGATTCCCAAATCAAGTCTATGATGTCTTCTCTTAGTTGTTGGTTGGTGGTTTCCAACTCTTGGGTATGCTTCTTTTCTTCCCTAAGATCATTTTGGGTGTTGAGCATTCTGCACTTGAGTCTTTCACCAAGCTCTTTGATGGCCTTCCAAGCTGCATCCCTTGCTGAATCAAAGAATGTGGTGTGCATCACTGAGTTGGTGACCATGCAGAATCCTGATTCTTTGTGGTTGTCTTCCTTATTTTTGTATAAGTGAAGTTGCACCCACCAATATTCTTCACCTTCATCCATCACAGGAAAACCTTTGTACACAGCTGCACCATGTATTCCCATAGTAACCATAAGGTTCTTGAGGGCCTTTGGAAATTCAGTCTCTCACTCTAGGGTCATGGTCATGAGTGGTCCCTTCCTTACAGCTTCGTTGATGGAGTTCATCTACAAATAGAGATGAGAAAGAAGCATTAGAAAAGTTTACGAGAAGAAAAAGACAAGTGTAGAAATTGTTGAAATTTTTTCCTTAGTGGTTTCTAATCCAATCCTAGGGTCATAATCCTATAGGCAACCTGGCTCTGATACCATCTGTAAGATCCCACCTTTATAAAGGTAAAGATCCCTGTGATTGCAATGCTAGTCCCTGGATCAATACTAGCATCCACAGTTTTAAGATGAAGTACACAGAAACAAAGGTCATTATTACATATCATTCCAGAGACAAACATAGTCTTTTACAACTCCATGGCCACATGCCTAATACAAGAGTTCAATAGTAAATAAGATAACTAAGTCTTCATCTTCATGTGCCACAGGCAAGCATGTTGAGTGTAGACTCATAACCCCTAATCACCATCAGAATAACCTGCAACATAACAAGTTACAGCCACAATGGGTCAATACATTGGAATAGTATTGGCAAGTGATACCTTAGTATAATATTGGCATCTAGATACTATATGCATTTGGCTAAGTGTAGCTTAGGCTTGCTTTGCTCAAAATAGGTTTTCCCTATTAGTTGAAAACACTAAGTTTTTCTTTGATAAAAAAACTTTCCCAAGGAACCACCAATAGACATTGGTGAACCTTTACCCTTGTTCAACCACAAGTTTGAACTTAGAAATTGGGATGAGGAGATTCTTGATAGCTTCCATGTCTTGATGCCCAAGTTGTCCAATACCAGGGACATATCTAAGTACTTAGATTCTTCCATCTGCAGAGGTTGTGCACTTTCCCCACAAGACTTGATTTTCACCAATACAGGACCTTTCAGAAGCCTTCCCTTATAACAAATGGACGCGTTCCAAACCTATCATCCCACTACCACCAACTGTCCAAATGGCTAAGTTATTGCAACCTATATGATCCAGGCAGATCCCATAATGACATGTGGCTGCACTAGAAGCTTCTTAACATTTGGCATCTCAAATCCCTTTGTTCCTGGGTGACTTTCCACAAGTGAGATACACAAGGTAAACCATAGAAATGGGCCTTGTGTAACCACTCAACACAAACCATTCTTTCCATTCCACCCAGGTGTTTCATTCACTTAGTTGTTTTATTAATCAAAAACATAAGTCAATGACTTAGAAATATTTCACATAGCATGAATATATTATCCACCCTTGGTTGATACTAGCTAGGCTAAGCATGGCAATGGTAAGCATCTTAACTTAGAGAAATCTCTAACAATTCTACAACTACTAGGATTTCCCAAGCATAGCATATAGATCAAAATATTGATGCAAGCCTAAACAAAATATTTCTAGTGCATAGTTGAAAAATATAGGAATGAAATCATGAAGCACCACTTGCCTTGGTAGTTTTGGGGGTAGCAACAATCTTCACAATCACAATCACTATTTGCACCAAAATCTACACATTAAATAATGGCACCAAAATCACATACAAAATATATACAAGGAAAAATATATGAATGCATGCAAAATTCCATGTGATGATTTCCTACACCAAACAAGGCAAGTATACAGTACTGAATCATAAACAAGTCCAAAACATGCCAAATAAACTTTATTTAAACAATAAAACAATTTTCGAATAATTACTATACAAAAATTATGCCTACAAATGTTTCTGTAAAAACAACCATTTTTACAGAGGCAAAACATTAAACACATTTCATAAACAGAAAGGATTTTCTCTCCTGATTCCAATGATATAAAATTTGTAAAATTTGAACGTGTGGATCAAAAGTTATGAATTTTTCAAGTTTGGTTAACTAATAGATCAAATTTTTGTTTTAAATTCAAACACAGGCCACGCGGCGCTTTCTGATTCGTCGGTACCGCTTCGCACGGATCGACTAGTGTGGACCGCACGATCTTAATGAAATCGCACGGCCAGATCTGACCCGTACCCCTTCGTTAAGTGATTCTATCAGATTCGTTGGATCTAGATCTAATGGCCCTGGACCATGCGACCAAAGTTTGGCGGCGCTGGTGACGGTGGCGCGGCGGAGGCGCTCTGTCAGCGTCGCTCTAGCGAATACAGGAGGGGCTGGGGTGTGTGGCGTGGCTTACCAGACTCGCAAGGACACGAGGAAGCTCAACGTGGCAGTAGTATGTCGAGGGGCACACGGACGCGGCGGCAAGACCTCGTCGAAGTTGCGCGCGACGTCGAGTGTTTGCAGATGGTGTTGTTGCCGACGATGTAGACCGCCCTAGCACGAACCCGTGGGGTCAGAAGATGCACAAGGTCATGGCGAACATGACAGGGTCAGAGAGGATGCAAGGGGCGCTCGTACTTTACCGGTATTCCTCGTCGAAGTTGAGCGGCGGCGCTGTTGCTTGCAGAGGTGGACGGGAACGGATGCCTGGGTCAAGCGCGGCCAAATGAGAGGGGTCAGGAGGTGCACAAGGTTGCAAGGAACACGCTCGTTTGTATTAGAAAGGATGGGGTGGTCTGGCTCACCGGAATTTCGTCGCCGGAGTTGGTTCTGTCTGCAGCGTTGCAACGCGGAATTGAGGCAGCCTGGTGGCGGAGCGAGTGAGTGGTGTGAGGGGAAATGGTCGTGGTGCAGAGGGGGTTAAATATCCAGGAGCGGGGCGGAGATTACGCGCTGCATCAATGGGAATTAAGCGGCGATCGCAGCGATGTGTAAATGAGCGACTTCGGCAGCGTTGATTGAGGACGAAGCTGACGGGGCATGGTGGGGTCGAGCTGTCAGGGGGTGGGTGCACGCGGGCTGCTTTGCTTGTAGGGCTGGATTGGTGACGCCAGGCCCAGTTTGATTTCTAATTCTCTTTTCTTTTTCCAGAACGATTTTCAGGATTCCTTTTCAAATAAATTAAAAAGCATTTGAATTTCAAATATTTCTAGCCTTTTATAAAATGAAACCTGCATAATTTTGAGTATAAAACCATGCTGCCTTGTTGGACTTGCATAGTTCCTTTGAAATTTTTTAAAACAACAGTGCCTTAGCACATGGTATGATAAAGATTTGAAAAGGGTT
The DNA here is from genome assembly GCA_030063025.1 of Avena longiglumis. NCBI lineage: Eukaryota > Viridiplantae > Streptophyta > Magnoliopsida > Poales > Poaceae > Avena > Avena longiglumis. The sequence goes on from CP125976.1 coordinate 444,776,772, forward strand.
TTAAAACCATATTTGTTTTGGAAATTCGGTCCAAACTTTAACACTCAACCAATCCAACATAAGAGCAAACAAAGCTTGGTTTAAAACAATTATACTCTCATTTGAGAGTGGCATTAGATCAATGCCTGCTCACATAAAATAATAGCACTCAATGCTTCTGTTTTCTTGGAATGAGTTTGAAATTGATCCCTAAATGATATGCATGCATGAATGGTATGCAATCTTTGAAAACATGATTTTAGGGATGTTACACCTAGTGAAGACGTCCTTATCCTCCCCGGCAACGGCGCCAAAAAACTTATTGATGGCTCAGTTGATGTGGAGCCTGTTGGGAACCCCTAGAGCAAGGTGTGAAGCAGCACATCAACAATTCTTCCCTCAGTAAGAAACCGAGGTTATCGAACCAGTAGGAGGAAGGAAATGTCACACAGGTGTTGCAAGCAACGCGGAGACCTGCACAACACAAACTCAAGACTTGGCCCCAACTAACAGTGAGGTTGTCAATCTCACCAGTTGCTGTAACAAAGGATTAAACGTATGGTGTGGAAGGTAATGGTGTTTTGCAGCAAGTAAACAAGTAACAGGGGAAGATGTATCAATGGTAAAGATTGGAACGGGGTCCATAGTTCACTAGAGGTGCTCTCCTTAGATAAACAACATGGCATGAAGGGTAAACAAATTAGAGCAGGGTAATTGACAGGAACTGAGCAAGGCATAACAATGCAATTACTAGTCATAAAGATCCTAGGAGATTCGATTGGGCAATACAACAAGATACATAGACTGCCATCCAACTGCATCTATGACTACAAGTCCACCTTCAGGTTATCATCCGAACCCCCCTCAGTATTAAGTTGAAAGCAACAGACAACTGCTTTAAGCAAAGTGTGTAAGGTAAACAGTCCACATGTTCCATGAACAAGAGACCGTTGTTTTCTCCCTAGTAGCAACAACACATCTACAACCGAAGATATTTCTGTCACTTACCTTGGAAACTAGAGGCATGAACCCACTATCGAGCATAAATACTGATACATCCAAAACGTATCTACTTTCTCGAACACTTTGCTATTGTTTTTCCTCTATACTTGTGTGATTTGGATACAACTAACACGGACTGACGCTATTTTCAGCAGAATTACATTGGTTTCTTGTTTTTGTGCAGAAATGAACTATCAGGAAAAATCCAAGAAAATATGCCAAAAACTATTTCTCACCAGAAGATCCACGGAGCCACAAGGGGAGATAAAGAGGAGGCCTGGGGGTCCCAGACCCACCCTAGGCGCGGGCCCATTGACCCCGCGCCTAGAGGGGGTTTGGCCACCCTAGGAAGCTCCTAGGCCTCCCTCTGCGCCTATAAGTTGCCTTCTGACCTAAAAATTCAGGGTGGGATTCGATAGTTTTCTAGAAAGAGTTCCGCTCCGCCGCCGCCACGAGAAACCAAGATTTGGATCAGAAACTCCGTTCTGGCACACTGCCGGGACGAGAATTTTGGATAGGATCATTGCCATCGTCATCACCAACGCATCTTCATCAACCACCGATGTTTCCCTCATCCATGAGTGAGTAATCCCCCGCTGTAGGCTTGGGGATGGTAGGAATTGGATGAGTTCTATCATGTAATCAAATAAGATCTGTTAGGGGCGTAGTGCCTATTATCTCTATGAGTGATATTTGACTTTGTTGCAACTTGTTGTGCTTAATGCTTGTCACTAGGGCCCGAGTGACATGATCTCAGTTCTGAACTTATTATTGAATCATTATGATAGTATTGTTTGTGATCTTATCTACAAGTTGTGTACACATATCATTGTCCGGATCCAAAGGCCCCAAAGTGACAATAATTGGGATAACCAGAGGGGATGGCTATGGTGTGAGGATCACATGTGTTCACGAAGTGTTAATGCTTTGCTCCGGTGCTCTATTAAAAGGAGCACCTTAATTGCCAGTAGTTCCCTAGAGGCCCCGCTGCCACGGGCTGGCTGGACAAATGTTGTGCAAGTTCTCATTCGAGCACGTATGACTATATTTGGAGCACATGCCTAGGATTGTTTAGTACTTGGATGCTTGTTATTATTTATCTGCAATGCCCTAGTTCTTGAAGTTACATGTTTAGACTCGTCCATGCAACGCCCATCCATCCATCCCTATGCCTACCACACTCGAATCCTACTGTTACCATTACTGTTACCATTGCTCCTGTTTCACTGTTGTTGTTGCTTTGCTGTTGCTACTGATAAACTTCTGTGAGCAAGAACTATTTCCATGTGCAGCTGAACTGGCAACTCAGTTGTTAAGGCTCGCAAGTATTCTTTGGCTCCCCTTGTGTCGAATCTAGTAGTTGTTAAGGCTCGCAACTATTTCCAGAGCGTCGCATGTTCCAGACCAAGCCACACCGCCCCACGCCTCAAAACCATGTCATTGAGCATTGACAGGGAACACCGCACCTTCCCCTACCGTCGCCCATGCCAATAGCCGCCTGTAACATCGCCCCCGACGAGCTCACCGAGCGCCCCGTTGGTCCCCTCGCTCGACTATAAATAGAAGCCACCCCCAGTAGATTTCTTCACACCACCTCACTCCCCTCTTCTCACTGATCGTACCACACCGTTCCCGGAGCAAGGCGAGCACCACCTCGCCGGAATTTCACCGGAGCCCGCCGCCTCTGGAGAAGAAGGGCGCCATTGATTTCGTCCACCCTAGGAGCTGCCGCGACCACCCCTGCGTTCATCGTCGTCGACTTCGTCGTTTGCCCGCCTTGCCGACCCTCGCCTGCACCCCGGTGATCCCCCAGCACCCCTCACTGGCCGCGCTAGGTTTCTTTCTTGCCGGCATTGCCTCGCGTCGACGATGATTCCCAGCCGTTGGATTAGAATCAGATCGAACGACCCACGCTTCTGCATCGCTTTGCCCCCTCCCTGTCACCGACGAGTGGGGACACCCACTTAAGCAGCTGGAGCATCAAGCGCTTAGCAAAGCAGCCCGTTAACTATTCCCGCGCAGCCCAGTTATTCAAATTAAACTTTTTCTATTTTATTTCAAACTCACTTCTGTACCCAACTTCAAAATTCAACCCAGAGCGATTCAGTGCACCAAATTGACTGAAACCAATTTTCTTATAAAGGTATAGGAATGATGAATCAAAGCCCGTTGGATTCAAGTAATTTGGATCTATAGATCACCCATGGTAAAAATAACAAGGCAGAAGCTTTTCTGCATTCAAACATTTTTCAAATTAAAACCATAATAGCTTTTGAGTTGATTCCAACTCTCAAAAATCACATTTAACCATACCTTTCAGAATATATAAAAATATATAGGTTTACTTGCAGAAATAATGTTCAAGTAATAAAAGAAGGCCCCATAGGCATTTCTAGTCACTTTAATTAATTAAAATAAAAGTGTAAAAATTTATTAAATTGTGATACCACTTTAAATCACATTCCCATGGACTAAAATATGTGGTGATGACATGTGTCAACATGATCCCATGTTTGGTTTGGAGAATATTAAATCTTAAGTAGTTTTTCAATGAGTAGAAATTACTTTTCTAAAATTAAAAGGAATTAAACCAAGCCTTAACCTTGTAATGTTAAAGATGATGTTAGATCATCTATAGGACCCTTGTGTGTGATGATTGCAAGTATCTAAGTATTGTTTGGTGATTGTGTACCTCGTATTTATTCATAGACGCTAGTACCGACCAAGGATACGAGGAGGAAGGAGGATACTACGAGGAAGAAGCCGAGGAGAACTTCAACCACTGCTCTGCACAAGGCAAGCTTATACTGATATTGATGCAAGCTGATACTATACCTATGCAAGCCAATACTTGCTTGTTACTATGCCTACTATATGCCTTAAGCATATGTGGTCATACCCACTTGATAAACCAATCCTAGTTTTACTTGCAAGCTTCTTACTTTATTTCTTTATCAAAGCTCTTACTTAGAGTTTACTTAAGAGATTGGTAGATACTAGAAAGATATGTGAAGGTTGCATAGAGAGCATAAAATTTGGCCTAAGTTAGAAACCTTGATGTCAGCCTAATACATAAGGTTGTACTTAGTTGAAACTCCACTAGTCTACCACCCCTCATTAGTGCTTACCCCCACCTATAGATGCTAGTTCTAAGCATAAAACTTGATCAACTTTAGATGGGAGTACTTGGTGGAAAAATGGTTATGAAAACCTTGGAATGATGGATCATTCTATTGAAATGTTTTGGATATGTGTTTCCGAACACCTGATGATTTTGGTGATGAAAATGTTGAGGCATGAGCCTTAGCCCTTTTTAAAACTGATGGTTGTCTAGATGCGATACCATTCCAATTTTATCGTACAACCACAATACCCGAATATTGGGTAGGGCTTGACTGGAAACTTATATACCTTAGTATTCGCTCCCTCACGGCCAAGGTCTGAGCTGAGGCTACCTTGTGAAGATTGTCCACCTGTGCAGTACCCAAGATGACAGTTGGTCATGGTTGGGAGGCCAAACTCACAGGAGAGGTGCTTATACTAGGGCGTGTAATTGAAAGGTTAGGATTTATTATCCGCATACTGAGTATGGTGAATTCAGGATTTATTCCTTATGGATGTATCGAATGTTTTGGTGAAAGTGTACAATCTCTGCAGAGTGTCAAACTATTCGAATAGCCGCGTCCGCGGTTATGGACAGTTGGAGTGGACATACTGTTTCCCCCGTCAGACTTTTCAAAATGACTTGTAAAATGAATTGAGACTTTGACTTGACCACAACAGGGTTGTGATCTGAATTACAAGTTCCCACTTAGGTGCCATAAACTTTCAACTAGCATTCGTCGCTTCTAAACTTAGTAGAGATAAATCTGGCTTTTGTAAAAAAACCTAGAGCCTAGTGTCCTATTATACAAAACCCCTTTTACCTGTTAGTGTTAGTTTGCGAGTACTTAAAGAGTACTCACGGCTTTGTCCCTGGCTATTCCCATGGCCAGAATATGAAGAGGAGTACCTGGAGGATGGATCCCAGGAAGGTTACGACAACTAGGATCATCTCCCATCGTCAGCATTGCCTGTGACCCCGAAGATGGAGCTTCGCCTACGCTATCGTTATTATTACGTATTCCGCTGCTTGATGTTGTATTAAGAACTGGATCATGAGATCCCTATTTGTGTAAGAACTTATGTATCGTGTGTAATGGATGATGTACTATGGTATCCAATTCTGTTATGTCTCGCAAAAATGGTAATCCTGGGATTGCGATGTATGGCATAACAGGCATCTAGGATTGAAAAATCCGGGTGTTGACAATTTGGTATCAGAGCCATCCTGACCATAGGAGACCCTAGTTAGAATGGACGTTTAAACCAAAAACTTACTTTCCAAAACCAAAGAAAAACAAATATTTACAAAAAAAAACTATTCTCATCATTATCCCTTTGATTCTTTCCTAAAAATTCATGTTCCTCAAAAACTCTTGCAAAATACATAAAATTTTGGCACACTTAATCACTCTACTAACTTACTCATCCTATATTCTTATAGATGGATGTGAAGTACAACAAGTTTTACCAATTGGGGAATGGAGGAGACCTGATCTTTGAGAGGGATTTAGACCAGCTTTCGGAACATCTAGAGCGTCCGCACCCCGAGTTCTTCGGAGCTCAGCTCAATGATCAAGGAGGAGAAGATCTGCAGTGGCTAATTGTTGCAAGTCTCCGAGGAAAGATTGAACCCCCCACTGCGGAAGGAATTCAGTTTACCTTAAGAGAAAACAACTGGCTCGATGGACTTGCCAGAGCCATGCAAGAAGCTCTTTCCCGTCGTGTGGGTAGAGCATCAATCAGATCAAGGGTACTCGCTTTGAGTTTTGCCCAAGGCGTGATGCTAATGGACAACCCCTAGAAGCCCCATACCACCCCGAGCTGAAGACCCAATTGGACCACCTTAGCTTCATGATGTATGATCGTCAGCAGGAGTTGGACAACTGCCGTGACTACTGCAACCACAAGTCTGACATCATCAAGACAAAGGACCAGACCATCGCCATGCTAGCAAAGGATCGCAAGTCTCACCGCTGTCAGCTCGACAAGAAGGAGTGCATCATTGCCCGTCTTCGCCACCGCATCTCATCTCTGGAGGAGACCATCCACGAGAAAGACATGCAGTTGGAGGAAAGGGAGAATGCCGGAGAGGATCTTCGTGGAGACCCCTACTCCTATCTCAGCGATGACGACAATTTTCTGGAGGATCAGGCTATGGATTTCTTCACCGATGAGGACGATTTCTCCTTCATCGATGACGATGAAGATGACGAAGCCACATATTCCGAGGAATAGTAGCACTTGAGCACCAACGTAGTGAGTAGTATTCAGTCCCACTGTATCGTAGTTCTCAGAATGGTTCTTAAAACCATCTGTTTTTCTTTGTTGTGGTGTGTGTTGTATCGGGTGCTATGAATGAATGAATGAAAAAGCAAGTTGCTAGAAAATCTGAGTCAAACTTTAAAAACTTTTCAAAAACCCAAAACTTTAGAAATTTCCCTCTTTTCTCATGATCTACCTCAATCTTCAGATGCCACGTGGAGGAAGTGGTTCAACCCCGGAACCGATGTTGCAGATTCTGCAAATGTTGACTTCTGACCGTGAAGCTGAAAGAGCGGAACATCAAGCCAACCTGGCCACCCTTCAGCAGATAGACCAGTTAACCCATAACAACCAAGGCCATGGAAATCAGGACCACCATGGATCTAAGCTCAAGAATTTCCAGAATACCAACCCACTTGTTTTCACTAAGTCAGAAGAACCCCTAGACGCCGATGATTGGCTGCAAACCGTGGAAAATAACTTAGAAGTAGTAGGAGTGGAAGCCAATGAGAAAGTCCTGTTCGCCACCCACTATCTAGCCGGAGATGCCAGAGCATGGTGGAACAGTGTTCGCGCAATGACCGGAGGCCAGATGATGACCTGGGAGGAATTCAAGGTCAAGTTTAGCAGAACCCATGTGCCAACGGGTTTGATCAAGAAAATGAGAGACGAGTTCAGAGAGCTAAAGCAAGGAAGGATGACTGTAGTGGAATACCGTGACAATTTTTTTTCATTAGCTAGGTATGCCCCGGATGAAATAGACACTGAAGCCAAGAAGAAAGAAATATTCCTGAATGGTCTGCATGATGAGATGCAGACGGTATTAGTCAATATTCCCTTTTCGGATATTGAAGCCCTTGTCGACTCTGCTATCCAAATGGAAGGAAAGATCAACCAAGCCAATGAGAACCGCAAGCGTCGTATGATGCAATAGCCAGGAACCTATCAGATCCCAAAGTATCGCCCTAACCCATCTCCAGGATTTGCCCCAAGAACCAACAGACCCCCGATGACCCGTCCCACCTATCCCAACCGTGGAAACCCTAGACCCGGAGGAAACCACAACAACCCCGGCAACGCTAGCAATTTCAATCGTGCCCCACCCAAGTTCAACAACTACAATGCTACCGCCAACACCAACACTGCCTCGAGGACTGGAAGCAATGTTGTGCCTGTAGCAGCCAAGGACAAGTCGCAAGTGACCTGTTATGACTGTGGAAATAAAGGCCACTATTCCAACGAGTGCCCCAACAAGAAGAATGTTACAGCTCCCAATGCTAATGTCCCAGCTCAGCAGTAGCGTCGTGTTCAGCCAGGAAGAAGATTTGCCCCAGGGAATTCACTCAACCGCAATGGACGTCTTTTTCTCATGCATGCTAAAGAATCTCAGGAAGCGCCAGACGTCGTGCTGGGTATGTTTTCTGTTAATTCAGTACTTGCAAGAGTGTTGTTTGATTCTGGTGCATCACATTCATTTGTCACCGAAGAATTTGCATGCACTAGTAAAATTCAACCAACCAAACTGAAGCATGTCATGATTGTTTAAATTCCCGGATCAACCACTAAGGCTAGGCAAATTTGCAAAGCCGTCCCTATCCGAATCCATGGCATAGATTATTATGCAAATCTGATAGTACTCGAAACTAAAGGTTTGGAAGTAGTACTAGGAATGGGTTGGATGTCCAAACATAAAGGATTAATTGACTGTGCCAAGAAAGCCATAACTATGACCAGTACCGCCGGAATATCAGTCGAGCATATATCTGAAACCTTAACTCGCCAATTCAAATGCAACAAGAGTATATCCCAACCTACCATTGACCAAGTCCGGATAGTCTGTGAATACCCCGATGTATTTCCAGATGTTTTGCCCGATATGCCCCCAGATCGGGATATCGAGTTTATCATCGAACTAATCCCCGGAACCGGACCCATAGCCCAGAGACCCTATAGTATGAACCCGTCGGAGCTAGCAGAATTGAAGAAGCAACTGGATTCCATGCTAGAAATTGGATTAATTCAACCAAGTGTGTCACCATGGAGATCACCTGTCTTATTTGTGGACAAGAAGGATGGAGGTAACCGTTTGTGTACGGATTATCGGAAGTTGAATGATGTCACCATCAAGAACAAGTACCCCTTGCCCAAGATAGAAGATTTGTTTGATCAGTTGACCGGTGCCAAAGTATTTTCGAAGATTGATATTAGAATTGGCTATCATCAACTCAAAATTCGTGTAGAGGATATTCCAAAGACTGCCTTTACCACCAGATATGGATTGTATGAGTACACGGTCATGTCTTTCAAATTAACCAATGCCCCCGCTTATTTCATGAATCTCATGAATAAGATTTTTATGGACTTCCTGGATAAGTTTGTCGTTGTTTTCATCGATGACATTCTGATTTATTCCAAATCATAAGAAGAACATGAGCTACACCTAAGGACCATTCTTGGGACCCTTACAGAGCATCAGTTGTATGCAAAGTTTAGCAAATGTGAATTCTGGTTACAGGAGGTAGGATTCCTCGGTCACATTGTATCAGCCGGAGGAATTGCCGTTGACCCTGCCAAAGTGAAAGATGTAGAAGATTGGCAAGCCCCAACCACTCAAACCCAAGTTCGTGCATTTCTCGGATTGGCAGGATACTACCGCAAATTCGTAGAAGGATTCTCTAGTATCGCCAGACCCATGACCCAACTGCTGAAGAAGGACAAGAAGTTTGAATGGACCGACAAATGTGAAGCGAGTTTTCAAGAACTCGAGAGGAGATTGATTTCAGCCCCAATCTTGATCATGCCAGATATCATGAAGCCCTTCGATGTGTATTGTGATGCATCCAAGATTGGTCTCAGATGTGTTCTAATGCAAGAAGGCAAAGTTATATCTTATCTATCGCGACAACTGAAGCAACATGAGCAAAACTACCCGACCCATGACCTCGAACTCGCAGCGTAGTTCTAGCCCTGAAGACATGGAGACATTACCTGATGGGAAACCGTTGTGAAATTTATTCGGATCACAAGATCCTAAAGTATATATTCACTCAGAAGGAGCTGAATATGAGGCAGAGAAGATGGATTGATCTAATCAAGGATTACGACCTAGACATTCACTATCACCCTGGTAAAGCCAATGTGGTAGTTGATGCCCTTAGAAGATTATCGTGCCGCTTGAACTCCATGATTTTGAAGGAGCAACCAAGTCTGCACAAAGAGCTAAAAGATTTTCGGATGGAATTAGTAGGTGAAGGATTTCTGGCTAGCATAGAACTCCATCCCACTTTGATCAGTCAGATTAAAGAGGCGCAGAAGGAAAATGCTAGTATTGAAGGAATCAAGCATCGTGTCGGTACAGGAAAACTACCTGGATTCACCGAGGACGAAGAAGGAGTTTTGTGGTACAAATGACACCTTTGTGTACCATCAGATTCTGAGTTGAAAGAAGTTATTTTGAAGGAGGCTAATGATACTCTTTATTCTATCCATCCCGGAGGAACTAAGATGTATCAAGACTTGAAAGAGCAATTTTGGTGGCATAAGATGAAGAGAGAAATCGGAAGCTATATCGCCAAGTGTGATATTTGTCAGCGAGTCAAGGCCGGACATCAAAGACCCGCTGGATTGTTGCAACCATTGCAGATTCCGGAATGGAAATGGGATTCTGTAGGAATGGACTTTATCACTAGACTACCTACTTCTAGTAGGGGAAATGACTCTATCTGGGTCATAGTGAACAGATTGTCCAAAGTCGCCCATTTCTTGCTCGTCAAGACCACCTATCAGAGTTCGAAGCTAGCAGCGTTGTACATAGCTAGAATCGTTAGTTTGCACGGAGTCCCCAAGAACATCGTATCAGATCGAGGAACTCAATTTACCTCGAGATTCTGGAAGAAAGTCCAAGAAGGTTTAGGAACCCTCTTAGATTTCAGTACCGCGTATCACCCTCAGACCGATGGACAAACGGAGTGAGTAAATCAAATACTCGAAGATATGCTGAGAGCAGGTGTGTTAGAATATGGATCCAAGTGGGAAGATTGTCTGCCGTTTGCAGAATATTCATACAACAACAGTTATCAAGCCAGTTTGCAAATGGCCCCATTTGAATTCATGTACGGAAGGAAGTGTCGCACCCCTTTGAATTGGTCGGAAGTAGGAGAGAGTCAGATTTTTGGACCCGACATCCTACGGGAAGCAGAAGAGAAGGTTCACAAGATTCATGAGCACCTCAAGACCGCCCAATCCCGACAGAAGAGTTATGCCGACAAGAGACGTAGAGACCTCGCCTTCAATATAGGAGATTTTGTTTATCTGAAAGTGTCGCCATTGAAGGGAATGCAGCGTTTCCAACTCAAAGGAAAGTTAGCCCCTAGATATATCAGACCTTTCAAGATTCTGAACCGTCGAGGAGATGTATCGTATCAATTGGAACTACCTGAAGAGATGTTAGCCGTGCACAATGTGTTCCATATCTCGTTACTTCACAAGTGTCTCGAAGTCCTCGAGAAGACGAAGTAGTCAAGAATATCGATCATCGAACCATAGAGATCAACGATGACCTGACCTATCCCGAAGTACCCAACCGTATTTTGGAAGAAGCTTTTCGAACTACCCAAACCCGAAGCATCAAGTTTCTCAAGATTCAGTGGAGCAACCACACAGAAGAGGAAGCCACCTGGGAACGCGAAGATCACATCAGGACGGAGTTTCCTGATCTCTTCAAATCCTAGGTAATCTTTTCGTCCTTTTTTCAAATCTCGGGACGAGATTTTGTTTAAGGGGGGAAGGTTTTAACGTCCCAAAAATACTAAACTTGGATCATCAATTTCTAATCATCAAAATTAGGGTTAACAAAAACTTTTCTAATTAAAATTATGAAGGCATGCATATGTGTATGCATTTAATTTGAAATTCTTTTGAACCACCTTGTTTGTTTGTTTCCTTGCTTGTAAAATTTTTCTTAGGTGAAATAAACATCATCTAAACATTTCCCAAACTTTTCCTAAGGACAAGTAAATCAAAACCAATAAAATAGACGAATGGTCATTTTGACCAATTTAACTCCCATGCCAACTTTGGCTGTCTCAAACTTTCATAACCTAATGGAAACTTTTCTGGATCTTTGCACCCCTTGAATGTACTCATAACAAGGTATCAAGGCCCACTTTGTGATCATCCAGAAACTTTCAAATGCATAGTTCAAATGACAATTCAAAATTGAATCTTTATCATATGGGAAGATCCCACTTTTTCAAAAACCACTCAAACAAGCTCAACTTTCAAAACCCAAGCATCTGCAGACCCACCAGCACCAATCTAGCAAACCGACCAAAAATCTTTTCAAAATTCAAAACTTGATTTCATGCGGCCATTTCATCAAACAGGTTGCAGACACAAATCATCAAAATCCTAAACACTATAGTGAGCAGTAATTGAAGCCTAACTTGTTCCCTCTCTAGCTCACAACCAGCTCAGTAGATCATCTAGCAAGATTAACTAAACACTAGCACCACTATGAGCTTGGCATTACCATCAATGGTGAACAGCCAAAGCCAACCTTGTCACCCCATGTCGACAGCAAGCTAGGAAGAGAAGCAAGCCTAGCCAACATGTCTGGGAGGCAGCCCACCGTCCATCGCCACCCCCTGTCCCAGCCGCGAGCGTTGCCAAGCCCTGGACCACACGCACGAACCATGCCAACCTCGCCAGCGACCATGCCGAGCATGCACCAGAGCGCCACCATCGACCGAAGCCCACAGACCACGCGCCGCCCTCGTTGCGTGCATACACAATCCCCACCGACCCAGGAGACCGCCAGACATCCTCGTTCGCCGCCCCGTGCCGCACAGCCACCGCTCGCCGTCGAAGACGCCGCCTCTGCCGCGCAGAGCGTCGCATGTTCCAGACCAAGCCACACCGCCCCACGCCACAAAACCATGTCGTTGAGCATCGCAAGGGAACATCGCACTGTCCCCTACCGTCGCCCATGCCAATAGCCGCCTGTAACATCGCCCCCGACGAGCTCACCGTGCGCCCCGTCGGTCCCCTCGCTCGACTATAAATAGAGGCCACCCCCAGTCGATTTCTTCACACCACCTCACTCCCCTCTTCTCACTGATCGTACCACACTGTTCCCGGAGCAAGGCAAGCAACACCTCGCTGGAATTTCACCGGAGCCCGCCGCCTCTGGAGAAGAAGGGCACCATCGATTTTGTCCACCCAGGAGCTTCCGCGACCACCCCTGAGTTTGCCGTCATCGACTTCGTCGTTCGCCCTCCTCGTCGACCCTCTCCTGCACCCCGGTGATCCCCCAGCACCCCTCACTGGCCGTGCTAGGTTTCTTTCTCGCCGGCATTGCCTCGCGTCGACGATGACTCCCAACCGTTGGATTAGAATCACATCGAACGACCCACATTGCCCCATACCGCTTCGCCCTTCCCTGTCTCACTGACAAGTGGGGACACCCACTTAAGCAGCCCGCGGGAGCACTGCGCTTAGCAGGCCGGCCCGTTAACTTTTCCCGCGCAGCCCAGTTATTCAAATTAAACCTTTTCTATTTTATTTCAAACTCACTTCTGTACCCAACTTCAAAATTCAACCCAGAGCGATTCATTGCACCAAATTGAATGAAACCAATTTTGTTAGAAAGGTCTAGGAATGCTGAATCCAAGCCTGTTGGATTCAAGTCATTTGGATCTATAGATCACCCATGGTAAAAATAACAAGGCAGAAGCTTTTCTGCATTCAAACATTTTTCAAATTTAAACCATAATAGCTTTTGAGTTGATTCCAACTCTCAAAATCACATTTAACCATACCTTTCAGAATATGTAAAAATATATAGGTTTACTTGCAGAAATAATGTTCAAGTAATAAAAGAAGGCCCCATAGGCATTTCTAGTCACTTTAATTAATTAAAATAAAAGTGTAAAAATTTATTAAATTGTGACACCACTTTAAATCACATTCCCATGGACTAAAATATGTGGTGATGACATGTGTCAACATGATGCCATGTTTGGTTTGGAGAATAATTAAATCTTAAGTAGTTTTTCAATGAGTAGAAATTACTTTTCTAAAATTAAAAGGAATTAAACCAAGCCTTAACCTTGTAATGTTAAAGATGATGTTAGATCATATATAGGACCCTTGTGTGTGATGATTGCAAGTATCTAAGTATTGTTTGGTGATTGTGTACCCCGTATTTATTTATAGACGCTTGTACCGACCAAGGATACGAGGAGGAAGGAGGATTCTACGAAGAAGAAGCCGAGGAGAACTTCAAACATTGCTCTGCACAAGGCAAGCTTATACTGATATTGATGCAAGCTGATACTATACCTATGCAAGCCAATACTTGCTTGTTACCATGCCTACTATATGCCTTAAGCATATGTGGTCATACCCACTTGATAAACCAATCCTAGTTTTACTTGCCAACTTCTTACTTTATTTATTTATCAAAGCTCTTACTTAGAGTTTACTTAAGAGATTGGTAGATACTAGAAAGATATGTGAAGGTTGCATAAAGAGCATAAAATTTGGCCTAAGTTAGAAACCTTGATGTCAGCCTAATACATAAGGTTGTACTTAGTTGAAACTCCACTAGTCTACCACCCCTCATTAGTGCTTACCCCCACCTATAGATGCTAGTGCTAAGCATAAAACTTGATCAACTTTAGATGGGAGTACTTGGTGGAAAAATGGTTATGAAAACCTTGGAATGATGGATCATTCTATTGAAATGTTTTAGATAGGTGTTTCCGAACACTTGATGATTTTGGTGATGAAAATATTGAGGCATGAGCCTTAGCCCTTTTTAAAACTGATGGTTGTCTGGATGCGATACCATTCCAATTTTATCATACAACCACAATACCCGAATATTGGGTAGGGCTTGACTGGAAACTTATATACCTTAGTATTAGCTCCCTCACGGCCAAGGTCTGAGCTGAGGCTACCTTGTGAAGATTGTCCACCTGCAAGACCCAAGATGACAGCTTGGTCCTAGTTGGGAGGCCAAACTCACGGAGAGGTGCTTATACTAGGGCGTGTAATTGAAAGGTTAGGATTGATTATCCGTGACATCGAGTATGGTGAATTCAGGATTTATTCTGACGGATGTATCGAATGTTTTGGTGAAAGTGTACAATCTCTGCAGAGTGTCAAACTATTGAATAGTGCCATTCATGATTATGGACAATTGAGTGGCCACTGCTTTCCGCCGACTTTTCAAAATGACTTGTGAAATGAATTGAGACTTTGACTTGACCACAACAGGGTTGTGATCTGAATTACAAGTTCCCACTTAGGTGCCATAAACTTTCAACTAGCATTCGTTGCTTCTAAACTTAGTAGAGATAAATCTGTCTTTTGCAAAACAACCCTAGAGCCTAGTGTCCTATTATCCAAAAACCCCTTTTACCTGTTAGTGTTAGTTTGCGAGTACTTAAAGACTACTCATGGCTTTGTCCCTGGCTATTCCCATGGCCAGACTATGAAGAGGAGTACCTGGAGGATGGACCCCAGGAAGGTTACGACAACTAGGATCATCTCCCATCGCCGCATTGCTCGTGACCTCAAGATGGAGCTTCGCCTACGCTATCGTTATTATTACGTATTCCGCTGCTTGATGTTGTATTAAGAACTGGATCATGAGATCCCTATTTGTGTAAGAACTTATGTATCGTGTGTAATGGATGATGTACTATGGTATCCAATTCTGTTATGTCTCGCAAAAATGGTAATCCTGGGATTGCGATGTATGGCATAACAGGCATCTAGGATTGAAAAATCTGGGTGTTGACAAGTTGGTATCAGAGCCATCCTGACCATAGGAGACCCTAGTTAGAATGGAAGTTTAAACCAAAAACTTACTTTCCAAAACCAAAGAAAAACAAATATTTACAAAAAAAAACTATTCTCATTATTATCCCTTTGATTCTTTCCTAAAAATTCATGTTCCTCAAAAACTCTTGCAAAATACATAAAATTTTGGCACACTTAATCACTCTAATAACTTACTCATCCTATATTCTTATAGATGGATGTGAAGTACAACAAGTTTTACCAATTGGGGAATGGAGGAGACCTGATCTTTGAGAGGGATTTAGACCAGCTTTCGGAACATCTAGAGCGTCCGCACCCCGAGTTCTTCGGAGCTCAGCTCAATGATCAAGGAGGAGAAGATCTGTAGTGGCTAATTGTTGCAAGTCTCCGAGGAAAGATTGAACCCCCCACTGCGGAAGGAATTCAGTTTACCTTAAGAGAAAACAACTGGCTCGATGGACTTGCCAGAGCCATGCAAGAAGCTCTTTCCCGTCTGTGTGGGTAGAGCATCAATCAGATCAAGGGTACTCGCTTTGAGTTTTGCCCAAGGCGTGATGCTAATGGACAACCCCTGGAAGCCCCATACCACCCCGAGCTGAAGACCCAATTGGTATGAAGAGTCTCCTTGCTAGACGTACTATTATGCCTAAGTTGTCCTCTTATCCTAAGTTTTCCACCTCTCACATAGATATTAAAGATGAGGATTATGATTTCTCTCTTGATCTGTCTTATTTAGATATTGGTGAGAAAGAACCTTTTTGTGGGACTGAAAATGAGAGTGTTGTGGCTCATATGAATGAGCTTTCTACTATGAGTGCTTTGTTCTCTGATGATTTTAAGATGCACAAGTACTTTGTTACTAAGATCTTCCCCTTTTCACTAAAAGGAGAAGCTAGGGCTTGGATTAATAGATTAACTCCTGGTTCCATTGATAGCCCTGATTGCTTGATTGCTTATTTCTTCCATAAATATTTTCCTTCCAGTGCTAGACATGCTGCTTTGTAGAGACTTTTTGATTTTAAACAGGGAGAAGAAGAGAAATTGCCTGAGTCATGGAAAAGATTTTGTTCCTTGATTCATGCACATCCTGGATGTCCATTACCTAAAAATGAGCTTCTTGATATTTATTATAATGGACTAACTGATGATTCTTAGAACTACCTAGATAGATTTGCTGATTGTGTTTTTTAGGAAAAGGACTCCAGCAGATGCTGAAGAATTAATGACCAAGATAAGCAAGAATTATGATGATTGGACTTCAACTGAGATGAATACACCTGATCCTATTACTCCTGAACCAGATGTTCCTAAACCAGATCCAGCACCAACAACAAAGAAGAGGGGAGTTATTGCATTAAATGATGACGTGATGAAGGAAGCTAAGAAGTGTCTACAAGATAAAGGTATTAGAGCTGAAGATGTGAAAAATCTACCTCCTATAGAAGAATTATGTAAGCCAATTCCCCACTCATCTACTATTGAGGTATACTCTCTCCAATTTAATGAAGGTGATATTCCTTATGGTAAGCCTCCTGATCAGTGCTTAGAGGAACTTGACACATTTATTATTAAACAAGGTAATTTTAATAAACAAGTTTAGAATCATTTATTGGAAAACTCTAGAGCTATCCATGAGTTGAAATATATTATGGACAGAACTTCTAATGATATTAAAATTCTTTTTAAACACTTTCAAATGGTTCAAACTCAACTTGATAAACTTGCTAATGTACAAAAGGATATGCTAGTTAATGCTTTAGGAAATAAACATGCTTATGGAATTAGAACTAGGAGTGGTGCAGCTACTCAAGATCCTTTATATCCTGAAGGACACCCTAAAAGAATAGAGCAGGATTCTCAACAAGGTGAGGATAGTGGTAGTCCTTGTAAGAGGAAGAAAAAGAAACATAAAATAGTTGAGGAACCACTTGAACCTGCTGTAGATCCTAATAGTATAGTTGTCTCTGATGCTGAAACTGAGAGTGGTAATATTGATGAGTCTCCTAATAAGTAGGAAGGTGAGGAAGAACCCGAGAAACACACTAAGAACACTAGGTACACAAAGGAAGATTTTATTGCTAATAAACATGGTAAAGAGAGAGAACCTTGGGTGCAGAAACCTATGCCTTTTCCAGGTAAGAAACACAAGTCAAAGGAGGAAGAACACTACAACAAGTTTTGTGAGTGGATGAAACCTTTATTCTTGCAAATTCATTTGACTGATGCTATTAAGTTGCCTCCTTATTCAAAGTATATGAAGGATATTGTCTCTAATAAAAGGAAGATTCCTAATGAGGAAATTTCTAGTTTGCTTGCTAATTACTCCTTCAATGGTAAGGTTCCAAAGAAACTTGGTGATCCAGGTATACCAACTATTCCTTGCTCTATTAAGAATAATTATGTTAGAACTGCTTTATGTGATTTGGGAGCTGGAGTTAGTGTTATGCCTTTTTCTCTCTACAAGAGACTCCAGCTAGAAAAGTTGATACTGACTGATATATCTTTGCAAATGGCTGATAAGTCAATTACTGTCCCTGTTGGTATATGTGAGGATGTTCCTGTTCAAGTTGCTCATAATTGCATGGTCTTAAATGATTTTGTTGTGCTTGAAATGCCTGAAGATGATAATATGTCTATTATTCTTGGGAGACCTTTTCTTAATAATGCAGGTGCTGTCATCAATTGCAATCAAGGAAAAGTAACATTCAATATTAATGACAAAGAGCACACTGTCTATTTACCCAAGAAGGTTGTTAAGAGCTATTGCCGAAATTCCATTAAAAATTTTGAGGGCATCAAGGTTGGAGAAATATATTGTCCCATTCCACAAGAAAGTTTTGAAACTATTATGATTGGGACCATTGCTATAAAGTATGAGGTAACATAATCACCTTGTGGAATGCAAAGTTTTGCTTCATATAAGATTGTTTTGGTAACAAGACTTGATCAACCTTGTTAATAAAAGGATTTTAATGAACAAAATAATGTTTCCACTATGGTTATACTTGCTTTCTTTTTCCTTTCTCCTTCCTTGTCTTTGGTTTAGCTTTAGTTTTGCTAGTTGTTTGCTTGTTTGAGTTTCTTAGAGATCCAGTAGTTTGGATTTTGGTTTGCTTTTGCTTCTTCTGAAAAAACTGTTTCTGCGAGAAAATCAATTTTCATACCCTAAAAATTGGCCAAAAATAAAGTTTCCCGAAAAATCCCAGAAAATTCAAAATAAATTTTTCCTCGAAAAAGGGGTAGAGAGGCACCAGAGGTGACCCAGGGGGCCACCCCAGGCCACCACACCTATGGTAGGCGCGGGCCCACCACACGTGGCGCCTAGGGGGTCTGGCCTACCTGGGCCCCTCCAAGCTGCCTCCTCAAAGCCACCTTCTTTATCTCTCCCAAAAAACACCGGAAAACTTTCTCAAGCTCAAGTTCTTGCTGTTCTTGCTCGCGATTTTCGATCTCCTTGTTCAGCCCATCTCAAGTGCTGATTTTTGGAGGGTTTGCTCCTTGGTATGTGCCTCCTCCACTTGTCCAATTACATTTGTGATTGGTAGATTGTATCTTGAGTATTTTGCTGCTATAGGTGACAGGTTGTTTGAGCTTACATGCTTGTTCTATGCTTAGAAACTTTGATTTAATGCATTTGTAGTCCTCTAGCAAGTTCCTATAGTAGTTGCTCATCATTTATCAACTTAGAAATCACTTGGTTTGATGGTTGTCTAAAAATTTCAGCAAAGAAGATGAGTTCTTATCCACTGAATCAATATGACTTGATGATGGTTGAGCCAATGAAGGTCCACCGTGAGGAGGCAGTTTTTCCTTCCATATATCCATGCCATGAATTTATGAGAGCTGCAGGGATTCTCCAAGATTTTGAAACTTTGGTTACAGACGCAGGGTTGGAGCACTTTTTTGAAGGTGAACCAATCCAATATGTTAAGCTAACCATGGCTTTTGTGCAGGACTTTCGGTTCACTTGGTCTACTTATAATCCCATGGTCCATTACAAAATATATAATATACCTATTGACCTGCCTTTTGATGATTTCTGTGCAGCAATCAGAGTACCTCAGTGGGGATCTTGTGAGAAGATCAAGGAGAGGCCCAAGTCACTTGTTGATTTGTATGCTGAGATTTTCCAAGGTTTCGACTTCTCAAAGGAAAGTGGTAAAATTCGGAACATCCAGCTCCCAGCTATTAGATACTTTTCCTATTTCATCACCAAGTGTGTTCTTGCTAGAAAGACTACTAGAAAGTTGTCTTCTTTTAATCTAGCTTTTATTACAGCTGCTCTGAATAGGAATAGTTCTTATAGTTTGGTTCTTTGATAGCTCACCATATCACCACCAACCGTGAGAAGGGTGGAATTTGTGGAAGTCTCATTGCTTCTAGGTTGCTAGTTTTCCATGGTTTAAAGCCTCATTATTCAGATTTTTAGTTCCCTATAAAGAGGCTTGATATTGAATCCATGATTCAACATGGTTTTGTTTCCTTGGGGGCTAATGTGAGAAGTTTGCCATATGAATTATCTTTTACCCAGCAATGTCGGAGAAAGGGTAGGACTGAGAAAATAGTTTATTTGCCTGCACCTGCTTTGTTTAACTTTGATAATAGGCAAGGATGGTCACTTACGGAGGAGGAGGTTGACACTTATGTGGGGGTAATCTCCCAGCAAGAGGAGAATGTTGAAGAGGATGCCGAAAACTATTCGGTTAATCCCTCCAACTTGGGAGAGTCTTCATACCAGCAGCCCTCATTTGATTGGGGCGCATCTTCTTCTTCATCGCAGGTGCCTGACTATGATTATTCCTACGATGACCCACCAGCATGGGGTTACTATCCGCATTACTGAGCCCCACTTTTGCCAAAATCCTAAGCTTTGGGGGAGGTATACCGACATCACATGCTCATATATATATCATGTTCGGTCGGTTCTGTGTATATTCATTGTTTCGCTTTCTTTTTGGTTTTTGTTGGTTCTTTCTAAAACCCAAAAATATTTTCGTTGTTTCTCTTGGTTTGTTTCTTTGATTTGGTTTGCCTTAAAATAAAAATCCAAAAATATTTTTCTTTGTTTGGTTTGGTTTGCTTTTGTTTGGTTTTTCTTTGTTTGCTTGTTTCTAAAAAAATCAAAAACATCAAAAATATTTGTTCTTCTTCTTTGGTTTTGTGAGTTCTTCGCAGGGTTCAGCCGTTCTCAGTGGATATTGGTTTTCATGTTAATTATTCAAGTCACACAAGTGAAGGGCAATAATGAAGATTAAGACAACTCGAGGTGTGGTAAGAGGCTGGTAACGAAATCTATTTGTTTCATTCTTGTACATATACTCTTGATAGTGAGCATGCTTAGCCTGTTTGTGTAAGGTGTATGTCATTATGGATGCTTAGTAGTTCTTTCTTGTCTATGATTAGCTCCAGCTTGCTAATAGTTTGTAGCATGTCATATGAATGTTTACTTGCATTGTTTTATTCATACTTTGGTATGATATTGTGGTATCCTCCTTTGACTGTTCATGTGAATCGACTTGGCACATGCTCGCGCTTGCATATGACTAATCAATAGTCAGTAAGCATCGATGATTTATTTTGCCACAGATTTCTTGTATCACTTTCATGTCATAATTAGTCCTGTTTTGTTGCAAGCATGATTATGACAGTTATTGCTCTCTCGTTCGTCGCTCCCTCTCTAGTTGCTAGCCTTCACTTGCACTGAGTATGTGCTCTACCTGTGCTTCCAACTCCCCCAAACCAATATTGCCAACTGTGTCCACCATCCCTACCCATTAGCATCATTTTCTACTTCAGCGCATATTCAATATGTCGTGTTTTCTTCCAAAATAAAATGTTTGTCTGTTTTGAGAAATTTAGTTGATAAAGCTCTCACAAACTTGATGGCACACTTTATTCCTTGCGCTTAATAATCTTGAACCATTGTGACTAGTCCATGAAAGTTATATGCTTGCTTATTATATGTTGGGAGTCAGCAGAACCGTCCTGTCATGGGGAACGCTTACAACACTTGTTGGATATCTCATCTAGTTGATACTTTTCTCTTTTGTTTATGGATGTCGACGATGTGAAATAAAAGGGGAGGTTGTGAGTTCATGGAGTTTACACATTGTGTTAGAGAAACGCCTAGGCCGCTAGCCTAATCATGGTGGAAAGGAGTAGTAAGTTCTTTCTTGTAAGTGCAAGAGGAGCTTACATTGGCTGTGACTTAGACTTTAGCATGACATGCTAGGTGTTGTTTTGACCTTATACTTAGTGATTATTGTTGTAGCATGGCTTGCTCCAAACAATTGGGATTGCTTAGTGTGCCTTGAAGAAATTATGCGTTGTCTTAGCATGCAAAAGCATAGTATAGTGGTATTCTCCTTTAAGGTTTATTTGGGTTGACTTGGCACATGATCACACCATGTTATGACTCTCACAAGTCACCATAGCCTCTATGATCATTTAGTCCTTGACTTGTAGTACCACTCTTTGCTTTGATTAGTAATGCTTGTTGCACTTCATGATTATGGCCATTATTGCTCTCTTATTTGGTTGCTCTCAGTCTTTTGCTAGCCTCCACTTGTATGAGTAAGATCTACTCATACTTCCAACTCCCAAGAAACCAAGTTATTCCAAAGTGTCCACTATCAATTCCTATACATGGTGTGTTACACCATTCCAATTATATTCTTGTTTTCAGCTATCTTCCAATTAAAAACTATTTTGTTATGTGAAAACTTAGTGATTAAATCCCTCACGAACTTGATGGCACACATTATATTTTGTGCCCCTAATAAACTTGAACCATTGTGTCTTCTATGTTGTATATGCTTGCACTTATACGTTGGAATTAGCAGAACCGTGCTGTCACGAGGAACGTTTTCAACATTGCACTTGAACTTTGTACTCAGTTGATATCATGCTCTTTTGTCTATGGATGTCACCGGTGTGAAATAAAGAGGGAACTTGTAAGTCCATGGTGTTTGTATCTTGTGTTATAGAAACGCCTGGACCGCTAGCCTAAGCCATGCCTAATCATGGTGGAAACTTGCAGCATCACCGTAATGATCATCTAGGAAGCATCCTCAATAAAAATCTATGCATGTGGTAAATAAAAAGATTGCGGAGATGCTCATTGTCTGCTTGCCTTGTCATTTTGGTTATGGGAAATCTCTTATACCATATACAAGGGGTACCCCGTTGGCGGTTCTCGATGATATGCATGTATTTAAGGTGACCAAAGATGAGTAGCATGTGGAGCGACCCTCGTACTCAAGGGACTTGGGATTTCCAGTCTATGGTCTGTCAAGCATATGACTCGGAGTGGACCTCACTTTCACCTTAACCACATGTGCCTATGATAGGGGCAATGAGAGCTCAAAGCTAACGAGTACCTTCCTTTCATCATTAGGAAGCCTATCAAACCTTCACAAAACCGTTTCCACAATTTTTTTGAGTCATCACTTATTCTATGAGCACCTTCTTGAGAGCATAGTTGTCATTCTTGTGTTTGTTCCAAAACTTGCTTAATTATGTCATAACTTTGATGCTTGTATCTATGATATCTTTATCTCTAGTCTTCATGTGAACTTCAGAGGTGCCTTGGCATTTATATTGTGCTCTTCAAACAAAGGCAAGCGAGATACCACTTTATCATACCTTATTATGAGCATTGCAATGTTGCTTATATTTATGTTTCATGGTACTTATTATTATTGAGTTGGTTCCTCTTCATAGCTTGCAATGACTATTGAGTAGACTTAGTTGCATACTCTTTATTATGAATTGTCTAAGCATCTACTCCTGTGCTGAGAATATTTACATCATATGAAGCAAAGTGTTCGTGAAAGTTCTTTTATCGCACTCAGTTTTCAACTGAATTGCTTGAGGACAAGCAATAAGCTAATCTTGGGGGGAGTTGACACGTCCAAAACGTATCTATTTTCTCGAACACTTTGCTATTGTTTTTCTCTATACTTGTGTGATTTGGATACAACTAACACGGACTGACGCTGTTTTCAGCAGAATTACCTTGGTGTGTTGTTTTTGTGCAGAAAATGAACTATCAGGAAAAATCCCGGAAAATATGCCAAAAACTATTTCTCACCAGAAGATCCACGGAGCCATAAGGGGAGACAGAGAGGAGGCATGGGGGGGTCCAGACCAACCCCAGGCGCGGGTCCACTGACCTCGCGCCTGGAGGGGATTTGGCCACCCCAGGCAGCTCCTCGGCCTCCCTCCGCGCCTATAAGTTTTCTTCTGACCTAAAAACTCAGGGGGGTCGATAGTTTTCCAGAAAGAGTTCCGCTCCACCGCCGCCACCAGAAACCAAGATTCGGATCCAGAAACTCCGTTCTGGCACCCTGCCGCGACGGGGAATTTGGAGAGGATCATCACCATCGTCATCACCAACGCATCTCCATCAACCACCGATGTTTCCCTCATCCATGAGTGAGTAATCCCCCGCTGTAGGCTTGGGGATGGAAGGGATTGGATGAGTTCTATCATGTAATCGAATAAGATTTGTTAGGGGCATAGTTCCTAGTATTTCTATTAGTGCTATTTGACTTTGTTGCAACTTATGTGCTTAATGCTTGTCACTAGGGCCCGAGTGCCATGATCTCAGATCTGAACTTATTATTGAATCATTATGATATTATTGTTTGTGATCTTATCCGAAAGTTGTGTACACACATCATTGTTCGTATCCAAAGGCCCCAAAGTGACAATAATTGGGACAACCGGAGGGGATGGCTATGGTGTGAGGATCACATGTGTTCATGGAGTGTTAATGCTTTGCTCCGGTGCTCTATTAAAAGGAGCACCTTAATTTCCAGTAGTTCTCTCTAAGCTTCTGCCACGGGCTGGATGTAAGATGTTGTGCAAGTTCTCATTGCAAGCACGTATGACTATATTTGGAGCATATGCCTAGGATTGTTTAGTACTTGGATGCTTGTTATTATTTATCTGCAATTACCTAGTTCTTGAAGTTACATGGTTATACTTGTCCATGCAACGCCCGCCCATCCATCCCTATGCCTACCACCCTCGAATCCTACTGTTACCGTTACTGTTACCTTTGCTCCTGTTTCACTGTTGCTATTGCTTTGCTGTTGCTACTGATAAACTTCTGTGAGCAAGAACTATTTTAGGTGCAGCTGAACTGATAACTCAGTTGTTAAGGCTTGCAAGTATTCTTTGGCTCCCCTTGTGTCGAATCAATAAATTAGGTAATACTACCCGCGAAGACTGTTGCGATCCCCTATACTTGTGGGTCATCAAATACCCCCTACTGGAGTCACTAGCAACTACTTGTCCAAGATAGCTACTAACAACGGAGGGCATGCAAGATCACAAACAACATAGACATGATAGAGTCATAAAGACAAAACATTAATCAAACCAACATAATAATCTCAATATCCATCGGATTCCCGCAAACACAACATGCATGATTACAAATAGATTAGATCTTGATCATGAACGGAGCTCACAAGATCTATACATGAAAGCACAAGGAGGAGATACAACCATATAGCTACTACATGGACCCATAGTACAAGGTGGAACTACTCACGCATCATACCAGAGAGAAAGCCTCCGAAATGATCTCCCCTCCGGCAGGGTGCCGGGAAGAACTTCAGATCCCCCTGATCTAGGGACAACGGTGGCAGTGGCTACGAAAGGTTTCGTGGAATATTGATCGGGTCCTTAGGGTTTCTGCATCGGGGGCTTCTTATAGGCGAAGGGGGAGGCCGAGGAGGTGGCCACCCGCGCCTAGGGGGGTGTGGCCGCCCTGTAACGCCTCTCTGTATCCCCTCTGGACTTCTTGTTCCCCACGAAAAGTAATTTACTTTAACGTTTGTCCCATCCAATTCGGAGAATATTTCTTTACTAGATTTTCTGGAACCAAAAACAGCAGAAAACAGGCAACTGGCATTGTGGCAACTTGTTAATAGGTTAGTACCAGAAAACATGTAAAAATCACCTCAAAGTGTAGACAAAGCAAAGCAAAGTAGATACTAAACAAGCATGGAGCATAAAAAATTATAGATACGTTTCCGACGTATCAGTAGAGTTGTCTTTCTACTCTACCAATATGCTACTGAGGTTTGGCATGAGCTGAAAAAGTCGTTTTCAATCCATTTTAAACGTAACTCATCCGTTAACACCAAGGACTGAATTTTCAAATTCTTGGAGAGGTCGTCAGAGAAAGTTTTGCTTGCTGTGATCCTGTGACTATGTGCATCTTCGGGATGCTCACAATGTTGTACGAAATGGCGATCCAAAGGACATCCGAACAGCTTAGCAAGGAAATTAAAGGCCTATGTTGAGATGATCAAGCTACATCTTTTGAGACCTATTACCAACCAAAGTCGTGTGACCACTACTTCTGCTCCACATTGGTCGCCGTTGTTGGAAGGTACAATGTTTTCAATGTAGATGCATCTATGTTTTCTTCTTCATCATGGATGGCGATTGGCGTCCTATTCAGGGACCACAACGCTACGTGCTTGTTTTCTTGGAGGCAAGCCTTTGATGCGGTCACGTCGCCAGAACTTGCTGAAGCACTTGCTATTAGGCGTGTGAGGAAGGTATTAACAAGATCATTTTGGCTTCCGACTGATTGACATGGGTATGACCTATCGGGTTCCTATGATTAGTTACCCTAGGCGCATAAAAGCTCATGGCCCACGAAGTCCCAACAGAGTCCAAGAGGCACCCAACGAATAAAGACTTTCCTTATCTATTTAAGGACTAATCAGGAACCAACATAGAGTTCGTCTTGTAAACATAAATTTGTAACCTCACCGGCTACAGATCCAGGACCCAACCTCTCATATAAAGGATGGGAGGACCCGACGGAGAGGGCACCTTAGCTTTTCTGCAACTCGCTGTGAGCTAGATAGCAATTAGCGAACCAGTGAATTTGTAACCGAGCTTTCTCAATAATCAGACTACATTGACTTCCTTGTTTGTCTGATCATCCAACGAAATCCCCAACGCTCTCTTTTCCATGAAACCCTAAGTACATACCAATGGGCATTGCCGAGGTTACCCCTCGTCAATTGGCGTCGTCGGGAACTTGAGCATCGGAGCCATGGATTTGGCAGCTTCGCCTTCATCAAGCAGCAACTCGACGATCAAGGTTGGTGAGGTCCATTACGATCTCGCTAATCCGCTCCCACCCCTTTGTTGGATCTCGTCGACTTTGACCAAGACACCGATCTCATCATCGGAAGTTTCCACTTTCGCGTGGGAGCACCCGAGAATATCTGCCTTTCGGCTTTGCCCATACCGGATCTGTCGGCCACACTCGCAACACCTACAGCGACACCATCATCATTCATCGGCTCAATAGGATGGTTCGTCTCTGATTCGATGAACATCGAAGAAACTCTTAGAAACTTCGCATATCTGGAGGATCTGGCTGATCTATACGACGGTCTCTCTTTTGGTTCAATTTCCCAGTCAACACCGCAGGACAACTTAAGTTCATCTAGCACAGTTCCCGACAAAGCTGAAAAAAGCATCAATTTTGGAATCAAGAAGGGGGAATCATACCTAGAGAAAGATCCCTGGGACTTTGCTGGATCACAAATTAGCGTATCTTATGGCTACTATGACGATGATAATCAATCAAGCATGAGGCACTGCCAAGTGTGCGTGATCCAGGATGAAGGAACATCAATGCCTGTCGACTCCCACGGTAACCCGATCATTAACCATGATGATTTTTTGTCGGATGATGCGGGAGGGCGTCATGAAGAGAGGCAGGACCCACTAGAAGGAGACCGCCACGTCATGAACAGAGGAGGAGAACACACTGGCAAGCTCCTAACACTTCAGTTTCGGGCAGCGGCCTGGTAGAAGGCTTGAGACGCTGTATGAGTTTTCGTGCCCATGACAGCAGACACCACAAGAGAACTAATGGCCTACCAATACTTGCTACACCGCAAGAGGAAGGACCCACTACAGCTCCAGTGGTCTTTGGATGAAATGAAAAGGTTAGCTAATGAATCCAGCCTGCGTCGAGCATAGCACAGCTCTACCCGAAATTCTGGCAGTATCACTGGAGGACCACAACCAAGGAGGAGCACTTCGTGGCTACAACGCATCCCAGAGGCCGAAAGGCATGAGATGGCAAGAGATTTGGACTTTCCATTAAGGTCAGTAGATTCTACGGGCCGCTGCCCAAACCTACCTCTTGACCACCCAGCCAGCAGCGATGATCCACAGGCAGCTATCCATCGCTCCGCCCGCATGGGATTGGGTATGGTAGGCGAAACTCTCACACAAGGAGAGCAATGAATCATGCAGCGGGCCAATAAATCACCATGTCGTCGTAGCAGCCCTCGGCACATAGGGATTACCCGACGATCCAGCTCCCCCACCACGTGCACTTCACACACTCTTCACGGGGGGACCATGCGAGAAACAACATTACATAGAAAAGGATCGACAGATCCAGGGAGGAACGCAGTAGCCAAAGATATTCTGATGGAGAAAGCGACGATGAGTGTGAGATTTGTGGCGCCAACTGCTTTACCTATTAGGTTCGCAAGACTTTGGTACCCAAGGATTTAAAACTCCCTCACGACCACCAAAAGTACGACGAACTCCAGGAACCCAAGGCATGGCTGTCTGATTACTTGCAAACTGTCAAACTTCAAGGTGGTTACAAGGCCACCGCAATGCAAAGCCTACAATTACACTTGAGCAGATTAGCGTGCTCGTGGCTCAGGAAATTATCTGTAGAATCCATCAGCAGTTGGAGCGATTTGGAGGACAAGTTCATACAAAATTTCAAGTCCATGTTCAAGCGACCCGCATCTATCGAGGAATTGCGGGCCTGCAAGAAGAATCTCGGAGAATCTATCAGGGCATACATATATCGGTGGAACATCATCAATATTCTGCAGAACACATCTCCAATGGGAGGGCAATAGATGCTTTCACTGATGGATTACAAAGGAAGGATTTCATTGAAGAGTTGGGCCAGGTGAAGCCAATAACAATTTTTCAATTGATGAACATGGCGAACCATTGGGCTGACGACGAAGAAACCATACACAACAAACGCAAGCGCTCACCCGAGGAAGACCGCGATAGGCGAAACAATGATAATAGGAGGAGGCGCAACTTATGATGGGTATAGCAGA
This sequence comes from Avena longiglumis, assembly GCA_030063025.1. NCBI lineage: Eukaryota > Viridiplantae > Streptophyta > Magnoliopsida > Poales > Poaceae > Avena > Avena longiglumis. The sequence continues at coordinate 444,805,097 of CP125976.1, forward strand.
CCCAACTACTTAGCATCTGGATTTGTTGGGGAGGACAATAGGAGAAGCGATAACCGCAGTAGCGGGTACTGTAGCATCTAAGAGTACGCAGGAAAAAGTAGGCCGAGCCAGCCATACCGGCCAAGGGAATCCCCGATGTCCCTAATGCAGATGCTAGAAGGACCATGCAATATGCATTTCTACGTCGACTTTGAGGTAAGACGACGATTAACTCACCTCATGAAGGATTGTTGCACTTTCCTCGAGATGAAGGCAATATGCAATGCGAAAGTAAATGACGCCACAAACCGCGGGTACACCACAGCACCAGGAACTCTCGCTCTTGCGGCACCACCACCACCGCTAGGACAAGCGCCAGCAGGGCAGACGCAACCGGCTGAGAACAGAAACCAGGAAGATGAGTACCCGAGGTCTAGAGGAGTAATGTCCATGATTCAAAAAGGACGCCCATCTAACATGAACCAGAAGCTAATTACCCGACAAATCAATATGGCGGTAACAACGCCACCCCCAACTCCTGAATTCCTCCACTGGTCAGAACAGGAAATCACCTTTAGCAGAGCTGATCATCCGCTTCGAGTACCTCGACTAGGTCATTTTTATCTCATCGTTGATGCACAAATTGGCGGATTTGATATGAGCAAAGTCTTCATGGACGCTGGTAGCAACATCAACCTCATTAACGCAAAAACTCTACGAGCCATGAACATCTCCTTGACTAATTTAACACCAATTGAAACATCTTTCCATGGGATAGTCCTAGGTAAACCCGAAACTCCTTTAGGCAAAATCTATCTTGATATTGTCTTCCGATCAAGAAACAATTTCAGGCGGGAGAAATTCGAGTTCAAAGTTATGGTCTGGCCATCACAGTACCATGCGATCTTGGGGTGCCCAACTTCCACAAGATTCATGGCAGTACCACACTTTTCTTATCTGGTGATGAAGATGCGAGCACCCAATGGGATCATCATAGTTAGAGGAAGCTTCACCCGGTCTAATAATTGCGATCAGGAATTCAACAAAATCTATGAATCTTTTGGGATGGAAACAGAGTTTGAGCAGCTGACTTATCCTTTGACACAACAAAGGATACAAGGGAGGTCCAGGTCCATCCTACGGACCCAAAGAAAATGGCCTTGGTATCCACCAACCTCTTTTTTGCATAGGAAAGTGCACTCATCGAGTTCCTCCGTGAGCACTGGGAGATTTTTGCATGGGTACCATCAGACATGCCGGGAATCCCCAGGGAACTCGCTGAGCATGCACTCAACTTATATCCTGACGCTAGACCTGTGAAGCAATCACTTCACCATTTTGTGGAACCCAAAAGAAAGGCCATTGTACGAGAAATCCATCGCCTCATGGACGCCCAGTTTATCAAAGAGATCAAGCAAGAACTGTGGGTCACCAACCCTATATGCGTCCTGAATAAAAATACTAAAGAGTTATGTATGTACATTGATTTCACCGCACTCAACAAACATTGTCGAAAGGATCACTTTCCGCTCCCGCGAATAGACCAGATTATCGATGCAACCGTTAGATGCGAACATATTTCCTTCCTAGAGGCATATTCTGAATACCACCGGATTCGAATGAAGGTAGAAGATCAAGATAAAACAGCATTTATAACACCATGTGGTGTATTCTGCTACACAATGATGCCTTTCGGCCTCAAAAACGGGTGCTACGTACTAGCGGATGATGCAAAATTTCCTTGGAAGCCAAATCGGCAACAAATGTCCAAGTCTACATTGATGACATGATTGTCACCACCAAGCAAGAATCAAATTTTATCAGTGACATACGGGAAACATTTGATAATCTCAACAAGTACCGCATCAAGATCAACCCGCTAAAGTGTTCCTTTGGAGTCCCAACAAGGAAACTCCTTAGATACCTAGTTTCGGCAAGAGGAATAGAGGCAAATCCAGAGAAGATACAAGAAATATTAACAATGAAGAAGCCGAGGAATATCCGAGGCATCCAGCAATTGGTTGGATGCGTGGCGGAGCTAAGCAGGTTCATTTCTTGGCTTGGAGAAAAGACGCTCCCCTTCTATGCCCTCATGAAGAAATCAGAAAAATTTGAGTGGACTAACGAGGCTCAGCGAGCGTTCGAAGAACTCAATAAAAAACTTTCGAAATCCCCTGTCGTCATGTCACCTAAGGAAAAAGAACCTTTGCTTCTCTACATAGCCACCACAAATTAGGTGGTTAACATAGTCCTAGTTGTTGACAGACCCGAAGAGAGGAAAACTCATGACGTCCAGAGGATGGTATATTACCTTAGCGAAGTTCTGTCTCCATCAAAGAAAAGGTACCCGCATTATCAGAAGCTCGCATTTAGTGTTTTCATAACATCACATAAACTATGCCATTATTTCATGGAGCATCCGATAGTGGTTGTCAATGAGCCCCTCTATCCAACATACTGAACAATCCAGAAGTTACGGGGCATGTCTCTATTTGGGGCATCGAGCTATCCCCTCGAGATATCGCGTACGAGAAATGAAAGGCGATAAAATCCCAAGTATTGCCTGACTTTATCACAGAGTGGACAGAGCTCCAATGCGCGGGTCCCCCAGACCTATCTAGCGCATGGACAATATACTTCGACGAGTCCAAGAAGACAAAAGGAGTAGGAGCCGGAGTAATCTTAATCTATCCACAAGGCGACAAGATCGGTATGTTATGCGAATGAGCTTCCCCTACGCGTCAAACAACGAGGCCGAATACGAGGCCCTGTTCCACGACATGCGCATGGCCGGAGACTGCGGTGCAACTCGCCTCAAAATCTTCGGTGATTCGAACCTTGTGTCACACCAAGTTATGAACAATGTGACGTAGTTAGCGACAACATGATCGCATATCGGGATCTATACAACACTATGGAGGCCCAATTTGATGGGTGCGACGTATCTCATATGATCTGAGCAAGCAACGAGGAAGCCGATAATCTGGCGAACATTGGATCTTTGTGCCTCCCCATACCACCTGGGTTTTTTTGGGAAGGGATTATGGAACGCTCCATAAAACCCAACAAAGTTGTGGAATCTACCATAAAAACCATGGTCAAAAAAGCTAAACCAGCAAAAGACTTGGGGGTTGCGTAAACAGAGGATCCCGGAGAGGAGGACCCCAAAGAAACAGAAGAACCCGCGGAAGTGATGGTTATAGAGACCACGTCGATGCAACCGTATGTGGCATACATGATGCATGGAGAACTCCCCGAGGATACAGTTGAGGCAAGACACATCACCCGACATTCTAAGGCCTTCAGAATTTTCAACAGTGAACTCTATAAAAGGATCATCTCAGGAGTACTGCAGTGCTGTGTCACACTCGAATAAGGGCAACTAATCCTCAAGGACATACACGAAGGAATCTGCGCACGGCACGCCAGCAGCCGCGCAATCGCAGCAAAAGCCTTTCGGGCAGGATTTTATCGGCTTAGTGTGGTCCAAGACGCCAAGGACATCATGAGAACATGTGAGGCATGCCAGCGCTTCACAAACAAGCCCAATGCACCAACATTAGAATTGTACCCCATACCATTGGCTTGTTCATTCGCTCAGTGAGTCCTCGACATGGTGTGGAAACTCCATAAATCATCGCCCGGCGGCCATGTCTTTCTGCTAGTCGTAGTCGACAAATTTACCAAGTGGACCAAGGCAGCGCCTGTCACCAGCCAAGATGCAACCTCAGCGGTCAACTTCACCAAGTCAATAATTTTCCGCTTTGGGGTTCCCCATAGCATCATCACGGACAATGGCACAAATTTCACATCCAATGAGTACAAGGACTACTACAAGGATATGGACATACATGTTAGCTACGCTTCGGTAGCCCACCCGCAAACAAACGGGCAAGTCGAGAAAGCCAATGACCTCGTCACTAGTGGTCTCAAGAAAAGGCTATTGGCCCCGCTCGAAAGAGAAAAAGGTGCCTGGATATACGAACAACCCTCCGTCCTATGGAGCCTATGCACAACTACAAATACTGCTACGTAGGAAACTCGCTTCTTTTTTGTCCACGACGCTAAGGCCGTGCTTCTAGTCGAAATAACGCACAATTATCCTCGGGTTGTTGCCTACGACGAAGAAGCATCACATGAGGCACTTGTAGACGACGTCGATGCACTCGAAGAAGCAAGGGACGTCGCTCTGCAATGAGCAACATTATATCAGCAGAACCTACAAAACTGTCATAGTCGTCGATTGTGTCCCAGGTCCTTCGTCGTGGGGGACCTGGTCCTTCGGATCAAACAAGACGGCCACCGCAAGCTGGAATCCCCATGGGAAGGGCCTTTCATTGTCACCGAAGTAATCCCTGGAGGGGCATATCGGCTACAAGACAAGAAGACCAGAGTCAAGTACTCCAAATCGTGGAACGTTGCGCAGCTGCGATATTTCTACGCTTAGGACTTTTTTACTTTCCATAATTTACATTCAATAAGGCCCACGACCAAGCTTCTCATCCAAAGACTCGTGTTTTATATGCATTAAGGCCTATGGCCAGGCGATTACGTCACATGTACCTCTGTACCCGAAGATCAATAAAGCTAAGTTCCTAAAACTCAGTCTACATTGTCTACATTTTCCTATCTCCTTTTATCACCCATCTGATACTCGGGGGCTCGTCATAATGCAAGTATTTACAAATGTGTCACCCAAGACTCAGGGGCTTCGCTACAGAGCGCAACATCTATTCGGTTACACCATCCAGCCCAAAAGTCTTGATCTAAATAGCTGACTCTGCCCCAGGGTGTCAGCAAAACAAAAGGGTCCCGCACAAGGGAAAAACATCTATAAATTTTGTGAATAAAAACGCACAAATACGTGTTTACATCATATACATAACATGTCAGAATTTACATATAAATTATTTACATCTTATATGCAGGAATTCTTCCAAGCACTAAATTATACCTCGAAGTTAAGGAAAAAATCCTCGTCTTTATCCAACATCCTTAGGATGATCCGAACAACATGGCATACCATAGCTTCATAATGGGGATCCATGGTAAAAGAAACATCTGGCGGAGAAGGAAGGTGCCGAGACATATAATCCAAATCCAAGGTTGAATAGTGAGCATGAACCCATGCAAACGCCAATTTTGCACCAGCAACCAGTTGAAGCTTGATATAATGATGGATCCTCTCACCTCGCTGAAATTTCGCCATCAACGCGGCAAGGCCCTGAGGTTGTGGATCTCGAGGAAACATAGCATTATAAACCTGATCTAATGCTTGGCGGCAAGACTCTACAAATTCCTCCACCTCGGATACCCGATCCTAGAGAAGTGCAAGCGTGAAGGCGCGTTTATGGTCAGTCCAAAAATCGATACCAGTCCGTCGAGTGGCTTCTATCAGCACGTTCATCCGAATACGCATTCGATGACCCTCCTCCACTTCATTTAATCGAATACCTAGACAAATCAGAGAATCAAAGTCATTTTTTCGACTATGCATAAAAATGCTCGGGGGCTTTGCGAGAGATACTTACATACCATCTTCTCTCTCACCCTAGAGATTTCGTCCAAAAGAAAAGCTTCACGCTCCAAGGTTTTCTGCGTTTTCGACTCGGAAACATCAACCATGTCTTGCACAACTCGAATATCAGTTTCCAACCACTTTATATGCTAGATCTTCTTAGCATATAAAGGAGGATCAATTATACGGGTAACTGTATTATCAGATGGCGTCACACATACAACAGGCATAGAGGGATCGGCCGAAGGACCAGAAGAATCATACATCATCTAGAACAACGATAAAGTAAATACAAACATTCAGGTATTCGGGTACAAAAAGAGGAACTAACAAAAGAGGAGAAATATATACAAGGATAAAACATCATCTTCGCATCACAAATTTGAAAAACAGTAAGTACGAAATAAGTCTTTTATAGCATGAGACTAAAATATCTAGCAGAATCTATGGCTAGGCAGTTTTCTTGGCAGACATGGTGACACTACCGAAAGAGCATCAACCATGGGCTTTGAGGTGGCAGCAGTACTCACAGAAGGAGTACTGGCTGAAGCCTTGGCATCAGGGACTTCTTGACCCGTGCCAATTGAAAGCATCAACCAAGAAAACTTCCTCTCCTTCTTTATATAAGGTTTGAGCTTAATTTTCTTGCCGGCATCATTGACTAGAAGAGAAGATCTAAACTTCTTCTAGCCATATTTTTTCCATGGGCTAGTGCCAGCGCCATTGAAATATCTGCTCGATTCTTCACCTGCGTTAGACTATACCCCGTCAATGGGTTTGGGTCAGCAAGAAAAACAATTGCTAGATCATTTAGATCGGCGGGTACGTACTTTTTAGAGAATATCTCAGCGTGAAGAGTCCTGAAAGCGCGGCGGGAGCGAACCAAAATATTCCTCCCATGAACGTTGGTCGCCTCCAGAACAACAATAGCATCCGACAATGGATCGGATCGAATATCCTCTTCCAGCGTCAGAGATTGGCCAATTATTTCTAGAAAGAAGGGCAATAATTCAGGAACTTGGTGCAGCAAAAATGTGGCGAATATGTAACATAAGGATTTATGGTGTGACTTACTAGTTAATGAGGAGTTTAAGGCTTCAACACGAAGATGAATATCCTCGTCCCGTGAAGCCGCGGGTTCGTTTTTCTTTTGAAAAGATTCGGCTTAAGCGGCGACATCTTGTTTTGACTTTTCAAGAAACAATTTCGTCTCTTTTAGCTCGGCTTCCAACTTGTCCACAGGCTGCAGAGCCTAGACTCGAATAGCCGCAGATTCCTTGGCAGCGGTTGCACGAAAGGGTCATTATCGGGTGAGTACAATACAAGAACAAGGAAAAGTGGGTAAAAACAAGGTCATAACGAACCTTTGGATTCTTCGGCTTCATGGTGGATCTTTATAAAACGAGAGGCCATCTCAACCATCTCACACATTAGTGGCTACACAATTGAGAACATGATACTCGGGGGCTTCATCAGATAGACATCTCAAGAAATAAAAATAGTAAGGAACTTACATCTGTCATGTCAAATTCTGAGGGATTCTCGGATATCGCCACACCCTTGCCCAAGGTTTTCTTCTTCTTCAATGGTGGCTCGGGAGGCGACGACGTCGTATCTTTCGGGTCTAGTTTGTTGGCAGTTTTTTCCAAAAGACCAGTTGCGCCCATAGGTTGCCCCGTGTATTTCACAGGAGGATATTGAGCAGCAGCACCAACTAGCAACCTTGGAGAGGTGTCCTCATCCTCGTCACTCCTGGAGGAATAATAAAAGTTTCATCAACTAGCCATTTTCGGGTGAAGGATATAAATCAAGACAAGGGGAAAGTAACTTATGAGCTGATGCCTTGCTCCATCCAAAATATCCCCTTGTGGGAAGGAGCAATATAAATGGGCTTGACATTTTGTGTCTTGGTACCGGTTTAATTGGAGTCTTCGACCATTTCAACAGGCTCAACATGTTTTCGCTTGCTAGTAGTAGAATCCATCTCATAATCTTCGGAGTGGGCCGAGGGAACTGAAAAAGTGTCATGAGAAGAGTTGGCGGTTGAAGCCTTGTCATCTTCGACTGTGGCAGGAGCCTCAGCATATCATCTGGATACAGTGGTGCTGTCGGGGAGTTCACCATCCTCGAGCAGCGGAGGCAGAGAAAATAAATGCTCATGACCCTGTCAGCAAGGCAAGTTGCAAGGAAAAGGTCAAATAAAAGAAAGTACAAAATGAGGCATGAACAACAACAAAGTATGAAGGATAGGAATACAATAAAGCCTTACCTCGGGTATAAGGTTTTTCTTGCTGAAGAGATTCACCCGACAGTCAAGAATGGGGCTTTTCTTCATCACTGTTGTGAAGGAGCACACCCTCTTCTCCAAAACACTAACTGACAGATCCTCAGGAGCAGTCCTCATTGGATCCTTCCTGCCAGTATAGGTCCACATGCCAGTCAGCCGCGCTTGAAGGGGTTAGACGCGAATCCGTAGAAAGTAAGTCAGATTTGAAGACCCGATAGTTGGTTGGTGCGCAGTTCTTCGGTCCGATCCAGCAGTAGCTGCACTTCCTTCATATCTTCGGCAGAGGGGCGCAGATCCCAGGAGCTAAACCTCCGGCAAGTTTTGTCGGGTCGAATGGGGCTAACCCTAACTTGTAACCTTCAACTTGTTGGTCCTTAATATAGAACCACTTCGTTTTCCAGCCTTGGAGGGAGTCCGAAGTTTTCAAGCCGAAGTAATATACATCAGAACGAATAGAAATAATGGCGCCTCCGATATCGTGAACGACAGTGTCAGAGGTATTGCGGCGAACAAATTAGAAGTGCTTCCATAGGCCCTAGTGGGGATGGATCCCGAGGAAACACTCACAAAGAGTGATGAAAAAAGCGATGTGGGGGATGGATTTTGGCGTGAGCTGATAAAACTGCATGATGTAGACAAACAGAAGACCACGAAGAAATTTGTGGGAGGGAGAGATAAGCCGCAAAGGAGGAAGGAGAGGAACATTACCTGCCATCCATCTTCCACCGCGGGCATGGTATCGTCGCTAGGCATCTTGAACATGCCCTCCTCCAAGTGATTGGCATTGCGAGATCTATGCATATCTCGTTCCATGCACTTCGAGGCTACCCACCCGATAACCTGCTTCTTCTTCGAGCTCGTATCAACGGTGGAGGAAGCTCCCTTAGACCTACCCATGGTGGTTCTCTATGAGAGTGGCGCAAAGGAGAAGGAAGGAGATGGGAGGAGCAAGAACGATGAAGCAATGGAGTGGTGGAGAAAACGAGAACGACGATGGCAAAGAAGAAGAAGGGCAGTAAAAATCCCTAACCATCACAATATAAAGAAATGTGGGGTAGTTGTGAGCCGTTGATTAAGGGCGACGAAGCACCAGAATGAAGAATATGCTGGCACGTGGCAAGAATGGGAAAGGAAAAAAATCCCGTGCAGTTAAAAATATCGCGGTAAATCCGGCAACGACCGCACGACACCTTGGTTCTCGCGCTGGACGTGTGGCCATGCGGTAACATTAACACCGCTACGCTGCCCACGCATCAGCATTCACTATAGTAGTGGGACCCACCATTGTCATGTCTCATTAACAGAACTGTGGCGCGCCATCTTTGTCATCAATAACATCATGAGTGGTCAAAAAGAGATAAGGTAAAGTTCATTCGAATAAAAAGCTTGGAGTCTATGCTCTGATGCATGCACCCCGAACATAGACCTAGGGGATACTCCCATCGGGAGCGCTATCGTGCATCCGATAAAATTAGCATAACACTTTCCTCGGATGGAGGATCTACTTTGAGCCTATGCTCCGATGCAAGCACTGCAACATATCCTCGGGGGCTACTCCCATAGAGAGTGTGTTGAACACCCTATAGAACAAATCCTCCTACGGAGTCGAAATTTCAGCATGGAAAAAATATAAAATTTGAGCCTACACTCGAATCCAAGTATTCGTCTGTAGCCTCGGGGGCTACTCCCATCGGGAGCGCTGTTGCGCACCCGATAGATAATCTGAAGCAAACCTATGAGTACTACATGCTTGTATCCTCATACGGTTACTCCCATTCGGAGTACCCAATAAAAATATAAAAGAAGTCGATAACTTCAGCTATTCCAACAACCAAAAAAGTCAGTCGATAATTTTTTTTTCATACCGTGTCCACCATGATAACATGTTTGAATGTCATGTCCACAACATGAAGGTAAGACCCCAGGATCTATCATGTGCAACCTGGCAATCGCACACGAATGCGTTATACTAGTATTAAATCCATATCTATGATACAATGAAAAGTACCAACAGATGCGTCGCATTCCCGAAATAAAAGCAATAGGATTTAGTATTCAATAATACCTTTGTGGTCCAAACTGAATTACGCCAGCAAATACCAAGTTCAAGCCTTGGGACATGAATTTGATGTAGGTTCACGTTGGTTTTGCCCAAATGCAATTAACTGATTTCTGATCCGTTGGATGCATCAGACTCGTTGTACCAAATCCCAATGATACTTAAAACATCTTTTTACATCAAAATTTTGGCTAAATAGAGTTTTGGGTATGACCTATCGGGCACCTATGATTGACATGGATATGCCCTACGGGTATCCGATGTTAGCCTACCTGGTCCAGCCCGACGGAAGGCCCACTCGACGACCTGCCTGGATCCATGACGCCTATGACGGTTCGGCTGATAGGAAGCCCATATCGACACGGACTCCCAAGCGCACAAGACAGGGAAAGCTCAAGACTAGAGTTTAAATACAACTTGTAACCTACTCGTATCGGCACCCGAGACCTAGCCTCCCCATATATAAAGGCTAGGAGGGTCCAACGAGTAGGACAGATTACGCACCCCCGATAGACTAGACCCCAACAGATCTATAGATCCATCTCTCTCGCATACCACCGCATACACACCTCCACGCTAGATTACATCTGCGCACCCTTATACTTTTCGGTTCCGTCGTAATCAAGAGAAGACAAGCAGGAGTAGGGTTTTCACTCCGGGGGCCTGAACCTGGGTAAACCCGTGTCCCCGTGTTTCTTGTTTGCTAACCGTTCCGTGATCTCCAGCATCCCCATCTTCTCCAAAACCCAAGCTCATAACAATGGGCATTGACGAGATTATTCCTCGTCAATTGGCGCCGTATGTGGAAACTGGGGACGCTGATTGTGCGATCGTGACGGTCCCAACCAGAACGATCTACGATTCGTCTACCTGAGAAGATCAACGTCTACTTCAAGATGCGAAGAAACATGTGCTATGTGATCATGGGCTCAACATCATCACCGCCCGCGTGTGCAGATGCATTCTTGAAGTCGGATCAGATCAAGACAGATTTATCGGCATCAGATTCTGGAGGAGCAGGGCTCTAGATCGATTATCGCATGCAAGTTTCAAAGACCGAGGAGTATATTCATAGGAAATCGGGGCTGCAATCCAAATTGATCAGAAAGACATCCAAGAAAGTAGTCAGCGGGAGGCGTGACGCGCCCAGACTCCGCCAAGATCTCTCTGGAACTGGGCACCGCATGCAAGATCGAGAAAATCCCGTGGTGTCACGATCCTTAAAAATTAGTTAATTCTCAGAGCTGTGCCACCATGACCTTCCCATAAAGCAAAGATCTGGCCTTGGAAAAGGATACGTGATTAACTTTAAAAATTGTATGTGCATGGCAAACATTGCACGAGGAATCAAGTCCCAAGACAGCGATTTGGATCAAGCTCGCTGGCGTGCAGAGGCAAATATAATTTCACAGCTCAGTTTGGATCAAGCCCTGCGGTGACCTAGTCCCATACGAAAGAAACATACATGCGCGCGATCGATGGCATAAGCCTCCACATCGATCTCGTCTGCCGCGCCACTCGCCGCCGCATTGACTCCTCTAAACAAAAGCCCGACGATCCCGCCGTATCGACCTCGACTACACAACCACGTTAAAAGTATGCCCAGGATCTGCGCCGACTTCGCCGTGCAACCCACTATGGTTTTTGGCTTCGACGACCCGGGAATCCTTCGACTGCGGTGGTCCGTTATAATTTTCGGCCGCGGCGACCCACTACGGTCTTCAGCTGCGCTGACTTCGCTTCGGCGACCTGTCGTGGTCTTCGACCCGATGTGATCTTCGGCTCCAACGACTCGGGGGCTCCCTACGTTTTGGCGGACAGCCGTGGCCTTCGGCCCCAGCAACCCGCTGCAGTTTTCATCTCCGATGAACTATGTAGCCTTCGGCTGCGGTAACCCGCTGCATTCTTCGAATGTGGTGACCCGCTGCATTCTTCGGATGAGACGACCCAGTGTGGTCTTCGATTCTGACAGTCATCGAATGCTGAATCTGCTGGTGCTGTCGACTCCAGAAACCCGTCGCTACTATGACCGTGGTCCGCCGCGTCGACCACGTCCGCGCGCGACCCTCTACCGCGTCGACTCCGTACACGACAACTACCAACAAAGCTAATTTTCCCACTACTTGGAGCTGATTTCTTTTTTAACTCGCACCCGAAACACTCGGGGGATGCGCCCTCTTCGAGTAACCTAATGTGCCATCGGCTCCACGCACTCGAGCACCTCAAACACGACAGCCGAGTAGCTGATTCTGCCTGATCGTCGAATCCTTGAACTCCGAGTGCCTCGGCAAGATACTGATACTAAGGGTAATCAGGCTAACGAAAAGGTCTAGCATACAGTGCAAAAGTGTCGACTCGATCGGCACCAGAATCTTACTATACAAGCCGAAAGGCAAATATTCCTTACAAGATACAAGTACTTCACAATTATTCATGTTTTCTACAGCTTACAAAGACGTCGACTATGCCGAGCTATTCTATCGAGTCCTCCAACAGGAGTCGACAAAATAACTGGCTACGCCATAAACTCAAGACCCGAGTCGAGTCCCTCCTCGGATGGTTGCATCGCTTGATGGTACAAAGGTGCAGCGCTGGTCGCGCACCCGACAGAAGAAACAACGTCGACTTCATCTGCAATGTCGAGTCCTTCCGGCTAAATGTCGCGCGACTGCGCTACGTCGACTCCTACTCCTTATGTGTGAGACGCTGACTCGATGCACTTTCGGGTCAGTGGTTTATCCTCGCATAAGTCTCCACTCGAGTCTAGGACTCGATTAGACACTCGGGGGATACTCCTATCAGGAGCGCTCGTCGCGCACCTGATGTACTTCCGGGTCAGTGGTACGCCCACGAGATTGCCGACTGCAACTGCACGATACAAGACTCAAGTATCTGCCCGAGTCTACGACTCTTCCAGACACTCGGGGGCTACTCCAAACTGGAGCGCTGATCGCGCACACAGAAAATCTTCGAGTGGCACCCTTCGATTCCTCATTCGAATCAACGATTCGACTAAGGACTCAGGGGCTACTCCTATCAGGAGCGCTGGCCGCGCACTAGACGCACGATTAAGGTACTACACCAACAATCTATTCTTCGAGTCCTACGTCGAGTCTACGACTCCACTACGGACTCGGGGGCTACTCCCATAGGGAGGATTTATTCAAGCACTAGAAAAATCTGTGTCCTACGGACCTGAAGCTAAAAATAGCTGAACTACAGTCTCCGCTCGAGTCTACGCTCGAACAGACACTCGGGGGCTACTCCCATAGGGAGCGTTGGTCGCGCACCCTGTGAATTCTTCGACTATGATCATTCAGATCAACATGCAAAAAATTTTTGGCAACTCTACCCCAATTAACGCTAAATGAGTAACATCCTCCTTGGCCACCCGACACACCTCCGCGGTGATAAAAATTCGGATGATGTGTCTGCGACACAAAGATAAGACCTACATATATCATCTGATGGCCTGGCAACACACACGACTGCGCTCTGCTAGTAAAAATCCGTGCCAGCAGGCGCGATAAAAATCCTGATGAACGCGTTGGGTACATCATTCAAAATTTACTGGGATTCCACTACTGTAAGTCTTCAACGGCCTGAGTCGAATTACGCCAACATATGTTCCGGGTTCGAGTCGAGGGACTCAAATCTGAAGAAGATCGTGTTGTTTTGTCCTAAGACAGTTAACTGACCCTGATCTATCAGGAGAGTCAGGCACACGCATCAACAATCCCTACACGCTAATCGTTCTTTAACAAACAGAGATAGCTGCACCCGAAAGATTGAAGATTCCTCAACCGAATATACGATTCGACTGAACACTCAGGGGCTACTGACATGGATATGTCCTACGGGTACCCGATGTTAGCCTACTTGGTCCAGCCCGACGGAAGGCCCACTCTGAAATGGATCGTATGTGCACCTAGAGGGGGGGTGAATAGGTGCTAACCAATTTTTAATACTTTTTTCAATTTTAGGCTTGACACAAAGTAAATTCTCTAGATATGCAACTACGAGAATTTCCCTATATGTAACCCTAACTACTAAGCACGTAAAAGAGGAGCGAGGAAACCGTAGTGGAGCACGCGGAGACACAGGGATTTGTTTTACCGCAGTTCCTTCCTTGTTAAGGGAAGTACATCTGCGTTGGAGGGGTGGGCGGTTCTAAGACCACCACGCCATAATAGGCCTCACCCTATTCTCTGATGGATCTCGCCACGGGAGGCCTGATCCACCTTATCCACTATTGGATCCCTTCGAGGCGGGAACCGGTGCCTTTTACAACACTATCGGGGCACACACCCACAACCGAATTGGGGGCTCCCGAGATGACAACAAGCTGCCACAAGAACAAGGTTTATCAATACAAACAAAAACAAGGATCTAGGTATTTGCAAGAAATACTAGATCGGGGGTTCTCCAAATGAATGGAGAGGAGATGAAGCGCTTGATTGCTGATGATGAAGATCGAGTTCTCCTCCTTCGATTCCCCAAGGGATGGGGCCTTTGGGTGGATCTAGGTGGAGCACTCTTGGATGAAGCTAGATCTGATCCGTCTTTTCGAGATGAATCAAGAGTTCGGGGAGGGGATGGCTGGCTTAAATACCCCTCCCAGATCCGTCACAGACAACTTTGGGGGCGGATTATCCGCCCCCTGGGAAAACTCCGCCCCAAGGGCGGATTCTCTGGGGGAAACTCCGCCCCCTCTCTGGGGCTTGCGCCTTGGTGAAGCTTGGTGAAGATCTTGGGGGCGGATAAACCGGCCCTCCTGAGGGGCGGATTATCCAGCCAAGCCGGAAATTCCGTCCAAAACTCCGCCCCCTCTCTGGGGCTTGCGCCTTGGCGATGAGTAGGGGGGCGGATTATCCGTCGGGGCCAGAAAATCCGGCCAAAATTCCGCCCCCTTCTGGGGCTTGCGCCTGCTTGGGAAAAGGGAGGGGCGGATTATCCGCCCCTGGTGCGACCGGATTATCCGCCCCCAAAGGCAGAGTTCTTTTCCCTTTATTCTCAAATAGAGCTGCAACACTTCAACACACATTAAATGATCCTTGGTATTGTTATCTAACACACAAAACACTAGGGATTAAGAAATGTTCTTTCAATCTCCCCCTTTTTGGTGTTAGATGACAATACTAGGATTTGCAATAAAACCGGCAAATTCCACCTTAAGTAATGAAAGACGCTCCCCCTAGATGTGTGCATATTTAAGATTTGCATTTGAATACAAATACACACACTAGGGAGAACACTACTTTAAGGTTTGGGAAATAAGGTCATACCACCGGAATGAGAATATAGCCAAAGCATACATAGATAATCCCATGAATCCATATGCCATCAAATATGCTCCATAATTCCAGAATTCCATGGGGTCCATGATAAATAAATCTAGAATTCCATGAATACCAAACATAGTACCAAACTGTGGAGTACGACATAGTCTTACAAAAATAAACACAAATAGCAACTGAGTTCACGCTAGAAAAAGGCATAAGCAAGCAAATAAAAATGACTAAAATCGAAAAGCTTGTGCCCAACCCTTGCAAATCCACGAGACCTAATAGAACTACTTCTCCCCCTTTGGCATCGAAACGCCAAAAAGGAAGAAGAGCGATGCTATCCCCACTAAAGGCGGATAATCCGCCCCCAAGCCAGAGCAACCTAGCAAACCTCTCGATGGTGTTTGAGAGGACTTGTGTGAAAGAATAGATGGTTCAAGGAGGGAGAGAAAGGCTTGGGTTGAGAGCATCAAACTGAGATGGTACTACACACCCAAATTTGCAAGAATCAAATCAATCAAAAGCCAAATTTGAATGTGTTTTCCATAAGAACAAGAGATATGCAAGAAAATCCAACGGGACCCATGAAAAAACCAACTCTTCTCAAGGAAGAGGGCGATGGACGAAGCCACCATGTTGGAGCGCATGGCATGACACCGCGAAGATGTATCTTGAGTTCAAAACCAATGCTCATCAATGACCCACATATCACAAAATGATATTAAGGGAAATGATTTTACTTGCTTTCGGCATTATGGGGGGAGGGTTGGCCCAATCAATTAGGACCACACTCCCCCTATGTCTATGTCTGCATCTAAACCAAATACATGAATAAGAGCAAGTGAGTGTGCAAGGGTAGTCAAGCCAAGCTCCTTGAATCTATGATATTTAGCTCATTCCTCAAATAACAAAATCTTGCTTCATCAAGAGGCTTCGTGAAAATATCAGCAAGTTGGTTCTTCGTGCTCACAAAGGATAGAGCAATATCTCCACGAGCAACATGATCCCGAATAAAGTGGTTGCGAATCTCTATATGTTTTGTTCTTGTATGTTGCACGGGATTGTAAGCAATTTTGATAGCACTTTCATTGTCGCATAAAAGAGGCACTTTGTCACAATTGAAACCATATTCCTTTAAAGTTTGCCTCATCCATAAAAATTGAGTACAAGCACTTGCAGCAGCAACATATCCAGCTTCGGCGGTTGAGAGTGAAATACAATTCTGTTTCTTTGATGACCAACACACTAGAGACCTGCCCAAGAATTGGCATGCACCAGAGGTTGATTTCCTATCATCTTTGTCACCAGCCCAATCTGAATCAGTGTAACCACATAGAGAGAAACTTGAACCCTTGGGATACCATAACCCAAAATTTGGGGAATGAACCAAATATCGGAAGATTCACTTGACTGCCACTAAGTGGCTTTCTTTAGGAGCGTCTTGGTACCTTGCACACACTCCTACACTTAACACGATATCGGGCCTAGATGTGCAAAGGTAAAGGAGATAGCCAATCATGGATCGGTATACCTTTTGATCCACGTCTTTACCCTTGGGATTGAGCTCAAGATGACACTTTGTTTGCATTGGGGTAGCAACGCCATTGATATCCATCATCTTGAACCTTTTGAGCATATCTTGGATGTACTTAGCTTGATTAATAAAGGTTCCCTCTCTAAGTTGTTTGATCTCAAATCCAAGAAAGAACCTGAGCTCACCCATCATGGACATCTCAAACCTGTCAGTCATAAGCTTCAAAAATTCATCGTTAAAAACTTGGTTAGTAGAGCCAAAAATAATGTCATCTACATAAAGTTGGCATACAAAAAGCTCCCCATTAACCTTCTTAGTAAAAAGAGTGGGATCGATTTTCCCAACTTCGAATCCACGGTCTAGCAAAAGCTCTTTAAGGTGCTCATACCACGCACGTGGGGCTTGTTTAAGGCCATAGAGCGCCTTATCAAGTTTGTAGACATGGTTCGGAAATTTGGGGTCCTCATACCCCGGGGGCTGCTTGACGTATACTAACTCATGTAGAGGACCATTAAGGAAAGCGCTCTTAACATCCATTTGTTGTAATTTAAAATTATGATGGGCTGCATATGCAAGAAGGATACAGATGGACTCAAGACGAGCCACAGGAGCGTAAGTCTCGCCAAAATCAATTCCTTCCACTTGAGAGAATCCTTGAGCCACGAGTCGAGCTTTATTCCTCACAACAATTCCATTTTCATCCTGTTTGTTCTTGAAGATCCACTTGGTGCCGATAACATTGCGGCAATCCTTTGGCTTTTCTACGAGCTTCCAAACTTTGTTGCGTTCGAAGTTATTTAATTCTTCATGCATTGCAACAACCCAATCGGGGTCTTAAGAGCATCAAAAACCTTCTTCAGTTCAACCATGTAAATGTGAGCTTGATGATCACAGAATCTAGCAAGTTCTCTTCTAGTGGATACCCTTCGTCGTAGATCACCAACAACCTTGTCAAGAGTGTGACCTCTTAGTTCAAGGTTACGATCAGCACGAGCCTTGCAACGAGCCTCAATGTCCTTATTGTTTCTAGGAGGAGTTGATACAATAGTTGTATCCTTGTCTTGATTACTGCCCTGCCCTTGACCTTGGTCTTCGTTAACACCAGAAGATTGTTGCTGAATATTTTCTTCAGGCCCGGATAATCCACCCCTTGGAGGGTCCGGACTATCCGCCTGGGAGGTGAAGTACCAAAACCATCTTCCTGAGAATGCCTGACGGGAGTTGGAGACCCAGGGCCGGATACTCCGCCCCTGGAGGCTGGAGAATCCGGCCTGGGAGCTTCAGAGTTGTTGACTTCTCCTTCGGATCCTATGGAACGAGTTGGAGTGCCAGGGGCGGATTGTCCGCCCCTTGGAGGGGGCGGATAGTCCGTCCTGGGACTACCAACTTGTCCAGTGGACAGATGGTCTTCAGCAGATTGTTGTGTTGGTGCAGGATTGTCTCCAACAGTAGGAGCTTGTTGATCTTGTGTAGATGAGGGCTCCACATGTGTGGAGCATTGTCCTTTCCGATCCGCCACAAGGGGTTCCTCAATGGGGCGGAAAAATCCCACGCCCATTCTTCTTATGGCATCTTGGGGTATTTCAACATCTGCATCACAAACATCAACTTGCCCTACAAAGGAGCTGTTATTTTCATCGAACTCCACACTACAAGATTCTACAACAATCCCAGTGAGCTTGTTGTAGAATCTATAAGTGTGGGATTTGGCACCGTAACCAACAAAAATACCTTCTAAAGCCTTGGATTCAAATTTTGACAAACAGACACCTTTAGACTATGTTTGGGACAGCTCCACTTCACCTATACCGGGGTGGAGCAGGTGAAGTAACCCCAAACGCACAGACTCCAGCGACGAGGCGAAGTGAAGCTGTGCGTCGCGTAGTTCATTTTGTCGAAGCAATTAAACAGGTGCTTCACTTGATTCACTTCACCTCCCACGTATATATTTCCCCTTAGAGTTGGATAGATTTTACCCACCAATGCCACTGATAAGTCATATGCAAGCCAATCGTTATTTTCTTTCTCAACACCGACTCCCTGGTTAGGTATTGTATCTCTTCCCGATGGCAGAGTAGATCACCCCGCCGCTGTTGTGACCCTCCCATGGTCGACCCCTCCCTAGAGAAATACGGCGACCACCTAGGCTTCCACCTTCTCGTCTTTCCACGCCACTATAGGCCCTTCTCCCTGTGCCCGCCTTTCTCCCTCCGGCCCTGATTCCCGTTTCGCAGGTTGACCAGACTACGGCGGGCCATGGTTGTTCGTGGATTTTGTAGCCGCCCCTTTTCTTGCCCACGGCTACACGAGACCGCACATGTTCTTTCTCACCAGCAGGCCACTGTTGGAAGGTACAACACAGATCGATTGTAGACTATGCGTTGGATAGCTAAGCTCGGTAGGAAAAAATCAATACATGCCGCAGACCGTAGCAGACCATGCGTAAGAAAAAGTCAAAACATGTCGCATGTCAATGATGCACCAATTCTTGAAAGACAATACAAGATTGATAGGCAAAAAAATATCAAAAACTAGAGGATACGTTGGACCCTCCCCTAATCTGGATCTGAAGCTAATATTTCTCCCAAACACATTTTATTACTCCAGAGTACCTTAGGTGGAGTGGAGTTTAGACGTGGAGTGGAGTAAAGTGGAGTGGAGCCCTCCCAAACACACCCTTAATAAGAAATAAACACTTACACCCGAATACCCTGAAGTATGAGATGTTGGGTTTGTTACCGGTAAGTATTTCATATGGGGTCTTGTCCAAGATCTTTCGAAGGTAGAGCCGGTTTGATGAGTGACAAGCAGTGGAAATGGCTTCAGCCCAAAAATTATAAGGAGACATGAATTCAGCTAGCATAGATCTTGCCATATCCATCAAAGTCCGGTTCTTCCTCTCGGCTACACCATTTTGTTGAGGGGTGTACGCAGCGGAATATTGGTGTCTAATCCCCTCTTCGCTAAGAAACTCGTTTAAAGTGTAGTTCTTGAATTCTGAGCCGTTGTCACTTCGGATTGCCAAGATGGGAACATTGTGTTGACGTTGAACTTCATTGACAAAGTCGATGACAGTTTGTTGAGTCTCACTTTTCAGCTTGAAGAAATATACCCATGTATATCTTGAGTAATCATCGACAATGACCAAGCAATATTTCTTCCCACCAAGACTTGCATGAGAAGGAGGACCAAATAAATCCACATGAAGTAATTCCAAGATCCTCTTTGATGACACAATAGTCTTCCTCTTGTGGGGAGATTCATGCATTTTTCCTTCTACACAAGCCCTGCAAACACGATCTTTGGCAAAAGAGACATTGTCTTTTAGTCCAAGGATGTGGCCACCCTTCTGGAGACTTTGCAAATTTCTCATGTTGACATGGGCTAAACGGCGATGCCATAGCCAGCCCACGTCGGCCTTTCCGAATAGACACATCGGACCCGGAGTGGTTTTCCCCGAGAAGTCCACCACATACAGGACATTTTCGACGTATCCAACGAAAGCGACCTTTAGAGACTTGCTCCACAAGAGTACCACCAAATCATCATCGATAAAAACAGCAAAACCCATCTTGCCAAGGGCACGAACAGAAAGAAGGTTGTAACCGAGGGTCTCAACAAGCATGACGTCCACAAGAGAGATATCGTGGGCAACCACAACCTTGCCAAGACCTTATACCTGAGATTTTGACTTATCACCATAGGAGACTGTGATATTATCATGATTTGGACGTATCTCCGTGATGATATCCTTGCTTCCGGTCATATGACTAGTGCAGCCACTATCCAGCACCCATTTCGACCCACCGGAAGCATAGCCTTGCAAGAAAATTACTTCTTGGTTTTAGGTACCCATTTTTCAATGGGTCCTTTCATGTTAGTAACAAGGGTCTTTGGAACCCAAATGGACCAAGAAATATATTCATCAAAAGGACCAACATAATAAGCATAAACATCGCCATAGTCATCACAAAAGAGTTCATAATTCGGATTGTTAGACCCTGCAAAACCAATATTATTAGTCTTGTATTTTGTGACAACCTTCTCAGCAGGCTTGTCTTTAATTGCACATTCTTGGTCTTGTTCTTCTTGGTTTTCTTCTTCTTGCACTTGGTGACATACCCAAGTCCCTCTTTACCATGATTTGACCTTTGCTTTCCAGGGACTTCATCAAGCACACCTTTGTCCTTTGTAGTGATATCCTTGATCACTTCTTTTTCCACACTAGCATTTTTCTTGTTACTATATGTTGAGTTGGACGAGCTAGGAGTATCATATTTGTGTCGACTTTGAAGTCGATCATGTGACTCATTGAGAATAGAGAACTCGTTTTTCAACGCCTTGTGAGCATTGTCAAGTTTCTCCAATTCCTCGGAGAGTCTATCATGAGCAGCCCCAAAGTCAATCCTTTCCTTCTTTAACTTCTTTGCCTTGGTGACAACATTGTCACGTTCCTTAACGAGTTTAGTCACAATTTCTTCATGTGACTCTTCCATAGACTCAAGCCTCTATTCAAGAGAGACCCGAGCTTCTTCTTCTTCAAGAGCATTTTTTAGGGATGCAATTTCCATTGCATCCTCCCTTTCAATTCTGCCCTTTTCTTCGAGGAGTGCTTCGTTTTGGGCCAGCTGATCCATAAGAGCCTCAAAACGAACTTTGTGCTCAGCTTGCAAGTTAGTATAGAAATAATCCAAAGCAATAATCTCTTCTTTAACCTTAAGACTAGCAGGATCATCCATGTCTATCATATCCTTGGGAAAAGAAGAGTTAGAAGAAATTACCTCGGAGCTTCTTGCCATGAGGCAAGTAGCATTCTTGTTGATGATGTTTTCGTTCGGAGAGTCGAAGAAAGATGTTGACGTAGATGTGGTGGCTATAGCAGCCACCTCTTGAGAGATATCGTCCTCGTCCTCATCTTCACTCCCCGATGAATATTCTTCTTGAGCCACTAGAACAATCTTTGGTTGGTTCTTGAAAGGAGCATTCTTCTTTACAAACTGTTTCTTACGTGGAGCTTTTGATTTGTCCTTGAAAATGAGTCTTCCTCCATTATCCTCCCTACTTTGATATGGACACTCAGCTACGAAGTGCAGCCGGTCACCACAATTGAAGCATGTTCTCAGCTTGGGAGCATTTTATTTTCTTCCATAGGCTCCACTCTTGCGATCTAGTTCAGCTTTAGCCTTGGCTAGATCTTTCCAAAAGTTTCTTGCATAAAGAGCCAAGTATTGTTCGTGGATCCTTTTTATATCCTCGGGACAGTCCAGACCTTCTACCGCATATTCATCATGATCAATCACACTAGTCTTCAAGGCCATGTTGACCCCCTTTTGCATCCCCATAGCTCGAGCACGAGCATCTTCGGCATTCTTGGCAGCCACTTTGAAAGCGGCCATTTCTTGCATTACCTCATTGGATGACAGGAGGTGATAGTTATGCCTACCTTGGAGACTTTTCAAATCTGTGGGTTCAAGTGGCATAAGAGCACTGACATACTTGCGCTTGATCCAAGCATCATCAACATGAGCTGCACCGTGGTTTCTGAAGGTTGTAGCTATTGCCTTGAGCCTCCTATACATGTCCTCATGGTCTTCTCCATCCATCATATAAAATCCTTCAGCTTCATTGCTCAAGGCATCATATCTATTCCTTCTCATACTTTCATTTCCGATGAAGAGCTCGGTGAGGGCATCCCAAGCTTCTTTAGCTGTGCTAAGATGCTGAATGTGTGGCATGTCTTTGTCACCCACACCAAGCTGTATCATGTGTAGAGCTGTAGCGTTGAGTTGGCTATCGACCACTTCTCTTCTTGTGAGAGTGTTGGGGTTTCCAACATGAAGACCATTTTCGATGATCTTCCACAACTCTATGGAGGAACTGCACACATGAGATTTCATCAAAAATTTCCATTGAGAGAAACTAGATGCCAAAAGTTTGGGTGGATCACCCCTATTATGTATATGTGGGTGAGGGATAGGCGGATCAGGGGAATACACGTGAGAAACCTCATTGTATCCATCCTTACCGCTATACTTTTTCGAGGAGGAGCTCTTGCTAGTATCATCACCTACCACTTCGTTATCTTTGGAAACAGTTTTACCCGTTTCCTTGGATTGCGGAGTGGTATCCTCAGAGTTAGATGGAGGTGATGCTGCGGATGTGGAGAGACGCATTATCAATTGACGCATATCTTCCATCTTAGCCTCCATTGAACTCACCAAGGTTGTTTCCAACGTCTTGAGATCGTTCATGGTGACTACCTCCGGATCATCACTCCCATATCCCTTGGAACCCATACTTCTCTTAGGCGGTTAAGCCCGAAATAAGAGCCGAGGCTCTGATACCAATTGGAATGGATCGTATGGGCACCTAGAGGGGGGGTGAATAGGTGCTAACCAATTTTTAATACTTTTTCAATTTTAGGCTTAACACAAAGTAAATTCTCTAGATATTCAACTATGAGAATTTCCCTATATGTAACCCTAACTACTAAGCACGTAAAAGAGGAGCGAGGAAACCGTAGTGGACCACGTGGAGACATAGGGATTTGTTTTACCGCAGTTCCTTCCTTGTTAAGGGAAGTACATCTGCGTTGGAGGGGTGGGCGGTTCTAATACCACCACGCCACAATAGGCCTCACCCTATTCTCTGATGGATCTCGCCACGGGAGGCCTGATCCACCTTATCCACTATTGGATCCCTTCGAGGCGGGAACCGGTGCCTTTTACAACACTATCGGGGCACACACCCACAACCGAATTGGGGGCTCCCGAGATGACAACAAGTTGCCACAAGAACAAGGTTTATCAATACAAACAAAAACAAGGATCTAGGTATTTGCAAGAAATACTAGATCGGGGGTTCTCCAAATGAATGGAGAGGAGATGAAGCGCTTGATTGCTGATGATGAAGATCGAGTTCTCCTCCTTCGATTCCCCAAGGGATGGGGCCTTTGGGTGGATCTAGGTGGAGCACTCTTGGATGAAGCTTTCAGATCTGATCTGGTCTTTTTCGAGATGAATCAAGAGTTATGGCAGGAGGGTGATGGCTGGCTTAAATACCCCCTCCCCAGATCTGGCCGTTGCACAACTTCGGGGGCGGATTATCCGCCCCCTGGGAAAAATCTGCCCCAAGGGCGGATTCTCCGGGGGAAACTCCGCCCCCTCTCTGGGGCTTGCGCCTTGGTGAAGCTTGGTGAAGATCTTGGGGGCGGATAATCCGGCCCCCCCTGAGGGGCGGATTATCCGGCCAAGCCGGAAAGTCCGGCCAAAACTCCGCCCCCTCTCTGGGGCTTGCGCCTTGGCGATGAGCAGGGGGGCGGATTATCCGGCGGGGCCGGAAAATCCGGCCAAAATTCCGCCCCCCTTCTGGGGCTTGCGCCTGCTTGGGCAAAGGGAGGGGCGGATTATCCGCCCCTGGTGGGGCCGGATTATCCGCCCCCAAAGGCAGAGTTCTTTTCCCTTTATTCTCAAATAGAGCTGCAACACTTCAACACACATTAAATGATCCTTGGTATTGTTATCTAACACACAAAACACTAGGGATTAAGAAATGTTCTTTCACACTCGACGACCTTCCTGGATCCATGACGCCTATGACGGTTCGGATGATATGAAGCCCATATGGACATGGACTCCCAAGCGCACAAGACAGGGAAAGCTCAAGACTAGAGTTTGAATACAACTTGTAACCTACTCATATCGGCACCCGAGACCTAGCCTCCCCATATATAAAGGCTAGGAGGGTCCAACGAGGAGGACAGATTACGCACCCCCGATAGACTAGACCACAACAGATCTACAGATCCATCTCTCTCGCATACCACCGCATACACACCTCCACACCAGATTGCATCTGTGCACCCTTGTACTTTTCGGTTCCACCGTAATCAAGAGCAGACAAGCAGGAGTAGGATTTTACCTCTGGGGGCCTGAACCTGGGTAAACTCGTGTCCCCATGTTGCTTGTTTGCTAACCGTTCCGCGATCTCTAGCATCCCCATCTTCTCCAAAACCCAAGCTCATAACAATAGGCAATTAGGCATTGATGAGATTAATCCTCGTCAATGATTATTTACCCTAGGCGCATAAAAGCTCATGGCCCACGAATGTCCAACAGAGTCCAAGAGGCACCCGAAGAATAAATACTTTCCTTATCTATTAATGACTAATCAGGAACCGACATAGAGTTCATGTTGTAAACATAAACTTGTAACCTCTCTGACTACGGATCCAGGACCCAGCCTCTCATATAAAGGCTGGGAGGACTCGACAGAGATGGCACCTTAGCTTTTATGAACTCGCCATGAGCTAGATAGCAATTACCGAACCGATGACTTTGTAACTGAGCTTCTCCAATAATCAGACTGCATCAAATTCTCGTTTGTCTGATTAGCCAACGAAATCTCCAATGCTCTCTTTTCCATAAAACCCTAATTCCATAACAATGGGCATTGCCGAGGTTACCCCTCGTCACTTGTTTTCCATTATTCATTGTATCCGATCTCCATCTTTAGATTGTACTGGATTTGGTGTGGTGATCCAAGACATCAAGTTGTTGGCGGAAGAGTTTTTGTCTATGAGTTTTTGCCATACTAGTCATTTTCTTAACACTTTAGCACATGTCTTAGCGCGTAGAGCTGAACAATATGTTTTTTCTATATTCCGTGGTGTGGCCCGGAGTGCATCCGTGATGCTCCCTGTAATGATTCGAAATGATCAATGAAGTGCTGACATCTCGAAAAACAATACATTTGCCACATGGCGGTGTAAAACGTTAATCACAGACATGTTGTTTTTCCTGTACTGGCGTTTAAGAAAAAAGTCTAAAATAAACCTTGAATTCATATATCAAAACTGTATCAAAAACCGAACTCGTGATCCCTGAAATTGGCACATTAAACTCTTTGATCCCAGTCTATTTTAAACCTTGGGGCTATTTCAGGTGGGATTCTTTGATGTGGAAAGTCAGATTCCTTTTATTTTAATTTATCTATTTCTTCTTTTAGTTTTTTATTTTCTTTTGTTCCTTATGGGCACATGTGGAAGCATCACCCGACGAAGAGGGATCCGAGCACTGCTGGCATCTGCATTTCCGGCGACCTAGGGCGATAGGAGCTCGTGAGAGGGGCTCGCATGCGACAAGTGATCGAGGTGGTGCCTCATTTGAACGGGAGCGAAGGAGGTTCAATTGAGCCCATGAAGGGCGGTGGAGAGCTCAAGCAGCAGCGTGCGGCGGTGATCACTAGAACATCAGCAGGGCGAACTAGGAGGACCAAGAGGAGGGCTAATGGTGACGATCAACCACTAATGGTGAAGCCCAATAAGTATTTGGGTGGCCCCAAGCCCATGAAGGTTCCGATTCCTTGGCAGATACGATGAACACTATATAGGATATTTGAAGGATTAACCCTAGAAATGTAACCAACTTGGATGTGTCCCGAGACCTGGCCTCTCCATATAAAGGCCAGAAGGGAGCAATGAGGACACCGAAAACCCTCGCACACATACATGTAGGGGTTCGTAGCATGGAAAACAAAAAAATTATATCGCATGCACACAAAGAAGCCAAGATCTATCTACTAGATTGTAGCAACGAGTCGATTATTGTACTCACCCTCGAAGATTCCAAAGCGGTTAATGAGAGAAGATTCTCGTGGGTGATGTAGTCGCACTTGCCGATCTTAAGATCGAGTAGACGATCCTTCCGGCGATGCGTTCCGGCAGCGCTTCTGCAGCTGGTCACACGTTCGGGACTCGATGAAGACCTTCCTCTCCCTTGTTCAGCAGGTAGCGGAGGTTGTAGTTCTCCCCTCGCGATTCCGGCAGCACGACGGCGTGGTGTCGGAAGTAGAGTAAGATTTCGTAGGGCTTCGCCTAAGCCGGAGCGGGTTATGGTGGAGAATTACGGTTTCCGGCGATCTAGGGTTTAGAGGGCCGGAGAAGAGGAGGCATGCCCGGTAGCAGCTAAGGCGGCGACGGAGAGCCGGCAGCAGCGCTGAGGCGGTGGCGCAAGGCGACGGCGACGGTGGCTTGGAGGCGGGGTATGGTGTTGTGTCTCTTGGGGCACCCCTTCCCCTCTATTTATGAGAGGGAGGGCAGCTTGGGAGAGGGGAGTTTGAATCCTTCCCCAATTCCCTCTCCTTGTTGGCTTGTGGTGGAGGGAAATAAGGATTATTTCCTTCCTCCACCAGGATACATTGTCCCAGTTTGACTTTTCAAACTTGCCTTTTGACTTTCAATTTGGAGCTTTAGTTTCTTTCTTACAAATGCCCAACCAAGTGACTTAGGACATGATTCAATCATTCTATTCATTCATGACACATTCATGTACCCTTACCATTCCGGTTCGGTGAACCTTCTAGACCCTTCTAGATCATTCCAATGAAAACACCGGAACCATTCCCGAACTACGAAATGTGACTTGCCTTCTATGAATCTTATTCTCCGGACCATTCCCGATATCCTCGTGATATCCCGGATCCCATTCGAGACTCCGAACAACATTCGGTCTCCCTACTTACATTCCATATCTACTAAACAACATCGAATCCTTAAGTGTGTCTCCCTACGGTTCGTGAATTATGCAGACATGACCGAGACTCTTCTCCGATCAATAACCAATAGAGGAATCTGGAAATTCATATGGTTCCCAAATATTTCTATGATTACTTTGCGATCGAATGAACCATTTACATATGATACCAACTTCCCTTTGTCTCGTGATAGTTTACTTATCCGAGGTCTGATCGTCGGTATCTCTGCATACCTATTTCAACCACGTTACCGATAAGTACTCTTTTCTCGTTCCCGTGATATGTGATCCCTTGTGAACCAGTAACATGCTTTCAAGCTAATTGGATGACATTCCACCGAGAGGTCCCAGAGTATATCTATCCGTCATATGGATGGACAAATCCCACTCTTGATCCATGTGCCTCAACACACACTTTCTGAATACTCAATGCCACCTTTATAGCCACCTAGTTACGGTGTGGAGTTTGATGTCATCAAAGTATCCATCCGGTGATGGTGATTAGCATGATCTCATGGTCAAAGGAATTAGGTTACTATGTATCAGAAATCTTATAACAAGTGAACTAAATTAAATGACTTGATCTTTATGCTATGCTTAACTATAGGAGTATGTCCATCACATCATTCTCCTAATGATATGACCCTGTTGTTAATAACATCTCAATATTCATGATCAGGAAACCATGATCATATATTAACCAACAAGCTAGTTTAACAAGAGGCTTTACTAGGGACTCTTTTATGTTTACAAATCACACATGTATTAATGTTTTCGGTTAATACAATTATAGCATAGTATGAAAACATTTATCATAAGCATGAAGATATGATAATAACCTTTTTATTATTGCCTCTTGGGCATATCTCTAATAGTCTCCCACTTGCACTAGAGTCAATAATCTAGTTTCAAACCTTTGTGCATTCAACACTTATGGCTTTTTGGTGTTGTATTTACACGATTGCTAGTGGTCAACTGATCTCCGGATCCAACACTTTTAGGTCCGTGTGTAATTGCATGTCTTTGCGTCTTTACGCATCACTCATTTTCTAATGAGATGGCTTTGTATAAATTTGGTCCTTTGGTGAGACCTTTAGTTCCTTGGGGTTAAAACATGTTGATAATATTTTCATACAATATATCTTCATAGTACTATCCCGCTATTAACGACACCTAGTTTGATAACAAACTACTTGACACAAATACCCTCTATTGCTACTATAATAGCAGGCATATACTTAGCCTTTTGTTGTAGTATCTGTCACAATTTCTCAACTTTGGAACTCATCCAAATCCATCATGGAACTTACTTTACATTATATTGTGTCACCATTAGTTTAGATTGAGATGAACTTAATTTGTACTTTGTGACAAAACTAGTATCAATGTAATACTTTTACAATGAACTAACCATCTCTTTGTCACTTCTACAAAATAATATATTCTTAGTTCTTATAAAAGATCATAAGAATATCTTTACTATCGTACAATAACCATCTTATGAATCATTCTGGTATACGCTCATAACATTTAGAGCATAGGACATATCTGGATTTGTACACATCACAGCATGATTGATAAAATACTCTTTGTGATTTTATCTATCAAGTATCAAAAATACTTGAATCTTGATTCTATCCTTCCTGTGCAACAAGAACCTTTCTTTTAGTTTCTATGTTGAACTCATTCAATATCTCATTTATGTACTTCTAGAATAACCATATTAGCGTCTCAATTTATCCATTTAGATATTGATGCCAAATATTCGGGTTTTGCCTAAGTCTTTCATCGAGATGAAATTCTTAACATGTGTTAATAAAAGATACATCATTTCCAATCAACAATATGTCTTCCACATAATGTATTAGAAATATGTCTTAGCGCTCCCACTTAATTTCTTGCAAACGCAAGCATCTTCATCATCTCTGATGAACTTAAACTCTTTTAATAGTTTCATCATGGTGAAGATTCCAACTCTGCGATGCTCAGTTCAACCATTAAAGTTTGCATACGCTTTTAGCATCCTTTGAATTAACAAAAAAACCTTTGGACCGTGTTATGCATACGTCCTAGGTACAATTCTATTAGAAGAACTTGTATTGTTTATTCAACTACCAAATAATAAAATTATATGTAGTGGTTGCTACATTAATCTGTCTAGACTAAATATCACTATGAAAGATCAAATCTTGTCATAGTCAACCTTTGAACATTGTTGTGAACTCTTTCCCAACATGTCGACTATTTCATAGATGTTAAACATCCATGTCTATTTCTTTATAGATCCAAACACGACTATAATGTCTTACACATTTTCTAGAGGGTCTTTCAAGTTCAAAGCTTGATTTCTCGTGTATGGAACTATCACGGATTTTATGGCTTCAAGACATTTGACGGAGTCAGGGCCCATCATCGCTTCTTTGCGTGTAGTCCGTTCATTATTGTTAAATAATGATTCAACCCTCAAATCTTGGTATTTGATTGTTTACCCGAACTACTTGGTTTAATAGGAACTTAGACCTCCGTGACCACAACCTTTAAGGCATGGGAGCCATGAGCATTTTTGCTGCCTCCAGAACACTTTTTGGCACCGTGCAACTTTGCACATATATCTAAGGTTCGTTTAACCTTATCAAAGTTCTATTTTCCTCCCACTTAACTTTTCACGGAAAATTCCTTCTCAAAGAAACTTGACGTTCTAAGAGACAAACATTTTTGTCTTCGGTGTTATGGAGGAATACTCAACGATTATTCAAAATAACATACAAAGACATGTTCATCTGATTTTGATAGTAAACATCTCACTTAGCATAGCATACCAATGTTTAAGAAAGGACTACTTGGGTTTTATCCCAAACCATAAATTTATATGGTGTCATTTCAACGGATCATGATGGAGCTCTTTTCAGTGAAAACGCGGAAGTCACTAAAGCTTTTAATCTTTAAAATATAATGGCAGTTTTATGAATTACACATTTGATCTTACCATGTCAAACAAGGTTTCATTGCATATCTTGATTATTCCATACTCATATGGTGTTTCAGGCAACGCAAATCCATGGAACGATTCCTCAAATCTTAGGTGTTATGCTAAACTTGTAACTCAAATATCTTCCTTTATGATCCTATCATAAATTCTCTATTTTCTTGTTACAGTGATTTTGCACTTCATCTTGAAAGTCTTTGAACTTTTCAAATGTTTCACACTTCATCCTCATTAAGTAAAATATTCATATATTCACTCAAATTTTCGAAGAAAGCATATGAAGTTGAAATCCATCGCAATCGACTACACATAATGGACTTCATACATCAAATATGTACAAATTCCAATAATCTAGTCATTCGTTCCCTTTTGGCCTATGAACGGAGTTTTAATTATCTCTAGGAAAGTTTCACAAGCATCATTTGATCAAAAATAAAAATACTCCAAAATTCCATCCACATGGACTTTCTTCATGTTTTCTTTCCAATATAATTTAAACGGCGATGTCACTTCCTAAGTGATCTTTCAATCAATTTGTGTTTCGACATTTTTAGCACTAGTTTTATGGATGTGATTTCTCCAACGAGATTTGTAAATCATCCATTTTTATGGATTACCGCAATTATTTGAACAACCCTTTTGTTCTCATAATACCTGATCAAAATAACAATTATTGAAACAAATCTTGAAGGTAAGTTTTGATTTCAACGAGCAACACAACAACCCTTTATTTGTTCTCGATGAACATCATCACATATTCTTTTGCTAGTTACTTAGGCCATTGTAGTTCATGAATTATGTTGTTTCGTATGACGATTCACACCAACAAATTCAGTATCCAATACTCAAGAACTACATTGTTTAACAAGCAAAGAATATAGCCATAACATGTATATCCTCTATATACCTAAGCTGAACAATTCTAGTCTTTTATCTTCTGCCAAATATTTCTTAGATTTCTCTTTCAGTATTTCTTTATCCTTTCAAAAGAATCTATCAACATAAATAGTGGCGCCATACTTATGACACATAGTACAAAACATGTACAGTTAAATACCAATGTCTTTGGACTCGCACTTTGAAGTAGATCACCATCATCAAATGTTTGGTGTTCTTTCAAATTCCATTCTTTAGTAATCTTTTAGTGTAATAAACATTTTACCTACATCAAATATTCATCCTTATCATGGAACTATTCATGATCAAGCTACTTTAGCTTATAATGATGAATTGCGAGTATAATGTTGCTCTCCAAAACCTTTTGGAGAATTAGGACGACTAGCGTCTCCAACCTTTTGAAAAATCTCATCAAATATGAGAACTTAAACTTTGCTATATTATACTCTATCATGTAGTAATCAAAACATCATTTCAGATATCGCAATATCTTCCACATATGATGTTTTCCGAAACAATTCTTTCAGCTACTAGATAACCTTGATATTAAAACAATCTTTTGAATATCAATAATCATCGAGATAAACATGATACTTATTTACTAACACTGGAATTGTTACTCTTAATTTAATACCAATTATTAAACTTCATGGAGTAACCGGAACTTACTGAAAGTTTGCAATAGGACTTTTAAACTTCAGATCAACACTTCAAAACAATACGATAAAAGTTCATAAAGTAACTAACCAGAATTCTATAGCTCTTTTATCTCAATTATAACTAAGCGCAAGGTGGTAAACGGATGCCAATGACTACAACAACTATGCAAATTCACTTTGTATAAATTTATGATAAATAGTGTTCAACTTTTAATCATATTAATGTTGAATTCCCACTCAAAACAATATCCCTCACATTGTTTTAGTGATCACACGAACCAAATCCACTACACCAAGTCCGATCATCACGTGACATGATGTAGTTTCAAAGGCGAACAATCATCATGTTCATCATATCATCTATATGACTCATGCTTTACCTTTCGGTATTCCGTGTTCCGAGACCATGTCTGTACATGCTAGGCTTGTCAAGATGTAACCTTAGTTTCCGCATGATCAAATCTGGCTTGCTCCCGTTGTATACACTCGCAGAATCACACCCGATCATCATGTGGTTCTTCAAAACAACGAGCTTTGGCAACGGTGCCTACTAAGGATGAGCACTTTATAACTTGATATTTTGTGAGAGGGATCATCTTATAATGCTACCGTCACGATCTAAGCAATACAAGATGCATAAAAGGATTAACATCACATGCAATTCATAATATGTGATATGATATGGGCTTTCTTCTTGTGCTTCCGATATCCATCTTCAAGCATGAACATGATCTCCATCATCACCGGCGTGGCGTCAAGGTCAATGGCACCGCTCCATGGTTGTCATCCACCAGCATCAACTATTACAACTACTTTGAATAATATACACGCATGTCTTAATGAAATTAAAAGACAACCATAAGGCTCATGTCGGTTGCCGACTTACAATAAGGAACATTGCATACATCATATATAATCACAATCATGGGCATATCACATCACAGCACACCCCTGCAAAACAAAGTTAGACGCCTCTAATTTTTTTTGCATGTTTTACGTGGTTTGGGGCTTTTTCAATAAGTGTCGTTCTAACTTACGAACAAGAACCACAACGTTGATGCTTGAACTATCAAGTGCCCGTTGTAAATTGAATCTATACTATGATGGGAGAGACAGACACCTGCAAAGACACTTGTGCAATACAAGTTGCATGTTGAGCATGGAGCAAGTCTCATGAACGATGTCATGTAAGGTTAGCCCGGGCCGCTTCATCCCATCATACCGCAAGATGCAAAGTACACAGAAAGCAATTGATAATAAAAGCACCACCTCCCACAATTACCATTGTGTTCTACTCGTGCAACAGATCTACATATAGACACGGTTCTGATACCACTGTAGGGGTTCATAGCATGGAAAACTGTAACACCCTCAGAATCGGCCCTATGCAAGTTTTAGCAAAACTCGCCAAACCCGCATAGAAACGATTCGAAGGTGCCCACCAGGCACTTTCGTGCGGGTGGAAAAACAAAGTAATAACATTACACAACAGTCCTCGATGGGACCCACAGAACAGATATATACAACAGCGACTCAAAGAGTCAAGAATACAGAAATACGGTACAAAGATCCAAATCACCTTGAAAGGAGGGAGCGTCCGACTACGGACAAGATGCAAATGGGGCTAAGAGCCCTGAAGAATAACCAATGGCGTCTGCCCATAACTGCCAAGCCGGAAGGGTAACCCTGCTAACGGCGCCGATCTCAAAACCTGCTTAAACAAAAAGGGGTGCCGACAAAGGGCAAAGGAAAAAGAAGGAGCGTCAGTACTGAGGCCAGTACACGGCGAGGCTAGAATTCGGTCCTCGCCACATAGGTATGGTGGATCGAGCAGCGGCAAAGATGCACTAAACAACCTATAGAGACTCGATACAACTGGCGGTTATCAGAGGGGGTGAGAATGACCTATCCGGATCCAACCTGAAGCTATCACCAAACAAACCCATCCTGGCATTTTCCCCTCGTAACCAAACGAGGAAGTCAACCGAGGAACTCACACAGTTGGCAGTTTTACTTATTCAGTTATAGTTGCGGCACTTTACTAGTCAGGTTTAGATAATCATCCTGATAAGGTAAGCAGTGGGCACTTTTAGTTAATCATTCCGTTATAGTGGCAACACTTACTAGTCAGATACAATTATCATGAGATAACCCCAAAACCCAATGTTGATACTTTTACTTAGCCATTCCGTTGTAGTGAAGCTGATTACTAATCATATCGGAAACAAGTTAATTTAAAACAGTAAACTTTAGTTATAGTTGTCTATGATCAGACACTGTGCTCCAAGTCGTCCATAACCGCGGACACGGCTTCTCGAAAAGATTTAACCCAGGGTGCACCAAAGTATCCACAGCACTTCGACCCTTTTGCCGATCGCTAACATACACCCATCGGTATGTCGCGGGGCCTAAGTCACGACGTTCCCGCACACAAAGCAAGTACATGGGGCCACCCACCGAGTCGACACCAACGGAGTCGGCCGTTCTCAAACGGTCTCGGGTTTGGTATACGGCTGCACGACAAAGAAATCCCCAAACGGGACCGCTGACCAAGGAATCGTGTCCCGGTCCTAATAAAGACAAAGTGCGACCGCACAATCGTAAATAAAGCAGTAAACATGGCATAAGTACAGGATAGTAAATAAAACCTCAAACTAGTTTGTGGCCCCCAGTACAATACTTTGAAATCAGGTAATTATCAATGGGGGGCCCATATCTCCCCACCTGTGGTTAGCGCGCTCGATCTCGGAACAGGTGTCAAGAACTCGGGTCCTACGGGACACAAGTGGGCGGTCGGAAACCAAATCTTACCTATCACCCACCGATGCCTCTGCTTAATTCAATTTTAGTTGTTAAACAGGAATTAAAGTGAACAATAAGTAAACCATGATCATCTCCAACGTTAACATGCGGCAATTCTCCAACAAAAGTGGTACTTGACGACAAACAAAACACTTGAGCAAGCGACTACGCCGGGTCCAACTATCTAACAAACAACGTGTAATAGGATGTGTCCAAGGCTATATATGTCTGCAAGGGATATCACGGTACGAAATCTAGAGCATCGCAACACAGATAGCAAAGATCAACAGGAGGGAAGTAAATACTAGCAAAGTAAGATAGGTAGAAAGGGGGAGATGCTCGCCTGAAAACATTGCCGAAAGGTTCATCCGAAGATCGGGGCGAAGCTCACATCAACTCAACGGCCTTATCCGCGAAGAAGCAAAACACTAGAAGAAACACCGGATGCAATATTTAATACACTGCAGAAGATCGGCATGATGCATGTATGATGCATGGCATGGCAAAGTGCGATGCAATTAGGTCAAGATTAAGCGGAATCGGGGTCCCGACAATTAATTAAATGGTTCAAGTTATTTAGAACCCCCGCAATTTAATTGTTGTTTAGCAATGCAACAGGTGGAACCGGTTCGCTACACATGTTTAAATGAGGCCAATATAAGGCTAGAGTTGCCCGCATATGGCCCCATACTTAATTATTAGGTGAATCGGCGGAAGGCCCCCAAACCACCGATATGCATGCGAGATGAATGATTAAATATGCAACAAGTTGATATGTTATAAAATAGGGTTCGAGGAAAAAGGGTCACACATCAGGGGGGGCTCGACGATCTTGGGTTCCGGGGTTCGGGGTTCGATAGGGTCCAGGGTCCGGTCTCGGGGTCCAGGGTTCTGCCGGGGTCGTTCTCGGCCACGGGGCAGATCTTGTCGCTTCGGGGTCTCGATGTCCGGGGAGCAGAACTTGGGTCGGCGTTGGGGCGCATCGGACTCGTCCTGATCGCTGACGTTCTTGTCGCATTCGCGGTCTTCGGGTCATGGCGACGATCATGGCGTTCGGGTCGAGGCACTTGCCGCCACGGGGTTCTCGGTGTCCGGGATGAAGTACTCGGCGTCTCCGCGTCGGCGATCTCGGCGTATCCCTGGCGTGGTCCTTGTCGGGGTTCTCGGCTCCGGGCGCCGGGGTCGGCTTCGGGGTGAAGAACTTGGTGTCCGGGCGGAGTT
This sequence comes from Avena longiglumis, assembly GCA_030063025.1. Lineage (NCBI taxonomy): Eukaryota > Viridiplantae > Streptophyta > Magnoliopsida > Poales > Poaceae > Avena > Avena longiglumis. The sequence continues at coordinate 444,840,856 of CP125976.1, forward strand.
CTCGGAGGTACGACCATCGGATCCTGGGTGGTGGTACTCGGGGTGTCGGGACGACGATCTTGTCGATGACCTTGGCGCTTCGGATCCTTGAGATCGGGGTCTTCGGTTCCCTCTCTTACGTCGGTACCGGTACAGGGTCTCCGCCTCGAGAATCTTGGCGAACTTGTCGTACCCGAGCCGCAGCAGCATCAACACAAGGTGACCATCACCACATACCATCGATAGCTCCAGGCTCGCACCGAAAGGAACAGGGTCACCGGGCGCCTGCGGGAGGTAGGCGCAGGGCCGCGAGGCAGGGTTCGGGAGGCCACGACGGGCGAGGTCGGCGACGGGCTGGGACGCGGTCTCGAGGCGGGCGGGCGACGGAGTCCCGCGGCGCGCGGTCGCCGGGAGAGGCGCTGCCCGGGCTCTGGTGACGGGAGGGCGGGCTGCTCACGCGGCCGCTGGGCGGGCGGCGAGGCGGATCATGGAGGCGTGTGGCCGAGGAGGGCGGAGGTGGTCGGGCGACGCTGGCGGCGGCGCGGTGCGCTGGGTCTGCGCGGCGCGGGCGGCGGAGGCGGGCGCGGGCGAGGCGGAGCCCGCGAGGCGGCGCGGCGGCTGCGCTGCATGGAAGCGAGGAGGAGCGGCGAGAGGGGGCGGCGAGCACGCAGCAAGCGGGGCTAGGTGTGTGGAGGAGGAGCCGGGACGCTGGGCGGCGGAGGCGGCGATGATGGTGGGCGCGGGGACGGTGGCGAGGACGTGAGGGGAGGCGGCGTCATGGGAGATCAAGGGCCGGATGATGCGCAAGGGCGGAAGAAAGGGCAAGGAGGGGAGGGGGCGGAGGAGGAGCGGCTGAGGGACGCCGACCATGAGGGAAGCAAGGAGAGGACGCGGGGGAGAGAGAGAAGGGAGAGAGAGAGAGAGGGAGGGAGGGCCCGCAGGCAGGCGGGTGGTGGGGCCAGGCGCGGTTGGTGGCTGGGGGAGGTGGGATCTGGCGGTTGGGGCCCGCGCGGGTGGTCCCCGGGGCGCAGGGAGAGGGGCAGGGGCGGGTGCGTGCTTGCGTGTGTGTTTGGTGGGCAGAGGCTGGTGAGAGAGAGGGGAAGAGGGGGTTGGGTCTAGTCTAGGTGGCAAAAGGGTATTGGTTGGGGAGAGGAGTGTGCTGAGGTGGCGTGTGGGGATTGGGCAGGGTGAGGTGGAGGGGTAGGTTGGGTAGCTTTTTGGGTAGCTTTAGGATTTATAGCTGGACCGATCTGGTTTTTCTGGGGTGGTCGTCGCTAAACGCCTGCTCGATCGCGCTAAAAATAAATATAAAATTTATTTGTTTTAATAACACTATTTGCAAACCGATAGCAACAAACAAAAATAATTCGGAGACCCGTGTTTGGCGTTTGAATAAAAGACGGCGTTTTAGAAAACAAAACGGTGTTATGAAAATAGTTTTGGCAAACCATGCATGATGATGATGCAATGCACAAATTCAACGCGATTTTCTAGTAGTGGTTTTGGGATGCCACACCGACACCACTAACAAGGGATCTCGCCCTCGAGATCCGCCTCATGGTACCGGAAGGAAAGGTCGGCGATCTGCGTCTTCTCGCTTCGTGTAGATCTTCGCGACACCACTAACAAGGGGTCGTTGTCCCTGTTCGTCAACACTCCGGATAAACAACGGACGAAGTGAAAGGCAAGGCCACCTCTAACTTCCATGGAAGGAGTAGAGTTGCATCGATCCACCATTCAACGTACATAAGCGAATGATAAGAGTAGTGGTATGGTCGCGACTCCATCCCGCACTCAAAGCATTACTCTGTACACGAATAGACAGATTATGCATCCAACCCTCGGATTCAGACTGAAGATCTCGACAAACGAGGTTCGGATCAAAGGAGTGATGCAGACTCTGCATCGGATCTGGCGTAGAGGATGTCGTCGCGTCGGAAAACACCGGAAGGCGCAAACAAAGAACAAAGAATGGTACCACAGCAGACGGATTCCTCAGGCAGCTTGAACACCGGGCGGTAGAACACCGTTATCAAGGAGGAAGCGAAACCCTGAAGGTACGACGGAACCCAACCACGAGAAATCCTGGACTCGAAGAAAAAATGAGAGAGCAGATTCAAAACACGTCGAGATAAGAGGAGAATAGCAGAGGGGTAAGGAGTAAAATCAGACCTAATCAGAACTATCCAACCGATTTTCAAAAATAGTTTTGACACTCTACTTTGGCCGTTAGCTAGGTTATCCTCAAGTTGGACTTGGGGTATCGAATCGCCGAGCTCGATACCACTCAGAACACCCTCGGAATCGGCCCTATGCAAGTTTTAGCAAACTCGCCAAACCCGCATAGAAACGATTCAAGGTGCTCACCAGCACTTTTTCGCGGTGGAAAAACAAAGTAATAACATTACACAACAGTCCTCGATGGGACCCACGTAACAGATATATACAACAGACTCAAAGAGTCAAGAATACAATACGGTAAAGATCCAAATCACCTTGAAAGGAGGGAGCGTCCATCACTACGACAAGATGCAAATGGGGCTAAGAGCCCAAGAATAACCAATGGCGCCCATAACCCTGCCCAAAGCCGAAGGGTAACCCGCTAACGGCCGATCTCAAAACCTGCTTAAACAAAAGGTGCCGACAAAGGGCAAAGGAAAAAGAAGGAGCGCCAAGATCGAGGCCAAGACACGGCGAGGCTAGAATTGGCGGTCCTCGCCACATAGGTATGGTGGATCGAGTGGCAGCAAGATGCACTAAACAACCTATAGAGACTCGATACAACCGCGGTTATCGAGGGGTGAGAATGACCTATCCGGATCCAACTGAAGCTATCACCAAACAAACCCATCTCGGCATTTTCCCTCGAGACCAAACGAGGAAGTCAAACGAGGAACTCACACTGTTGGCAGTTTTACTTATTCAGTTATAGTTGCGGCACTTTACTAGTCAGGTTTAGATAATCATCCTGATAAAGTAAGCAGTGGTCACTTTAGTTATTCATTCTGTTATAGTGGCAACACTTACTAGTCAGATACAATTATCATGAGATAACCCCAAAACCCAGCAATTGTTGATACTTTTACTTAGCCATTCTGTTGTAGTGGAGCTGATTACTAATCATATCGGAAACAAGTCATTTTAAAACAAGAACTTTAGTTATAGTTGTCTATGATCGACATCGTGCTCCAAGTCGTCCATAACCGCGACACGGCTTCAAAAGATTTAACCTGCAGGGTGCACCAAAGTATCCACAGCACTTCGACCCTTTTGCCGATCGCTTAACATACACCCATCGGTATGTCGGCGGGGCCTAAGTCACGACGTTCCTGCACACAAAGCAAGTACATGGGGCCACCCACCGAGTCGACACCCAACGGAGTCGGCCGGTCTCTCAACGGTCTCGTGGTTTGGTAATACGGCTGTGCACGACAAAGAAATCCCCAAACGGGACCGCCGCACCGCTGAATCGTGTCCCGTCCTAAATGAAAGCAGCAAGACTCGCATAATCGTAAATAAAGCAAAACATGGCATAAGTAGGATAGTAAATAAAACCTCAAACTAGTTTGTGGCCCCAAAGACAATACTTTGAAATCAGGTAATTATCAATGGGGCCCATATCTCCCCACCTGTGGTTAGCGCCGATCTCGAACAGTGTCAAGAACTCGGGTCCTACGGGACACAAGTGGGCGGTCGGAAACCAAATCTTACCTATCACCCACCGATGCCTCTGCTTAATTCAATTTTAGTTGTTAAACAGGAATTAAAGTGAACAATAAGTAAACCATGATCATCTCCAACGTTAACATGCGGCAATTCTCCAACAAAAGTGGTACTTGACGACAAACAAAACACTTGAGCAAGCGACTACGACACGCGGGTCCAACTATCTAACAAACAACAGGTAATAGGATGTGTCCAAGGCTATATATGTCTGCAAGGGATATCACGGGTACGAAATCTAGAGCATCGCAACACAGATAGCAAAGATCAACAGGAGGGAAGTAAATACTAGCAAAGTAAGATAGGTAGAAAGGGGGAGATGCTCGCCTGAAAACATTGCCGAAAGGTTCATCCGAAGATCGGGGCGAAGCTCACATCAACTCAACGGCCTTATCCGCGAAGAAGCAAAACACTAGAAGAAACACCGGATGCAATATTTAATACACTGCAGAAGATCGGCATGATGCATGTATGATGCATGGCATGGCAAAGTGCGATGCAATTAGGTCAAGATTAAGCGGAACCGGGGTCCCGACAATTAATTAAATGGTTCAAGTTATTTAGAACCCCCGCAATTTAATTGTTGTTTAGCAATGCAACAGGTGGAACCGGTTCGCTACACATGTTTAAATGAGGCCAATATAAGGCTAGAGTTGCCCGCATATGGCCCCATACTTAATGAGTAGGTGAATCGGCGGAAGGCCCCCAAACCACCGATATGCATGCGAGATGAATGATTAAATATGCAACAAGTTGATATGTTATAAAATAGGGTTCGAGGAAAAAGGGTCACACATCAGGGGGGGCTCGACGATCTTGGGTTCCGGTTCGGGTTCGATAGGGTCCGTGGTCCGTCTCGGGTCCGTGGTTCTCCGGGTCGTTTCGCCACGGGCGATCTTGTCGCTGGGTCTCGATGTCCGGGAGCAGAACTTGGTCGGCGTTAGGCGCATCGGACTCGCCCCGATCACGACGTTCTTGTCGATTCGCGTCTTCGGGTCATGGCGACGATCATGGCGTTCGGGTCGAGGCACTAGCCGCCACGGGGTTCTCGGTGTCCGGGATGAAGTACTCGGCGTCTCCGCGTCGGCGATCTCGGCGTATCCCTGGCGTGGTCCTTGTCGGGGTTCTCGGCTCCGGGCGCCGGGGTCGGCTTCGGGGTGAAGAACTTGGTGTCCGGGCGGAGTTCTCGGAGGTACGACCATCGGATCCTGGGTGGTGGTACTCGGGGTGTCGGGACGTCGATCTTGTCGATGACCTTGGCGCGTCGGATCCTTGAGATCGGGGTCTTCGGTTCCCTCTCTTACGTCGGTACCGGTACGGGGGTCTCCGCCTCGAGGGTCTTGACGACCTTGTCGTACTCGAGCCGCAGCAGCATCAACACAAGGTAACCATCACCACACATACCATCGATAGCTCCAGGGGCTCGCACCGGAAAGGGAACAGGGGGTCACTGGGGCGGCGCCTGCGGGAGGTAGGCAGCAGGGGCCGGCGAGGCAGGGCCCGCCGGAGGCCACGACGGCGAGGTCGGCGACGGGCTCGGGGACGCGGTCTCGGAGGCGGGCCGGCGACGGAGTCCCTGCGGCGCGCCGCCGGGAGAGGCGCTGCCCGGCCTCGTGACGGGAGGCGGGCTGCTGTTGGCCGCTGGCGGCGGGACGGGCGAAGGGGATGGCATGGAGGCGCTGGAGGGAGGGGCGGAGGTGGTCGGGCGACGCTGGGCGCGGCGGTGCTTCCGGGTAGCGGGCGCGGCGACGCCGGGCGCGGAGGCGGTGGGGCGGCTGGGCGAGTGAAGCTCGCGAGGCGGCGGCGGCGGCGGTGGCGGCGGCGCTGACGGAAGCGAGGAGGAGCGCGAGAGGGGAGCGGCGGGCACGCAGCGGGCGGGCTAGGTGGACGGAGGAGGAGCCGGGACGCGGGGCGGCGGGCGCGAGGCGGCTGGCGATGGTGGTGGGCGGCAAGGGACGGCAGGACGGAGGGGAGGCGGCGGCGTGGGAGCGGGGCCGGATGAGGCGCGGGCGGAAGAAAGGGCGGTGGCCGGAGGGGAGGGGCGGAGGAGGAGCGGCGGCCTGAGCGGGACGCTGCGCCGCGCGAGGGAAGCAAGGAGAGGACGCGGGGGAGAGAGAGAAGGGAGAGAGAGAGAGAGGGAGGGAGGGCCCGCAGGCAGGCGGGTGGTGGGGCCAGGCGCGGTTGGTGGCTGGGGGAGGTGGGATCTGGCGGTTGGGGCCCTGCAGGTGGTCCCAGGCGCAGAGGGGCGGGTGCGTGCTTGCGTGTGTGTTTGGTGGGCAGAGGCTGGTGAGAGAGAGGGGAAGAGGGGGTTGGGTCTAGTCTAGGTGGCAAAAGGGTATTGGTTGGGGAGAGGAGTGTGCTGAGGTGGCGTGTGGGGATTGGGCAGGGTGAGGTGGAGGGGTAGGTTGGGTAGCTTTTTGGGTAGCTTTAGGATTTATAGCTGGACCGATCTGGTTTTTCTGGGGTGGTCGTTCGGGCTAAAACGGCCCGTTCGACTGCCCCGCTAAAAATAAATATAAAATTTATTTGTTTTAATAACACTATTTGCAAACCGATAGCAACAAACAAAAATAATTCCGGAGACCCGGTGTTTGGCGTTTGAATAAAAGACGGCGTTTTAGAAAACAAAACGGGTGTTGCGAAAATAGTTTTGGCAAACCATGCATGATGATGACGATGCAATGCACAAATTCAACGCGATTTTCTAGTAGTGGTTTTGCGGGATGCCACAAAAACAAAAAAATCTACCGCATGCACACAAACAAGCCAATATCTATCTACTAGAGTAGCAACGAGTCAATTAGAGTACTCACCCTCGAAGATTCCAAAGAGGTTAAGAGAGAGTAGATTCTCGTGGGTGATGTAGTCGTACACTTGCCGATCTCAAGATCGCGTAGACGATCCTTCCGATGCTGTGTTCCGGCAGCAATTCCGCAGTCGGTCACACGTTTGGTACTCCATGAAGACCTTCCTCTCCCTTGTTCCAGCAGGCAGCAGAGGTTGTATTTCTCCTCACACAGCGATTCGACAAAGACGACGGCGTGGTGTTGGAAGTAGATGGAAGATCCCGCAAGGCTTCTCCTAAGCTAGAGCGGGTTATGGTGGAGAATTACGGTTTCCGACAATCTAGGGTTTATAGGTCCGGAGAGGGGGAGGCATGGCCGGCGGCGGCTAAGGCGGCGAAGGCGAGCCGATGGAGGCGCAAGGCGGCGGCGGTGGCGGTTGGCGGCGGCAGTGGCGGCTTGGAGGCGGGGTGTGGTGTTGTGTCTCTTGGGGCACCCCTTCCCCTCTATTTATGAGAGGGAGGGCATCTTGGGAGAGGGTAGTTTGAATCCTTCCCCAATTCCATCTCCTTGTTGGCTTGTGGTGGAGGGAAAGGAGGATTCTTTCCTTCCTCCACCGGGATACATTATCCCAGTTTGACTTTTCAAACTTGCCTTTTGACTTTCAATTTGGAGCTTTAGTTTCTTTCTTACAAATGCCCAACCAAGTGACTTAGGACATGATTCAATCATTCCATTCATTCATGAAACGTTCATGTACCCTTCCCATTCCGGTCTGGTGAACCTTCTAGATCCTTCTAGATCATTCCAATGAAATCACCGGAACCATTCCCGAACTCCGGAATTGGACTTTCCTTATATGAATCTTATTCTCTAGACCATTACGGATCTCCTCGTGATATCCCGGATCCCATCTGAGACTCCGAACAACATTCGGTCTCCATACTTACATTCCATATCTACTAAACAACATCGAATCCTTAAGAGTGTCTCCCTACGGTTCGTGAATTATGTAGACATGACCGAGACTCTTCTCCGATCAATAACCAATAGAGGAATCTAGAAATTCATATGGTTCCCACATATTTCTATGATTACTTTGCGATCGAATGAACCATTTACATATGATACCAATTTCCCTTTATCTCGTGATAGTTTACTTATCCGAGGTTTGATCGTCGGTATCTCTGCATACCTAGTTCAACCACGTTACCGATAAGTACTCTTTTCTCATTCCCTTGATATGTGATCCCTTGTTATCCAATCACATGCTTGCAAGCTAATTGGATGACATTCCACCGAGAGGGCCCAGAGTATATCTATCCATCATATGGATGGACAAATCCCACTCTTGATCCATGTGCCTCAACACGTACTTTCCGAATACTCAATGCCACCTTTATAGCCACCTAGTTACAGTGTGGATTTTGATGTCCTCAAAGTATCCATCCAGTGATGGTGATTAGCATGATCTCATGGTCGAAGGAATTAAGTTACTATGTATCAGAAAGCTTATAGCAAGTGAACTAAATTAAATGACTTGATCTTTATGCTACACTTAATTATAGGAGTATGTCCATCACATCATTCTTCTAATGATATGAACCTGTTGTTAATAACATCTCAATGTTCATGATCAGGAAACCATGATCATATATTAACCAACAAGCTAATTTAACAAGAGGCTTTACTAGGGACTCTTTTATGTTTACAAATCTGTAACACCCTCAGAATCGGCCCTATGCAAGTTTTAGCGAAACCCGCCAAAACCCGCATAGAAACGATTCAAAGGTGCCCACCAGGCACTTTCGTGCGGGTGAAAAACGAAGTAATAACATTACACAACAGTCCTCAATGGGACCCACAGAACAGATATATATATATAACAGCGACTCCATGAGTCAAGAGTACAGATATAATGTACAAAGATTCAAATCACCTTGAAACGATAGAGCGTCGAGCTACGGACAAGAAGCAAATGGGGCTAAGAGCCCTGAAGAATAACCAATGGCGTCCATAACCCCGCCTGTGCCAAGCCGTATGGGTAACCCCGCTAACGGCCGATCTCAAAACCTGCTTAAACAAAAGGTGCCGACAAAGGGCGAAGGAAAAGAGGAGGCCAAGATCGAGGCCAGTACACGGCGAGACTAGAATTCGGCGGTCCTCGCCTACATAGGTATGGTGGACTAAGCGGCAGCGGCAGCATGCACTAAACAACCTATAGAGACTCGATACAGCTGGCGACTATCAGTGAGGGGTAAGAAAGATCTATCCGGAACCAGACTGATACTAACACCAAACAAACCCATCCTGGTGTTTCCCCCTCGAAACCAAACGAGGAAGTCAACCGAGGAACTCACACCGTTGGCAGTTTTAGTTATTCAGTTATCGTTGCAGCAATTACTAGTCAGGTATAGATAATCATCCTGATAAAATAAGAAGTAGGCCATTTTAGTTAACCATTCCGTTGTAGTTGCGGCACTTACTAGTCAGATACAAATAGCGTGAGATAACCCCAAAAACCCAGCAGTTGTTGGTAATTTTATTCAGCCATACCGTTGTAGTTGCAATACTTACTAGTCAGGTACAATGGTCGCAAGCGACACTCCAAACAAGCAATTGTGGGCAGTATTATTTAGCCATTCCATTATAGTGAAGCTGATTACTAGTCATTATATAGTCAAATTTATAGCAATAAACTTTAGTTATGCTTGTCTATGGTCGAGATACTGTGCTCCAAGTCGTCCATAACCGCGGACACGGCTTTCAGAAAGTTTTACCCGGCCGGGGTGCACCAATAGCAACACACACTCGATCAACCTCGGAAAAACCAAATCAAAACCCAACGAGGCTTTCACGACAAAGCAATCACAGGATTCAGAAATATTTCAGGGGCCACCCTTGAGTCTTACCCAACGGTAAGCTAGCTTCGAGACGGACCCGAGGTTTGTGGGTCAGAAGCGATCGGGAACCCAAACTGGCTTGTCGATACCGCTGAACGGGTCACAATCCTAAAGACAAAGGTGCTCCTCACAATCGAATACAGAGTAGCATGGCATAAGTACAGATAGTAAATAAAACCTCAAACTAGTTTGTGGCCCAAGAAATAAGACCAATCAAGCTCGCCTGTGGGGTCCCATATACCTCCCGGATGTGGATAGCGCGATAAAATCAAGGAACAGGTATCAAGTACTCGGGATCCTACGGGACACAAGTGGGCGTTCGGAAACCAAATATTATCTATCACCCACCGATGCCTCTGCTTACTTCAATTTTAGTTGTTAAACAGGAATTAAAGTGAACGATAAGTAAAACTAGGATCATTTCCAACAGCAACATGCGGCAATACATCAACAACTGTGGCACTTGACAACACGCAACAGCACTTGAGCAAGCGACTACGACGCGCAAGTCCAACTATCTATCAAGCAACAGGTAATAGGATGTGTCCAAGGCAATATAGGGCTGCAAGGGATATCACGGGTACGGAAACTAGAGCATCGCAACACAGATAGCAATAGATCAACAGGAAGGAGTAAAACACTATAGAAGTAAGATAGGTAGAAAGGGGGAGATGCTCGCCTGAAAACATTGCCGAGGGTTCATCCGAAGATCGGGTCGACACTCGCAACAACTCAACGGCCTCCGCGAAGAAGCAAATCACTAGAAGAAACACCGGATGCAATATTTAATACTACGGCAAAAGATCGGCATGCTTATGATATGATGCATGACATGGCGAAAGTGCGATGCAATTAGGTCATATTTAGTGGAACCGGGGTCCCGATATTTAATTAGGTGGTTCATGTTATTTAACTACCCCGCAACTTAATGTTGTATTAACAAGGCAGAATATATCACCGGTTCGCTACACAAGTTTAAATGAGGCCGATATGAGACTGGATTTGCCAGCATATGGGCCCCATATTTAATTATAAGGTGAATCGGCAGAAGGCCCCCAAACCACCCAAATATGCATGCAAGATGAATGTTTAATATGCGACAAGTTGTATTATATTATGAAATAGGGTTTTCGGGAAGGGGTCCACACATTAGGGTTCGGCGATCTTGGGGTTTCCGGGGTTCGGGGTCCGGTCTCGGGGTTCAGGGTTCGACGGGACGGTCTCGGCGGAAACGTTCTCGGGCCACGGAGGTAGGTCTTGTTGCATCCGGGAAACCGGACTTGGTTTGGTGTCGGGGGCGCATCGGATTCTCCCGGTCGGTGTCGTTCTTATCGTTGCGACGGTCTTGTCGGGTCCACGCCATCAAGTCGGTCTTGTCATTCGGGGTGAAGGACTTGGCATCCTCGAGGAAGTACTTGTCGTATCCGGGGTTCGGCCTTCGGGGTTTGGACTCCGGTAGAAGTTCTTGTCGTTCCCTGAGGAAGATCTTGGTGTGCCAGCTCGATCATCTGTGGCCGGCATCGGATTGGTCTTGTTCGTGAGGAGATCCTGGCGACGGAAGCGACGAACTTGTTACGGGTCGGTCTTGATGGCACGAGTGTAGATCTTGTGGTGCCATCTTGGTTTGCCAGTGTCGGGCTCGGGTTCAATGCTAGTGGTTCATCGGGTACATCCGGGCGCTGTCGATCTTGTCGTCCCGTGTCGACGTGCGTAGGGATCCAACTTTGGGTGTTGAGGATGGTCTTGGGTTAGCAGCAGTCGCTCATCGGGTTACTCTTCACTTGTCAATCCTCGCGGGGGCGGAACTTGTATACGGGTGAGCCCCAAACGAGCAGTTCCACTTGGCTTTGGCGTTGAACACAGGGGATGTGCGGCGGTTGCTTGCGGCGGCCTGCCAGGTGCTGCTGACGAGGCGACAGCTAGCGGGCCGGACGCAGGCCGACGGAGAGGAGGCCCCAGGCAGCGGGCGAGACGCGAGGGAGAGCGGGGCCGGCGACGGCGGGAGCGCCCGCGGCGGCGCGGAGACCTGCTCATGGGACGAGTGGAGGGGCCGGCAGGCGTGGGGCGGCGAGGAGCTTGAGGGGAGCGCGGAGCAGGCTCACTGGAGGGGCGTGGCGGCGACGGGAGGCGGCGAACGCGGTTGGCGGCCGGAGGCGAGTTTGGGGGCCAAGGCGGGCGGCAGCGGAGGTGCTCGACGCGGCTCCGAGGGGAGGCGGGCGACCCGCGGATCGGCGGTGGGGGATCTTGAGGGGGGCGACGGGCGGTCCGGGCGCGGGAGCAAAGGTCGGCGGGCGAGGAGGTCCACATGAGGGCTTCCAGCCTGAGGGGGAGGCGGGTGAGGCGAGCTTGACGGGACGGCGAGCGGGCGCTGGAGAGGGGTCGCCATGTGAGGAGGGCCAGAGGGAAGGTGGCCTTGGCGGCGGGCGGCGCGGAAGGACGTAGGTCGGGCGGCGCTTGAGGGAGAGCGACAAGCGAGGGCCGAGGCGGGCGACGGAGGTGCCGGGCCGAGGCTGGGAGGGCGCAGAGAGGCGCAGAGGATGGAGGGACGCGCGAGGCGGAGCTCGGTGGAAGGGGCGCAAGGGGAAGAAGGCGGCCGGGCGACGCTGGGAGGAGAAGGACGGCGTGGGGCGTGGATGGAGGAGGAAGAAGGAGGTGGCTTGGTGGGACGCGCGGGTCCGGGGGGATTGGGCAAGGGATCGGTGGGTCCCAAAGTGGCGGCTGCAGGCGTGTGTTGCATGTGTGTGTCGGTGTGTGGCCTGTGTGGGGGAGCTGGTGGCGCGTGGGACGGGTGGGTGCGTGCGTGCGTGGCGTGGGTGAGTGCTGGGGTGGGTCCCAGGGGAGAGAGGGGGAGAGAGAGAGAGAGGGAGGGGAGAGGGGCTGGCTGAGGTGGCAGTTTTTTAGTGGTGGGGGTGTGGGGAGAGGTGAGGTGGCGAGAGGGGGTTGGTTGGGGTGAGGTGGAGGGGGGCTGGGTAGATTAGGACAGGGTAGCTTAGGATTTAGGTGGACCGTTTTGGAACTGGGGTGGTCGTTCGGGTCTATCCGGCCCGTTCGACTACCCCACTAAAATAATATAATATTTTATTTGTTTTAAAAACACCGTTTGCAAACCGATAGCAGCCAAAACAAAATAATCCGGAGACCCGGGTTTGGCGTTTGAATAAAAGACGGGGCGTTTTAGAAAACAAAAACAGGCTTTGCGAAAATAGTTTTAGGCAAACAATGCATGATGATGACGATGTAATGCACAAATTCAACGCGATTTTCTAGTAGTGGTTTTGCGGGATGCCACAATTCGACACCACTAACAATGGATCTCGCCCTCGAGATCCGCCTCATGGTACCGGGAAGAAGGTCGGCGGTCTGCGTCTTCTCGCTTCGTGTAGATCCTCGTGACACCACTAACAAGGGTCGTTGTCCGTGATCGTCGAGAGGACACTCCGGAACAAAAGGTCGAAGGTAGAGGTATCAACAAATAAAGCCACCTCTAACTCCGGTGGAAAGAGGGAACCGATGCATTCTCATCCACTTCAATGTACACAAGCGAATAGAAAGGGTAGTCGGCATGGGGGCCAATCCATCACGCACCCAAACTATTACTCTGCACAATCAGTAGAAAGAGTGCAACCATTCTCGAATCGATCAAGATCTCGACAAGCGAGGTTCGAATAAAGGAGTGATGCGCATCGATCGGATCAAGTAGAGGATGTCGTCGCGTCGGAAAACACCGGAAGGCACAAACAAGGAACAAAGAATGGTACCACAGTAGACGGATTCCTCAGGCAGCTTGAACACCGGATGGTAGAACACCGTTATCAAAGAAGGAAGCGAAACCCTGAAGGTACGACGGAACCCAGCCACGAGAATTCCTGGACTCGAAGAAAAGATAAGAGAGCAGGTTCAAAACACGTCGAGATAAGAGGAGAATAGCAGAGGGGTAAGGAGTAAAATCAGACCTAATCAGAACTATCCAACCGATTTTCCAAAAATAGTTTGACACTCTACTTCGGCCGTTAGCTAGGTTATCCTACAGGCTGGACTTGTGGGGTATCGCAACTGCTGAGCTCTGATACCACTCTGTAACACCCTCAAAATCGGCCCTATGCAAGTTTTAGCGAAACCCGCCAAAACCCGCATAGAAACGATTCAAAGGTGCCCACCAGGCACTTTCGTGCGGGTGGAAAACGAAGTAATAACATTACACAACAGTCCTCAATGGGACCCACAGAATAGATATATATAACAGCGACTCCATGAGTCAAGAGTACAGATATAATGTACAAAGATTCAAATCACCTTGAAACGATAGAGCGTCCAGCTACGGACAAGAAGCAAATGGGGCTAAGAGCCCTGAAGAATAACCAATGGCGTCCATAACCCTGCCCAGGCCAAGCCAGAAGGGTAACCCTGCTAACGGCGTCGATCTCAAAACCTGCTTAAACAAAAAGGGGTGCCGACAAAGGGCGAAGGAAAAAGAGGAGCCAAGATCGAGGCCAAGACACGAGACTAGAATTCGGCGGTCCTCGCCTACATAGGTATGGTGGACTGAGCGGCAGCGGCAGCCTACACTAAACAACCTATAGAGACTCGATACAGGTGGCGACTATCAGTGAGGGGTAAGAAAGATCTATCCGGAACCAGACTGATACTAACACCAAACAAACCCATCCTGGTGTTTCCCCCTCAAAACCAAACGAGGAAGTCAACCGAGGAACTCACACCGTTGGCAGTTTTAGTAATTCAGTTATCGTTGCAGCAATTACTAGTCAGGTATAGATAATCATCCTGATAAAATAAGCAGTGGGCCATTTTAGTTAACCATTCCGCTAGAAGCGGCACTTACTAGTCAGATACAAATAGCGTGAGATAACCCCAAAAACCCAGCCATTGTTGGTAATTTTATTCAGCCATTCCGCAGAAGTGGCAATACTTACTAGTCAGGTACAATGGTCGCAAGCGACACTCCAATCAAGCAATTGTGGGTATTATTTAGCCATTCCATTATAGTGAAGCTGATTACTAGTCATTATATAGTCAAATTTATAGCAATAAACTTTAGTTATGCTTGTCTATGGTCGAGATATCGGTCTCCAAGTCGCCCATAACCATGACACGGCTTTCGAAAGTTTTACCCGGGTGCACCAATAGCAACACACACTGATCAACCTCGAAAACCAAATCAAAACCCAACGAGGCTTTCACGACAAAGCAATCACAGGATTCAGAAATATTTCAGGGGCCACCCTTGAGTCTTACCCGCAACGAAGTAAGCTAGCTTTAGACGCACTTTAGATTTGTGGGGCCGGGCAGAAGCGATCGAACCCAAAACTGGCTTGTCGATACCGCGAAACGGGTCACAATCCCTAACAAGACAAAGGTGCTCCTCGCACAATCGTAAACAGAGTAGCATGGCATAAGTACAGGATAGTAAATAAAACCTCAAACTAGTTTGTGGCCCCAAGAAATAAGATCAATCAAGCTCGCTCGTGGGGGTCCCATATACCTCCGGATGTGGATAGCGCGATAAAATCAAGGAACAGTATCAAGTACTCGGGTCCCACGGACACAAGTGGGCTCGAAACCAAATATTATCTATCACCCACCGATGCCTCTGCTTACTTCAATTTTAGTTGTTAAACAGGAATTAAAGTGAACGATAAGTAAAACTAGGATCATCTCCAACAACAACATGCGGCAATACATCAACAACTGTGGCACTTGACAACACGCAACAGCACTTGATCAAGCGACTACGACGCGCAAGTCCAACTATCTATCAAGCAACAGGTAATAGGATGTGTCCAAGGCAATATAGGGCTGCAAGGGATATCACGGGTACGGAAACTAGAGCATCGCAACACAGATAGCAATAGATCAACAGGAAGGAGTAAAACACTATAAAAGTAAGATAGGTAGAAAGGGGGAGATGCTCGCCTGAAAACATTGCCGAGGGTTCATCCGAAGATCGGGTCGACACTCGCAACAACTCAACGGCCTTATCCGCGAAGAAGCAAATCACTAGAAGAAACACCGGATGCAATATTTAATACTACGGTAAAAGATCGGCATGCTTATGATATGATGCATGACATGGCGAAAGTGCGATGCAATTAGGTCATATTAAGTGGAACCGGGGTCCCGATATTTAATTAGGTGGTTCATGTTATTTAACCACCCCGCAACTTAATGTTGTATTAACAAGGCAGAATATATCACCGGTTCGCTACACAAGTTTAAATGAGGCCGATATGAGACTGGATTTGCCCGCATATGGGCCCCATATTTAATTATAAGGTGAATCGGCAGAAGGCCCCCAAACCACCCAAATATGCATGCAAGATGAATGTTTAATATGCGACAAGTTGTATTATATTATGAAATAGGGTTTTCGGGAAGGTGTCCACACATTAGGGTTCGGCGATCTTGGGGTTTCCGGGGTTCGGGGTCCGGTCTCGGGGTTCAGGGTTCGACGGGACGGTCTCGGCGGAAACGTTCTCGGGCCACGGAGGTAGGTCTTGTCGCATCCGGGAAACCGGACTTGGTTTGGTGTCGGGGGCGCATCGGATTCTCCCGGTCGGTGTCGTTCTTATCGTTGCGACGGTCTTATCGGGTCCACGCCATCAAGTCGGTCTTGTCATTCGGGGTGAAGGACTTGGCATCCTCGAGGAAGTACTTGTCGTATCCGGGGTTCGGCCTTCGGGGTTTGGACTCCGGTAGAAGTTCTTGTCGTTCCCTGAGGAAGATCTTGGTGTGCCAGCTCGATCATCTGTGGCCGGCATCGGGTTGGTCTTGTTCGTGAGGAGATCCTGGCGACGGAAGCGACGAACTTGTTACGGGTCGGTCTTGATGGCACGAGTGTAGATCTTGTGGTGCCATCTTGGTTTGCTAGTGTCGGGCTCGGGTTCAACTCTAGTGGTTCATCGGGTACATCCGGGCGGTGTCGATCTTGTCGTCCCGTGTCGGCGTGCGTAGGGATCCAACTTCGGGTGTTGAGGATGGTCTTGTTAGCAATGCTCATCGGGTTCCTCTTCACTTGTCAATCTCCGGGCGAACTTGTCTACGGGTGAGCCCCAAACGAGCAGTTCCACTTGGCTTTGGCGTTGAACACAGGGGATGTGCGGCGGTTGCTTGCGGCGGCCTGCCAGGTGCTGCTGACGAGGCGACAGCTAGCGGGCCGGACGCAGGACAACGGAGAGGAGGCCCAGCGGCGGCAGACGCGAGGGAGAGCGGGCCGGGCGACGGCGGGAGCGCCATGGGCGGGCGCGACCTGCCGCGGACGCGTGGAGGGCCAGCGGCGCGCTGGGGCGGCGAGGGAGCTTGGGGAGCGCGGAGCAGCTGGCCGGGAGGTGGCGGGCGACGGGAGGCGGCGAACGCGTTGGCGGCCGGAGGCGAGTTTGGGGGCCGGGCGGGCAGCGAGGTGTCACGCGGCTCGCGAGGGGAGGCGGGCGACCCGGATCGGGCGGTGGGAGGGAGCTGAGGGGGCGCGCGACGGCGGTCGGGCGCGGGGCGGGAGCAGAGGTCGGCGGGCGGCGAGGGAGGTCCGCGGAGGCTCGCAACGGAGGGGAAAGGCGGGCGTGACGGCGGGAGCTTTGGGGCGCGGAGAGGGGTCGCCGGCGGTGAGGAGGGCCAGAGGGGAAGGTGGCCTTGGCGGCGGCGGGCGGCGCGCGGAAGGACGAGGTCGGGGCGTCGCTTGAGGGGAGGCGCGCGGCGAGCGAGGGCGGAGGCGGGGCGACGGAGGTGCTGGCCGGAGGCTGCGGGGAGGGCCGGCAGAGAGGCGCAGAGGATGGAGGGACGCGCGAGGAGCCTGGGGAGGGGCGCAAGGGGGGAAGAAGGCGGCCGGCGACGCTGGCCAGGAGGAGGAAGGACGGCGGCGTGGGGCGCGTGGATGGAGGAGGAAGAAGGGAGGTGGCTTCGTGGGTGGGACGCGTGGGTCCGGGAGGGATTGGGCAAAGGGATCGGTGGGTCCCGGGCCAGCGGGTGCAGCGTGTGTGTTGCATGTGTATGTCGGCTGTGTGGGGAGCTGGTGGCGCGTGGGACGGTGGGTGCGTGCAGGGCGGGTGAGGCTGGGTGGGTCCCAGGGAGGGAGGGGAGAGAGAGAGAGAGGAGGAGAGGGCTACTGAGGTGGCAGTTTTTAGTGGTGGGGTGGGGAGAGGTGAGGCGAGAGGGGGTTGGTTGGGGTGGAGGGGGCTGGGTAGATTAGGACAGGTAGCTTAGGATTTAGGTGGACTGTTTGAACTGGGTGGTCGCTCGGGTCTATCCGCCCGCTCAACTACCCCACTAAAATAATATAATATTTTATTTGTTTTAAAACACCGCTTGCAAACCGATAGCAGCCAAATAAAATAATCCGAGACCGGGTTTGGCGTTTGAATAAAAGACGGGGCGTTTTAGAAAACAAAAACAGGCTTTGCGAAAATAGTTTTAGGCAAACAATGCATGATGATGACGATGTAATGCACAAATTCAACGCGATTTTCTAGTAGTGGTTTTGCGGGATGCCACAAAATCACACAAGTATTAATGTTTCCGGTTAATACAATTATAGCATAGTATGTAAACATTTGTCATAAGCATGAAGATATGATAATAACCTTTTTATTATTTCCTATTGGGCATATCCCTAACAATACACCCACCAGAACTCATATGCGCACCATCACCATCAAGGCACCCTTGTAACCTTTGGTTCTCCATTAATTAAGGGTAGACAAGCAGGAATAGGGTTCTCCCTCCGGATCCTGAACCTGGGTAAACCATGTGTCCCCATGTTGCTTAGGTTTTAGCCGATAAAGTCTCCAGCTCGCCACTTTTCCACAAACCCGAGTCCATAAACTGTGGGCATTGACGTGTTAACCCCACATCAATTGGCATCGTCTGTGGGAAGTCCGTGCGCTGATGTTACGGCTTTGGTGGTCCCATCGCCGACAATATTTGATTCATGCATGTCAAAGGGACGCCTCTGCTTTGGATCCTTCGACTTTACCATCCACTCCCTGGCTACACGTTCGTCCTTTGGCAATGGAGATGATATGGCGATAGACGATCTATGCTTCCAGATCGGCAAGATCGTTACTCTCCGCCTTTCAGACCAGATCTGTTTGGTCCCTGAGAAGTCAACACCATTGTAGATCACACCTTCCTCGTGTATCCAACCATCACTCATCACCTCCAGTGAGTTTGAAACTTCTGCATCAACCTATGAAATGGATAGCAACAACAGTTGTAACTCTGATTTGTGCGACCTACTGATGGAAAAGGATGCCTACAACTCCGAACCAGAAAGATATGAAAGAAACGACTTTTCGAACCACTACGTTGTCAATGCCAACACTCGCAACAGAAACAGGAATGAAGACAACCGCTACAACCCTAACGTCGACTCCAACGCCAACCGTGGCAACTACAATGCCGACCCCAATGTCAATCGCGACAAAGTCAATGGTGGCAACGCGAGAGACCGCGCTCAGATCCAACTCATGGAAGACGAGTGGAACATGATTAGGCAAGCCCTACAGGGAAATCCCCTCCTAGAGAATTCATCACAGAACGTGTTGATGAGCTACCACTGGCTCCTCCAGAAGGAGTTTAATCGCCAACAGGTGGTGCAGGCTCAACTCGATGAACGCAAGAAGCAAGCCGAAGTTTCGAGTGCCCTTCGGGCAGCACTCACCTCCATCGATGGGTCTTCCTAAAAGGGAAACGGTGTCGGGGTGCAAAAGAGACGCTCCCGGCTCGATCACGTGGACACGGATGGAAGTCACGAGGCCACCCGAGCCCTCAACTTCTCGTTCATGTCAGTGGAATCTCGGGGAAATATGATACCCAAGACGCCGCAAGCTGCGGTAATCACGGCCACCACATATCTGCTATGCAACCAACCTCCATCCGAGGATCCACGAGATGCCATCCATCGGTCTGCCATCATTGGGCTCAGACTAGTAGAAGCAGCACTCGTAGCAGAACCTCTCCTGGAACCAAACAAGACATCCAAGGCACTCGTGACGAATCGCTCGTCGTCACACAACAACGATGAACCGCCACGATGACACTGCAGCCCACGGCGGAGAGACCATGACTACGATGCCTGTGATGAAATCACACATCGCAAGGTCCACAAGCTATGCTCCAAGCACGCCTACTCCTCCGAGTCCAAAGATGAATAAACGGAGTTCTCCGGTGCCAGATGCTTCAGTCGTGACATATGGCAAACTCAGACGACTAGGGGCTTCAAGCTTCCCTCAAACAACCCGAATTCGATGGCCTCCAAGAGCCAAAACCCTGGCTAGATGATCACATACAATCTGTCAAGTGCCATGGTGTGGCATCCCGCAAAAACCACTACTAGAAAATCGCGTTGAATTTGTGCATTGCATCGTCATCATCATGCATTGTTCGCATAAAACTATTTTCGCAAGCCCGTTTTGTTTTCTAAAACGCCCCATCTTTATTCAAACGCAAAGCCCGGTTCTCCGGATTAATTATTTTTGGCCGCTATCGGTTTACGTACGCCCGCTTAAAACAAATAAAAGTTTAATTAGTTTAGTAGGGGCATGACGGGCCCGACCCGAATCGACCACCCTGCATTAAATCGGTCCAACCAACCACCCCACCCATAATCCTAAACCACCTAAACTCTACCCACACACCCCCTCCACCTCACCCCCACCAATAACCTGCCGCCACCTCATCACCTCCCCTTCCCTAACCAACCACACCCTGCCACCTAATCCCTCTCCCTCTCTCCCCACTCACCCACCCAGCCACACAAGCACTCACGCGCTATACACACGCACGGCACGTTGCAGCCACCCCAGCTCCACCTCCCACGTGAACCCCAGAGACTTTTGGGCCACACGTCTGCCTACCCCCGGCCCCCATGTCCCCATCCTCTCTTCCGCCTGGCCCCGCCCCCGGCCCCGCCCCCAAAGACCTCTTCCCTGTTCCTCTTCTTCCTCTCATCTTCCCCACCGCCAGTTCTCTCCTCCTCTTCCTGGTTCTCCAGCCCGACGCCCTTCCACTGCCGGCTCCTTCCGCCACGCGTGCTCCCTCTCCTCTCCTTCCCCACCTCACACAAGACTCCGCCTCAGCCAGCAGCCCGCGCTGCCGCCTCAAGCCGAAGCCTCCTCGGGCCCGACCACGCCGGGCTCCTCCGCTCGCCGCCTCCGCCGAGCCTCCACCGACCTGCCCTCCTCCGCTGCTGTCTCCGCCGCTGCCGCCAAGGCGACCACCGCCACCGCTGCCCATCCGCCCGCCGCCCGCCACCGCCGGTTCACTGCACGCAGCCTCCACTCCCCGCCGCTGGCCGCCCGCCTGCCGGACCGCTGCGCTTCTCGCTGCTCAAGGCTGACGCCCGACGCCGCCCGCTTTTCCGCCGGTCGCCACTGCTGTTCTGCCGCCTCAGCCGCCTCCTCCAAGGCCTCAGGGACCTTCGCAGCAGCTGCGCTGCCGCCCGCTTGCTGCCGGGCCCGCCATTGCCAGCCGCCTTGGCCGCCACGCCGCCTGCCGCCACCTTCGCCTGGTCCGCCTCGCCGACTCGCCGCTGCGCAGCCGCTGCACTCGCCCCGCCGCCCTCCTCCCAAGACGCCGCGACCACCTAGAAGGACCACATCGCCGAAGTTCGCAGCTAGAGGCCGCCGCACCGAGGGTCTCGACAAGACCGCCTCTCCAAGACGGGAACCATGTGATGGATCGAAAAGTTCTCAAGGCCGCGAATACGATAAGTACCCTCTCGATCCGAGGACAAGATGCCCGAACGCCATGATCTCACGGAAGCCAAGACCGCACTGATTCCTCAAACCCTCCGAGCCGCCAAGATCGCCATGGAACGACAAGTACTTCGCCCAGATTTCGAGACCCCAACATCGAAACGACAAGATCGCTGGCCATAACACCAAGACCACCGGCGATAAGTATCGCTTCCGGACGCCAAGACCGACCCACACCGCCCGACAAGACCTTTCAAGGACGACAAGATCGCCCCTGCCCAGTGGAGCCGAAGATCGCCAAGTACTTCTTCCCGGAACGCAAGATCTACCCCGTCACCGAGAGCGAGAGAACGATCCCGCCGAGTCCGAACCCGTCGAACCTGGACCCTGTCGAACCCCGAACCCCGGAAACCAAGATCTACCTAACCCTAAATGTGTGACCCCTTTCCGAGCCCTATTTTATAATATAATAATAACTGGTTGCATATTAAATTGTCATCCTTGCATGCATACTTGTCTGTGGTTTGGGGGCCTTATGCCGATTCACCTAATAATAAAATATGGGGCCCATATGCGGGCAAATCCAGTCTCATATTGGCCTCATTTAAATTGGTGTAGCGAACCCGGTACTATCTTCTGCCATGTTAAACAACATTTAACTTGCGGGGGTTTTAAACAACTTGAACCATCTAACTAATTGTCGGGACCCCGGTTCCACTTAATATGACCTAATTGCATCGCATCTTTGCCATGTCATTCATCATACATGCATCATGCCGATCTTCTGCCGTTGTATTAAATAGTGCATCCGATGTCTCTTCTAGTGTTTTGCTTCTTCGCGATAAGGCCGTTGAGTTGATGTGAGCTCCCCATCTTCGTTGAACCTTCGACAATGTTTTCAAAGCAGCATCTCCCCTTTCTACCTATCTTACTTTTCTAGTATTTATTCCTCCTGATCTTTGCTATCTGTGTTGCGATGCTCTAGTTTTCGCAGTGATAACCCTTGCAGCCTTATATAGCCTTGGACACATCCTATTACCTGTTTGGTAGATAGTTGGACCCGCGGTGTCGTAGTCGCTTGCTCAAGTGTTTTGCTTGTCGTCAAGTACCACAATTGTTGTAGGATTGCCGCATGTTGACGTTGGAGATGATCATGGTTTACTTATTGTTCACTTTAATTCGTTTAACAACTAAAATTGAATTAAGCAGAGGCATCGTGGGTGATAGGTAAGATTTGGTTTCCGATCACCACTTGTGTCCTGTGAGACCCGAGTTCTTGACACTGCTCCGAGATCGAGCGCCGCTAACCACAAACGTGGGGAGATATGGGCCCCATTGATTATTACATGATTTCAAAGTATTGTATCGGGGCCACAAACTAGTTTGAGGTTTTATTTACTATCCTGCACTTATGCCATGCTACTTATGTATTTACGACAGCGAGGAGCACACTGTATCGTTTAGGAATTGTGACCGCTGTGGTATCGATAGCCCCGCTTGGGGATCCGTTGCCATCATTGCCCCACAAACCCTAAGTCCGTCTCGAGACCGCCGACTGCTATGTGTACTTAGTGGGGTGGCCTCGTGCTTGCTTTTCTGGGAACGCCGTGACTTAGGCCCCGCCGACATACCGATGGGTGTATGTTAACCGATCCGCAAAAGGGTCAAGTGCCTGTGGATACTTGGTGCACCCTCGCAGGTTAAATCTTTCGGAAGCCTTGTCCGCGTTATGGACGCACTTGGAGCACAAAGGTTTGATCATAGACAACTATAATTAAAGTTTACTGTATTAAATTGACTTGTATCCGATATGATTAGTAATCTTCACTACAACGGAATGGCTAGTATCGCCGGTTTTGGGTTATCTCACTGTATTCGACCAGTAAGTGTTGCCATTAAACGAATGGTTAACCAGTGCCCATCGCTTTTATCGTGATGATCAAACCCACTAGTAATCGTGGTCTCGGGGAACGCCAGATGGGTTTGTTTGATGCTTTTTCACCCTCAGCCTCAAGATCGACGCCCTCTTTTTCTTTGACTTTCGATTCTTGAGTGTAATGTTAGCACGACTGGCATAGGTTATTCCTCAGATAGTTTCGAGGTGCTGCAGTGGCATTCCGCACACCTCAGACCGGACCTATGCAAGTTTCAAGCGATTCCGCCAAACCCGCATAGAAACGATTCAAAGGTGCTCACCAGCACTTTCGCAAGGGTGGAAAACGTATAATAACATTACACAACAGCCCCTCGGGACCCACGTATCAGATATATACAACAATGACCAAGAGTCAAGAATACGATATAATATACAAGATCCAAATCACCTTGAAAACGGTAGAGCGTCCGACCACGGACAAGATGCGAATGGGGCTAAGAGCCTCAAGAATAACCAATGGCGCCCATAACCGCCTGGCCAAGCCGAAGGGTAACCCGCTAACGACGCCGATCTCAAACCGCTTAAACAAAAGGTGCCGATAAAGGGCAAAGGAAAAGAGGAGCGCCAAGATCGAGGCCAATACACGGCGAGACTAGAATTCGCGGTCCTCGCCACATAGGTATGGTGGATCGAAGCAGCGGCAAGATGCACTAAACAACCTATAGAGACTCGACACGATCAAGCAAGTGATCGAGAGGGTAAGAAAGACCTATTCGAACCAACCTGATACTACCATCAAGCAAACCCATCCCGATGTCTCCCTCGAGACCAACGAGGAAGTCAACCGAGGAACTCACACGGTTGGCGCTTTACTTATTCAGCTTATCGTGGCAATTACTAGTCGTATAGATAATCATCCCGATAAAATAAGCAAAGGCACTTTTAGTTAACCATTCCATTATAGTTGCAACAATTACTAATCGACATGATAGCATGAGATAAACCCAAAACCCAAATAGCTTGTTGGTAATTTTATTTAGCCATTCCGCTAGAAGTTACAATATTTACTAGTCAGTACAATGGTCGTGTTTACACTCCAACAAGCAATTGTGGGCAGTATTATTTAGCCATTCCATTATAGTGAAGCTGATTACTAGTCATTATAAAGTCAAATTTATAGCAATAAACTTTAGTTATGCTTGTCTATGGTCGAGATATCAGTGCTCCAAGTCGCCCATATCCGCATGACACGCTTTCAAAAAGTTTTACCCGCCGGTGCACCAATAGCAACACACGCCGATCAACCTCGAAAACCAAATCAAAACCCAACGAGGCCTTCACGACAAAGCAATCACAGATTCAAATATTTCGGGGCCACCCTCTTAAGTAGAACTGCAAGCCGGCCGGCTCCGAGACGGACTTAAGGTTGTGGGACGGCCAGAACGACTGGGAACCCGAAAGTGTGGCTGGGCTTGTCGACACCGCGGAATCGTGCCACGATCCTAAACAGTAAAGTGTGCTCCTCGCACAATTGTAAATACAGAAGTAGCATGGCATAAGTACAGGATAGTAATAAAACCTCAAACTAGTTTGTGGCCCCAAGAAATAAGACTGAATCAAGCTCTGGCTCAGGGGGGTCCCATAATCCTCCCGGATGTGGATAACGCGATAAATCAAGGAACAGGTATCAAGTACTCGGGGTCCTACGGGACACAAGTGGGCGTTCGGAAACCAAATATTATCTATCTCCCACCGATGCCTCTACTTATCCCAATTTTAGTTGTTAAACAGGAATTAAAGTGAACGATAAGTAAAGCTATGATCATCTCCAACATCAACATGCGGCAAGGCTCCAACAACTGTGGCGATTGACGACACGCAACAGCACTTGAGCAAGAGACTACGACGCGCAAGTCCAACTATCTACCAAACAACAGGTAATAGGATGTGTCCAAGGCAATATAGGACTGCAAGGGATATCACGGGTACGGAAACTAGAGCATCGCAACACAGATAGCAATAGATCAATAGGAGGGAATAAATACTATAAAAGTAAGATAGGTAGAAAGGGGGAGATGCTCGCCTGAAAACATTGTCGAAGGTTCAACCGGAGATCGGGGCGAAGCTCACATCAACTCAACGGCCTTATCCGCGAAGAAGCAAAACACTAGAAGAAACACCGGATGCACTATTTAATACAACAGCAGAAGATCTGCATGATGCATGTATGATGCATGACATGGCAAAGGTGCGATGCAATTAGGTCATATTAAGCGGAACCGGGGTCCCGACAATTAGTTAGATGGTCCGAGTTATTTAGAAGCCCCGCAATTAAATGTTGTTTAACAAGGCAGAATATATCACCGGTTCGCTACACAAGGTTAAATGAGGCCAATATGAGACTAGATTTGCCCGCATATGGGCCCCATATTTAATTATAAGGTGAATCGGCATAAGGCCGCCAAACCACATGACAAGATGCATGCAAGATGAATGATTTAATGCAACAGTTGATATCATTTATAAAAATAGGGTATCGAGGAAAAGGGTCACACATTGAGGGGGGTCTCGACGGACTTGGGGTTCCGGGGTTCGGGGTCCAGTCTCGGGGTTCAGGGTTCGACGGAACGTTCTCGGATAGCGGAGGTAGGTCTTGTCGCATCCGGGAAGCTGGACTTGGTTTGGTGTCGGGGCGCGTCGGATTCTTCCGGGTCGGTGCCGTTCTTGTTGTCGCGAAGGTCTTGTCAGTCCCACGGGGTCGATCTTGCCGCTATGCAGGGTCTTGTCGCCGGCGTATCGGGTCGGTCTTGGCGTCCGGGAAGCGGTACTTGTCGCACCTGCGGTCGTCGGGTCATGTCGACGGTCATTGCGTTCAAGGTGGCTAACTTGGCGTTCCGGGTATCTTCGGCCCTCGGATCCGAGAGTGGGGGTGCTTGTCGTCTGCGTCCTTCGAGGTCATGTCGTGGTACTTGTCATCCATGATGAAGGTCTTGTCTATGGTTCGTCAGTGCTTCCGGTCTTGGTCCTTTGCGAAGAACTTGTCGACGAGATAAGGGGCCGAGACGAACTTGGTGGTCCCGAGGATACGGTTCGAGGGAACTTGGCATCCATCTAGACGATCTTGTCGGTTCCTTGTCGAAGACCAAGGCGATGGCCACCGTGCGTGGCTCAGAGAGCGACGCCACGGCTGATGAAGAGCTCGAGGACGGGTCCCGCACGGCTGCAAGGCAACACGAGGCGGTCGAGAGGGGGCCGCGCTGCAGCGCCCTAGGCGGCAGAGCACCACAGACGCGCGCGGGGCCGCTTAGGGACGAGCTGCGGGAGGAGGCATGCGGCGGTAGAGCTTGGAGGAGGGACAGGGGCGAGCGGCCTGGCAAGACGCGGCGGTCCTCGCCTACATAGGTATGGTGGACTGAGCGGCAGCGGCAGCATGCACTAAACAACCTATAGAGACTCGATACGACTGGCGGCGATCAGAGAGGGGTAAGAAAGACCTATTCGGAACCAACCTGATACTACCATCAAGCAAACCCATCCTGATGTCTCCCCCTCGAGACCAAACGAGGAAGTCAACCGAGGAACTCACACGGTTGGCAGTTTTACTTATTCAGTTATCGTGGCAGCAATTACTAGTCAGGTATAGATAATCATCCTGATAAAATAAGCAGTGGGCACTTTTAGTTAACCATTCCATTATAGTTGCAACAATTACTAATCAGATACAGATAGCATGAGATAAACCCAAAACCCAGCAGTTGTTGGTAATTTTATTTAGCCATTCCGTTGTAGTTACAATATTTACTAGTAATTGTTAAATAAAATCGCCACCTCAGCAGCCCCTCTCTCCTCTCACCCCACTCCCTCCCTCACCCACTCCACTCAACTCACACCCTGCCGCCTGGGCCCCACCCCTGGTCCCTGACCCCGCCAGACCCACACATGCCACACAACCACCACACAACGCACGACGACGCACTCCCGGCCCCACCCTGCCCCTCGCCCCCGCTGTGACGCCACCCTCTTCTTCCTCAAGACACCGCCTCCACGCCTCACCTCTCTCTTCAGCAGCGAGCACCGCCCCTCCCCGCCGGTGCTCCCCACGCTCACCACGCGCCCGCCGGCGCCGCTCCTCCCCTCCCTCTCCGCGTACTCGCCCCCACCCCTTTGCTGCTCGCCGCCCTCCTCCTGTGGTCTCCGCCCGCCTCCTCCGAGCCGCCGCCGCGCCTTCTCCGCCGCCTCCTGCTCCATCCTCCCTCGCCACCAGCCTCTCGCCGCCCCGCGCCATTGCCGCCCACGCCCTACCTCGCCGCCTGCTGCGCCGCCCGCCTCCGCCGCTTCTCGCCGCCGGCCGGCCTCCTTCTCCGCCGCCTCCCGTGCCTCTCCGGCGAGCCCGCCATGACCGTGGCCTTCTCGACGGCTCCTCCTGCCGCCCCACCCCCGCCGCCGCAGCCCCTCCGCCGCTACTGGTCTCGCTGGCCACTGCCCCGCCAGCCGCCGCCTGCCTCCTCCAAGCTCTACCGCATGCCTCCTCCTCGCAGCTGCCCTCGAGCGGCTCAAGGTGGTGCTCGCCGCCTAGGGCGCTGCAGCCCTCTCGCCGCCTCTGTTGCCTTGCAGCCGTGCGGGACCCGTCCTCGAGCTCTTCATCACCGTGGCGCCGCTCTCGAGCCCGCACCCGGTGGTCAGACGCCTTGGTCGATCGAAGGAACCGACAAGATCGTCTAGATGGATGCCAAGTTCCTCGAACCGTATCTCGGGACCACCAAGTTCGCCTCGCCCTTATCTCGCCGACAAGTTCTTCGCAAAGGACCAAGACCGGAAGCACTGACGAACCATAGACAAGACCTTCATCATGGATGACAAGTACCACGACATGACCTCGAAGGACGCAGACGACAAGCACCCCCACTCTCGGATCCGAGGGCCGAAGATACCCGGAACGCCAAGTTCGCCACCTTGAACGCAATGACCGTCAACATGACCCGACGACCGCAGGTGCGACAAGTACCGCTTCCCGGACGCCAAGACCGACCCGATACGCCGGCCCGACAAGACCCTCGCAACGGCAAGATCGACCCCGTGGGACCGACAAGACCTTCGCGACAACAAGAACGGCACCGACCCGGAAGAATCCGACGCGCCCCGACACCAAACCAAGTCCGGCTTCCCGGATGCGACAAGACCTACCTCCGCTATCCGAGAACGTTCCGTCGAACCCTGAACCCCGAGACTGGACCCCGAACCCCGGAACCCCAAGTCCGTCGAGACCCCCCTCAATGTGTGACCCTTTTCCTCGATACCCTATTTTTATAAATGATATCAACTGTTGCATTAAATCATTCATCTTGCATGCATCTTGTCATGTGGTTTGGGGGCCTTATGCCGATTCACCTTATAATTAAATATGGGGCCCATATGCGGGCAAATCTAGTCTCATATTGGCCTCATTTAACCTTGTGTAGCGAACCGGTGATATATTCTGCCTTGTTAAACAACATTTAATTGCGGGGCTTCTAAATAACTCGGACCATCTAACTAATTGTCGGGACCCCGGTTCCGCTTAATATGACCTAATTGCATCGCACCTTTGCCATGTCATGCATCATACATGCATCATGCCGATCTTCTGCCGTTGTATTAAATAGTGCATCCGGTGTTTCTTCTAGTGTTTTGCTTCTTTGCGGATAAGGCCGTTGAGTTGATGTGAGCTTCGCCCCGATCTCCGGTTGAACCTTCGACAATGTTTTCAGGCGAGCATCTCCCCCTTTCTACCTATCTTACTTTTATAGTATTTATTCCCTCCTGTTGATCTATTGCTATCTGTGTTGCGATGCTCTAGTTTCCGTACCCGTGATATCCCTTGCGGTCCTATATTGCCTTGGACACATCCTATTACCTGTTGTTTGGTAGATAGTTGGACTTGCGCGTCGTAGTCGCTTGCTCAAGTGCTGTTGCGTGTCGTCAATCGCCACAGTTGTTGGAGCCTTGCCGCATGTTGATGTTGGAGATGATCATAGCTTTACTTATCGTTCACTTTAATTCCTGTTTAACAACTAAAATTGGAATAAGCAGAGGCATCGGTGGGTGATAGATAATATTTGGTTTCCGAACGCCCACTTGTGTCCCGTAGGACCCCGAGTACTTGATTATTGTTCCTTGATTTATCGCGCTATCCACATCCGGGAGGATTATGGGACCCCCCTGAGCCAGAGCTTGATTCAGTCTTATTTCTTGGGGCCACAAACTAGTTTGAGGTTTTATTACTATCCTGTACTTATGCCATGCTACGTCTGTATTTACAATTGTGCGAGGAGCACACTGTACTGTTTAGGATCGTGGCACGATTCCGCGGTGTCGACAAGCCCAGCCACACTTTCGGTTCCCATGCTCACACCGTCCCCACAACCTTAAGTCCGTCTCGAGCCGCCGGCTTCGTATGGTTCTACTTTAAGGGTGGCCCCTCAAATATTTCTGAATCTCGTGATTGCTCAGTGAAAGCCTGGGTTTTGATTTGGTTTTTCCGAGGTTGATCGAGCGTGTTGCTATTGGTGCACCCCGCCGGGTAAAACTTTCTCGAAGTCAGATCCGCGGATATGGACGACTTGGAGCACAGTATCTCGACCATAGACAAGCATAACTAAAGTTTATTGCTATAAATTTGACTTTATAATGACTAGTAATCAACTTCACTATAATGGAATGGCTAAATAATACTGCCCACAATTGCTTGTTGGAGTGTCGCTTGCGACCATTGTACCTGACTAGTAAATATTGTAACTACAACGGAATGGCTAAATAAAATTACCAACAACTGCTGGGTTTTGGGTTTATCTCATGCTATCTGTATCTGATTAGTAATTGTTGCAACTATAATGGAATGGTTCACTAAAAGTGCCCACTGCTTATTTTATTAGGATGATTATCTATACCTGACTAGTAATTGCTGCCACGATAACTGAATAAGTAAAACTGCCAACCGTGTGAGTTCCTCGGTTGACTTCCTCGTTTGGTCTCGAGGGGGAGACATCAGGATGGGTTTGCTTGATGGTAGTATCAGGTTGGTTCCGAATAGGTCTTTCTTACCCCTCTCTGATCGCCGCCAGTCGTATCGAGTCTCTATAGGTTGTTTAGTGCATGTCGCCGCTTCACCCACCATACCTATGTAGGCAAGGACCGCGAATTCTAGTCTCGCTGCATCGCCTCAAGATCTTGACGCTCCTCTTTTTCCCTTTCCCTTTGTCGGCACCCTTTGTTTAAGCAGGTTTTGAGATCGACGTCGTTAGGTGGTTACCCTTCCGCTTGGCCCGGCAGGGTTATGGACGCCATTGGTTATTCTTCGTGCTCTTAGCCCCATTCGCATCTTGTCCGTAGTCGGACGCCTACCGCTTTCAAGGTGATTTGGATCTTGTATATTATATTCAGATTCTTGACTCTTCGAGTCATTGTATATATATATCTGTGGGTCCCATCGAGGACTGTTGTGTAATGTTATTACTTCGTTTTCCACCCGCACGAAAGTGCCTGGTGGGCACCTTTGAATCGTTTCTATGCGGGTTTGGCGGGAATCGCTGAAACTTGCATAGGTTCGATTCTGAGGGTGTTACAGAGTTGGTATCAGAGCTGCTAGGGTTACCCACAAAACCACCTCTTTAAATAAAACTATTTTTTAAACATAGCCCTGACCGATTCTTTAAATTCAACCCTCGTCAGTTTGATGTTTCTGACCGACCTCTGGACGCGGATGATTGGCTGCGTGAGATCTCAAGGTTGCTCGAGACTGCTGATGTTCCGGAGCAGGAGTGGGTCAAGTGTGCTACTCACCTTCTCAAGGGAGATGCAGCTCTTTGGTGGGAGAACTACTTGAAGGCAAGCTGCACTGGGTTCCAGCCAACTTGGGAAAGGTTCACTGGAGCGTTCAAAGAGCGCTTCTCTCGAGATTGTAATGGAAAGGATGAAGGAGGCTTTCCTCAACTCAAGCAAGGAAATGATAACGCCAACACCTATATCAGAACTTCATGAATCTCTCTCGTTATGGTGGTGATGAGGTATCTGATGACAAGAAGAAGCGTAAGAGGTTCGTGCAAGGGCTCAATGCGCCGATCAAGTATGCGATCACACATGCAAGGCCAGAACTTTCTGAACTACAAAGACACAAGACCGCAAGAGGAGGCAAGCAGCAAATGTTTGAGGAGTCCAAGAAACACAACAGGATGCATCAAGCTCGCAGCTATGGCAGCTCCTTATAAGCGGGCGTGTCCGGGTTCCTAACACCCCACCGCCCCGGCTCCACCAAGACCTGCAAGTTTCGCCAAGGCCACCAAACTTCACCATCGCGGCTCCTGGGCTACAACAACCACTACCTCGAGCGCTGGCGGAGTCCCCTGCCACGGCTCCACGCCCGCCTAGTGCCCGCTTCACGTGGAGATCCCGGACATCTCACCGGAACTGTCCAATGAAGTACAAAGCTCCCTCCACCCGCCAAGATCTCGCAACAAGCTCTCCTTCGTTCGTGCACCACCGCCTCGGCTCTCAACATCAACACCAAGCCCGGTCTCGGTTGTTCGTGCTAATCGCTAACGCCGCTCAAGCGAGCATGCACCGAGTTGTGATGGGTATGCTTCCGTTAACTCCGCCTCTGACGAGTTTTGTTCGATTCTGGTGCATCGCATTCTTTTGTCTCGCATAAGTTTGCACAAGAGCATAACCTGGATAGGGTTCCTTTATCACGTCGTCTGGTGGTGCTATCTCCTGGTTCAAACATGAGGGCTGCTCATATCAGATTGAGATTGGTGGTTCTTCATTCTTGGCTTCTTTAATTCTTCTGGGCAACTCTGACATTGATGTCATCTTGGGCATGGATTGGTTGACAGCAAATGCAGCTGTGATTGATTGTGCTGAACGCTCAGTGTCTCTGAAGATTCCTGAAGGCCATATAGTCTTTTCTCCAAGTCTCCGACTCCTGTCGGCTCTTCTCCTTGGCAGCTCTAAATAATGATGCTATGGAAGCTATTCAGAGTGTACCGTGGTCCTGGAGTTCCCAGATGTCTTTCCCAAGAGTTGCCGGTATGCCTCCGGATCGCGAGGTTGAATTCGTGATTGAGCTTGAACTCGAACGGCTCCTATCTCCAAGCGGCCATATAAAATGGGTCCTTCCGAGTTGGTGAACTCAAACGACAACTTGATGAACAAGAGAAGTTGGGTTTCATTCAACACAGACTTCTTCTTGGGGTAGCCCAACAATCTTTGTGAAGAAGCGTGATGTAACCGATAGGCTATGTGTTGATTACCGGCTCAATGCTAAAACCATCAAGAACAAATATCCTCTCCCACGGATAAATGATCTTTTGATCACCGGTGGCTGTGGTGTTCTCTAAGCTGGACTTGAGAAGTGGTTATCACCAAATCAAGATTCACAAAGAAGATGTGCCCAAAACAGCTTTCACCACCCGCTATGGCCTGTATGAGTACACGGTCATGTCTTTCGGTCTCACCAACGCACCTGCTACCTTCTCGAGGCTGATGAACTCCGTTTTCATGGAGTACCTTGATAAGTTCGTCGTGGTCTATCTTGATGACATTCTGGTCTATTCTAAGTCCAAGGAAGAGCATGAAGAACACCTGCGGTGTGTCCTAAACAAGCTTCGTGAGAACCGCTTGTATGCAAAGTTCTCAAAGTGTGAGTTTTGGCTGCCTGAAGTAACATACCTGGGTCATATTATCTCTGCCAAGGGCATTGCAGTCAACCCGGAAACCGTGAAGACAATAGTTGAATGGCTTCCTCCTGTGAATGTCAAAGAAGTGCGGAGTTTTCTTGGTTTGGCTAGCTATTGCCGTCGCTTCGTTCAGAACTTCTCGAAGATAGCGAAGCCTCTTACCGATCTCCTCAAGAAAGGCAAGAAGTACCTGTGGACTCCTGAATGCCAAGAAAGTTTTGAGACACTCAAAGAGAAGCTCACTTCCACACCAGTTTTGGTTCCTCCGGATACCTCTAAGCCTTTACAGATATTCTGCGACGCCTCTTTGCAAGGATTGGGTGCGGTCCTTATGCAAGAGAAACAGGTGGTTTCTTATGCCTCGTCGCTTGAAGACGCATGAGATCAACTATCCCACACATGACCTTGAGCTAGCAGCTTGTCTTTGCTTTGAAGCTATGGAGGCACTACTTGCTTGGTAACCGCTAGAGATCTTCTCGACCACAAGAGTTTGAAGTATATCTTCACACAGCCTGATCTCAACCTTCGGCAGAGGAGATGGATTGAAGCAATCAATGACTTTGATGTGACCATCAACTACACTCGCAAAGCAAATGTCATGGCGTATGCGCTTAGCCAGAAGCTTATGTCAACAACCTCATGTTGGAAGAGCAGCAGACCTCTCTTGTGCGAGGAATTCCGTCACCAACTCGAAATTGTGGAACAAGGGCATCTCCGAACCTCGCTACTCCTCTCTTGGAAGAAAAGATTCGCTTGGTGATCCGCACACCAAAAAGCTCATCT
Organism: Avena longiglumis; assembly: GCA_030063025.1. Taxonomy (NCBI): domain Eukaryota; kingdom Viridiplantae; phylum Streptophyta; class Magnoliopsida; order Poales; family Poaceae; genus Avena; species Avena longiglumis. The sequence continues at coordinate 444,874,315 of CP125976.1, forward strand.
CTAAGCTTGACCTTCCGAAGTATGAGTCCTTCCACGTGGATGATCAAGGCACGCTTTTCTTTGAACACCGGATGTTTGTTCCAAACTACGGTCTCGAGAGACCAAGTTCTCAAGGAGGCGGCGCATGATTCGGTTCTTTCTATCCATCCCGGCAGCACAAAGATGTACATGGACTTGAAAACACAATCTGGTGGCACAGGTTGAAACGGTATTACGCCAAGTATGTCTCGAATGTGATGTCCGTAGAGTGAAGGCATCCATCGAAACCGTTTGGTCTTCTACAGCCATTGAAACCTCCGGAATGGAAATGGGAGAAAGTAGAGATGGAATTCATCAAGCTTTCCAAGGTCGCAGGAGCAACAATGCAATTTTTGTTGTCATCGATGTGCTTTCTAAAGTGGCTCATTTCTTCCAAATCAAGGAAACAATTTGGAATTCATTGCTGAGCTCTATATCAACATTGTCTCTCGTATGGGGTTCCACCGAAATCAGTTCGACCACTGGGAGCATCTTCACCTCAAAGTTCGGGAAAGTTTCCAAAAGCTTTGGGAACAAAGTTGAACTTCAAAGCACTTACCACCCTCACGCAAGGACAAGTGGAAAGAATCAATCAGATTCGGAGGATATGCTTCGGCTTGCGTCATCTCGTTTGGCATGAAGTGGGAGGAATGCCTTCCATATGCTGAATTCTCCTACAACAACAGCTTCCAAAAGAGTCTGAAGATGGCACCATTCGAGGCTCTCTATGGTCGAAAGTGCAGAACTCCGATTGGTTGGTCAGGTGCAGGAGAAAGAATCTGGTTTGGCCCTGACATTGTAACCCAAGCGAGAGGAGAAGGTGCATATCATTCGAGAACTCAAGATTGCTCGAGTCGTCAAGAGCAACTATGACAGGAAACACACGGATATGGTATATGCCCCTGGTGATCTCGTCTACCTTCGTGTCACTCCCATGAGAGGTACACACCGCTTTGGTATCAAGGGAAAGTTGGCTCCTAGATACATCGGTCCTTTCAAGGTTCGTGATAGAAGAGGAGAAGTTGCTTATGCCCTGGAGCTCCCGGAAAAACTCAAAGTCCATGATGTTTTCCACATCTCTCAGCTCAAGAAGTGCTTCAAAGATCCCGGCAGGACCGTGGATCATGAGCTAATCGATCTCCAAGAAGACTTGTCTTATCAAGAACACCCCACCAAAATCCTTGAGACCGCAGAACGAAGGACTCGCAACAAGTCCATCAAGTTCTGCAAGGTGCAGTGGTCACACCATTCTGTTGATGAAGCCACATGGGAGCGTGAAGATGAACTCCGTGCCAACCATCCTTCTCTCTTTGTGTCTTCTTCTTCTTCTTCCTAGAATCTCGGGGCGAGATTCCTGTTTAGTGGGGGAGAGTTGTAGCATCCCAGTTGTCTAACACCTGTAATGCTACTTGTTATAATAATAAAAAGGGCCACTTCCAACATATAATTGTTGCATCATCATCATATCATGCTCATGTCATCATGTCACCTTGCTTTTGAGCATCATACAAAACCCTTTCTTGTTTGGTTCTTATCTCATGTGCATTATTGATTGTAGTTGCCTCTTGATATTGTAGTTGGATCTTGATATATTGCTAAATGCCCAAGTTGATTTGGGGGCATATCTCTTATTGACTCCACCATCTTTTCTCACCACCTTATAATTCCACCATCCAATTAATATGAGCTTGGCAATTTTATTTGAGTTTTCCTCTAGCTCATGTTGGTTGGTTGGATTCCACCATAATCTTTTGCTTGGTCTTTATTCCAATTTTGGGAGATGCAAAATAATAATGCCATGAAATGACATTGTCTTCACAAGTATCAGCAGGGCATTAAACATTCTGCATGGGCCATGCAAGTACCATCTTGTGCTTGTCTTTGGTTTTATTTTGGTTTTTGGAGTTGACCATCTCCATCTTTTTGCCTCTCTCTTGGCTTGATATATATTGATCTTGCCAAAATCCTACCACCTTTAACCCTCTCTTCTTTTCTTGATCTTGCTTGAACCAATTGGGGCATGCATGATTCAAGAAAACCTAGACCACACCTCTCTCTCTCCCTCTCCCTCTCTTTTCTTGCCTTGATCTTGTTTGAACTTGTCTAGAGCATACATGATCAAGTCAAGTACCATTTCCATCTTATCCTTCTCTCTCTCTCTAACCCTCTAATCTAGCTCTCCCTAACCCCTACCCCCATACCCAAGTCCCATACTAGTTAAACCCTAAGATGCACCTAAACTATCTAATCTAGCTAACATGCTCCTCCTTCTCTAGCTAAACCTTGCTCACCACCATGACCTACCCTAGCTTGGCCCCCTCTTCCCTGGCCCCACCTAGCTACCCCATCTAAGACAAACCCTACCCGAGCCATACCCCTCTTCTTTCTACCCTAGCTCCAACCCTAGTCGAGGCTACCACCACCCAAATCGACCTTCCCCTCCCCTCTTATCTCTCTGCCAGGAAGCCCCACACCGACCCTGCCCTGCCTCCTTGGCCTCGCCCCTGGTCCCACCTGGAAGCCACCCTGCCCTAACCTGGCCCCCATGCCATGCACGTGACGAGGAAAAAGGTGGCACCGAGGCCACCTTCCCCTCCCCCACGCAACCCCACCTTCCCCTCTCCTTCTTATCCTCTCCCTTCGTCCCTAGCCGTCCCCAGATCTGCCCAGGAACTCTGCCTCGCCTTTCCCCCCTCTGCCCCTTCTTCTCCACCGCAGCCACATCCCGACGCCGGCCACACCGTCGGATCACACCAGTGCACGCGAACCAGGAGGCGGGCGCGGAGCCGAGGCTGTCGAGGAAGCCTGGGGTCCCCGCCGCCACGGTACACGGAGTCGTGGAGGAGAAGCCCCCAGGAGCCTGGACGCCGACGCGCACCGCCGAACCCTAGCTTCCCCAGCGCTCGCCTCGCCACGATCAAGCGCCCCACCAACCATCTACACCAGACACCCGGTGAGCACCCGCCTCCCGACATACTCCTTCCCTCGCCGCCTCGGACGCGGCGGTCCTTACGTCGAGCAGCCTCCGCGCGCCAGAGTTCGCGAGCGTCTGCCGCCTAACACTATCTAGCACGCGCCCACCTCACCGTCACCTACCCCAAGCCTACCGCAGTGGCTCAGCCCTCACATGAGCCGGGTCCGTGTTCGAACCCCATCAAGGCCACGCTGCGCCATGAGCGCCGTCGCGCACGCTCTGTTCAGTTCTGTGGAAGAAAAACAGTACCGAGGTCCGCTTTGCACAAACCCCCCCCCCCAAACCTTTTTGTCAACCCGCGGTCCCCGGAGCCCCACCGTCAGTCTCAGGGTGCGTTTTATAAAAAGAATCCTCTGGTTTTGTTTATTTAACCCGCGGTCCACTTTCCTCCCCACCACTGGCATGTGGGTTCGGGTAAGCACCGGTCCCCTGCTGCCCTGGGCTAGCACTGGGTGCAAAGTTGGCTAGTTGTCTGTTTAAATTCAAAAACTAAATCCAATTATTTAAATTCAAATTCATTTTCAGTTTTAATATAACTTTTGGAAAACAAACTTAAATAATACATATGGTATATGTTTCTGGACCAGAAAAATGAGAGGATTTCAAATATGCCATCCAAATTACCTTTTGAACATTTAAAATTCCAAGTTGAGGTAAATTACCACAAATGCCACTAGAACTTAAATAATTAATAACTTTTGATTTATAATTCCAAATTTAACAAATGATATGTCTAAAATGATCAGCTCGACGAGACCTTTCTGTTTATGCTATCCATGACTTCAATTGCAGCATGCATCATATAAAAATATAGTGAACAGCAACTATTATGGCAACAAATGTGAACCCAAAACCCATTAACAATGTTATTGCTTGTCTCCCACACCTCACCATGCCATGCTACCTTATTGCCATGTAAATTGTGCATCATTCATCATGGCATGATTGTTTGCTTGACGCATCTTATTCATATGTTTGTGCTCTATATTCATGTTGGCCTTGTTTGTTTGGCTTTTCTCGGATAGACACTGAGCAGGGGTTATATCAAGAGAACCAGGAGCACTACCCAGATCCGTCCCTCGCTTCAACTGAGTTGCCAGGCAAGCACTTCCACATTCTTGCATACATACAGTACTTATTGCCTCTATCTTATTCTTGCATCATTGAGTCGCGATTGCATTAAATTGAATCCCAAGTATGCATAGCCTTTACTTTTAAACCCCACCAAGCTTGTTCCTCCATCCCATGAGCCATTACTACAGGAATTGTTTGAGCCATGCGAGCCGTAGAACAGCATGTGTAGGGTATGTGAGAGTCTGTTGGATAACGAGGTACCTAAACAACTTAACCTGAGTAGTAATGGGATAACTAATGAAAGTGGAACCGGTGAGCAACATCTGCTATTTGGTTTTTCCTGCTCACTTGTGTCCCGTAAGACCCCGAGTACTTGATTCCTGTTCCTTGATTTATCGCGCTATCCACATCCGGGAGGTATATGGGACCCCCGACCGAGCTTGATTCCGTCTTATTTCTTGGGGCCACAAACTAGTTTGAGGTTTTATTTACTATCATGTACTTATGCCATGCTATCGATGCATTTACGATTGTGCGAGGAGCACATCGCTGCTTAGGAATTGTGACCGTTCGTGGTATCGAAGCCCCGTTTGGGGATCTGCCGTTACCGCCCCACAAACCTTGAGTCCGTCTCGGGCTTGATTACTGCTATGGTAGACTCAAGGGTGGCCCTGAAATATTTCAATCCTGTGATTGTTTAGTCGTGAAAGCCTCGGGTTTTGATTTGGTTTTTCCGAGGTTGATCGAGCGTGTGTTGCTATTGGTGCACCCCGCCGGTAAAACTTTCTGAAAGCCGTGTCCGCGGATATGGACGACTTGGAGCACGGTTCTCGATCATAGATAAGCATAACTAAAGTACCGCTTAATCGACTAAGTAATTTGACTAGTAAATAGTGCAACACTCATGGAATGGTTAATAAAATTGCCAACGGATGGGGGTTGTCATTCCGCCTCGTTGGTAAGCGAGGAGGAGGATGGATCCGATGAGATTACCATTATAACTGTTGTTCTTAAATTCACGGACATCCGCTCATCATTGGTTAGGCGGATGGTTAGCGCTTATCTCAGAGAACTGCTAGGGTTTATCTTTTGCTGCAATTGTCACCCCTGTTGTGTCCCCTTTAGAGGCATTAAGACTTGCCGAGTACCCTTAGGGTCTCACACGATAAATTATTGGTTCAGATGAACAGTACCCTCACAGACGGATCTTGGGTGGAGGAAGCGATGATGGGCAACGATCGTTTGGTGTAGAGATTCCGGGAACGGGGATCCGTGAGATCTGTGGTTGGGATGTGCTTATTTCTATGGCATCTTATGCCGATTTGCTTCTTATCCGTACTCGGACTTGTTTGCCGCTTCCGCATGATACTCTGATGTGTGTTGTATGAGGAAGTATCCTAAAATATTAGATCTATCTAGGTCATTTGAATCTTGCCGTATGGCGTTGGTATATTTTATTTCTTTCTAGATGGTATGGCTCTGATGTACTCTTGTATGGTGGCTTGCATACATACTCATTTGTGTATGTATTTGATCCCTTCGCCTGCCGATTACGCCGCCCGTACAGGTCCCGTTGAGATGGTAGTGGTTGGGACGGCCGAAAGGTCTACCCGTGAGTGGCTTTTGGGGCCCCACCGTACTATTTCAACCACTACCGCTCATCCAGGCTTGTATCTAGGAGCGTATTTCACCGAGGTAGTTACAATTGGTATCAGAGCCAGGTTTCGATCCTGGGACCTGTGGGTTATGGGCCCACCACGCAGTTTTAAAAATACCAACATGATCACCTGGACCGCGCCAGCGAGGAGGAGAAGGCCTGCACGCTGCTGTATGCCGGGACGCCCACCGGAAACCCTAGCCCGCTGGGCCTCTGCCTCAACGACGACCTGCTGCTCGCCGACCCGATCTAACTCCACCATCAACCTCTCGGTGAGCCCTTGTACCCCCTAGACACGGTCCGCTTCGCCGCCGTCGCCGGTGCTCGCCAGGCAAATCGTCGAACGGTCTCTGTGCACCGGCGGTCGCGCGCGTTCGCAAGCTTCCGCGACGCCCTGCACCCTATCTAGCCTGCGCCTCCCTACCAGACACCTCCCCCACCGTGACCCAGCGGCAGCCGCCTCCACTCGCGCTGCGGTCATGGATCGATCCTCACCGCTCATGCCCTGGCTGCACAAGGCTGGCGAAGGCAGGGAAGAAAAATAGTAGCCACCGCCACTTTAGCAGATAACCCCCTCCCCTTTTTTCCCAGCAACCCGCGGTCCAGCCAGGCCCACTGTCGGTGTCTTTGGCGTTTTTATAAAAAGGCTCACGGGGATTCTGTGAATCAACCCATGTCCCCTTTCCTCACCACTGGCGTGTGGGACCGCAAGTCCCTGGCCCCCACCTGTAAGCGTCTGTGGGTGTGTTAGCCTGGGTATAGAAAGTTTTCCTGAGTCTGTTAAAATCAAATCTTTTCTTAATTATTTCAAATTCAAATTCAAATCAGATTTTAAATAACTTTTCCATTAAAAATCCAAATAACACAAATGATATATGTTTGGAGATCAGAAAAATGCCAGGATTTCAAATATGACATTCAAATTTCCTTTTGCACATTTAAAATTCCAAGTTTAATTAAATTACCACAATTGCCACTAGAACTTAAATAATTAATAACTTTTGTTTTATAATTCCAAATTTAGAAAATGATATGTCTAAAATGATCAGCTCGACGAGACCTTTCTGTTTATGCTATCCATGACTTCAATTGCAGCATGCATCATATAAAAATATAGGGAACAGCAAATATTATGGCAACAAAGGTGATCCAAAAACCCCCATTAAAATGTTATTTCTTGTCCATCACCTCTCACCCATGCCATGCTACTTTAATGCCATGCAAATTGTGCATCATTCATCATGGCATGATTGTTTGCTTGATGCATCTTATTCATATGCTTGTGCTCTATATTCATGTTGGCCTTGTTTGTTTGGCTTTTCTCGGATAGACACTGAGTAGGGGATATATCAAGAGAACCAGGAGCACTACCCAGATCCGTCCCTCGCTTCAACTGAGGTGCCAGGCAAGCACTTCCACATGCTTGCATACATACAGTACCTATTGCTTCTATCTTATTCTTGCATCATTGAGTCGCGATTGCATTAAATTGAATCCCAAGTATGCATAGCCTTTACTTTTAAACCCCACCAAGCTTGTTCCTCCATCCCATGAGCCATTACTACAGGAGTTGTTTGAGCCATGCGAGTCGTAGAACAGCATGTGTAGGGTATGTGAGAGTCTGTTGGATAACGAGGTACCTAAACAACTTAACCTGAGTAGTAATGGGATAACTAATGAAAGTGGCACCGGTGAGCAACATCTGCTATTGGTTTTTCCTGCTCACTTGTGTCCTGTAAGACCCCGAGTACTTGATTCATGTTCCTTGATTTATCGCGCTATCCACATCCGGGAGGTATATGGGACCCCCTGGGCCAGAGCGTGATTACGTCTTATTTCTTGGGGCCACAAACTAGTTTGAGGTTTTATTTACTATCCTGTACTTATGCCATGCTACTTCTGTATTTACTTTTGTGCGAGGAGCACACTGTACTGTTTAGGATCGTGGCACGATTCCGCGGTGTCGACAAGCCCAGCCACACTTTCGGGTTCCCAGTCGTTCACAGCCGTCCCCACAACCTTAAGTCCGCCCTGAGCCGGCCGCTATGGATCTACTTTAAGGGTGGCCCCTGAAATATTTCTGAATCCTGTGATTGTTCAGTCGTGAAAGCCTCGTTGGGTTTTGATTTGGTTTTTCCGAGGTTGATCGAGCGTGTGTTGCTATTGGTGCACCCCGGCCGGGTAAAACTTTCTGAAAGCCGTGTCCGCGGATATGGACGACTTGGAGCATAGTTTCTCGATCATAGACAAGCATAACTAAAGTACTGCTTTAATCTGACTAAGTAATTTGACTAGTAAATAGTGCAACACTCATGGAATGGTTAATAAAATTGCCAACGGATGGGAGGTTGTTCGTCCGCTTCCTTGTTGGTAAGCAGGGAGGAGGATGGATCTGATGAGATTACCATTATAACTGTTGTTCTTAATTCACGGACATCCGTCTATCATTGGTTAGGCGGATGGTTAGCGTTTATCTGTAGAACTGCTAGGGTTTATCTTTCGCTGCAATTGCGTCACCCCAGGTTGTGTCCCCTTTAGAGGCATTAAGACTTGCTGAGTACCCTTAGGGTCTCACACGATAAATTATTGGTTCGGATGAACAGTACTTCGCAGGACGGATCTTGGGTGGAAGAAGCCGATGATGTGGGCAACGATCGCTCGTGTAGAGATTCCGGAACGGGATCCATGAGATCTGTGGTTGGGATGTGCTTATTTCTATGGCATCTTATGCCGATTTGCTTCTTATCCGTACTCGGACTTGTTTGCCGCCCGCATGATACTCGATGTGTGTTGTATGAGGAAGTATCCTAAAATATTAGATCTATCTAGGTCATTTGAATCTTGCCGTATGGCGTTGGTATATTTTATTTCTTTCTAGATGGTATGGCTCTGATGTACTCTTGTATGGTGGCTTGCATACATACTCATTTGTGTATGTATTTGATCCCTTCGCCTGCCGATTACGCCGCCCGTACAGGTCCCGTTGAGATGGTAGTGGTTGGGACGGCCGAAAGGTCTACCCATGAGTGGCTTTTGGGGCCCCACCGTACTATTTCAACCACTACCGCTCATCCAGGCTTGTATCTAGGAGCGTAATTCACCGAGGTAGTTACAATTGGTACTCTGTAACACCCTCAGAATCGGCCCTATGCAAGTTTAAGCGAAACCCGCCAAACCCGCATAGAAACGATTCGAAGGTGCCCACCAGGCACTTGCGTGCGGGTGGAAAACAAAGTAATAACATTACACTACAGTCCTCGATGGGACCCACAGAACAGATAAATATACAGGAGCGACTCAAAGAGTCAAGAATACAGATATAATGTGCAAAGATCCAAATCACCTTGAAAATGATACAGCTTCCGACTACGGACAAGATGCAAATGGGGCTAAGAGCCCTGAAGAATAACCAATGGCGTCCACAACCCTGCCCAGGCCAAGCCGGAAGGGTAACCCTGCTAACGGCGTCGATCTCAAAACCTGCTTAAACAAAAGGGGTGCCGACAAAGGGCTAAAGAAAAAGAGGAGCGTCGATCGAGGCCAAGACATGAGGCTAGAATTCGGCGGTCCTCGCCTACATAGGTATGGTGGACTGAGCGGCAGCGGCAGCATGCACTAAACAACCTATAGAGACTCGATACAACTGGCGGCTATCAGAGAGGGGTAAGAAAGATCTATTCGGATCCAACCTGATACTAGCATCAAACAAACCCATCCTGGCGTTTCCCCCTCGAGACCAAACGAGGAAGTCAGCCGAGGAACTCACACAGTTGGCAGTTTTACTTATTCAGTTATAGTTGCGGCACTTTACTAGTCAGGTTTAGATAATCATCCTGATAAAGTAAGCAGTGGGCACTTTTAGTTAACCATTCCGTTTTAATGGCAACACTTACTAGTCAGATACAATTAGCATGAGATAACCCAAAACCCAGCAGTTGTTGGTACTTTTACTTAGCCATTCCGTTGTAGTGAAGTTGATTACTAATCATATCGGATACAAGTCAATTTAAAACAGTAAACTTTAGTTATAGTTGTCTATGATCAAGCACCGTGCTCCAAGTCGTCCATAACCGCGGACACGGCTTCTCGAAAAGATTTAACCCTGCAGGGGTGCACCAAAGTATCCACAGGCACTTCGACCCTTTTTGCCAGATCAATTAACATACACCCATCGGTATGTCGGCGGGGCCTAAGTCACGACGTTCCTGCACTCCAAAGCAAGCACGGGGCCACCCCACTAAGTACACCAAGAACGGTCGGCCGGTCTCCGAGACGGACTTAGGGTTTGTGGGCGATGTAACGATGCCAGATCCCCAAACGGGATCGATACCACGTAAACGGGTCACAATTCCTAAAAGACAAAGCAGCTCCTCGCACAATCGTAAATACATAAGTAGCATGGCATAAGTACAGGATAGTAAATAAAACCTCAAACTAGTTTGTGGCCCCCAGTACAATACTTTGAAATCAGGTAATAATCAATGGGGGGCCCATATCTCCCCACCCGTGGTTAGCGCGCTCGATCTCGGAACAGTGTCAAGAACTCGGTCCCACGGACACAAGTGGGCGGTCGGAAACCAAATCTTACCTATCACCCACCGATGCCTCTGCTTAATTCAATTTTAGTTGTTAAACAGGAATTAAAGTGAACAATAATTAAAGCCATGATCATATCCAACGTCAACATGCGGCAATCCTCCAACAATTGTGGTACTTGACGACAAGCAAAACACTTGAGCAAGCGACTACGACACGCGGTTCCAACTATCTACCAAACAACAGGTAATAGGATGTGTCCAAGGCTATATAAGGCTGCAAGGGTTATCACGGGTACGAAAACTAGAGCATCGCAACACAGATAGCAAAGATCAACAGGAGGGAATAAATACTAGAAAAGTAAGATAGGTAGAAAGGGGGAGATGCTCGCCTGAAAACATTGTCGAAGGTTCAACCGAAGATCGGGGCGAAGCTCACATCAACTCAACGGCCTTATCCGCGAAGAAGCAAAACACTAGAAGAGACATCGGATGCACTATTTAATACAACGGCAGAAGATCGGCATGATGCATGTATGATGAATGACATGGAAAAGATGTGATGCAATTAGGTCATATTAAGTGGAACCGGGGTACCGACATTTAATTAGATGGTTCAAGTTATTTAGAAACCCCCGCAATTTAAATGTTGTCTTAACATGGCAAAAGATCGCACCGGTTCGCTACACAAATTTAAATGAGGCCAATATAAGGCTAGATTTGCCCGCATATGGCCCCATATTTAATTATGAGGTGAATCGGCATAAGGCCCCCAAACCACATGAATGTATGCATGCAAGACAATTATTATGCGACAAGTTGTATTATGTTGTAAAATAGGGTTTTTCGGGAAGAGGTTCACACATTAGGGTCTCGACGGTCTTGGGGTTCCGAGGTTCGGGGTCGGTCTCGGGGTTCGGATCTAGGGTTCGACGGGATCGTTCTCGGATATCGGGGGTAGGTCTTGTCGCACATGTGGTCTTCGGGTTCCCTGTCTAGGATCTTGTCGTCGAGAAGAACTTGCTGGGTCCGCGTATCGGGTTCGTTCTGGACGATGCCGATCTTGTTGTCGCGACGATCTTGTCGGGTTCACAGGTCGGGTCAGACTTGCCGTCTCGTGTCGGTGATCTTGGCGTGTTGGCGTCACCGGATCCATGTCGGCGCACTCGGTTCTTGGCGCCCCTGGCATTGGCTTCAATCGGGAGGCTATCTTGGGGTACCGCGTCTTCGGTGCCGGGATGGAGAACTTGGTGGTTCCGAGGAAGATCATGACGTGCCGAGGGGTTCGGTTCCCGTGAAGGTCTTGTGGTTCCCACTTCGAGAAGATCTTGTCGGGCGTTGGTACGGGGTCTCCGCATCGAAGATCCTGACTCTACATGTTGATCGAATAGATCATTTATCCGTGGGAGAGGATATTTGTTCTTGATGGTTTTAGCATTGAGAGCCCGGTAGTCAACATAGAGTCTATCGGTTCTGTCACGCTTCTTCACAAAGATTGTTGGGCTACCCCAAGAAGAAGTGATGTGTTGAATGAAACCCAACTTCTCTTGTTCATCAAGTTGTCGTTTGAGTTCAGCCAACTCAGAAGGACCCATTTTATATGGCCGCTTGGAGATAGGAGCCGTTCCAGGTTCAAGCTCAATCAGAAACTCAACCTCACGATCCGGAGACATACCTGGCAACTCTTCAGGAAAGACATCTGGGAACTCACAGACCACCGGTACACTCTGAATAGCTTGCATAGCATCATCATTCAGAGCTGCCAAAGAGAAGAGCTGGACAGCAGGAGTCAGACTTGGAGAAAAGACTATATGGCCTTCAGGAATCTTCAGAGACACTGAGCGTTCAGCACAATCAATCACAGCTGCATTTGCCGTTAACCAATCCATGCCCAAGATGACATCAATGTCAGAATTGCCCAGAACAATTAAAGAAGCCGAGAATGAAGAACCACCAATCTCAATCTGATTGCCATGGCTGATATAAGCAGCCCTCAGGTTGGAACCAGGAGATAGGACCATTAGCTTCTTAAGGAGAGGATCCAGAGTTAACACATTCTCATATGCAAACTTGTGAGACACAAAAGAATGCGATGCACCAGAATCGAACAAAACTCGTGCAGGGACTGAGTTAACGGGAAGCATACCCATCACAACTCCAGGTGCATGCTCAGCTTGAGAGGCGTTGACACAGTTGGCCCGAACAACCGCAGACCCGGGCTTGGTGTTGATGTTGAGAGCCCGAGGTGGTGGTGCACGAACCGAAGGAGAGCTTGTTGCAGATCTTGGCGGGGGTGGAGGGAGAGCTTTGTTCTTCATCGGACAGTTCCAGTTGGGATGTCCATGATCTCCACATGTGAAACAAGCACCATGTGGACGTGGAGCAGAGTAGCCAGGGACTCCGCCAGGCGCTCCAGGGTAGTGGTGGTTGTAGCCCCTGGGAGCCGCAGTGGTGAAGTTTGGTGGCCTTGACGTGAAACTCGCAGGTCTTGGTGGAGCCGGGAGCGACGGTGGGGTGTTAGGAACCCAGACACGCCGCTTAGAAGGAGCTGCCATAACTGCAGAGCTTGATGCATCCCTGTTGTGTTTCTTGGACTCCTCAAACATTTGCCTGCTTGCCTCCTCTTGCAGTGCTGTGTGCTGTAGTTCCAGGAAAGTTGCTGGCCTTGCATGTGTGATCGCATACTTGATCGACGCATTGAGCCCTTGCCTGAACCTTTTCTGCTTCTTCTTGTCATCAGATACCTCATCACCACCATAACGAGAGAGATTCATGAAGTTCCTGATGTAGGTGTTGACGTTATCATTTCCTTGCTTCAGGTTGAGGAAAGCCTCCTTCATCCTTTCCATTACAATCTCGATGTAAACTGCTCCTTGAAAGCTGCAGTGAACCTCTCCCAAGTTGGTCGGAACCCAGTCAGCTTGCCTTCAAGTAGTTCTCCCACCAGAGCTGCATCTCCCTTGAGAAGGTGAGTAGCACACTTGACCCACTCGCTCCGAACATCAGCAGCCTCGAGCAACCTTGAGATCTCACGCAGCCAATCATCCGCCCGTCAGGTCGAAACATCAAAGACGAGGGTTGAATTTGAGGAAGCTCTTGATGTCTCCACGCTTGGGAGGTGGAGGTAGTGGAGCAAACTCGTTTCTTCCGACACTCTCCTCAAAGCGCTGGTTCTCTTGCATTGCGCCAAAGCATTAGCTATGTTTGACAAATACGAGCCCGTTCCGAGGTATGTCCTCTTGCACGACGTGGTGGAGCCATCCTGTCATTGATATAAAACTCAAGTCAGTACTATAATGGAAGATGATAATAATCCAAAATAGTACCAAGATGGAATTAACCAAGATTTAAGGATACAATTTACTGAGATGATATTAAAATATCAACAAAGTTCATAGCACCTAAAAGATATTAAGCATATCGCACACTACTGAAAAGGAGTGTGGTACACCAATATATCCAAGAAAATTTTTCCACAAATTTCGGCATTAAAATACCAATAGATGCGCAAAATTACTTAACAAATCAAGATTAGTGACTCTACCGATTCAATATACAAAAGCGAATGATCAAAGTAGTGGTATGGTCGTGACTCCATCCCGCACTCAAATCATTACTCCGCACATGAACAAGTGGAACACATATCCTAACCCCTTCTTCTCATGTTGAACCTAAAGATAGGTAACTACGGAAACGAACACCCCAAACAAGATAACGTCGGATACAAAGAGGAGATAGATTGCGTCGGTTTGCAAAAGCCTGTCGGTATGGAATGTACCAACAGTTGATACCCAAAGGCAGATAAGATAACAACTTGGATGCAACAGATAGACAAGGGATTACACACACATACACACACAGCCTATGGTACTACTAAACCCGAACACGTGAATCCTAGTTTGAATTTTTAGAAGAGGAGGAAAACGTTGCACTTCCTTACCGTAAAAGGGTGGGTGGGAGGTAAGAAGAAAAGTGGAAGCAGTCCTACTCTCGCGTTTTGTTTTTCCCTAATATACATAACTACCAAAATATTTTCTAGACTGACAACGACTTTTGGCTGAAACCTCAAGGTCGGGATGGCTCGATACCAATTGTAACTACCTCGGTGAATTACGCCCTAGATACAAGCCTGGATGAGCGGTAGTGGTTGAAATAGTAATTGGGGCCCCAAAAGCCACTCACGGGTAGACCTTTCGCCGTCCCAACCACTACCATCTCAACGGACCAGACAAAGGCGAATTCAAAGCGAAGGGATCAAATACATACACAAATGAGTATGTATGCAAGCCACCATACAAGAGTACATCGAGCCATACCATCTAGAAAGAAAATAAATATACCAACGCCATACGGCTAAAAGATTCAAATGACCTAGATAGATCTAATATTTTAGGATACTTCCTCATACAACACACATCAGAGTATCATGCGGAAGCGGCAAACAAGTCCGAGTACGGATAAGAAGCAAATCGGCATAAGATGCCATAGAAATAAGCACATCCCAACCACAGATCTCATGGATCCCCGTTCCCGGAATCTCTACACCGAACGATCGTTGCCCACATCATCAGCTTCTTCCACCCAAAGATCCGTCTCCTGAGGGTACTGCTCATCTGAACCAATAATTTATCGTGTGAGACCCTAAGGTACTCAAAGAAGTCTTAATGCCTCTAAAGGGGACACAACCTGGGGTGACGCAATTGCAGCGAAAGATAAACCCTAGCAGTTATACAGATAAACGCTAACCATCCGCCTAACCAATGATAGACGGATGTCCGTGAATTAAGAACAACAGTTATAATGGTAATCTCATCAGATCCATCCTCCTCCCTGCTTACCAACAAGGAAGCGGACGAACAACCCCCCATCCGTTGGCAATTTTATTAACCATTCCATGAGTGTTGCACTATGTACTAGTCAAATTACTTAGTCAGATTAAAGCGGTACTTTAGTTATGCTTGTCTATGATCGAGAAACTGTGCTCCAAGTCGTCCATATCTGCGGACACGGCTTTCAGAAAGTTTTACCCGGCTGGGGTGCACCAATAGCGATCAACCTCCGATCGAAAAACCAAAAAAACAAAACCAGGCTTTCCTTTCACGACGAACAATCACAGAGAGAAATATTTGAGGCCACCCTTAAAGTAGAAACCAAGAAAGCCGGCCGAGACGGACAAGGTTGTGGGGACGGTCACGAACCTGGGAACCCGAAGTGTGGGCTGGGCTTGTCGACACATCCTAAATGCACGATGATCCTCGCAAAGAAAGGCCTCGCACAAAGAGTAAATAGCATGGCATGGCATAAGTAAATATAAAAAAAAAAATAAAACCTCAAAGAAATAAGACGGAATCAAGCTCGGCCTGTGGGGTCCCATATACCTCTCCGGATGTGGATAGCGCGATAAATCAAGGAACAGGAATCAAGTACTCGGGGTCTTCACGAACACAAGTGAGCAGGAAAAACCAAATAGCGATGTTGCTCACCGTGCCACTTTCATTAGTTATCCCATTACTACTCAAAGTTAAGTTGTTTAGGTACCTCGTTATCCAACAGACTCACATACCCTACACCTGCTGTTGTTCTATGACTCGCATGGCTCAAACAACTCCTGTAGTAATGGCTCATGGGATGGAGGAACAAGCTTGGTGGGGTTTAAAAGTAAATGCTATGCATACTTGGGATTCAATTTAATGCAATCATGACTCAATGATGCAAGAATAAGATAGAGGCAATAGGTACTGTATGTATGCAAGCATGTGGAAGTGCTTGCCTGGCAACTCAGTTGAAGCGAGGGACGGATCGGTAGTGCTCTGGTTCTCTTGATATAACCCCCGCCAAGGTTCATCCGAGAAAACCAAACAAACAAGGCCAACATGAATATAGAGCACAAGCATATGAAGAAGATGCGTCAAGCAAACAATCATGCCATGATGAATGATGCACAATTTACATGGCAATAAGGTAGCATGGCATGGTGAGGTGTGGAAGACAAGTAATAACATTTTAATGGGGTTTTGGAGCACATTTTGTTGTCATAACATTTGTTGTACCCTATATTTTTATATGATGCATGCTGCAATTCAAGTTATGTATAGAATAAACAGAAAGGTCTCGTCGAGCTGATCATTTTAGACATATCATTTGTTAAATTTGGAATTATAAATCAGAAGTTGTTAAATTATTTAGTTCCAGTGGCATTTGTGTAAATTAACTCAACTTGGAATTTTAAAATGTTCAAATAATATTTTGAATAGCATATTTGAATTCCTCACATTTTTCTAATTCAAAAACATATATTATTTGTATTATTTGGAAATATGAATGTTAAATTTATTTTAAGTCAAATTAATTAATTAGGGTCAAAGTCAAAGGTTGACTGAACAAAATAATTCTAAAAAAAATTTGAATAAGGATTTGAATTGTAATTCAAAAACTAAACATTTTTCATATAAGGTTTGAATTCAAATTCCAAACCAGGAATAAGTTATGAATTCAATTAAATTTGGATCAGGTTTGAATTTATTTGAAACTGTTTGAAAATTTTGAATCAGTAAGCCATGGACTTTTGTTACTCAGCAGAAAACCACACTAGAGGATGACAGGTGGGGTCACCAGGCTGACTGGGCAGTCACACACACGCGCCAGATCTCCTCACCCAGGCTCACCCTAGCCAGCCGAGGTCGACAAAGGGCCAGCGCCAAGAAAGTTTATCACTGCCCGGTGGCGACACGTGGTCGATCCAGGGACCGCGGGCGGAAACAAAAGAAGCTGAGGAACCTTTTTGCAAATTTCCATCAGACGCTGGTAGGTGGGGTCGAGGGCTGCAGGTTTTAGGCGGGAAAAAGGGTGAGGGCCTAATCGCGAAACGACCACGGCCGCCGCCGCTGCTCGACGGAAAAGGTGTCGGCGACGGCGGTAGATCACCGTCTTCCGCGCCGATGGCGACAAACGCGGCGTAACTTCGACTAAGCGCAAAAGGAAAATCAGAGGATCGCGCTGGCTACACTTCTCGCTCAAAGAAGCTAGCGGAGGATCGCAACGCTGCGGGCGTGTCGACAGAGGCGAACTATCATGCTGCGGCGGATCTGTCGCCAGATCGCGACAGCAAGGCCAGCCGACGGAAAGCGGCGATGCACGGCGAGAGGGGAGGGAGACGATGTCTAGGGGAAGGAGCTCACCAAATACCGTGACGGTGCAGCTAAGGGCTCGGGTCGCCGATCGTCGGGTAGCAGAGGGTCGGGCACTCCTGCCGCCGCGGGCACGGGCGACGGGCTTCTCCCATGAAGTTCAGCTGGCTCCGCGCTGTATGGCGAGGAAGCAGACGCGGCTCCTAGCGCTCCTGGCTCGCCTCGGGGTGCTCTGTTGCGAAGGGGGGCAGAGGGTCCGATCTAGGGTTTAGATGGCATGGTGGGGAGACGGCTCGCTGGGGGAGGAAGGAGGGAGACCTGGGGGATCTGGGGGAGGCTAGGGTGAGGGGGAAGGATAAGAGCAACAGGGGGGCAGGTAGATGGCGTGGGGCTAGCGTGGGGGAGGGGTTGATGGAAAGGTGGCCTTGGTGCCACCTTGTCCATCACGTGCATGGGCGGCCAGTGCAGACGCGCCGGGCAAGGTGTAGAGCTAGGAGGGTGGTCAAGGTGGACTGGGGAGCTCGTGGCCAGGCAGGAAGGGGGGCCCTAGGGCAGGGAGAGAAGAGAGGGGAGAGGGGTTCTTGGGTGTGGTAGGTTTAGGTGAGAAAGGGAGGGACAAGCTAGCTAGGTTTAGCTAGATAGGTGGGGTTTGGGGTGGCTTAGGGTTTTAAGTTTTGAGAGGGGAAGGAAAGATGGAGTGGTACTTGACAAGATCAAGCATGCTATAGACAAGCACACACAAGATCAAGACAAGAAAAAGAAAGAGAGAGAGAGAGATGTGGTGATGGGGTTTTCTTTGATCCATGCATGCTCCAATTAAAGACCAAGCAAGATCAAAAGAAAAGAGGTAGGGAGAAGGATGGGGTTTTAGGATTATGCCCACACATGATCACATGTGTATGCATGGAGTAAGGTGATGAGGTTTAGCTATAGGAGGATAGAGAGGTAGATGATATGGTGAAGAAAACTACAAGCCAAAACAAGATTTAAAACAAAGGAGAGATGATCCATGCAAGCAAAGCCAAATAACATTCCAAGATCAAGAAAAAGGTGGCACTTGCATGGCCCATGCAAACAATAATTGCCATGTAGTTATATTGTGAAAACAACATTAATTTATGTGGCATTATTCCTTGCATTCACAAAAGGTGGGCAAAGGCCAAGCAAAAGATTATGGTGGAAACCAACCAACCAACATGAGCTAGAGGTAAACTCCAATAAAATGCCAAGCTCATATTAATTGGATGGTGGAATTATAAGGTGGTGAAAGAAAGGTGGTGGAGTTGTTAAGAGATATGCCCCCAAATCAACTTGGGCATTTAACAAATATTATCTACGTAATTGCATAAAACTATTTTTGAAAACCTGGTTTTGTTTTCTAAACGCCCCGTCTTTTATTCAAACGCAAACCCGGATCGCCGGAATATTTTGTTTTGATTAAATGTGTTTTGCAAACGGTCCGTTTAAATAAATAAATTATTTGCATTATTTTTTAGTGGGGCAGTCGAACGGGCCGAATGACCCGAACGACCACCCCGGAAATATAATCGGGCCACCTAAAACAGCCCCTCTAAATCCTAAAGCTACCAACAAACAAACCCACACCCTTTGGCCACCTCACCCTGGCCAACCCCGTCGCGCCACCTCACCCTCTCCCTATCCCCCAACCAACCAGACATTGCCACATCACTCCCTCACCCCATCCCTCTCTCCTCCCTCTCTCCACCTGTCCCACTCCCTTTCCACTCTCACCAACCCACCCCTGAACACACGCCCAGCCACACAACGCACACCCACGCGCGGCGCCAGCCACCTCCCCTTCTCCCCTGTCCCAGGCCCTCGCCCCACCTCCCTGCACTGCCCACCCGACCGCCTGCCCTCCCCCGCTCCCTCTTCCTCCCACGCACCAACCCGCGCCCTTCCGCCCGTCGCCACCCATCTCCATCGCCGCCGCCTCAACCCCCCGCCACGGCTGGACCCCACCTCCATGAAGCCTGCCCTCCTCCCCAGGCTCACCAGCCGCGACCTCATACGCACGGATCGACGAGGAACAATGGGCGGTGACGGAGATCAGCGGTGGCGAGAGGGAGGGGGCGGTGTTGGAGAGGAGGAGAGGAGAGCAGGCCCGGCAGATCTAGAGAGCAGAGAGGGGGGCTGGGGGGTAGATAAGAACGGGGCGGTGTGGCTTGCGTGGGGGAGGGGAAGGTGGCCTCGATGCCACCTTTTTCCTCCTCACGTGCATGGGCGGCCACGGCAGGGCAGGGGCAGGTAGGGGAGGATGCCAGGTGGGGTAGGCGAGGCCAGGGAGGTAGGCAGCGGGGGGGCTGAGTGGCTGAAGGAAAAGAGGGAGAGGGGCCGGCTCGGGCTAGGGTTAGATTTGGGAGGTGGCTCGGCTAGGGGGGTACGGTGGGACCAGCTAGGAGGGAGGGAACAGCTGAGAGGAAGAGGTAGCTCGGGGTGCTGCTAGCAAAAACAGAGAGGGAAGGTCGAGAGAGGAAGAGAGATAGCTAGGTTGGGGTATGGGGTGACTTAGGGTTTAGGTTTAAGAGAGGGTTAGGGTAGATGGAGGGTTTGGTTTAGGCTTTAGTTGAGAGGGTTAGAGCTAAGCTCACCCACATGACCACATGATCATGCAAGTGTGGGATGGATAAAAGGAGAGGTGGTGGATTAGGTTTATTTTGATTCATGCATGCTCCAAATTAAAGGCCAAGCAAGATCAAAAAGAAAAGAGGCAGGGAGAAGGATGTGGGGTTTAGGTTTGTGCAAGCCACATAATCACATGTGCATGCATGGGGTATGGGGATTAAGGTTTAGCTATAGGGGGATAGAGAGGTAGAGGATGTGGTGAAGAATTCTACAAGCCAAAACAAGATTGAAACAAAGGAGAGATGATCCATGCAAGCAAAGCCAAAAACATTCCAAAGTCAAGCAAAAGGTGGCACTTGCATGGCCCATGCAAACAATAATTGCCATGTAGTTATATTGTGAAAACAACATTAATTTATGTGGCATTATTCCTTGCATTCCCAAAAGGTGGGCAAAGGCCAAGCAAAAAGGTTATGGTGGAATCCAACCAACCAACATGAGCTAGAGGTAAACTCCAATAAAATGCCAAGCTCATATTAATTGGATGGTGGAATTATAAGGTGGTGGAAGAAAGGTGGTGGATTATTAAGAGATATGCCCCCAAATCAACTTGGGCATTTAACAATATATTAAGAACCAAATACAATATCAAGAGGCAACTACAATTAATAATGCACATGAGATAAGAACCAAACAAGAAGGGGTTTTATATGATGTTCAAAAGCAAGGTGACATGATGACATGAGCATGATATGATGATGATGCAACAATTATATGTTGGAAGTGGCCCTTTTATTATTATAACAAGTAGCATTACAGTGTTAGACAACCGGGATGCTACAACTCTCCCACTAAACACAGGAATCTCCCGAGATTCTAGGAAGAAGAAGAAGACACAAGAGAGAAGGATGGTTGGCACGGAGTTCATCTTCACGCCCCATGTGGCTTCATCAATGTAATGGTGTGACCATCGCACCTTGCGTAACTTGATGGACTTGTTGCAGTCCTTCGCTCATGGTCTCAAGGATTTTGGTGGGGTGTTCTTGATAAGACAAGTCTTCTTGGAGGTCGATTAGCTCATGATCCACGGTCGCCGGGATCTTTGAAGCACTTCTTGAGCTGAGAGATGTGGAAAACATCATGGACTTTGAGTTTTCCGGAGCTCCGTGGAATAAGCAACTTCTCCTCTTCTACCACGTATCTTGAAAGGACCGATGTATGTAGGAGCCAACTTTCCTTTGATACCGGCGGTGTTCCTCTCATGGGAGTGACACGAAGGTACACGAGATCACCAGAACATACACCATGTTCGTGTGCTTCTGTCATAGTTGCTCTTCGACGACTTTGAGCAATCTTCGTGTTCTCGAATGATGTGCACCTTCTCCTCTGCTCGAGTTACAATGTCGGGCCAAACCAGATTCTTTCTCCGCACTGACCAACCAATCGGAGTTCGCACTTGCGACCATAGAGAGCCTCGAATGGTGCCATCTTCGACTCTTCCGAAGCTGTTGTTGTAGGAGAATTCGCATATGGAAGGCATTCCTCCCACTTCATGCCAAAAGAGATGACGCAAGCCCAAGCATATCCTCCGTAACTGATTGATCCTTTCAACTGTCCTTGCGATCGAGGGTGGTAAGCAGGCTGAAGTTCAACTTTGTTCCCAAAGCTTTTGGAAACTCTCCGTAACTTTGAGGTGAATATGCTCCCACGGTCCGAACTGATTTCAAGTGGCACCCCATACAGAGAGACAATTCTTGATATAGATCTCACCAATCAATTCCGTAAATTGTTTCTTTGATCGGGAAGAAATGAGCCACTTTAGAAAGCCTGTCGATGACAACAAAATTGCATTGTTGCCCTTCTGCGACCTTGGAAAGCCAGGATGAAGTCCATCTCTACTTTCTCCCATTTCCATTCCGGAGGTTTCAATGGCTGTAGAAGACCAAATTTTTCCGATGGACACCTTCACTCTGCGCGACATCACATTCGAGACATACTTGGCACAATACCGCTTCAACCTGTGCCACCAAGATTGTGTTTTCAAGTCCATGTACATCTTTGTCTTGCCGGGATGGATAGAAAGAACCAAATCATGCGCCTCCTTGAGAACTTGGTCTCTCGGACCGGTAGTTTGGAACAAACATCCGTGTTCAAAGAAAAGCGTGCCTTGATCATCAACGTGGAAGGACTCATACTGGAAGGTCAAGCTTAGAGATGAGCTTTTTGTGTGCGGATCACCAAGTCGACGAGATCGAATCTCTTCTTCCAAGAGAGGAGTAGCCGAAGGTTCAGAGATGCCCTTGTTCCACAATTTCGAGTTGAGTCGACGGAATTCCTCGCACAAGAGAGGTTGTTCTTCCACCATGAGGTTGTTGACATAAGCTTTGGCTAAGCGCATCTGCCATTACATTAGCTTTGCCCGAGTGTAGTTGATGGTCACATCAAGTCATTGATTGCTTCGATCCATCTCCTCCGCCAAGGTTGAGATCAGGCGTGTGAAGATATACTTCAAACTCTTGTGGTCGAGAAGATCTCACAATGGTTACCAAGCAAGTAGTGCCTCCATAGCTTCAAAGCAAAGACAATCCGCTAGCTCGAGGTCATGTGTGGGATAGTTGATCTCATGCGTCTTCAACTGACGAGAGGCATAAGCAACCACCTGTTTCTCTTGCATAAGGACCGCACCCAATCCTTGTAAAGAGGCGTCACAGAATATCTGGAAAGGCTTAGAGGTATCCGGAGGAACCGGGACTGGCGTGGAAGTGAGCTTCTCTTTGAGTGTCTCAAAACTTGCTTGACAAGCAGGAGTCCACAGGTATTTCTTGCCTTTCTTTAGGAGATCGGTAAGAGGCTTCGCTATCTTCGAGAAGTTCTGAACGAAGCGACGGCAATAACTAGCCAAACCGAGGAAACTCCGCACTTCCTTGACATTAACAGGAGGAAGCCATTCAACTATTGTCTTCACGGTTTCCGGGTTGACTGCAATGCCCTTGGCAGAGATAACATGACCCAGGTATGTTACTTCAGGCAGCCAAAACTCACACTTTGAGAACTTTGCATACAAGCGGTTCTCACGAAGCTTGTTTAAGACACACCGCAGGTGTTCTTCATGCTCTTCCTTGGACTTGGAATAGACCAGAATGTCATCCAGATAGACCACGACAAACTTATCAAGGTACTCCATGAAAACGGAGTTCATCACCTTCGCCTCAGAAGGTAGCAGTGCGTTGGTGAGACCGAAAGACATGACCGTGTACTCATACAGGCCATAGCGGGTGGTGAAAGCTGTTTTGGGCACATCTTCTTTAATCTTGATTTGGTGATACCCACTTCTCAAGTCCAGCTTAGAGAACACAGCCTCCGCCACCGATCAAAAAGATCATTTATCCGTGGGAGAGGATATTTGTTCTTGATGGTTTTAGCATTGAGAGCCCGGTAATCAACACATAGCCTATCGGTTCACATCACGCTTCTTCACAAAGATTGTTGGGCTACCCCAAGAAGAAGTGTTGTGTTGAATGAAACCCAACTTCTCTTGTTCATCAAGTTGTCGCTTGAGTTCACCAACTCGAAGGACCCATTTTATATGGCCGCTTGGAGATAGGAGCCGTTCGTGTTCAAGCTCAATCACGAATTCAACCTCGCGATCCGGAGGCATACCCGGCAACTCTTCAGGAAAGACATCTGGGAACTCACAGACCACCGGTACACTCTGAATAGCTTCCATAGCATCATCATTCAGAGCTGCCAAGGAGAAGAGCTGGACAGCAGGAGTCAGACTTGGAGAAAAGACTATATGGCCTTCAGGAATCTTCAGAGACACTGAGCGTTCAGCACAATCAATCACAGCTGCATTTGCTGTCAACCAATCCATGCCCAAAAATGACATCAATATCAGAATCTCCCAGAACAATTAAAGAAGCCAAGAATGAAGAACCACCAATCTCAATCTGATTGCCATGGCTGATATAAGCAGCCCTCAGGTTGGAACCAGGAGATAGGACCATTAGCTTCTTAAGGAGAGGATCCAGAGTTAACACATTCTCATATGCAAACTCGTGAGATACAAAAGAATGCGATGCACCAGAATCGAACAAAACTCGTGCAGGGACTGAGTTAACGGGAAGCATACTCTTATTCTTCAGGGCTCTTAGCCCCATTTGCATCTTGTCCGTAGTCGGACGCTGTATCATTTTCAAGGTGATTTGGATCTTTGCACATTATATCTGTATTCTTGACTCTTTGAGTCGCTGCTGTATATATATATATCTGTTCTGTGGGTCCCATCGAGGACTGTTGTGTAATGTTATTACTTTGTTTTCCACCCGCACGCAAGTGCCTGGTGGGCACCTTCGAATCGTTTCTATGCGGGTTTGGCGGGTTTCGCTTAAACTTGCATAGGGCCGATTCTGAGGGTGTTACACATGGCGAAATGAAGAGCACAATTATGTAGTGCCTGTAGCTACAGATGAAGGGTGCCGCACGCGCCTGGTTCAAGATCCTCCCATATGGCTCAATCCACATCTAGGAGGAATTTGTGTACAGTTTCGTTCGAAACTTCAAAGGCACCTACAATCACCCAACATCAATCGAGGAACTCATGTCCTGGAGCCAGAAGCCTGGTGAATCCCTCCACACATACATCCAGCGGTGGTCCATCATCAAGAACTCCAAGGAAGACATCTCCAAATAACGAGCAATCCATGCGTTTAATGGTGGCATACGCCGTCGACACCTCAAGGAGGAACTAGGGCGCACCAAGCCCAAAACCATCGACCACCTGATAGATATCGCCAATCGCTGGGCGGATGGCGAGGATCTCGTCCACAACAATCGAGAACGCTTGGATGATGAGCACGATCTGGGACACAAATGTGATAGCAGGTAAAACGCAAGATGAACGTCTATGAGGACCATGACGGACTCGACATGGTCACGGTCGGCTATGCCGACAAGCATGACGATGGCAACCGCAACAGTGGCTACCGCGGCAACAGCTACCACGATAACGACAAGATGACCCAAGTCACAGAGAAGCACCATCCCCTATGGAGCGACTGTAGGGACCCTGCAACATCCACTCCTACATTGACAACAAGGATAGCAAGAAAAAGTCCAGCCACCTCCTCAAGAAATTTCGTGAGTTCTAGAAGATCCAAGATGCGTACGACAAGCTGCAGCGTGACGCAACAAATCAAAGATATGTGACGGTCCCATGAACCATAGCATGCGGGGCACCACCACCACCTGGGGTACTTGATAGCTGTGAGATTCGACACATTTTTTATGGTTTTTATTGATGGTTTTTTTTGGATTTGATGGTTTTCTAGCTTTACCTAATGCTAATAGTTCGATAGCGAAGAAAACTTGGTTTTTAATGTGTGTTTCAGGTTCTGAACATCAATAGAGGGTTTTAACAGCAAAAACACAATATTCAGATGAAAACAAGCAAGACTCTTTTTGGAAGAAATCAAGGGAGGCATACAGTAGCCTTAACGAGCAACTATACGATGGGAATATTTTCTCCGGCCATATAGTTCCCGCCGTATACTTGCCATCAGCTTCGTCTTGTTAAAAGGGACAACTTTCATGAAGAGGCCGAGGTCGAAAATAGAACACAGCAGCCGCCATCCCATCTAGAAGGGAGAAATAAGAGATCCGGAGAAGAAGGAGAAGACGTTCTTCATCTCGCTCCATAATATTTGACCTCCTAGCCACCACACCTCCATAGCAATTACTTGTACTTGAGAGAGAGATCTCCATCTTGCAAGACTAGGGTTTGAGATTGTTCTTCCCATCTTAAATTTTTTGTATTTATTTCTATTCTTATTGTGGATCTCCACGGTGATATTGAAAGAACATATTGGGCCCCCATGTGTGGTTTTGGTAATTAATGACAATCTTTATTGACTAATGTGTGTATTAAGTTATACTTGTAGGATTTGTCCATTGGCATTGCTTGGAGGATGTGTTGGCTTCAAGGTCGTTGAAATGCAAAGAAGATATGTTGTGCAAGCTTAAAATGCGCCATCTATAGAAGATCTCATGTTTGATGCTTTCCATCCTCGGTGATCATGGATCGATGATGAGGAATCAAGAAAGGCGTTCCATCTTGAGAAGGTCAAGTTCGTCTACATCGAGCTCAAGTGGAATGCTCAAGGCAAAGGTATAATCTTGATAGGTTTTCCCTTTTGCCGGTCTCATGTTGTGTATGGGAGTCCGGGTTTAGGATAGATAACCGTACTATCAAGAGGGGCTCTCGAATGAGTAATTCGGTCACATCGTTCGGAGAGAGCTCAAACCTTTGCATACTTGCATCATCATATTTGGTTGTTATTTGGTATTATCCATGTGAGGATATAGAGCTTGTGGTAATCTCCATAACAAGCTCTTGTTCATCAAAATCGGATCTCACATATGTATCTTGTTGCGATTTTGATTTATGCGGCTTTTCGGTTTCTCACCATGTGAGGTATCTCACATTATTCTACTTGATACTTTCTCACTTGGTGATAATCAATATTTCTATGCGGCTTTTTTATTTATGCGGCTTTTCGATTTTTATTGGGAAGCCCTTGTCGTCATCTATCCAACGCAATTGGAATTGGGTCAATCGGAGCTTCCAGTTAAAAGTTATTGAAGTTTGAATATCTGCCCGTCTTATTTAAAAAGAAAAAGAAAAACATGTTTTCTGGACCGGTACTACCGCTCGCATCTAAACGTCACCCAACTATCTTCTGCCTAGCCCAGTACCTTTTTCCGGTTGTACCGGACGGCCCGGTAGTACCGCCCGAGTGGGCCGGTACTACCGGTCGGCCCAATTTTTCTTTCCCAGGTTCGCCCAGATTTTCTCCTGCCTGTGTGGCCTGTTAGTTTTCTCCAGATCTCGCTCGCCCGCGCGTTGACCCTGCGAGTCTGCTGCCCCGCTCGCGCGGGCGCGCTGCCGCGAGCCGCCGCGCTGGCTCTCGCCCGCTGGCCCCGCGCGGCCCCACTCGCCCTCTAGCTCGCTCGCACCTGCACCGCTTGCTCGCTCGCGCGCCGCTGCCGCCTGGGTCCTGCTGCTGCTGCCGATTTTCTCTACGGGTCGCGCGCCCGCGTTGATTTCCTGGCTTCCTGCCCTGCGCGCACTAGTGCCTCGTGCTGGCTGGCCCAGCATGCATGCATGCAGCCGCCGCTGGCCCTGTTCGCTGCGTGTGCGCGCGCGTTGACTTGCTTGCTAGCTCGCTCTGGCCCTTTTGCCTTTTTCCTGGCGTTGTATTGATTGGGTCCGGTAGTATCCGGTACTACCGGACCAATCCGGTACTACCGGACCGTTCTAAAAAATGCCCAACGGACAGATTTTGTCTAGCCCTATATAAGTCTTTTGTCCATTTTTGTTTTGGGTTACTTCTTTCTTCTCCTTTTGTCTAGGCTTTTCCCCTATTTGCCTTACTCTTTGAGATTTATTTCTACACACCCCTCCATTGATTCTTGCATATATTTGAGGGGTTGTTGGAGGTGATCTAGATCTATGTTTTGACCTAACCGATTCATCTCTTTGTGAGTGTATTTTTGGGGATCTAGATTTTGGGGGATTTTGTGTCTCTCTTTGATTCCTCCTCTCTTGTTCCCCCAATAGCTTTAGTAGCTTTGTTGGAACTTGAGAGTGAGGGATTTAAGCATCTTTGTGGTGTTCTTGCCATTTGCATTTGGTGCATCGGTTTGAGTTCTCCTCGGAGGATTTGGTTTAAGTTGCTCATTAGAGCTTGTACCTCTTGGGTTCTTGGAACCCTAGACGGTTTTGTGGCCTTGGTGGCATTGTGGCCTTGGTGGCATTTGTTGAGGCCTTTTGTGGCATTTGTTGGGAGCCTCCAATTAAGCTGTGGAGAAGTTCCCCAACCTTGTGAGAGGTTCCGGTTGCCACCGACAAGTGCACCGATAGTGGAAGCGTGGATCGATCCGATTGGGGTGAGATTCACCGGAGGATAAGGGAGGCCTTTTGTGGCGTTGGTGGTTTGATACCACCCCCTCTCCAAACGAGACGTACTCCATGTTGGGAGGAACTTGGTAAAATATCGGTGTCCCCGCGTGCCTCGGTTATCTC
Source organism: Avena longiglumis (assembly GCA_030063025.1). NCBI lineage: Eukaryota > Viridiplantae > Streptophyta > Magnoliopsida > Poales > Poaceae > Avena > Avena longiglumis. The sequence goes on from CP125976.1 coordinate 444,902,369, forward strand.
TATACCCGAGCTCTTTACTTATGTACTTTACATTGTGATATCCTTCGTGCTTGAAGTAATATATATCTTGCTATCACTTTGTTGCTTGTATTGCTTAGCATAAGTTGTTGGTGCACATAGGTGAACCTTGGTTGTTCTAGGTTGTGCTTAACAAAGTAAACACTAGTTTTATTCCGCCTTTGTTGGGCCACTCTAGAAAAAGTTTTAATCGCCTATTCACACCCCCCCCCCTCTAGGCGACATCCGTATCCTTTCAGATATCAAGAAGTTGGGATGAAATCTACCAATAGGAGTTCCGGCCAATTATGGGTTGCTCACCTACACATATACTTATAAGATTATAATTGTTACAGTTATCACTCATCCAGCTGGCACATTCACTATCACCATGAACTGAATCTCCCCGCGCCTATTTTGTCATCTACAGAAAAAACAAACAAATCGTTCTTTACTTTTATTCTTTTTATTTTTAAAGTTTACATTTTAGTTTTATTTAAATACATTCATTTAATCCAAACTCTATTCTTATTTCAACACTTGCAGTTAATTCACTCGAAGACCTATGACAACTTTGAATGTGACAGAGACTTCACCCATAAACACTTACCTTTGTGCTCCATGTGGGATAGACATCTTAACTTTGAAACTAGCTACAAACGATCTGTGCACTTGCAGCCATCAAGCAAATTTCTAGCGCTGTTACCGGGAGCTAAGCGCTAAGTGTTTGTCTCTTGACATTTCAGGTGTTACTATTACAATATGGTCTCCCTAGGAGGCAAAGGGTCAACATGTTCTGGTAGCACTTATCTAGCAGATTATCTTGATCGCTTTCTGTTCAAAGGAGCGAGGAAATTTCTGAAAAACTTTTGAGATCGAATAAGGTTGAAGTTGAAAATATTAGTGATTTCATGGAAATCATGTCCATTCATAGGAAAACTGTAACATCCAAGCATTTAGATACCTAACGAAGGGTAGATTTAGGATTATGTATTGTTGCATGCATCTATTTGTGAAAATGTGGGTAAAATTTTTGCCAAATAAAACCTTAAGTGATCAATGTTTCTTTCTTACTATAAGATTAGGTTTAGACTTAAAGGAGGATTGTTATAAACTTTGATGTGAACTTAAAATAAGTATGTGTGTTTTGAAATGGGTTTGAATTTAAAAAACTTAAGTGTTTGAATAATAATTAAATGATTTAGATATAAGATTTGAATCTTAAATTAATTAAGATATAGGTAGTATAACTTAAATCTCAAAACAATAGAAATTATGAAATTCATTTTCATATTATAAAGACATAAACAAATTACAACAGAATAAAGAATAAGAATATTCTTTATTAATAATAATATAATCTTTATTACAATTGAATAAAATAAAGATTACAAGAACTATAAAAGGAAAATTACAAAGGACTAAGAAAATTACATCTACTAACTATCCTATATCTAAAACCTAAACTAAATCTTCATCTTTATCTTTGAACCTGCAAAACAAAGATTAAACAAAAATAAAACAAGATTAGTGTTAGTATATATTTCTCTCAGATATGTCAGTGAGGTGCACTTGACAATCTCATCACTGAGAAATGTTAAGGAGGGGCAAGTTTCGCCAATATGAAAGATTTCATCTTTCATAAATTCCCAGCCAGAATGCAAATGACAGCCAAAAAGGGACCAATTCACCAGCCAAGGTAAAAGTAGATTGGTAATAGTAAGTTCAAATTTTCTAAACCTATCCACATGTGCATAGCAGGCACACATGCTGCACACACACAAGCATGCAAAGGGTGTGCTTTCGACTTCACAAGCACAGCCAGATCAAACAAAACCAGAGCACAGCCGTGGGGAAGCACCTCAGTGCATCACTACACCACACCACACCACACCACACAACAGCACAGCCAGGGTGAACAGCCAGTAAACCAAGAACGGTAGCCAAACCAACCACCCAGATTAACCCAAACATCACCAGGATGGTGACATAAGGAGGGGGATGAATCAGGTGGACAGCAAGGCCATGCCCAGGAGGTAGGAGGAGCAGGCTAGCTCCAGATCAAGCACAGGAGTCCAGCAAAACCAGATCAAGATCATCACCAACTTACTCCACAAATATCAGCTTTTGCGGTGAGTTTCATAAAACCTTCACATGATCTAATCATCTTATTTAGAGAAAGGCATGTGTTGTTTTACAAAACAAACCCTCAGAAGACACCCAAGTGGGGTGAATCCATCATAGGGATTTCTGAAAATCTAAAGGCAAACAACAAAGTACTAGAATCCAACCAGAGCTCAGAGCAACATCCTTGCTCTGGTTGTCAAATTATACTTTACAATTCAAAAATATATTTACCTATGATCTATTTCTAGGCACATACCTAAAGGAAGGGTAGCACCTTAGAAACAAATCTTTGGGATCCATAGATTGATCAAGCTCACTATCATTTTTTTCAAGCTTTGATTCAATAAAGAATAGCTGGTACCACTACCAGGACTATCTAAATGAACCAATTAGATAAGATTTGAATCCCTAAGCCTCAGACCAACATCATTGGTCTTAGGGAATTCAGAGAAGAGCATCTCTATTTATCTTTCAAAGACAAGATTGTCTTAAGCATAAACTAACCAAATCCATGGTTTAGAATTAAACTTGTGTGCCATAAATGATGGTATCACAATAACAATCCATTATGAATAAGGAAAGGCAGTAAATCATCATAGGTTGAGACAATCAACTAACTAATCATTTTCCTGTTAACACGGGAATCATAACTAGGATATTTCTATGTTACACTTCACTGTTTGAGATCATGATGATCTCAGACCACATGTTAATTCCCAAGATAACGGCACTAAGACAGTAGATGTATCCTATCATAATCATGACCATGAATCAAATAAATAGTGGAAAGCTATCAAATCATTGGCTTTACCAAGCATGTTTCCCATATAACCACATCATCTGAATCAGATGCAATCCAAGCATCAAATCATCTAGTAAGCCACCAGAAACATCATATATCATTTTAAGCAACAAGCCTCAGGCCAATAAGCATTTAGCATGTGTACAGACCATCCAAACATGAATCAATTCATCTAGTACATGAACAAGCACATCACAGGAACCCAAAAGGGATAATCATCCTAATCTGAATCAGACAGTAGCCAGAGAGGAAACTGCTAACATCTAGCATCGAATCAGCAAGCATAGAGAGCACCAGGAGAGGGGAATCAAACTCACCGTAGGTCCTCGCTGAAGGATAGAAGAGGAAGCAGGGGGACGATGGCCATGGCGGCACGGGGAGCACCCCAAAGGGGGCGCTATAACCCGCAAGGCGCCACGGCAACGACCCTGATCACGCCTAGAGGTGCAGAGCATCACCTCAACGCACGACGACCATGGCCGCACTTGAATCCATGCCATTCCCCAAACCCTAGGGTTCGGGGCGGCATCGATCCATCACTGGAGAGCCCTAGGCTCGAATCCAATTGGATAGAACGAACGGGTGTCGTCAACAACCCCCTAATGCACCACGGCGGCGACCAGAACGGCCGACGGCGGCGGGAATCACCGGTGGCAGCATCGCCGGCCATAGGGTCGGGGTTAGAGGAGGAGAAGATGAACTCGAGAGAGAGAGAGAGAGAGAAAGAAAGAGAGAGAGAGAGGAGTGGGTCGAGCTGGGAATATTTTCTCCGGCCGTATAGTTACCGCCGTATAGTTGCCATCAGCTTCATCTTGTTAAAAGGAAAAACTTTCATGAAGAGGCCGAGGTCGAAAGCAGAACACAGCAGCCGCCATCCCATCTAGAAGGGAGAAAGAAGAGATCTGGAGAAGAAGGAGAAAACATTTTCTTCATCTCGCTCCACAATCTTCGACCTCCTAGCCACCACACCTCCATAGCCATTACTTGTACTTGAGAGAGAGAGAGATCTCCACCTTGCAAGACTAGGGTTCGAGATTGTTCTTCCCATCTAGAATTTTTTGGATTTATTTCTATTCTTGTTGTGGATCTCCACGGTAATATCAAGAAGAACTCCCTTTATTTAATTATATTGATGATGTTTTCTTCTCTCATGTGTGAGTAAGTTCCCTTGGGCGTGGGAGATGTAAGGGATTGGTGATATGTGATGTGCCTATATAATTTTCATTAAGATTTTGGTTGATTTTAATTACTATATTATGTGTGTTTGACTATCTGTGGGATGCCTAATGCTTGTTGTCTAATTAAGCACCCAGACAACATGATACTTTGTTCTATATAGATAGGATCTTGTTTGCTAGCAGACCGGCGACCCCCCGAGTGACACGGGGATATCAATGGGAAACTAGTTTGACTCAAGGATCACGAGGAACCACTGTGCCTATTGCATTAGTTCGATCCAAGGAGCTTAATTGCTAAGCAACCTGAAGAATCTTAATCGTCTAGTGGCTGTCCATGGTTTTGGTAACAGTCTAGTAGGATTATTGAAGTTGAGATGAAATCTACCAAGAGGAGTTCCGGCCAATTATGGGTTGCTCGCCTACACATATACTTATAAGATTATAATTGTTACAGTTATCACTCATCCACCTGGCACATTCACTATCACCATGAACTGAATCTCCATGCGTCTATTTTGTCATCTGTGAAAAACAACAAACAAATCATTTTTACTTTTATGATTTTTATTTTTGAAGTTTACATTTTATTTAAATACATTCCTTTAATACAAACTCTATTCTTATTTTAACACTTGCAGTCAATTCACTCGAAGACCTGTGACAACTTTGAGTGCGACAAAGACTTCACCCATAAACACTTACCTTTGGGCTCCCTGTGGGGATCGATATCTTAACTTCAAAACTAGCTACAAAGATATGTGCACTTGCAGCCATCAGTACCCCCGCACACAGCTACGATGGCCCAAAATAGTGGAGCAGAGCCGTACCCACGCCCACTTGGGAACATGGGCATGATCCAGAAAGGGCGCCCATTCAACAGGGTCCAAAAGACATTCTCCCACCAAGTAAACATGGCTGTCACTTCACCACCTCCATCCATGAGTACCTCAGTGGATCTGAATCCTGCATCACCTTTGACAGAACTGACCACCCACGACTAGGTCACGCTGCTCTGGTACTTGAAACTCAGACAGTGGCTACGAGATGAGAAGGTTCTTCATGGACGGAGGCAGCGGCATCAACCTTAGTTTTGTCGGCACCCTACGAGCAATGTGAATCCCACTCTCTAGCCTCGAGCCATCCGAGACCACCTTCCACGACATCGTACCAGGGAAGGAAATATACCCCTGGGCAAGATCTACTTGAACGTCATCTTCGGCACGCTCAAAAACTTTAGGCACGAGCGTCTCTACTTCGAGGTGGTCGACTGGCCATCCCAATACCAGGCATACTTGTACATGTGGCATTCACAAGGTTCCTGGCGGTACCGCATTACACGTACCTCATGTTGAAGATGTTAGGACCAAACGGTGTCATCATCGTCCAAGGAAGCTTCAGCAGATCCAATAACTGTGACAAGAAGTTCAACAAGATCTCCCGGTCTTTCGGCATGCAGGAAGAACTGGCAAGGCTCAAGGAGACAACAGAAAACAACCTCCCTCATGTGAGCTAGCCGAACTCACCTTAGCAATCATTCGAATCCACGGTCAATACAAAGGAGATCCAGGTGCACCCAACGGATGCCACCAATACGACCCTCTCATCGCCAACAACCTGAGTTCCCATTCAAACTCGTGCTCGTCCAATTCCTCCGTGAGCAGTGAAAAATCTTTGCCTGGTGTCCCGTAGACAATGCCAGGAGTTCTAACGGAATTCGCCGAGCACGCACTCATGTGTACCTAGACACACGACCAATCAAGCAATCAATGCGCTGCCTCTCGGAAGAAAGAGCCAAAGTTGTAGGCATGGAAGTTAACAGACTCCTGGACGCTGATTTCATCCGCGAGATTAAGGAAAGCACATGGGTAGCTAACCCCGTGCTGGTACCAAAGGACACATACATACTTCGGATGTGTGTGGACTATATGTCCATCAACAAGCACTGCCTGAAGGACCACTTCCCACTGTCACGGTTCTATCAAATCATCGATTCCATCATGGGGTGCGAACGTCTTTCCCTCCTTGATGCCTACTCAAGCTACAATCAGATTCAGATGAAAGTGGAGGACGAAGAGAAAACATCCTTCCGTGGGGGAGCGGTGGGCCCAAATCGACGGCGATGGTGCTTGGCCGGCCGTGGGGAAGACGATTTCTAGTCCCCGAATTTAAAGCTTCTCGAGTCGATTCCTCTGGCATGGAGTGGCATAGCCAGGAGACAGAGCTATATGGGTGCAGGGTGCCTTGGCTCAAACGGCGAGGATAGCTGATGTCCATGGTTCAACGCGATTAGGATTTCAGTAGGAAGAAGGAAGAAGCAGGGCGCTCAACTTGTTGGGTCGTCGTCTACTACTAGGCCTCAATGCTCTTCACCGGTTTGGTCGTTGGCCCTACCCGCTCGTCAGACATCACCGACACGGCCTCACTGTCCATAAAGTGATACAGTAAATGTGAGAGTGATTTTGGAAGGGGATAGATAATGACATGCGGGCCTGAATTGTTAGTGAGAGTGACACCTTATCCTGAGTGGAGTTGTGTTATTTCCGATGCGTCAAATAGCCTCAAGGTTTAAAATAGACCGGGATTGAAGAGTTTGATATGCCAATTTCAGGGCTCACGAGTTCGGGGTTCAATTTAGCTTTGGTTTATGATTTTATGGTTCAAAATTCTGGATCTTTTCCGTCGTTTAATCATGGCACGGCACATCCGTGCACGGTTTGTGTGTGCAACTTATCTCAAAAATCACGTTCCCAACCGCACACGTCAGGTAAATATCTGCCAACAGATCACCAACTGTAGCTGGCCAGAGATTTAAAGCAACACGTAACACACACAACACATGTCACGAGCTGGCCGTTTCAGATGAAAATATCGACAGTTGCGCGAGATCAACAATTCTGGGCATGGGGACAGTTACCCATGCGGACCATCTTCTATTTTACACGTCACAGCTTGGATGATGAAATCCGGGCGCATGACCTACCGTACGTAAGTATATACCCTTCGCCTATAATAGAACAATAGTAGTACTGTACAATATACGTACACTTGGGTTCGGTGTGAAACGAAACACGGGAGATGAGATGGGCACATCGCCGCCGTCTCCGTACTGTCTACATCCTTGGCTTGTCGGACGAATGTTCCTTGTCCCGTGGTACACCTCAGCTCGTATCGCCAGATAGGAGTAGATGCTTCTGTGCTTGGCCCCTGAGATACAGGGCAGCACGTATCACACGTCACCCATTGGCCAAAATTCAGGAATGTCAAGACGAAAATAATATGCATCATTTCGCCAGACCAATAATTCTCAGCGTGGGGCAACCACACGTGATAAGGATGTCGAATTCAGCTGTATGTATCTGCACCCATTTCTGATCTCTCTCTCTCCATGGTCGGCAACCACGCACTCGATCCATCATCAGCATAACAATATCTTCTCTCTTCTTTTGGTTTTAATAACACAAGGTCTGCTTTCGAACTCTCCATGGAAAGCGGACAACTCAAATTACTATCCATGATAGTACTCCTATGATATATGAAGGCTCATGATATATTCAGCACGATCTAAAAAAAAGATATATTCAGCACCTGAGCAAAACTGCGATCATATATGTACTTATGTAGCACCTGAACAAAATTGTCCCGGGAAGGTGATGGTAGTAATTTTTCATGAACTTGGTTTACATCAAGATGCATGGAAGCAGAGCAACATGAATTTTACAACTCTCAATACGACATACATACACGCAGATTGACGCTGGCTCTTTTCTTTTTTTGAAAAAAAAAGAACAACGCTGGCTCATCACTCTCCACCTCGATCGGTCCCTCTCACAGTCTCTGTACGATTGCTGCCTCATCGCTGCAACCGATCAGGAACGAAGGGCTAGAGAGGAATTACTCCATAGAATTATTTTCCCCAGTTCGTCCGTACTAGTTCCAGGATCCGGCCACCAGGCAAGGCAGCAGCTCGGATTTGTTCGCAGACGGCAGCTCGGATTTTGATCAGAAGGCGCAGCAAGAGGAGAAGAGGCGGCTCCACGCGGCTGACTCCGCGTCGGCCCTCCTCCTGCGCCGCCGCTTCTTCCCGGTGGCGGTTGCGGCGGCGGCGGCCAAGGCGCCGGAGTCCGGCACCGGTACGTAGACGTACTTCCGCGGCGCGCTGCCGTCCATGCCGCTGAGGAGCCCCCACATGACGTGCACGTCGTCGTACTCGCACGTCCGCACCTCCCTCCGCAGCTCGCCCAGGCCGCTGCGACGGCAGCCCAGCCGCGCGCGGAGGCCCAGCCACACCCGCTTCCCCGGCACCGCCGCGCGGCGAAGGCACCACGACATGCTCCGACCGATTGCGTTGGCCGGAGATTTTTTTTCCCCGCTTCTCAGCTGCTGCTGCTGCTGCTGCTGCTTCTTCTTCTCTCTGTCTCTATGATTCTGTAATATGTGGCGCACGTCGAGCTCTGTTTTATAGGCGAGCGAAGCCGCGAGACCGTTGAGAGAGAGATGAGACGAACCGATTTCGCTCTGTCGCGTCGACGCTTCTTACGGTCTTTACCGAACCGAGTACGTACGGCGCCCGCCCTCTGTTGTCAACTTGTCACGGACCTCACTCACCGTCTGACGTGGACGCGCCGGAGTCCGGCGAGCGCCCAGGTGGATGGACGGCAGTCGGCGACGCCCTGTGCCGCGTCCTCGACACCCATTCCGGTCGCGCTCCGTCACGTGCGCGCTCGCTGGCGCCACAGGACCAACAGGCTACAATCGGTTGGCCGTCGCTATACGTACTACTCCATTCATACTACTAGCTAGCACGGATCGTTTATTGTCCATTTCGACGCAAATTCGTTATCTTCCTTGTATACCTGATGAAAAATTGAGCTTCTTTTTCGGTTACAGAGAAGACGTATGCGCTATTCAGAAAAAATCGGTTGATTTGTCAGAGTCAGATTGTTTTCTTTTTCGCCTGGAAAATTAGGCCCCCTCTTTCTAATCTTATTTATGATTAGGCTAATACATGCATGCACATCGCTCTGAAGATGGATGGAGACGCATGTTTCGGACTATTGCCCGCCGTGATATGGACAGTGGCGATGGGTGCATGATCGGTGGAGCCCAGCCGTGTTAGTATGGACGAGAGTTTTTCAAAGGTCTGGGTAAACAAATACGATCGAAATAAAGTACAGTATACCTGTGTACGAGTAGTAGTAGCTATCTGAAGCAACGGCACAGCTTCTGCCTCCGGTTTCAGAAAAATAAAATGTGCCTTTCTAAACACCACGTACTAGTAGTTGTAATGCTAACGTAAAATAAACCTCTACGAGGACCATTAGTTTTATATATTTTCTTGTGGAGATCGTCTAAACTAATAAGTAAGATAACGCCTGCATGCTACAATATCGATCGAGATGATCCAAGTTACTTGTCCTGTCGCGAGGACCAGACTTTTTTTTGCAGCTAAATCCTCAAACCCGGCGATTCTGCAGCTATATCCACCTTCTCCTAACAGTTGGCGGCCATGGACCATTTCCTTTTGCTGTTTTTTCGCTTTTGCATACCGGATGCTTGTGTCTCTATATTCCGATGTCTTTCTGGATCCCTTGTTGGGGATTGCTTGGAATTTAAAAATATCCACCTTCTCCTAACTGCTTTGAGATTGGCAAGACTTTTGGCATTTGTCTAATATAAATCTAATCATTGAAATATAATTGAGTTTTTTTTGTCAAATCAGACTAAAACATGGGTAAAACTGTGAAACCTTTTGGAAAAAAAGGCGAAGCTTGTGAAGCTATATTGGGAAGTTTAAAAAATGCTTCACAAACACAATCATGTTTCAGTTATGTTTTTCTTTTTTGAAACAAGGCAAAAGATTTGCATTTTCATTAATAAAGGAGTTTATAGAAAAATTGCCTAGGACATGCCCTGGGACTTTGATAAAAGCCTGCTCTTCCGGAATTATATTGCTCAATATTTTTTGCTCCAGCTAGGCACCAAGATTTTGCATCATCTTTAATTCTCCCCATCACCACAGTGCAGTGGGACCGGGTCTTTTTTACATGAGGGTAGGAAGTAGCTTTTGTATTTTGTGTTGAAAGAAGTGGGTGGAGGATTGGGTCCGACTCTTCCCTCCTTCTCTCCGAGGCGCCGGCGTCGCCCCGAACCTTTGACTTGAATCTTTTCCCTCTTTGGCGGCGGCGGTTGGCGGCGGGCGCCGCGATGCGGCCACCTCGCCTCCCCACCGGGTTTCTTGTCGGCATCTTGGTCACTTGTCAGCAGCACGGTTGCTCTCATGAGGAGGGGCAGGGTTGGGGGGACCGCCTTGAGGCGGGCGTCTCTGCCTAGCGTCCTATTCTTGAGGCTTGGACGAGCTGGGGAGGGCGGTCTTCGGCCCCCCGCCGGTAGAGTGGGTCCCATGGAGTCTACAAGGGAGTTGGTCGATGGGGCGGAAGAGCGAAGAGAGAATGGCGGCGATGCGAGACGGCTGCGCGGCTGAGCAGTGATGGGGACACCAAGGCATGCTCGCATGCCGTGGCGAGCGGTTGGAGGAGGCGCCTCTCGATCCTGCCTGGGCGCGGGGTCCTATCTGGGATCCCGCCCCGGCCCATATGCCGGTTTTCTCTATTCTCGACTTCTCTTTTCGGCCTCCCGCTTTTGGGCTTTTCCGGTGGTTTCCTTACAGGGGTTCCGGGCTGGAGGAGAGCCTGCCATGTTTCTCCCGCTGGAGGAGGGTTCGGTGGGTTGTAAATGGCTTTCTTCGCTGGTTCGGCCATCCCCGACCCGGGTTACCCTGGTTCTCCGGGAGATTAAGCCCTTCATTTATTTGGGAAGATGTTTCAAAAAACTCTAGCTTTTCGCTCCTTCCAAATCTCCCACGAAACAAGCATGATCGCTGATGCCATTGCCTTTATCTCTTTTCCTTTTTCGAGAGCAACACTTGTCCATGAAATCTCAAACGAATCCTCTCTTGCCCAATTGGCCATGAGGTTGTCATTCATGCCACTCCATGATAGGATCTCCATCCAAACTCTCACGGTAAACCTACATTTGTATAGAAGATGTGCCGCCGACTCTTACACTTGGTTGCATAATGAACAATTACCATAGTTTGGCCACCTACGCCGTTGAAGCCTATCCACCGTTCAAATCCTATTTTGCATGACCAACCAAACAAAGAACTTGCATTTTGGAGGAGTCTAAACCTTCCACATGGATGCATTGAGGGTTGTAGAAGTAAGGCCCTCAAATTGCATTTTATAAGCCGAAGAAGCGGAGTATTTGCCACTGCTTGTAAATTTCCAAAGGACAAGATGGATGTTAGAGAGCAATTCCATGGAGTGTCTAATTATTGTATGTGCTCAACTTCAAATTCCTCGCCAATATTTATTTGTTACTTTTGTTTTCACAAATTGTCAAATGATTTGGGTCATCGCATGACCGGCATCAGTAAAAATAAGTTTTCGCCAAATCCTTCGATTGGTCAGGGCGACCTGCGTGACTAAACAGGGCGAAACATGCACCATGTTTACTCTTGGCCAGTACTTTCAAAGTTAGCACTCTGGTACTCTATTTAATCTTGCGGTAGATCGTCTTAACTGATTGATAGGGCCCAAACTAAAATAATCTCATTGCTGGTTTGGCTGTGGTGTGCGTGTGCTACAGTATGTTGATGGTATTATACTTCTGTCTTGATAATGGCATGGAGAAAACAAGAAATATGACACTTCAGGCTTCAGCATCAACTTATGCAGTAAGCGGAGCCATCCGGTAAAGCAATGCTGATATAGAAGGCACTTCGCGTCCCAGCAGTCTGTTAGATGTATATATCTGTATATTGTATTTCCCCCATATGTTAGGGGGCTTCCTGCATATTGCCCTGTACTTGTACTATATATTGTGGCCTTTGGTCCCCAGAGGAATATAACTTTGTCTATTCCTAACATGGTATCAGAGCCTTAGGGTTCGTTCGTCTATTTGCGCCATTGCCGCCTCAGTTTTCCGCGTCCGCCGCCTGCAATTTCTCCTGCTCGACGCCGCCTGTCCTCCACGAGTGGACGCCGCCTCACGTGCTGACGCCTCCGTCCGTCCTAACTCCACGCGCAGACGCGTCCGCTGAGCTCCCGGGCTCCCTTGCAGCGGAATCTCACGCGTCCTGGCAACGCCTCACGCGTCCTGGCAACACCCGCCCCCACGTGCCCCTGTGCCTCGCGATCGCCCCTGTGCCTGGCGATCCTCAACGCCCCACGCGCCCCTGTACCTGACGGGACCGATCAGGCCACGTGGGCCTCCCTGACGCGCAGCTCCCGCCGACCACGTGGGCCTCCCTGACGCGCAGCTTCACCACGCGCGGGCCTGCCCGACGAGCGCCGCTCCCTCTGGCCCGCCGTCGACTGCTTTTTGTCTGATCTGGATCTAGATCTGACCAAAAAAAAAAAAAAAGTGAGCGAGAGAGAGATGTCTTCTTCATCGGGTTATGTTGCGATTCCTCGCTGCCCGGTGGTCTTTGATGGCGCGAATTACCCTGATTTCGCTGCCTTTATGCGCGTTCACATGCGCGGTCTCCGTCTTTGGGGTGTGCTCTCGTGAGGTCTCCGTCTGGCCGTGCCCCTGCTCCGTGGCCCTCGCCTCCGGCCGATTGTGCTTACACGATGCTTCTCAGAGGCCAAGGATGCTTCTCAGCGCCGATGATATTCTTTGTTGCGCCTATGACACGAAGTTCAAGCAATATTCTGCCGATCTCGAGTCCTATCGCCACGCCCGACCGCCTACACTCGTGGGTCGATGAGGATGCCGTCTTCTTCTTTGTTCTCACCTCCGATGTTACGCCCCAAGATGTCTTCTGAGTTCATGAGTCTCCCTCTGTTGCTGCTCGGTGGGCCCATCTTCGTCCGCTTATCACCGTCTGGGATGCTCTTTACTGTCTGTGGTTCGTCAGAGCATGCTCTTCAACAGGGATTCCACTATTGATGAGTTTTATACTCGAGTGCTTATCTCTGGCGTCGACTTGATTCTCTCCGTCTTGCTGTTTGTGGCACCCGCGTCTTGCCAGATTGTCTTTCGGACTTGGAGTTTCACCGTATCTATGAGTTTCTCCGGCCGCCAGAGTTTGAGCCCCGGCGTGCTCATTTGAATGCTCGTGGTCGTGTTCCGCTTTACGAGGTGTTGTGCGAGCTTGGTGAGGAGACCCGTCTCCGTGGTGCTGGTCTTCTTGCGGTTCCATCTGCGCTTGCTACTCGTGGTGCTACTTTCGTCTGCTCCCTCGCTTCACCACGGTCTTACGCACGCCGCCGATCCTACCCACTCCTCCAGTTCGTGGTCAGTCGGTTTCAGCCTCGTGGTCCGAGTCAGCCCAGGCTCGTGGTCGTGGTCGCCGTGGTTCTCTTAAATCCGCTCTTCTTCGCAACAGGATGGTCACACTTGGGCCCCCTGTTATACACGGACCCGATTTCGTCCGGCACCAGGCTCGTGGGATCGGCTCCTTCGGGTCTTCAGATGGCTCTCTCGATCGGGACATTATCGAGTCTTCGCGATGCCTTGCTACTGTGCTCTTCTTCGACGGGCATTGTTGGTTCTGTGACTGACTCTTCCGGCACTGTGCGACCACCACCTTCTACACAGTCAGGTACGTCTCCGTGGTATCTGGATTCTGGAGCTTCTTTTCATATGACATTTGAGTCTTCTTCTCTGTCCGCTCTTCGTTCTCTCCCTTCTCATCCGTGTTTTTACGGTGTGGTACCTCTCTCCTGTTTCTAGTCGGGCACCCTTTCTACTTCTTCTTTTTTGTTCCTGATATCTCTCATGTCCCTCTTCTTAAGATGAATCTTCTCGCTAGCCACTTCTTGACTCGGTTGTCGCGTCATTCTTGATGCTGATTCTTGTCTTGTTCAGACCGTCGCACCTGGCCTGGTTGAGCTGGCCCTCGCAGCGTGATTCTTCCGGCCTTTGGGAGTTAGGCGGCTTCGCGTTCCTTCATTGCCACTTCATCCGCCATTCTTCTCCGGTTGTCGCCTCTACTACCAGCTCGTTCAGCGTGGCATCATCGTCTTGGTCACCTCTGTGACTCTACTTTGTCGTCCTTAGTTCATCGTGGTCTTCGGGGTCTGCATCTCGGGAGATGGGTCTTTGCATTGTCGGGGCAGGTTGGGTAAATGCATTCACTTCCTATCCTACTAGCGGCGTCTATCTCAGCGACCTTTTGATTTAGTTCATTCCGATGTTTGGGGTCCGGCTCCTTTCGCTTCGAAAGGGGGCCATCGCTACTATATTTTATTCATCGATGATTTTTCTCGGTACACTTGGTTGTATTTTATGCGCTCTCGTAGTGAGGTGCTCTCCATATATCAGCGTTTTGCGGCCATGGTCCGTACTCAATATTCTACCCCCATCCGTGTGTTTCGTGCTGATTCTGCTGGTGAGTATATCTCCCAGATGTTGCGAGGTGTTCTTGCTGATCAGGGCACTCTTGCTCAGTTCTCCTGTCCTGGCGCACATGCCCAGAATGGCGTTGCTGAGCGTAAGCATCGCCATCTTCTTGAGACCACTCGCGCTATGATGATTGCTTCTTCTCTTCCGCATTTTACGCTGAGGCCACGCTCGTCGGCTTACCTCATCAATATTCAGCCTTCTGCTGCCTTGCGGTGGTATCCCTCTTGAGCGCCTTCTGGACGGTCTCAGTTACTCCATGCTTCGCTTGTTTGGTTGTGTTTGCTATGTTCTACTTGCTCTCATGACGCGCAAGCGCTCGATCTGTTGAGTGTGTTTTCCTCGGATACAGTGATGAGCATAAGGGCTATCGCTGTTGGGACCCTGTTGGTCGTCGGATGCGTATCTCTCGTGATGTTACTTTTGATGAGACGCGTCCTTTCTATCCTCGTCCCACCGCTGGTACTTACCCGGTGGAAGATATCTCTTTTCTTCTCTTTCCTGACACACCTCCTTCTACTCCTATTGTGTCTTCTTCAGGATCTCCTCCCCCTGATGTCTCTTCTTCGACACCGTCCTCTTCTTCTCCGTCTAGTTCTCCTAGTTCTCCTCGTTCTCCGGAGTCTTTCTCTTCTATTCCCTCTTCTTCATCGTCGTCTCCTGCGTCATCTTCCTCTGATGATCTTCCCTCTACTCGTCCTGTTCGTCAGCGTCGTGCCCCCAACCGTTACTCTCCTAGTCAGTATGGTCTTTCTGTTGCCTCCGAGCCGACCTCTTATCGGGATGCTGAGCATCATCCTGAATGGCAGCTGGCCATGGCCGAGGAGATTGCTGCGCTTGAGCGCACTGGCACCTGGGATCTTGTTTCTCCTCCTCCTGGTGTTCGTCCTATCACGTGTAAGTGGGTCTATAAGATTAAGACTCGCTCTGATGGATCTCTTGAGTGCTATAAAGCGCGTCTTGTGGCTCGTGGTTTTCAGCAGGAGCATGGTCGTGACTATGATGAGACCTTTGCTCCTGTCGCTCATATGACCACTGTGCGTACTCTTCTTGTTGTTGCTTTTGTTCGTCACTGGTCTGTGTCTCAGCTTGATGTTCAGAATGCTTTTCTCAATGGTGAGTTGAGTGAGGAGGTTTATATGCAGCCTCCCCCTGGGTACTCTGTTCCTGAGGGGATGGTTTGTCGCCTTCGACGTTCTCTTTATGACCTCAAACAGGCCCCTCGTGCCTGGTTTGAGCGCTTTGCTCAGAGTGACACCGCTGGTTTCTCTCCTAGTGCTCATGATCCAGTTGTTTGTTCACACTTCTCCTCGTGGACGACTCTTCTTCTTCTCTATGTTGATGATATGATCATTACCGGTGATGATCCTGAGTATATAGCCTTTGTTAAGGCTCGTCTTCGCGATCGCTTCTTATGACTGATCTTGGTCCTCTTCGATACTTTCTTGGGATTGAGGTTTCCTCCACTTCGATGGCTTTTACATCTCTCAGAAAAGTATATTCAGGATCTTCTTGCTCGTCGCTCTTGGGGATGAGCGCATCTGCGATCCCTATGGAGCTTAATGTTAAGCTTCAACTTACCGATGGTGATCCTCTTTACGATCCGACGCGTTATCGCCATCTTGTTGGGAGCCTTGTTTATCTTGTTGTCACCGTCTCCGACATCTCTTATCCTGTTCATATTCGAGTCGGTTTGTTTCGCTCCTACCACTGTTCACTATAGTCATCTTCTTCGTGTTCTTCGTTATCTTCGTGGTACAATCACTCGTCGTCTTTTCTTTCCTCGTTCTAGCTCTCTCCAGCTCCAGTGCTATTCGGACGCTACGTGGGCGAGTGATCCTTCGGATCGCCGTTCACTTTCTCGCCATCGTGTGTTTCTTGGTGGTTCGCTCATTGCTTGGAAGACGAAGAAATGCATAGCGTTTCGCTCGAGTGTTGAGGCTGAGTTGCGTGCTATGGCCTTGTTGATCTTGAGGTGACCTGGTTACGGTGGTTACTTGAGGATTTTGGGGTCTCGATTACCACACCCAATCGGTTTTGTCGACAAGACAGGTGCTATTAGTGTTGCACGTGATCCGGTCAAGCATGAGCTTACCAAGCATATTGGTGTTGATGCTTTCTATACACGCTTTCAGTGCGAGCTCGAGTTGCTTCAAGATGTGCCTTCAGATTCTGATTGGCGGATTTCTTCACGAAGGCATGCACTGAGCGCATGATTTCTTTACTCCAAACTCAGTGTTGTGGATCCACCATGAGTTTGAGAAGTGTTAGATGTATATTGTATTTCCATATGTTAGGGGCTTCCCGTGATATTGCCATCTTGTCATTTATATATCGCGCTTTACTTAGAGAAATATAACTTTGTCTATTCCTAACACAGTCATTGTCTTCGCCTCGTCAGTCGTCACACACATATAGTACACACTTGTTTAGCCTTGTGGTGAACTGAGAGGAGATCTTGGCCCGGTGTCCTAGAGTAGTCTGTAGTGTGTATGCTGCACGCACGCCTGTAGAGCCAATCGGGTTCTTTACTGTCGGCGGTTTCATGATAGTTCTTAGTACAGCATGATTGTTTCCCTGTGAATCGCTCGCTCCGTAAGGTTTGCAACGGAAACCGAGGCAATCCTAGTTTCAAAAAAATAAAGCTTGCCAATTGTTCAGGCACTGAAGTTTTCTATGTCTTGGACCTACTCCAGGTATCTCGGATAACAAACTGCAACTGGTTGTCTGTTTCAGAGAGTGGAGTGATCCTGGCAGCTAGCTGACGCTGAAACACGCCGGTAAGAATCAAGATTCGACGTAGCAATCGAGCACTAAGCGTGGCATTGCATCGCGTCGCGTTGCAGGTGTTGGATCCATAGGATCATCTAGGGGTGCATAATTGAGTCGGTGTACGGGAGAGAGACAAAGAAATGGGAGAGGGGAGTGGTACCTTCCCCTTGGCTAGAGGAGCTCGAGACGTTGTCCATGGTGGGTGGTGCAGAGACGACGAGAGTGGATCGAGGCGAGTCGGTGGTGCTTCCCGCTGCTCCTGTTCTCCCTAGATCGGTAGGATTGTATCGGTGGGGTATACAGCTTCGCGGCGAACTTTGTGTTGCAAGCCGTGGCCCCCACCTCTTTATATAGCACAGTATAATTGAAGCCGCCAACCATATAGGGTTAGACGCCCCTGATCAGGGCACGGATTAAAGGGCCCGATGGGCCGTTGGGCCACTCGGGAGGAGATCAATGTAACAGCAGGTACCCTTTGATTTTTTTTTTGTCTTTCTTCTTTTCTTCCTAGATATTTCTGACTTTTTTTACATGGGATATTTCTGACTTTTGTTTGTGGGCGCATGCGTGCGTGATAGTAGTAGCTTCCAAGTGCAAACATTGCCCACTATCCAGTCACTGGACACTCACGCACCGCCCTGACCTTCTCACCACATAAGACAAGAATTATTAGCCACTAATTGAGCCCTTTCGTGCCATAGTACACAAGGCCAATAATTCAGGCCTTTTGCTAGTTCATAGATCGATCGACACCTGGATATATATATAAACGCACTCTCGTCCTTCCCAGATCAGCCGTAGATAGATTGTTGACGTTGATCGGTCGGCGGCGACCTTAATGGCCATACCAAAATTCGCGACTGTTTTTATTGGGGCCTCCACTGGAGCTCCACCAGAGGTAGCAAAAACGACATGTCTCTTGGCACTGTGGGGAGGACGCAATCATGAGACAGAACCAAGCATTACCATCTGCTCATTGTTATACAGCATTTCTGACGCGTAGCCGTATTCTGTAAAATTCTCCTTCTATGATAATTTCAGAGTGCGTGTTGCCTAGTTGTGCACCCAACTATGCGCGTCTACGGGTACGGCTAAGCTTGGACCATGCATGCTCACGGAGAAGAAATATCTGGTTTCTGTTTATTCCGCTGATCAAATGATTGTTTTTCCATTTATTTCTTTTGTTTTCTAGGGAGACACTGTATCTATAGCACAACACTGTTCAAATGTGTGGAGTGTTGTATGTATATATCTTTTATGGGTTCTCGGGAAAGGTCTAGATTCTTGGGACTTTACTGAGCTTTGGATGAGAATCAAAGGTTGTCCGGAAAGTTTGTAGAGGGATTATCTAGCATTATTTGCTCTAGGATCCCTTTTTGGCAAAACAATAGAAGTAGACATGCAGTACACCAGGGAACATGGTGTGGTTCGTTAGAAGATTTCAGTGGTGGATCCTCTTTTGATTCCGGTCAGAGCTGACCATAGTTATGAAGGTAAATGATTCACTATGGAAATCACTGTTGAAGGGCTAGATGAGTTTTTGAAGGAGAACGTCTCTGTGGAAGGGAAAAAGAATGACGATGATGAGAAGAAGGATGGGGATCCTAAGGGTGCTGTACACGAAAAAGGGGCTCCTGCTGATCCTTCTTTACTGTCGCAGCAATCAGCACCCTCTAATAAAAAATCAGTAAAAAGTGCTGACAAGGGCACTAAGCCAATGGATGAAGTGGAGATTCAGTTTGGTTCCATTCATCTATCTCTTTGCTCGTCTAGAGGTCAGATCTCTCGCGGTTCTGAAGCAGTTTCTGAACCTCGCCGACCGTGGTACCAGATGGTCGAGGAAGATGAGGAAGTAGAGAGGCTTGCATCATCGGCTCCTCCAGCTGCTCCCAGGAAGATGTCTGCCGTGGCAGACTATTCTGATAAGATCGCTGCCGCGGCAGCGCTCTCAACTGATAGATTGGTAGTGAACGTTGAGGAAGTGGAAAAGGTGGCCGCATTGGCTGCTTCTGATGCTCAGCCCGAGGTGAAGCCTGTCGTGGCAGACTCTGTTAGGAATAATAATCCCGATAGGACACGGAACGGTGTCGTGTGCGTGTGTGTTCCGAGTAGGACTAGTAGTCCAACACCTATTCGTATTGACGTTTCGTCACGTATATATATACACCCATATAGTAGCCTGTAAGACAACCGGTGATTCAATACAAACAATGGACCGAGAGGGCCTCAGGCCATCAACATTGTTTTTCCGTACATACTCGTGTGAGTTGAGGGTTTGATCAGCTAGCTAGCTCAAAGTGCTAGGCTGATCGTACTATACGTCTTGTGAACTCGCCGGATCATTGTCGTCACGCCGGACTGCACTCGGCGTTTGAAATTGGGCCAACAATTGGTATCGAGCCTCGGGAGGATCTCCTAGTAACGGAAGGTCATGGCGGGCAAGGAGCAAGGCGAGTACTCGGCGCGGCTGCGGGTGCATCGGTGTCGTCCACAGTACCAGCGGTATGATCGCGGCAACTACGACGTGCGAAACGGATGGAGTGGGCCATGGAGGTAACGACATCTGGGAGGCCGATCCGGCGGCGACGAGTTCAAGAAGCGCGGCACCGCAGGACCGACAAGCACTCACGGCCATCGGCTCCGTGGTGCCGCGGACGTGATGCACTGATCTCGAAGGTTTACGCAAAGGAGGCGTGGGAGACACTCAAGACGTTGAATCTTGGGCACGAAGCGTCCGCAGGCGACCCTACAAACCTTGCGTAGAAGCACGAGAACCGGAGATGGAAGGAGATGAGACGCTGGGCGCTTTTGCCTCGAGGTAGCCACAATTGTCAACGGATTCGCGCAAGGTGAGAAGCTGGAAGATATCTCGTAATGTCGTTTCCTTCGCAGCGGCGCCGCGGTACATATCTGTGGTGTCGGCAATCGAGCAATGCGTTGATCTCACCACCCTCACGATGGATGACCTGGTTGGACGGTTCAAGGCGCATGACGAGCGGATGAAGATCACCTATGGCGACACGAATCAAGATGAGCACCTCATGCTTACACGTGCCCGATGGCGGCAATGGTCGCCAAGGAGGAGAGCGATAAGGCATCCGGCGGCGAGGGTTCGGTCCCGGCGAAGTCGGACAGCAAGTCAAGAAGCCAAAGAAGAAATTCGACAAGAAGAATCTTGACGCCATAAGTGCAATCAGCTTGGGCACTTCAAATCAGAGTGTCCTAACCGTTCAAAGGAGAAGGCTCTCATGGCGAAGGAAGGAGATGATGGACCGATGATGCTCATGCTCGAAGCTTGCGAGTTAATGACCACCAAGGAATCAACTCCTCAGGAGTCCGCTACGGAGATCGTCACGCTCGTGGAAGAGAAGGTCTTCCCGCGGAGGATGCAGACGGCTCACGACGTTTGGTACCTCGACACAGGCGCTAGCAACCACATGACCGGCGACAAGGCTCAGTTTTCTGAGTTGAACCTCACGGTTGGAGGCTCCGTTCGATTCGGCGATGGGTCGAAGGTGGAGATTGCAGGACGAGGCACTATCCTGTTTGAGTTGAAGGATGGAGGTCACAAGGTACTCACTGACGTGTACTATATTCCCAAGCTTAAGACCAACATTATCAGTCTTGGTCATTTCATGAGCGTGGATGCAAGATCGTGTTGGAGGGCGAGTTCTGTGGGGATATGACCGCCAAAGGCAGCTCATCATGAAGGTGGAGAGGTCGAAGAATAGACTCTACATCCTCAATCTCAATCGGGCGGATCCGGATGTTTGATGACAAGCATGGAAGACTCGGCGTGGAAGTGGCATGCTACTACGGACATCTAAATTTCCAAGCTCTACGACAACTTGGACAGAAGGAGATGGTACGTGGCTTACCGTGTGTTGATCATGTTGAGCAGGTGTGCGACGGTTGTCTCATTGGGAAGCAAAGGCGAGCCCCGTTTCCAAGGGAGGGACAATATCGAGCAAGTAAGGTTCTTGAGTTGGTGCATGGAGACTTATGCGGACCAATCACGGCGACCCCAGGAACAAGTACTTTTGCTCATCGTCGACGACTTCAAGAGATACATGTGGCTTGTGCTTTGAAGAGTAAGGATCAAGCTACAAGCGTTCAGGATTGTGAAGATGGCAGCCGAGGTGGAGTCCGAGGCAAAGTTGAAGGCCCTCCGTACCGATCGGGGTGGGGAGTTCAAATCCAATGAATTCAAGGCGTTTTGTGAAGCTCATGGGATCCGGCGGTATCTCACCGCACCATATTCACCGCAGCAAAACGGTGTTGTGGAAAGAAGGAACCAAACCGTGGTGGCCATGGCACGCAAAGATGATGAAGAGCAAAGGCATGCCGGCAGGTTTTGGGGTGAGGCAGTTAGTACAGATGTCTATTTGCTGAACAGGGCGCCAACTAAGAGTGTAGTTGGTATGACGCCGTACGAAGCATGGTACGGGCGCAAGCCCTCGGTTGATCATCTTCGCACTTTCGGGTGCGTGGCGCATGTGAAGACGGTGACCGGGCATACTAGCAAGTTGGTGGATCGTAGTACTCCAATGGTCATGATCGGCTATGAATACGGTTCGAAGGCGTATCGCGTGCATAATCCGGTGAAAAACAGGTGGTGGTGACACGCGACGTCGTCTTCGAGGAGGAGAAATCATGGAATTGGGGCTCTGCGGAACCGGTACAATCAATTTCTGATGAAATATTTACTGTAGTCTACAGTGATTCGCATGCAGATGATCAAGAAACGGTGTCCCGTGGCGTTACGGATTTAGGCGCTGGTTCAGAAGATGGAAGTCCGGAAGTGAGCAGCAGCAGCGCTACGCCTGGAGAGGTATCTCCGCGTGGGAGTCCCGACACAAGCAGCAGCTCACGCGCTGCACCTGGAGGCTCGGCGTCGCCATCCAGTCCATGCGCGGACGAGAGCCCTGGCGCAAGTGGCCCATCAGCTGCACACTCCCGTCCAGGAGGGACTAGCGGCAGTCCAGAAGTGGACGCGGGCGACGATGTCACATCGCCGACATGCAGTACACCGACAGAAACTGCAGGTAATTCAGTTGACATTGAAACAAGTACTACGTCAGCTTCCGCGTCTCCTCCAAGTGCACAGGAAGAAAGGAGACGGCCACCTACTCCAGAAAAATTCCGAAGTGTACTGGAGTTGTATCCGCCGGAGACCCTTCGTATGGCGCGTGCGCGAGGGAGAGGACAAGGTCGGTGTTTACTCACCGAGGAGCCGACGAAATTCGAGGATGCTAATACGGAGGAGTGTTGGCGTCGGGCTATGGATGAGGAGTTGGGATCGATCAAAGACAACGATACATGGGAGCTTGTCGATCTACCCAACAATCACAAGGCCATAGGGCTCAAGTGGGTGTACAAGATCAAGAAAGATGCCGAAGGGAAGTTGGTGAAACACAAAGCTCGGCTAGTGGCCAAGGGATACGTGCAAGAGCAAGGTGTGGATTTCGAAGAAGTGTTTGCTCCCGTTGCAAGGATGGAATCGGTGAGATTACTTATCGCTCTCGCAGCTCAAGAATCTTGGAAATTGCATCACATGGATGTGAAATCCGCGTTTTTGAATGGGGAGTTAGAAGAAGAAGTTTATGTGAAGCAACCACCGGGATACATCAAAGAGGGAGAAGAACACAAGGTTTTGAAGCTACACAAGGCGTTGTACGGGCTACGGCAAGCCCCTCGGGCGTGGAACATCAAGCTTGATCGTACATTGATCTCCCTCGGATTCGAGAAGAGCCCACCGGAGCATGCGATGTATAAGCGAGGTAAAGGAAGGGATCATCTACTAGTTGGCATCTATGTTGATGATCTATTGATAACAGGAGCGGATGAGAAGGAGATTGCAAAGTTCAAGCTACAGATGAAGGAGTTATTCAAGATGAGTGATCTAGGCTTGTTGAGCTACTACCTTGGGATCGAGGTACATCAAAAGCTGGGTGAGATCACGCTATGCCAAGAGGCATATGCAAAGAAGATACTCGAGAAGTGTGGCATGGAAGAATGCAATCCAACTCATGTTCGATGGAACCTCGTCTTAAATCGAGCAAAAGGAGTGAAGCACTGGTTGATGCAACGGAGTATAGGAGCGTTGTCGGAAGTTTGAGGTATCTCATTAACACAAGACCCGACTTGGCTTATTCCGTTGGCTATGTGAGTCGCTTCATGGAAGCACCCACAATGGAGCATTGGACAGCCGTGAAACATATACTCGGTATATCAAAGGTACTACAAACTTTGGTATTGTCTACTCGAAGAGAAGGAGGAGGTGAAGCTACTTGGCTACGATGATAGCGACATGGCAGGAGATATTGACGACCGTAAGAGTACCTCGGGCGTGGCATATTTCTTGGGAAGAAGCATAGTAAGTTGGCTATCACAAAAGCAAAGGTGGTGGCACAGTCATCCTGTGAAGCTGAGTATATTGCAAGCTGCAGCGTGTCAAGGTGTGTGGCTAAGAAGTCTACTTGGTGATCTCACCAATCGGAAGGCGGAACAAGTGGTGCTCAATATTGACAACAAGTCTGCAATTTCATTGTGCAAGAATCCGGTGCATCATGACAGGAGTAAGCACATTGATACGAAGTATCACTACATACGGCAGTGTGTAGAGGAGAGCAAGATTGAAGTCAACTATGTTTGCACCAATGATCAGCTTGCGGATATCCTAACTAAATCTTTGGGACGAGTGAAGTTTGCGGAGATGCGAGGAAGGATCGGCGTCCAAGCTGTGAAGTTAGGCACATCGTGCTTAGGGGGGTGATTGTTAGGAATAATAATCCCGATAGGACACGGAACGGTGTCGTGTGCGTGTGTGTTCCGAGTAGGACTAGTAGTCCAACACCTATTCGTATTGACGTTGCGTCTTGCCGGGTATATATACACCCATATAGTAGCCTTGTAAGACAACCGTGAGATTCAATACAAACAACAGGACCGAGAGGGCCCTGTAGCCATCAACATTGTTTTTCCGTACATACTCGTGTGAGTTGAGGGTTTGATCAGCTAGCTAGCTCAAAGTGCTAGGCTGATCGTACTATACGTGCGCGAACTCGCCAGATCATTGTCGTCGTTACGCCGGACTGCACTCGGCGTTTGGGGCTGGGCCAACAGACTCTTCTGTTCTTCTCGCTGCCGCGGCAGCATCTTACTCTATCGATGCCAAGAATCACACCTCTTTCTCTACCGCGGCAGACACGGCAGAAAAGAGGTCTGTCAGTTCTAAGAGCGATGTTCTGGTTCTAGATCGCCTATGAGCTCGCAGGTGTTAACCTCATCTCCACCAAACATGCCTTTGTCTTTAATATTGACGGCGACAGACCCTGGTTTCTTGATGAACGGATCACCGTGGACACCTATCAAGTCACCTGCCAAAAACTCAGATGGCCAGGGCACGGGTGTTTTTCCTCGAAACAGGCATACGCCCAACTATATTAATATAACAATCACGATAGATCCCGCTGTTGGGCCAGACAGCACAACGTCCACAAGAAAAAAGACAAAGAAACTGAAGAAGAAAAAGAAGAAAAAATAAAGCCAACGATAATGGCTCGACAAAACAGAGGATGACTCGTCACCGCTGCGCCCTCCAGAGAAGTCCCACCACGCTCCTAGCGCTCCGAAATGTCGTGTACCAAGCAACACCTTCAAGAAGGAAAGCGACGACAACGACGCTGCTGCCCGGACAATGTCCTAGGGTTTCCCCTGATACGCATTGAGAGATGGGGAAGAGATACACCCGACGTCCTTCAGTAAGGACGGCGACATTCACAGGCGTCACCACGTCAGTGTCACAAGACAAGGATTTCTTCCGAACCCTCAAAAAACCACACTCCTTGACACTACGGATTGCTCCACCAAACTCGCCGCCCACGAGAACGCACCCCCACGATCTTGAAGCCACCTCCGCCGTCTCGCCGTGACACCCGGGGTGAGGCCAGGAGGACCGAAAAAGAGGAACCTTTGTCAAGGGTTAGCATGACCTCGGCACACGGGAGGGAACAACCTCCACCACATAAAGGCGGTAGCCGTTCGGATGTAGCAGTAGGGCAAACCAGGCCCGCTCTGGCCTAGCCGAGCCCGAGAAGGCTCGTGAAGCCCCACCGCCGCACTGTAGCAAGAGTGCCACCGTACATGTCAACCCAGCACTAGGCCCTACTCCTTCGTCCACTGGAGGATCCGCTGCCACCACCGTACGGGTGCTTTTCTGGGAGGAAGGTATTCTCAAGCAGGCGTTGTGGCTTTCGGGGTGTTCCATTCTCAGTGGGTGGAGGTATACGATCAAGTGAGCGTATTAAAGCTCAACCTGATGCCGATGTTACTCAGCTGGGGAACGAACAATGCCGCACACAAGCCAAGAATGACTCGAGGTGTGCTCCCTCCCCTCCCCCCAGACAGCACAACGCCCACAAGAAAAAAGACAAAGAAACTGAAGAAGAAAAAGAAGAAAAAATAAAGCCAACGATAATGGCTCGACAAAACAGAGGATGACTCGTCACCGCTGCGCCCTCCAGAGAAGTCCCACCACGCTCCTAGCGCTCTGAAATGTCGTGTACCAAGCAACACCTTCAAGAAGGAAAGCGACGACAACGACGCTGCTGCCCGGACAATATCCTAGGGTTTCCCCTGATACGCATTAAGAGATGGGGAAGAGATACACCCGACGTCCTTCAGTAAGGACGGCGACATTCACAGGCGTCACCACGTCAGTGTCACAAGACAAGGATTTCTTCCGACCCCTCAAAAAACCACACTCCTTGACACTACAGATTGCTCCACCAAACTCGCCGCCCACGAGAACGCACCCCCATGATCTTGAAGCCACCTCCGCCGTCTCGCCGTGACACCCGGGGTGAGGCCAGGAGGACCGAAAAAGAGGAACCTTCGACAAGGGTTAGCATGACCTCGGCACACGGGAGGGAACAACCTCCACCACCTAAAGACGGTAGCCGTTCGGATGTAGCAGTAGGGCAAACCAGGCCCGCTCTGGCCTAGCCGAGCCCGAGAAGGCTCGTGAAGCCCCACCGCCGCACTGTAGCAAGAGTGCCACCGTACATGTCAACCCAGCACTAGGCCCTACTCCTTCGTCCACTGGAGGATCCGCTGCCACCACCGTACGGGTGTTTTTCTGGGAGGAAGGTATTCTCAAGCAGGCGTTGTGGCTTTTGGGGTGTTCCATTCTCAGTGGGTGGAGGTATACGATCAAGTGAGCGTATTAAAGCTCAACCTGATGCCGATGTTACTCAGCTGGGGAACGAACAATGGCGCACACAAGCCAAGAATGACTCGAGGTGTGCTCCCTCCCTCCCCCCCTAAACTTAAGTTGCATGGGTATTTTATTTTTTTGACCCTTCCAAACCCGTATCGAGGCCACGTATATCTCCGTATATGTGTACTATGTCGAACTGGATATAATCCACGTCCCGGTCGGCTGATCCCACCTCCCATTATGGGGATCTACGTTTTTACAAGTCATATTTAAAAAAAAGTTTGTTCCTGTTATTAACTTTTGATTTTCGCCTTCCGCAGGCACATGAATATACGTATACTGTGTGTCTAAGAGGATTATACGAACTTCGGGTGGGTTCGTACGGTCCTCTAAACAATCGGTATTGAGTTTTTGTTTGTCAAAGTTTGAAAGAAGGGGGACCGAAGCAAAAGTGCCGAGTCAAATTGAAATATTCACTAAAAAGAAAAGATTTAGATCTCCAAAGAACTCTTATAATGCTAAAAAATGAAGATAAAGTTAGAAATGATAGACAATTTATCTAGCGTTGTAATGAATGAAGCCTCGATATTAAGTGATGACCTATTGCTTGAAGAGCAAGCAGTGTTGAAAGACCAAGAGGATTTTGATACACCAAACATTAGAGGTAGAAGAACTAATAAAAAGAGGGATGTGGACAATGCCACAATTAGAAAGAGTGCATGATTAAAAAATAAGAATATTTAGAACAGTAAAAGGAGTGTTTTGAAATAGTGGTGGTTTTGCGGATATTGCGAAACACTTTTTTATAAGAGCGACATTCAGAGAACACAATCTTGACTTTTTCGCAATTTCAGAAACTGGTAGAGATAATTTTGTGGTTCCGCTTCTATCGCATCTAGCAGGAGGATGCGACATTAACTGATATTGCCTTCCTCCTACTGGTAGATCAGGAGGTATGTTGATAGGGATTAATATCCAAACCGTGACCGTTAAGAGTGTCATTGCTAGGGCTAGATGTGTTAAATTGCATTTTTCAAATAAGATAGACACGTGTTTAATTTCTGTCTATGGGGCAGCTCAAGACGCACAAAAAATAGAATTTCTGTCCGAGCTAGTTAGAATCTGTGAGGATGTCAATATACCTATTTTAGTTGGATGTGATTTTAACCTCATTCGAAGACAATAAGAAAAGAATAATGATAATTTTAATGTGTGGTGGTCATTTATGTTTAATGCTATTATTGAAATCCTAAACCTTAGAGAGATTGCATTGTCGGATAGACAATTCACGTGGGTAAATTGCAGAGAGACGCCTATGTATGAAAAGTTAGACAAAGTGTTGTCGAGTATCTCATGGGAACAAAAATATCCACTGGTTTGTGTAAGAGCCCTATCCAGAGCAGGGTCTGACCGCACACCTCTTTTTTGGACTCAGGTGAACAGACTCACTTTGGAAATAAGGCTCACTTTTCTTTCGAGCTTTCATGGCTAGGAGGGGTTTTATGACTTGATTGCAGATGAATGGAATAGGCAGGTCCTGGTGACACTCCTTTAGATATTTGGTAAAATAAAATCAGGCATCTACGACAATTCTTACATGGTTGGGCGAAAAATTAGTGGAACATATAGAATAGATAAACAAAAGCTGCTAGACACCATAGAAACATTAGATCTGAAAGCTGAGGCCACCCCTCTGACAGATGCAGAGAGGAAAGATTCGAAAGAGGCTGATGAAATGCTAGCCAAAATGTGTAGAGAAGAGGAGACTAAGTGGGCCCAAAGATCAAAAGTGAAGCACATCCAAAAGGGTGAAAATAACACCAAATATTTTTATTTGATTGCAAATGGGAAACGTAGAAGGAAATTAATTTTCCAACTAGAGCAAGATGAGGGCACCATCGTGGGGAAAGAAAACATAAAATCTTATATTTTGAATTTATACAAAATGTTGTTTGGACCAGCTGAACTGAGCTTCTGCTCCCTTATAGAATCAGAAATACAAGATATTGCACAAATCTCAGATCAAGAAAATAGCATTCTGACTAATAACTTCACAGATAAGGAAATACATGAAGCTATTTTACAAATGGAAAGGAACAAAGCTCCGGATCCTGACGGTTTTCGTGTGAAATTCTATCAAGTTTTCTAGGAGGTGATTAAAAATGATTTGATGGCCATGTTTGAAAATTTTGAGCAAGGGGAACTACCTATTTTTCATCTCAACTTTGGGATGATCATATTGCTTCCTAAAAAGGAGAACGCGTCACAAATCTAGCAATACAGACCCATTTGTTTGTTAAACGTAAACTTTAAAATCTTTACAAAGGTCAGGACAAATAGATTAACACACATTGCATATAAAGTGGTATGGTCGACACAAACAACATTTATGCCCGGACGTTATGTCCTGGAAGGGGTATTAGTGTTACATGATAAAATCCACGAGTTACACTCGAAAAAATTAGACGGAATAATTTTAAAACTGGATTTTGAAAAGGCATATGATAAAGTGAAATGGTCTTTCTTGCAAAAGTGTTGCATATGAAAGGCTTTGATCCCAAATGATATAACTGGATTGAGAATTTTATAACAAAAGGGAGAGTGGGCATTAAAGAGAATGATGATATTGCACAAACGCAAAAAGTTTTAAGACAGGGGCCCGTTGTCTCCTATCTTATTTAACATCGTAGCCGATATTCTAGCAATCCTAATTGGGAGAGCTAAAAATGAGATCCTTATAGGTGGGCTCATCCCTCACCTAGTGGAGGGCGATGTTTCTATTCTATAGTGCGCGGATGATACAATTATTTTCATGGAACATAAACATGAAAAGGCAATGAATATGAAATTAATCATAAGTGTTTTTGAATAACTGTCGGGTTTGAAAATCAGTTATCATAAGAGCGAGTTGTTTTGTTTTGGGAAGGCCAAAATTGAAAAGGATCATTATTGTAATCTATTCGGGTGTGAGATAGGTTCATTCCCATTTAGATATCTTGGAATACCCGTACACTATCACAAATTGAAGAATAGCGAGTGAAAACCTATAGAAGATAAATTCGAAAGAAAACTAGCTTGTTGGATAGGGAAAATGCTCTCTTATGGTGATCGGCTAGTTCTCATTAGTTCGGTGTTAACAAGCCTTTACATGTTTCTGCTATCCTTCTTCGAAATACCCAAAGGGGTACGGAAAAGGCTAGATTTTTACAGATCAAGGTTCTTTTGGAAAAGCGATGATCATAAAGGAACATATAGACTTACTAAGTGGGACATTATTTGTAGACCAAAAGAATAAGGAGGACTAGGTATTAAGGTACTAGAATTGAAAAAATAAATGTCTCTTGAGTAAGTGGTTGTTCAAGATCCTGGAAGGGGAAGAATTTTGGCATGAGTTAATCCATAGTAAATACCTATAGGCTAAAAGAATATCTCAAGCTAAAGTACGTCTTTCAGATTCGCCATTTTAGAAAGGGTTGATGAAAGTTAAAGAAGACTTATTCAGTAGAGGTCAATTTCTTGTAGGAAATGGTGAAAAAACTTGCTTTTGGGAAGACAACTGGCTAGGCGATATCCCTCTTGCGATCCAACACCCGTCGTAATGAAGTCATTGTGGCTAAAATCTTATCTAACTCGCCTTTAAATATACAATTTAGACATGCTCTCACGGGTATTAGGTGGAGTAGATGGCTGCATTTGATGAAAAGGTCAATGCATATCAATATGTCTGACCACGAAGATGTGTTTCTGATGTAGCCCGACCTACGGTCGTTACCACATCTTGGTCTCCAACTTACGCCAAGTCGTCATGGACTCCAAAGGTGAATCCGTTCCTCTATGCGAGCCCCCTTCCTGCCCTATTGAATGGTATGCTACTTCATACTCCGTCACATATGCATGATAGGTTCACATTGACAAGTACGGAGGCAAGGGAGGAAGCCCGGAGCATCAAGCCCGACACGGAGGCTTGGAAGAGGAGGCGGAAGAAGACAGATCGCCAAATGCTCTCTGTCTCCAGCGGTACTACCGGATCTGGCGACCGGTACTACCGGCCAGCGGTACTACCGCCCACTACTACCATCTGACAGCGACGCCAAGAAGTCCCAGATCGCAAGAGGTACTACGGATCTGGACCCGGTACTACCGGTCAGTTACTCGGACCCAAGTCCGGTACTCTGACAAGTCCCAGATTACTACGTCTGTGCTGCCTTCTGTTGGGCCTTCGGCCCATGTACCCCTCTAGCTCGTCCAAACCCTAGTTTTATTCCTAAACTACCCCTATTTATGTGGCTGGCCTATAAATAGATCCCCCACCCCTCATGTATCCCTTAGGCATAGATGATAGACTAAAGACAACCCCCATTGTGGAATCTCTAGTTTTGCCTCATCCCCTTTACCAAGGGGACCGACTATCGTCACCAACCTCGATTGGACTTTGCATCACGCATCCATCGTTGAACAAGGCCTTGGAGTTCGATGTCTCGTCTCCAAGTTGTCAAGACCCTCCCCAAGGTGTTCTTCCCTCTTCGATGTGGATTTGAGGGAGCACGTTGACCGATCTTTCCTTGCGAGGATTCTATCGGACCGGTGGCCGCCGGCTCGAGCAATCGGCCTTGTATCGTGTGAGTTTTGCATGTGTTCATCGTGTTCTTCGCGAGGCGTGTGTTCGCTTCCGCTACCTTCTCCCTTTCCCCTCGCTTTCCCATCGATTTGACCACGAGATCCATGAAGATTGGGCCACCCAAGAGGTTAACCCCTCCATCATCTGGTATCAGCAGCTTTTGGTTGCCACGGATTTCTCATCGATTTGGTCTTTTCCCCATAAATTCGAAATTTCCACCAAAAATAGCCCCATTTCGTGTTTTGGATCGATCTGTGATTTGAGTGCGTTTTGGTAGGTTTTGATCCGTGGATTACTTGCTAAACTTGTTGATCTACCTTCCTTTGCGTTCCCATGGCCTAATTCCTTGATTTCCCCCTTCGATTTGGTGCTTTTCTTGAAGATTTTCCGCCCAAATCACCCCAAAATCGCGAAACCGCGTCAAAACTGGGAGTTTCTGGACCCAGCGGTACTACCGGGCTTAAAATCCGGTACTACCGCCCTTTTCCGGTACTACCGGGCCCAAAATCCGGTACTACTGTGTCTGAGAAAAGAAAACAGCAGGTTCCCAGATTTCAGCCTCTCACCGTTTTGAGCATAACTTTTGCATTCGAACTCGGATTTTGGTGTTCTTTAGCTCGTTTCGAAGAGGAGAAGGAGCTCTACATCATCATCCACATTGTTCATGCTATCTACTACATACAAATTCCGTGAGCAAGGCGGAATCCAACAATAAAGGGTGAAGATCGTTGACGAAAGGTATAAACATTCCGCGACTTCTCCCCACTTGCATTCCTTTGTGAACACCACTATCTTTGCGAGCAACAAACACCTATTGAGACTAGTTCCTCTTATGATTGCTTGGGCTATGCACATTTGATACCTTTTAGAATTCCGAGAAAACATTGTGAGCGCTATCTCATATAGTTATCTTGTATAGTTGTTGGCACAAGGAAGAGGCAAGTGAAAAAGAAATAAAAAGAAAAAGAGTGATACAAAAAGAAAAAAATAGAAAAAAGGAAAAGAGAAAAAGAAACAAATATACATGTGCCTCATAGATTAGAAAGCGCAAGCTCGATGAACATCATATAGGTGGTACTTATTGTGCATATCTTGTAGCCCACCAATCTTATGCAATCGAACTAGCGTCTCTCCTTGTACTTGTGTGACACGAGCTTATAGTCTTCGCTAGGTAATCATTTGGTTCTTAGCTCACTTTCTCTGTCACACAAGTCCCATTTATCCCACCGTGTGTGTTTCCTTGTATATATTTCCTATCTTGTGGATTGACTTGTTTGCTTTGTGATCATTGTGGTTCTTTACTTGCCAATACAACATCTTGATTTCGGATTGGTTCTTGACATGCCACTTTCCATACCTATCCACCATAGGCCTTGTGTGTGTGTTTTTTGGTTAGTAGTTGGTTTTGGTGTTCCGCGTGAACTTTACTTTGCTTGGTTTATTGCTCTCAAGTGTGGCCACTTGCACGATACGATCTTCCAAGGTAAAGTAAGGTTTGACGTTGTATCCCTAACACCCTCTACCACTTCCATATACAATGCTTGGTCTTGTGAATCATGTCTAGGGACTCCGGAACCGAGGATTATTTCTATGAAGAATCCACGATGAGCCACCATGCCTATGTCTCCACAAGCATGGATAACATGATGGAGCACTACACCAACAATGGCTCCACATTCTTGGGTGATATGGAGTACTACAACAACAATGACTCCCCAAGCATGGACGACTTCAAGAATGACAACGCGAAGCTCCTCACGTCACACCGACCAAGACGGAACCTCCAACTCGAGTGCGCCAAGGTCCATCATCAAATTTACAAGTTCCAAAGCGACCTCCACAACTTCAAGAAGGACATGGATAAAGACTTTGACAAAAACATGAGGATGGTCGCCAAGACTAATGATGCTGTGCGTTCATTAGAAAAACTTACAAGGAAGAGTGCCAAGGTCAAGGGACATCGTCGTGAGCGTCATATGGATGACCAAGTGCGCCACCTACATCAACCATCGGCAAGGAACGCCAATGACCTCCGTCGACACCATCACAAGGCACCTTCAACTTCTTGTGCCACCACCAAAATGGCACCAAGAGCAAGCCTTCGTCCACGCCATCAAGCTTCAACGACTACGCTTGCATTTGAAGACCTCATGACCGAGGAAAATGAAGACCTCTACTTCGCCAAGTTGGATAGCATGAG
Source organism: Avena longiglumis (assembly GCA_030063025.1). NCBI lineage: Eukaryota > Viridiplantae > Streptophyta > Magnoliopsida > Poales > Poaceae > Avena > Avena longiglumis. The sequence continues at coordinate 444,935,690 of CP125976.1, forward strand.
CCTACCTCCAACACTACTACGAGATGGCCACAAGACGGTCGAGCATGGGATTTTCCCTTCGACCATGGAGGAGAGCGATGATGCCCACCTTATGGCATCCAACCTTGAAGTCAACAAGGTCAAGAATGGTGATGCCCACCTTATGGCACGTTGACCGATCTTTCCTTGCGAGGATTCTATCGGACCGGTGGCCGCCGTTCGGGAGCAATCAGCCTTGTATCGTGTGAGTTTTGCGTGTGTTCATCGTGTTCTTCGCGAGGTGTGTGTTCGCTTCCGCTACCTTCTCCTTTCCCCTCGCTTTCCCATCGATTTGACCACGAGATCCGTGAAGATAGGGCCACCCAAGAGGTTAACCCCTCCATCAGTTTCAATGGAACTTAACAAATACAAAAAAAATACAGTAAAATCTTTGTATTTGGACCTTACGACGACAAGGATGCCTGGCTGCAGCAGAACATCGGCGGAGCCGCCGGGCCTGATCTGGGCCAGATTTAGGCATGGTTGGCACTGTTGCTGCGGCTTCGGACGGCAATCACCATGGTGATGGTGATGGAAGGCGGTTCCCCTCCCCTAGGTGGTCTGGTGGCCCGATACCTGCTGCCCTGATGCCGCCATATTGCGCCCTACCTTGCGTCTTTGCGGTGCGACGCTTGTCGGAGCCTTGACGCGAGTTCATGGATGCCGATGTGGCGCCCCCGAAAGGTGGACTGCACGGGTGTCTCGATGACGGGATGGCATTGTAGTGGTGGTGGCCTTCTCTTTGGGCCATGCGGGTGGCAAGGAGCAGGTTTCGGGGGCTCCTGGTGGGTGGTGGCAGCACCCAGCTCGCGTTGGAAGCTCAGCTCGAAGCTTGGTGGTGGTCCAAGGTACCAATGGTGGCGAGAGTTTTTCCAGGCGAAAGCCCAATGCTTCGGCGCCGACAGTGGTGACGCCCGCGGGTGTCGTGACCCTCTTGGGGGCGTTGTTGCGGCTACTCTCATCCCAAGGTCTTCGGGTGAAAACCCTAGACGCATGTGGTCTCGGCGGCGGCGAGGCGCCTGGGGCATCGTTACCTTCTTGGAGGCATCGTCGTGGAACTCCGTTCTCCTGGGCCTCGCCGTTCTTCGGTGGCAAGCTAGTTGCTTCCTAGGTTTTAGTGTTTATCTTTGATCTGCTTGTAAGCGGAACCTTTCATCACTTTGTATCGGTTTGGCCATTTGCATTTATTTATAAAGCGGGGCAAAATGCCATTTCGATGAATGGTCATACGCCTTTCCTCAAAAAGTACATTTGGGACATCAAGGTCCCATTGAAAATCAGAATTTTCATGTGATTTCTTTATCGCAAAGTAATTCTCACAAAAGATAATCTAAAGAAGCCCAATTGGCAAGGGTGCGAGAAGTGTTGCTTTTGTAATGATAGTGAGACCATTGAAAATTTATTTATCCACTGCCCTCTAGCTAAAATTATGTGACGAATAGTTCATATCTCTTTCAACATTGCTCCCCCAACTAGCATCTCAAACTTGTTCAGTACATGGTTATAGGTCAGGGTGGGCATAAAAACCGATAACCGAAGACCGAAACCGAAAAGACCGAGACCGAACCCGAATAGACCGAAACCGAAAAGACCGACAAGAAAATTGGGTAGTGAATTTTTTAGACCGAATTTTGTTTGGTCTATTCGGTCTTTAGTTCCTAAGTAACCGAATAGACCGAATTTTACATGAGACTATCTAAAACTCCAAATTTGTGTGATGTGCATGAATTATGGCATTGTTGAATGGTCATCAAAGTGCTATTGTAGAGTTGCTACATTTTATTAGGATTGTTGCACGTTTATTTCTTCCACTAAATGATAACATATGTATTAAAATATTTAAAATATTGTTAAAATATTGTCATATTTTTAATAAGTAATGTCTATCTTTTGTGTTGACAATATTGACCATGTTATTCGGTCATGACCGAACCCGAACCCGAATTAGTAGGTACCCGATTTTTTCGGGTAGTAAAACTATCAAGTATAATTCGGTCTTTATTTTTTCAAGGACCGAATTTAAAATAGACCGAAATACAAAGACCGAATTGTCGGTCATGACCGAACGCCCACCCCTAGTTATAGGGGGTTAGTAAAGAAGATAAAGTATAAACCCAAGTGTGTGCATGTGCTTTACTTTGGACTATTTGAGTAGCACGGAATGACTTTGTGTTTAACAAATTTTCAAAAACAACTTTCTTGCAGGTTATCCCATGTACTATGCATTGGATTTGTATGTGGTTTTTTCTTCAGCCAGAGCAGCAGCGGCTGGCCACGGATTTTGGGTGCAATCATATGGAAACGGTAACCCATGATTTTTTCCAACTCTGCAGTTGGCGGCCTGTTTCTAGAATTACTGTCTGATGGATCAACTTTTCTTATTTTTTCTTTCGATTTTTGAGCGGTTGATGCATATATCAAACTTCCGTGATCCTTGAGATGTAATAACTTTCTTCTATAATAAATTAAGAAAAAAACCGCATACATCAATCGATACAGAGGCCGGATAGCCCCCATTTCGAAAAAAATATATTTTATGGGTTCTCTTAAAAGCATTTCTAACCCAACCCCTAATATTTTGAGGACTAAACGGATGCCTGACTTAGATGAGAAAAAAATTCTCCTCTAAATGGTGGCCGCCGGAATAGATCCCCAAAATCTAATCCCCAAAAATTTAATTCTTATGTGCCCATTTGAACAAACACACTATGTGCATACGGAATTTATACAAGATTTGACAATATTTTACAAGATTTAAAAGTACTTTATACATTTGAAAGATAAACCTAACAATGGACGTTGTCGGTGGCTGTCAGAACACCGTTAGATGGCTGTTGGTGCTGTCAGCGTGCCGAGGTCGCCACCACTTAGCCGTCAAGGCTGTCCAGCCACCTCTCGAAGGATGAGTTAGACGAGCCGTCGTCATCGGAGTCGCCACAGAGGTCGAAGACTAGAGTGGAGGACGAGGAAGGCACCGGTGCCAAGGAAGACGATCCCACGCCGCCGCCGCAAAGGAAGAGGACAACATGGTGGCGGACAAAGATGAGGTATCACGGCGTGCGGCGTACTCCGTGTATTTCCGCGCATCCGCCACCACGTGCCCTAGATTGAGCAGACGCGGCTCCTCCGAGAACGCCTCGCCGGTGGCCTCGACCTCGAGGTGCTCCAGAGCCTCACGGTCCTCCCGCGCGGTGCATGCCGCGCGACCGCGACTAGGCGAGGAGAACATCTTCGGCACCTCGCCGGCTCCGAGCGGGAAGTTGAGATCGCTGCAGTTGCTGCCGTGGAGCCGAACGTTCTCGACGTCGTGTGCCAAGGACTCCTGCCACGCCGATAGGAACGTCCCGAGTCAGATACAGCGGCCAGTGTTCCGGTGGGTTATCTCCAACTCCCACGTCCCCTACTTTCGCTGCCGCACGCCATGGTACTGGTTGTGCGGCCTCGGTGGCGGCGGGAGGTCTGTCGGCGCCCTAGATCGACTTTGAAGTGCGTCACCGCCACGAATGGCGTTGTGGATCGGTGGGGAGCTGAGCGACGGAGGTGGTGGGGATTTTAGTCCTCAGCCTCGCGGTCGAGCAAATAAATGAGAGGGATGGGGATTTTTTGAAGTTGGCTTCCTAAATTTAGTCCTCTGACCTTTATAGTTTTCGGTTAGAGGCTGCTTCGGCCTTTAGAGGACTAAAAAAAAGTTCTATGCTCTAACAGTCCATCAATTACTTCAGCTTGACTGACGCCAAGACAACCAAAGCGCGCTGTGTTGAGTTTTCCTATCAGAAGACAGGCTCGGCACCAAGTTTGTGCAAACACAACCTTCTCTTATCTACGACTGAAACTTTCTTACGGATTTAATAAAAGTGGAACATTGCAATCATCGTTTGACAAACCCTGTTGATTACCAACTGAACAGTCGCCACCACAAACAATTAGGATAGTTCCCCTTTGAAGAACTAGTACAACAATTACAGTTAAATCATATCTATCACTTTTCACCTTTTCTTGTATATCCTTTACATTTTACAGGTGCGAGAAAGCAGGGAGAGATCAGCTATTCTTTCTTTCTGACAGTCGAAGAAGAGTAGTTTTATTCCTTCAGTTGAACGCAGCGCAGTTGTGGCGTATGTTCCCCTGGGACGCGACAGTCTTGACCCCGACGCGGCCCATCTTGGTTATAGCTGTCACGAAGGCCTGGTCGAAAGCGGCCTCGCTCTTGGCCCAGGCATCCACGGTGGGCCTAGAGCGCGCGTCGGTGTAGAACAGCTGGTCTGAGCTCAGCAGGCCCATTCCGGTCTGCAGGTTCTTGAAGTACTGGTTGTCAAAGGCCCGCGGCGTCACCGTGTCCATGGGCACGGCGGTGCGTGCGTCCACGTTCGGCGGGCACCACGACTGCAGCTGAGCCGCGAACTTTGGGCTCAGCGTCGGGTCGACGGTCGGACGCAGCCGGCTGGCGAACGTGCTGCAGTGGGCCAGTCCCACCGTGTGCCCTCCTGCATGCACCACAAGGCAACATCAGGATCTATGCTCAAATATGAGAAGACAAGGCAATATCAGGATCGGATACTGGAACAAGTCCATGTCATGAGGTCTACAGCTCAACGATTAAGATTAAGTAAACGATATGTATCATGAAATGACCAAATTTATAAATGATTTAAACGTGTTTACCAATCAATAAGGTACATCGAATGGCTTTTTCTAGAAGAAAAAAAGAAGGTGAAAAAAATCTTGATAACATATTTAAGAAACATGATGCAAATTAAGGGACTGTAGAAGAAGAGTTCCAAATATACTCTATGATGCCCGAACATTTGATTATGTCCGACTCGACTAATCGAGACAAGTGAAAATTAACAAAATCGTTGTCATATGTTTGATTTGTCTTTTGCAAGTAATAGTCGGCACTATTTGTCTCTTCTCGCATCTGTTGCAAGTTCACGCACCGTTCATCTTCTCACCATAGCCTCAATGTGCCATAGTGCAAGGTGTAATCTGTTCCTCCCTTGGCCATATCAATACGTCCAGTGGATGCTAACCTCAGTGTGTTTTGCGTCGACGTTCCCCTCCTTCTGGCTGATGCACGAGAAGCAATGGTTTTGACACTTTCCTCGCGGTGGGGGAAAGCGATGAAACCCTCTATACTATACCCCTCCAGGCTCCATCCATGGCAGCGAGTTAGCGGCACACTTACCTTCCATCACTCTGACCAAGCAAATCAGAGAATTCTCCATCACTCTACAGCGTCATCCTGTAGAGGAAGAAGGAAAGGTACGTCGCGCGTGCGAGCAGTGACGTGGATATGAAGCTTAGATATTTGACCGACCAACAGCGGAGAAAAAACCGCCAGCATATATTTAGCAATCCCGTTGATGTTGATAACCTAATAAACTACTAGTTCATCATGAAGGTGATGACCATGGATGGGGGGCGTGGGCCGGCGCACTCTTTAGTGTAGTACCGTCGTATTCAGCGTCTTCCCCATTGATGGGCCCGGTTCAAGGATTCGGCAGCTTTCCACACTCCAAAACAGGGCAGGTAACAGCCGTGGAGTCCGATTTGGAATTGTGTGCAAGCTCGGACTACCTTAGCTAGCACTCGTATCGTACGTCATCGTCCCGCCACAAGTTGCAAGAAAGTAAAGCAAGCGCAACCGATCGATCCAGGACGTACACGATCGATTTTGCACAACTAATTATTGGACTCGATCGATCGGGTACTGTAGTACGCATACGTACCGGAGAGGGCGATCATGTCGGTCTGCGAGAGCCCGTTGGAGGCGAAGAGCGCCGTGAGCTTGTCGAGGCTGGACGTGGGCGGCGCGAGCTTGCCCGGGACGCTGGCCGCCGTGGAGCTCAGCCCGTCCAGCCGCCCCAGCTCCACCGCGTACGCCGGCCCGCCGGCTAGCGCGATGGCGTCCCTGGTGGCCATGGTCAGTATGTCGGCGCAGGAGACCTGGTTCCGGCACCGCGGCACCGCGTCCAGGGCCGCCTTCGCCTTGATCACCGTGTCGAACCCGTCGCCGGCCAGCGACAGGTTCGCGGTGGCGTCCTTCTCCGCCGTGTTGTTCGCCGTCGACGCGATCAGCACCGAAGCGTCGCACCCCTGCACGCGTCGTACACATGCGCAACACAACACACACGTATCAACGCGGCTGGTCATGCACTCATGCATCTACCCAGCCGTGACATGGGCGCGCATAGGCGACAAACCACGGCGGCATGTTTGTTACCTCGACGAAGCAGTCGTGGAAGTAGAGGTGCACGAGGGCGCCGACGGTGATGAAGGTCTGCTGGAACTTCTTGGTCACGGCGCCGCGGACGATGCTCTCCACGTCCGGGCACACGCCCGCGTAGTGGTTCCGCCGGAGCTGCGCAGCGCACACGGTGCCGCTCGCGGCCACCGCCGCTACGAGGAGGAGGAACCTCATGCCGCCGCTGGCGCCCATGTCGCTCCTAGTCCTAGCTAGCTTAGCGTGCGCGCGTTTTCGCCGCCACGGCAATGGTGGAGTACGTGCGTGCAAGTGCAATACTCAGGGTGCTGTATGGGCGGTAGTGGAGCGCGAGGCGAATTAGCGGCGACGACAAGTTTCAGTTTTTGTGGTGGGGGCCGGCACCCAACGGAAGAGGAGGATAAGGTCACACACAACACCACACCACACCACACCACTGATGGATCATGGATGGATGGCGGTCTCCATTAAACTGAAAGTGCAAACAGCGAGTGTGCGTTGCCTTCGTGACAGCGATCTGAAAACGACGCGACCTTTCTTTGCGGGGTGAAGACGATGCTACTTAAATATTCCAAAATCCAGGGAAAATCAAGGCCCCGAAAACGATATGGGAATGAAAGAGTATATATGCTCTTTGTTTTACCCCTACCGAGTACTCAAATTCTAAATTCTCAAAAGTCCACCTGTGCTCTCCTCAGATTCTGACACACACTACCTCCCTCTCTAAATAAACGGCTCCTTTAGTGGGAGCAATACTTCTAACCTTGACAATTAAATATTAAAATGTTTTAAGTATGTATGGTAAAAGTAGTATCATTGCCTTTGTTTTTATGTAACATCATCATAGTTTCATAAGATAAATAGTTTTTTTCGACAAAAAATATATTAATATCGTGAAAATATCAATTAAACCTATCATATGCAACAATGAAGTGCCCTAATGACTATACGGATTATCACAGCCAAAAGATAAAAATAATATAAAAAAAAGAAAAATCCCGATCTTTTCTTTGTAACAACACTATCAAGACATCACCAAAAATCCAACTTCTCCAATAGCAATGCCTCCATAAAGGAAACAATGCACCAACACTGTCATCGTCCGATCATAAATTATAGGTTTTCACTCTGAAGAGAAATCAGCTCTCTCAAAACAAGGCCTTCAACAAGACCAGTGCTAGACACAGCCAATTGAGGCCAAACCTTGGGTTTTTACCCTGAAAGTTTAGATGCTGAACTTCTCCTATGATATCGCCCTCACTTTTCGAGGTCGCTGCTACAAGTCACTAATCACCGAGCCAATTCCTCATCAACACGAGGACTCGAACCACCATTATCAGTCTCACATCTCGGCTTCAATGACATTCTCTGCACACTGACTTCACCTTGGAACTAAAGACATGTCCCACAATGGGAACAGACGAGCTTCCGCTCACTCCCTCTAAAACTAAACAGTCAGGTAAAACATGATTGCGTGTGACCAAATATCATCCAATCCGGCAATCATCCGACATGATTCGCCAAGTGGAGTTCGCCGACGGAGGCTTTCAAAACTCGACACTCTGGTAGATCAATGAAGAAAAAAATCAAGCAGATTGACGTCTTGATGTGAGAGGAACCCTAAGACCACTACCATTATTAGATCCAAGCCGGTAGACCCCAACGAATCATATGATTACGAAGAGTTTTCAAAACTCCAGGCTATAAATAGTAGTCTTAAAATAACACTTAAGTAAATTGCATACTTAGAAAACACTCGAATACAACCATCACAACCTTAGACGCCTAGACCGCATCTACTCCCCGTCTCCTTCATTTCCCTATCAACACATTGACATTCACCGCCTTCTTTTCTTGTCGCTCCGATAGCAGGAGGAGATAGGGACCCTGGACCGGCGTTTGGCATTGTATTTAGGTCCATCCCTTCAGAAACATACAACTCTTTGAGTGTCCTCCGTACAAAACTTAACCTTTACAATTAAACAAGGAGTAGTCAAAATATTCAAATGTGTCATGTAAAAGTAGTAACAGTATCGTTGTTTTGTTTTCTGTCATATCATAATTTCATAAGACAAATACATAAATATAGTCATACAATTAGAAAGTGTAGTCAAAGGTCAAAGGTGAGAATAAAAATCTCAGAATGGCACTTAGATGATAAGTAGCACTTTAACACTCAGGTCGTATTAGGTAGCCAGCATGAAGGCCAACTAGGCTCGCCAAATAACATTTGGTTGACTGCCCGAGGCTTCGGGTCTGACTTGGACGCTGCTTAAAGCATCCTAAACTAAGTTGTTGGAAATCTCTATTCGACCATTTCCAACGAGCCATGGTCGATATTTTCCTAATTCATTTGGATAATAGCTTTGTCTTGCCGATTTGTGCAACTTTCGTTTTAGTAACTTTGCTCACCTAGTACATATTGGTCCAAAATGAGGTTTATGTCACACTTTCTCTCATACTACCTAGCAAATGTATCGGTTGATATTTACCATGGTTTGATGTGTTCCACTATATTATCACAATTTTGCTCTGGAATTTGCGCAGCCAAACTCTAACATAGGTGGTCCTGCATCAGCTTAGTAGGCTTGAATTTAGGAAGTACTATTCGATATACATGAATGGATATGTTTCTACTAATTTCTATCGTAGCCCTTTTATCACCGAATGTGACAGTAATTTAACCGTGATACTAAGTGGTAATGAGTTCTTCCATAACTTTGACATGGTTCATGTGATGGCATTAAGCGAAGAAGTAGCGAATTCATGTACACAAGAGGATGCATGGGTCACAAAACCATGGTGCAGACCACCAAACATCGGTGATTTGCATCAATTAAGGAAAAACGCATGTAGCTCTGAGAGCCAGTCGTCCATACAGACCACCGCAATAAAGAGTCTCCCCGTGGATATCATAATTAGCTTAGCGAATTTCTCTTTGTCCCCCCTTCGACCGCGCAGGTTGCTAGCTGCGCTTCTAGTCACAATAGATTTGGGTACGCTTTCAAACACGTCCAAAGCGTTTCACCCTCGTCTTTAGGCCTGAAGGAAAATGATATGTGGCCTACTACACATACCATCTAAAGGGATATATCAAACACACATATCAATGGATCATAGACAACTAATAGATTATTTTTATTTCATTTCATAATAATTGTTGGCACCCGTTTTGGACTCGTATCTAATCATGGAAAATAGTGAGAAACACTCATAAAGGTCCCCTATGAGAATTACTAATCATCATCAAAGAGGTACCGTATCAAGTCGGGCTTAATAGCCGATTATGCTAGTGTTCAGATAAGACTCGAAGACTGATATATGGAGTCTTCCACTATAACTCCTTCAATATAACCTCAAATGAAAAAATGTCAAACATAAAAGTTGTGCGTCTCATCGAAACAAGTAACTTTGGTTTTTTAATCATCTTGATCTGAGTTAGTATGCAAAAGTTATAGCCAAAGTACTGTCAAAGACCAAATTTCCACTATAATTCCTTCAATATAACCTCAAATGAAAAAATGTCAAACATAAAAGTTGTGCGTCTCGTCGAAACAAGTAACTTTGATTTTCTAATCATCTTGATCTGAGTTAGTATGCAAAAGTTATAGCCAAAATACTGTCAGAGACCAAATTAGCACGGCCGGGGTCGCTGGACCATAGACTTTTCTCGGGTTCGGCGTGGACAAAAGGTAAAAGTTCGTCCGAAAACTGCTAGACTAACTTATCTGCTTACGAATAAGATTGAACAGTTAAGATCAACTCGGATAAAAAAGTGATAAACATGAAAGTTGTTCAGTTTTTTGACGCGAACAACTTTGGTTTTGAAACCATCTTCAGCCAAGCAAGTATACAACCTCCAGATTCAAACTACGGTCGAATTGTGTTAGATTCGTTCGGTTGTAATCCAAGTTTGATTAAAAAACAAGAGGAAAAGTTCATGAAGACCAGGTTATATGAAAAAGTACAAAAGATGAAAGTTCTTCGTATTTTTGACACGAACAACTTTTATTTTTACGATATTTTGATCTGAGCTTGTTTACTATCTCAAATGTGGTCTAGAAGGCACATGCAAATTTTTGACCGAACAGTTACACAAATTTCAGGTTTGCTTGTTCGAGTTGGACCCCAACTTATATGGGAAGTCCAGTCACTCCTTATATACACGAGGAGTGACGGCCGATTGAACCAACACCAATCGAACAAACACATCTACTACTCCCTCCAATCCATATTAATTGACTTTGACTTGTCAAAATTTGGATGAACCTATATACTAAATAGTGTCTAGATTCATTCAAATCTAGACAAATTTGAGTCAATTAATATGGACCGGAGGGAGTACTTTTTCGTGTTCATCTACTTTTATCCCTCTTCCTTTGTATCTTGCTTCTCGTTCTTCGTCGTTCTTCAAGATTGGAGGCTGCGAATCCACGAGGTCCTAGGGGTGGTTAGGCCGACCTAGGGCATCCCATAGCCGCTGCTCCGCCCTGACGGGGTCCCTCTCGGGCGAGCGGGCTTTCGGGTCTTCAAAAGCGCCCGCCGGGCTATCTTGCGTACCGTGCTTCCGGCGATCCTCCCTCGGCACGTGCTGCCGCACATCGCGCTCGGCGCCAAGGGTACATGATGACGTGTTCGTGTGCGAACACACTTTTTGGTGACTCCGCTGGGGACCGAAGTTTCGAACTATCTCCAGCCTGTTCTTGCTATGAAGAGAACGTCATTAAGAGGATGCAATCTACAACAGTATCATGAATCCTCAACCTTCCTACGTAGATGCATATTACTCTTATGTTGATATTGCTAGATGTGTACTGTATCGGCTAGCCCTAGTTTTTACTATATTCAAAAGCCGATGCAAAATAATCTACATGCTTCAACTTATCTTAGTAACTTGCAACATGTAAATTCGAAATCTCATGCATCGGCAACTCCATAAATTCATATGCCGATGAATAACATGACGAATTTTGTTAAGCCACATGAAACACATGATTTTATAAGTTTCAATAGCATGCATGAGGGTGTTTTATCTTTTTATTCATGAGCAAATAATTTGCATTATGTTGATTTACCTTCGCACATACCAATGGAAAGAGGAATTGACCAAGCTACTACTAGCTATTTGGCCAATTATTCTCAGACATCATATGCTACTCCTTTTGTTACTAACTTTTCAGCACCATGTACAACTGGAGATATTCATGATTCGGCTACGCACCTTCAAAATGGTTACGGCCAAATAAATGGGAGTTCAGTAAAACCTCATGTGCATTCATTTAGTGTTGATGCTTATGGTACGCCCTTTGCGCAATTGCAGAATTTAGACAACCCATGGCCGAAAGAAACTGAAAGTGTCGGGGGGCAAGCCTATCCAAGTTGGGACAAGGTTAAGGAGAAAATCATGCTTGGTACAAACAAAGAAAAACCAAAGCTAGCAGAGAGTAACAACAGTGACTTCACTAAGCCGACATTTGAGGAATTAACTGAGGAACATCACCAAGCTTATAAAGTACTTAGGAAGAAGCAAACATAAGAAATTGAGGCGCTCCAGAAAAAGTGTGAGGAGGAAGATATTGTAACATCCAAGGATTAGCATCTCTAAATAGATAAACATGTTTGTACATTGCATTCATGCATAAGAAAATCCGAGGAATTTTCACGCAAAACTAAAGAAGTTGTAGAGGGATCGAGATCTCTTTTGTTCTGGTGCAAACATCAAGACAGGTGCGATGGATCTCGACATGACTTCTACTTTACTTCTGTGTTTGAGGGGAAAGCAAATTCAAATTTGAATATTCTAAAGATATATTTGAATTAGAAAAGAATAGGTAAATGGAATAATAAATGAATTCCAATAATGTAATTCTTATTTATAAATAAGATATAAATATCTACAAGTTCCAAGTTACATTAAGAAAGAAAACGTTTACTTTGTTATCATCATATACATAATCTTACAAGAATAAGAAACAAATACTACTTATAATTATTACCCATAAGAATATTTTACAACAGTTATTGAATACTAATATGAGTAAAGAGTAAAACTTTACTTTAACAAAAAGAATACCTTCATACAAAAATAACATTACTCAATATTACGATATATTTACACTTTTGAATAAAATGAAATTATTACAATAATAATCCTTATATATATACATATAGTATTGTTGTTCTTTTACAATAAAATAATGAAGGCAAATTACAGGAGACAAATAAATTGAAAAAGGATTTTCATAAGTGAAATAATATTTATTACAAGAAAATATTTATACAATGTCCTTTACAAATGATAAAGTAAATTACAAAAGAAGTAAGTAAAATATAAATGTAAATTAATCTTCACTTTCCCCATCTTCTAAATCTTTCCTTTATATTTCTGATCTTACACCTGCAATTAACAAAAAAAATAAAATAAAAAGAATAACAAAAAAAAATAAGAAATGGATTAGTGATTAAACCTTTGCTCTCAGTATGACAGTGAAATGCACTGTTTGGACACATCATTGAGATTTTAATTGAAGGGGCAAGTTTCACCAATGTGTGTATCTGATCTTATCATAAAAAATGGCTTCAGGCTTAGCATCATAAGCCAGGGGCAAGGTTCACCTTGGTTTTAAATAGTAAATAGATAAGAAGTAAAAACCATCAAGAAATATCAAGGAAGTAGTCGATCTGATCCATGAGTCACAGCAAGCAAGCAAGCTTCTCACACAACCATGCATATGGGTGTGCTGTCAACACAGCAGCAGCCCCAGGAAGGAGACAAGAAAGGAAATTTATGTACACAAAGGGGTGAACCAGCCGTAGAAACAAGCTACCATTCCACCTCCACACTTCAGAGACCATTTCCCATCTTATCATCCTCTCATCAACCCAAGAATACATAGATCATCCTACCAAAACCTCATCCAATCAATGGTTGCTTCAAGAAGCCATCCACTAGCTAGGACAAGGAGGAGTAGATCAAGATCAGCAGCATCACAAGGAGGATCTGATCAGCATCACAAGAAGAAGAGCAGGAGAGGATTAAGGAGGAGATGTAAGCAGAACCAGAAGGGAAAGTAGTAGAAGATCAAGATCAAGCCACTATCAGTTCCAGAAGGAGAAGGCCAAGTAGCAGTTAAGGAGGAGTAGGCCAGTAACTAATAAAGGAGCAAGCTACAACTATATTAAATAGGCTGATCAAGGGTCAGCCAAACTCACATATTATTTGATCAAGATCTACTATCAACTTATCCACATCAGGCATCAAGGTAAATAAAAGTACCACCAGATTATGTAGCATCTGTTCTTATTAGCTTGCACCAACAGGTTCAAGGGAAATAATGGCTATGTTACAAATCATCCAAATCCAGCTACCCTTCAACTAGAGGATGTCTAGGAGGATTAGGAGGAGTGATTTCTCTCATTTTGCATAGATATGCTATGCAAGTTCATCACAGAGAATAAAAGCCACCAAAATAAATATCTGTTCTTTTCCACCAACTAGATGTCTCAGTCTTTGCATCATTGATAGGGGCATGTATAGTAGATCATGTAACCATGGATTTATACTGTGCACACTCGACTGAGGCACCACAGTAGCAAATTCCAAGCCACAAAAATCACTAAAAGTTTACACTGGCAACATTAGCAAGTAAACATGGTTGTATATCATCTAACAAACTAAATCCTTGCATCATCTTCCTAATAGAATAGTTAGAAATCATATGATCAGTTCCTGTCATGTTGACAACATACATTTATAACCACCAAATCTCACTTGCAAATAAATTCAAATCATTTCCCTAGTTAATGGGCCATGAATCATTTAGTGTACTGCTATCATTAGCAGAGGAGTGCATATCTTAACACACTCAGAGCTGGTTGTCATACATAATTAACCCTCCAGCTATTAAGCATCTCAGTAGGCTACCAAGGTCACTATTGTGCACACTCCAGGGTGGAGGTACCATAGTAGTAACTCCTAAAGAAAGAACAGCTGAAATCACAATCTTCATTTTATAGGATCATCCAGAATTTAAAAGCTACCATATCATGTAAGTTTAGAAGAATTTAATCATCTCCCTAGTCACATCAGCTAGGAATCATTCATTAAACTAATCACATCTACAAGCCATCTCAAGTGAAGCAAGCCACTGGACTATAGTCAGTCAAACTCAAAACAATATGGAACCATCCACTAACATATGCATGGATGGATAATTCATCCAAACTGAAGCACCAGGCATTTAGTAATATTTCATGTGTCCTAGAAAAATCCTAAGTATAGTAATGACAACATCACTGAACCATCACCATCATATATCTGCACTCAACATCATGTGTTGGCTCAAAAGAGACACCACACACCATTGAACAAAGTCATCGGCTCGATGACCGGTCGCAGGAAAGAACTCACCGAGGGTGCCGAGCACCTGGAGCGTAGGCGTGACAAAGCCAAGGCACAACACACCAGCGAGGTTGCGGTGATGAAATCACCGCCGTCCCATCGGATGCAACACTAACACAGCACCACCACTCCAATACCACACCATCAACCACACCACCCCAATAGACAGTCCAATAGAAACAGATCAAGGTCGCTGGGGTTGCAAGTACTCTGTCGTCCCACCAAAACCTAGATCAAAATTTGACAACATAAACAAACTAAGCATCAATACATGTTACTAATATTTTAGGGTTCCCAGTAGTAAAGAGAAAAGGTGAAAGAGGCAGAGGAGAGTAGTCGGAGCCCAGGAAGCAGCCAGAGGCGTGTGCCGATGCACCCGTAACAAACAAGCTAGGGTTAACCGGGAGATAGGGTAACACGCAAGAGCTGGCTGGGGTCGAGGATGGGGGGAACTGGCGGAGAAGACCATGGAGAGGCGGCGCCAACAAACGACGATGGTGGAGACGGCCGGTTACGGCCGGAGGGGCAGCTGGCGGCGGCGACACCGCATGCGGGCAGGAGATGAGAGGATGAGGTTGTGCGTGGTGTGTGTTGGGTGAGGGCGAGAGGATGGGTCGAGGGTCAAGATGACCCCAAACCAAGTTATTTGGGACGAGCCGGCCCATGTGCCCAACTCAGTAGGCCAAATTACAATAAAATAAAATAAAAACTAAAATAAAATAAAGGAATTACCAAAAATAAATAAATATAATACCCTATAAGTTCTTTAGGCTCTAGAAAAATGTACAAAAATCCTAAAAATACATATAATATATCAAAATATTCATAAAAATAATATCCATCTAAGAAAAATATAAAAATACTTGTTTGAGTTAAATAAAGTAAAACTAAGT
This sequence comes from Avena longiglumis, assembly GCA_030063025.1. Lineage (NCBI taxonomy): Eukaryota > Viridiplantae > Streptophyta > Magnoliopsida > Poales > Poaceae > Avena > Avena longiglumis. The sequence goes on from CP125976.1 coordinate 444,951,225, forward strand.
ATTAAGGCTACTAAACTCCTAAGTAAAAAGAATAATAATAATAATAAGAAAATAAAGAAAAATTCTAAAAATAAATAAAAGATCATTTTGTATATGGTAATAAATATACAATTTTATAAAAATAATAATTTGAAAGTTTTACAAATAAAACTTAAAATAAATATTCAAGGACATTTAATACTTTAAATGCTTTTTATAAAAATAAGAATAGTACTTATAAATAAATAAAATTCATTTTTAAGATCTTAAATAAGTATAATTTGTTAGAAACACACTAGATATATTAATCCAAAACATTTTAAGGTTCCTTGGTACTAAATCTTCATTTGTCTATCTTAATAAAATAAGATAGTTGTTTTGATAATTCTTTAAAATTATTTCCTAAGTAAGAAATAATTCCATTCCTGTATAAATATTAAATCCTTCTAGTCTAAGTACTAAAGTCCAAAACCATAATCAGGTTTATAATAAAACTTAAGTGTAAATTATTAACTTTATAATATATTTTGCAACCTTAATATCCAAATAATAGTTAAGCTGACTTTAAATATAACCAATTAATAATATTACTTTACTTGAATAGTTTCCTATTATTTTTCATAATAGCAAAGCCAATTTAATTCCAACCCTTCACTTAAATATAAAGTGAATAATTCCACACCTTAGTTATACCTATCATAAATTTAAAACTTGGGAATAATTAAAACACATTACCCCTTAAGTTTACTTACCCTTTTAAAGTTAACTTTAGTCTCAAAGCTCACAAACATCATGTCTAATAAAATACCTATGTTTTTATAGTTAACTTTGGTCTACTTAAATTGAGACATAAAGGATTTCCAGTCCAAACTAATCAATCAAACACCAAAAGACATTTATTATGTTCTATTAACAATAAAGATTGTTTGAACCTTAGAAAGGAAATATTTTCTTCAAATGTTATTCTTTTTGCCACTTCAAACAATAATCTCATAATAAGTTCTTCAACTCTTAACAACTCAACCCAAGGATTTTTATCATAGTCACCAGATAATAATTAATCATAATCACATTACTTTATCCTTTACTTGTATATTTTGGATTGTTAAAACTTAAATTATTTATAAATGCCATTACTTGTAAAGTAAAACTTAAAGATAAACCAACTCTTGAAAGAATTACCTGAACTCACTTCACTCAAAGTATTGGGGATTCACTCTAAGAGTTTTCCAAAATGCATAACATTACTTATGCATAAAAGCATATTGCTTCTTTAAACATTAGTCCTTACAGGACCAATGATGCAGTTTTCAGATATTGGATCTTATGTCGTCTTGAAGACCGTGAGTGCATAATATTGCAATCACAAAAGGCAAGTTCACACTTGCTCATGTCCTTTGATTATTTTCTGTAAAGTATTTTGCAAATCAAGTGTTGTCATCACCTGCATTTCAAAAAGGCCATAAAACACTATTTTTGATAATAATGTGAACTATTGGTTACTGATCCAGGGTGATCAGCTAATCTATTAAACCTGGTAGTTGGAATACCACTACTTAGGAATATATCATCTAGGACTTAACAACCAATGTCGCCAGTGATTCTTGCATCGTATATTACGCGTTAACCATGAGATTTGGAATGGGACGGAGAAGTCAGTTGTATCCTTTTCCTCTCATATGGAGGGAAGACGAACTTAACGTGACGTTGTGATTCCTTGTGCGGATCTAACATATGTGTGGGCACCCTTACGCCCCACACTTTTGGTGTATAGATTATCTATGAGTGGTTTTTAGTGGTATAGTCCATCTGATATGGAAATTGCCAGGGCATCACCAGCTCATAGAGTCTTCGGGAACTCATCAGGGTTTTAGCCTGCCCAAAAGGGGGATTAACGGAGGTGAGCCAGCCCCGAAGGATCTTGCAGACATACGGGGTCACGGAGAGGGCATTGATTGACTTGGATCTTAGTCTAGGCCTCATACTAAGGAAGTATGAACGAGCCTATAACTCGGATGTGGAACAAAGCTAAGATCTCCCATGGGAAAAGTAATGCACCTCTGTAGAGTGTAAGAACTGTAACTTGTTACTCCCTGTTTCAGGAAGGTGATACGAATGCGACGGGAAAGGAACTCCATGAAATTTCTGGTAAACCCGTCAAGGCTGACGGACATAGCTTTTCAGAATAAAAGCAATCTTTGAAGAAATGTTTATGAAAACATGCATTGCTTACGACCTATGGTCTGTGGCTGTAGTTATAGTGCATCAAACACTCCTTTCTAGTGAACTTGCTGAGTACGTTCGTACTCAACGTATCTCCTTAACTCTTGCTAGATTCTGAAGCCAATACAGACGACGTCTACATCAAATTTTACTCGAGGAAGTCTTCATCAACAGCTCAAGTCTTCAATAAAGTCAAGAAAGTCATCATATACATCAACTCAAGTGAAGACGAAGTTACTGATTAGATAGGAATATAATCTCTAGCCATAGAACCTATTTCTATAGTGTATTGCAATAGCAGCAATGCCAGACCAATAGTTCAGATACTAGTCTTATTAGTATGATAGTTTTAGAGTTGTTTATTTCTTGTTCTTCTTTGTAATAAGTTTCTTTCTCTCTCTTTAACCTAGAGTGTTCTCTGGATCTTGTGTAAAGAATTGAGTTGCAACCTATAGTCATGTCTTGGACTTGTTGTGTTTCTATTGTACCACTCTGACGGATGTAATACTAGTGAACGGTGTTTCATTGGTGTTATGTCAACGACTATAGTGTACTACATCATGCAGTCGTATGCTGGGTCACCGCAGCTGGTATCAGAGCATATGCTTTGACCTTAGGATTAAAACCCTTTTAAGAAGATCTGTAGGTTGGATAGTGACTATAGGAGCCATCTTATCTAGACCAAATATTCTTATGGCTTGTGATGAGTATCCACTTGAGGATAATCTTCTCACACTTAAGTTGTATGCTTAAGTCATCTTTCTAAGGAGTAGTGATTTTATCTTTTCTCAGTATAGTGCTATTTAGTGTCTTCCGAAGGATACCTAAACCACCAAGATACTGTAGAAAAGCCAATTGGTCACAGTAGATTAGGATCAAGTTTAAAACATAATTGAAGTAATACAAATGGGGTAGCCTAAGTATAGAATTCAAGTAAGGCAGTAAAATATTATTGTTAATTGCCAATAATAGATAACATAATGAAGACCATCAGAGTATGTATATTTGTAATGGGTAGTAAATCAGATGGTATTCACTTGAGAATTCTACGTGAAAGAGTGAAATTATGTTAAAAATCAATGGCAGTGTAATGAGAAATCAAGTCATCATGGTGAGATTAGCTCTTAAATCATGATGTATAGGTAAAAAATAACAAGGTCATGGTGAGATTATCTCCGAAACCATGATATAAGGGTAATTATGACAAGTAATTAGTAAATTATCTTCAAAGTGAAGTAAGAAAATAGCATGGTAGAACTATGATAGAAGTCATAGGTGTCATAATTCCTGATAAAATTTAGTTTTAGGTGTTCAATAGAAATTTATTAATCAACTTGAGAGATCATGTGAGGTTAGTTTACTAATAAAGGAAAGGTTAGTTATAGTTAATCATTCCAAAAGTGAGACAAAAGGTTAGTCAAAACCAAATTGAGACCACTTTGTTTAAAATTATCTAGTTGCAATTGAGCTATTTGGGTAATATTAAAACAAAAAAGTAGCTTGACTACCTATGTGCTAAGTATCACGATGTAAACCTATATGAGGAGGTGTCATATACTACACAACTAAGCCTGAATTTTAGAGATATTATACTCAACTACTATATTCTGGGCTTAGAATATTGTGTGTTATATGTACCACATTTGGATTCCTTGATTTTTCTTGGATCTTCTTGATTGAATAGATCTGAACATGAAGTTTGACTTGGTGTGCAAATGCATGTTGCAACATCCAATTACTACTTGATGCTATAGACCTAGATAGAAAAGGGAATTCGTGTAAGGGAGTGACGAGTTCCAACGATCAAGATGAAGGCTTAAATGAAGAATGCAGCAAAGTTTAAGGATTATCAACACAATTTGAAGGATGGATCACTTTCAGATCATTGCTAGATAGCAATAAGAAGGAAGATGTATGGAGCAACAAGAAGTGATGAACGTAAGGTTCAATCTAAGTAGGTGATGTTGTTAAGAACTTAATGAAGTAGTTGTACCCAGCTCATAGAAGTATCATGAATAAGTACAAAAGAAGAAGCTTTGGAACCAAAATGGTATTCAAGATCTGAAAATTAAGAGAGAATGCCAAAAGTATGTTGGAAACCGTAGGGTATTGCATACACCCTAGGATGGTTCGCAGCCGGTATCTTGTCCGCAGCTGGTATTTGGTTGACTCAGTTAACCAGATCATCTTAGTATTGTATAAAGAGCATAAAACTTGGCCTAAGTTAGAGAAGACATAAAGGAGTAGAAACATTAAAGCGACCGTCTTTCGAGACACCTCGCGAAAGCAGGCCTACCAATGACAGAATGCCCAAACAATAAGTAATACAAATAATGTTGGAAGATTCACCCCAGAGATCCACAATTGTGTGGGTATACTGTAATTTCTTTCGTGAAACCTTAAATAGGTAGAGTATAAGCTAGACAGAGACCTACATTCTAGTTATAAAGCCAATGGTTACTATATAGGCAGTTTAGAGACCATTAGTAAACCCTAAGGGGAGAGTAAACAGTAAACGAAAGTACTGATATCCGAACTCTAGAGTAAAGGTTGGAGAAAAAGTGCTAACCTATGACAATATTAAGCCTTATTTTCATAAGGTTAAAAATAAGACATTATCATAAAAGTACTTTTGGGAGCATGCCTGGATGAAAGATCGAAGTTTAATTCCATATAGTAGTACTCAAACCTTAAGGCAATTAATAAATGGAAGTGGAAGAAGTACTTAAGGTGATAAAAAAAGATTGTCTCAAAACTTGATAAGGTAAAAATTTGAAAGTGGTAGAATAGATTAATCCTAATAGACTAATTCGAGAGGAAACAACTCTTAAGTGATCCTTAAGAGGTAATAACACACATTCAATTAAACATGTATAAAGGGAAACAACAAGAAATTCCAATGGGTATGGACTAAATGAGTTCAAAACCAATCTTCAGAAGGAATACCAGTATAACCATACCATGACAAACCAAAAATTTAGTCTTTTGACCATAACTACTGTCTAATAGAGCTTAAACCCCTGTTTTAGTGAGACTTCCTAGACCTTACATAGTATAGTAAGGAAGTTCGATGATCAAGTAAAGGAGTTGGAATAGAATACCTAGTCAGGGAAATCAACTAAAGAAGAGACCCCAATTTAAGGAGTTCATAATAAGGAAATATCCCTAAGGGAGTAAAGTAAAAATAACTTTGGGGTATTGGAGACAACAAGTTGAGGATTGTTGAGTTTGATGAGAGTTCGGGAAAAAGATCCGAATATGGGATACTACAATTATTTCCATTTGAGGTTACCATGGAGTTGAGAAATGTCATAACCAATACAAAGTTATTTTACTCATTCCGAAACGTAAGAGAGTAGGAACTTCGGGGACGAAGTTTATTTTAAGGGGGAGAGTCTGTAACATCCCAGGATTAGCACCTCGAAATAGATAGGACACATGTTTGTACATTGCATTCATGCATAAGAAAATCCGAGGAATTTTCGCGCAAAACTAAAGAAGTTGTAGAGGGATCGGGATCTCTCTTGTTCTGGTGCAAACATCAAGACATGTGCGATGGATCTCGACATGACTTCTACTTTACTTCTGTGTTTGAGGGGAAAGCAAATTCAAATTTGAATATTCTAAAGATATATTTGAATTATAAAAGAATAGGTAAATGGAATAATAAATGAATTCCAATAATACAGAAATAATGGAATTCTTATTTATAAATAAGATATAAATATCTACAAGTTCCAACTTACATTAAGAAAGAAGACGTTTACTTTGTTATCATCATATACATAATCTTACAAGAATAAGAAACAAATACTACCTATAATTATTACCCATAAGAATATTTTACAACAGTTATTGAATACTAATATGAGTAAAGAGTAAAACTTTACTTTAACAAAAAGAATACCAAAAAGAATACCTTCATACAAAAATAACATTACTCAATATTACGATATATTTACACTTTTGAATAAAATGAAATTATTACAATAATAATCCTTATATATATACATATAGTATTGTTGTTCTTTTACAATAAAAGAATGAAGGCAAATTACAGGATACAAATAAATTGAAAAAGGAATTTCATAAGTGAAATAATATTTATTACAAGAAAATATTTATACAATGTCCTTTACAAATGATAAAGTAAATTACAAAAGAAGTAAGTAAAATATAAATCTAAATTAATCTTCACTTTCCCCATCTTCTAAATCTTTCCTTTATATTTCTAATCTTACACCTGCAATTAACAAAAATAAATAAAATAAAAAGAATAACAAAAAGAAAAATAAGAAATGGATTAGTGGTTAAACCTTTGCTCTCAGTCTGACAGTGAAATGCATTGTTTGGACACATCATTGAGCTTTTAATTGAAGGGGCAAGTTTCACCAATGTGTGTATCTGATCTTATCATAAAAAATGGCTTCAGGCTTAGCATCATAAGCCAGGGGCAAGGTTCACCTTGGTTTTAAATAGTAAACAGATAAGAAGTAAAAACCATCAAGAAATATCAAGGAAGTACTCGATCTGATCCATGAGTCACAGCAAGCAAGCAAGCTTCTCACACAACCATGCATATGGGTGTGCTGTCAACACAGCAGCAGCCCCAGGAAGGAGACAAGAAAGGAAATTTATGTACACAAAGGGGTGAACCAGCCGTAGAAACAAGCTAACATTCCACCTCCACACTTCAGAGACCATTTCCCATCTTATCATCCTCTCATCAACCCAAGAATACATAGATCATCCTACCAAAACCTCATCCAATCAATGGTTGCTTCAAGAAGCCATCCACTAGCTAGGACAAGGAGGAGTAGATCAAGATCAGCAGCATCACAAGGAGGATCTGATCAGCATCACAAGAAGAAGAGCAGGAGAGGATTAAGGAGGAGATGTAAGCAGAACCAGAAGGGAAAGTAGTAGAAGATCAAGATCAAGCCACTATCAGTTCCAGAAGGAGAAGGACAAGTAGCAGTTAAGGAGGAGTAGGCCAGTAACTAATAAAGGAGCAAGCTACAACTATATTAAATAGGATGATCAAGGGTCAGCCAAACTCACATATTATTTGATCAAGATATACTATCAACTTATCCACATCAGGCATCAAGGTAAATAAAAGTACCACCAGATTATGTAGCATCTGTTCTTATTATCTTGCACCAACAGGTTCAAGGGAAATAATGGCTATGTTACAAATCATCCAAATCCAGCTACCCTTCAACTAGAGGATGCCTAGGAGGATTAGGAGGAGTGATTTCTCTCATTTTGCATAGATATGCTATGCAAGTTCATCACAGAGAATAAAAGCCACCAAAATAAATATATGTTCTTTTCCACCAACTAGATGTCTCAGTCTTTGCATCATTGACAGGGGCAGCTATAGTAGATCATGTAACCATGGATTTATACTGTGCACACTCGACTGAGGCACCACAGTAGCAAATTCCAAGCCACAAAAATCACTAAAAGTTTACACTGTCAACATTAGCAAGTAAACATGCTTGTATATCATCTAACAAACTAAATTCTTGCATTATCTTCCTAACAGAATAGTTAGAAATCATATGATCAATTCCTGTCATGTTGACAACATACATTTATAACCACCAAATCTCACTTGCAAATAAATTCAAATCATTTTCCTAGTTAATGGGCCAGGAATCATTTAGTGTACTGCTATCATTAGCAGAGGAGTGCATATCTTAACACACTCAGAGCTGGTTGTCATACATAATTAACCCTCCAGCTATTAAGCATCTCAGTAGGCTACCAAGGTCACTACTGTGCACACTCCAGGGTGGAGGCACCAGAGTAGTAACTCCTAAAGAAAGAACAACTGAAATCACAATCTTCATTTTATAGGATCATCCAGAATTCAAAAGCTACCATATCATGTAAGTTTAGAAGAATTTAATCATCTCCCTAGTCACATTAGCTAGGAATCATTCATTAAACTAATCACATCTACAAGCCATCTCAAGTGAAGCAAGCCACTGGACTATAGTCAGTCAAACTCAAAACAATATGGAACCATCCACTAACATATGCATGGATGGATAATTCATCCAAACTGAAGCACCAGACATTTAGTAATATTTCATGTGTCCTAGAAAAATCCTAAGTATAGTAATGACAACATCACTAAACCATCACCATCATATATCTGCACTCAACATCATGTGTTGGCTCAAAAGAGACACCACACACCATTGAACAGAGTCATCGGCTCGATGACCAGTCGCAGGAAAGAACTCACCGAGGGTGCCGAGCACCTGGAGCGTAGGCGTGACAAATCCAAGGCACAACACACCAGCGAGGTTGCGGTGATGAAATCACCACCATCCCATCGGATGCAACACTAACACAACACCACCAGTTCAATACCACACCATCAACCACACCACACCAATAAACAGTCCAATAGAAACAGATCAAGGTCGCTGGGGTTGCAAGTACTTTGCCATCCCACCAAAACCTAATCAAAATTTGACAACACAAACAGACTAAGCATCAATCCATGTTACTAAGATTTTAGGGTTCCCAGTAGTAAATAGAAAAGGTGAAAGAGGCAGAGAAGAGTAGTCGGAGCCCATGAAGCAGCCGGAGGCGTGTGCCGGTGCACCCGTAACACACAAGCTAGGGTTAACCGGGAGACAGGGGCCTGCGCAGGAGCTGGATGGGGTCGAGGATGGGAGGAACTGGCAGAGAAGACCATGGAGAGGCGACGCTAGCAGAAGGCGGTGGTGGAGACGCAGGACTTGAGGGCAGAGGCGGTGGCGACACCGCCTTGAGGCGTGAGATGAGAGGATGAGGTCGTGTGTGGCGTGTGTTGCGTGAGGGTGAGAGGATGGGTCGGGGGTCAAGATGACCCCAAACCAGGTTAGTTGGGCCGAGCCGGCCCATGTGCCCAACTCAGTAGGCCAGATTACAATATAATAAAATAAAAACTAAAATAAAATAAAGGAATTACCAAAAATAAATAAATATAATACCCTCTAAGTTCTTTAGGCTCTAGAAAAATGTACAAAAATCCTAAAAATACATATAATATATCAAAATATTCATAAAAATAATATCCATGTAAGAAAAATATAAAAATACTTGTTTGAGTTAAATAAAGTTAAACTAAGTATTAAGGCTACTAAAATCCTAAGTAAAAAGAATAATAATAAAATAATAATAAGAAAATAAAGAAAAATTCTAAAAATAAATAAAAGATCATTTTGTATATGGAAATAAATATACAATTTTATAAAAATAATAGTTTGAAAGTTTTACAAATAAAACTGAAAATAAATATTCAAGGACATTTAATACTTTAAATGATTTTTATAAAAATAAGAATAATACTTATAAATAAATAAAATTCATTTTAAGATCTTAAATAAGTATAATTTGTTAGAAAAATACTAAATATATTAATCCAAAACATTTTAAGGTTCCTTGGTACTAAATCTTCATTTGTCTATCTTAATAAAATAAGATAGTTGTTTTGATAATTCTTTAAAATTATTTCCTAAGTAAGAAATAATTCCATTCCTGTATAAATATTAAATCCTTCTAGTCTAAGTACTAAAGTCCAAAACCATAATCAGGTTGATAATAAAACTTAAGTGTAAATTATTAACTTTATAATATATTTTGCAACCTTAATATCCAAATAATAGTTAAGCTGACTTTAAATATAACCAATTAATAATATTACTTTACTTGAATAGTTTCCTATTATTTTTCATAATAGAAAAGCCAATTTAAATCCAACCCTTCACCTAAATATAAAGTGAATAATTCCACACCTTAGTTATACCTATCATAAATTTAAAACTTGGGAATAATTAAAACACATTACCCCTTAAGTTTACTTACCCTTTTAAAGTTAACTTTAGTCTCAAAGCTCATAAACATCATGTCTAATAAAATACTTATGTTTTTATAGTTAACTTTGGTCTACTTAAATTGAGACATAAAGGATTTCCAGTCCAAACTAATCAATCAAACACCAAAAGACATTTATTATGTTCTATTAACAATAAAGATTGTTTGAACCTTAGAAAGGAAATATTTTCTTCAAATGTTATTCTTTTTGCCACTTCAAACAATAATCTCATAATAAGTTCTTCAACTCTTAACAACTCAACCCAAGGATTTTTATCATAGTCACCAGATAATAATTAATCATAATCACATTACTTTATCCTTTACTTGTATATTTTGGATTGTTAAAACTTAAATTATTTATAAATGCCATTACTTGTAAAGTAAAACTTAAAGATAAACCAACTCTTGAAAGAATTACCTGAACTCACTTCACTCAAAGTATTGGGGATTCACTCTAAGAGTTTTCCAAAATGCATAACATTACTTATGCATAAAAGCATATTGCTTCTTTAAACATTAGTCCTTACAGGACCAATGATGCAGTTTTCAGATATTGGATCTTATGTCGTCTCGAAGACCGTGAGTGCATAATCTTGCAATCACAAAAGGCAAGTTCACACTTGCTCATGTCCTTTGATTATTTTCTATAAAGTATTTTGCAAATCAAGTGTTGTCATCACCTGCATTTCAAAAAGGTCAGAAAACACTATTTTTGATAATAATGTGAACTATTGGTTACTGATCTAGGGTGATCAGCTAATCTATTAAACCTGGTAGTTGGAATACCACTACTTAGGAATATATCATCTAGGACTTAACAACCAATGTGCGCTAGTGATTCTTGCGCCGTATATTACGCGTTAACCATGAGATTTGGAATGGGACGAAGAAGTCAGCTGTATCCTTTTCCTCTCGTATGGAGGCAAGACGACCTTAACGTGACGTTGTGATTCCTTGTGCGGATCCAACATATGTGTGGGCACCCTTACGCCCCCACACTTTTGGTGTATAGATTATCTATGAGTGGTTTTTAGTGGTATAGTCCATCTCATATGGAACTTGCCAGGGCATCACCAGCTCATAGAGTCTTCGGGAACTCATCAGGGTCTTAGCCTGCCCAAAAGGGGGCTTAACGGAGGTGAGACAGCCTCGAAGGATCATGTAGACATACGGGGGTCGTGGAGAGGGCATTGATTGACTTGGATCTTAGTCTAGGCCTCATACCAAGGAAGTATGAATGAGCCTATAACTCAGATGTGCAACAAAGCTAAGATCTCTCATGGGAAAAGTAACGCACCTCTGCAGAGTGTAAGAACTGTAACTTGTTACTCCCTGTTCCGGGAAGGAGCTACGAACGCGGCGGGAAAGGAAATCCATGAAAGTTCTGGTAAACTCGTGAAGGCTGGCGGACATAGCTTTTCAGGATAAAAGCAATCTTTGAAGAAATGTTTTTGAAAACCTGCATTGCCGACGACCTATGGTCTATGGCTGTAGTTATAGTGCATCAAACACTCCTTTCTAGTGAACTTGCTGAGTACGCTCGTACTCAACGTATCTCCTTAACCCTTGCTAGATTCTGAAGCCAATACAGACGATGTCTGCATAAACTTCTACTCGAGGAAGTCTTCATCAACAGCTCAAGTCTTCAATAAAGTCAAGAAAGTCAACATATACATCAACTCAAGTGAAGACAAAGTTACTGATTAGATAGGAATATAATCTCTAGCCATAGAACCTATTTCTATAGTGTAATGAAATAGCAACAATGCCAGACGAATAGTTCATATACTAGTCTTATTAGTATGATAGTTTTAGAGTTGTTTATTTCTGATTCTTCTTTGTAAGAAGTTTCTTTCTCTCTCTTTAACCTAGAGTGTTCTCTGGATCTTGTGTAAAGAGTTGAGTTGTAACCTATATTCATGTCTTGGACCTGCTATGTTTCTGTTGTACCACTCTAAGGGATGTAATACTAGTGAACGCTGTTTCATTGGTGTTATGTCAACGACTATAGTGTACTACATCATGCAGAGGTATGCTGGGTCACCGCAGATATGCAGGAGTTTATTGCAAAGCTCGCGAATGATCTTCAATACATCAAATCCCTTCCTCCATCCAGAAAACAAGTTAGAACCTCTACTACACGAAGGAAAAAATAAGAAGCTTTGCAATCTGATGAAACCCATGAAGGTACAAATGATTTGGCTAGGATGGTTAATTCGGTTATTGGAAAAGTCGAATCAGGAAATACATATGCTGAATCTATCGAATCATAAGAAGCAAGCTTCGTTGATCGAGAGCATGTCAAGCTTAGGAAAAAGGCTATTCTTGATTTTTCTGGATGTAAGGGAGCTTACATGTTGCCCTATGAGTTTTGTGCCAAAGAAATTTGTGAACATCAACAACAATAAGATATAGCTGAACAATGTTCGGTTGACGAAGAGCATCAAAGTGAAGAGGCACAAAATCTAGAAAACAAAGAAGACGAGGCGTTGGAGAATTATCTAGAGGCCGAACAAGATATTGTTCAGGACATCCGGCCATCATATGCTTCCAACGTCGTCAAAGAGGTACATCTAGCAAATAATTTACTTATATTCCGATTTGGTCAAGACTTTAATATTGATACATTTGTTAGCAAAATTCTCATAAGCTATGAAAGACCAATCAAGAGAGGTAATTTATTTGTTAGAAATATAATTTTCATATAACTTATCGGTCAACATGTTGTACCCTTTAGAGAGACCGATAGTAACAAATTATCACAGTATAATTTATCCCCATCGTTTCATTTGCATGTTATATTTACATGGGCGGCTTTGTTTATATCATACTTGGCTAACATTTGGTCTCAAGTGAGACATATGTGTTTTAATCTTTTTGGTTTCAGAAACCTAAACTCAAGGTTATTGTCTCTTGAGAAAGTCGATGCTAGTATAACTTTGTATTCAAATACATCGGAAGAGAAGTGAAAAAAACAATGCATAGCCGAATTGGATGATGTGAAATCTGAACAATTTGGTTGCTCAATTCCAAAGCCGTTCTCGCAACAATATTGGTTAGAAGATAAAGGGTGTACCTACAGTTTGAGTATGTGTGATCATATATTTGATATATTGTTTAAAATCGATTATGTTAGAATTCTTGATCACAATACTGAGCCATCATTACATGGACGAATGTATTGCAAGTTGCATGATTCGTTCGAGCATAGTATAGAGAGTTGCAACATGTTTCATCAAATAGTACAATCGGCTGTTAATAAGGGACGATTGAAATTTGCTGAAACACAAATTGATGACCAATCTATTTTGATTGGTCGTGATGGCCAAAATATATTGCATAGGCCACCTCTGGTCGAATCATATAATAATGAGTAGGTACATAAGGAAGATGATGGGATCAAGCTTTCAAGCAAACAAATTGTTGAAGAGCATATTGCAAATTTTCTTGAAGGCGGGAGTTCCATTGAAGCTAAAATGAAGACATCAAGCACTGGGGTCAACAAGAAAATACGAATATTGATGCATGCAAAACCAAGAAAGATAAAGGCCGCAATAAGAACAAGGGTATCAAACCAAAGGTCACTTTTCACAGCTCCTGGAAAAATATAAAAAAGAGAGTGAAGCGAAATGTTCTTATCGGCCAAGTAGTGAGAAAGCATTAAGATCACCCGCAAGGAAAATTTCTAAAGACGAGGATTGGAGAAAGGAGAAATTCAATGCAACAAATTGTTATCTTCCTTTTGGGCCACCAATGCCAATGTCATGGATCCTCCCTATGCTAATTTTTATTCATATCCATCATGGGAAAGGTATGATTCATGGGCATGTTATCCATCTAATTTTAGATCATCTCACCCAAATTATGCAGATCTAAGAAGGTCAATTGATCAACAGTCACATGTCAAAGACCGTTTCAATAGAAAATAGTCGGTCCGGAGTTCATGGGTAAAGAAATACGTGGTCAAGCAAGTATACCGAATCAAAAAGGATGGATGCAAGTGTGCTGTTTTAGACTCAACTCCAAATAATAAAAAGCCAGCCGAGTTAACGTTGGCTACTAAGGGCAAGTAAGTGAAGCGAGTAACTTTCAAAGTCCCAATTGTTGAGTCCAAACCAACCAAGTCAAAAGTGCCCAAGATTAACAAAGTCATGCCATTGTGTGAAACAAAACCACAGCCGAGATGCCTACTCGGCTTTTCACATTGGCAAGAGAGGAAGCTATATCGTCTTAGGGTCGAGGAACTGAAGAAACTAAACATGGCATGGGTTCCCAAAGGAAACCATCAAGGCAAGGAAGATGTGCAAGATCCTAGCATAAGAAGGGCAGCAAAAGCAAAGAGCAAAAAGAATAAAGACAACAAGTGATCAGTCCAAAGAATTCGGTATCACTATCCAAAACTTTGGCCAACACATCATCCATATTATTATACTTAACCATTATTGCCTATGCCATGGAATTCATCCCCAGGTTGATTGGTTACCCACCATGGTTTTATTTCGACCCTTGGATGCATCATAATTCTATAGATCATGAAAGGGTATTGCCAAATCATTATTCATTTGATTAGTTGCAATTTGTTGCTAATACAAGAGGCTGAACACTTGAAGTACATAATAAGATTTGTTCTTTTGTTTACTTTGGCTATTCATAATTTGGTGGATGGATAATACATGCACATTGGGGCAAAGATATATGGCTAATATTTATTTTATCGCCCTCAGATCATTATCCAGTTATGGCTGATGTGGTGTTCTAACATCATCCTTAGTGTTACTGAGACCGAGACAAGGTATGCATTCCTTAGAAATTGTGCTTATGCTTATGTGTTGACAAACCATATAGCCGAATGTGAAACTTTGCTATTCGTGATAGAACTTTTTATTGTTATAGGTGCTACATATATTGAGGCTTCTAGTGATTCTTTGTAAGTAGTGCAACAATGTCCATGGTTTACCAAAGTTTCGAAGAATCACTTGTTATTTATCTTGATACATGCCTAGATGTGATTTTCATCTTGGATTGATTTATCATTGCTCATATATCTAGACATGAAAACTAAAGAGAAATTGAGTTGGTTCAATAAACATTTGGCTATCATGTTATTCATGATATATTTCATATTCCACAAGAGCCAATGCTTTGTTTCGCCAACATAGAGAAGGCCGGATTGGAGACCGCCGCTTTGGTCACTAATAAAATATCTAGTGCAGGTGAAGATGAAGAACAAAGGAAATCCATTGTTTATTATATGAAAATCTGAACAAAAGGGTGAACATGAAAGTTCAGATGAAGACCAGGCAAGTATCATTGTGGGAGTTATTCAAATACATTTGTGATATTCAAGATGAAGTGGTTGTTCTGAGTGCAAATTATTTGAATATATTATACCCAAGTGGAAATAAGTCTGGACATAAAATGGACGATATATACTTATTGCCCTTAGCACATATGGCCGATATAGAGTTATCGCCGTAAGACAACCACTGGCCGATGGAGTGGTGACATCGTCCTTAGACTAATAGTGGGGCAAGTTATTTTCTGGCACGCAAGCTCTGCCAGAAAATAGGAGACATGTGTTGGCACCCGTTTTGGGCTCGTATCTAATCAAGGAAAATGGTGAGAATCTCCACCCTCTCCAACATCTCCAGCATCATCACCATGATGAAGAGGGAGTAGTCCACCTCTAGGCTATGGGTTTGTGGTGGTAGATCTCTCTCTCTCTCTCTCTCTCTCTCTCTCTCTCTCTCTCTCTCTCTTATTCTTCATAGATCTAGTACCATATGAGATGCCCTACATGATTATGGTCATCTTTGTAATTCCTATGCGGTGGATCTTTGTTCTATGATTTGATATTTGAGATTGGAATCTATTTTGTGTAAGATGTTTTGATAGATGCATATCATGCACCCTGTTATTAGTTGCTTGTTTTGATCCAACTTGTATGCAAGAACTTGTATGGGGAGAAGTGTGTGTTAGATGGAGTAGGATGAGGTGGAGATTGAATTGTGACAAATAATATTCAATATCTACTTTGGGTTTTACCTTTATTTTGCTACCTCACTAGGGATAAAGTGAAATCATGTGCTATAGTTATCTTGTGACAGTTGATAACCTTGTTAGATCAAGGTAGCATATTTGTATTTCAAACATCATGTACTATTGCTTAAAGCTATACTCTGATTTGTTCTTAATTCAAGATTGCATGGAGATTTCCCTTCCTTGAGGAGTAGAAGAGAAAGATGTATTCCATCTCAATATTAGAATGTGATACCCATATTAATTCCTTTATCAAGCACATATGGAAAATTCCATGAGTCTCTATCATTGATGAATTGTTTTGTGATCACCACAACTTAAAAGAGAGTAGACAAGTGAACCTATGAACGCCGGTCTGATATTTATAATAAGAAACACCTTTCTATTCCATCTACTATCCTTTTTAATTTCTGAAATTTATTATTTCTAAAATAAAAAAATACTTTCCCTACTTGCAATCACTCATAAAAAACAAAAACAACACTATTATCTTCCATATCATCTAGTTTGCATTTCTTTGCTTTACTTTATTTCTTTAGATTGTTTTATATTTTGTATTTCATATTACTGATATGAAACCTTGTGCTTGAAAATCACTTGGTGGAGTTAGGGACACAAGACAAATTATTTTACTTTACATGTTGCTTGAAGGGAGAAGGGAAATATCCACATAATTCCCCGAGAGTTCGATATAAACCCTCGAGTCACCCTTGTGGGGAAAAGAAGCTTGCTACAACACTCTGCACTTGAAGTCCCAACGGAAAGTGGCAGCCTTTGTTGCCATGAAGACTATTTTATAGCGTTGTTGCTAGGGAATTGGTGGAGACATGTCATAGTGGTTGCAGTGTGGTGAAACTCCCACGACAAGTGCTAGACTATTTTCTGGCACCGTCATCTTCATAAATTTGTGTAATAACCCAAGCTTGGGGAGGTTGCACCACTATGATATTTTTCTTATCCTTTTTGATTTTTAAAGTATTTTATTTTGTTTTGTCTTTAGTCTTTTTAAGTTTTCCTTAAAACACATAAAAATTAGTATAAACTTTGTATTTGCAAACATGGGAGAAAGAGGAACAAAACTTTGTAACTACACAAACACCCCTAATGATCAATTCCTAGCTAGACCTATTACCACTCCTGAAATTACCACTGGAAGTTTCGAAGTAAGTCCTGGTCTTTTAAATATTATAACTAGAGAAAAATTTGGGGGGAGTGCTAGTCAGGATGCCTTTATGCATTTACATGATTTCTGTCAAATTTGTGATATGCAAAAGTTTAAAAATGTGGAAAATGACATTGTCAAACTTAAACTATTTCCATTTTCACTAAGAGGTAGAGCTAAAGAATGGTTATTATCATTTCCTACTGCTGGTATAAACTCTTGGGATGACTTAAAAGAAGCTTTCATTAAGAAATACTACCCACCTATTAAAATCCTACAAAACAGAAATAGTATCCTATCATTTAGACAAAATGACAATGAACATGTAGCAATAGCCTGGGAAATAGTTAAAAACATGGTTAGATCTTGCCCATCACATGGAGTGAAGGAATGTACCATATTGCATTCTGAAAGATCGGTATAAGAGACTAGAGGGAGGTGAACATGCGCTACTCAAATTTTCACTTCTTTTAAATTTTAAGGCTTGACACAAATTAGGTTATATAGATATGCAACTAGGTGAGAGAACCTATATGACAAACAAGCAAGCAAGCAACAATAAGGGAGTAAAGGATAGAAGTCAACGAAAGTTGACACAGAGATGTTTTCCCGAAGTTCCTTCGTTTTGAGGGGAAGTACGTCTCTGTTGGAGGGGTGGGCGGTACTAAGACCACCAGCGCCAAAAAAGGCCTCACCCTATTCTCCCATGCACCTGCCGCAAGGAAAGCACATGATCCACTATGCGGTGGCCTTCAAGGTGGCGACCGGAACCTTTACAATCTTGTTGAGTAGATCTCCTCAACACTTGGATTCTCCTAGCACGACCCCGAAGCTTTACAACCAATTCCCAAGCTCCGAGATCGACCTCTTCCGTCTATGATTCAAAGAATCCAAGAGTAACAAGATCCACAAGAGAAAATGAGGGGGAATCAACGTTTCTTTGGTGAAACCCTAGATCTAGACCTCCTGCACCAAATCCCAAAGTATCAAGGAGGTTGGAGCACTTTGGGGGGGAGATCTTGTGAAATTAAAGCTCAAGAACAATGGAGGAGAGTGATGAAAGAGGCAAGCTTATCGTTGGAGAAGAAAGGACTATTTATACCACTCGCACAGAATATGCTTGTTGCAACTCGATTGGAGAGGTACAACCGGTACTACCGGTCAGGTACCGGACCTGTTACCGGAAAAGCTCCAGCAGAGCAACAATGCTTCAGACTCCCCCGGTAGTAGCTAAGAGGTGCTACCGCAAAGCGGTAGTACCCAATGTCTACAGCGGTACTACCGGTATGAGCGGTAGTACTGGCTCGTGGTACCGTGTGAGATAGAAGGGGAGGCGAGGTTCTTCAATCTTTGCGGACTCGACCGGTACCATCGGGCGGTACTACCGTTAGCAAGCGGTAGTACCGGCGCGGTTGAGAGGTACTACCATACAGAGAGGTAGTGCCGGCTCGTGGTACCGAGTGAGATAGAAGAGTTGAGGGGCCTCGCCTTCCCTTACTGGCTTGTCCGGTACTAACGAGCGGTACTACCGCTGGCGAGCATTAGTACCGGAAGAAACTTCCCGTACTACCGGTTGGCACAGAGTGTTTTGGTAGAGGCAACCATGGGAAATTCACTTTGAGGTCTCAACCATTCGGAAAGCTTGCTGGGTTTGCAAAACTGAGTTGATTCCACCCAAACATTCCAACAAGGATCCCCTCTTGATAGTACGGTGTTCCTACTACTCAAGCAAAAGCCCTAGGAAAAACTATGTCTTGCTAGTGTCCTTTTTGAGGGAAATGAATGCCTTCTCCTAAATAAAAACCTGAGATACAATTAGCAAACGATTAGTCCGACATGTTTGTTATCATCATACATAAAAACCACTTAGGATAGGAAATTCCCTTTCACATTATTTTTATAATGGGCATAATATCATGTCTAGAAGCATTCTAGATTTTGTTGTGGGAGGTGCATTTATGAGTAAATTTGTGTCTAAAGCTAAAACTATCCTAGAAAGCATGCTCCACAACCATAGTCAATGGCATACTAAAAGAGCACCAAATCCATCTAAGAAATTTAACTCCATTGAAGAAATAGACTCCACAGTAAGTAAACTTGACCTAGGAATCTCGGGTCGAGATTCTTTTAAGGGGGATAGAATTGTAACAACCCTAGTTTTATTAAATAGTAATTAAGATCTGTTTGTGCATCATGAGCATATCATGCATAACATTGTTTGATAAATCTTGCATTAAGAAGAGGAACAAAACCCTAAACCCTAATAGCTCCCCTCTCTATTTGAAACCTTTCAAATGGTTTTGAAATATTTTGAAAACTATCAAAACCAATGGAACCCAAATGGTTATAAAGGGTCCCTACAATATTTCAATATTTTTGTAAAATCTCTGGTATTTTTAAATATATCAAAACATATTTGAAATTGAAATACCAAAGAGAGAAATAGAAATAGGAAAAATAAAAGGATTTCTAAAAAAAATAGTCAGGAGAGAGAACCAGGCCGTAGCCCACTCCCCTCCTCCCCTCCTGGAACATTTTCGTGGCCGAGATTTAGCCCACCTGGCCCAATTCCCCGGCCTGGTACCCCTTCGCGTTTCTTACTCTTTTCTTCAACCTCTAGCCAGAAGGACGCCGAGCAGAAGCTGCTGCGTGTCTTTTCCGTCGTCGTTCAGCCACGCCAGGATCCCCGCCGGCTCCACGATGCGTGCTACCGCCTCTCTAAGCATCTATAAGACCCCTCACACCTTTGGACGAACCCTAGATCCCCTCTTATCCCCAATTTCTCTTCTGGCCAAAAAACGATCCTTCAGATACCTCGTCGTCCCGCCGTTCCTGAGCTCTCAACACTATTACGAGGTTGCCATCGTGACCACCGTGTTCTCCTCGGTCTTATCCTCCAACCGTGCGAGCCGAGGAAGCCCCAGACTTCCCAATCGACATCTCTTTCCCCGACTCCGGCCGTCGCCAATTTCCCTCCGTCATCCCTGACCTTCCTGGAATGCTAAAGGTGAGATCCTGGTTCAATAGAACCCCGTCTATTCCTCCCTCGCACGCTAGACCACCCTCTGCAGCAGGCACTTGCGAGCACCGTCGTTGATTTTCGTTGTCGGCCAAACTCCGGTGACCCAAAACAGGCGGCGCTACCACCACCAGAACCACCTCGCTCTCCTCTTTCCAACGCCCCCACCAGCAGCCTCCCGCGAGATCTCTATCGGCCGACCCGTCATCGATCTGAGAGAAAGATCATGATGGTGTCATAACCCTTTTTATTTTATTTTAAATGTTTTTGTAATTCATTTCTATAAATAAGAAATTTATGACATGTGGGCCCAATCTGTGAGGTTTTTAATCTTTTCGGAAAATAATTTCTGAAATTATTAAAATTATGACATGTGGGCCCAACCTCGAAAATATTTTAAATATTCCAAAATTAAGTTAAAATGAATTAAAATTGGAGAAATTCATAACTAATTCATTTTAAATCAGAAAAATAAAATAATATATCAAAATGTTCAGAAAAATGAGCTCTATCTATTTAAGCTATAATCATGCATTGTTAAACAACTTTGATTGCAAGTTAGTTAGAAGAACTAAATGCAACCTCTCATATACATCTAGGGTTTCTATGAATTAGGATTTATACCCCTCGGGACCCTGATTAAATTGCCAAGCATGCCTTCGGGGTTTATTTCAAGGCAATTTAACCTGCATACCATCATCCTTAATTGACCATTACATCGATGCCATGTGTTGATTGTTTCCCTTACTTTCCGGTATTTGGTTCTTCTTTGGTAGAATACGATATCGGAATCGAGATCGAGATCGAAGCCCGAGATAAACATCATCGAAGCTCGAAGACCAATACTTGACCAACTATAATCAAGTCAAGTACCAGGTGTTCAAAGATCTGATTATTGGTTATCAATAGGCAAAGGCAAGCGAAACCCCACACATGATATAATCCTATGTTTTCAAAGTATTTCATTCCTGCCATGTGCATACGATTCCGAAGTCTTTTATCCATAGATGGAGTAATCCTATCAGATGCGTGTTACCTTTGAAGCCTATACTCCCTGATCCACTGCTCCTAGCATAACTAGGGTTTGGCTTGTGAAGCGTTGCTAGAGATTTTATATCTGTTGTGCTTAGCCATGCTTAGTTGTTACCACTGGTCCATCCGGTAGATGAATCAGAGCTGCGAATGAACCTAGTTTGACAGGATGACGTGGTATGATCAGAGATGAAAGTTAAACATGCTAAGGCTTGATGGGAGGCCACAGTGGGTTGTGGTTTTTGCAGTCCCATACTTGCCACTACTAGGACCTGACTTCTTGCCTATGGACCAAGATGAGCGTACAGCCACACAGTGGCCTGGAAACCCCCTCAACCAACTAACTTGCCGAGTAGATTCCATGAGTCACATAGTTTGGGCGTTCCATTCGACATATGCATTCTGGCTCTTCTCGAAGGAGGTGCATTCATATAGGTAGGTAAGCATGGCAGGGAACAAGAGATGCCCGGCATCCGTAATCTTGAACCCTATTCACATCATTAGGGACCGACTTCGGGACTCGACCCTTTACGGTGGCATGTCCCTAGTGCGTGACTCATGGTCTCGGCGAAAGTAAGGTAAAGGTCGTGTCTAACCACCCTCTGCCGGCCTTCCAAGGAAGAGGGCTATTATTAGTGGCATTAAGAGAAGGTTAGTACGTGTGGGTAAAGTTGTACACCCCTACAGGTTTAAATCTTTTCGAAAAGCCGTGTCCACTGTTATGGACGAACTTGGTGACCAGATTCTAAGATCATGGAGAACTTTAACCTAATCATAAGAATTTGCAGATCAATGTGTGCTTAAGGATTGATACGTCCAATTTGCATCACCATTCTATATCATAATTTGCATCTATTCATTGATATATGTCTTATTATGAAGTATTACTTATGTCTTTTCCACTGTTTTTGCATGTTGGATGATTCTTGGAGGATGGACTGCCGGAGTCTGGATTCTGATGGAAAAGGAGGTGTTTTGATGCAATTTCGTGAATATCAGAAAAATACCAGAAAATTATGGGAAAATTATATTTTCCCGGAAGACTGAGGAAGCAAGAAGGGGAGGCGAAGAAGGGCCATAGGGGGCCCACACCCCCTAGGCGCGAGCCCACCTTGCCCCGCGCCTAGGGCAGGTGTGGCCCACCTTCCTGGCCTCCGACTCCGCCCTCTCACCTATATCTTCCTCACGGAACCCTAACACCAGGGGAGCGACCACAGATAGATTTCCACCGCCTCTGCGGGGCGGAAAACACCGAGAGAGAAAGATCTCTCCGGCAGACAGATTTCTGCCGGGTAAATTCCTTCTCGGAGAGGGGAGATCATCGCCATCAACATAGTCATCAAGCTAGGCTTCATCGGGATCATCATCATCCACACCATCATCTCCACCAGCACCATCATCACCACTCCGTCCTGCTGTAAAAATTGTGTTGATTATTGCTTTAGTTCTTAGGGGAACTTTTCCGGTGTTAATTACTGTTGTAGTTGATGCTTGTGAGTGGAACCATTGGATTATTGTTTATATTCAGATTGTTATTCATCACCATATCATCTTTTATCTTGATCCATATGATGTCTTATGAGTAGTTAGTCTAGTTCTTGAGGACATGGGAGAAGTCATGTTGTTATTAGTGGATCTGTGTTGAGTTATTATTCAATGGTTAGTATTTAAGTTGTGGTGCTATTCTTCTAGTGGTGTCATGTGAATGTCGAATACATGATACTTCACCATTTATGGGCCTAGGGGAATGCATTGTGTATTTGTCTACTAATTGTGGGGTTGCCGGAGTGACAGAAACCTAAACCCCCGTTAGGACACCTTTACACAAGGGAGCGTAGGATTTCAGAGTTTAAGGCTGTGGTTAGGTTTATATCTTAATTACTTTCCTATAGTTGCAGATGTTTGGAGGGGGTTTAATCACAAGTATGTATTAGTCAAAGTAAGGTTGGTACATTAGCACACGTTCACCCACACAACACTTACAACACCAAAGAAGAGTACTTAACTATTTGAAGCGAAAGCACTTGACAAAATTCCCATGTGTCCTCGAGAATGTTTGGTCCTTATAAGTATTTCCACCGGATTGTCCTTTGCTAAGAAAGGACCGGGCCACTTGTTGTGTTTGTTCTTTATTACTTGCTCTTGGTTTTGTTGCCTTTTCAGAAAACCCCTACAAATCCGTTTGCTATGTATTTACAGAGATTTCCTTCTCCATACCACTAGTCAACACCTTCTGCTCCTCGTTGGGATCGACACTCCTATTTATCAAAAGTACTGCCATACACCCCCTATACTTGTGGGTCATCAAGACTATTTTCTGGCGCCGTTGCCGGGGAGTGAAGCGCTATTGAAGAGTGGAATTGGTAAAGGAAACTTCTACCGTGAGTATTGATTTTTGTTACTACTTGTTACTTTGTTTCCAATATTGATAACCCACTTGGTTTTCTGTTTGGGAAAACTACTACCACTGCTAGGGTAGTAGATGAACCACCACCTGTTGAGATAGATCCTTTTAAGATACCTACATGTATTGTTGATCATGTTATGGATAATTATTATCTTGGGGATGGAACTGTTCATCTTGGTGATCATTTGCTTTTTATCCATGAATTATGCGGGTTGTTTAAGTGTGCAGGTATCACAACTGAATAGGTGAAGAAGAAGTTACTCTCTGTATCCTTGAAAGGGAGAGCTAAAGAATGGTATAAGCTGCTGAAGAATGGACAATCCATGGAATGGGAGGAAATGGCATCTCTCTTTTATTCTAAATTCTATCCTCCCAGTGAGATTCATAAGGATAGAAATCTGATATATAACTTTTGGCCTCGTGATGGAGAGAGTACAACTCAAGCTTGGGGGAGATTAAAGTTACTAATGCTTAAATGTCCTATTCATGAACTCCCTTACAATATCATTATCAATAACTTTTATGCTAGGCTTTCTCTTCATGATAAAGATTTACTAGATGCTTCTTGTGTTGGATCATTCACACGTATGAAGAAAGAAGCTAAATGGGATCTCCTACACCGTATTCAAGAGAACACTGAAGCTTGGGAGAATGACAAAGGAAGAAAGTCAGGTATAAACTATGATTATGAATGCATTAAATGTTTTATGAAAACTGATGACTTCCGTGATATTAGTAATGAGTTTGGTCTTGATTCCCAAAGTATTTCCAACTATTTTAAGGCCTTTTCCTCTTATATAGAAATTCCAAGAAGAAGTGGAATAAGTACCATGCACCTTATAAAGATGTTGTTAGTCATGTTCCTGTTAGAAGTGCTGAAGTTTGTACTTCTAATCATATTGTGCATGAACCTTATGTTGAGAAAATACCTTTCACAGCTAAGGTAAAGGAGCATTCTATGATGATTAGTGCAAATAATAAAGGTACTAATAAAACTATGGATCCTGTTGAGCAATTTAATATTGAACCTGTGGTAGCTATTGTGAAAGTCTCTGTCACTAGAAATATAGATGATGAGAACATTGTCTTCTGTGAAGACGCTTCTAATATTATCTCTCATCCTAGTAAGGCTAGAAAAGCTAGTTTTCCTGTGCTTTCTGTTAAAATTGGTGATCATTGCTATTATGGTTTATGTGATATTGGTGCTAGTTCTAGTGCTATTCCTTATGAGCTTTATAGGGAAATTATGCATGAAATTGGTCCTTGTGAGATTGAGGACATTGATGTGGTTATTCACCTTGCTAATAAGGAAACCATTTGCCCTATTGGTATTGTAAGAGATGTGGAGGTTCTTTGTGGTAAGATTAAGTATCCTGTTGATTTTCTAGTGCTTAATTCAGCAGCTAGTAAAACTTGTCCTATCATTTTTGGTAGACCTTTCTTGAACACTTGTGGAGATATTATAGATTGTAAGAAGGAGAAAGTTTTAACTAAGTTTGATGGAGATTATTATGAGTTTAACTTCTACAAATTTTCTAAAGCTCCTTGTGAAAATATCTTGCCTAATAAAGATTTCAGGATGGAACAACTTGCTTCTATTGATCCAGTTTATGACCTTGGACCTCTTTTTGGTGATAGTAAGTATGCTCATTCTTATGATAAATTTTTTTCTAGTGAGAGTTATATTGTCAACTTTATTCAAAGTGCTACTGAAAGTTATTATGAGAGAGGGAAACATGGTTTGATGCTTCTCAATAATGTTAAGTTTCCCTGTTTTATGTTGAAGGCTTTGAAGTTGCATTTGTTTTGTCTTCCTATGCTAGTGCCTTTTTTGTTTCAACAATTTGTTTTTATCATGATACCCCCATGAATAGGAAGTGGGTTAGACTCAAGTGTGTTGGTTATTTGCTTCTTTATGCTCTCTTTCATTCCAGATATATATCTCCTTTGTGAGCATCTTTGAAAGTTTCAAGCCTAATTAAAGGCACTAAAGAAAAGTACTTGTTGGGAGATAACCCAAGAGTTTGGTTGAGTATTGGAAGTTATTACTTCAGTAATAACTGCTCCTTATCCTTTTTGTTTTGGTTTTTGTGTCAAGTTCAATTACTTTTGTGAAGAAGAGGAGTTGTGAAAAGTTGCTGTCATGAGACAGATTTTTGTGCTGCATTGTAAAAATTCGCGAGGGAGCTCAGTACGTTGGATGGAGCTGTATTTTTCTGAGCTTGTTCTCCAAGTTGTTACCCAAATTTCATTAGTTATTTACTTTTTGATTTGAGCAACAGAAGGTTTTCTAAAAAATCAATCATTACCTTCTGGTCTGTTTTGAAAAATTTCTGCTATCATTTGCAGTTTCCTCTTAAAGAAGCCTTTGTTTTGATGGATTTTAGTTTAAGTGCGCACCTAAAGGTTAATTTTTTTCTTACACTAATGTTGCCATTGAGTTTGGTGTGAGACCTTGTAGGAAAGGAAATTCCAGGAGAAGGAGAAAAGGAGTCTGTAGAGTTCGTCTTTGAATAGGTAAAAGTGGTCAAAACAGAAGGTTCGTGAAACCCCAATCTTTTTTTTATTTTTGATGTTTTTAATACATAAGGGAAGTTATGAGATAGAACAGAGGAGGAACCGGAGTCCGGGGTGGCCAAACCCATCCCAGGTGCGGGCCCCTGCTGCCCCGCGCCTGGAGGGGGTGTGCCTCCCCCGAGATTCGAATCTGCTGTGTTTTCATATCAAAACCTTCCTTATGCATTGAAACTTCGTAATATATAACCCCCAGATCCCCCGAGGTTCGTGCATCGTGTTATCGTCGTGTTTTCGTTTCGATCTGTTTCTGTGAGGAAATCTTCTCAAGTTTAGAGCACCATGGTCTCCACCAACGATAAAGGCAAGAAGCCCGAGGAAGACGATCCTCTCAAGCCCGTGGAGGAAGTAAAGTTGGAGGAACAAACCGCCGTAGGGGCAAGGGAAAGGAAACCTACTTTTGTAGGAGCAATTAACACTGGACGTTCTTTTTCTCATAACATGCAGGGGATCATAGCCTCCGTTCCAGACTTCAGATCCTACCCTGAGGCAGTGGAAGCCCTTCGAACCACTGATGATTTTTGTGATAAGTACCATGATTTGAGGATGAAAGTGGATATACTTCAAGAGGAGAATGACAAGCTTCGTGAGATGCTAGAGGTTTTTTTTGACCCTAATCAAGAGAACACCACCACCACCACCATCGAAGGAGTAATTCGTCATCAGGTTTGGCATCCCCTTGGCTTGTTCCAAGCTTGGGGGGAGTGCCGCGATATCACCTCCATTATCTTTTATCTTTTACCTTTTTAGTGGATTCATATCTTTGGTAGAGGTGTTATCTTATAGTTTTGGTTTGCATGTGGAAGTATCTCTCCTTTAGTTTATTATCTATGTATCCCTTGGTGTGAGTGCTTTTATGGAATATTAATGAGAAGCTTCATCTTTTACTTTTTGCACTTCTTATTTTAGTTTGCAATATCTATTATATGATGGATCTTGTTGATCAGTATTGGCATCACTTTGGGATCATCAAGTGGATCTAAATTAGTTTTGGCAAACCGAGTTCTAGTCAGTAGCAACACTTTTTGAGGTTTGAAAGAAAAAGAGAAAAATCTTACAGGTATTTTGTATCATTTATTTTCTTTCTTGTTGGCTCATAGGCTTAGTATTCTTTATTTAAGATCTTTTGTGCCTTCAAGGAAGATTGCATGTTTGGCTTTATTACTTGTATGTTTGCTTGTTTCTTTCAACTCTCTTGCTTGATACCTAGCCTTGCTAGACAAAAACCTGTTTTGAGAAGGCATACTTCTTAGGTTTCCAAACCCTTTAACCAAAACCTTTGCCATTTGTGTCCACCATATCTACCTAGTAGCTTTTGCTATTCCAAGAAAATTCTCAAGCTTCATCTATCTTTCGAATTAAAAAGTATTTTGTTATGTGAATACTAGTTAGTAAAGCTCTCACGAACTTGATGGCACACCTTATTTTCTTGCCCCTAATAGACTTGAAACATTGTGTCATCAAAGTTGTATATGCTTGCATCTATACATGGAATTAGAAGAACTGTGCTATCACGGGGAACACTTTCAACATTGCACTTGTACTTTGTACATAGTTGATATCATGCTGTTTTGTTTGTGGATGTCAACGGTGTGAAATAAAGAGGGAACTTGTAAGTCCATGGAGTCTGTATTTTGTGTTAGAGAAACGTCTAGGCCGCTAGCCTAATCCATGCCTAATCATGGTCGAAACTTGCAGCATCACTATAGTGAGCTATCTATGAAGCATCCTCAATAAAAAGCTATGCACATAGTAAATAAAAAGATCGCTGAGATGCTCACTGTCTGCTTGCCTTGTCATTTTGGTTATGGGAATGCTCATGTACCATGTGCAAGGGGTACCCCGTTGGCGGTTCTCTATGATACTCATGTACTTACAATGACAAGAACTTACTGGCAACTAAAGTTGAGTAGCATGAGGAGTGGCCCTCATATTCAAGGGGCATGAGATTTCCAACTTATATTTCGTCAAGCATATACTCCATCTTTGTGCACTTTAACCTTAATCATCTCAAGATGCCTACGATAGGGGCATGGAGGGCTCAAATCTAGTAAGTACCATAATATTTTGGAAGCTCTTTATGACTTGAAATCCCTGCTACCCTCTATGAAGGGACCTTTCTCCTATTTACCAAGTTGAGTCAGTAACCCTACTTCCTCTCTATCTCCAGCAAGCTTTTGAGTTGTTGTGTTGCAAGCATTCATATGGTGATTTATTCAATCATGTTCTTTATCTTCCTTGTTTGCACAAGACTCTTATTTATTGAGTATTACTTTGAAAGCCTTCATTGTGAAAAACCTTTTTGAGCAAAGAGTGCTCCTGTTATAAAACTTCTACAAAAAGCTTTTTGTGAAACCATTTGCCAGCTGTTCTCTGACCAGGAACAAGAGTTTGCCAATTCCAATTATGATTTATCTTTATGCATCTATATTGTGACCCATGTACTTGTTGCAAGCTAAGTTATATAATGGTGAGTTGCTTTCTTGTATAAGTTGTGCAATAGTAAGTGTGATTCTTCTTGTCTGTATTCTTTTATCGACACTTCACTCCATAAACCAGTGGACATGTTTACTGAGCTCGATTTTCGCTTGGGGACAAGCGAAGGTCTAAGCTTGGGGGAGTTGATATGTCCAATTTGCATCACCATTCTATATCATAATTTGCCTCTATTCATTGATATATGTCTTCTTATGAGGTATTACTTATGTCTTTTCCACTATTTTTGCATGTTGGATGATTCTTGGAGGATGGACTGCCGGAGTCTGGATTCTGATGGAAAAGGAGGTGTTTTGATGCAATTTTGCGAAGATCAGAAAAATACCAGAAAAATATGGGAAAATTATATTTTCCCGAAAGGCCGAGGAAGCCAGAAGGGGAGGCGAAGAAGGGCCACAGGGGGCCCACACCCCCTAGTCACGGACCCACCTTGCCCAACGCTTAGGGCAGGTGTGGCCCACTTGCCTGGCCTCCGACTCCGCCCTCTCACCTATATCTTACTCACAGAACCCTAACACTAGGGGAGCAAACACAAATAGATTTCCGCCGCCTCTGCCGGGCGGAAAACACCGAGAGAGAAAGATCTCTCCGGCAAACAGATTTCTGCTGGGTAAATTCCTTCCCGAAGAGGGGAGATCATCGCCATCAACACCATCATCAATCTAGGCTTCATCGGGATCATCATCATCATCTCCACCAGCACCATCATCACCACATCGTCCCGCTGTAACAATTGTGTTGGATATTGCTTTAGTTCTTAGGGGAAAATTTCCCGGTGTTTATTACTATTGTAGTTGATGCTTGTGAGTGGAACCATTGGATTATTGTTTATGTTCAGATTGTTATTCATCACCATATCATCTTTGATCTTGATCCATATGATGTCTTGTGAGTAGTTCGTCTAGTTCTTGAGGACATGGGAGAAGTCATGTTCTTATTAGTGGATCTGTGTTGAGTTATTATTCAATGGTTTAGTATTTAAGTTGTTGTGCTATTCTTCTAGTGGTGTCATGTGAACGTCGACTACATGATACTTCACCATTTATGGGCCTACGGGAATGCATTGTGTATTTTGATACTAATTATGGGGTTGTCAGAGTGACAGAATCCTAAACCCCCGTTAGTACACCTTTGCACAAGGGGGCATAGGATCTCAGAGTTTAAGGTTGTGGTTAGGTTTATATCTTAATTACTTTCCTGTAGTTGCGGATGCTTGCAGGGGGTTTAACCACAAGTATGTATTAGTCCAAGTAAGGTCGGTACATTAGCACAGGTTCACCCACACAACACTTACAACACGGAAGAAGAGTACTTAGCTATTTGAAGCGAAAGCACTTGACAGAACTCCCATGTGTTCTCGAGAACGTTTGGTCCTTATAAGTATTTCCACCGGCTTGTCCTTTGCTAAGAAAGGATTGGGCCACTTGCCGCGTTTGTTCTTTATTACTTGCTCTTTGTTTTGTTTCCTTTTCAGAAAACCACTAAAAATCCGTTTGCTAAGTATTTACAAAGATTTCCTGCTCCATACCACTAGTCAACACCTTTTGATCCTTGTTGGGATCGACACTCCTATTTATCGAAAGTACTGCAATACACCCTCTATACTTGTGGGTCATCAAGGATGCTTCCTCATGGGTACGAGGGGTGATCCTAGTTGGTAGGTTCTACTGATGATGATTCAGTGGATATCAAAACATGATCAAAGTTGGAGATACCTCTCTCTTATCCCCTTTTAAAATATTCTGATTAGTAGAGATTCTTCTCCCTCTTGTTTTACAAACAAAGATGGATTTATGCAAAATAACTCCACCAGCCATAAGTCTTGCGGAGTACACCCTATACTCACCCTTGCTTCGTTGATACTTTTGCAGTAGAGTAAGTGTTACCATAGAAGATGAGTTCTTCACGGCATCGACATCGACGAGTAGCTTGGAGTTCCTAGTCGACAGTCTGGTATCTATGGATTGGACGTCATCATTATGCTTCAGGCCTCTTAGGCCATTTGTTAAGTTTGCTATACTTAATAGCATAATTTGCCTTCCGTTGTTTGATGTTTATGGTCTGTGACCTCTGTTGTAATATTTTGGTTTTTTGCTCAGTTATGAGCTTGCTGTAATATTTTTGTGTCGTAGGGTCACTATTGTGTTACCGATTTTCTATCTGTATGCTTTCGAGATCAGGTTAGGCTTATGTTCAGACGAAGGTATACGATTTGTCTAGCCTTAATCCCGGGGGTGTCACAGGTTTTGGTATCAGTGCAGTACCGACTGTAGGAAACCTTTATATTAGTCGATGTTGATTCTAGTACTTGTGAAAAGTATTTTCAAAGATGAAAATTATATGCGAAAACTCTGGTATGCTTCTTTTCTCCTTATCAAGTTTCGCTCTAACTCTAGGTTATCGTATCTTGTGTTGATTTGGAAAATTTTTGCTATCTTGTCTTGTCTTTCAAAACTTAGGTGCCTTTCCAGGCATGTCGTTTCTCAACCAGGTTACCTTGTGTTAAGTTCTCTAGAGTCAGTTGTGTGTGTTCCTTGTTTCCCTTTGTTCTGTTTCTTCTGAGAGATTTCTTTCTATCATGATCTCTCTACATTAAGGGTCCACAACATCGTGTTGATGGTTCCACAATGTTCTGTTCCAGGCTTCGAGGTTTCCTTTCACCTCGTGTGCCTCCTTTTCATTTGTTTGGGTACTTCAGAACTCGTTCTTCTCTTGGAAGCTACCTCGTGATTGCTGGCTTGTAGTGTATGCTTTGTTAGTTACTTCTTTCTCTAGGTTTTAACCTTTGGACTTGAACCTAAGATCCCCGATTATGTCGGATTCTGGTGTTGTGAATCTTGTACATGAAGCTGACCTTTAACCCAAGATCCATTTTGTTGATCCCTGTTGTTAATGTTCAAACATTACTCCAGGATGGATAATACCTTCTAGTATAGCCTTCAAGTTTGTGGTTATTGTCGTGATTGAGTAGCAACAACTAAGGACTTCCCCTACCACATGCTATGGCAGATGTTCTTTAATGGAACCAAATAGATCACGACAAGAGTGATCTTCGCGAGACTCGCATTTATACTCGTGACTCTGCCACACCTCTCTTTTCTGCATTCGTCTTCCAAAAATTGTTGACTTATGTATCCACATCTTGGGATTTTATCCTGAGCATGTTCATTTCCCTTATTGTTTTCCGACCTTTGTTTACCAGTTGGTAGCCAAGTAGTACACTTGCATTGGTGTCTTCTGATGCAAGATACTCTTGTGGTTCGTCATGACAAACTAGTTCGGGATGTCAGGAGAAACAAACTCCAGTACCTCGTCATTTCTAAGACCAGGTCAAAGTGTTGTAATCCGTGGATCAATAAGCGTTGATTAGCTTATGTTCTGTTCTATCTTAGAGTATTACACCCTTTCCATACTAAGAGGTCATGCTAAGATTCATGACCCTCTTAATGAAGTGATGCTCTTACACATATTATCCACCCTTCCTCTGAGTTTTTTCGCTCAGGAATGATGCGTGTGCGTATTGATGTGGCCATCTAAGATTCTTAGCAATTCTTATTGCTTTGAACTTTAAGGACATTTGTATCATTCTTAGCATGATGGATAATTTTATCACTAAGCCAAGGATGATTGTGCTACCAAGTCCGTTCATCTAGTGAACTCTCTTCGGTTAAAGAGTTAGGCTTGTTCCGAACCTCTGCGACTATGTCTTCCTGCCTTATAAAGCAAGTTTTCTCTCGAACTAAGTGACATATCGGTGGTCCGTGATATTATGGATTTCTTCTAGAAGTATCACCATGTTGCCACATGATCGTGTTGTTAGGTTCTTGAGTAAGTTGTTTCTTTAAACTGCTCCTTTCTCCAAGAATCCATACTAGATACCCCTGAACCAGTTGGTTGAGCCTAAACAACAATTTGGAGAGTTGTAAAGACAAAAGTTCTATCCAACTCTATTCTTTTAAAGGGATGTCTAGTTTTGTTCGTGCTGAAGCAAGATAGTATGTCCTTCATGGATATGTTATCTTTCCACGCCTTTGATTTAATTTGGGCAATCGTCAAATCAAACTCAGTTCGAAGGACAATCTTGATGGTGTATCTACTGGTGATGTTTCACATAGGTACATATTCATGTCTTTGGTCTGACCAGTATTTTTGCCTTGTTTACACAACATATGAGCTCGTCTTAATGGAGCGTCTCGATAAGCTTGTTATTGAGCCCATAGATGACATCCTTATCTTCTCCATGTTATATGAGATTCATAAGCAACATTTGGTATTAATGTTGGAAACTTTTGAGAACTGTCTTTGTGCCATCTCGAAGTACGTGTTCTGGATGTTAGAAGTGACTTTCTCCGATTCATGTCAAAACTGTCGAAAGATGTCATCGTGGATTCGATTAGAGTCGTCTTTGTTTCCTCGGGAATCATTCCAAGTCAGTTAAGCATGTGCAAAGTATTCTTGATATGGTAGGTTGTTACCTTAACATCTCGAGAAGATCCTCCAATCACACCAAGCCACTGATTAATTTGTCAAAGAAGATAAGAAGTCCAACAAACTTCGATATCCTCCTAAATGTTTCCTAAATAGGATTAAGTTGTGTTTCGTTGCAAAAATTTCATGTAGGTGCAATTGTCCTTTGATAATTTGCTAATACATGGAATTTGCAATCTAGCTCGTCTTTTGGAGCTTGACACTAAAGTCCATGTCTTGAGAATCTAGTAACTTTACCCCTGTGTAAATGTTGTAAACTTTCTATTCGAACATGCCGAGTCTGAAGTATATGTCCACTTAACCAAAGCTGAATCTCAAGCAGCAATAATGGTTGGTGTCCCGCAAGGTTTTGACATAGGTCTCTCTGTACATCCGGTAAGATTGATGTAGTGGTTGACACAATTAGCCAGAAGACCTATTGCCATAATCTCCTGAATCAGCAATAACACCCGTTCCTCATAAGTCATCTTATATGATTTTTTATAAGTGTTGCGCTTATGGTTTGATGTGTATCCGAAGTCCGGCCTTTACTTAATGACTGATTACAAGCTTGTCAATAGCCTAATATTGGTATCTCAAACATCAAGGAGAACATTTAAAGAAGCGTCGCTAAATGTCACTCGATCGATCCTCCAGAACATTTTACGATGGCAAGCATCTTGTTATGCCAAGTACTTGAAGTCTTAGAATGAAGTTTCTTTCTTCTCGTGTCATCAGGAATCTTCTAAACTATTCATCTTGGTGGTGTAAAGTGATATCAATATCTTTGGCAAAGATTTTGATAGTCCTGGATAAATAAAGAGTTTCCTTCTCGCTTTCTTAAACATGTTCGAAGAGCGATTATGATTTTAATAGTCAATAGTTTCTCTTGTTACATGTTCCTTGTGACTCTTATGAGTCCTCTCCACAAAAAACCTTTTTGTCTTGGCCTTCTATTGAATGAAAAAGTGACCCTTCTATGTCAAAAGTAGTTCAACAACTTGGTTTTGTTGGTATCAACCTGTTCCACCTGCGAATCTGTACTTAAGTTGTTTATTAGAGGTTTACCTCCCGAAGTCCGCGTATATTTTTTATTTGTTGGAAGGTCCTTCCCTCAGAATTTTACCTTCTCTGCAAGCTCCATGGTCTCAACCCTTATGAAGACCAGCTATCTGCAACCTTGAAACCTTCACCTTTTGTTTCCTCCGTTACCTTGGCATGTTTCATGTCTGTTGGCTTTAGAGATGTTCGCGAAACATCTATCCATAAGTTAACCATGAGATACTCAGTTTGTGGTCCCGTGTCATTCCCTCTCATCCTTAAGTGTGAGCAACCACCTCAAAGATTATGAAGCTCTTCGTCCACTCGTCATGGTGGCATGGATCAACCTCTTCGATAAGACCATCGAAGTTTAGTGTGACCATGTTCCTACTATCTTCCTACCTAGGAATCTCGGGTCGAGATTGTTTTAAGGGGGATAGAATTGTAACAACCCTAGTTTTATTAAATAGTAATTAGGATCTGTTTGTGCATCATGAGCATATCATGCATAACATGGTTTGATAAATTTTGCATTGAGAAGACGAACAAAACCCTAAACCCTAATAGCTCCCCTCTCTATTTGAAACCTTTCAAATGGTTTTGAAATATTTTGAAAACTATAAAAACCAATGGAACCCAAATGGTTATAAAGGGTCCCTGCAATATTTAAATATTTTGTAAAAGCTCTGGTACTTTTAAAATGTATCAAAACAGATTTGAAATTGAAATACCAAAGAGAGAAATAGAAATAGGAAAAAGAAAAGGATTTCTAAAAAAATAGACAGGAGAGAGAACCAGGCCGCAGCTCACTCCCCTCCTCCCCTCCTGGAACATTTCCGCGGCCCAGCTTCAGCCCACCTGGCCCAATTCCTCGGCCCGGTACCCCTTCGCGTTTCTTTCTCTTTTCTTCAACCTCTAGCTAGAAGGAAGCCGAGTAGAAGCTGCTGCGTGTCTTCTCCGTCGTTGTTCAGCCACGCCAGGATCCCCGCTGGCTCCGCGATGCGTTCTACCGCCTCTCTGAGCGTCTATAAGACCCTCACACCTTTGGACGAACCCTAGATCCCCTCTTATCCCCAATTTCACTTCTGGCCAAAAACGATCCCTCAGATACCTTGCTGTCCCGCCGTTCCTAAGCTCCCGACGCTGTTACGAGGTCGCCATCATGACCGCCGTGTTCTCCTCAGTCTTATCCTCCAACCGTGCGAGCCGAGGAAGCCCTAGACTTCGCAATCAACATCTTCGTCCCCGACTTCGACTGTCGCCAATTTCCCTCCGTTCGGGCTCCTCCATCGTACCTGACATTCCTGGCATGCTCAAGGTGAGATCCTGGTTCAATAGAACCCCCTCTATTCATCCCTCGCGCTCTAGACCACCCTCTGCAGCAGGCACCTGCGAGCACCGTCGTTGATTGTCATCGTCGACCAAACTCCGGTGACCCAAAATGGGCGGCGCTACGAACACCAGATCCGCCTCACTCTCCTCTTTCCAACACCCCCACCAGTAGCCTCCCGCGAGCTTTCTATCGGCCGGCCCGTCATCGATATGAGAGCAAGATCATGATGATATCATCATGATGTCATAACCCTTTTTCTTTTATTTTAAATGTTTTGTAATTCATTTCTATAAATAATAAATTTATGACATGTGGGCACAGTCTGTCAGGTTTTTAATATTTTTAGAAAATAATTTCTGAAATTATTAAACTTATGACATGTGTGCCCAAGCTGGAAAATAGTTTAAATATTCCAAAAATAATTTAAAATGAATTAAAATTGGAGAAATTCATAACTAATTCATTTTAAATCAGAAAATACAAATAATATATCAAAATGTTCAGAAAAATGAGCTCTATCTATTTAAGCTATAATCATGCATTGTTAAACAACTTCAATTGCAAGTTAGTTAGAAGAACTAAATGCAACCTCTCATATACATCTAGGGTTTCTTCGATGTAGGGTTTATACCCCTCGGGACCCTGACTAAATTGTCAAGCATGCCTTAGGGGTTTATTTCAATGCAATTTAACTTGTCATATCATCATCCTTGATTGAGCATTGCATCGATTCCATGTGTTGATTGTTTCCCTTTCTTTCCGGTATTTGGTTCTTCACTGGTAGAATACGATATCGGAATCGAGATCGAGATCGAAGCCTGAGATAAACATCGTCAAAGCTCGAAGACCAATACTTGACCAACTATAATCAAGTAAAGTACCAGGTATTCGAAGATCTGCTTATTGGTTATCAATAGGCAAAGGCAAGCGAAACCCCACACGTGATATAATCCTATGTTTTCAAAGTATTTCATTCCTGCCATGTGCATACGATTCCAAAGTCTTTTATCCATAGATGGAGTAAGCCTATCTGATGTGTGTTACCTTTGAAGCCTATACTCCCTGATCCACTGCTCTTAGAATAACTAGGGTTTGGCTTGTTAAGCTTTGCTAGATATTTTATATCTATTGTGCTTAGCCAAGCTTAGCTGTTACCACTGGTCCATCCGGTTGATGAATCAGAGCTGTGAATGAACCTAGTTTGACAGGATGACGTGGTATGATCAGAGATGAAAGTTAAACATGCTAAGGCTTGTATTGGAGGACACAGTGGGTTGTAGTTTTTGCAGTCCCATACTTGCCACTACTAGGACACGAGTTCTTGTCTATTGATGACCCACAAGTGTAGGGGATCGCAATAGTCTTCGCGAGTAGTATTACCCAATTTATGGATTTGACATAAGGGGAGCCAAAGAATACTTCCAAGCCTTAACAACTGAGTTGTCAATTCAGCTGCACCTGGAAATAGTTCTTGCTCACAGAAGTTTATCAGTAGCAACAGTTTGGTAGTAGAAACAGCAAAGCAACAACAACAGTGAAATAGGAGCAATAGTAACAGTAACAGTAAACAATGGGATTCGAGTGCGGTAGGCATAGGTAAGAATGGACGGGCATTGCATGAACGAGTCTAAACATGTAATTTCAAGATCTAGGGCATTGCAGATAAATAATAACAAGCATCCAAGTACTAAACAATCCTAGGCATGTGCTCCAAATATAGTCATACGTGCTCGCAATGAGAACTCACAACATCTTCTGTCCAGCCAGCCCGTGGCAGCGGGGCCTCTAGGGAACTACTGATAATTAAGGTGATCCTTTTAATAGAGCACCGGAGCAAAGCATTAACACTCCGTGAACACATGTGATCCTCACACCACAGCCATCCCCTCCGGTTGTCCCAATTATTGTCACTTCGGGGCCTTTGGATCCGGACAGTGATATGTGTACACAACTTGTAGATAAGATGACAAACAATACTATCATAATGATTCAATAATAAGTTTAGATCTGAGATCATGTCACTTGGGCCCTAGTGACAAGCATTAAGCACAACAAGTTGCAACAAACTCAAATATCACTAATAGAGATACTAGGCACTATGCCCTAACAATCTTATTCGATTACATGATAGAACTCATCCAATCCCTACCATCCCCAAGCCTATAGCGGGGGATTACTCACTCATGGACGAGGGAAACATCGATGGTTGATGGAGAGGCGTTGGTGATGACGATGGCGATGATCCTCTCCAAATTCCTCGTCCCGGCAGGGTGCCCGAACGGAGTTTCTGGATCCAAATCTTGGTTTCTGATGGTGGCGGCGGAGCAGAACTCTTCTCTGGAAAACGTCGAAACCCCCTCGGTTTTTAGGTCAAGGGGTAACTTATAGGCGTAGAGGGAGACCGAGGGGGTGCCTGGGGTGGCCGCACCCCTAGGCGTGGGGTAGGGCCCACCCACGCCTGGCAGGGGTGTGGGCCCCCCCAGGCCTCTACTCCGTTTCGTCTTCTGGATCCGTGGGTGTTCTGGTGAAATATTATTTTGGCATATTTTCCGGGATTTTTCCCGATAGTTAATTTTCTGCACAAAAAGTAGACACCAAGACAATTCTGCTGAAAACAGCGTCAGTCTGTGTTAGTTCTATCCAAATCACACAAGTTTAGAGGAGAAACAATAGCAAAAGTGTTCGAGAAAGTAGATACGTTTTGGACGTATCAACTCCCCCCAAGCTTAGCCTATTGCTTGTCCTCAAGAAATTCAGTTGAAAACTGATTGCGATAAAAGAACTTTCACGAACACATTTGCTTCATATGATGTATATATTCTCAACACAGGAGTAGATGCTTAAACCATTCATAATAAGAAGTATGCAACCAAGTCTACTCAATAATAATTTCAAGCTATAAAGAGAAACCAACTCAGTAATAATAAGTAGCATGGAACATAAACATAAGAAACATTGCAATGCTAATAGTAAGGTATGATGGAGTGGTATCTCACTTGCCTTTGTTTGTAGAGCACAATATAAATGCCAAGGAACCTCTGAAGTTCAAGTGAAGACTAGAAGTAAAGATATCAAAGATACAAGCATCAAAGTCATGACATAATTAACCAAGTTTTGGAACAAACACAAGAAAGAGAACTTTGCTCTCAAGAAGGTTCTCATAGAATAAGTGGTGACTCAACAAGGTTGTGAAAAGGTTTTTTAAAAGTTTGAAAGGCTTCCCAATGCTGAAAGGAAGATACTCATTAGCTTTGAGCTCTCATTGCCCCTATCATAGGCATCTTCATATGGTTAAGGTGAAAGTGAGGTCCAGTATGAGTTATATGCTTGACAGACCATAAACTGGAAATCCCATGTCCCTTGAGTACGAGGGCCGCTCCGCATGCTAATCAACTTTGGTCACCTGCAAGTTCTTGTCATTGTACATACATGCATATCATAGAGAACCGCCAACGGGGTACCCCTTGCACATGATACAGGATCTATCGCGTGATCAAAATGACAAGGCAAGCAAACAATGAGCATCTCAACGATCTTTTTATTTACTATGTGCATAGATTTTTATTGAGGATGCTTCACAGAATGCTCATTATGGTGGTGCTGCAAGTTTCCACCATGATTAAGCATGGCTTAGGCTAGAAGCCCATGCATTTATCTAACACATATATAGACTCCATGAACTCACAAGCTCCCCTTTTATTTCACACCGTCGACATCCGCAAACAAAAGAGCAAGGTATCAACTGGATAGGATATCCAAAAAGTGTTGAAAGCGTTCCCCGTGACAGCACGGTTCATGGACATGTCACAATGGTTCAAGATTATTAAGCGCAAGGAATAAAGTGTGCCATCAAGTTCGTGAGAGCTTTACTAACTAACTTTTTCAAAATAGACAAACATTTTATTTGGAAGAAAACAAGGCATATAGAATATGCACTGAAATAGCAAACGATGCTAATAGGTAGGTATGGTGGACACAGTTGGCAATATCGGTTTTGGAGAGTTGGAAACACAAGTAGAGCTCATACTCAGTGCAAGTGAAGGCTAGAAATAGAGAGGGAGCGACAAACGAGAGAGCAATAATTGTCATAATCATGGTTGCAACAAAACAGGACTAATCATGGCATGAAAGTGATACAAGAACTCTGAGGCAAAATAAATCATCGAGGCTTACTGACTATTGTTTAGTCATATGCATGCGTGAGCATGTGCCAAGTCGATTCACATGAAACTTCCAGAGGAGGATACCACAATATCATACCAAAATATGAATACAACAATGCAAGCAAACATTCATATGGCATGATACAAACTATTAGCAAGATGGACCTAATCATAGACAAGCAAGAACTACTAAGCATCCATCAGTAACATATGCCTTGCAATGAACAGGCTAAGCATGCTCACAATGATGAGTATATGTACAAAAATGAAAACAAATAGAGTTTTTTACCAGCCTCTTACCACACCTCAAGTTGTCTTAATATTCATTATTGCCCTTCACTTGTGTGACTTGAATAATAACATGAAACCCAAAATCCGCTGAGGACGGCTGAACCCTGCAAAGAACTCACAAAATCAAAGAAGAACAACAAATATTTTTGGTGTTTTCAATTTTTTTAAGGAAGCCAACAATGCAAAAACAAGCAAAGCAAAGAAAAATCTTTTTGGGTTTTTCATTTAAGGCAAACCAAATAAAAAAGCAGAGAAACAAACAAAGAGAAACAACGAAAATATTTTTGGTATTTTTTTGTTTTTGAGAAATAAGCAACAAGAACCAAAAAGAAAGCGAAACAATGGATATACAAAGAACCGACCGAACATGATATATAGATGAGTGCGATGTTGGTATACCTCCCCCAAGCTTAGGCTTTTGGCCTAAGTGGGGCTCAATAGCGCGGGTAGTAACCCCAAGCTGGTGGGTCATCATAGGAATGATCATAGTCAGGCTCTTGCGATGAAGAAGAAGACGCGCCCCAATAAAATGAGGGCTGCTGGTATGAAGACTCTCCCAATTTGGAGGGCTGAACCGAAT
This sequence comes from Avena longiglumis, assembly GCA_030063025.1. Classification (NCBI taxonomy): domain Eukaryota; kingdom Viridiplantae; phylum Streptophyta; class Magnoliopsida; order Poales; family Poaceae; genus Avena; species Avena longiglumis. The sequence continues at coordinate 444,991,912 of CP125976.1, forward strand.
CATCTTCGGCATCCTCTCCAACATTCTCCTCTTGCTGGGAGAGCTCCGCCACATAAGTGTCGAACTCCTCCTCCGTGAGCGACCATCCTTGCCGGTTATCAAAATTAAACAAAGCAGGTGCAGGCAAATAAACTATTTTCTTAGTCCTATCCTTTCTCCACCCTTGCTGGGCAAAAGATAATTCATACGATAAACTTCTAACATTAGCCCCCAAGGAAACAAAACCATTCTGAATCATGGATTCAAGATCAAGCCTCTCTATGGGTAACCGATAATCTGAATGGTGAGGTTCTAAACCATGGAAAGCTAGCAACCTAGAAGCAATGAAACCTCCACAAATTCCACCCTTCTCGCGGTTGGTGGTGATACGGTAAGCTATCAAAGTACCCAAGTTATAAGATCTATTCCTATTCAGAGCAGCTGCGATAAAAGCTAGATCAAAAGAAGATAACTTCCTAGCAATCTTTCTAGCAAGAACACACTAATGAAATAGGCAAAATATCTAATGGCTGGAACTGAATGTTCCGAATTTTACCACTTTCCTTGGAGAAGTCAAAACCTTGGCAAATCTCAGCATATAAATCCATAAATGACTTGGGTCTCTCCTTGATCTTCTCACAAGATCCCCACTGAGGTACTCTAACTGTTGCACAGAAATCAGCAAAAGGCAGGTTGACAGGTATATTGTATATTTTGTGATGGACCATGGGATTAGATGTAGACCAAGTAAACCGGAAGTCTTGCACCAAAGCCATTGTTAGCTTAACAAATTAAAATGGTTCACCTTCAACAAAGGAGAGAATTCCTTATCTGACCCTGGTTGAAATTTCCCTTCCTTTTTTGGCCCTGGACGAATTTTCCTCCCCTTCTTGACTCCAAAATCTTGAGTTGATTCCTTATTTGGCCCTACCGTCGGTTCCGTTAGCTCCTCCCGTTAGACTAAAATTTCCTGGACTCATACACCCCTGGCTCTATCGATGACTGGAAAGAAGAAAAGGAAAAAAAGAAAACCCAACCCGACTCGTCCGTCTCTCCTCTCTCCGACTCTCTAAGACCCGGTGGCAGCGACTATGGGAGCAGAGGGCTGCGGTGGAGGCTATGGGAGCAGAGTCCGGCGACGGGGCTGTGTGGGTCAGCTGAGAAACGGACCCGGCATGGCCGTGGAGGGAGAAGGCACACCTTTGCTTCTTCCGCCAAGCTTCAGCTCACTGAGCTCGAAGCTCCTCGACATGCTCCAGCGCCTCCGCCGTCCACCGCTTCTTTCGCATATAGGGCGTGTGCGGCGGTGGCCTTTGAGGCGTGTGCGCGATTGCCAGCTATAAGTCTCAGTAACACACGCGTCACCACCTTGCCGGAGTCAAGCGTCACTGTGGAATCCCATGGTTCAGACGGCACGAGCACTGTTTATTGAAACCATCTCCGGTTAATCTCCAGCTCGAATCAAGAAACACTCTAGCAGTTTGCACACGCAATGTAGAATTTTTTACAATATAGCGTTTAATTTTCGCAATTTTTATACGCAGGTGATGTCCTCTATTTTTTTTGTGCAAATCGGAGGCATAATTTCTTTCTCTTTGCTTGTGCGTGTCTATTCTCGAGCGTACCAATAGTCTTAGTCAAAGGTGATGTCCTCTAATTTGGTCCAATAACCTTGAACAAATATATCATGGCGCTGCTATTATTTTGATCACATATTATACTAGGGGCAAAAGCGTTATCTTAAATATGCAGTTAACACCGTTGGTGCTCAAATTGCACTAGAGGGCCATATAAGGAACGAACTAAAAATACAGTGTCAAGAAGGGAAGAATTTTTTTTGCAGGGTCAAGAAAGGAAATCAAATTTTAACCGTGGCCAAATAAGGAATTCTCTCTCAACAAAGTGTTCCAACCCTGCATTGGCAATCAAAGTTTGGAAATCCTGGAAGATTCCTGCGGTTCTCATAAATTCATGGCATGGATATATGGAAGGAAAGACTCCTTCCTCACGATGAACCTTCATTGGCTCAGGCACCATCAAGTCATATTGATTCAGTGGATAAGCACTCATCTTCCTTGCTGAAATTTTTAGACAAACATCAAACCAAGTGATTTCCAAGTTGATAGATGACGAGAAACTACTATAGGAACTTGCTAGAGGGCTACACATGCATCAAAATGAAATATCTAAGCATATAAAAAGCATGCAAGCTCATACAACATGTCACCTATAGCAGCAAAATACTCAAGATACAATCTATCAATCACAAATCTAATTGGACAAGTGGAGGAGGCAAATACCAGGGAGCAATCCCTCCAAAAATCAGCAGCAAAGATGGGCTGAGCAAGGAGATTGAAAATTGCAAGCAAGAACAACAAGAACTCGAGCTTGAGCAAGTTTTCCGGCGTTTTTCAGGAGAGAGAAAGAAGATGACTGTGAGGGGGCACTCTGGAGGGGCCCAGGTGGGCCAGAACCCCCCTAGGCGCCACCCATGGGTAGGTCGCGCCTACCTGGGGTGTGGGCACCTGGGCTGGCCCCCTGGGTCACTCCAGGGTATGAAAATTGATTTTCTCGCAAAAACAGTTTTTTAGAAGAAGCAAAAGAAAACCAAAAGCCAAACTACAGAAGCTCTAAGACATTCTAACAAGCAAACAACTAGCAAAACCAAAGCTAGCAAAAGAAAAGCAAAAACTAGGAAGGAGAAAAAAATAAAAGAAAGCAAGTATAACCACAATGAAAACATTATTTTGTTCATTAAAATCCTTTTGTTAACAAGGTTGATCAAGTCTTGTTACCAAAACAATCTTATATGAAACAAAACTTTGCATTCCACAAGGTGATTATGTTAACTCATACTTGATAGCAATGGTCCCAATCATAATAGTTTCAAAATTTTCTTGTGGAATGGGACAATATATTTCTCCAACCTTGATGCTCTCAATATTTTCAACGGAATTCAGACAATAGCTCTTAATAACCTTATTGGGAAATAAACAATATGCTCTTTGTCATCAATATTGAATGGTACTTTTCCTTGATTACAATTAATGACAACACCTGCAGTATTAATAAAAGGTCTCCCAAGAATAATGGACATATTATCATCTTCAGGCATTTCAAGCACAACAAAACCAGTTAAAACCAGGCAATTATGAGCCACTTGAACAGGAACATCCTCACATATACCAACAGGAATAGTAGTTGACTTATCAGCCATTAGCAAAGATATATCAGTTGGTATCAACTTCTCTAGCTGGAGTCTCTTGTAGAGAGAAAAAGGCATAACACTAACTCCAGCTCCTAAATCACATAAAGCAGTTCTAACATAATTATTATTAATAGAGCAAGGAATAGTTGGTATACCTGGATCACCAAGTTTCTTTGAAACCTTACCATTGAAGGAGTAATTAGCAAGCAAAGTAGAAATCTCCTCATTAGGAATCTTCCTTTTATTAGAGACAATATCCTTCATATACTGTGAATAAGGAGGCAACTTAATAGCATCATTCAAAGTAATTTGCAAAAATAAAGGTTTCATCCACTCACAAAACTTGTTGTAGTGTTCTTCCTCCTTTGACTTGTGTTTCTTACCTGGAAAAGGTATAGGTTTCTGCACCCAAGGTTCTCTCTCATTACCATGTTTCTTAGCAATAAAATATTCCTTAGTGTACCTAGTGTTCTTAGTGTGCTTCTCAGGTTCTTCCTCAAATTCCTCCTTATCAGGAGAATTATTATTATTACCACTCTCAGTTTCAGCATCAGAGACAAATATACTATTAGGATCTACAGCAGGTTCAAGTGGTACCTCAACTACCTTATGTTTCTTTTTCTTTCTCTTACGAGGACTACCACTACTTTCACCTTGTTGAGAATCCTGCTCAATTCTTTTAGGGTGACCTTCAGGATATAAAGGATCTTGAGTAGCTGTACCACTCCTAGTTCCAATTCCATAAGCATGTTTATCTCCTGAGTCATTAACTAGAATATCCTTTTGTACCTTAGCAAGTTGATCAAGTTGGGTTTGAACCATTTGAAAGTGTTTACAAAGCATTTTAATATCATTAGAAGTTCTTTCCACAATATCTTTCAACTCATTGATAGCTCTAGAGTTTTACAATAAATGATTCTGAACTTGTTTATTAAAATTACCTTGTTTAACAATAAAAATGTCAAGTTCCTCTAACCATTGATCAGGAGGCTTACCATAGGGAATATCACCTTCATCAAAGTGTTGGATAGAGTGTACCTCAATAGTAGATGAGTGGGGAATTGGCTTACATAATTCTTCTATAGGAGGTCAATTCTTCACATCTTCATCTCTAATACCTTTATCCTTTAGACATTTCTTAGCTTCCTTCATAACTTCATCATTTAATGCAATAACTCCCCTCTTCTTTGGTGTTGGTGTTGGAACTAGTTCAGGCACAATTGGTTCAGGAGTAATAGGCTCAGGTGTATTTAGCTCTGTTGAAGTCCAATCATCATAATTCTTGCTTATTTTATCCATTAATCCTTCAGCATCTGTAGGAGTTCTTTTCCTGAAAACACAATCAGCAAAGCTATCTAGGTATGTCCTAGAATCATCAATTAGTCCATTATAATAAATATCAAGAAGCCCATTCTTAGGCAATGGACATCCAGGATGTGCATGAATCAAGGCACAGAACCTTGTCCATGACTCGGGCAATTTCTCTTCTTCTCCCTGTTTAAAATCAAAAAGTCTCTGCAAAGCAGCATGTCTAGCACTAGGAGGAAAATATTTTTGGAAGAAAGAAGCAATCAGGGCTATCAATGGAACCAGGAGGTAATCTATTAAACCAAACCCTAGATTCTCCTTTTAGTGAAAAAAGGGAAGATCTTAGTAACAAAAAGGTTCTTTCTCAACAATGTCCAAATAGGATAAATCAAGAGAGAAATCATAATCTTTATCTTTAATATCTATGGGAGAGGTGGCAAACTTAGGATCAGAGGACAGTTTATGCATAATAGTACGTATAGCAAGGAGACTCTTAATAGCACTAGTCCCATGTGTGTTTCGGAACTCTTCAACAATTTCATCAGTGAACTCAATGTAACCATCATTAATATCATAATTCTCTCTAGACTCGGGTGAGCTAAAAGGTGTAACAGTGTCTTCACTAGGAGTTTCAGTATTTCCTAGACTAGCCATAGTAGCATCTAGGAAAGGACCCAATGAACCACTCACATCAAGCACAGTAGACGTAACATCATGAGCATCAAAATCAGTTTCAGATTCAGCAGTAGTAGCAGTGTGTGTAGCATGAGTATGTGGTGGTGGTGTAACAAGCTTACTTATAACAGACGGTGAATCAAGAGCAACAGAGGTGTTTAGGACTGCACCTCTTCTTGTTGTGGATGGTAAAATAGGGAAATTTCCATCACGAGACTTACCCATGATGAACGGAGCAGCAGTGAACAATAGTAGATCCAAGTGAACTTACAAATAAAGCTATGCTCCCCGGCAACGGCGCCAGAAAATAGTCATGATGACCCACAAGTGTAGGGGATCGCAATAGTCTTTGCGGGTAGTATTACCCAATTTATTGATTCTACACAAGGGGAGCCAAAGAATACTTGCAAGCCTTAACAAATGAGTTGTCAATTCAGCTGCACCTGGAAATAGTTCTTGCTCACAGAATTTTATCAGTAGCAACAGTTTGGTAATAGCAACAGCAAAGCAACAACAACAGTGAAATAGGAGCAATAGTAACAGTAACGATAAACAGTGGGATTAGAGTGCGGTAGGCATAGGGATGGATGGACGGGAGTTGCATGAACGAGTCTAAACATTTAACTTCAATATCTAGGGCATTGCAGATAAATAATAACAAGCATCCATGTACTAAACAATCCTAGGCATGTGCTCCAAATATAGTCATACGTTCTCGAAATGAGAACTTGCACAACATCTTTTGTCCAGCCAGCCCGTGGCAGCGGGGCCTCTAGGGAACTACTGGAAATTAAGGTGCTCCTTTTAATAGAGCACCGGAGCAAAGCATTAACATTCTGTGAACACATGTGATCCTCACACCACAGCCATCCCCTCCGGTTGTCCTAATTATTGTCACTTTGGGGACTTTGGATTCGGATAGTGATATGTGTACACAACTTGCAGAAAAGATCACAAACAATACTATCATAATGATTCAATAATAAGTTCAGATCTGAGACCATGGCACTCGGGCCCTAGTGACAAGAATTAATAACAACAAGTTGCAACAAAGTCAAATAGCACTAATAGAGATACTAGGCACTATGCCCTAACAATCTTATTTGATTACATGATAGAACTCATCCAATCCCTACCATCCCCAAGCCTACAGCGGGGGATTACTCACTCATGGATGAGGGAAACATAGATGGTTGATGGAGAGGCGTTGGTGATGATGATGGCGATGATCCTCTCCAAATTCCCCGTCCCGTTAGGGTGCCAGAACGGAGTTTCTGGATCCGAATCTTGGTTTCTGTTGGTGGCGATGGAGCGGAACTCTTCTCTGGAAAACGTCGAACCTCCCTCGGTTTTTAGGTCAAGGGGTAACTTATAGGCACAGAGGGAGCCCGAGGGGGTGCCTGGGGTGGCCGCACCCCCTAGGCGTGGGGCAGGGCCCACCTGCTCCTGGAAGGGGTGTGGCCCCCCCAGGACTCCGCTCTATTTCGTCTTTTGGCTCTGTGGGTCTTCTGGTGAAATATAATTTTTGGCATATTTTCTGGGATTTTTCCTGATAGTTGATTTTCTGCACAAAAACTAGACACCAAGGTAATTCTGCTGAAAACAGCGTCAGTCCGTGTTAGTTGTATCCAAATCACCCAAGTTTAGAGGAGAAACAATAGAAAGAGTGTTCGAGAAAGTAGATATGTTTTGGACGTATCACCGATGGACCAAGATGAGCGTACAACCACACGGGGGCCTGGAAACCCCCTCGACCAACTAACTTGTCGAGTAGATTCCATGAGTCACATAGTTCGAGCATTCCATTCGACATACGCATTCTGGATCTTCTCGAAGGAGGTGAAGGAGGTGCATTCATACATGTAGGTAAGCGTGGCAGTGAACAAGAGATGCCCGGCATCCGTAATCTTGAACCCTGTTCACATCATTAGGGACCGACTTCGGGACTCGACCCGTTACGGAGGCATCTCCCTAGTGTGTGACTCATGGTCTTGGCGAAAGAAAGGTAAACGTCGTGTCTAACCACCCTCTGCCGGCCTTCCAAGGAAGAGGGCTATTACTAGTGGCATTAAGAGAAGTTTAGTACGTGTGGGTAAAGTTGTACACCCCTGCAGGGTTAAATCTTTTCGAAAAGCCGTGTCCACAATTATGGACAAACTTGGTGACCATATTCTAAGATCATAGAGAACTTTAACCGAATCGTAAAACTTGTCAGATCAATGTGTGCTTAAGGATGCTTCCTCATGGTTACGATGGGGTGATCCTAGTTGGTAGGTTCATATGATGATGATTTGGTGGATATCAAAAGATGATCAAAGTTAGAGATACCGCTCTCTTATCCCCTTTTAAAATATTCTGATTAGTCGAGATTCTTCTCCCTCTTGTTTTACAAACAAAGATGAATTTATGCAAAATAACTCCACCAGCCATAAGTCTTGAAGAGTACACCCTATACTCATCCTTGCTTCGTTGATACTTTTGCAGTAGAGTAAGTGTTACCATAGAAGATGAGTTCTTCACGGCATCGACATCGACGTAGCTTGGAGTTCCTAGTCGGTAGTCTGGGATCTATGGATTGGACATCATCATTATGCTTCAGGCCTCTTAGGCCATTTGTTAAGTTTGCTATACTTAATAGCATAATTTGCCTTCCGTCGTTTGATGTTTGTGGTCAGTGACCTCTGCTTGTAATATTTTGGTTATTTGCTCAGTTATGAGCTTGTTGTAATATTTTTGTGTCGTAGGGTCACTATTGTGTTACCGATTTTATCTCTGTACGCTTTCGATATCTGGTTAGGCTTACGTTCAGACGAAGGTCTAGGATTTTTCTAGCCTTAATCCCGGGGGTGTCACAGTTTTGAACTTGGCAATGTTGCTCGATGCATCAGCCGTCTATATAGGCTGCTGGGTCCCACATGTCAGCATATCATTAAAAGAAACATGTGCATGTTGGACTTTTTTTCTCGCTTGCACTTTCATGTTTCGAACTTGGCAACGTTGCTTGATGCATCAGCGGTTTATATAGGCTGGTGGGTCCCCGTGTCATCCTCTTATTAGAAGAAACATGTGCATGCTGGACTTTTTTGACGCTCGCTCCTCCCTGTTTCGAACTTGGCAACGTTGCTCGATGCACCAGCCATTATATAGGCTAGTGGGTCCCCCATGCCAGTCTCTCATTGGAAGCGCTCGCGCATCCCTGTTTCGAACTTGGAAATGTTACTCGATGCCTCCTCTGTATTTGGTCTCTCTAGTGGGTCTCACATGTCATCCTCCTTTGTAGAGCACACGTGTGTATGTTGGACATTTTTTTGGATGCCTACCCCGGTTTGAGCTTGTTAACGTTGCTGGGTCCCAGATGTCAGCCTTCTCTGTGCAATAAACATGTTTATGATGGAACAAATGTACAAGTACGACATAGATTATATATATTGATAACCCTAGGTTTCGAATCGAACTCAAGACTTCAACAAATGGTAACTGCATGAGCTTCCATTACGCTAGAACCACCTATGCTACTCATAAAATATTAGTATTAGAAATGTTCATATCACTTAAAATGAAAAGGCAGTGATGACGATTGCCATTAAAAATGATACATGGTAAGCATAAATAAAACTTGGTTAGGCAAAGCTTGCACTATACTTAATCAGAATGGCACAGAAAATGCTAAATTAAGAAGATTTTGGGTGATATAAAAAATAATTTGGGTCCAATCTTGTGAACAAATGGGCTTATTATCATGGGCTCCTTAGTGAAACTTCTTCAGTGTCCTTCATGCTTTAAAAAATTAACACTATGTTGAGGGGTGGCGGCCCACGACCGACCTAACCCAAGAAGGACAAATTCATGATATTTTGGGCTAGAGTTGGGTTGAATGTACTATTTTCTAATGAGCTCCTCACCTAATTTGCAATGTTTTGTGCCGGCCTTAGGTTGAATGTCCAATCTTTTCGTTAGATCCTTAGTGAAAATTTGATGTAGTTAGTAAAATATACTGGGGTTTGGCGACTTTGCTCACCACCAAAGGCTAATTGAGGGAAGTTTTTTTTGAAACAAGATTATGGGAAGTTTTTTGTCTGAAGTGTTACTGAAGGTAGATGGTCCACCTTACCTGGATTTACCTACATTGCATCCAAAAGAATGAAGTTGGAAAGGGAGAAAATTTACCGATATTGTAAGACTTGATATGACCTAGCTAGCAAAGAACTTTGGCAGCACAGGATTTGAACATGGAAAGTACTGGAGGGAGTTTAACGATTAACATAAAATCCTGTCATATCAAGTCTTATAGCACATGATCATCTTTTCAGCAAAGGTTATATTTCGAGATGTTTGGATGGCTTTGAATCTGCCCAATCAATTTGATGTACTCAAAACCATGTAATCATGCCATTTAATCTATAGGTGATAGAGACACAATGGCCTTGACTTGCCCAGCTTCAGATAGATCGGTTAAGCACCATCTTATACTGATCACTCGAAGTTGTATGCTTCAGTACGATCAAATTAATAGATGCCGCAATTAGCACCAACATGTGGCATTGTCATCATGCAAATAGCCAAAGAATTCGCACATTTAGTTCACAGTTTTGAACACAATAATATAACCAGTTTGTACACTAGCACATCACACTACAATGTTAGCACATAAGAGCTTGACTTGTTCATTTTACATACACACTGGAGCAGATTCAGTAACAAACGCGATACCAAATGCCTTACCTGAAATTATGCAGAATCAGACCCAGACTGACCCATTGACCATAGAAGCTATGGCCGCCATCATGAATAGGAGCAGGTCATGTGCCGTCCACCCTTCCGAGCTCCATAGGGAAGATGTCAGGATCACTTGGACAAGATGATCCTACCTACTTGATAGATCTAAGTATAATTTTGCTATGCCAAGACATGATGAGAGACTTTGCAGTAGATGTGGGCCCATGGCAATATTGCATGGGCTATAGATGACCTCTCTGGATTGGCTAGAAAGACCATCATAAACTTGTGGTTGTGTGAGTAAACACTTGGCCAACATGCTCCCACCTAGTTGGCTATAAAATTCATGTAGGATATTCCACTCACTTTCTCCACACTCCATGGTTGAGCATCAGCAGATTATCATTTGCAAGATGATGTAGCTTTTGTTATCGTGAGTCTGTTACTTTGTTTGATCTGTTGTAGATACTTCCTAAACTTAGCATGGATCTGTATTCCAAATATTGTGATGGTTCATCTACTTAAACTTATAATGATAGTAGATGTAGACTATTAGTGGGTTCTTGTTGTTTTGAATATTCAGTTGCCTGAATGCACTTTTTATTTGTAAGTGCATACACTATGCAGTTGGTTTGAGCATTATGAACATGATAGACATTTTTTATGAGGTGAACCTTTAGTTAATGTTGGATTCTATGCTATATTGAATAAATCTTATGCATCTTCTAATGTTTAGTTTTGTTAGGTTACTGTTGTCGTTAGGCTGTTGTCGACAACCTCTAGATTTCGTTCAGTTTCAGTTAGCACCTGAAAAACCTGCACCTGTTTCGTTCAGTTTCATGCAGCACTTGTTTAGGTCGTTGTTTGAACCATTCTTGCAATGGAATGACGATCTGGATAAAACGAGATGTAATAGGGGCACATAGTCCACGCCCTGCATGTTCAATTTGTGGGATGACACTAGTAATATCTACTCATCTGGAGCAGAGTTCTCAGATTGTAACTCTGAAGCTTTCTTGAGCATCTGTAACTCTAAATAAATAGATAGAAACAACAGGAAAGCATATAGGTTTCAGACTGCGCAAAAGGTTCCTCCAGTTGCAACTCATATAGTTCGGATAGTTTAGTTACAGTTGCAAAATATAAACACGTAGTAGTTCAGTTCAACAGATCAGCACCGAGGAAATCCTGGCGAGGAGATGCTCGTTTTCCTCCTCCTTATCTTCAAGTAGTAGGCGACGTACGAGCATTCCTACCTGATCTTGACCTGCTCATTGAGCAATTCCTTGAGCTTCCCAAGAAGATTCATGTTGTTGACACAGAGATTGACATTACCATTTGTTAGCCTCGCATTATCCTTCGATAGCCCCTCGATGATGGCTGTATTCCGTCGGGTCAAGGCTTGGATCTTCTTATGCAGTTTCTTCCAGGCAGCATTGTCCCTTTTCATCTGGTTGTGCTCCTTAGTAAGGGTCTTCACAACTGATTTGAGCCGTTCTACTTACAGTTCTTGAGTTCTCATTTTCTCCCTGTGGCTGCTTATCCGTGCATTAAGCCAAGCATCCACCTGAGTGTTGAGTTGTGGCTTCTTTTCTCGGGACAAAGAAAACATGGTTTCAGCCCTATCATATAACCGGGAAAACAATACCTGAAGTTATAGCACCGAGCTTTATGCAAGACTGGGAGGTGAGTATAAGATCAGGAAAGCCCGATTCCTAGTTGTAAAAACCCCAGTGTACAGTGCTTACCTTGCTGACCCGGGGAACCGTGGAGAACAGGTATGCCGGTGAACCGCCAGCGCTAAACAAGGATAAGAAGATGATGATGAAGGAGAAGAAGAATGCTGGAGAACATGATTAAGGAGAAGAAGTACAAGACCTACCCGGAGGACCCCTCGCCTACGGGCACAACCTTCATGATCATATCTTTTGACTCTGCAGTGCGTAAACCATCACGGCAAGCTCTTTCTTTTCTCTCCTCGTGGAATGTCGCCGCTAAACTCTTCCAGGAGGGAGGCATGGCCGCGTAGAGGGAGGGAGAAGGAGCGGGATGAGCATGTGAGGAAGAAGAAAGGGAGGAGGGTGCATAGTGACGAGTGGAGGTAGAGAGTCAAAATTCTAGGCACACCATGGTCGTCTCCCCTACTATCTCCAGCTGTATCCACCGTGCGATGTGCCGTATAGCAGAAGTGTTGCGCACACGTGGAAGAGCATAAACAGATAACTGCAATGATGTGACCAATTTGATGCTCAATTAAATGACATTTCGACGCTGATACAATGGTGCACGCGTCTGGCTTGCATGCATCATGACGACACGGTCCTGCGTTGGATCACACAGTTAGTTGTACAATTTATTTTATTAATAATGGCACTTCGGCGCAGATACAATGGTGCATGTGTCACGATAACACAATCCTGCGTCAAGATGACACTTTTTACGGTGAGGGGATTTCTACCTCTCCTTCCTGATGCATCCCGAGCCCCCAACCCTTATCCCCGCATGCAAGTTTGCAACACAAACTGGCCCGCCGGTGCAACACAGATGCAGCCCAGCAAACACGCCGTAAACCTCCCTAAAACAAAATACACCCTAAACCATGTCTTTGCGCTTACTTGTAGCTCAAGTTTGACCTAGCTTCGTTAAATTGTAAATACGCAAAATCTTTTTGTGCACGCGCGTGTGTGAAGAAAATACATCAGTACGAAGGGGATGGCTTAGCTACTAACATGAGAAGGACCTGATCGCTTTTCCTTGCCTAACTTTAGGGCCCTTTGTGCGAAATTTAGGAACCTCTATGTATTTCATTTCTTTTTCGAGGTCCTTGATGTAAACCATACTCCAACCGACCATGTCGAATTTTAACTACAAGTTTTCTCTTAATTTTTTCAAAAAATCATTTGAAGGCAACCAGGAATTTAGTATATCGAAAACCATCGAAAAGATTTTTCGTAGAACTTTTAAAGCAACCTACAATTTACTTGTAGTTCAAATTTAACCTGATTTCGTTAAATCGACATTTGTATGAAAAGAAAGAAAAGTCCAATTTGTATAAAATTTGGGGCTTTGGCATTTTCTTTTAACTGGGGTGGGTCTCATAGGAGCAATGAGCTTTAGTTAACACGGTTAGTGGAAGTACAAGTTGCATCAAGGACCTCAGAAAATGAAAAAGACATCCTCTAGTCCATCACTTGGAAAATTGAGAATGTTCTTTCCCGATAGTTGGGAACTCACACCGAGGGCATTGTTTACTAAAATAAGATGAACTCATCTACCTCTAAAATGATATTTAATTCAAGAGCAATCTATCGTGCTTACCGTGGTAGATCAGGTTTGACCTAATTTCGTTAAATTGTTAAGATGCAAAATCTTAGCAAGATGTTGAACTTGTTGTCCAAACTCTAGGTGGTAGTTTGTGCTATATTAAATGACCCTCGATGGTTACCTCCAAAAAAATCACGAAACATCCAAAGCAGCCAACATTTTTATTATAGTTCATATTTGACCTAATTTCGATAAATCAGCATAAAGTCATTCAAGTGGGCAGAGTCAGCTAGGCTGAAGCTTGAAAATCATAAAACATGGGAACCGTAAGTACAACATGTCGGTCCACTATAAATATTTGAAATCTCTCCTTGTGGCATTCGGATTAATAGTCTTCATACTTTCTTTACCGAAAGGAACAATCTCATCATCACTCGGGAAATTTAGAATGTTCTTTGCTTAACTTTAGGGCCCGACCGATTTTCCTTGCTTAACTTTAGGGCCATTTGTGCTGAATTTAGGGACCTCTATGTAATTTTGTCTTTTTCGAGGTCTTCAATGTAGACTGTACTTCCACCGACCATGTCAAATTTTTACTACAAGTATGCTCTTAAAATTTTCAAAAAATCTTTTAAAGCCAACCAGGAATTCAGTATATCGAAAACTACCTAAAAGATTTTTCGTAAAACTTTCAAAGCACCCTAAGATTTACTTGTAGTTCAAATTTGACCTAATTTTGATAAATCGGCACAAAGTCTCATTCAAGTCGACAAAGTTAGCTAGGAAGTTTTAAAATTCACAAATCATGGGAAAATTTAGAATGTTCTTTCCTGATAGTTGGAAACTCACACCGATGACATTGTTTACTAAAAGGTGATGCACCCATCTACCTTCGAAGAAAATACAATTAATTTGAGCAGAATCTATCGCGCTTACTTGCAGCTCAAGTTTGACCTAATTTCATTAAGTTGTAAAGATGAAAAATCTTAGCAAGAAGTTGAACCTATTGTCAAAACTCTCGATGGTGGTTTGTGATATATTAAATGACCCCCCGATGGTTACCTAAGAAAAAATCACAAAACTATCAACGCAAACTACAATTTACTCGTAGTTCAAATTTGACCTAATTTCGATACTTCAACATAGCACCATTTGATGTCTACGCACTTCTATTCTTGTAGACAGTTGTTGGGCCTCCAAGTGCAGAGGTTTGTAGAACAGCAGCAAGTTTCCCTTAAGTGGATCACCCAAGGTTTATCAAACTCAGGGAGGAAGTGGTCAAAGGTATTCCCTCTCAAGCAATCCTGCAATCAAGATACAATAAGTCTCTTGTGTCCCCAACACACCCAATATAGGTGCACTAGTTCGGCGACGATATAGTGAAATACAAGTGGTAACAGTGTCAGAAAATAGCTTGACGGTGAGGTAAAGACTAAAGCAAGCACACATGCAACAGATCTAGATGCAAACGGTGTTTCAATGTTTAGAAACAAGGCCTAGGGATCATACTTTCACTAGTGAACACTCTCTCATATAAATATCCTCTCTTCATGATACTACTCTTAACTACTCTCCGGTTGGACACTCTAATCCACGGTAGGGCCTTCCCCAATCTAGATAACCCCACACTGTCACCTTGAACGCTAGATGGTTTCAACAAACACCACAATTTCATAGAGACATCCAACTCCAAATATAACTCATAAAAATATTCAATCTAGCCAAAGTGCCACACACGGTATGCACGCTATCACTTTCACACACATGGGGAAAAGCATAGATCTATTAAAGCACAAAGAGTATTTATGTAGACTCAAACCTAAGTGTCACCATGGCATGCACGCTGTCACTTTCACACACATGGGGAGAGCAGATATCTAATTAAGCACTTGAGTAGCAAGGTAGATCTACTTGATTACAAATCTCATGACCACAAGATCATGCATAGAGAGAGAGATGAACACATAGCTACCGGTAGAGCCCTTAGCCCTGAGGAAGAACTACTCCCTCCTCATCATGGGAATCAGCAACGGTGATGAAGATGGCGATGGAGATCGATGGAGATGGCTCCGGGGGGACTTCCCCGTCCCTACAGAGTGCCGGAATAGAGACTTTTTGTCCCCCGATCTCCCCTTTGGTGGCGGCGGTGCTACGAAGGTTTTCATGGATTTCTTCTGGATTATTTAGGGTTTTTGGGTTAGAGGCTTCTTATAGGCGCAGGAATAAAGGTCGGTGGGGGTCCAACGGGCCCACACCCCCTCCAGGCGCCTCCAGGGCTTGCCCGTGCCTAGGGGGGTGCAGCCACCCTGTGGCCCCCCTCTGGCTCTGCTTCGTGGTTCCGTGTTGCTCGGGGAAAAATAATAGCTTTGGCTTTTGTCCCGTCCAATTCCGAGAATATTGATTTTCTTCCTTTCTAGAACCAAAAACAGAAGAAAATAGGCAACTGGCACTGTGGTATCTTGTCAATAGGTTAGTTCCAGAAAAGATATAAAAACACCTCAAAGTGTAGACAAAACAAAGAAAAGTAGATACAAAACAAGCATGGAGCATCAAAAATTATAGATACGTTTCTGACGTATCAAGCATCCCCAAGCTTAACTCATGCTCGTCCTCGAGTAGGTAAGTGATAAAAAGAATAATTTCTGAGGTGACATGCACCCTCACTGTCGTGGGGGAATGGTCACGGCACGAATCTTGCAATCGGAGTAGTAGAAACGAAGGCAAGGGCCAGCCATGCGGTCACGAGATGAGGGCGGAGACATAGGGTTTTACCCAGGTTCGGCCCCCGGAGGGTAAAGACCTACTCCTGCTAGATTGTATTATGAAGGTGGTACAATGGGCGAGCTCGGCGGCTAGGCGGCGAGTCGCTTGGGTGTATGATGGAACGTATGTCTACACGCCCCGCAGGGAGGTTTATATAAGCTCACCTCCCCTAGGGTTTACATATCTCAACCGACTCAGTTAAGGCTTCGGTACTTGTTTAACATAATCCGACTGGTCCTATCTACTCGCCTGGGCCTTCAGCTTCCAGTCGCTTGGATCCACGCCGGGCTTTGATCCAGTCGCCGTCTCGCAGGCCGACTCGCCAGTTCTTGGGCCAGTCGGAAACGTCCTGCTGGGTATACCCCGGTAGGCACATCCCCATCAGTAGTCCCCGAGGCCGTCGCCGATTAGGCGTAGGTGGTTGCCGACAGTCGGAGTATGCGGCTTCAGAGTAGACATCCAGTCGAATCGTCGGCGGGCTCCTGTATAAAGGAGAAAACTAATCATCCTGAACGCAGCTTTGGCGAGTCGAGTCGGCGAAACACTGTCATAGTGATCGGGTCGGTTGGCCGAAAGTGAAGTTGGACCGTTAAACGTGGTCAAACTAGCCGTTGGGGTAATCCAACGGTAACTTTTGGCGTAATCACCGCGTAGTAACGGCTCCCTGATTTGGCGGGTAACAACCGCTATATAAGGGGAATGGCAGGCGATCAGAGAACCATCTTATCGCCATTTCCCTCCGATTGCATGCACTCTCGCCCTCCTTCGCATCGTGATCCAGCCGACCCGAAATCCTCCGACCCCCCACAGATCCTTCCACCATGGCCCTCTCCACCGAACCTTGGGGTAGATCTAAGTGTACGAGGGCGCAACTGGCGTCCTTCGAGGAGGCCGGGATTCTGCACGCCGGCTGTTGGCGCATCCCCGTGGCCGGAGATTTGACTCCGAACCCGCGCGAGGGAGAATTCATCTGTTTCACCAGCCACCTAGAACGGGGGTTAGGATTCCCCACGTCCCTGTTTTTCCGGCGCTTCTGCGCCTATTACGGGAGCCAACCATCGGACCTGGGTCCACACAGCATCAAGCAGCTCGCCATCTTCGTGGCGTTCTGCGAGTGCTATTTGGGCTACCGGCCCTACTTCCCTCTGTAGCAAGATCTGTTCCACGGACGGATCAGCCGCGAGGAAGCGGGCGGCCCAATGCTTGCCGCGGGCGGCCTAACATTCCAACTGAAGTCGAAGGCTTCATTCTTTGACTTGATGCTGCCTGCCAAGGCGGCGAGCGACTGGAAGAAGTCTTGGTTCTATGTTGCCGAGGCGACCCCGGAGGGTGAGACGGTGATCCCACGGTACTCCGCCAACCGGTCCGAGCCGCGCCGGCTTCAAGTCAGCAAGATCCCCAGCGACCAGCGGATGGTCGTGGACGAAATGCTTCAAACCATCCACGGGCTGAAGAAGAAGGGCCTCCAGACGATAAACTTATACAACTGCTGGCTCGGGCGGCGGCTCGTCCCTCTGGCTCGGCGCGACCACTACATGTACCAGTACTCGGGCCGGGAGGACTCAACGAAGTCCTGCCTCGCCAAGTGGAAGCTTGAGGATTACACCTCAGCACTGAAGAAGATCACCCAGGCGGTGTACCTGGACGCAAAAGCCAGGGTCGCCCCTACACCACAAAGCATCCAGCCCCAACGGTAAGTCACCTCACATCGTTCGCAGTCGCAGTATTTGCAGTCGCGGTCATTCTAATTTCATTTTGTGTTCATTGCAGCTATTCCAAGTAGTGGAAGGATGGCTCCCGCCTTCAGACGACGAGAATTCGAGCTCGTCCGTCCGGGACATGGGCGAGTCGCCTCCCGCCAAGGGAGATTCCGGGAGCGACGAGAGCAACGGCGACGACGAGTCCGAGGAGGAGGTCGCCCCGCTGGTCCGCAAGACCCGCGGGCAGCGTCAGCGTGAGCTTGAGGCGAGTAAAAGCCTCGAGCGTCATGATGACGATGACGAACTTCCGGAGACCACCTCGCGCCGCCAGGACACTCCATCGAATAAGAAGAAGAATAAGAAGGAGAAGGAGGCAAAGGGTTCTCCGAAGAAGAAAACGAAGCCGATGAGGCCGGCCTCGCCACCCCACTCAGCGAGCAGCTCTGACGCCCCCAGCCCGGACAAGGACGAGGCACCGCCGATGGCAGCCGGGCTGGACACGGCCGCTATCGAGGTGCCACTGGCCTCGATGCCTCCGCCATTCGCCCCGGTTTAGGGGCATGACGGCTTCACCTCGCAGGAAGTCAGAATTACCTCGGAATTACGCTCCTAGTTACAAGCTGGATGAGCGGAAATGGTTAAAATAGTACGGTGGGGCCCAAATGCCACTCACAGGTAGACCTTTTCGGCTCTAACCATTTCCAAACATCGGGACAAGAACGGGCGTAATCGGCGAAGGATCAACTACATACACAAATGAGTATGTATGCAAGCCACCATACAGTCCTCGAGCCATTCCATCTAAAAAGAAATAGAAATATTGCAACGCCCACGGCAAGATCCAAATGTCCTAGATAGATATAATAGTTTAGGATATCTCCTCATACATCAAACATCGAGTATCAGTGAGCGGAAAACAAGATCCGAGTGGATAAGAAGCAAATCGGCATAAGATGCCCCATAAATAAACACATCGCCCACGATCTCACGGATCCCGTTCCCGGAATCTCTACACGAATGATCGTTGTCCATATCGTCTGCCTCCACCCCAAGATCCATCTTGCGAGTTTACCTGCTCATCTGAATCAAATAATTTATCGTGAGACCCTAGGGTACTCAAGCAAGTCTTTATGCCTCTAAAGGGACACAACCTGGGGTGACGAATTGCAGCAAAAGATAATACCTAACAATTCTATAGATACTGCTAACCATCCGCTAACCAAAGATAGACGGATGTCCGTGAATTAATAACAACATTATAACAAGAATATTAACAGATCCATCCTCCTCCTCGCTACCAACGAGGAAGCGGTAACACCCCCCATCCGTTGGGAGTTTTATTATCCATTCCATGAGTGTTGCACTATTTACTAGTCATTACTTAGTCAAATTAAAGCGGTACTTTAGTTATACTTGTCTATGATCGAGAAACGTGCTCCAAGTCGTCCATAACCGCGGACACGGCTTTGAAAGTTTTACCCTAGGGTGCACAAATAGCAACACACACTCGATCAACCTCGGAAACCAAATCAAAACCTAACGAGGCATTCACAAAGCAATCACAGGATTCAGAAATATTTGGGGCCACCCCATTAAGCTACCCGCAACGGCCGGGCTACGAGACGGACTCAAGGTTTGTGGGACGGTCAACGACTGGGAACCCGAAAGTGTGTGGGCTTGTCGACACAAATAAACGTGTCACGGCCCTAAACAGTACAGGTGCAGTACCTCGCACAATTTAGATAAAGCAGTAAAGCATGGCATAAGTACATGATAGTAAATAAAACCTCAAACTAGTTTGTGGCCCCAAGAAATAAGAATGAATCAAGCTCTGGCTCAGGGGGGTCCCATAAGCCTCCCGGATGTGGATAGCGCGAATATTCAAGGAACAGGAATCAAGTACTCGGGATCCTACGGGACACAAGTGAGCATGAAAAACCAAATAGCCGATATTGCTCACCGGTGCCACTTTCATTAGTTATCCCATTACTACTCAGGTTAAGTTGTATAGGTACCTCGTTATCCGTCAGACACTCACATACCCTACACATGCTGTTCTATGAATCGCATGGCTCAAACAACACCTGTAGTAATGGCTCATGGGATGGAGGAACAAGCTTCGGTGGGGTTTAAAAGTAAAGGCTATGCAGTACTTGGGATTCAGTTTAATGCGATCGCGACTGAATGATGCAAGAATAAGATAGAGGCAATAGGTACTATATGTATGCAAGCATGTGGTAGTGCTGGCTCGATTGAAGCGAGAGAAGGATCCGGTAGTGCTCCTGGGTTTCTTGATATATCCCCTGCTCAGCGTCTATTCGAAGAAGAACCAAACAAACAAGGGCCAACATAAATAAAGTGCACAAGCATATGAGTTAAAATGCGACAAGAAAACAATCATGCCATGATGAATGATGCACAATTTGCATGGCAATAAAGTAGCATGGCATGGGTGAGGTGTAGAATATAAGAAATAAACATTTTATTGAGTTTTGGTCACATTTTTATACTCCAATAAGTTGCTGTAGTCTTTATATTTATATGATTCATGCTGCAAAACAGAACATGGAATGCATAAACAGAAAGGTCTCGTCGAGCTGATCATTTTAGACATATTATTTGTCAAATTTGGAGTTATAAAACAAAAGTTATTAATTAATTAAGGCAAGGGCATTTTATTTGTAATTTTGATCAACTCGAAAATTAAAGTGTTCAAACATTATTTTGAATAGCATATTTGAATTCCTCACATTTTTCTGATTTCAAAACATATATTACATGTTTAATTTGGAGTTATATTTTAAAAGATATTTGAAAACAGATTTAAATTTGAATTTAAAACAACTTTGAAAAGTTTAAATTAAAACAGAAAGACAGAAAACCTTTTGCTACTCACCCAGATCTAGCCACAGCCACAGACAAGTGGGGCCAGGCTGACTAGGCGACACAGTGCGTAGAACAGGTTTTTCTCACCGCGGCCTGCCTAGCCCATGCGACTGCGAGGTGGGACCAACCGGCTGAGGCCCACGTGGCAGTGAACGATCTCGCAGAAGCTGGCAGGTGGGACCGAACTGGAGAGCGGGTTAGGGTACTGGAAACAGGGGTGCTTTTCTGCAAAACTCCCGCGGAGGCAGACATGTGGGACCAAGAGGAGCGCGGGTTAGGGAATCAAAAGGTGGGGGGTAAACGCAAAGCGACGTCGCATGCACTGTTTCTCTTCCTCTCTTTTCTGACGAACTGCGCAGACGCACGGCGACAATGGCTGGTGCGCGATGGGGATCGAACCTAGGTCGCGGGCGGGCGTCTACCGAGGGGCGGAACCAGTTCGGAAAGGTGACGGGAGGGCTGGCGGCTAGTTGAGGCTACGCGCGTCGCGGGGCGTGCAGACACCAGCGTCTGGCGATGCACTGAGGGCGTTCGACAAAACGAACTACGGATCTAGACGGCGACAGCGAGGCGGAGCATGTCAGGGAGGTCAAGGCGCTCACCGCGGGGAGATCGATGCGGTCGGATCATGCAGGGAGGCGACGGAGAGGCGAGGACGCAGACGGCCGACGCAGCTAGGGTTCGGCTTCGGGTGGCGCTGGTACCGGTGCTCCTGGGCTTCTCCTCCTCGCTGGCGGTTTCAGGGCGAAGCAGAGGGATCTCCTCGTCCTCCTCGATCACCTCCACGTCGCGCTCGTCGGCTGGGTCGAAGCAGCGTCGGTGGAACAGATGGTGGCCGGCGTTGGGGGTAGACGGTGGTGGAGAGGAAGGAGAGGAGAGGGCAAGGCCCTGGGCGGATCTGGGAGAGGCAGAGGGGTTGTGGGGCGGAGGTAAAACAGAGAGGGAGAGGAAGATGCCGTGGGGAGGTGGTGAAGGGAAAAAGGTGGCTCGGGTGCCACCTTTCCCTCTCCTCTTCACGTGTTCGAGCTGGGCTCGTCCAGGGCAGGTAGGCAGCTGGCAGGTGGGGCAAGGTGAGGCCAGGGAGGTAGGCTCGGTGTGGGGCATGCACGGCAGAGAGAGAGAGCTAGAGGGAGAGAGGGGTTAGGCTCGGGTAGATGCTAGGGTTTGAAGAGAGGGGGGTATGGCTCGGGTTAGGGCTTGGTGTGGTGGTAGCTAGGTGGGTCCAGGGTGGTCAGGTGGGGCCTATAGGGCAGAGAGGGGAGAGAGGCCGAGAGAGGGCATGAGAGCTAGAGAGGCTCGGTTTAGGTTAGATGGGGGTGTGGTTTAGAGAGAAAAGTAAAGAGAGAGGAGAGGGAGAGAGAGATGAGGTGGTTCACCCAAAAAAATCCAAATAAAGCAAAGGAGGACAAAGTTGGAGATGGTTGCATGGCCCATGCAAAATATTAATGCTAGGTTTCATCTTGTGAAAACAAAATAAATATCCATAGCATTTATACATATGGATTCCAAAAATAGGGAATAAGCCAAGCTAAAAGAAGTGAAAGGATGCCCCATGTGGAGTAGATGGAGATGACCATATTTGAATAAAAATGGGACTTGCTAGTGTGTATGTGCCACTAGGTATTTAGTAAGCCCAAAAATATCCCAACATGATAATAACCCCAAAACAACCCATATGGAAGCTAGAAAAAGGTTCCACTCACAAGGCATGCAAAGGTGGCCATGTGGCTCTCATAAACCAATAATGTGGAAACAATATGGTGCATATATGAGAGCATGTGGAGATAGAATTGGATCCATCCCAACCCACATGAGCTAGAGGTAAAAATCCCAATAAAGTGCAAAGCTCATATTTAGTTGGATGGTGGAAATAGGAGGTGATGGAAGAAAGGTGGTGGAGTTACTAAAAGATATGCCCCCAACTCAACTTGGGCATTAAACAATATATCAATAACCAAATACAATTAACAATGCATATGAGATATGAACCAAACAAAAAGGGTTTTATATGATGCTCAAATGCAATGTGGCATGATGACATGAGCATGATATACTTATGATGCAACAATTATATGTAGGAAGTAGCATTTATATAGACTAGGCTAGTAGCATTGCAATTGTTAGACAATTGGGATGCTACAGAAGCCCCTGCTGAAGATGTCCTAGAGGCTCCCGTTGCAGCCTCGACCACGAAGAAGCCGTCCGTGTCTTAGGCACGCGACGTCCTGGAGATGGTCCTCAGCCGCCGACTGGGCCCCGAACTGGAGAAGCCGGCCGGCATCCGCACGGGGCTACACTTCATTCCGGTCGCCAAGTGAGTTCGCTCACCTACTTTTGTCTTTCATAGCAGCTTGAATTATTTTGCTCACGCAATCGATTTACAGGACCGGAGCAAAGAAGATAGGTCACCCGACCGTGTCTAAGGTGCCGCCCGTCGTCAGCGAGGAGGATCCTTCCCGCAAGAGGAAGGCGGACGAAGTCGTCATTGCTACGGATGGCGCCAAGAAGGCCAAGGGCGACGATGTCGTCACGATCTCCGACGACACGGCAGTCGCGCCGAATGAACCCGCAATGGAGGCGGCCGTATCCACGGAGGAGGGTGCTCCCTCGCCTGGGGCGACCGAGCCGGTCTCCTTTGGTGCCGGTGCCTCCATCGCCATGTTCCCGCGCTTCATGACCAAGGCGGCTGCAGCGAGTGGGACCTCACCCTCGAGCCGTGCACCTGGGGTCGCCGACGCTGAGGTCGAGCAGCGTCGTGGGCACACGCCGGCTCTTCTCGCGTCCGTGGATGCGATACAACTTCACGGCATGCTTGGCGCAGCCATCCAGGTATGTCCAGTCCCCGAGGATCAGGCCGGTGAGTTGCAGCGGTCTGATTCTTTTAGTGTCTTGTTGTTATCTTTCGCGTCCAGTCCCCGAGTGTGCACTGGCTGAATTTCAGCGGGTGGGCACTTAGGATTTCTTGATTGCTAGTCCCCGAGTGCGCACTCGCTGAATTTCAGCGGGTGGGCACTTAGGATTTCTTGATCGCCGGTCTCCGAGTGCGGACTCGCTGAATTTCAGCGGGTGGGCACTTAGGATTTCGCTTTGCTTAACTGTTTGAATTGTGTGCAGGGTCCATAGCGTGAGTCGGTGACCGATTAGCGTGGCTGTCAGCGGAGAAGGAACTGGCCGCCCAAGAGGCGAATAAGGGGCTTGTGGTTCTTGTGGCGAGAAGAGGCTCGCCAGGGACTTGTCCCCGCGGGTGAGTTGGCAACGGCTCAATCGGCGTTGAGCTCGGCTGAGAAGCGGATCGCCGAGCTCGAGCGCGAGCTGAGGGAGGCGAAAGAGGAGGCGAGTTCGGTGGATGGTCGAGCCAAGGCCGCCGTTACGGCCGCTGCGGAAGAGCGTAAAGTTTCTGACGCCCTTGTTGCTGGGCTTCAGGACGACTATACTTCTCTTCAGAGCTTCATCACGGATCTCTCCCGCCCCTTGATTGGTAAGTTTGTCTGCCCTTGCCTATTGCATGTGTCTTTTCGTAATATCCGATGCACTCATTGTTATCTTCTATCCGCAGGTCGCATCATTGATAGCGCGGAAGAGGCAAGCTCGTTCGACGCGCGGCAATGTGTGGCCACACTTGTTGACTCGGCGACGTTGTCGACGACATGCATCCGAGCCTACCTCCAGGAGATATCGCCCACGGAAGTAATTCCCAGCAACCTCGTCGAGGTGTGGAAGTACTTGGAGAAGGCGCCGTCGGTCGTTGAGTTCATGACGCGATCGGCGTTTCGGCATGGAGCGGCAACGGCGCATAGCCTTGGGCTTGCTCATTTTCCAGAAGATTTCGATTTGGACGATGTGACGAGTGGCTACCCATCGTCGACTGGCGAGGTGGAGATCTCCGAGGTGCTCAAGTTGACGGGTCGCGCTGCGGTGTACTCCGAGCGCGTCTGGGCGATGGGCGACCTCCTTCCTTACCAGGAAACGGTCGTCGCGCCCAATGACCCCGAGCCACAGCACCGGAACTTCAAGGTCGAGTAGCCCTTCCGCGCGGCGATGGCGGGTGAGCTGACGACGTACCCGTCAAACCTGTACACGCCGTTCATCCGCAATCGCAAGGGTGCTGGCGAGTCGTCGTCGAAGCCTGCGGAATAGAGTAGGTTGCCCTGGGGCGTTAGTAGCAGATTTGCCGTTTGGGCATATTTTGTACCCTGACACAATTGCAACATGCTAGTAATGTGATATCATGTTTGTTGTGTGACTTGTCATGTGTTTTCCGATTGAGGTTTGAACGAGTCCCCGAGCGCGTCCGCCCTTTTTTTGGGGTTTACCTCGTGTGTGATGTGTTTATGGTTTTTGAATGTTTTGTTATTGTGGTCGACTCGCCCGGACTCGAAGAACCAGTCGCTAGGCGACTCCCTTGAGCGCTCTGTACTTCACCGTTTTCCCTTGCGCGAACGAGGTCGGGTGGCCGAGTCCCCGAGCGTGGTACTTGGTTGTTCTAGGCGCGACTCGAGGGTGGGTGAGGACTTGTTTGAGCGCATCACTCCTGCCTGGCCCGTTGGGTCAGTCGCATGGCGAGTCCTGGGCATGCTCTCATACTTGGCGTTTTCCCGAGCCGCTCGCGCTGAACTGGTCGTTAGTCCCCAAGCGTGGTACGTGGCCGTTCGAGTCGCTATGTCGAGGATGCGGAGGATCATGGTCGCTGTGAGAAGCGAAGGCAGTTGTCTTGGCTCGTAGAGCCAGTCGGGCTAGGCGACTCCAATGGGGTTCCGGGTAGGCGTTTTTCGTGGACGATGCAAAACCTGAGTTGACTCAGTGCTTTTGCACGCACTACTTGGCCGTGCTGATCGCTTTACCAAAGGTTGACTTCTGCGGTTAGCTTGACGCTGTTATTACGAGTGCGAGTGGCACAAGACACGGAGAGTAGGCGCAATTTGCGGTAACCAATTCTTTTTATTTCATAGCGACTGGAGAGTACATATGTGGCGTTCTAGGAATAGAACTTCCGTAGGAGGTTTACATTCGATGGTCGCTTGACGTCGAGTTTGCCGTCGCCGCGGACGTCGATGAGGTAGTAGGCGTCGTTGCCGAGTACGCGCCCGATGGCGAATGGTCCCTCCCATGGGGGGAAAGCTTGTGCATGCCCTTTTTGTCCTGGATGAGGCGCAGCACGAGGTCGCCTTCTTGGAAGGTGCGCGTTTTCACCCGCCGGCTGTGGTAGCGGCGGAGTCCTTGTTGGTAGCTGGTGGTGCGCGAGCGAGCTAGGTCGTGTGCCTCGTCGAGTTGATCGACTCCATCCTGTCGTGCGAGTTCGTTCGCAGCCTCCGTGTAGTGGACGACCCGCGGCGAGTCGTGCTCAAGGTCGGTGGGCATGACTGCCTCGGCGCCGTACACCATGAAGAAGGGGGTGAATCCTGTCGACCTATTGACCGAGGTGTGGATGCCCCAAATGACGGAGGGTAGCTCCTCGACCCAGCACCCGGCGGTGCGCTCGAGTGGTACTTGGAGTCGCGGCTTTAGGCCATGGAGGATTCTTTGATTGGCCCGTTCCGCCTGGCCGTTGGATTCCGGGTGGGCGACTGACGCGAGGTCGAGCCGAATGTGGTGTTCTTCGCAGAATTCGGCCATAGCTCCTTTGGCGAAGTTGGTGCCGTTGTCCGTGATGATGCTATTTGGGAACCCGTAGCGATATATGAGCTCACGTAGGAACTTAGTGGCGGTCTTCCCGTCGCATTTACGGACTGGCTTGGCCTCCACCCACTTTGTGAATTTGTCGACTGCGACCAGGAGGTGGGTGTAGCCGGAAGGGGCTTTTTTGAAGGGGCCTACCATATCCATGCCCCATACAGCGAATGGCCAGGTGATGGGGATTGTCTTCAGCGCCGAGTTTGGCACGTGCGTCTGGTTGGCGTACTTCTGGCACCCGGCGCACCACTGGACAATGTCGACGGCGTCGGCGTGTGCGGTGGGCCAGTAGAATCCATGCCGCATAGCCTTGGCGACTAGAGAGCGGGCGCCGGCGTGGTGGCCGCAGTCGCCGGAGTGGATGTCGTGGAGGATCTTGCGTCCTTCGGTGGGTTGGACGCAGCGTTAGAACACGCCGGAGACGCTGCGCTTGTGGAGCTCGCCATCGATGATGGTGTAGGATTTGCACCGGCGTGCGAGCATCCTCGCATCCGTCTCATTTGCCGGCAAGGTGCCGGCCTCTAAGTAGGTGATGTAGGGCCTGATCTAGTCGTCTGTCTCGGTGACGAGTGCGACCAGGGCTGCGTTCGGCTGTAGCGGGACTCCAATGTCGATCTCCCTCGGGGGGAGACTGATGGCTTGGTGATCGTGTCGAGGAAGACGCCGGCGGGTGGTGCGAGTCGAGCCGACCCGATGCGAGAGAGTGCGTCGGCCTCCTCATTCTTCCGCCTGTAAATCCACTCGACGGAGTAGCCTGCGAAGTGTCCGCCCAGCTTGTCCACTGCTTGGCGGTATGCCGCCATGGTGGGGGAGACGGCGTCGCAGGTGCCGGCGACTTGCCCAGCGACGAGGTCGGAGTCTCCGTAGCAGCGTAGGTGGTTAACGTTCATCTCCCTGGCAGCTCGCATGCCGTGGAGTAAGGCCTCGTACTCGGCCATGTTGTTGGTGCAGGGTGTGAAGTCGAGGCAGAGGACGTAACGGAGCTTGTCGCCCTTTGGTGAAGTTAGCACAATCCCTACGCCTGCGCCGTCCGCGTTCTTGGAGCCGTCGAAGTGCAGGCTCCAGTAATGGAGGTATGGCAGCTTCTCTGGCTGCTGGGCCTCTTCCCAGTCGGCGATGAAGTCCGCTAGGGCCTACGACTTGATCGCTTTTCGTGGCTCGTATTTGATGTTGTGGACGCCGATCTCGACGGCCCACTTGGCGACCCGCCCGGTCGCCTCGCGGTTGCGGATGATGTCCTGCAACGGTGCTGAGGAGACGACCGTGATCGGGTGCTCTTGGAAGTAATGCGGTAGGCGCCGCTGTGCTCTGAAGATCGCGTATACCAGTTTCTGGTACTGTGGGTATCGCTGGCGCGACTCGGTGAGGACCTCGCTGATGTAGTACACCAGTCGTTGTACTGGGCGCTCCTTTCCTTCCTCCGGCCGTTCGACGACCATGACGGCGCGGACGACGCGCTCGGAAGCCGCGACGTAGACTAGCATGGGTTCTTTGTCGACGGGGGCGGCGAGTAGTGGTGCGGCGAGGAGCATCTTCTTGAGGTCGCGGAGCGCGTCGTCCGCCTCCTTGTCCCACTGGAAGGTGGGGTTCTTGCGCATCAGGTGGTATAGGGGCATCGCCTTTTCGCCCAGGCGGGGGATGAAGCGACTGAGAGCCGCAACTCGCCCGGCCAGCTTCTGGACGTCGCGCAGGCACTCGGGTTTGCCGAGTCGGGCGATCGTGTCGATCTTGGTGGGGTTCGCCTCGATCCCGCGCTTGGAGACGACGTAGCCCAGTAGTTGCCCTGCTGGTACACCAAAGGTGCATTTGCCTGGGTTAAGCTTTATCTTGTATTTTCGCAAGTTGGCGAACGTTTCTGCCAAGTCGGCGAGTAGATCACCCTGGCGCGCGGACTTTACGACCACGTCGTCGATATGGACGTGGATGTTGCGGCCAATTTGGCTCGCGAGGCACTCCTGCATGCACCGCTGGTAGGTTGCCCCGGCGTTCTTGAGGCCGAAGGTCATGGCGGTGTAGCAGAAGGCTCCGAATGGAGTGATGAACGCCGTCTTATCCTCGTCCTCAACAGCCATTTTGATCTGGTTATACCCAGGGGATGCGTCGAGGAAACATAGCGACTCCAAGCCCGCGGTGGAATCGATTATTTGGTTGATCCGCGGGAGGACGAACTGCTCCTTTGGGCAGGCGCTGTTCAAGTTTGTGTAGTCGATACACATCCTCCAGGTCCCGTTTTTCTTCTCGACCAGGACTGGGTTTGCCAGCCACTTGGAGTACTTGATTGGCCGGATGAAGCCTGCAGCGAGTAGACTCTGCACCTCCTCGGCGATGGCTCGGCGGCGCTCTTCATTGAAGGGCCGCAGCGACTGTTTGACGGGTCGCACTTTGGGGTCGGCGTTTAGCTTGTGCTCAGCGAGTTCCCTAGGGACACCAGGCATGTCAGAGGGCTTCCATGCGAAGATGTCCCTGTTCTCACGGAGGAACTCGATGAGCGCGCCTTCCTAGGCTGGGCTCATGCCTGTCCCGATCATCACCGTCTGGCTGGAGTCGCCTGGGACTAGCTCGACGGTGCGGGTGTGCGTCGTTGCCTCGAAGGTTGAGGTGTTTGTGCCCTCCGAGTTAGGCTTCTTGAGTATGGTGGGGTCGTCGTTGTTGACCCCGCTCGCGTACTTGGCGAGCTCATCGGCGTGATTAGTTTCTGCCGCGATAACGGCATCGGCGAGTTCGGCTCCTTTGGCCTCGCACTCGGTGGCCATGTCGGGGTCGCCGTTGATGGTGATGACGCCGCACGGCCCGGGGAGCTTCATCGCGTTGTGCGCGTAGTGTGGCGCTGCCATGAATTTGGCGAATGCCTGGCGCCCCAGGACGTAGTGGTAGGGGCTGTCGAAGGGCACCAGCTCGAAGACGATCCGCTCGGTGCAGAAGTTTGCTGGTGTGCCGAAGGTGACTGGCAGCGTGACCTTGCCGATCGGGTACGCCTTCCAATCGGGGACGATGCCATGGAACATGGTGTGGGTTGTCTCGATCATCGACTGCGGGAGCCGCAGCCGCCTGAAGGTGTCCAGGTACAGGATGTTGATGGAGCTGCGACCGTCCATCAATGTCTTGGGGAGCCAGTAGTCGCCGACCTTGGGCTTGACCACCAGGGCGACTCGGCCTGGGTAATCGATGCGTGGCGAGTGGTCCTGGCGGCTCCAGGTGATGGGCTGCTCCGACCAGTTGAGGAACTGGGGAACGTCCACCTGACCCACCGCGTTGACGGCGACGGCGCGGGTGATGACCTTCTTCTCGCGCTTCGTGTTGAAGCCTGTGAAGGTATGGAGCGAACCGGCCACTTTGCCGAATTTTCTGCCGTGTGGCGGGTCGTTGTCGGGGTCCTCCCGTGCTCGCCGTGCCTTCTCAATTTCCCTGAGGGTGTGGCAGTCGGCGCTTATTTGCGTTGCGGGCTTCCCTTCACTGCTATGAAACGCACAAGGATGGTTAAGGAGGGCCGTGGGGTCGAACCTTGGCTTGGCCTTGTAGTTGCCGCCGTCGCGGCGTTGTCCTCCGTCGCGGCGGAAGCTCTTGGGATCGCGTTGTGCGTGCCCGGCGTTGGCGACGAAGTCGACTCGCCCGTCACTGCGGCGCTTGCCGGTGAGGCGAGTGTTGCTGTAGCGTAGGTCGGACCGTCGTCCGCTGTCGTTGCCGCTCGTGCGGCGTTGACCTCCCGACTCGTCGTCTGTTTCCTGGTTTGGATCTTCCTCCGCGTACCGTTTGGCGATCTCGAGGAGGTCCGGTATGTTGTTGAGTGTGCGAGAGTGTCGCTTGAGCTTGGCGACCAGAGGCTCGTAGCAGCACGAGGTCTTGAAGAAATGGATCGCGGTGTCCGGGTGGATGCCGACCGCGTTGTACCAGAGTTCTTGCCACCATTGGACCCGATTCTTGCGACTCGCGGGTCCCGGACGCGCATCGCTCTAGGTCCTCGATGGTGGTGGCGCGGGTGTAGGAGCACTCGAAGTGCCTGGCGAAGGCGTCGCGCATCTCCTCCCAGGAGTCGATACTATCCTGGGGGAGGGTGTTGATCCACTGCCTGCACGTCCCCTCCATCATCAGGGGGAGGTAACGGGAGGCTAGCAGGTCGGTGTGGCCTGCGATCCCCATCGCCATGAGGTATGTGTCGAGCCAGACGGTTGGGTTGTACGAGGGGTCGTACTTTTCTATCTCCTTCGGCGCCTTGAAGTTTGGCGGGTACTTCTCGCCTCGGATCATTGGTCCGAAGCACTTGGGGCCGAGTCGACTGAGCGACCCCATGGGCTCGCCGTCGCGGCGATTGATTAGGGTGTGTCGCAGGTCGTCGGGCTGGCGTGCGCGCCAGCTTTGGTTGTTGATGATGTGGGTGCGGGCGACGAAGTTGGTCGCTGGCCTGGGGTCGTGGAGAGTGCCGCGTTCGCGGGTCGGTGTTGGAGCTGCAGTGGCTCTGGTGGCGGGCAATTAAGGGTGTTTGCCGCCATTGGGCGGTCGCTTGAGGCCGCTCTGCTTCCCGAAGAACGCGAATACACTCGACCCTGCGAGTCGGCGCCCGCGTTTTGCTGCTCGACGGCCTTTGCGAGCAGGGCCCTGACGTACTGGATCTGTAGGGCGCCGTCGCCGGTGGCCGTGATGTTGTCGGCTGCCGCTCGGCCTGCCATGAGGTTGTCCATCGGGGTGGACAATAGTGGGAGGCCGTTTG
Organism: Avena longiglumis; assembly: GCA_030063025.1. Taxonomy (NCBI): domain Eukaryota; kingdom Viridiplantae; phylum Streptophyta; class Magnoliopsida; order Poales; family Poaceae; genus Avena; species Avena longiglumis. The sequence goes on from CP125976.1 coordinate 445,022,786, forward strand.
CGTCTCGCTCCCGTGAGGAGACTACTATCCGCGGCTGGTCCCTGGGAGGTGTGCGGTTGGGTGGAGGTGGGGTGCTCATCGCCGTCGACCCTGGCGGGGGCCGGGCGCTTCCTCCTAGTGGAGTGTTCTCGCAGATCGCGCGCTCGGCCACCCAGGCCGGGTCATTTTCGTCGTCGAAGTTCAGGGCGCGCCCCTGAATGGTGGGGTTCAGGCGCGACCTGATCCGCTGCTGGTGGTAGCGCGTTAGCTCCTGAGCCGTCACATGCTCGAGGCGAAATTTTTCGCGCTCGGCTTGCTCCTTGCGCACTGCCTCCGCCAGTTTCAGGCGGAGTTCCTCGACCTCCGTCGCCGTGGCGTTAGGAGGGATTGGGGTGGAGAAGGGGTCCTCCGGCGGCTCGGTGCCGATCTTCATGTAGGTCGCGGCGTGGCGACCGGTTGCGTCGCGGAGGTCGGCGGAGTTTTCCGACCCGGACTCGAAGTCGAAGATCCCGAGGATGGAGGGGTCCTCGAAGTCTCCCACGTTGGAGACCTGGGTGATGGAGCCCGCGGGTGAAGCCGCGGTGATGGATCCGGCGAGTGACGCCGGGGTCGCCGAGTCGGCGTCGTCGTTGAGGGCCACGTCTTCTGCGGCCGCTGAGTTTTCGGCCACGTTGTTGTGGGCCGAGTTGTACTCGGAGGCGAGGCGATGGATCGTGCAGATCTGGCTCTCGGAGAACCGATCGCGTGGCGGCGACTCGCGGATGCGAGCCGAGTCCTCCGAGATGATGACGTTGGTGAGGCCGATGAAAAGGCTGATCGTGCCGACCGGCAGGATCACGTTGTGCGTGACGGGTCACGCCGCCGGGACGTAGCTGCTCGGCAAGATTTGGAGCATCTCGCTGATCGCTATCATGCGGCCGGTGGCGACCGTCTCATTGATGGGCAGATTGGATCTCGCCGCAGAACACCGGCCAGACCGGCCAGGCCCCCACGGTGGCCGCCACTGTCGTGGGAATGGTCACGGCAGATGCTGTAATCGGCAGCGAGTAGTAGAACGAAGGGCAAGGGCGGCCAGCCATCTGCGGTGCGAGATGAGGGCGGAGACACAGGGTTTTACCCAGGTTCAACCCCCCGGAGGGTAAAGACTTACTCCTGCTAGATTGTATTATGAAGGTGGTACAATGGGCAAGCTCGACGGCTAGGCGGCGAGTCGCTTGGGTGTATGATGGAACGTATCTCTACACGCCCCGCAGGGAGGTTTATATAGGCTCACCTCCCCTAGGGTTTACATATCTCAACCGACTCAGTTAAGGCTTCGGTACTTGTTTAACCTAATCCGACTGGGCCTATCTACTCGCCTGGGCCTTCAGCTTCCAGTCGCCGTCTCGCAGGCACACTCGCCAGTTCTTGGGCAGTCGAAAATGTCCTACTGGGTATAACCCGGTAGGCACATCCCCATCACTCACAATAAATGTCAAACCATTTGCAAGCATTGAAAGCTGGGATCAAAGAACTCTAAAAATGTGCATGAAAGATGGAGTTCTAACAATAGGACATAGTAACTATGCAAGCAAAATGTCAAGCTACAAACAAAGATCATGAATAACATGCATTGAAAAACGTTTGTTTGTTTCACATACAGAAAACATAGCATAGTGGCAATCAGCTTGTACCTCATAGAGTAGCAAATAGATGCATAGGACACCTTCAAAGTTCACAAGGGTGACTATAAACAAGTAGCACAAGAACAAGTAATATCACAATATGCATCAATCAATAAGCTTTGGAACACTACACACAGAATGACAAGTATGCTCTCTTAATGGTGCCTAAAGGTAGAAGGTGGAGACTCAATAGTGGTGGAATAAAGACCTTTTATAAAGGAAGCAGGGATTTCAAGTTTCAAAAAGAGCTTCCAAAAATTATGGTACTTGTGAGCTTTCAGTCCACATTGCCCCTATCATAAGCATCTTGAAGTGATTAAGTTTAAAGTGAAAAAATATGGAGTATATGATTGACGAAGTATAAGTTGGCAATATCAAGTCCCTTGAATACGAGGGCCACACCTCATGCTACTCAACTTCAGTCACCGGTAAGTTCTTGTCATTGTAAGTATTTGCATATCATAGAGAACCGCCAACGGGGTACCCCTTGCACATGGTAAATAGGATTTGTTTGTGCATACATAAGCATCATCATATTAAAATGCATGCATGAAATAAAAAGGTTCTAAAAACCCTAATTTCCTCCTTCTTTGAAATCAATTCAAATGGATTTTGAATTTTGAAAACCTCAAAATGTTTGGAGCCTAAATAGTTACAAGGGCCCTCTAGTATTTCAATATTTTGTAAAAGCTCTGGTAATTTTAAAATGTATCAAAATAGATTTTAAAATGAAAATACAAAAGAGAAAACAGGAAACAGAAAAATAGAAATGTTTTACAGAAAAAATATAGAAAACCTAGTCTATCCGGGCCGCAGCCCAGTTTCTCTCCTCTCCTTCTGCACCTCTCTTCCGCACAGCGCAGCTCCTGCGGCCCATGCACAGCCCAGCTAGCCCAGTACCGTTTCGGCCTATCCATTCCTAATCGTCTTCGTTGACTATGCCAAGCTGCTGCGTGCCGGCGCCCTCACCGTTGATCCTCGTCAACGTTATGATGCGCGCCGCCGCCCCATGAGATGACGATAAGAACGTCCGTGTCACGCTCTCTCTCCCCCATCACCATTTCCCCCTCTCCCTCGCTCTATGTCCCACGAGCACAGAAGCCGAAACCCTAGCCCTACTTCCGCCATTCATCCACGCTGCTAGGAGCCTCCCCGAGCTTCCCTGACAATGTCATAGCCTCTGCATGATCGCCCCGATCCTCCTGTACCAACTAATTGACGCCAAGTAGTCGCAATCGTGGCCTCCATCATCGTCTTCCTGAGTTCCGGCAACCACCGCCGCCGTTGATTTCCGCTCCTCCGACCACCCCGTGCCTCGCCGACCCCTCTGTCGCATTCATGGTGAGCCCGCGGTCCTTGTGGCCCTCTTCGATTCCACTCTCCCTCTCTGTTTCGTTGCCTCCGCAACCACCTGCCATTGCCGCCGCTCGCCGGCGCCATGCACCCTCCTCTGGTGACCAATCCTGGGCGGCGCCGCCACTAGTTGGTCCAACGCATCGCCCCGCTTCGAACGCACCCCTCCGCATAGCCCCACATCGCCCCTAACGCCGCGCCCTTGCTCGACCTGTGAGCAATGGTGATGCTGACGTCAGCATGACGTCATGCTGAGGCCATACTCCCTTTTTCTTTTTCTTCTAATGTTTTCTGTAAATAAGAAATATATGAAATGTGGGCCCTATCTATAAGTGACATTAACATTATTAGAATTGTTTTCTGTTTAATAAAATGTAAAAGTAATTTAAAAATATAAATTATTTTATAATGTTCTAAAAATGATTTAAAATGAATTAAAATTGGAGAAATTCATAACTAATTCATTTTAAATCAGAAAAATACAAATAATATATAAAAATGTTCAGAAAAATCAGTTCTACCTAATTAAAATATAATCATGAAGTGTTCAACAACTTGAATTGCAACATTAATTAGAATAATAAAATGAACCCCATAGGTGATTCCAAGGATCCCCCTATTCTAGGGTTTGGACCCCTCGGACCCCGATTTAAATGGTCGAGCATGTTTAGGGTTTCAATATAAATACAAATTAACTTGTCATATCATCATCCTTGCTTGAGCATTGCATCGATGCCATCTGTTGATTGTTTTATTTCTTTTCCGGTGTTTCCGCTTCTTCTCGGTAGTACTCGGAGATGAATGTGAGCAATCGAGTTCGAGATCGAAGATCGAGGTCAACACCATCGAAGGTCGAGATCAACACCGTCGAAGCTCGAAGACCAATACTTGATCGACTGGAATCAAGTCAAGTACCAGGTGTCTGAAGCTCTGCCTTCTGGATATCAACTGGCAAAGGCAAGCGAAGCCCCACACATGATATAATCCTATGTTTTCAAATATTTCAATTCTTGCCATGTGCATACGATTCCAAAGTCTTTTATCAATAGATAGACTAATCCTATCGGATGAGTGTTACCTTTGAAGCCTATATTCCCTGATCCACTACTCCTAGCATAAGTAGGGTTTGGCTTGTGATGCGTTGCTACAGCTGTTACATCTGTTGCGCTTAGCCATGCATAGTTGTTACTACTGGTCCATCCAGTTGAGGAATCAGAGCTGTGAATGAACCTAGTTTGACAGGAAGACGTGGTAAGTTCAGAGATGAAAGTTAAACATGCTAAGGCTTGTATGGGAGGCCAAAGTGGGTTGTGGTTTTTGCAGTCCCATACTTGTCACCCCTAGGACCTGATGTTCTTGCCTCTTGAACCAAGACGAGCGTACTGCCACACGGTGGCCTGGAAACCCCCTCGACCAACTAACTTGCCGAGTAGATTCCATGAGTCACATAGTTCGGGCGTTCCATTCGACGTATGCATTCTGGCTCTTCTCGAAGGAGGTGAAGGAGGTGCATTCATACAGGTAGGTAAGCGTGGCAGGGAATGGGAGATGCCCGACATCCGTAATTTCAAACCCTCTTCACATCATTAGGGACCGACTTCGGGACTCGACCCGTTACGATGGCATCTCCCTAGTGCGTGACTCATGGTCTCGGCGAAAGCAAGGTAAAGGTCGTGTCTAACCACCCTCTGCCGGCCTTCCAAGGAAGAGGGCTAATGTACTGGCATTAAGAGAAGGTAGTATGTGTGGGTAAAGTTGTACACCCTTGCAGGGTTATTAATCTTTTCGAAAAGCCGCGTCCACGGTTATGGACTACTTGGGAACGGACGTGAAGATCATAGAGAACTTGAACCTAATCATAAAACTTGGCAAGTTAAGTAATGTGTGCTTAAGGATGCTTCCTTAGGGATCGAGGTGGTGATCCTAGATAGGTTCAGCTGATGATGTTTCGGTGGATATCAATAGATGATCAAAGCTAGTGATACTGCTCTCTTATCCCCTCTTAAAATATTCTGACTAGTCATGATTGTTCCCCCTCTTGTTTTACAAAACAAAGATGGCTTTATGCAAAAATAACTCCACCAGCCATAAGTCTCGCGGAGTACACCCTGTACTCACCCTTGCTTCGTTGATACTTTTGCAGCAGAGTAAGTGTTACCATAGAAGATGAGTTCTTCACGGCATCGACATCGATGAGTAGTTTGGAGTTCCCAGTCGACAGTCTGGGATCTATGGATTGGACGTCATCGTTATGCTTCAGGCCTCTTAGGCCATTTGTTAAGTTTGCTATACTTAATAGCATAATTTGCCTTCCGTTGTTTCATATTTGTGGTGAGTGACCTATGCTTGTAATATTGTGGTTCTTTGCTCAGTTATGATCTTGCTGTAATAATTTTTGTGTCGTAGGGTCACTGTTGTGTTACTGATTATCTCTCTGTATGCTTTCGAGATTAGGTTAGGCTTATGTTCAGACGAAGGTCTGGGATTTGTCTAGCCTTAATCCCGGGGGTGTCACACTATCCCATAACCAAAATGACAAGGTAAGTAGACCATGAGCATCTCAGCAATCTTCTTATTTACCATGGGAATATGGTGCTTTTTTCTCTCTTTCCTATTTTCTCAATGTGTCACTTTTTTTATAAGAAGAATGCTTCATAGATGTCACTATGGTGATGCTGCAAGTTTCCACCATGATTAGGCATGGCTTAGGCTAGCGGCCCAGGCGTTTCTCTAACACAAAATACAAACTCCATGGACTTACAAGTTCCCTCTTTATTTCACACCGGTGACATCCATAGACAAAAGAGCATGATATCAACTGAGTACAAAGTACAAGTGCAATGTTGAAAACGTTCCCCGTGACAACATGTTTCTGCTAATTCCAACGTATAAGTGCAAGCATATACAACATAGATGACACAATGGTTCAAGTTTATTAGGGGCAAAGAATACAAAGTGTGCCATCAAGTTTGTGAGGGCTTTAATCACTAAGTTTCCACATAACAAAATAGTTTTTAATTGGAAGATAGCTGAAAACAAGAATATACTTTGGAATGGTGTAACACACCATGCATAGGAGTGTATAGTGGACACTTTGGAATAACTCGGTTTCTTGGGAGTTGGAAGCATGAGTAGAGCTTACTCACACAAGTGGAGGCTAGCAAAAGACTAGGAGCAACCAACTAAGAGAGCAATAATGACCACAATCATGTAGTGCAACAAAACATTACTAATCAAAGCATAGAGTGGTACTACAAGTCAAGGACTAAATTATCATAGAGGCTAATGGTGACTTTTGAGAGTCATAACATGGTGTGATAATGTGCCAAGTCAACCCAAGCAAAACATCAAAGGAGAATACCATTATACTATGCTTTTGCATGCTAAAACAACACATAATTTCTTCAAGGCACACTAAGCAATCCCAATTGTTTGGAACAAGACATGCTACAGCAATAATCACTAAGCATAAGGTAAAAACAACACCTAGAATGTCATGCTAAAGTCTAAGTCACAGTCAATGCAAGATCCTCTTGCACTTCAAGCAAGAACTTACTACTCCTTTCCAACACCAAGCAACTTATTTGAAACAACTCACAAAGATAATAATCAATAAAGATCAGTGAGCTTGTCTCACAAATCCACAAAGAAGAACTAAAAATTTCTAAGCTGAAAGCACAAGAAAACTAAGGCTAAACACAGTGCTAGCAAAAGAGAACACTCACAAAACAATAAGAGTGAAAACTAGAGTGTTCTAGGCAATGAAAATAGAGTGTGTCTCTCTTCAAAAGAAGTGTGGTGTAACAAACCAACTTAATCAAGCAAACTAATCAAATGAAAAACAAAAACTAAAACTAAGACGCTCCAAGAACAACACAACAATGCATGAAACAATAAAAACGAAGTGTCTAGAAAGAGCTGAGATTTTTATTGATGAAGAACGGGATGCCTTGGTCATCCCCAAGCTTTGACGCTTGTACCTCATGAATATTTCTTGGGGTGACATGGGGTGGCATCCCCAAGCTTGAGATTTTGTCCATTCTTCATCTCATTACATCATTCTTTCTCTACACCTGCAAATTTTCCTTCATACAAAACTTCACACAATCTTCATTAGCAACATTAGTGTATTCAAAAGATATTAGACCTTTAGGAAAAGCTTTAGAACAGCGAAAAATTTCACTAAAAACACAAGATACTGTAGCAAATCCTTCAAAAAACTCAATTCACCTAAAGAGAACTCAAAAAGGAATCAATAAGAAACAAATGCAAATAATGGCAGAAATCTATCAAAATAGACCAGCAGGTAGAAACCGAATTTGTTGAACATCTTCTGTTGCTCAAATAAAAAAGTGTTGAACTATTGAAAGTTAGATAACATAATGGGGTATTTATTCATAAATTTTCATCTCAATCCGAGTTACAGAGACTCCTCACAAACTTTTATGGTGGAGGACAGAAATCTGTTTCGGGACAGCAACTCCCCAAATCTTACTTCCCTCTCACTAGAGGTCATTCTTGGCACAAAAAGCGAACAAAAAGGATAAGGAGATGTCATTACAGAATTAATAACTTCCAATACTCAAGAAAACTCTTGGGTTATCTCGCAACAAGTACTTTTCTTTAATGCCTTTAAGTTAGGCTTGATAGTTTGAGAAGATGCTCACATAAAAAATATGAATTGAAGTAAAGAGAGCATCAAAAAGCAAATCAAAACACATTTAAGTCTAACCCACTTCCTATGCATAGGAATCTTGCAAACAAACAAGCCATGAAGCACAAAGCAACAAGCATTGAAAATAAAAACAAGTGCAACTTCATAATTTTCAACATAAAGAGGGGAAACTTAATATTGTTGAGATGCATAAAACCATGTTTCCCTCTCTCATAATAACTTGCACTAGAAACATGAATAAAATTAACAATATAACTATCACATAAAACATTCTTATCATGAGCCACATGCATAAAATGATTATTACTCTCCACATAAGAATAATCACTCTTATTAATTACAGTGGGAGAAAATTCAACAAAATAGCTATCATTGTTATTCTCATCACCATAATCATCAAATATATTAGGCATGTTATAATCACAATAAATTTCCTACTCAATAGTAGGTGGACTGAAAATATCATACTCATCATTGTAGTCATCATATATTGGAGGTTTGGTATCATCATAAGCAATATAATAGCTATCTTCCAAAGCTGGGGGGACTAAAAAGATCATTTTCATAAAAACTGGCTTCCCCAAGCTTATACTTTTCCATAGCATTAGCAACAATGGTGTCCAAAGAATTCATACTAATAACATTGCTATTAGCATGCAAATAAAGTTCCATAGGTTTTTTAATTTTCTCTTCAAACACTTCATGTCCTAACTCAAGATAAATACTATAGAGCTCTCTAATTTTTTGTTGTTTTCCATTAAGCCTAACTAGTGAAAACAAGAAACAAAAAGACAAAATTGCAGAATCTAAAGGAAATAACTTCGAGCACTCACACCGGAGGATGTGAGTACCTTTTACCTTACCTCCTCGGCAACTGCGCTAGAAAAGAGCTTTCGGGCTTGCTGTTGCCGTGGGGTAACGTGTGTGAGTGCCTTTTACCTTTCCTCCCCGACAATGGCACCAGAAAAGAGCTTATGGTGTGGACTAAAGGTAAAAGCCCAAAACCTCCCCGGCAACGGCGACATAAAAGAGCTTGATGTGTATGCACTTCTATTCTTGTAGACAGTTGTTGGGCCTCCAAGTGCAGAGGTTTGTAGAACAGCAACAAGTTTCCCTTAAGTGGATCATCCAAGGTTTATCAAACTCAGGGAGGAAGTGGTCAAAGGTATCCCCTCTCAAGCAATCCTGCAATCAAGATACAATAAGTCTCTTGTGTCCCCAACACACCCAATATAGGTGCACTAGTTCAGCGAAGAGATAGTGAAATACAAGTGGTAACAGTGCCAGAAAATAGCTTGACAGTGAGGTAAAGACTAAAGCAAGCAAACATGCAACAGATCTAGATGCAAACGGTGTTTCAATGTTTATAAACAAGGCCTAGGGATCATACTTTCACTAGTGAACACTCTCTCATATAATTATCCTCTCTTCATGATACTACTCTTAACTACTCTCCGGTTGGACACTCTAATCCACGGTAGGGCCTTCCCCAATCTAGATAACCCCACACTGTCACCTTGAGCGCTAGATGGTTCCAACAAACACCACAATTTCATAGAGACATCCAACTCCAAATATAACTCATAACAAATATTCAATCTAGCCAAAGTGCCACACACGATATGCATGTTGTCACTTTCACACACGTGGGGAAAAGTATAGATCTATTAAAGCACAAAGAGTATTTATGTAGACTCAAACCTAAGTGTCACCATGGCATGCACGCTATCACTTTCACACACATGGGGAGAGTAGAGATCTAATTAAGCACTTGAGTAGCAAGGTAAATTACTTGATTACAAATCTCATGACCACAAGATCATGCATAGAGAGAGAGATGAACACATAGCTACCGGTAGATCCCTTAGCCATGAGGAAGAACTACTCCCTCCTCATCATGGGAATCAGCAACGATGATGAAGATGGCAATGGAGATCGATGGAGATGGCTACGGGGGCACTTCCCCATCCCGGCAGGGTGCCGGAACAGAGACTTTCTGTCCCCCGAATCTCCCCTTCGGTGGCGGCGGCGCTACTGAGGTTTTCGTGGATTTCTTATGGTTTATTTTGGGTTTTTGGGTCGGAGGCTTCTTATAGGCGCAGGAATCAAGGTCGGTGGGGGTCCAGGGGGCCCACACCCCCTACAGGCGCATCCAGGGATTGCCCACGCCTAGGGGATGAGGCCACCCTGTGGCCCCCCTCCGGCTCTGCTTCGTGGTTCCATGTTGCCCCGGGAAAAATAATAGCTTTGGCTTTTATCTCGTACAATTCCGAGAATATTTATTTTCTGCCTTTCTGGAACCAAAAACAGAAGAAAACAGGCTACTGGCACTGTGGCATCTTGTCAATAGGTTAGTTCCAGAAAACATATAAAAACACCTCAAAGTGTAGACAAAACAAAGCAAAGTAGATACAAAACAAGCATGGAGCATCAAAAATTATAGATATGTTTCCGACGTATCACCATTCAAGTGGGCAGAGTTAGCTAGGCCAAAGTTTGAAAGCTTTTCAAACATGGGAATCATATAAGTGGTACACAATATGTCGGTTCAATATATTATGACTGGAAATCTTGGCTTGTGTCATTCAGATCCATATTATATTATGCAGACCTACTTTACAGAAAGGAACAATCTCGTCATCACTCGGAAACTTGAGAATGTTCTTTCCTGATAGTTGGAAACTCACACCGATGGCATTGTTTACTATAAGAAGATGCACCCATTCTACCTTCAAAAAGAAAATTAATTCAAGATCAATCTATTGTGCTTACTGGTACCTCGGTTTGACCTAATTTCGTTAAGTTGTCAAGATGCAAAATCTTAGCAAGAAATTGAACCTGTTGTCAAAATTCTCGGTGGTGGGTTGTGATGTATTAAATAACTGCCCTCCCGATGGTTACCTCCAAAAGGATTCGTAGAACTTGCAACGCAATCTATAATTTACTTGTAGTTTAAATTTGACCTAATTTCCATAAATCGACATAAAGTCATTCAAGTAAATAGAGTTAGCTAGGATGAAGTTTGAAAACTCATAAAACATGTGAATATTAAGTACAACATTCTGGTCCACTATATATGTCTGAAATCTTGGCCTATGGAATTTAGATCCATATTCTTCAGACTTCCTTTTCGAAAAGGAACAATCTCCTCATCACTGATAAAATTTAGAATGTTATTTCCCGACAGTTGGAGACTCACAACAACAGTGTTGTTTGCTACAAGAAGATGCACCCATATACCTATGAAAAGACATTTAATTCGAGGGTAATCTATTGCGCTTACTTGTATCTCAAGTTTGACCTAATTTCGTTAAATCAGCAAGAAGTGAGTGAAGTGTGCGAAGTTATCTAGGAAGCTTAAAAAATGGAACTATAAGAAACCGTGGTCCACTTTGTGTGATAATTGGGATAGTGGCATTTTCTTCTAACTGTGGAAGGTCCTATAGGAGCGAGGTGCTTCAGTTAACACGGTTGGTGGAAGTACAAGTTACATCAAGGACCTCATAAAAATGAAAATTACATCCAAGTCGATGCATTTTGCACAAGGTCCCCGAAACTAAGAAGTGAAGTGTGTTTTGAGGTTTGCGCATACTAGGGTTCATTGTACATGCTAAATACTAACAATAGAATCTTCTGTATGATAAGAATGGAAAAGAAGATCCAACGGCTACCAATGTTTGGATTTTCCAATCTTGATCGAACAGTCAATGTTCAAAGTTATCCGTACAATATACTATATTGCTATGGTATTGTAAGGGATAAGAAAAGATAAAGATTAGATAAGAAGTACTACTACGAATGGCTGGTCTTTTGAATAACCTTTCCCTCCCGATGTTTGGGAAGCAAGTGAAAATTTATAAACTAGAAAATCTTGATTTTTTGCCTCCAATGACCAAAGTGGTTTCCTTCATATGTGCTCCTCCTACTCCACACCAAGGCGTCTGCCGAACACTCCAGAGAAACAGAGACGCCCTCTTAAAAAACAGAGCCATTGTACCAAGGCACATGTGTGCAGCGCCATGCTATGCACGAGCGAGAGATCAGCCGGGGTAGTGCGCGAGGGGAGAGGGGTGGGGAGATATGAGAGGCAGCACTACTAGGAAAAAATCCATTCGTGGCGTACCTGAAAAGGCCATCTGTGGCGCACTAGCGATGCGCCAGCCTCTGATCGGCTATCTCCTAGGCTGGCGCCTTTGCGCAGTCTTCTACGGTTGTGTCGAGATAGACGTGGCGCACATGCCAATGCGCCACGGAAAGTAGTCCAGGTGCGCTACGGGAAGGATCTTCTATGGAGCATGTTGTAGTGCGCCACTAAGCTGCGTAGGTGCGCTTTAGATACTGTGCGCCATAGAAGTTGTGCCATGTGCGCCACTGGTGTTTTTTTGTTTTTTTTTAATTTTAGAGCCAGATGATATACAATACAGATTATATACAATATTATAGGAAGATATATACACACATATGTAAGATATACAGTTATATATATAAATACACAATTTGCAAAACAAGGTTGAAACAAATTCATATAGATAAGTATCATACATGAATACATAAGTTATACATTGTTTTGATCAAGTTACAAAGTAGTTGGTGACATGCAAATACATGTGTCTCGAACAAGTTAGAGCTCGGAAGCTCGCCTAGACATCTAAACTAGGTAGAAACAAGAGCGGGATAAACAACCAAAGACGATAAGCATCACCGCGACAAAGGTGCAGGTCTTCATCAGGTTCCTCGTCCTAACTCCCACTAGATAGCGCGTGTATCTAGATTCCGCCTCCGCCGTAGTGTTGTACCCTTTGTAGATATTGCCGCTGAAACGGTGCACCTATCTCCGGCAGTCTTCCCAATCATCGTAGACTCCGGGAACCCATCCCTTGTATGCGACATACCACATCATCTACAAGTTGACAATAATAATTAACCGGTGATTGAAAAAAACATGTATAATTAAAGTCGCATATGAAGATACACTTATAGAAAGTATTCCTAAATCAAAAAGACCAAACTCAAAAAGCATGCCTCATATATAACTAGGTTGTTCGACACAGGAATATGCTACGATGGAACTGTCCGCCAAGTAGGATGCACAACACCTGGACCTGTGCATAGCACAAGGCGGACAATCCCATCGCAGCACATTCACATATATAGTGTGCCACGACATTTAAATCATCGGTATTCTCGAAAAAGACCAAAGTAACTCAAAACTCATGCCTCATATATAACTAGGTCGTTGAACACAGGAATATTCTACGATGGAACTGTAAGCCAAGTAGGATGCACAACACCTAGACTTGTGCATAGCACAAGGCTTACAATCCCGTCACAGCACATTCACATATATAGTGTGCCACAAGATTTTAATCATCGGCATTATTCTCAAAAAAGACCAAAGTAACTCAAAAATAATGCCTCATATATAACTAGCTAGGTCGTTGGACACAGGAATATGCTATGATGGAACTGTAAGCCAAGTAGGATGCACAACATCTGGACTTGTGCATAACACAAGGCTTACAATCCCATCACGGCACATTCACATATATAGTGTGCCACGACATTTCAATCATCGGCATTATTCTCAAAAAAGACCAAAGTAACTCGAAAAGAATGCCTCATATATATACATAGGTCGTTGGACACAGGAATATGCTACGACGGAACAGTTAGCCAAGTAGGATGCACAACACCTGGACTTGTGCATATCACAAGGCTAACTATCTTGTCGTAGCACATTCACATATATAGTGTGCCACGACATTTCAATCATCGGCATTACTCTCGAAAAAGACCAAAGTAACTTAAAAAGAATGCCTCATATATATATACATATATATATATACATAGGCCGTTGGACACAGGAATATGCTACGACGGAACTGTAAGCCAAGTAGGATGCACAAGACCTGGACTTGTGCATATCACAAAGCTCACAATCACGTCGTAGCACATTCACATATATAGTGTGCCACGACATTTCAATCGTCGGCATTCTCGAAAAAAGACTAATAAAGTAAGGAAAAAAGAAGGACCAAAGTGAGCAAAGGACCAAAGAGTAAGCAAAAAAAAAGCATTGATTGATATATAATAATAATAAGCATAATAAGTAAGCGATGATTCATAAACCTAATAAGATAAGTAGTAGCATGTACACTTGTCCACACAGACATACAAAGGTCATCTATAGTTTGGAACTACAACTAGGCCAACATCAAGCCTTCTGGATTGGCTTAGGGAACGGGAGGACGCCTTGTCTCGTCATGAACTTCCTATAGTCACCTTGTATCTCTAGGCGATCTTCTATGTCACGGTTATTCGGGATATCCTCCGTAGAAGATCCCCCCCCCCCGAAGTCATGACATCATGAAAGATGATTGCCCCAAACTGCTGCTGGATGCGATACATCTCTTGTCTAATATCTGAATCAGTGATCTTGGCCTTGGCTTCGACCCACTATTTGAGATGATCTGGCAGCATAGAATTTTGCTGGTCTAGTAGGAACGCCCTCATGTGAGGGAGTGCGTAGTAGTCCTCCTTCTTACTGCTTTCCGGCTGCTTCACGCAGGGGAACTCCATTACGTTGTTGAAGACGTGCCTGCCATACTTGACCTTCGTACGCACGAAGGTGGTGCCTTCCGTCGAGGCAAAGCCAGTGAGAGCATCATCCAGAACTTCCTTGATCTTGTCGCAGTTTTTCTTATTTTCTAGACTCCCCGAGTAGAAATACGTGGCGTGCGAATGCTTCGGCAATAAGGATATGGGCATGCAGTGTTCATCTATGTGCAAAAAATTCAAATGGAATGTGTTGGAAAAAGAATGATGATAATCTAATAAAGCCAATCGATGGTGGCGAGTGAATAACGACTTACTCGGGAAAGTAAGACACGAGAATGTATTCCTTTGTCTTGTTCGCCACAAATATTCTTTTTAGGTACGAGGCCACGATACGTCGTTCAGCGGCGCTTCCCAAGCAGCCGTCGTGCATGTAGTAGGGGTCCACTATAGCAATGCCGGGTGTGTTCTCTCTAATGATCTGCATGGCCAGGCTGAGAGAAAACAGGCGGACCATGATATAGTGCAACGGGTATAGGTGGAACATATTGAAGATGTCGTCAAACCGCAGGAGGAACAGATCCGCAGGGGCATTGTCGACGAAGCCCAAGCCTGGTGGCACCTTAACCACGAATACCGGGTGCGAGGGATCTTTCTCCGCCAGAAGGCGTCTCTCTATCGTTAGCACACCGTCATGCACACTCTGCAGTTCTGAACTGGCGAGCCTTCGCAAATTCTTAGGTAGCATGGGCTGACCCGCCACATGAATCCTCCACATAATACCCTCGGTTCTTGGTGGCCCATCCCGAAACCTGATCGGATTCGCAGTTGACGCCACCGGCTGGCTCGAGCTGCTAGATTTTCTTTTCCTGCCCTTTTTACCTTTTGGAGAGCGGGCAGGCACCACAATTTGAGCACCGGCCGCTCTATGTTGTGTGTCAGGCCTTAGAATAAAGTGCCAGTTAGTTGTATCAGCTGGCTCTATAAAGGCACAAGCTGGAGGCGTCTCCTGAGAACCAAACAGGCGCTTGGTGATAGTGGGTTTCTCTATGGGGCCACCAGCTAGGTCTTTGTTGCTAAACTGAGTGTTGAAGAGGTGATTATTCCAGTCTTCGTCGTCCTCGGCCGGATCCTGCGCCATGTGCATATCATCAACATGATCATCCGACCCATCGCGTGGAGGTGACGGCGAGGGAGGTAAGGGACCTTGCCACCGTTTGTCGTTTGTGGCGTGATGGCCCCCGCCGTCCCCAAACGGATCATGCTCTTTGTCCAATGCAAGAATAAGACGAAGCAACTTCTGAGGACAGCCGACTCTTCTTCATCCGCTCCAGGGGGTTGAATGGGAGGTTCCAGGTCGTCACAACCCCTTAGCACCCGACTAATTTTAACCCTGTGCACGCTATCTGGCATCGGCCTTGAGTGGAACGTGCGCTGTAAGGGTTGAACCGTGGTACCCTTGGAAACATACCTCAGCTCGTTGTTCACGTAGCATAAGAGAGTGCAAGGAACATCTGTCTGCGGAAAACATGTACGACATCATCAGAGATGCCATAAGAGTAATAGATGGCGTGAAATGCGGTAAAGCAATTTGTTTAACGTGATGGCGTCGAGATCGGCTAATGTCGAGGCACCGCATACGACGACGGGCGTGCAAGAGACGGAGGGGCTGCTTGATGGCACGGTGCTGGCCGCTGGTGTATTCTCCCTACCGGGTGCTTGGAGCTTCGGTGCCGCCGCGACGATGGAAGGGGGGTCACCAACATGTCTGGCGCCGCGGTGATGGCAGGGGGAGTCACCAACACTTCCGGCGCCACGTTGCTAGCGGGCGGAGTCACGAACACATAGTTCGCCTGATTCATCGTCGCTGCGTTGTTCGAGTGGCTGCTGACCATGCTTGAAATCGGGCACGGCCCTTGTCGACCAACCGCACTCCAGTTTGCTATTGACTCCATCAAGGTAGGAAGGAAGGACGTGAGGGTGATTGCTAGGTTGTCTTGGACAATCTGCGGGATCCATGCCACTTGTTCCTTAAGTTCTTGAACCTCGCGATTTTCCTTCTCGCTCCTTCCCGACGGCGCCACACGCGTCCTCGGCGGTGGACCAAAATGATCCACCCAATTCTTACCCCCGAGGCCGGCCAGACGGCCAGTCAACGACGGCTTCTTCATAACTGGATCTATTTTCTTGGCCCAGTTCATCACCCTGTTAAAAGGGTTATCCCACCTGGTGGCCGCCGTCGACCCCTGGGATGAGGAACCCTGGGATCCATGACTAGCAACAATTTCCTCCTCCTGCAGAAGAAGTAACGGTGAACCGTTTAGAAACCAGACTTCATCGATTAAAATGCAATCGAGTTGATCCGCGGTAATTAAATTACTTACCACAATTTCCTCGAATTCCTTCACCGCAGGATCCGCGGTGAGTTGTTTGGTTTTTGGGTCCACATGGTAACGGGCCCTGATGAAGTTTTGAACCTTCCCGGGTTCGAATTTCGCAAAGGGGTTATCTATCCCCTTATATCTATACTCTCCGTCCTCCTTATTCCATTTGGCCTCCGCAGTTCTGTATCCACCAGATCCGAGATGGTGATGACCTATATTCATCGCCTGCAGCACCTTTCCCCAATTACTATTGACCAGGGCTCTTTCGGATTCACACCTCTCCTTGAACTCCCAGAACTGATCTTCGGTGATCTGCGGGTCAATCTTCTGGATCTCCTCGAGACTTTTGCCTTCTTTATAGATCTTCTTCTTTATCCGGGTTCTCCAGCTGGCCAGGGCGGTGCTCATCTTTGTGAGGGCGGATTTGTTTACTTCATTCCCATGATAATTTGTGTTCCGATACTCAGCGGGGAACTTGTATCTTGCGTGCAGCTTCTCGAAGAGGAGTGTGCGCAAGTGGCCATTATCTTTATGCCGGAGATTCTCGGTGTTGATCGAGATGGTTGTCCGAGTGATCGCCGCAACTTTCTCACCGTACCCTCCGATGACAAGGTCGGGCTCCAAAGGAACCCCAGTTGGGCTCACTTCGCTAATTTCCTCTCTGACTGTGCCGACAGTGTTCGGGTGCCATTCCTTCTGCTTCTTCTTCTTCGTAGGAGGATTGCTACCACTCACTGTGCCCTCGTTGCCATCAGTGGTTTCATCATCCGTCGTTCCTTCGGCTTCTTCCTCCGTGTCTTCCATCTCATCATCCTTGCCCTCCGAAGGATGGTATTCTTCATCGTCTTCTAGCCGCTGGGCCGCCTCCCAGAATGTCAATTGTTTATTCGGAGGTCTGAGTTCTCCTTCAGCGCTGATGTGCTTAGAACATCCAACCTCGTCGTTGTCACACATCTTTGCACTAATAAAAAAGAAATAATTGGTTAAATGCACGGAAAAATCCGGCATGACCTTTGCTAATTTTCTTAAACTAGGAGTGCCCGATTTCTGCCGAAACGGAAGTTAATCAACATTCCGGCAAAAAACGGGACTCATTTCATACAAGAACCTGCATACACGACATAATAAAGTGCTTCATATACAAGCACAAGCACAATTTAAAGTGCTACAATTATATCACCACAGATTATATGAACTGTCATTGATGATAGCAAATATGACACCAAGAACAGCAAATCACATTACTAAACTAGGATCATATATACACAAAGTGTATAACTAGGATCATATATCTCCTAGACACAAATAGCACTGCAAGCTAACTGCTACAGCAACTACAAGCAACTACACATCAGTATAGACAGCGGCTTTGCACAACAGTATACAACAGTAAAAAAAGGGAACTGTTATTCATTAGCAAAAAATTTAGTTAACTTGACCTTTATTTCAGAGAAGTAGCACCACTACTCTAGCGCATATTCAGTTTTCAACAACAGAACTTGGTTTCATGAAACCTTCAGGTTACATAGGTTCATAGTTAGTTCTTGTTGCAGTGGACAAGTAATAGCGAGTGTCGCATGTCTTCAGTGTGGCATCATCAGAACTAAACAAGCCTGTCTTGTACCTGTAGCTCCTGGATTTCATCTAGCATCTCAGTCTGATTTTTAAATCCACATTGCTGCTGCACCAAGACCATTTGGATTTAATTAAAAAGTACTATGATGGGTAGCTCCAGGTTTACCAACTAGCATCATTTTGGTGCAACTTGTATTACTGGAAAAGCAAACTAGAACTATACCATGATCAATGTAACATATATTCTTGGCTCTGGGCACTAGAGTCAACTATTTGGTCCAATCCTTTTGGCCATAATTAGCATTCCTGTGACTGAATAAATCCAAATAGCCATCTTGATCAAGTCACTAGAATGTGGTTAGAGGGACCAATATAATGACCATTTAATTATTTTATTCAGATTTACCCGAGAAAGTAACCACAAGCTTTTGCTTCCCTAGCATACTACTTGATGGCCAAGCACTAGTTGTTCTTGAATTGGACAGAAGCAACAAGTCAATTTTTTAGCTGCAGGTCATTATTTGAACTAATAAAACAGTTTCATTTGTATCCTTACACATCCAGTAATAAATTACTTCTCTAGCTTCTTCTAAATCATTAATAACATTACCAGAATGTTATGTTGTTTCTCTGAGATTTTGAAACACCATGCTCCCAACGTGTCTCATACAAGTTGGCTTGCAGAACCAAAATGCTAAAGAGAGATAGCTAGAACAAATTTGGTCAACATGCTAACATGCTACCAGTTGGCTTGTAGACCCAAAATTTGGTCATCCTAAAGAGAGATAGCTAGAACAAATTTGGACCATATTTTTTGCATACAAGAAGATAGAGAAAAATCACAAGAAGCTATCTAAACTTTGAGAACAAAATAGACCACTCCACACACACACTAGCCTACTCTCTTGCGCGGTTGTTGGTCCCTCCAACTCCTACTCCCACTCAAGTTCTGAATTATCAACAATCTTGTCCACTAGGGCTGTGATAGTGCGTTGCTGTCTCTCAACTGCCTAAGGATGTGTTCAATCTGATCCTCCTCCTAAAGACAGGTGAGCACACCCTTCTGTCCCAGGTCCAAACTCGATTTTGCACTGCTAACCATGTGAAAAATTCGCACTTAAGTGATGCAATTCGAGGCAGCAAAACGTGTGCTCCCTTGAATATTATGTGGCTAGCAAAATGTGTGCTTGCCAGGAGACGAGAGAGAGGGAGAGAGGGGAGAAGACTCACCTCCAGAGGGCAGGACGAGGGGCGCCTGGGCGAGGTGGTGGCGAGGCAGAGGTGGCGAGGCACGCCAGCGCAGCCAGGCAAGGCCGCTGGTGAGGCCAGCGCGTGGGCGATGCTCCTCCTCCTCCTCCTGGCTAGCGATGCTCCTCCTCCTCTCCTGGCGTGGCGGCCTCCTCCTCCTCCTCCTGGCTGGCGAGGCATGCGTCGATGCAGATGGGATGCGACGGCGGCACATCGATGTGGATTTTTCGGTCTGTGTCTGAGGACAATGGGGAGGGTAGGGACAACGTGGCGAGTTGACTAGTCCAACCCACTTAGGCATACTGCACCCTGGCCAAGTGCGCTACGGGTAACCGTAGAGCACTTGGCCAAGGTGCGCTAGGCCTAAGTGGGTTGGACTAGTCAGATAAGAGGGCGGCCATCCCACTAGTTAACACTAGCACTGCCTTATCCCACTGGTTCTGCCCACTACTCTATTCTAAACTTGTGAGCACCCAGGTTCGAATCCTGGTTCCCGATTTTTTATTTTCCTTTTAAAAATACTTTTAAATGTTCCAAAAAATGCCCAAAAGTGGTGATATGTGCCAAACAAGTTTTGTTTTATTTTTAAAATACTTTTAAATATTCTAAAAATGCCCAAAAGTGATAATATATGTCATAAAAGTGGTACAAATATGATTCAAAGTATAACTAAATTTCATAATAATTTGTCCATGAATATGAAAATCTTTTTCGACCGCGCGTTTTATAATATTTTTTGAGCTAGCGTTTTACAATATTTTTCCCTTCTTTGTCGCGGTTGAATAATTTATCCCCAGCACTTTAATGTTTCTTCTTTCGAATGGGCTACCTTTTTTGGGTAGGGTTGTCCTTTTTCTTCTTGTGATGTATGTTGTTGCATCGTAGTCGTCATCATCTTCAATATTTGGATTGCTGTACTGGTTGAAGTCTTGCTCGTTGGAGACTCCATCCATTCCGATGATGTTTCTTTTTCCTCTCCTCACGACAACACGGCTAGGCTTTGTCGGGTCGGTAATGAAAAAACATTGGTCCACTTTGGCAGCCAGTACCCACGGTTCATTTTTCGCGGCCATGTTCGCACCGACGGCCTTGGATTTGGCTGCTTCGGGTATAACCATGGTTGTGAAATACCGGTCTTCTCTTTCGACGCTCTTTGCCCATCTGATACGGAACATCGGCACCTTTTCTCCATAGTAGTTGAGCTCCCAGATCTCCTCGATCCTTCCGTAGAATCTTTCCTTCATGTTGTCATCGGTGTAGAATTCCGACGTTACGCCTGAGTTCTGATAATCACACTTGTTGTCCTTTTCCTCCATGTAGAATATGTAGCCATTGATATCATACGCCTGATAGGTCACCAGGTTTTGCATGGGTCCCTGCGACAAGGTGAATATGATATTTTCCGTGTCAGAAGAATGCGATCGCGGAGGATTATCAAGGAGCGTCTGCCAAAACCAACGCGTGAAATTTGAGTTGTGCTCTTTGATTATTTCTCCTGCGTCCTCTGTATGTCCCGGTCACTGTACTTCTTCTCGATTAACCTTTTGTGCTTCTGTACCCAAGGATCGACCAGTTCTAAATGATGTAACGTGACGAGGTTTGCTCGATCAAAGTCTGCGCGTCGACAATCGAAGTCTGCATTGCAGTACACGACGACCCTCTCGGTGACCAGATCCGTCGAGCTTCCCAAGGTGCCTGTTGACAGGAAGACCGACAGGATTCTCGATGTCTAGATAATTCGTGCAGAAAGAGATGCACTCTTCAGCCAGAAAGCCCTTGGCTATGCTTCCATCTGGACGGGACCTGTTGCGAATGTATCCTTTGATGTGTCTGTTCATCCTTTCGAACGCCATCATGCTGCGAAGGAACATCGGCCCGAGTTGGACGATGTCCTCCACGACATGGACCAGCAGATGCACCATAATGTCGAAGAATGTGGGCGGGAAGTAGACCTCAAGCTTGCATAGTATCACCACGATCTCCTCCTGTAGCCTCCCGAGCTGATTCATGCCAATCGACTTCCTAGAGATGACGTCGAAAAACTTGTAGAGGCCAAATAACGTTTCACGGACGTGCTCGTCCATTATCCCTCTTAGTGCAATCGGAAGTACTTGCGTCATTAGCACGGCACAGTCATGAGACTTCATGCCACTGAACCTCTGCTTCGCCTCGTCTAGGTATCTTCTTATCTTGCCCGTGTAGCCGTAAGGAAATTTGACTCCTAGAAGGCACTTGAAAAACTGTTTGATCTCATCCTGGCTTAGAGTGAAGCAAGAAGGAGGGCAGTAATATTCGTTCTTCTTGAACTTTTTACCCTTACGACGACCTTGTGTCGTCTCCAAATCATGATCATCATCATCTTCCTGATCATCAGGCTGTGCCTTGATTTTGGACCATCTTTCGTCCTATCTGGCATGTTGATTATGGTGACGACCAGACTCTCGCACACCTTTTTCGTGATATGCATGATGTCAAGGCTATGAGGCGTGCGGAGAAACTTCCAGTATGACAACTCCCAGAAAACAGACCTTGTTTTCCATACCTTCGTCGGCGGCTTGTCTTGCTGCCTCTTTCGCTTCTTTCCAGTCTTAGGACAATCTTTTCAGTTTTCCAGCAATTCTTCCACTTCTTCGCTGCTCCTCCGCTCTAGGATTCCTCGGGTCTCAGATTTGCCATCGAACAGGTCTCCACGTTTTCTTCATGGATCATTCTTGCCGAGCCACCTCCGGTGCGCCATGAACACGGTTTTCGAAGACCCTAGATCTTTCTCTAGTTGGAGATAGCTTGTGTTATCCATGCACCTAATGCATGCGGAGAATCCTTGGATAACCTGCCCCGAGATATACCCGCAACCTGGATAGTCTTGCACTGTAGTGACCAATGCGGCTCTCATAGTGAAATAATCTTGTGCGACGGTGGCGTAAGTATTGGCTTCAGATTCCCATAACATGGTTAGCTCCTCTTTCAATAGCCCGAGATACAGATTGATGTCGGTACCAGGTTGTTTTGGCCCTTGAATTAGCATACTCATTTGTATGTACTTCTTATTCATGCACAGCCATGGCGGAGCAGGTGCGCCTGCAGATTCCCGGAATCTGGGTCGATCAACCAGTTGAGTTTGTATCTTCTGCACGGACATCTTATCTTCGTATTGTTATTCCATATCATGTCAGCTGTCGCACATTTCAAAAATCTATCCACAATGCCTTCACTCATTATGCGGACCATTTTTGCCTGCCCGGTGTACATGGTACAATTATAAGTCTATTAGAACCACATAATCAATGCATGCATGCAATGGTCGATAGAAATATTCGGCATGACCTATCCTAAAACAAGGACTTTTGCGAAATGCCAAAGTCTTGCCAAAATGGAAATGAATCAACATTTTGGCAAAACAAATGGCAACTCATTCACACACAAACACAAGAGAGAGAGAGAGACCGATCCATACACATGAACATATCATGTCCATATACACATGCATGAGCATCTCGATCCTCTCCATATACACACATGAGCATCGAGATCCTCTCCATAATACACACATGATCATCGATACCCTCTCCATACACATGAGCATTGATCATCTACATACATACATATACGCATGAACACATACTTACATGGACAACTTACCGATATGAGAGACCGATCGAGAGAGAAGATGGAAAGGAGGTGCACGCAAGACCGGAGAGCTTCCTCTATTATGTATGTAACATCCAAGGAAAGTTCTACATGCTAAAAATGGTGAATGAGTGTATAAATTAAGGTGGGAAGTAGAAGGATCCCGACTAGATCTAAGGAGGAAGAAGGGTAAAGTGAAGTGTGGGTGTTGGATGATCACATGTGCATAAAGTGGAGCTGCTAAAAAAAGGGTCGACACATCCGTGGCGCACATGGACCTAGTGCGCCACAGGGAATAATCACAACTGTGGCGCACATGCCAGAGTGCACCAAGGATGTTTCTGCTCATTTACAGAGAAGATGGGCATTCGCTTAGGCGTAGCGCACCCTCTCCATGTGTGCCACGGTTAACACTAACAAGCGTAGCGCACCTACCCTACGTGCGCTACGGGTATCTGGCATGCGGCTAGCAGGGCCCTGGCCCACACATATTTATGGCGCACTATCACCCTGTGCGCCATGGTTGTTATAGTTACTAGTAGGGCACTGCCCACAGGTGCGCCACGCCTGTTTTACCCATGGGGCACTTCAACCACGTGAGACACGGATGTTTGGATTACCTATATCCCTTTTCCTAGTAGCAAAGGAGAAAGAAAACACACAATTTTTTTGCATCCATAGGTCCTAAAATTTACTACTAGTAGAGGAGTACCTCGTGTCAGGAATCCATCATAACTTTGCTCTGATATTGAACCGCCTCCTCCTCTTCACTGCCCTCGCGCTGCCTCTTTTTTTAAAGGTTCGCTGCCTCCCTTTTGTTACCTTGTGTAGCTCAAGTTTGACCAAATTTCGTTAAATTTTCAAGATGAAATGTCTTACTATAGCGATAATTTAAACCCTCTGTCCATACTCTTGGTGGCGCACGTACGTCGACTTTCCTTGTCGTTCCATTTCACACCCTACGACCAGCAGCACGCTAGTTCGAAAGTTAGGATCTTTTCTTTTCGCACGCGCGAGTGAGCAATACGAATGGTAGGCTCAGCTACTAACTCGAGAAGGACCCGACCGCTTTTCCTTGCCTAACTTTAATGCCCTTTGTGCGAAATTGAGGGACCTCTATGTATTTTATTTTTATTTTTTGAGGTCTTCAAGGTAAACCCTACTCGCACCGACGATGTCGAATTTTAACTACAACTTTTCTCTTAATTTTTTCAAAAACACATTTGAAGCCAACCAGGAATTTAGTATATCGAAAACCATAGAAAAGAATTTTCGTAGAACTTTAAAAGCAACCTAAAATTATACTTGTAGTTCCAATTTGACCTGATTTCGATAAATCGGTATTTGTATGAAAAGAAAGCTAGGTCCAATTTGTATGAAATTTGGGGCTTTGGCATTTTCTTTCAACTGGGGTGGGTCTCGTAGGAGCAATGAGCTTCGGTTAACACGGTCGGTGGAAGTACAAGTTGCATCAAGGACCTCAGAAAATGAAAAAATACATCCTCTAGTCCATCACTTGCAAAATTGAGAATGTTCTTTCCCGATAGTTGGGAACTCGCACCGAGGGCATTGCTTACTAAAGGAAGATGAACTCATCTACCTCTGAAATGATATTTAATTCGTGAGCAATCTATCACGCTTACCGTGGTAGCTCAGATTTGACCTAATTTCGTTAAATTGTTAAGATGCAAAATCTTAGCAAGATGTTGAACCTGTTGTACAAACTCTAGGTGGTATTTTGTGCTATATTAAATGACCCCGGATGGTTACCTCCAAAAAATCACAAAACTTCCAAAGCAGCCTACATTTTTATTGTAGTTCATATTTGACCTAATTTCGATAAATCGACATAAAGTCATTCAAGTGGGCAGAGTCAGCTAGGCTGAAGCTTAAAAAATCATAAAACATGGGAACCATAAGTACAACATGTCGGTCCACTATAAATATTTGAAAGCTCTCCTTGTGGTATTCAGATTCATAGTCTTCATAATTTATTTACCGAAAGGAACAATCTGATCGTCAGTCGGGAAATTGAGAATGTTCTTTATTGTGTTTATGTGTGTGTGAAGCAAGTACAGTAGTACGAAGGGTATGGCTCAGCTGCTCACTCGAGAAGGGCCCGACCGATTTTCCTTGCTTAACTTTAGGGCCCTTTGTGCTAAATTTAGGGACCTCTATGTATTTTTTGTCTTTTTTGAGGTCTTCAATTTAGACCGTACTCCTACCGACCATGTCAAAATTTTACTACAAGTATGCTCTTAAAATTTTCAAAAAAATCTTTTGAAGCCAACCAGGAATTCAGTATATCGAAAACCACCTAAAAGCTTTTTCGTAAAACTTTCAAAGCAACCTACGATTTAATTGTAGTTCAAATTTGACCTAATTTTGATAAATTGGCACAAAGTATCATTCAAGTCGACAAAGTTAGCTAGGAAGTTTTAAAATTCGCAAAACATGGGAAAATTGATAATGTTCTTTCCTGATAGTTGGAAACTCACACCGATGACATCGTTTACTAAAAGGTGATGCAACCATCTACCTTCAAAGAAAAGGCAATTAATTTGAGCAGAATCTATTGCCCTTACTTGCAGCTCAAGTTTGACCTAATTTCATTAAGTTGTAAAGATGCAAAATCTTAGGAAGAAGTTGAACCTATTGTCAAAACTCTCGATGGTGGTTTGTGATATATTAAATGACCCCCCGATGGTTACCTAAGAAACAAATCGCAAAACTATCAACGCAAACTATAATTTACTCGTAGTTCAAATTTGACCTAATTTCGATAAATCAACATAGCGTCGTTCAAGTGGACAGAGTTAGCTAGGCCGAAGTTTGAAAACTCTTCAAACATGGGAATGATATAAGTGGTACACAATATGTCGGTTCAATATATTATGACTGAAAATCTTAGCTTGTGTCATTCAGATCCATATTATATTATTCAGACCTACTTTACAGAAAGGAACAATATCGTCGTCACTCAGAAAATTGAGAATGTTCTTTCCTAATAGTTGGAAACTCACACCAATGGAATTTTTTCTTAGAATAAATTGCACCCATTCTACCTTCAAAAAGACAATTACTTCAAGAGCAATATATCGTGCTTACAATTACCTCGGTTTGACCTAATTTCTTTAAGTTTTCAAGATGAAAAATCTTAGCAAGAAATTGAACCTGTTGTCAAAATTCTCGGTGGTGGGTTATTATATATTAAATGACCCCCTCCCGATGGTTACCTCCAAAAGGATTCTTAGAACTTTCGACGCAATCTATAATTTACTTGTAGTTGAAATTTGACCTAATTTTGATAAATAGACATAAAGTCATTCAAGTGAATAGAGTTAGCTAGTACGAAGTTTTAAAACTCATAGAACATGCGAATCTTAAGTACAACATGCCGGTCCACTATATATGTCTGAAATCTTGGATTGTGGCATTCAGATCCATATTCTTCAAACTTTATTTTCGAAAAGGAACAATCTAATCATCACTAAGAAAATTTAGAATGTTATTTCCCGATAGTTGGGAACTCACAGTGACGGTGTTGTTTGCTGCAAGAAGATGCACCCATCTACATATGAAAAGACCAATGTTAAGGATATCGCTTATCGGTAATTTATCGGTCGGCTGAAATTTGGTGATTTTTAGCGTATCGGGCGATAAATCAGAAAATCGGACGATAAGTAAAAAATCGGCATATCGGCCACCCTCAAGTAGCGATAAATCGGACGATTAATCGTCATATCGGATGATTTTTTGAACAGTGGAAAAGACATTTAATTTGAGGGAAATCTATCGTGGTGAGCCATACTCTTCGGCTAGTACCATTTGGTTAACAAAATAAATCATCCCGTTGCTCACTTTTGGGAGATCTTGTTGATGTATTGCATCGAATGCGAAAGGTCTTCATTTTTTATTTTTATTTTTATTTTATTTTAATATTTTCAAAATAGGTTCGACGTGCAAATTCTTAGCAATAAACTGACTATTTCCAAATCCTCACTAGTTTTTCCGCTAATCGGCCTAAAGTCATTTTGATGGTCGAAACTAGCCAGAAAGATTGCATAAATCTTTAGAATAAATTGTTCTTAAACACTGTCAATGTTTTTCTAAAAATGGGGCAGTGCAAAGCTTGCGCGCCGAGTCTAATAAGCACTCATCTAGTCGACTCATTTGAGATTTGTTTATTTTCTTAACGAACTTAGGTAAGAAACATTTTTTCCCATTAATGTTAACAAACTGAACAATATTGTTAAAGAGTTTCTTGAGCTACTCGATAAGATCGGTCACAATAACGAATATAGAAAGTGTGTTCACCTAATTTCATCTACGCCAGTTATTTATAGTGTACCATGTCGTGTACAAGAGAGAAGGAGAGAAAGGGAGAGCTCACCCATCGTTGGATGTCTATTATGTACACGATAAGTGGTACCCCTAGATCACTAGAGTTCAAACCATGGGTTTGGCACTTTGGTGTCTCATACAAGGCGGAATATTCTTTAGTGGGAAGTGATGTTCCCGTCTATAGCAAGGAGTGTATGCAGACTTCATCAAGATCAAGCCCCGTCGGATCAGTCTCAAGACACGATATTTCAGAGTCGGCCATATATAGAGGTTGTAGGGTATGCATGCATGCGTTCGTCCTTTAGTTTCTAGTGAGGTTTGCTCGGTTATGCAGAAGTACATATAATGCAAGTCAAACCATGTCATTGAGAGTATGTGCAGTGTTGAAATTTTGGGGTGTCTAGAAGAGAATATTTTTCTTCCTAGACCTAGGTATAAAACTTGAGGGCATCACCTATGTATATGGACAAACCTATCTTAAGATGGGACCCACTTGCTATACCATAAGTTTGTTGATTGCACCACAATATATATAGTCAAACCTATCCATAAGATAGGACCCAACACGTAAGAGCTACTACTTACAATGTGTACTAGATATCAATATTTTAAAGCAATGTGTACTAGATATCAACCCTGTCTTATGATTATAATTTGTTTTATATTGCAATGTGTACTAGATATGAATATTTTAAAGCTTATGGACTACCCATAATATAAGGTTGGTGACCCTTAAGGTTTTAGCTCGTTGATAGCCACTACTTTTTTCCTTATGGACAAGCTTGTGGACAACATAGTGGATGCCTTCAGAGGGTGAGTCTAGCTAAGTTTTTCTCGACCCTAGGTCTAGTACAAGACCCATGTATAAGGGAATCAAATGGTAGGTTTTCTTTGTTGGGCATTTCTATCGATATGAGTGGATCCCCTGTCTGGTCTAAACGGTGAAGGTGATTTTATTATCTTAGAAGCGAGTCTAGCAAATTTCTAGCCACGTATAGTAGCGGCTCATGTTGTGATTGCCCTAATGTATCGAGCCTATGGGCTCACTACCGTGGGGGCCCGTTATTAGTGGTCTAGTTATATCATATAGAAGCCAACGAATGTGATATCTGACTCCCCTAACTCTTCCTTATCCACGAAGCCTCGATGCTCGGTTTTGAAGGATGGTTATAAGGGTAGTAGGAGGTGACGATCTCGTCGATAGATAGGTGCATATATATGGTGACATTGTCAAGCTCAAGCCCCACCAGATCAGTCTTAGGACATAATCTTTCGTTGGTTCTCATAGGGGTAGGGTGTGTGTTCTTGTGTTCATAGGGGTGATTGTGTGTATGCATTTGTGAGCGTCTGTGTTTTGTAGTGGGTTTTTCAGAAAGAGAGATAGAGAGAGAGGGGCCTTTGGTTTCTATTAAGTTTTGCTTGGTTTTCCAAAAGTACTTGTAATGCAAGTCAAACTTGGTCAGTGATGTCTAGGGCCTATCGGCTTACTACCATGGGGACATGTTATCAGGACACCCACAATGTGTAGCTAAATATAGTTCCAAATTTCTCTTTTGGCTTTTAGAACTAGTTCCTACCATTGTGAGGGTAGTTCCAAATCAACAAGGCGAGGGAAACAGAGCAGGAACTTTCTCCGATGCTAAATTGAGAAAAATGAATAAGGAAGTAGTTCTTTGCATGTTGTGGAAGGGTGAAAGGCACTAGAGAAGAGAGAGAATGGAGATATTTTACTTTACTTCTTACATGCAGTGGGTCCCATCTTTAGAATTTGTCAAGCAAACTAGTTGTAGAGAAATTAGCAATTTGGCAACACAGCCATATGATTTGTGATAGATTTGGCCACAACACATTTTTGATGCCCTTAGTGGTCCAATTATATCCTATACCAGCCAACGAATGTGAGCTTCGACTCCCCTAGCCCTTCCTTCTCCACGAAGCCTTGACGCTTGCCTTTGAAGGATGGTTATGATGGCGGTGGGAGGCGACGTTCCCATCGATATATATAGTGATGTGTCAATGGTTACTTCGTCAAGCTTAAGCCCCCCGGATCAGTCTCAATACACAATATTTCCGAGGTGCTCATAGGATAGGGTGTGAGTGCCTGCAATCATAGGGGTGAGTGTGTCTACGCATTTGTGAGCGTCTCCATTTTGTAGCGGGGTTTCGCTAAAAGAGAGATAAGGGCCTTTGGTTAATTTATTGAGTTTTACTCTGTTTAAAAAAATAATGCAAATCAAACAAGGTCACTGATGTTTGGGCCCACGGGCTCTCTACCGTGGGCCCCAGTCAGTGGTCCAGTTAACCGCGAGCAAATGTGAGCACCGACTCCCCTACCCCTTACTTCTCCACGAAGCCTCTGCGCTAGGATTTGAAGGCGCGCATGTTTTCCGAGCAATGTCAGCGGATTCAGTCATGCCGGTCTAGCGAACGAAGGGGGACCTTGATGTGCAAGGCGGCTGTGTTAGGGTAAGTTCGCCAGAGTTCACGGTCTTAGTTTATTTTCTCGAATTTAGCTTATGGGGTCTCTCCTGCTTTTGGGGTTTTTTCTCTATTCTGCCCATCTTGATCGACGATGTTTCCTAGGTACAGATGCCGACATGGATGGTAGACGCTGAGTGGTACAGATGTAGGGTTTGCAGCATAGAAAACAAAAAATTTCCTACGATGTGAACTATATACCAAGATCTATCTACTAGATACAAACAACGGGCGGATGTATATCCGTAGAGAACATACCCTTGAAGACAGACAAAGCTTAACGAGTTCAACTCGTGGTTGATGTAGACGATCTCTTGCCGATCTCAAGATCGACAAGAAGTCCTAGCGCCGCAAATCAGCAGTGCATCCATGCTCCCACACACGTTCGAGGCACCGAGCAACCTCCGCCTCCTCGCTCCAGCGATGCAGCGGAAGCACAACTCTTTCTTGCCGAATAGCCACCGGGAACATGTATCTCGCTAGTCCGAGACCATGGGGGATAAATTCTAGAGGGGGAGAGAGATCCTTCACGAGGAGGTGTGAGAGACAAGTGAGGAGGGGGGCTCCTTTTATAGGAGGAGGGGGGGGGGCACCCAAGGGGGTGGCCGCCGGCCATGGGGGCTGCCCCCTCCCCTCCTTCATTCATGTGGGTGGACACTCCACTCACAAAATGCCCTTTAAAATCCCTCCACTCAAAAGTCCACTCAAATTCCCATTAAATTTCCACCAAATTTAATGCAAACTCTCATTAAATAAAACTCTTTTATTTTATTCAGAATTTTGTCAATTACTTTAATGACAAACATTCACAAATAACCCCTTGCTAGAATTCTATTTCACATGCATAACCACTTAATGCAATTTCACCCGAAAACCTGTTACGGTATCTAGTGAAATAAATTCCTGCGCTTGTTCATTCATTCGGCATGAAACATTTGCTCCAATTGGATGTCGGTGTCTCTTAAGTGTGTCACCCTACGGTTTGTGAATAATGCGGACATGATCGAGACCCCTCTCGGATCAATAATCAGAAGCGGGATCTGGAGACCCATACTGACTCCCACACATTCAACGATGACTTTCTTGTGATCGTCGGAACCTTTTACGCTAGTATCTTAATCCCTTTGTTTCACGATATATTACATGTCCGAGATTCGATCATCGGTATCTCCATACCTAGTTTGATCTCGTTGACATGCACTCTTTTCTCGTTCCTGTGATATAACATTCTAGTGATCAAATCACTTGCTTGCAAGCTAATCAATGTGATATCACCGAGAGGGCCTAGAGTATATCTATCCGTCATCGGGATGAACAAATTCCACTCTCGATCCATGAGCCTCAACATAACACATTATTAGTTCTGAATCCATCTTTATAATCACCACATTACGGTGTGACGTTTGATGTTATCAAGAAACTCTTCCGGTGTTAGTGATTGACATGATCTCATGGTCTAAGGATTAGGATCACTTCATAAGTTGTTATAGCAATATAAAATCAATGAATTTGATCGTAATGCTATACTTCGGATGAATGTTCATCACACCATTACACTAATGTTGTGATCCCGTTATTAACAACATCCAATGTCCATGATCAGGAAACCTTGATCATCTTGTTAATCAACGAGCTAGTTTATGAGAGAGGCATAACTAGGAACTTTCTGTTTGTTTATTAAACACACATGTATTAACGTTTCCGTATTAATACAATTATAGCATGCAAAATAAACATCTATCATATACTTGGAATACACATAATAAACACTTTATCATTGCCTCTCAGGGCATATTCCCTTCATCTCCCACCTGCACTAAAGACAATAATCTAGTTACATAGTGATAAATCTAACACCCATTGAGTTCTGGTGTTGATCATGTTTTGCTCTAGGGAGAGTTTTAGTCAACGGATCTGCTACATTGAGATCCGTATGTACTTTACAAATATTTATATCTCCATCCTTGACATGCTCGCGGATGGAGTGAAACCGGCGCTTAATATGCTTGGAATGCTTGTGAGACCTTGGCTCTTTGGCATTGGCAATGGCACCATTGTTGTCACAATATATCACCATTGGGTCCAACGCGTTTGCCACCACTCCTAGTTCGGATATGAACTCCTTCATCAAAGCGCTTCTGAGCCGCTTCAAGCGACAACATATTCGGCCTCCGTTGTTGATCCCGCTACCACAGGTTGTTTGGAGCTCCTCCAACTAACCGCTCCGCCATTCATGAGAAATAAGTATCCGGATTGAGACTTAGAGTCATCCGGATCGGTGTCAAAGCTAGCGTCGACAAACACTTAGCGACGAGCTCTTCTTCACCTCCGTATACAAGAAACATATCCTTAGTTCTTCGTAAGTACTTAAGGATATTCTTGACCGCTATCCAGTGTTCCGAACCTGGATCCGATTGGTACCTACTAGTCAAACTAATAGCATGTGCCACATCCGGTCTTGTACATAGCATGGCGTACATTATAGAGCCTATGGTCAAGCATAGGGACTTTGTCCATTATCTCTCTTTCTTCCGCTGAAGCCGGACTTTGAGTCTTACTCAATGTCTTGCCTTGCAACATAGGTAAGAACCCCTTCTTACTTCCATCCATTTTAAACTTCTTTAAAATCTTATCAAGGTATGTACTTTGCGATAGCCCTATTATTAGGCGCCTAGATCTATCTCTATAGATCTTTATGCCTAATATGTATGACGCTTCACCTAGGTCCTTCATTGAAAATTTCTTTGTTTAGATAACTTTTAACACTGTTTAAAGATCTATATCATTTCCGATCAATAATATGTCATCCACATATAATATCGAAATGCCACATTGCTCCCACTCACTTTCTTGTAAATACAAGCTTCTCCATAAGTTTGGACAAATCCAAACTCTTTGATCACCTCATCAAAGCGGAGATTCCAACTTCGTGATGCTTGCTTCAATCCATAGATGGATCGCTGAAGCTTGCACACCTTGTTAGCATCCTTAGGATCGACAAAACCCTTTGGTTGTATCATATACAACTCTTCTTCAATATTACCATTGAGAAAGCGGTTTTGACATCCATCGCCATATCTCATAATCGAAATATGCAGCAATTTCTAACATAATCCTAATCGACTTTAGCATCGCTACGGAGAGAAAGTCTCATCGTAGTCAACTCCTTGAATTTGTCGAAACCCCTTTGCGACAAGTCGAGCTTTATAGACGGTCACATTACCATCGACATCGCAGTTTTCCTTTTGAAAATCCATTTGTTCTCCACGGCCTTTCGGTCGTGAGGTAATTCCACCAAGTTCCAAACTTGATTTTCATACATGGATTCCATCTCAGATTTCATGGCTTATAACCATTTGTTGGAATCCGGGCTCATCATCGCTTCTTCATACGTCGCAGGGTCATCATTTTCATCAACCATGAAATTCATGACAGGATTTCCGTCTGAGTCGGGGCTGCCGCGTCTGTTTGACCTACGAGGTTCGATAGTACTCTCTTTCGGAGTTTCATGATCATTATCATTAGTTCCCTCTTCAACAGGTGGATCCAACTCCAGAACAACTTACGGCGCTGCGCTACTCGCCATACTTTGAAGAGAAGGTTCCACAACCTCTTCGAGTTCTAACTTCCGACTACTCACACCTTTCGCGAGAAACTCTTTCTCTAGAAAGGATCCATTCTTGGCAACAAAAACCTTGCCCTCAGATCTATGATAGAAGGAATACCCAATAGTTTCTTTAGGGTATCCTATGAAGACGCATTTTTCCGCTTTGGGTTCGAGTTTATCCGGTTGAAGTTTCTTCACATAAACATCGCATCCCCAAACTTTAAGAAATGACAGCTTAGGTTTGTTTCCAAACCACAATTCATACGGTGTCTTTTCAACGGATTTAGATGGTGCCCAATTTAAAGTGAATGCAGCAGTTTCTAGTGCATTACCCCAAAATGACAATGGCAAGTCCGTCAGAGACATCATAGATCGAACCATATCTAATAAAGTACGATTACGACGTTCCGACACACCATTTCGCTGTAGTGTTCCGGCAGGTGTGAGTTGTGAAACAATTCCACACTCTTTCATGTGAGTGCTAAACTCGTAACTTAGATACTCACCTCCACGGTCGGACCATAGAAATTTGATCTTTCTATTACGATGATTTTCCACTTCATTCTGAAATTCCTTGAACTTTTCAAAGGTTTCAGACTTATGTTTCTTCAAGTAGATATAACTGTATCTACTCAAATCATCCGTGAAAGTAACAAAATAACGATATCCACCTCGCGCCGACATACTCATTGGACCACAAACATCAGAATGTATGATTTCCAATAAATCTGTCGCCCGTTCCATTGAACCGGAAAACGGCGTTCTAGTCATCTTGCCCATAAGGCATGGCTCACATGTATCAAATGATTCATAATCAAGTGATTCCAAAAGTCCATCCGAATGGAGCTTCTTCATGCGTTTAACGCCAATATGACCTAGACGGCAGTGCCACATATATGTGGATATATCATCATTAAGTTTAATCCTTTTAGCATCAACATTATGAATATGTGTAACATTATCATCGAGATCTAATAGAAATAAACCATTCATCATCGGTGCATGACCATAAAAGATTCATTCATATAAATGGAACAACCATTGTTCTCGGATTTAAATGAATAACCACTTCGCATCAAACACGATCCAGATACAATGTTCATGCTCGGTCGGGCACCGGATAACATTTATTCAAGTTTATAACTAATCCCGACGGCAAGTGGAGAGGCAGCGTTCGACGGCGATCACATCAACACTTGATCCATTGCCGACACGCATCTTGACCTCACCTTGCTAGCGGTCGCTTGTTCCGCAGCCGATTCGAGTTACAAATATTAGCAATCGAACGGTATCAAATACCCGGTGCTCTGAGAGCACTAGTCAAGTACACATCAATAACATGTATATCATATATACCTTTGTTTGCCTTGCCGGCCTTCTTATGCCGGATACTTGGGGCGATTCTGCGCCAATGGCCATCCCCTTACAATAGTAGTACTTGGAATCGGACTTAGGTCCAACTCGGGGTTTCTTTTAGGCGCGGCAATTGCTTGCCTTACTTCCCTTCCGCTTTCCCTTCTTGTCTTTCTTGAAACCAGTGTTCCTATTGATCATCAACACTTGATGTTCCTTTTGATCTCCACTTCAGTTTTAAGCATTGGCGTAAGCTCGGGAGAGACTTCTTCATGCCTTGCTTATTATAGTTCATCACGAAGCTCTTATAGCTAGGTGGCGAAAAGCTGAGAACGATGGATGCCTAAGTCAATGGGAATCGATATTCCCAAGGACACAAGCTTATCAACGTAACCCGACATCTTGAGTACATGCTCACTAACGGAGTTGTGCTCTTCCATCATGCAGCTAAAGAACTTTTACAGCGTTGTAGCTCTCTACAGACATGTGTGTCGAAAATCATTTTCAACTCACCCATTGTATCAAATGCATTGCCGTTTTGAAACGCTTTGAAGTTCAGCTCTAGCCCATACAATATGCCGCAATGAACTAAGTTGTGGTCCTCTGACGAGTCGATAGACATTCTTCTCCTCGTCGGGGCATCATCAAAAGGTGGGGGCTTAACGGCGCTTCTAGCACATATTGCTTTTGTGCGTGAGAGGAGAATCCTCAAATTCATGGCCCATTCGGTAAAGTTGCTACCGTTCGTTGCTAGTTTCTCTTTCTCCATGAACACATTGAAATTAAAAGCAGGTGGTGCCATCTACAACAGAATTTGTAAAGTTTAGACTAAGTGTATGAT
Source organism: Avena longiglumis (assembly GCA_030063025.1). Lineage (NCBI taxonomy): Eukaryota > Viridiplantae > Streptophyta > Magnoliopsida > Poales > Poaceae > Avena > Avena longiglumis. The sequence goes on from CP125976.1 coordinate 445,058,469, forward strand.
AGATTGAGTTCAAATAATCCATATTATGAATGAACTCCCACTCAAAAACGACATCCCTCGTGCCTTTTTGGTTATTACATGAACCAAATCCACTACACCAAGTCCGATCATCACGTGAGTCGGTATAGCTTCAAAGGCGAGCATCAAATGGGCATCATATCAACTATATGACTCATGCTTAACCTTTCGGTCCGTGTTCTGAGGCCATGTCTGTACATGATAGGCTCGCCAAGTTAGAACCTTAGTATTCGCGTGTGTAACTGTTTTACACCCGAAATATGGTCGTGGATCCAATAACACCCGATCATCACGTGATGTCTTGGAGCGACGAAAACATAATCGGTGCATACTAAAGGAAGAACACATTCTTATCTTGATATTTAAATGAGGGATCATCTTATTATGCTAACAAAGCGCTAAACAAGCAATATAAGATGCTATCAAAACATCATATGTTTATTAGTGAAATGATATGGTTCCCGCAGATGATCTCTATCATGTGCATAGTGGTATGATCACTATCATACCTATATGTGTAAATCCAAGGTCTATGGATTTTACACGCTATGTGTGTTGTAAGAGTATCATCTCATACTTCTACTTACAACACTACCATATCATAACACTAGCCCATCAACAATCTAAACTAGACGCCTCTAATTTATCCATTGCAAGTTTTACATGGCTTAGGGCTTTCGAGATAGAACCGTTCTTACCTACGAACATGAACCACAACGAGGATAATAAAATTGTTGACAACTCGCTTGCAAAATAGATATTGACTATAGTAGGAGAGACAGACACCCGCTAGCCACTTATGCAAACTAGTTGCATGTCAAGCGTGGAACAGGTCTCATGTGCGAGGACATGTAAAGTTTTCCAGGCCGCTTCATCCCACTATGCCACCAATATCCAAAATTACAACAAAGGAGCAACAACATGGTCATCATCGCCCACATACTCATATGTGTACTACCCGTGTAAAGTATCTACGCATAGATCCAGCTCTGATACCACTGTAGGGTTCGCAGCATAGAAAACAAAAAAAATTCCTACGATGTGAACTATATACCAAGATCTATCTACTAGATACAAACAACGGGCGGATGTATATCCGTAGAGAACATACCCTTGAAGACCGACAAAGCTTAACGAGTTCAACTCGTGATTGATGTAGACGATCTCTTGCCGATCTCAAGATCGAGAGGAAGTCCTAGCGCCGCAAATCAGCAGCGCATCCGTGCTCGCACACACGTTCGAGGCACCGAGCAACCTCCGCCTCCTCGATCCAGCGATGCAGCGGAAGCACAACTCTTTCTTGCCGAATAGCCACCGGGAACATGTATCTCGCTAGTCCGAGACCATGGGGGATAAATTCTAGAGGGGGAGAGAGATCCTTCACGAGGAGGTGTGAGAGACAAGTGAGGAGGGGTGCTCCTTTTATAGGAGGAGGGGGACCCAAGGGGGTGGCCTCCGGCCATGGGGGCTGCCCCCTCCCCTCCTTCATTCATGTGGGTGGACACTCCACTCACAAAATGCCCTTTAAAACCCCTCCACTCAAAAGTCCACTCAAATTCCCATTAAATTTCCACCAAATTTAATGCAAACTCTCATTAAATAAAACTCTTTTATTTTATTCAGAATTTTGTCAATTACTTTAATGACAAACATTCACAAATAACCCCTTGCTAGAATTCTATTTCACATGCATAACCACTTAATGCAATTTCACCCGAAAACCTGTTACGGTATCTAGTGAAATAAATTCCTGCGCTTGTTCATTCATTCGGCATGAAACATTTGCTCCAATTGGATGTCGGTGTCTCTTAAGTGTGTCACCCTACGGTTTGTGAATAATGCGGACATGATCGAGACCCCTCTCGGATCAATAATCAGAAGCGGGATCTGGAGACCCATACTGACTCCCACACATTCAATGATGACTTTCTTATTATCGTCGGAACCTTTTACGCTAGTATCTTAATCCCTTTATTTCACGATATATTACATGTCCGAGATTCGATCATCGGTATCTCCATACCTAGTTTGATCTCGTTACCGACATGCACTCTTTTCTCGTTCCTGTGATATAACATTCTAGTGATCAAATCACTTGCTTGCAAGCTAATCAATGTGATATCACCGAGAGGGCCCAGATTATATCTATCCGTCATCGAGATTAACAAATTCCACTCTCGATCCATGAGCCTCAACATAACACTTTATTAGTTCTGAATCCATCTTTATAATCACCCTGTTACGGTGTGACGTTTGATGTTATCAAGAAACTCTTCCGGTGTTAGTGATTGACATGATCTCATGGTCTAAGGATTAGGATCACTTCGTAAGTTGTTATAGCAATATAAACTCAATGACTTTGATCGTAATGCTATACTTAGGATGAATGTTCATCACACCATTACACTAATGTTGTGATCCCGTTATTAACAACATCCAATGTCCATGATCAGGAAACCTTGATCATCTTGTTAATCAACGAGCTAGTTTATGAGAGAGGCATAACTAGGAATTTTCTGTTTGTTTATTAAACACACATGTATTAACGTTTCCGTATCAATACAATTATAGCATGCAAAATAAACATCTATCATATACTTGGAATACACATAATAAACACTTTATTATTGCCTCTCAGGGCATATTCCCTTCAACAGAATCGTTATCGATACGGATCTCCCATTCCGGTGCGACTTGTGCCCTAGCGCACCCTATCTCCTAGCGGCGTTTGAGGGAACAAACTTCGGCCGCAGGTTCTTGGGTTGCAACTACGAATGCAAGCGGTGCACGTTTGTCCAGTAGGTCAATCTACCACACTCACTTTTTCTGCAGCGCGCGATGATGGCGTTGTGCTTACAGCTCGAAGAGGAGGAGCAGGAGCGCCCACAAATGCATGCCGAGGATATGGCTGCAGAGTTAGCGGATGTCTCCAACTCACTACGATCGGTTTTGAATAGGATAGATGCTCTTAGATTTGGGTAATCAGAGATGGACATTAGGTTCTTAACCAAGCACGGTCTGCAATCTAGATATTGAGCATGCTCATGATGCTTTTGGTGGCTGGCTATAAATTCCACTAATAATTAAGTAATCCTCTTTTGTTTACTAGTACTCAACATCTCATAGTACTACCACTTTAAAATACACTAGGTTAATTTAGATGTGAGTAGTTGATAGTCTGCTTACAGCCTTTCTAGAGTTTGTGGTTACTACTATCTCTATTTATATATGAATATCGCTACATATTTTGCACATGTGTGCACCTCCCCCATCGCCACCTTCTTTACCCAGCAGCGTCCACCTCTCCATCACATCAACGCAATCTTTGATGAGACCGCAACCATCCGGATAGTTATTTAGGTGATTGCTATTTGAAATAGTTGATCTATATGCCATATTAGGAATCTGGGATCACAATAGATGTAGCCATGGAATTAGTTATAAGGTATAATGGAAATAGGGAGGTATATGCTGCCAAGAAGAGTCCTATGAAGATGGGAGCTTGGCCACTGGCTTTATTTCACCGAGCGGTCCTCTGCTGAACAATGTAGAGGTAATTTGTTGCATATCGTTCATAAACAGATTGTTGTTTGCTGGTGTCCTGCATTGTTGAGTATTTTAAATTATATTTTTCGGTTAAGGGGAACATGCCAAATCCTCGGCATTAGATTAATGCACATATCCTTCTTTGCATTGTGAAGTTGATGTGTTCTTTCCTAAAATTTCCTGGTTTTGCTGCACTTCATTTAGCATCATGCTCATGTCCCACCCGTGGAGGAGGAATTGCATGAAGACATGCCTTAATCATGTTTATCGAGTGACAAGTGTTTTGATGTATGCAGCTGCTTTGCTATAATTTTAGTAACCTATGCTTTGTCCCCGAAAACATTTTTTTGATAAAGGACGCTTTATTCCTTAAAATGTCCCCTAAATATATTTATCATTTTGGTTGCACCATGATTTTCAGAAACAATGTCATTCTGATCTCTTGCTACTTACTAAGGCCAGGACTGCTGATGTGCAGTTAAGAAGGCAAACCCTGAAGTACGGCTCTTCTCATGTCGGTTATGTTTACCATGTTTGGGAAATATGCCGCATTGGTTCTTTGCCATTTTGCTGCACCACTGTGGAGCTTGCACGATGTGTGCAGCTGAATTTGGATTTTTTTTTGAAACGTGAATTTGGTTTAATTTTTTTTATCTGCAGTTTCCATCTTATTCATATCGCTCATGGCGTAATGGTGCTGGTCACTACTAGGATTGGACAATTGTCTGTCTTCGAGAAAAATACAAATCTCATAGACACATGATTTCGTGCCTTCAAGATAAAACACCAGGAGGAACAAATTAGGCGCCTGGAAGAAAAAGTGGCGAGATCCACTAATTGGATAGCTGATTTGACTACAGGATGAAATACATCAATTTTAGTTGCACATGATGCCGCTGTTGATTTTAAAAAATTCATCGCTGACAACTTAGTTCCCAAGTCACCTGATGTGGATGGCGACGACCATATTGTCCAAGCGTACCACCGGATATTGGAACATCTGAAAATACGAGCTGACAATCTTTTCAATTCGGCTCTAGAAGCAGATGAGACCCTAATAGAAATCCGAGATTCTACATGCCCATATAGTCCTAATCCTGTAAAAGATGAGGAAATCTGTAAACCATATTGACCTCTGTACTTTAATTTTGGAATAGTTTGGGATCTCCTGTGAGGATGACATTTGTTAAGTCAGTACTAAAGTTTTTTTGCTCTGCTGGTGTGTGGTGCTGACGAATCTATATATTTGATGTACTATTATGATATAATATATGTTGAAGTGGACCCGGTTTTATGTGACGATATTTGGCAATAGGAGTCATCTTATTCTAACTTGTGGTGGTTTTTTATCTTTCAATTTTTTCCTTCTGAGATCTTTTAATAATGATGTCAATGCCAGTTGTGAGTGCTTTGTAAGCATGTATCTGTTAGTAAGCCAAAAAAATTAGTTGTAGATTGTGGAATTTCAAGTCGATCTTTGAACTCTAGAACTTGATGTCATTTAACGGCAGGCTTCTACCTGCTGGAACATTTTATACCAAGAAATTTATTGTATCAGACGAATACAAAAGTTGACTCATGTAGGGGGGAAACTGAGAAACACTAAGGAGGGATCCTTAGTCGTGTTGTACAGCAGGGTTTTTCCACAAAAATAAAGCGGAGTTCACAAAAAATTAATATATATAGCGGGCGAAAGTTAGTTTCGAGGAAGCCCTTCCTGAAACGCATCGAGACATCTCCTCCGCCTGGCCGCTCTCCCTTGAACGAACTTTCCCTGCCACTCCACCATTGAGCACCACCACACCGATGTTCGCTGGTATGTACATCCCCAACCTCCAGCGATTATGTGCTTTCTCATGGATATAATACATTTATTTTGGGCATTACGAAGTAAATAAGCTGGTGGCTTTTGCAGGAAATGCAATCGGCGTCAGCGGATGCTTTTGCTGTGTCGGCTGATGCTTGTAAAGAAGAGGTGGATGCTGAAGCAGCACCAGCGGATACATGTGAAGCGGATGCGGAGGCCGATACTTGTACTGCATCGGAATCTTGGGCAGTGTTAAGTGATGCTTGGAAAGCGGTGGAGGCATAGTTGAGATCCTCATCAGCTGCTGCTGGATCAAATTCGGCTATGTTGGCTGTTGCTGCTAAAGTGATGGCTACGTGGGATGCTAGGAATGCATCAGCTCATGGTCGTGCTTCTTCAGCGTCAGCTCGTGGTCGTGCTTCTTCAGCGTCAGCGGCTGTGGCTTGTCATTCATTTTCGGTGCCTGCTCCATCTGCTAAGAACTCAGCGATCCCTTTGTAACTTCTGCGTTGGATGTTATCTCCCTAACTCTCTCCCTCTTTTATGTATTCCGCTCCAGGGTTTTTCTAGAAGCATTGGATATTGGTTTAAACTACTAGTACTGGGAACATAAAAACTATTTAATCACAAACTAGCTATCCGAATGGGATGAAACTTTCATAGGATTCAAACCTCGGCACCTATGATTTACTGATTTTTTTTCAAAAAAAATTGAATAGTTTTACTTTGTAGTTTAAAATCTGAGCTATTGTCATACCTTGAATCTAAGATGGAAGATGGATCTTGGGGCAAGTCACCGTGATACCTAGGTTAACCAATTCACTGAAGTTGTGTCTGTTTTTTCTCCCCTTCTTTATGATAAAACAAGAAAATTCAGGTGGGGGCTTTTCTGTCCTCTCTGGTGACCTATGAAAAAAATGGTCTCCATTCCCTTTACCCTATTCCGACATGGTGAAGAATTTTGGTGCTTTTGTACTATTCTATTTGATTCCTTATGCTGTTTAGGTATTTTGTTGACACACTATACTATTTAGGTAAAAAAAATTGGACACGTGCAGTTTATAAAATTTCGATGATAAATTTTTCTGTCAAATTATATGATGCATTGTGGTGTTTACATAATTATTTTTTTAGGGTTGTGCATTGTGCCTTTTGCAATTTACTTGATTTTGATGATGCACTTGTGCTATTTGCATCATCCTACCAGCTTTAGTGGAAGAACATATGCAACAATCAACGACTTTCCAAGAGATGTAGTCGGTCAGATTCTTGTCAGTCTTCCTCCGCACACATCCTACATGCTGAGGGCATCAGTTGCTCAAAAACATTGATGGACTTCATGGGAAGAAACTATTTCAAAAATCTAACCCTGTCACACAACAGAGCAATGTCGTTACTTGGATTTTTCACCAACATCTCCGAGGACGCTCGATTCATAACAGATCATAATCTTGACCAACCCATCTTCCAGAAGCTGAACATCCTAGTGAGAGTACATAAAGCCTTCAAACCATATGTACTCGGATGTCGCAATGGTAGGGTGCTACTTCATTGTCCGCAAGGGTCTAACATGATAATGGCCTAGGAACCAATTAGTGGAAGTGAAACAGTGATACGAGAACCACCAATTTGGTAGATACGTGAGTATGACAGCGGTCAATTCTATGTTCAAAAAACAATGGGAAATTGTCTTCACAGTTTTGAACAATTTCTGGGTTGTTTGGATAGTATCCAATGGTAACCAAGCACTGGTCCAGAGGTACTCATCAAAGTTTGGAAAATGGGAGGACTGGATTGAACGTGCTGAGATGCTGGCTAAGACTGATCACATGTCGGCAACTCTCATTGGGGGCAATTTATACTGGCCAACAATGAAGTCCAGATATATAATTTCCTTCGACAACATGACAACAAAACTGCTGTGTTATATTGAGTGCCCACATGAGGCACATGATATTTCCATACGCAATTTTGTCATCGCTAAGTGGCATAATGGATATGTTGCCCTTGTGGTTATAAGATATTTCACTCTATGCACGTGGTCTAGTGCAAGACCATCAATAGGGAAATGGGAAGCTTGGGTTCCTCATATAAAGGTTGAGTTGGATACGCTCCTTGGCCTTGAGAAATCATGGGCATCTCATGGGAAAGATTCAGTAAGGTTACTCTACGCATTTGAGGATAGAGAAATGGTGGTGATATATGGGCGAAGGAGGGAGTATTCGAATTAGATCTCAACAGCATGAAGTGTAAGAAGTTCAGATCTTCTAAACGTTGGTGTACTTTACATCCCTACTTAATGATACCTGGTTAGTGCAGTCATTCATGTGGGACCCTTGCATCTTTGTACACCTATGATTTTGCTAATCATTTTTTTCATTTCCTTCAGCAACCGACATGATTCGGAGTGCTAAATCAAAAAAACAAAAAGGAAGTTCTGTCAGCAACCCAGCTGATTTAGACTACAACATCAAGGAGATGAAAATAACACTTGGATGAATAAGAATGGCTTGTTTGGACAAGCATCTGTTAGCCCAGGTTGTGTTACTTGGATCTGCAGTCTCATGTTTGTTTATTTTGGTAGCTGATGGAACAGTGGAGGCATTTTTGTTTGTGCTGCAGTCATGAAGCTGCAGGGGCTGGAATGTTCGATCTGTCTGTTCGTTTTGGGGTCCTATGCGTGTCTCATGAAACATTGTTTCTCTCTATATAGTACTGTATGCATGGTGAAACCTTGTTTTATGTGATCTATATATACTCGTGTAGTTGGTGTTTGTGTTTTGATAGTATGCAGTAGTATTTGTTTTACGGGGGGGGCTTTTTATTTGATCTGAATTAGTACTACCATTTGGTTAGTGCTTCTTGTAGAAGAGTCTGTGCTGACACATAAATTATTAGTAGAACTTATCTTTTTTATTCTTGAACCGAAGCTACTTCAGACATTTATTTGTTGCCCCGACCTGGATTCCTGAAAAAGAGAGAGAATGACCTATTTTTAAAATTATTATTTGGATAATCTGCAAATTCAAAATCACAGTCGGCCGCCAAAACCTACCGCCTATCCCATATGAATCGGATACATCAGTGAATATGACTCACGCCTTAAAATCCTGACCAGATAGCGTACGGTCTACACAACCTTTTTCTATTAAACCTTGGCCAGTAGCCAAATTCAAAATTGTAATCGAGCGGCAAAATAACCCGCCGACCCCAAAACATTTCGCGCCTCTCGGTTTCAAACATATGTAGGCAAAATCACCCACCTAGGTAGTACCATTTTTCTATTTTTACTTGGACGCTGGCCAAATTCAAAATTTCAGTCAGGTGGCAAAATTTACCGCCTACACCATGCGAATCGAAGGTATCCAAGTTTTTGTGCAAAAATAGGGATATGGATGATCAATTGATGTGACTCTCTGCCTTGAATTCCTGGACACATAGCGTACCGTCTACTACATTATTTATATTAGTAGATGCATGCTAGCCAAATTCAAAATCTCAATCAAGTGACCTTGAAGCATTTCGTGCCCCTTCGTTTCAAAAAACTTTTGGTTTCAAAATTACCATTCTACTCATTGTGCACATGGCCTATCGACTAGCTATAGTCCGTAGCTTGGGAGCACGATCGTAATTATTTTTCTTTTCACCTTCATTGTTCCTAATTTGCGTAGTTTTTCCCGCTAACCCTCCCAAAAATCCCAAGCTCCTCCCCCATGCCCTCAGCTCCACGCCCACCGCGCGCACCGGCCGGTTGCAATTCCACGCGGCCTGAGCTTCTTGAGTTGCGGTCTCGTGCACCGCCTCGGAGCCGCTTCACCAACGCCCACCCTACCAGATCTAGTTCATCACGTCTCTCTACAACTGCATCAGAGCTACAGTCTCGCTGACCGTGCCAATGGCGTCGTTGACCTCTCAAGATCTGCTTCCCCGCCGTCGAAAGCTACCCAACCATACCGGAGCCACTTCACCGGTGTCCATGGCTGGACGGGATATAGTTCAACGAGTTCTCTATCCACCTCTCTAGACCAGCTGCACGGTCGTCGCTGTTTGCTGCACTGCTTCTACCTCAGCGACGCTCTCGCCACCGCGCTCAAGCCGACATCAACCACACAAGATATACTTCCACAACCCCCAAGATCTGCTTCCACAACCCCCAAGATCTGCTTCCGCGACCGCCCAAGATCTGCTTCCCCGCAACCGCAACACCCTCGGTTACCTGGACGTCACCCGTATGGTACCAAAGATTCTTAGACGCCTCTCCGACCAAGGTAACCAAATCTTCAACCCCTTTTTGTTTTCTCAGCAGTATAGCAGGTTAAAGCCTATCGCAGTGAACTGCATTTTTGTAATCGTGCTAGTACACACAAGTCACTGGACATGCCTATTCGTTGTGCTACATACAAGGTCACTGGACAATATGGTTTGCATTTGATTCTTTAGAAATTTCATGTCATGCACATGTTTGTTATTTTATCATTCACATATTCTTAGCTACTCCCTACAATAGTAATATCTTGCTATTGTGTAGTTCTTGCAAAATGTAAAGTCAGTGAAAATATTAGTGTGGATTTCTTGCTCCACAGTTACTGAATCGATCTGGTTCGTCATGAGATAAGTTCCTGCTATTATTTCCTCCCTGGCATCGTTCTTCTATCCTATAGTACCTGTTTAAACTCATCGTATTAGTTCGATAATAATTTTGTTGTTGTTATCTGGATATTTAAAAGATACAACATTTACTATTTGTTTTTTCTTTGCATAGAGCTCAAAATGGAACACTGAACATGTTGGTTTGTACAACCTCTTCTACAGGTTCACAAGCGTGATGTCATTGTTTCCTTATCTAGTGTTGGTTCATCCTAAGCAACAACATAACTATCCTCTACTATGTAGTTCATTCGTGGTTTGTGTTCCTGCTCTACAAGTTCTGGCATGATGCCATTATAATTTCTGTCTCATTCATTATTAGCTACTCCTACGAAAGTTATTGCATGCCCATTGTGTAGCTCACCAAAAAATCTGAGTCACCCAACGTCTCTTGCAATTCAGGATATACTACTGCTTCCATATATATTTGTTGAAATGACCTGGCTAGTTTATATTTGCTAAAATTCTAGGAAACACTTTGTTCGATTGCTCAATTCATCCATAGGAACACTTGTGTAATGCTTCCTTGTCCTGTTCTACAGGTTCACAAGCAATGACATTATATTTCATGTCTAATAGTTCGACCTAAGCAGCGACATAGCTGTCCTCTACTGTATATATTGTTCATTCGTCGTTTGCATTCTTGCTCTATAAGGTCTCTTATGATGCCCTTATAATTTGTATTTGTTTCATAGCTATGACAGTAACTGCATGCCTATTGTTTAGCTCACCGCGAATTCTGGGTCACCCAACGTCTCTTGCATTCCAGAATAAACGACTTCTTCCATATATATTTTTTGAAATGATCTGGCCAGTTTATATTTGCTGAAATTCTAAGAAACACTTTGATTGATTGCTCATTTCATTGTATGCACACTTGTCTAATACTTGCCTATCCTCTTCTACAGGTTTGCAAGAGACGCCATTATATTTCTAATCTGGTGCTAGTTCATTCTAAGCAACGACATAACTATCCTCTACTCTGTAGTTCATTCGTGGTTTGCGTTCCTGCTCTACAAGTTCTTGCATAATGCCATTATAATTTATATCTCGTTCATTCTTAGCTACGAAAGTAACTACATACCCATTGTGTAGCTCACCACAAATTCCGAGTCACCCAACGTCTCATGCATTCTAAGATATACTACTACTTCGATATATATTTATTAAAATGACCTGGCTAGTTTATATTTGCTGAAATTCTAGGAAAAATTATGTTTGATTGCTCAATTCATTTGTAGGCATACTTGTCTAATGCTTGCTTGTCATGTTCTATAGGTTCATAAGAAATTCCATTATATTTCATATCTATTGGTTCCTCCTAAGAAGCGGCATAGCTATCATCTACTGTATATATAGTTCAATCATAGTTTGCATTCTTGCTCTACAAGTTCTCTTACGATGCCTTTATAATTTCTATGCGGTTCCTAGCTACGACAGTAACTACATACCCATTGTATAGCTCACCGCAAATTCTGGGTCACCCAACGTCTCTTGCATTCCAGGATAAACGACTACTTCCATATATATTTGTTAAAATGACCTGGCTAGTTTATATTTGCTGAAATTCTAAGAAACACTTTGATTGATTGCTCATTTCATTGTAGGCACACTTGTCTAATGCTTGCTTGTACTCTTCTAAAAGTTCGCAAGAGATGTCATTATATTTCTAATTTAGTGCTGGTTCATCCTAAGAAACGATATAACTATCCTCTATTGTGTAGTTCATTCGTTGTTTGCGTTCTTTCTTTGAAAAGTCTTGCATGATGCCATTATAATTTCTGTCTCGTTCATTCTTATCTACAAAATTAACTGCATGCCCATTGTGTATCTCACTGCAAATTCCGTGTCACCCAATGTCTCTTGCATTCCACGATATACTACAGCTTCCATATATATTTGTTGAAATGACCTGGCTATTTTATATTTGCTGAAATTTTAGGAAACACTATGTTTGATTGCTCAATTCATTTTTAGGCACACTTGTGTAATTCTTGCTTGTCCTGTTCTACAGGTTCACAAGCAATGCCAGTATATTTTATATCTAATGGTTCATCCTAAGCAGCGACATAGGTATCCACTAGATATAGTTCATTCATGGTTTACCTTCTTTCTCTACAAGTTCTCTTATGATGCCATTATGATTTCTGTTTGGTTCCTAGCTATGAAAGTAACTGCATGCCCATTGTGTAGCTCACCGCAAATCCTAGGTCACCCAACGTCTCTTGCATTTCAGGATAAACGACTGCTTCCATATATATATTTGTTGAAATGACCTCGATAGTTTATATTTGCTGAAATTCCAAGAAACACTTTGATTGATTGCTCATTTTATCGTAGGCACAATTGTCTAATACTTGCTTGTCCTCTTATACAGGTTCACTAGAGACGCCATTATATTTCTAATCTGGTGCTGATTCATCCTTAAGCAACGACATAACTATACTCTACTATGTGGTTTATTCGTGGTTTGCGTTCCTACTCTGCAAATTCTGGTATGATGCCATTATAATTTTTATCTAGTTCATTCTAAGGTACGATAGTAACTGCATGCCATTGAGTAGCTCACCGCAAATTCTAAGTCAACCAACATCTCTTGTTTTCCAGGATATACAACTGCTTCCATATATATTTGTTAAAATAACCTGTCTAGTTTATATTTATTGAAATTCTAAGAAACACTTTGTTTGACTGCTCATTTCATTGTAGGCACACTTGTCTAATGCTTGCTTGTCCTCTTCTACAGGTTTGCAAGAGATGTCATTATATTTCTAATCTAGTGCTGGTTCATCCTAAGCAATGACATAACTATCCTCTACTGTGTAGTTCATTCATGGTTTGTGTTCCTGCTTTGCAAATTCTTGCATGATGCCATTATAATTTCTTTAGAATTCATTCTTATCTACAAAATTAACTGCATACCCATTGTGTAGCTCACCGCAAATTATATGTCACCCAATGTTTCTTGCATTTCACGATATACTATTGCTTCCATATATATTTGTTGAAATGACCTGGCTATTTTATATTTGCTGAAATTTTAGGAAACACTATGTTCGATTGCTCAATTCATTTGTAGGCACACTTGTGTAATGCTTGCTTGTCCTGTTCTACAGGTTCACAAGCAATGCCATTATATTTCATATCTAACGGTTCATCCTAAGCAGCGACATAGGTATCCACTATATATAGTTCATTCATGGTTTGTATTCTTGCTCTACAAGTTCTCTTATGATGCCATTATAATTTCTATTCGGTTCCTAGCTACGACAATTGCATGAGTCGTTAGGAACGAGACTAGAATTCAGCACTGCTTTTCATCCCCAGACTGATGGACAAACGGAAAGGACCAACCAGATTCTAGAGGATATGTTGAGGGCATGTGACCTAGACTATGGTGCTAGCTGGGATGAAAGTCTACCTTACGCAGAATTCTCTTACAACAACAGCTATCAAGCCAGTATTGAGATGGCACCGTTTGAATTTCTCTATGGAAGAAAGTGTACTACACCATTACTATGGAATGGTGTTGGAGAAAGAAATTTGTTCGGGCCAGAACTAATCTAGGAAGCTGAGGAGAAAGTCAAGTTAGTAAAGGATAGATTGAAGATAGCACAGTCCCAATAGAAGAGCTACACAGATCCAAAGCGTAGGGTAGTCATCTCTGAGGTAGGTGATAGATCATATTTGAGAGTCTCACCACTTCGTGGAGTGAAGAGATTTGGAGTCAAAGGAAAATTGGCACCAAGATATGTTGGACCATTCAAGATTCTGAGTCGTAAAGGAGAAGTGGCATATGAGATTGAATTGCCTGAATCATTGTCTGCCGTTCACAATGTATTTCATGTGAGTCAGTTGAAGAAATGCCATCCGGAGATGGAAGAGACTTCTTTGAAGGATACTATACCTTTGGAGGAGGTCCAGTTGGAAAGTGATCTCACCTATGAAGAGAAACCTATCAAGATTATTGAGACTGCAGAAAGAGTTACTCGGACTAAGACTATCAGGTTTTGCAAAGTTTAGTGGAATCATCATTCCGAAGAGGAAGCAACTTGGGAAAGAGAAGATGACCTTCGGAAAGATCACCCTCACATATTTGCTAGCCAGTCCAAATCTCGAGGGCGAGATTCACCTTAAGGGGGTTAGATTTGTAACATCCCAAAAATCATGATCTATAAAGTTTGCATATCATTCATGCATTCATAAGCATTTGGATTATTTTCAAATAAGATTTCAAAATAGAAGACAATTTGTTGCCTATTATTTTATGTAAGAAAGGCAATGGCTTTATTTCCACTATCAAATTGTGAGAATGCTTAGTTTCAACCAGCAAGGTTTAAAAGATAATTCCAAAGCTTGCTCAAAGTTTTCAAAACAAGAATCCAAATTAAAACCATTGATATGCATATTATAATTATTTAAATAAGGCATGGTTTTAATTCAATTTAAATGGGCCAATGCATTTTTGAGTAAACAACAATGTTTTATACTCAAATATGAGCATGGTTCACTTTACAAAAATCTAGAAGTGGTTTGAATTTAAACTCATTTGAAATTCATTTGAAATTGGTTTATGAAAATCAAAATAGAAATAGAAAAGGAGAAAAGAAAACAGAAAAGGCCAGCGCTGCCAATCTGGCCCAGCACTGGATCCAGCCCACTAAGCCCACCCGGGCCATTTTCCCTCTGCTTACTCTCTCACACGCGCAACCCTACCCATAGTCGCTGACATGCGGACCCCACGTGCACCTCAGCCTTTCTTTCCCAAATCCTGCCCGTAGACCGCGTCGCCGCTGCCATTACTGCCGATAATGGTGCGGTGTAATTAGCCTTGAATCCGCAGGCATTTCCAGTCGCGCAGATACCTGCTTAAGCCCCTATACCCCACGGTCATTTCCCCCCACACAGCACACTCGCTTCGCCACCATGCTACTCGCATTTTGAGTCGCACCGCCGCTGCCCGACGAGATCGGGCGAGTGATTATGGTGAGCTCCGATCGCCCCTTTGCTTCTAGTTCAAACGAGCGTGACCCTCATGTCCTTGTGCACCTTTTGATGCTTCTAGTTTGCCTGCTCGTGACCCAGGTCGCCGTCCCCGTCCACCCCCGCAAACGACCGAGCCGTCGCTCAACTCCATCGAGCAATCACGGTAATTATCGAGCGCCCCTTGACCTATCTTGCTTACGACTAGGTTCGTCATGTCCTAGTGCAGCTACTGATGCTCCTGGTTTGTGCTAGGGTGATCCAGAACATCGGCAACGTCTTCTTCCACACGAACCCGACGCCGCCCACAACTCCGACGAGCCATAACCACCGCTACAGCACGCCCCGCCCCAACCGCGACCACGTTGAGCTTCCTCGTGCACTTGCGAGTCTGGTAAGCAACACCACCAGCCCCAGCCCCCTCTAGAATCGCCGGACCATCTCCACTAGTAGCGCCGCCGCCAGTGCCCATTTGCGCCGCCCATCCATGGTCGATTGATCGCACACCGTTAGATCTAGATCCAGCGCGCCAGATTAGATCACTTAGCGAAAGGGTATGTTTAGATCTGAGACGTGTGATCCTGCGGTCCATAGAGCACGATCCGTGCGAAATGCTACCAGCCAATAGACACACTCCACGTGGCCTAGCCTGTCTGTTTAAAATTCCAGAAATGATTTTTGAATGATTAAACTTGTAAAATTCATAACTTTTGTTATGTTTATCCAAAAAAATACAAATAATATATCAATGGATTCACAAAATTAAATCCTACACATCTGTAGGCTTGGTTTTGTATTTTTCCTCTATTAAAATGGAATTTTATGAAGAGACATTTGTAGGCCTATTTTGTGTATAAAAATTATTTGGGAAATATTTTAAAAGCCAAATTAAGTTTGTTTGGTGTATAAATGTTTAGTTTAGAGTTTATTACTATTTTACTTGTCTTGTTTAGTTTAGAAAAATCATCACATGGAATTTGCATGCATTCATTTATTTTTGCTTGATTATTTGAAATATGAATTTGGTACTATCATTTTATGTGTAGATTTTGGTGCTAGTGGTGATTGTGATTGTGAGGATTGTTGCTACTCCCCCAAATACCAAGGAAAGTGGTGCTTCATAGTTTTGTCCAAATATTTGGACTATGCATTAGAGATATTTTTTATAGGGCTTGCATGATATTTTTGCTAAGTATCTATATGCTGTGCTTGGGAAATCCTAGTAGTTGTTGAATTGTTAGAATTTTCTCTAAGTTAAGATACTTGCTATATTTCCATGCTTAGCCTAGCTTGTAGCAAACAAGGGTAGAATATATATTCATGTTATGGAAATTTTGCTAAGTCTTTTGACTTATGTTTTTGCTTAATAAAACAACTAAGTGAAGGAATGACCTGGGTGGAATGGTTTGATGGTTTGTGTTTTGTGGTTACATAAGGCCCATATCTATGGTTTACCTTGTGTATCACACTTGTGGAAAGCCACCCAGGAACAAAGGGAATTGAGATACTTAGTGTTTAGGAGCTTCTGGTGCAACCACATGGCATATGGGCTCGGCCTTGATCATATAGGTTGCAATAACTTAGCCATTTGGATAGTTGGTGGTAGGGTGATAGGTTGGAGCGCGTCCAATTGTTCTAAGGGAAGGCTTCTGAAAGGTCTCGTCTTGATGAATGTCAAGTCTTGTGGGGAAAGTGCACCACCTCTCGAGAAGGAAAAATCTAAGTACTTAGCCGTGTCCCCGGCAATGGATAGTTTGAGCATCAAGACACTGAAGCTATCAAGGATCTCCTCATCCCAATTTATAAGTTAAAAACTTGTGGTTGAACAAGGGTTAAGGTTCACCAATGTCTATTGGTGGTTCCTTG